>CM051235.1:586695019-587938019 GCA_027917425.1 Gastrophryne carolinensis
CCGAGAGCAGTCCCTGTCCTCCCATTGCCTCTGTCCTACGCCGTTCCCTCCCCCAGCGACGTATCCTATGCTTTGGGTTCAGCTCCACTCTTTAGTGAGGAGGACGATCAGATACAGGAGGACAGTCAGCAGCTACTGCCCAGCCAAGAAATGGAGGTGGCTTCTTTAGCTAGGCAGACAAATAGTGATGTGGACAGTGTCGTGGGTGCTGCGAGCGTTCCAGCTCCTGCGCCAGACACTGTTGACGAATCCACGAACATCAGTGACGTACAGCCACAACCCGGTGATGATGATGATGATGACGATGAAGCCGATCGCACTTGGGAGCCGGGTGATGAAGGGGCTTCATCGTCATCATCAGGAGAAGAGGGGCGCAGGTTGCCCCGGAGTCAGCAGCTGAGGCAGCAAGGTGGTAGCAGTCAGCATGGGGGCACAATTCCAAAGGCTGGAGCCGGCCGGGGCCGGGGCCGGGGTAGAGCACCTGCTGTGCGGCAGTCTACCTTATCGGGAGGTAGTGGAGCAGGGGTTCCTGGAGTTGGCAACAGCAGCAGTGAATCAGTGAGGCCAGGGGGTGGGAAAAGTAGCTACTCGGCAGTGTGGCAGTTTTTCCTGAGGCATCCGCAGGAGGGTAACATGGCCACATGCAAGATATGTAGGCAAAAGGTGAAGCGTGGCCAGGGTCCAAATGTTGGCACCACGGCCCTGCGTCAACATATGATGCGTCACCATAAAACGACCTGGGAGAACCGAGGCTCCCAAGGGGTGGTCCAGTCTGCTTCCTCACCAAGTGAGCTCCCAATTTCTGCCAGCCAAGGCTCCAGCACCTCAGCCGAAGGCAGCTGTGCGTCACACCCATCCTCTGTCGCTCCTGCTCCTCCTCCTCCTCCTCCAAGTCATGCATCCCGCCAGCAATCCATCAGCGAAGCCATGTCCAAGAGACAGCAGTATGCGCCCACTCATCCTACGGCGCAGAAGCTGAATGTGCTCCTGTCCAAGTTGCTGGTGCTGCAGTCGCTCCCTTTTCAGGTGGTGGAATCTGCACCTTTCAGAGAACTGATGGCTTGTGCCGAGCCGAGGTGGAGAGTCCCAAGCCGTCATTTCTTTGCCAAGAAGGCAGTACCAGCGCTGCACACTTTTGTTGAACAGAAGGTGGGCCAGTCCTTGAGCCTGTCGGTGTGTAGCAAAATACATGGCAGCGCCGACATCTGGAGCTGTAACTACGGTCAGGGGCAGTACATGTCGTTTACGGCCCACTGGGTGAATGTGGTCCCTTTGCAGCAGCAACTTGGACAGGTCACGCCGCTTCGGCCTCCGCGCTCTCTGCCCATTGGGCCTGTGACACCGTGCGACTCGGCCTCCTCATCCTCCGCCATCTCCTCACCCTCCACTGTAGGCTCAAGTCTCAGTGCCCCTCCAGTCTACCATGTGTGCAGGGCACGGAGGTGTCACGCAGTGCTTCACATGGTTTGTCTTGGCGAACGGAGTCACACAGGGGAGGAACTGCTTAAATGTATTCATCAGGAAATCCAAACATGGCTTACTCCGAGAAAACTTAAAATGGGAATCATGGTTACCGACAATGGGAAGAACATTTTGTCTGCGCTGCGCCAAGGAAGCCTGACCCATGCCCCCTGCATGGCTCACGTCTTCAATCTGGTTGTCAAGCGGTTTCTGAAGTGTTCCCCCCATCTGCAGGACATCCTAACAACTTCACGGAAACTTTGCATGCACTTCAGCCACTCCTACACCGCCAAACACACCCTTCTTGAGCTACAGCGTCAGAATGGTATCCCCCAACATAGTCTGATTTGCGATGTTTCCACCCGTTGGAATTCCACCCTTCACATGTTGGACCGATTATATGAACAGAGAAAAGCCATCACGGATTTCCTGATGATCCAAGCAGATAGGGGGACTCCCCTGTGTAACTTCAATGTCAACCAGTGGCAGCTCATACGTGACACCTGCCGTTTGCTCAGGCCCTTTGAGGAAGCCACTTTATTTGTCAGTCGGCAGGATTACGGGATGAACGACGTGATTCCACTGCTTCATGTACTACAGCACATGTTGGAAACCATGGCTGGTCAGGGCACTGGAGACATGGCGTTTACATCTTACGGCCACATGAACCCCGTTGGAGCTGAACTGGAGGAGGAGGAGGAGGAAGAGGAGGAGGAGGAGTTGCCCAGCGAAACACAGTTTAGGCTTGGCGAAATGGCTGGTTTATCTAGTCAGCGGACAGGAGAGGAGGAGCAGGAGCAGCCAGAGGAGCTAGAGGTTTTTGAGGAAGGAGAGACAGAGGACCCGGGCACACCGTGGCAGTATGCAGTGGAGATGGAGACAGGTAGTCCATCCGAGTCACTTGCGCAAATGGCACGAAGCATGCTCACATGCTTGCGTAGTGACCCCAGAATTGTTTCCATCTGTCGGCGGGATGACTTCTGGCTGTCCACCTTATTGGACCCTCGCTTCCGGCACAAAATGGGGGCATTTTTTAAACCCACCGAGAGGGAGGACAAACTCAACTACTACAAAGACATTCTACGTAGGCAGTTGGCCGATGCCTATCTGCGCCATGGTCCATACTCTCGCAGGTCTGACTCGAGGGGACCTCTGCGCTCACCTTCCACTGCCATGGCCGCTGGGGGGGTTGGCAGCAGCAGCAGCAGAAGCTCCATCAGCAGCAGCAGCCTCAGTCTTCAGTCGCTAATGAGTAGCTTTCTACACCCGCATAGTGAGGCTACTCATGAGCAGCAGGAAGACCTGGAGCAGGACCTGAACCAGCAGGTCATGTCATACATGACCATGCCAACACACCTTGAGGATCCGCTGGACTTCTGGGCAGCCAAACTTGATTTGTGGCCGCAACTAGCAGAGTTTGCCCTGGAAAAGCTGTCCTGCCCGGCAAGTAGCGTGCCATCTGAGCGGGTGTTTAGTGCGGCGGGGGCCATAGTTACGGCGAGGAGAACTCGTCTGTCAACTAAAAATGTGGAGAGACTCACCTTTGTCAAAATGAATCAGGGATGGATCAGCCAGGATTTCCACCCACCAATGCCTGATGCATGCGACTAGATTCAGCATGGTGCCACGTTTTACACTTTACAAATGGTGCAAAACATATTTATGTCTTTAGGCCATTTTTTGGGCTCCTGCTGCTGCTACTGCCAACTTCTGCCAACTCCAGGGTGTGATTCATCCAATTTTTGGGCTCCTGAAGCCAACTCCAGTGTATATTTGGGCTCCTGCTGCTGCTACTGCCAACTTCTGCCAACTCCAGGGTGTGATTCATCCAATTTTTGGGCTCCTGAAGCCAACTCCAGTGTATATTTGGGCTCCTGCTGCTACTACTGTCAACTCCTGCCAACTCCAGGGTGTGATTCATCCAATTTTTGGGCTCCTGAGGCCAACTCCAGTGTATATTTGGGCTCCTGCTGCTGCTACTGTCAACTCCTGCCAACTCCAGGGTGTGATTCATCCAATTTTTGGGCTCCTGAAGCCAACTCCAGTGTATATTTGGGCTCCTGCTGCTACTACTGCCAACTTCTGCCAACTCCAGGGTGTGATTCATCCAATTTTTGGGCTCCTGAAGCCAACTCCAGTGTATATTTGGGCTCCTGCTGCTGCTACTGTCAACTCCTGCCAACTCCAGGGTGTGATTCATCCAATTTTTGGGCTCCTGAAGCCAACTCCAGTGTATATTTGGGCTCCTGCTGCTGCTACTGCCAACTTCTGCCAACTCCAGGGTGTGATTCATCCAATTTTTGGGCTCCTGAAGCCAACTCCAGTGTATATTTGGGCTCCTGCTGCTACTACTGCCAACTTCTGCCAACTCCAGGGTGTGATTCATCCAATTTTTGGGCTCCTGAAGCCAACTCCAGTGTATATTTGGGCTCCTGCTGCTGCTACTGTCAACTCCTGCCAACTCCAGGGTGTGATTCATCCAATTTTTGGGCTCCTGAAGCCAACTCCAGTGTATATTTGGGCTCCTGCTGCTGCTACTGCCAACTTCTGCCAACTCCAGGGTTTGATTCATCCAATTTTTGGGCTCCTGAAGCCAACTCCAGTGTATATTTGGGCTCCTGCTGCTGCTGCTGCTGCCAACTTCTGCCAACTCCAGGGTGTGATTCATCCAATTTTTGGGCTCCTGAAGCCAACTCCAGTGTATATTTGGGCTCCTGCTGCTGCTGCTGCTGCCAACTTCTGCCAACTCCAGGGTGTGATTCATCCAATTTTTGGGCTCCTGAAGCCAACTCCAGTGTATATTTGGGCTCCTGCTGCTACTACTGCCAACTTCTGCCAACTCCAGGGTGTGATTCATCCAATTTTTGGGCTCCTGAGGCCAACTCCAGTGTATATTTGGGCTCCTGCTGCTGCTACTGCCAACTTCTGCCAACTCCAGGGTGTGATTCATCCAATTTTTGGGCTCCTGAAGCCAACTCCAGTGTATATTTGGGCTCCTGCTGCTACTACTGCCAACTTCTGCCAACTCCAGGGTGTGATTCATCCAATTTTTGGGCTCCTGAGGCCAACTCCAGTGTATATTTGGGCTCCTGCTGCTGCTGCTGCCAACTTCTGCCAACTCCAGGGTGTGATTCATCCAATTTTTGGGCTCCTGAAGCCAACTCCAGTGTATATTTGGGCTCCTGCTGCTACTACTGTCAACTCCTGCCAACTCCAGGGTGTGATTCATCCAATTTTTGGGCTCCTGAGGCCAACTCCAGTGTATATTTGGGCTCCTGCTGCTGCTGCTGCCAACTTCTGCCAACTCCAGGGTGTGATTCATCCAATTTTTGGGCTCCTGAGGCCAACTCCAGTGTATATTTGGGCTCCTGCTCCTGCTGCTGCCAACTTCTGCCAACTCCAGGGTGTGATTCATCCAATTTTTGGGCTCCTGAAGCCAACTCCAGTGTATATTTGGGCTCCTGCTGCTGCTGCTGCTGCCAACTTCTGCCAACTCCAGGGTGTGATTCATCCAATTTTTGGGCTCCTGAAGCCAACTCCAGTGTATATTTGGGCTCCTGCTGCTACTACTGCCAACTTCTGCCAACTCCAGGGTGTGATTCATCCAATTTTTGGGCTCCTGAGGCCAACTCCAGTGTATATTTGGGCTCCTGCTGCTGCTGCTGCCAACTTCTGCCAACTCCAGGGTGTGATTCATCCAATTTTTGGGCTCCTGAAGCCAACTCCAGTGTATATTTGGGCTCCTGCTGCTACTACTGTCAACTCCTGCCAACTCCAGGGTGTGATTCATCCAATTTTTGGGCTCCTGAGGCCAACTCCAGTGTATATTTGGGCTCCTGCTGCTGCTGCTGCCAACTTCTGCCAACTCCAGGGTGTGATTCATCCAATTTTTGGGCTCCTGAGGCCAACTCCAGTGTATATTTGGGCTCCTGCTGCTGCCAACTTCTGCCAACTCCAGGGTGTGATTCATCCAATTTTTGGGCTCCTGAGGCCAACTCCAGTGTATATTTGGGCTCCTGCTCCTGCTGCTGCCAACTTCTGCCAACTCCAGGGTGTGATTCATCCAATTTTTGGGCTCCTGAAGCCAACTCCAGTGTATATTTGGGCTCCTGCTGCTGCTGCCAACTTCTGCCAACTCCAGGGTGTGATTCATCCAATTTTTGGGCTCCTGAGGCCAACTCCAGTGTATATTTGGGCTCCTTCTGCCCCTCATAGTGATGCCACTTCAACTCTCTGCAATTGTGCCGCTCTGCGATTCTATTAGCGATGCCTCTGATCTGCATGTGATATTTCTTCAAAGTATTATTTAACAAACCCAGCACGCATCCTGTGCGTGTTACAGCAAGGCTGAATGGTTTACAACCCTATTGAGGCTGTAGGAGGCTCAGAAATAGCCGTTTTTAATAGCGATTCGTCGCGAATTTATTCGGGTCGAAACGATTTTTGTCGGAAAATTCGGCGAATCAGTCGAATCGAATTTTTCAAAAGTTCGCTCATCTCTATCTATTATGATAGATAAGACTATATATGATAGACCAATCTGTTTTCTATCATAATTCGAATTGTTTTTACCAAATAAAATGCCCCCCAAAGTCTACAAGCCCCTGCACCAAGCATAAGGGCTTGTAACCCAAGGCTCAGAGGCCACACTATTTGCTCTGCAAGTTACAAGCTCTTATGCCCTTTGGCATCTTACCAGTGTGGCACCTGCCGAGCTGGGCAGATGCCATGCTGTCTTTCATTCCAAGTGAAACAGAAAGAAGAGTCCACACAAAAATATTTTTATTTTTCTCAATTTAACTGATAATCACCTGTTCCCGTCTTTCAACTCTTGTCCCCGCCAGCTCCATCTTCCTCCTCGGCGGGATTTCTGTGTCCCACTTTGTCTGCTCATCCTTCTTCAGGTCTCTTCTGGGCCTCCTCCAGCCTGATGGCCCACTTTAAAATTCCCTCACTTATAAATCAAAGGAGCAATCATCAGTTTGCCTGACATTAGAACCTTTTAAACAATGAATATAACTTGTTACAGTTTCATGCAATAAAATAAAAATATATGTATACATGAATGTACCTATATCAAAGCAGACCTGTCCCCACCAGATGGAGCTGAGTATGTCTTTAATCTAATAAAGTGAACATGAAACAGCTGTACACGGCACTGAAAAACATGCCCCTATTGTAGGAGTCACAACTGTTAGATATGTATGCAGCTGTTTCCTGTTCCTTATTGGATTCAGCTGAGCTAGAAAATAATATGTTTGATGATTTTTCACTATCCTGAGCTTTGGTCCTTGGTGTTATCCCAGTTTGCAGTGGCATAACTAAAGGGGTGCAAGGGGTGTGACCACACTGGAGCCCAGGAGGTCAGAGGGGATCCAATTAGTGTTGCTCCTCCTGCTTTATCTTATCTTTATCTTATTTGTGCTCACTTGGCCTCATTTAGTGAAAGAAAGCAGCATGTGTATCTACTGTTTCAGTCTTTAGTTGCCTAGCTGCATCCAATTGAGCTGGGGTTCTTCAATGAGATGGAGAGAAATTCTATTGAAATGAAGAGGTTCTCCTGTGAGTTAGTGAGGGTTAAGGGAAGGGGGTGTTCCCGAATGGGATGCAGAGAAACTTTATTGGGGTGAAGAGGTTTTCCTGTGAGTTAGCGAGGAGGGGATCTGCAATGAGATGGAGAGAAACATTGAGATGAAGGTTTTCCTGTGAGTTACTGAGAATCAGGGAGTTGAAGGGATTTTTTATTGAGATAAGAGATGTTCTGCTGAATCACCAGCCAGGGAGACAATGGCACTTTTTTAGTAGGAAACTGTAGTAAAAAGTGTAATTGACTTTCATTGACTTCCTAGGTGGTAATTCAGTAACAGTGAAATTCTGATTTTTACAGCCAGTAATTTTTTCGTACCAGGATATTTTTTTTACTGTTACAGAATTGAGGCTATTGTATCTGTTGTATTTATGATAGGCTATGGCCTTTTGCTCCTCCTGCTGTCGACAATACTAAAGCCTTTCTCAAATAGCCAGGATATTGAATTTCAACACAATAGGCTCGATTCAGAGACACATTCGTCTGGACTTCCGTAGCTGCCTGTGAAAGTTTTTGTGGGTGTTTGTCATTTTTTTTTTTTTCGTCCATTTTTCATTCGTACGAACGTTCAGGAAAATGCGTATATGCGCTTTCAATGAACGAAAGCAAATCGGATCATTTGCGTTAGTTCGGATCATTTTCCCAACAAAATCTGATATTTTTCATTCGTTCAGAAAACTTACATTGTTGGGATGGGCTTGCATCTGATTCAGAGAGCTGATTGCCGAGGGACCTTTGAGGCCTCGGATTGCTATTGTTGAACATGTTTTGCGGCTATGTGGAGGAGTCTGCGCGCCTTTAGCTCCAAGGCATTGCATGTATCAGCATGGCCGAGGCCCGAGGCCATAAATTGTATAGCAATGCATACCTGAATCAATACATTTCATGTATGCCTTATAGAAGCATTTTAATGCTGACCTTAATTAGTCCTTAGCTTGTAAACCTTTATTTTCCCACACATCCATATAATTGCTATATTTTTTTGCGTTTAAAATTACATATTTTTTTATGTCCTTTGTGAATTATATTTGGATTGTTGAACTTGAATCTTAATTTGTTGTAGGAGTTATTGTTTTAGTTGTTTACCTTCGCTTTGTGTAATTATTTTTTATTTGGTTGCAGGAACCGCAAGATGTGCCACTCGCACAACATACAAGCAGTGTTTGGTCCAGCTATGCGATTCCTTAGTGTTCTTGCAGGGCATCCAGGATCGTCCCATGATGCTTATATATTGCAGAGCGCCAGCTTATTTCATCAGTTTGAGAATTATCTGGTGGATGGCTCCTGGGTAAGTTTGCTCACATTCCATCAATCCATTCTCACTGTATGGCAATGAATATAGTTGATGACTTATGTCTTAACCTATGGCTGTTTTTAGCCCTTGATGACATGTTAAACAATATTGTTGCTTAGAATGTGTATTTTATGTTAGCATTTTTAAATACTTTCAGGGGATTCAGGATATCCACTCCTGCCCTTGCTCGTGATGCCCGTTCTTTGCCTGCAGAATGCGGGCCAGGAGTTCTCTAATCGGGCCCTATACAAAACCCGGGCCATGGTGGTGAGGGCCTTCGGGCTTTTGAAGTCCAGATTTAGGTGTTTGGACCATACAGTGTGGGGGGCACTGCAGTATAACCCCAACAAGGTTATACCAATAATTTAATTTACGTTTTTTAACAGGGACCACACGTGCCAGAGTGGCACAACTGAGTGTCAGGGTCCTTCAGTTGGTGGGCGAGATGCCGGAGCTGGGCGACTCGTTGGGGACCACAGATGAAGAATAATGTTCTGTGGCCTGCCATTGCTATGTATTTAGATTTTTATAGTTGTAAAAATTTCAAATTTTCATAATATTTTAATATTTTATATTTTATGATGAAAAAAAAAATAATAATAAAAGTTTCAGTGTCATTTCATTTACAAAATACATTAACACAAAACTAATGGGCCCAGAAATATTTATAGATGATTATTCACATGACCGAGAAGTGATTTGGGTAAGTTTTAGGGGGCTAAAATGCAAGAAGAACATAACCGGGAAGTGGTTTGGGACAGTTTTAGGGGTGAAATATGGAAGATGTAGGAAAGCGCAAAGTGGTTTAGCTAAGCATTGTAGTAGAAGTGAGTGAGCCAAATATGTAGGCGAGCACTTTAATGAGTTAAGTTTGTAGTGCGCAGGCGCAAGATCGTAAGGATTTACGTCCGGACAATTATTTATTGAAAAAGGGAAACAGAATCTAACGAGAAATGTAAAGGATTCGTGGGAGGAGACGATGGAAAAAGGGCAAAATCGAAAGCCGACATTGTAACATGAGAAAATGAAACAGAAAAGTCATGCTGGAAAATGACATCCTCGTACTCTGAAGGTTAGCAATGCATGCTTAGAATCGCTCGCACACTCATATGGGAGCGGGAAATTAAGAAAAAAAAAACAGATCAGCACTAAAATGAAAGTCTTATTTTGTCTCTCTGAATCGAGCCTAATAGCCAGATAAAATGTATTCGCCAGATCCACATAATCAGTTCGGTTAAGTAAGGGAAACAGTAAAGGTGGCTACATCTGTATTGAACACCTGATGATTGTTTTATCTGTTGGCCCCACCTCCTTCACCACATTTTGTTTACACTCTGGCAATTCCCAACTCTCTTCTCTCAGTTTACAAGCCTGATTCGCCAGACACAGGGGCAGTAAATATGGGTTATACTAGATTCTATGATATAAAAACTTGAAACTATGATACAATGCTTCAACATGGGAATACAGAGTAAAAAGGAGTGGGAAAGGGAAATACCAGATCTGCAGGATAAATAAGGAAACAATGGGTGCCCCTCCCCTCCTCACTGACTCTGGTAACATGGGTGAACTTCCCAGAGCCACCTCCTCTGGTTATAAAGGCATTCCTTTGCCATGGCCTGAATGCTAATGGTACGACTGCTAAAGCTGTCAATGCTGGCATCAAAACACATGCCGTTTGACCAGAAGGGATCCCTTGGACCATTGCACCTGTGGAAATGACCCCTCACACCTGGACCCATCACACCTGGGGAGAGGCTGACAAATGGAGGCAGATGCAGAGGAGTGAGTATAGTTTAAAGGCTGAAGGGCAAAGGGGCTTGCAACTTGCAAGAACTATTGGATAATAGCCCTCAGGCTTTTTTATAAAAGAAAAATTTATTTTACACATTTGCAGCACAGAGCCTTCCACAAAAAACGCCTCAGCACCATAAAAACATAAGCTTTACATGCAGATAACAACTTACCTAGCTTTGACACCCCTGAAATGTATGGGGGGTTTGCTGTAAAATATCCCACAGGTGATTCTGTGAATAGCCTGGGGTGAATTTTTGCAGGCCTTTGCTAAATCTGTCCCTTTGGCTGAAATATACAGTACATTATGTGTGTAAAGGACTGGGTGCAGAACCTACCGTTTTTGCTTAAGTTTTGTGTTGCTAATATGGTCTGGTAACATTTATTACAAGTCTGTTACTATAATAAGCTGGTCTGTCGATAATAGTTATTTTTGACTGCAAATTTTCAAATTGAGCAAAGTGTATGTAATTCTGTTTTATTATATATACATCAAGTGCACACATTTTTATCTAAAATTAAAAGCAATGTCTAAAGAGAATTGTTTGTTATTAAATGATTAAAAAAAAGAAATAGCTGATTGAATTAAAACTTGCCTTTGGATATGTTGAAGACACATTTATTTTTACTGGCTTTAAAATAAAGTTAACAGCACAGATGTTCACTGTAACAAAACATTATGTGCTTCTAACTAACTGCTGGCCCTGGAGATAGAATATGTTAAGGTGTTATAACAATATGAGGCGTGATGAAAAAAAGCACTTGATAAAAGAATGCTTCAACAAACATGCTTCCCTTAATAGAAAATAAATGATTCAATAAGTGGTTTCAGAAGGCAGTTTAATACATTTTAATCCATCTTTAGTCATTTTCTAGATGACTGACTCGAGAAATAAGGGCTGAAGGCATCACGGTTATTACAATTTATTAATATTTGTCCAACCATAATTTTTTTGCTCAAAATGGGCAACATACATTGCATACCATGGTACTTTTTCCAATTCATGGATTCAAACTGCATGTAAATTGATAAATTACAAGGAGTGTTTCATAAGTTATCTACTCCAGTATGTTCTTTCAGAGTTAGGGAGCTGAGCTTGTATGAAACATGTCTGATCACGCAACACCCACAATAGCAGTTCAGGCTGATAAAAACACTGAAAGTAATAGGATGGCAAGTGAAGTACGAGGCATTTATACAATGAAAGTGAGGGATTCAGAGCTTCGTTTTGTGATAAAATTCCTTATGAAGGAAGCAAAAAAAAGCCTAAGGAAATACCTGAATGAATAATTGCTGTATAATTGGGACAGGCGGTTTAAATAGTTGGCAATAAATTGAAGATGGCAGCCTGTTGAAGCATCTTTGGATGAAATGTGTCTTAATGTGGAAGGCATAATTTTACAGGATTGTCAGGGAAAAGTCAATGTTATAGCTCACTACATAGGAATTTTAGTTGGCATGGCTTTCAGTAGCAATCATGATGTTTTGATGATGTCAAAGGTCTGTGGGTTTCATGCATGTTAAAGTGTCTCAAAAGACTAAAAGACTTCAGGGCTGACCACTAGCCTGCCCATGAAGCATCCTAAATTGCGACAGCTTTACCAGTTTCTGTATTTGCTGGCGGCCGCATCCCTGACATGCCTGTAGGATTCAAATAGCCTGGGGACGGGATTGCTTCAAATTGAACATGGAATGTTATAGTATTCTTGCGGTGAAGTAGAATGTGGGGTTGGTCCAGGTACTGGTGGTTCCCCCCTGGGGCTAATTAGATGTTGCTTCCTCCCCTGCCATACAATACACCCTTCTTGAGCTGCATATGATCGACTTCTCCCCTGCCTTCCAAGTCTGGACCGACACCACCTTCTACTTCGATGCAAGAATACCCGGTGTCCCTGTGTTCGGCGTGCTTATGTTCCGGTCTTGGTGGGCAATTCCAGTGAGATCTCAATTGGGCGCTACTGCACAGGCATGGGCATCATGTGCAACTACACATGCACAAGCTTCTACTGCACAGACGCAGACACTCTGATAGAGCAATCCCCTTAACACCTTGCATAATATATGTTGCGCGTGTTACCCCTTTTAGACCCATCAGGTTCACCTGTAATAAAGCCCCACCTGCTGAACTTTTGACTTACTATTGGACTTTGCTACCTGGAATACCCCTTTTGCTGGGCCTAACCTGATCTGTGTATGACCTCAGCTATTCCTTCCGAACATGCACCAGAGTTTCTGACCACTGATCCTTATCCTTGGCTGTAGCCTACATTTGCTACCGCTGACCAGGTGACCACTGCTGTCTATTAAGGACCTTGACTCTCCAGGATCAAGGGTCAACCCCACGACCTTGGGTTACTCCCACAGCAAATATTGTGGGAGCTTTAGGGAGACCAGGGTAGCCCTTAGATTCAGGGCCAAATGGTCAAGGACTAGGTAATAATCTCCGTGTTTGTCCCTCAGGAGTGGGAACCTGGTATCTCCGCCATCAGTGCTCAATATCCAGTGAGTCCTACTGACACTTAACCATCTATCTTACAGTTCAGACCTGGCTCTCAGTGATTCCGTTCTCTTCCATTATGTGAATACATGTCTGCATGGCCAGCGATTTCCTGGTGCTAATGCAGTTAAAGAGGAAGTATCAGGGTTCCTGCTGCAGCAAAGTCTCTTTTTATTCAGAGGGCATCGGATACATGTATCTAGTGTAATATGTGTAGCCAATTTATCCTATAAGGTACGGTCGGGCATTTAAATGTATTAATATGAAAGAAGCGTGTATATATACAAAGCTTAGTTTATGTTTTAATAATTGTTAGTGGATATATACATAATACAAAAAAAATACATATGCATTTGACAGATGTAAATAATAAAGAATGTAGATTCAATCTTGAATATTGTTTATACCAGGTGTCTGTAACCTGTAGCTTATCTGTGAGAAAGTTTCTAGCATTTCTCAATCTGTGTGAAACCCACCAAAAGAAAATAACTGGCCTCTCAAAACCTGATTTGATTTGCGGATTTTCTATGATGCTTGTACTTTCCAGAAGAGATACAAAGCTTAGTTTCTATCCATGAAGAAAGAATTCCTTTGTAGAGGTGGAGGGCATAGGTTAATGCCATGGCTCATGTCAGGAGTTGCAGCTATTCTCTCACCATAGTAAAATAACAGAAAAAAACATTGTTGTTTGTATTCTGTCATGCTTTTGTTGGTAACTGTTGACAGTGTTAGTATGAATGTGCATGCAGCAATGCATTATACATAAAGAAGGTGGTTGTTGGAAAATAGAATTAATGTTTTTCGCACTATAAGATGCACCTAAGGTTTAGAAGAGGAAGACTTCAAAAATTCAGAACTAAATGTTGTGCTTAGATAACCCCTCCCTCAACCCTATAGCAGGCAGTGTGCATCCTCCACCCCATAAAAGACAGCATGCAGAATCTCGCCCCCTGCAGGAACCCCTTAAAAGGAAGTGTGCAGTACCTTCCCAGAACCCCATAACAGGCAGGTTGCAGACCCCCCCCAGTCAATACCTCTATAACAAGCAGCCTGCAAACCCCCCCCCCATAAACCTAAAACTAACAGTGTGCCAAATCCCCCCTGAATCACCCCATACAGACAGTGTGCAGAACCCTCCGAAAGAAGTCCATTAAAGATAGCATGCAGAAAATCCCCTCCTTGCAGGGACCCCATAACAGGAAGTGTGCAGTACCCCCCCACCAAAATCCCCTCCAAGAATTGGGGCAGTCTGCAACCCCCTCAGAATCTTAAAACAGGCAGTGTACCAAATCCCCCCCCCCCCCCCCGAATCACTGCATAAGCGAAAGTGTGCAGAGTCCCCCCAATCATCCCAAGGACAGGCTGTGTGCAGAATCCCCCCCCCCATAACAATCAGTGTGCAGAATCCACCCCAAAAACCTCTATAAAAGGCAGTATGCAAGATCCCCCCAATCACTCCAAAACAAGCTGTGTGCAAAATCCCCCCATAACAGGCAATGTGCCGGATCCACACCAATACCCCTATAACAAGCAGTATGCAAGACCCCCCCAATCACCTCATGAAAGACAATGTGCAGAATCCCCACCAATCACCCCATAAGTGGAGCCCATCAGCAGCTCATCAACCAGCTTTTCCATGTTCGGGCTGGCTGAAGGTTGAGTTTGGGAACCCGAACTTGCAAACGTTGCTGTTTTGCTTTGCTGGGTTCACTCAACACTGCTTGTGATCAGTTTACTTTATAATACTCAGCATATTATCACCTTAGATGTCTAATAATAATAGCATTAAAGTTATACTAAAAGTGAGCGCCCGATTGTTTTCCATTGTCTCAGGCTACACGTTGGACTGTCCCAAACATCAATCCATTTTCTAAAGGACCCTGTAATTCCCTAGGTTATTTGTAAAAGTATTAGAGCATTAGCGATGCAGAGAAAAAAGGAGGAGGAACAGTGGGTGTGGCAACAGCAGTGGAGAACTGGCCCCAAACAGTGCGGCCCACTGGGCATTGTCCTGGGTGTCCCTATGGCCAGTCCGCCCCTTGGCAACAGAGATGTGATATAAGCACACTGTGTGCTTTACATATATCATAGTAAAAAAATAAGTGCATTGTTGTACCCCAGTTTTTTACTGCCAGCATATAGTGTGACAAGAGAAGAGCGAGGGTGGTGATGGGGTTTCATAGCTGCAGAGAGAGGCAGCTAAGCTCAGGCCACTGAAGGAGAGTGATATAGGGACTCAATGTAAGGTAAGCTACTGATATTTACTTTTTAACTTTTGACTTGGCATCCCCCTTTAGCATATATTAGAAGCCCTGGACAATTGTTTTTTTTAGACAATTGGTTTTCTAAAGTCACGCTGCTCTGGAAAGATTAATGGCCATAGTTAACCTGTTCTAATAAGTAATTTTTCCAAGTAGGTTGAAATTCCTTAGCTGGCAGGGGACAGTGATCTGGAATAGGTAAGTATAGTCAAATTAGGAATGATAAAATAATTTTGGTGGCATATTTTCTTTTTTTTGACACTACTTTTGATCTGATAAGAGGTCCAATGGGCAAAAATAAACCCCCCCTCCCCCAGCACCCCTGGAAAAGCAATGGAAGCATACAATATGGTATAGAGGCTAAGCCCAGTGTTAAAAGTCCATATGTCTGGTGCCCAGGATAGTTGGCTCTGGGAGAGGGTGTACACAAATGTCTTTAAATATGTTAATCCTTTTTTTTATTAATTTCATGGACAAAAATGAAAAAACACCCCTGCATGTCATTTTCACTGAAACAAATGCGCTATGGCTTTTTGTGCTACAACTTGCTAACTGGAATTCATTTTACTCCCGCTGATGCGAGAGTCAAATTGAAATACGAGTAGAAAAAAGCTCTCACCTGAGGGAGAGTTCTCCCATGGCGCACCCCCACACTCTTGCAAGGGCGAGCTTGTTTTTTTTTTCATGCAAGCATGCTTTTGCACTGAAGGAAATGTTTTTCTACCCAATTGACCCTTATTTTGCATGCTTCTATTATTTTTTTTATTTATTTGTTTCTTTTACAGCTGTTTAAATGCAGTAATGTTCCATAGTAGAAAAAGTACAATAGTTTTACAAAACATGATGTGACCAAAAAACAACGTAACTGCTGCTCGATCCTCTTCCTGTCAGTGGCTGCAGTGTTTAAAACTGTCCCCAGCCCCGGCCTGCAGCCCCGCCAGGTGGTTTGAAATGCTGCCACCACTGACAGGAAGAGGATTGTGGGCAGAAGGGAGTTAAAGCAGCGTGCTTCTGCTGCACACTCTGCACCCCCCCCCCCCCCCCCGGCACAGCCACCCCCATTGATTGATTACATTTATTCAAAGTTTGGACCTGAACTTTGGGGGGTTCGCACATCCCTATTTACAACAATGTCTAACTCATGGGCTTGATTTATGAGTGTACTCTGCAGAGACTACATCTGTTTACTTCTTTCCTTCTGGGTATAACATATGCAAACATAACTTGTAGCTTAACTGATCGAGTTGTTTAGCATTTAGAAATTTAGACTGTGGTGTCTTGAAAGTTATTTTCAGAAGACAAGATCATTGGCGTTTTGAGACTAGGTGAAAATTGCAATATGTTTCACTAGCTCTTTCTATGATGCAAGCTAGGTCAACTGGACATTATATATATAAAGAAAATTCCAGATGTGCAAATTACCCCCCCCAATCCCTCTATAACAAGCAGTGTGGAAGAATTCCCTCAATTCCCCTATAACAAGTAGTGTGGAAAATCCCCTCAAACCCCCTATACCAGTGTGACAGAATCCCCCAATCTCCCTATAACAGATGGTGTAGCAGAATCCCTGCCTCAATCCCCCTGAAACAAGCATTGTGGCAGAATCCACCTATAACTGGCAGTGTGACAGAATGCCCCCTAATCTCCATATAACATGAACTGTTACAAAATCCCGCCAAACACCCTATAAGAGGCAGCGTGCAGAATCCCCTCCAATCCCCCTATAATAGACAGTGTGACAGGATCCCCCCATTCCTACCACGTGTATGAGGAGGGAGCAGCAGACAATAATGGACTGGTGGACAGGAAGCAGTTGCATTTGCTCCCTACCCGACTTTCAATGTCCGATGCTCACCACATACACCTTCACACACACAAGGAAAGTGTATACCTTACATTGCTCCCAATCATGCTCCAGGCTTGGACTATGTATGGCTGGTGTCCATGAATGGATGCTGGCTGTATATATAGGCCACACCCATCAGAGCAATGGCTGTGGCAGCACAAACAGTGGTGCAGGGGTGTTGTAATGTATGGACTTTACCTTTACCAGCCCCCCCCCCCCCCCCCACACACACACACACACTTGCTTCCCCTCCGGGGACAAGATGCATGTCAACATCTGTTCTATAGAAAGGAGATAATCAAACAAATAAAATGGGGAGTCATTTGTTAGGGCAGAGAGGAAAGGTGCATTGAATTTCAAGTTAATATATATAGAGCAAAAGCTGGACTGAGGACAACAGGCACAACATATATGCCATTATATAACTGATTGCCGTAATGGTCAAGCTAATTGACTAATTAAAAATCTACCACACAGACATACAAGTGCAAAACTATACAATTATTAATTGAGCACTATAATAATACAATACACAATATCCCAGGGGACTCTAATGGGTTAGACAAAACAATCATATGGATACCTCAATATGACTGCCCTATCAATGGCACTGCTTCCCCAACCCTATCCTCAAGGACCTGCTATCATCTCCATATGGCTGGCTCTAAAGTACTGCCTGAGCAGAGGAAAGAGTAAGTGTTACCAAATTGCTGTGTTATGACTATTAAAAAGCACAGCAACAGCCCTGAAACACTTTCCATGATAGATTTCATTGTATGTATATGATGCTTTTATTATTAGTTCCTCTGGATACTTTTAATGCAACCTAGAATTAAGGGCGGTTTTTATATGTAGCTGGCTATTCGTTGTATGCTGGATCTTGGAGAGGAAGTTGGCTGGGTGGCTGAGCTTCAGTGAACAACAGCAGTTGATTTATTGTAGACTGAGCCAGTGTTCCCTCTATGTGTCAGAAAAGTAGGTGTCCCTATTGTCTCTTTTACCATTAAAAAGGCAAAACTAAGTCATAAGTGAAAAAAAAAAGTCTTGCCTTAAAGCGCATCCATCCACAGTGGTCACTAAAAGAGGAAGGGATTCCCTTTGGCGAAGTTCTGGTACTTAAGACATAGAAATAGAACAGAAGGTCAATGGTTAGGAAAGGTAAAAAAGAAGTCCAAGCAGCTATTTTATACACATTTAAGTCCCAGTATCCTCCGCTCTTATAGCAGCCAGGTAAAGTAATAATAATCCAAGAAAACCTGGAGCAGGGATATCTTGTCTTTTCAGCCTGATGAAGAAGTGCAGAAGTCCACTCCCTAGTAATTCCATAACCCCCACAAAAAGCTGCTAAAGATTGGGACATCTCAAATTGGGATACTTCAATGTGCATCTGTGCCAGGCCACCGATACTCACCTCTTCTGGGAGCTTTTCACAGTGGTCGTCGACAGCCTGTCAGCCTAGTAGGGCCAGGGGTTTGCACAATGATGTGCATGGCTGCCGGCAAAACTGATAGGCTGCTTGCACTCATGTGGGAGATGGAAGTGGAAAAATATCTCCGGTCCTGTTACTCATACTTACAAGCACAGATGCATAGATGTGGAGCCCCCCCTGCCTAATTAAGGGGAAATCCAGTCATTCTTGCCAATATATAACTTGACCTATATATAACATATACAGGGCCAGAGTATGTGTGGTGGAGGCCTCTGGGCACAAAACCTGGTGACCTGGAATACAGTATTTGTTTTCTCTTTAAAATAATAGTCTAGCCAAATAACTGATTGGTGGTTGTCTGGTACCTGCTTACTGGAACATCAGATTCTGCCCTGTGGTGGTTTTGGCTGCAGGTTTGCAAAAATTAAAAAAGGATTGCCCAGGCGGGGGGGGGGGGGGGGGGGGGAGGAGCACTACTGCCGATAGCTTTGTTGCTGGTCCCGCAGCCCGTCAGACCAAAGACAGAAAAGCCTCCTGGACCAGACCATAACCCAAAGGTTGGTGGAGGTCCCCTTCGCAGGGCAAGTGGTGGAGTTTCTAGGGTGCATACCCCTTGCATCCCCCTCATGATCTGAACATGGCCCTGAACATATGTAAGTGTTTTGTAATATTGTGATAAACACATTCATATTTCAAATGTAATATGTTACAAAGATAACCCGTTAGCTTACTTATAGCCCCATATATCTTTAGTGCTGCATTAGGACAATTTGGAGTATGTCTCATTTAATATTTTATAGATTTGTTCTGTAACACAAGATGCAGATGATGAAAGGGTTAGCACAGTTTGAGCAATATTTATGAAAACAACTCAAGGCCGTGCTGACTGCATGAACAGGAAGCATCAGGGGAGATAGTAGCGAGCGAAGGTTATTATACACTAGTCACTTAATTGATGCACTATGCATTATTCACACTCCCCTAGCCATTGTTTGTGTATAATTACATTCATCAATGGAGTAACAGCGAAGGCGACATGATTAGACACATTCTTTACACTGGAACTTTCCAAAAACTCTGGCTAGAATCATACGGCAACTGAAAAGATCAGAAAAGTATTTCTTGGTCAAAGGGAACCTTCTAAAATGGCCAGATCTCAATTTTATCCACTATTTTTGGCTTTCGGCTTTGGCTTCTGGCCATAGTTTTTTTTCCAGTGTTAATAACGTGCCTAATGGTGCCTGCAGTTATGTTGGGACTCTTGTGAGATTCTTGCTGCTAACCTGCCTTGCTTGAACTACTGAATCTACCAGTCATTTCTTTGCCAACACTATTTTGGGAACAATATTAAATACATCCCGGGAGGATTTCTAATTGATAAGATTGGCAAGTGCATTTTTGAATAGATAGTTAGATATATACATGTGGTTGAGAAGCAAGTCAGGAACTTTGTTGAAGTACATTTAAAGATACAGTAATATTGGACTTTGTTAAGGTGGTGGTTCCACAGAATACATTGTTTACCACATGGTGAATATAGTGAATAGTGTTGGGAATCTATCTATTTTAAGATATAAAACAAGGCTGGGCAAGGCTAAGGAGACATGGAACCCTCTCCCTCCTATTTCTTTCTTTATTCTCACCTTTCTTTACTTCCTTCCTGAACTTTCTGTGCCTTTTCCATCCCTCCCTCTGCCCATTGTCAAGAGGGTGGTTGGGAATATTGTTCCTTTATTGTGCGAAAATTGTAGGTGCCACATCACCAAGTATTTTCCGCAGGCATGCGGGCCTGGGTGTGAGATCCCCAAAATTAGAACTTGGTTGGAGCTGGGCCCTGGGGTACCAGAGCGATTAGATGGGAGTGTTGGCGAAATAGGGGGAATGGGTATCTCACTAACGGTGGGCAGACCGGGGGCGTGCCCCCGAGTGTGGTTGATTTAGTATATTGTTTGAGATGTGGTTTCTATAAACAACACATACAAACTACATGTATATCCTGTTCTGAGCTAATCTTTCTTCAATAAAAACTATTCATTGTTGACTATTGGGACACCTGCACTGAGGATCATAAGGCAAGAGGAGAGTATCAGTCAGTTACCTGCATGCCGGCTCTCCCAGTTTGGCAGGTGGTGGTGGGAGCTGTCTGAGCAGTGCTGGAAGCCAGCATGTCTAGCTCGAAGCATGGCTGGCTTCCACCGCTCCCCTCCTGTTGTGCTATAAACACAACACCGTCAATTGCCCCCCCACTGGACTCATGCAATGAGGGAGTCAGTGCACATGTGACAGTGAGCTTCAGGAAAAATTTGATCGTCACAAATCAAAAGGGAATTCAGATTCAGACCGAATCAAATTTTCCCTGAAATTCAGAGTGAATTCTGATATGTACAAATGTAAACAATTATTATTATAAAAACCTCAATAAAAATATCAATGATTAATATAACAATAAATGCCCACTGTAGGTTCTAGGTTGTGGATGACATAAGGAATCACACCAATGTGAATGTATAAAAGATTGTATTGTGCACAGACTTATGATACAGGACAGCAGTACATATGTAAAAATAATACAAAATATATATATAAAAATAAGGGCCTACACAGTTAAATTAACCCCCTAGACAGTATAGGTATCACAGGGACTAAACAAATAAAACAATTTCTAACATGTACTGTTACAATTGCCAACTAGGCCTAAAGTTGCTTGCTCATAATTACCAATACAGGGACCTCATGCCACACGTCCTTGCTCTCCCTTCGTCCCCTCTCAACTGCCCCAAAAATATCTCCCATTCTTTTAGGCCACCTCACTTCCTGTTGGAAAGGGCTAACCCCTCCCTGTAGACCGCACCTCTGCTCACAAAGGGATTCCACGGGCAGGTATTGACTTAATTTACATTACATAGGAATCCTTTGTACACCCAAATCTATTGTGTCCACCCGACCCCAGCCAAGATGGTGGGATGATACCAAATTAGCATCTAAGAGGCCCAATTACCATCCTAGCCAGGGAAGCTACTTGGAGAGCTATTTTTATATATCTAATATTTTATATTTAATGGGAATTCTCTATTTCTTACACAAATCTTCTTGCTCATCTCCAGTCATAAATACAGAGCTTTTAGGAAAAGAAATCAACTCATTATCCACTGTCTATGGCAATAAGAAAAGTACTTTTAAAAAGTGTTAGGTGATACAACCATTATTATCAGTATAATTTATTTTAAAATGCTACAAAACAACACATTTGTATTTACTGTCTTCCAGCGTTTTTATATTATTCATTACTAGTAGATCTTTTGTTGATTGTTTTACATATTTTATTCTTATAAGATGCAGTTGATAAGACTACAGAAATAAAGTAATTTCACTAGATACTATAAACATTGGTTTATTTGAATGTGTTTTTTTTTTTCTGCCGCTAAAACCTTTGCATCTGAAAAATGAGTTGTTTTGGGATAGAATTGATCCACACCTTGATAACAAAAGAAACGTATGTTATTTAAAGTGGACCAACACCGAGAGGTGATCGGCCCGGAAATCTATAAGATCACCTCCCACCCCGCGGGACATCCGAGATCGGGATGTCCCGCGGGGTGAAACCCCCCCAAACACCTCAAATCACCTACCTTATCTTCCGCCGCCACCGCCTCCATCGCGCCCGTCTAGGCGTGCGCGCGCCCGCGCCGAAAGTGACGCGAGGGAGGCGGCGGCGGCGGAAGCCGCTTGGACGTTCCTGTTCCCCGCCTGGACGTTCCTGTTCCCCGCCTGGACGTTGGCGGGGATTGGACCGGGCAGTCACGTGGGAGCGGGGAGAGGTGAGTTTATTGGGGTTTCTGGGGGGTTTCACACAGCGGGGCACCCCCGATCGGTGCCCCGCCGAAGTGGACCAAAACCCAGGATAGTCAAAATCCTGGGTGTTGGTCCACTTTAAGAATCCATGGTGATAATCTAGCTGCACGTGGAAAAAGAATGATGGCTAATGAAATGTATTTTTTTTTATTAATTGCTGTTAGCTTTTTCGGATGCTAATGGTAAACCTTTTAATTTACGAGTGTGCATTTTATTTTATTAAACGTGTGTGATTTTCACACACAGTTAAATGCCACACAATTAACTTACAATTTCCAATTAGTTCTTTAACAATAGATGTTAGTACAGTGGGGTCAAATATACCCTTTAGTGCCGTTACCTGCCCATAGTAACTGTTAGATAGACAGCCAAGAAAAGTGTGCTTGATCTTGGTAGATTGCAAACAGCACAATAAATAAGTATTTTAATAGTATAAATGAGACACTCTTGGAATACTAGAAGTCAAAGTCAAAAAGTTGTCAGCAACAAAAATAAAATTAGCTTGCTTTATTATAGACTGGCTTCTAGCAAGACAGCATTGCTCAGCTCAGTAGCACATTTGATCACCAAAGGATCCTAGAAGTGGGTATGCTGAATGGTGGAGAAGGCTATCCCTTTTGTCTTCTGCTGGTGGTACTGTTCTGTCTTAATGTAATGTTTGGGCTAAACTTACTTGTGTCCACCAGTGCCAGACTGGCCGTCCTTGATAAAAGCGGTGACAGTCAGCAGAGCAAGGTGGTGCTCTGGGTGTGGGTACGGCTAGCCAAGGGAGAGCAACCAAGATACAGAGTTTGGAATCTGTGGGCAGGCTTGGTGTTCACTGGAGCACATCATGTGAAAGGTCAAACTGCACAGCAGGCACAACCAGTATGTAGAAGTGATGGATGCAGTAAAGGAGTAGTGAGGCAAGACGAAGGTCACAGGCAGAGGTTTGTGGTAAAATTCCAAGATAAGGTAAAAAGTCAGGCAGCACAGAAGCAAAGTCTAAGATGGGGTAAATCCAAAAGTCAATCCAAGGGAGAATCCAAAGCCGTAGTTGTGGAGAAGAAGCTGGGTCAACACAGAAAAACAATCCATAAGCTCGGAATGCAGGGAAGTTTAGGAATTTAGCTGAGTAGGGTGCAACTACCAGGTCCATCCTGTTATAGGGTTAATCGGTCACATGATCTTGAAATAGCCCACATCCATAGGCTGTTTTCTCGTTCAATAATTTTTATTTGAAAGTAAAAGATATACAGCAATTTTGCTATACAGTCACAACAATTATCATTCCACAGAGGAAGAAGGGTAGTATTATACAACTTTCAGGTCTGTTGACCAGCATTACAACATTCCTGGTACGACCAACTGTCGCATATTTATTATCACCTATATGTAGTTAACAAATAAAACAGCAATAAAATCAGATCAAATTGTCAAACTATAAGTGTTAATAACTAATAATAAATAACTAATAATAATAATAAAAAAAAAAAAAAAAAGGGGGGGGGAAGGGGAATAGGAGAGATAATAAGAAAGGGATAGAGAAGAGAAAAAGATGAGATATAGCCCTGAAAGGTGCGGTAGGATCAATACTATCCATATTGGAAAGAACGCTTTAACCAGGGTACAAAGAATCCTACCTGGTGCCTTATAAAGGATGAGAATGTTCACGTGAGAAGATCAGCCGCACTTCAAGGTCATATCTTTAATAGATTAGTGTTGAAGTCGGCAGGTAAATATTTCTGAATCCAGGGTTCCCATGTGTCTCTAAAACTGTCCATAGTACCTTTATGTATCGAGGTCATTTTCTCCATAGCCATAATATTTGAGATCGCGACCTGGAATTCCTTAAAGCTAAGTTTGGGGGACCTCCAAGACCTGGCAATGACCAGTTTAGCCTCCGTTAAAAGGTGGTATATGAGGCTCTTATTATTTGTAGTTGTTCCAACTATTGGGCCATTGAATAGTGCAATCCAGGGCTCTGGTGTTAGAGTGGCATCCAGAACATTGCTAAGAACTTCAAAAATTTTTTGCCAGAATATTTTGGCTACATGGCAATCCCACCAAATATGAGCTTGCGTTCCTACTGCCCCACATCCTCGAAAGCAAAGTTTACCTGCATCACCGGTGACGTGGCAGAGTCGATCTGGGACTAAGTGCCATCTTAAGAAAACTTTAACGTTGATCTCGATCGAGTTCGTTGATGCCTCTCTACCAAAAGAAGCCTGCTGGGGTTCCCCTGTGTCTTGCAAAGCTGCTCATAGACCCCATAGGCTGTTTTCATGACACCCAGTAGCATCATATTACACACAAGAACTGATGCACGCATTCCCGTGTCTTGGCAAAGGATCCTGTCTGTGCTGGCTTTTGAGAATTCCAACAGATAGCTGACAACCAGCTGGTAGTTGTGTTTCCTTCCAACCCAGGGGAATTAGCGTCAGCTGAGCACAAAATTATATATTGGTTATAAATTGGTTCTTCTAGCAAGGCAGGTTGTTCTGATACACACTGAACGGAAGCTATAAGAGATTTGGGATATTGCTACTGGTTATTAGACTTTCATTACCTGGTTTATGTCATCCATATCTTGTGGTTTCCCCAGCTTCCTGCTACTTGGATCCCCACCTGTATTCCAACCCTGTATCTCTCTGATACCATTTGCCATTTGCTGTTCATTTCTAGCCCTGGTTACCCTGCAGTTCTAGTCTAGCGATGCCATCCTCAATTCCTGCTCAGTGTTGTTTGCTGCACTAAAGAATCAGCTGTATCTCACTGTTTATTCACATACCTTGGTCGTGGTACAGTCATTTGCAGCAGCAGGAAGTGGCTGTACAAAAAAAATACTGGGGCAATAAGGGGACAAAAAGCATGTTGGGAGCCATGAAACAGCAATGTACAATAGCTACAAAGACAGCAAGAGGAAACACTTTACGATGACCAACTAGTATTACTCCTCCAACCTTGTTAGGATTGACCATCCAACTAGAAACCATCCAACTAGAAACACAAATGGGTAATCACCTTTTGGCTGATCAGTCCTACTCTATCTATCAGCGACTCCCCTGATTGCTGTATTGCATTCCACGCCAGCCATGTTGGAACTCAATTCACCTGCATTTCTGTAATGAACTCGCACCCCTTCTGTCATCATTCACAGGGGCACAGCCAAGTTCTTTCCATTTACTACAATTGAATGCAGTGGATGGAGAGGGCTTGGCAAATATTATTTTCAGATATGTAATTAGAATGGCAAACCAAGGAGATTCAAATTAAAAATAAATACATATTTTCATTGATTAGGTTATGTTGAGAATATACTGTTAAAATGTAGTGCTGCAACTATAATTATGAAAAAAACTGAAAATGGAAATCAAATCTAAAAAAAAGTTATGGCCAGTAAGTGTGTTATAGCTAAAGCTACTTGTAGCTCTATTTAGATGAATATTTGTTGTGACCTGTTATGTGAGCCATTCAGTGTCTGCTCTCTGCAGATAAAATGTACTTAAGCTTTTTAATCATTCACTTCTAATGTAGGCTCAGTGGAGCAATCCAAAGCTACACAGAAAACAGAATAACCCCACTGCAGATCAATTGCTGCTATATAACTTGCAACTTTGATATGGCTTCAAATTATTAATCTGCTAATGTAAAGAAGTATTAGCAGGCTAATCATTTTGGGAGCAATGAATCTTCCAAGCATTATTAGTGCTAATTGCTCCGCAACATGAATATTTCTCCGTCTATACAGAAATCAATTGCTCCACAGGAACACACAATGTGCAGACACTAAAGTTTTGTTACTATCATCAGATTAAAGGAACTACTGCGGAGAAGTTATATTAGCAAGATCTCACATTTTAAAAAACATGTGAAGAAAACTATAGCAACCCTCCCATTCTACTATAACTGGAGATATCACTTATACTGGCATTTTTAAACTGCTTAGACCATTACAGACATGATTTGCATTAATGTCTCCAAATTTGGACAGTGTTTTCATATATTAACTTCTTCTTAAAGGTGACCTACAGACAAATTTACTGCTGCTGTTCCAGTGGCTATTGCATCTTCCTCCACAGTAAACTTGATTTGTGATTCCCGTTTGTACTTATTACCTATAAATGCCAAAAATTAGTTATCCACCTATCCCATATGACCACTTGGTCAATAGTGTTCGCTGGTTGGGCATGTGCAGTGCCATGCCATTCCCACCAATCACCCTCAAGCTTTAGAATCAGTCTAAAGGATGGTTTTAGCATTCAGGTGTAACTGGTGATGAAGAACTGAAAAGCAAGTCGATGTGCTGAACCTTACTTTTCTCCAAAGAGGTTGACCAGCAATTTGAGGAAGGGCAATGTGGATTGTTATGTGCAATCAGCATCCCCCAACCACCAACACAGGACCTCCATTGATGATGCAAGATATTGTCTGTGGATTGAGCAATTATGGAAATATACCAACACCCCTATTCTACTGAAACTGGAGGTAACAGTAACACTGGCATTTTTAAACTGCTAAGAAAATTACAGTGGAGGGTCTAAACCCCAGTGCAGGCAATAGATTACAGACCATGGAGGTCCAGGCTCCAGTACAGACAATAGATTAAAGATAATGGAGCGTCATGGCCCCAGTAAAGAGTACAGACAATGGACTACAGTGTGCAGACAATGGAGGGTCATGTCGCTAGTAAAGACGTGCCCTCGCTGCCAATTCAAAAAGGCCAGGCATGGGTGCGCGCTCAGCTAGAGGTGAGGGCTCCAGGAGAAGGTGAGTGAAACTTGGGGAGGTTTCACACAGTGGGACATCCTTGTTCGGGATACTTCAAGGAGTGAAACTTGGACAGCCCTGAAGTCTTTAAGATTCCAGGGCCCCTGATGTTTCTCTTATGGTGCCAGGTACGTAAATTCTATGTAGCTGCCGTCTTCCTGCTTATTTTTTTTTTACATTATTTCTTTGTGAACAGGTAAAAGGTCCTTGAGATTCCTATTCCCGCTCACAGGGCAGGAGGGGCTGGAAAGTCACCTACGGCAAGCCACACACCCTGCCCCATTACCTCCATCCCTAAAGCCCAGGGGGGTGCAGAAAATTCTGCAGCCCATGAGGTCTATGCAGGCTGGTAGTTTTCAGGGCCATGGGCCAGAAAAGGGGCCTCCATGCCCTGGTCTTAAAGCCTCATAGCCCCTTTAAAAATGTAACCCTTGATATTGTGCATATGAGTTGTATTTTATTTGAAAATCTCATAAAGCGCTCTTTTCAGTTTGGGGTGATTCCTGGACAGGAACAGGTGTCTACCGTTGTGTGGTACCATTGTAATCAGAAGGAGTGGGGATTTTACATGCAATGCTACAAATTTTTAAAAAATGTTTTTTTTTAAATATTTTTACAAATATTGAGAAACATATTGAAAATTACAAACAAGGCATTTCATGTTAAACTCAAAGCGCTTCAAAAAAATATATAATTTTCCTGGGAATCACTGGAAATCTTTCAGTTAAATATATATTTGTTTATATGTATAGCACAAAATTGTAAAAATGGCCTGGCAACACATCGTGACAACATCTCTAGGTAGGCTGGGACTGAAAGGGTTAAAATTGACTTGAGAGTCATAATACCATAAATAGGGTAAAAAAGTAATAATGGGCAAAGGCCATAACTGCTTTCTACGATCTGCTACAGCAAAACTAAACTAATGTCCTGGTGTTCGCAAATTATGCTAACTTGGGTTTAAAGTGCCCAGCAGACTAGTTTTTCTTTAGTAACTACAGCTTAGACTGATGGAAACTAGTGTATCATGGGCAGACACTGGTGGTTGAAGGCCCTGGGTTCGTAAATCAGACTCTATAGGGTCGATTCAAAGAAACATGTAACAGCTTTGATTTGGGTGCCGATCATCCTATTTTTCACGTCCGCTCGTGCGTTCGTATGAACTTGCGAGTGATTCTATAAGCAAATACGTTTCTATCCTAAAATTTAAGTCCGTTTGTATGGCAGTTCGGGAATCAGACCTATGTCAGTTTCCATCCTGAATTTTCCGTTTCATTTCTCAGGTTGCAACATTGGTTTTGCCCTTTTTCCTTTTTTGTCTGGACGTAAATCCTTCTGATCTTGCGGCTGCGCACTACAAACTTACCTCATTAAAGTGCATTCTAAATATTTGGTCTTATTTTTCTTTATTTCATTCATTTTGTAGTAAGCAACCATTAATGAATGCATTTGCATAAGTAAATCTTACTTTGTTTAATTTTTAGTTAACTTGCATTTTTTACTTGTGGATTTAATTTTAATATTTTGGCTTCAAATGGTACAACTTAAAATTTTGTGTGTGGTTACCCACACCCTCTCCATACAGATTGCTCTCAAATATAAAAAAACACCCAGCAACTTCTGCATGTTATGAGTCTAGAAACAGCCAAGATGGCGGCTCAGGTATTCTCGGGCAGCCTGCAAACAGAAAGGGCCTTGTGACTGTGTTGCTCTGCATTCTTTGATTTCTGACCTTTCCGTGCCCCCAGCTCTGCTGTGTCTGTGCAAAATACAGCAGTAACCCACATCCTGCACTTTATCCCGCTCTCCTCTCCTCAGTAAGTGTGATGCATCTGACCAAAGATGTGCTTAAATAATTAAACAAAGCAAAGGTAAACAACTACACCAATAAATGCAATCTAAAAATATTATTCTAGTACATCAATTTAAAAATAAATACCAAAGGACATACGTTTCTTTAATTAACGCAAATATATTGCAAAATAAAGGTTTACATGCAAAGGACTAATTAAGGTCCACATTAAAATGCTTTTATAAGGCATACATGAATCAGGTATGCATTGCCATACAATTTATGGCCTCGGCCATGCTGATACATGCAGTTCATTGGAGCTCAAGACGCGCAGACTCCTCCACATAACCAAAAAACCTGTTCAAGAACAGCAATCCGACTGCTAAAAGGTGTCGGCAGTGGCTTTCTTTTAAAACGTATTTAGAGGTTTGAAAACTGTTCTCTGAATCACACCTAAACACATTCGATTATCCTAAGTTTTACGTTTTGATCCTAAGTTTTAGGATTTGATCCTAAGTTTTACGTTTTCATCCTAAAATTTAGGAACGAACTTGCGATGATCGTAAGAGCATATACGCATTCGTACGTAGGCTCGTGCGAGTCGGAAATGGCCAAAAAAACTGGAAAAAATGACTAACACCCACCCAAACTTACGATTCTCGATCCGAAATCAATTAACTTTTGCTCTTTGAATCGAGGGGTATGTTTAAAGAGGAACTTTAAAGAAGAGACTCCAGGGCCTTCCGAGTTGCGGTCCTTGGGGCATCCCAAGGGGGTACACACAGCGGGGCATCCCAATCCGATATGCTGCCGCAGAGAGGAACAACATACAGGAAAGTAAAATTCATGTTGTTGTGTTGTGTTGTTCCTCTTAAAATGGGGGTTTTCAATTCAACACACAAAAATACAAAGGAAATTCTAAAAAAACATCCATCTAACTGAGTTTTGTGATGAAACAGCTCTACAGAAAAGGTAAAGCATTTACAAACTTGAAAAAAGCATTCAATCAATCAAAGCAGAGGGAGTAATTTAAAATGTGATGAATTGTAACCTAGGGTGCTGTAATTTACAGATTAAAAATAAAAGCCCTTCTAAGACCTGGATAGACCAATCAACTTACGTCTTAACCCCTTGACCCCCTGTTATTTGCAGCCTTTAGCTTATTGTTAAGTGTTTCTCACATGTAATAAATGACTTCTCTGCACACATAAGAGAATAGCCCTGTAAAATTGTACTTAATTTTAAATTTCAAAACTTCATCTGACCATCTTGGCTTACACATTTACCTTCTGCATGGTAATGATGTCAAGTACATATGAGAGACAGATGAAGTGTATAACCTCCAAGTGACATGAGAAAATTGCTGTCTGGTTAGGCAGGAAGTGTGCATATTAATTAATGTCAAGTGCCTGTTTTAAATTAAGTGAAGTATCTCTTAGTGTACATGTCATACTGTTAGTTACTTGAAATCATTTGCATAATACATTTACTTGAAGTAATATGCTGTTCCCTAAAACAGTGGCAAATATCACTATAATTTTTTTTTGGCTCTTGAAGTGGACAAAAAATGAGAATATTCACTATCCTGGGTTTTGGTCCTTACCTCAGTGACATCCCGATTTTCGATGCCCTGCAGTGTGAAACCGCCAGCTCCCCCCCTATAAACTCATGTTTTCTTGATCTCATGGCTTATGCAGGGGCTCTCATCCAATCAGCGCTGTATGCCATGCATATCAATGATTGGTTTCCCTGAAGTTTGCGCCTCCATTCCCCAGACTATCAAAATGGCTGGGCGAAGGAGCGGGAGCACATGTCAGCTACAGGGGTGCCGGGGATGTGGCCATGGTTGGCGAGTGTGACATGGGAGCCACAGAAAGTAAGTGAATCTCAGCAAACCTTGGGGGGCTCACACAGGATGCCCCAAGGGCACTTAATCGGACAGTCCTGGGGTCTTTTAGATTCCAGGTCTGGCAAAAAAGTTGGAAGTTCAACTTTAGATGAGAAATAGCATTTAAAATACTGTATATTTATATGTGGCAGTCAGTAGTGTTGCTAAAACTCGTACCCAAGGCTTCTGTACCTCAGCCAGAATGCCACGTTCAGGTTTGCTTCTGAGCAGGGGGATTTCTGGGGGTTATGGGGGGGTTCTGCCACACAACCTGCTATATGGGTGACTGGGCATTCTGTCACACAGTCTGTTATGTGGTGATGGGTGTGTTCTGTCACATAGCCTGCTATGGGGTAATTGGGGGGGGGCTCTCTCACTCAGTCTGCTATGGGGATGATGGGTGGATTCTGTCACACAGTCTGATATAGGGTGATGGGGGGATTCTGTCACAGGGTGCTATGGGTTATGGGGGGATTCCGTCATACAGTATGCTATGGGGTGATGGGGGATTCTGCCACACAGCCTGTTATAGTGTTATGGTGGGGTAATAATTTTACATAATATTAGTACTGTCCCTACCCCATTTTGTTAAGAGCAATCTCCCTGGTATTACCCCCAACTTGCAGCCCTTAACCCCTTAATACCGCCATTTTAGAGCCATTTTTGTTCCCCCAAATTAAGGCACCTTTTCACTTCAATAGGATTTGGGTTCTGGTCAAGTTGGGGTACCCTACTTTTTTCAAACTTCAGCCGAACTTGCTGAACCAGAATTTCAGTGGGTTCACTCATCGCTAGTACTCAGCTGTGCAGTTTCTATGCTAAATAGCACTCAGGGTAAGAAAATAAATACCCATTATAGTAACTAGCTCCAAAATACAAACTGAATGATTATTAAGCAGGGTGCCAGTGGACACCCCCCCCCCCCCATTTAATGTTGTATGTACAGATTACAAGTGGATGCCTCCTCTAAAGCATAAATCAATGTACTTTGAAGGAGGTGCAGCACTGACCTGTGCAAAGTGCAGGCTGGGATGTAAGCCTAAGATCCACTAGCTACAGTTTAACATCAGAATCAGATAGATCTGAAATGGTAAGATGGAGACACACAGAGCAGGGAACATTCCCCTCATCAAGAGACTTGCTCACAAGGTAGATCAAGGCGGCAAAAACAAAGAAAATGTGTGTTTTATGGAAACAGGTTTTACTATCTACATGGGGAGGCCGATTCATCAATAGTGCCAGGTAGCGACAGATGAGCGACTGAAGTATGGCGCTAAGAGCGCCGCTAGCGTCAGCCGCGGGCGGTAGCGATTCGCTATAGCAGGCCTCCTCAGTCGCTACCTGGCGTTGTTGCGAACAACGCCTACATTGCTGAATATGATGTTGGCCCTCAGCTTTGTAGGCGCTGTCAGTCAGTGTGACCACGCTATTCTACACAGCGCCTGTTAGCTTTGCTGTGTCCTGGCCATCCAGTACCTTCTGAATAAAACACATTGCCACATTTGTTAAAAATTTAAAGAGTTTTTATTTTGTGTTGAAAAGGAAATTAAATTCAACCAGATATTCTAATATAAATGCAAAATAAAACATAATTAAACACATAGCCACAATTTTTTTTTTATTTTATTTGTTAAATATAAAGGAAATACAATTAAACCACCAATGAGAAATAAAATGAAAATAAAAACAGAACAGAGAAAAATGGAAAATCGAAAAAGAAAAGAAAAACATAAATGAGAAAGGAAAATAGAAAAAAGAAAAACAGAAATGAGAAAGCAAAATATTAAAAAGAAAAACAGAAATGAGAAAGGCAAATAGAAAAAGAAAAGAAAAACAGAAATGAGAAAGGAAAATAGAAAAAGAAAAGAAAAGCAGAAATGAGAAAGGAAAATAGAAAAAATAAAAACAGAAATGAGAAAGCAAAATATTAAAAAGAAAAACAGAAATGAGAAAGGCAAATAGAAAAAGAAAAGAAAAACATAAATGAGAAAGGAAAATAGAAAAAGAAAAGAAAAGCAGAAATGAGAAAGGAAAATATTAAAAAGAAAAACAGAAATGAGAAAGGCAAATAGAAAAAGAAAAGAAAAACATAAATGAGAAAGGCAAATAGAAAAAGAAAAGAAAAACAGAAATGAGAAAGGAAAATAGAAAAAAGAAAAACAGAAATGAGAAAGCAAAATATTAAAAAGAAAAACAGAAATGAGAAAGGCAAATAGAAAAAGAAAAGAAAAACATAAATGAGAAAGGAAAATAGAAAAAGAAAAGAAAAGCAGAAATGAGAAAGGAAAATATTAAAAAGAAAAACAGAAATGAGAAAGGCAAATAGAAAAAGAAAAGAAAAACATAAATGAGAAAGGCAAATAGAAAAAGAAAAGAAAAACATAAATGAGAAAGGAAAATAGAAAAAGAAAAGAAAAGCAGAAATGAGAAAGGAAAATAGAAAAAGAAAAGAAAAGCAGAAATGAGAAAGGAAAATAGAAAAAAGAAAAACAGAAATGAGAAAGCAAAATATTAAAAAGAAAATAAGAAATAAGAAAGGAAAATAGAAAAAGAAAAGAAAAGCAGAAATGAGAAATAATATGAAAATGGAAAAGGGAAATAAAAACATAAATCAGCCAGAAAAATATAATTACTATAGGAAGTCGAATGCCAAGGAAACGTTCACCAGAATTAAACACATAGCCACATGTATCTATATAGAGTAGATTTTTTATTCAAATCTACCTAAAATAACAAATTTACAAAAGAGAAATGGTAAAGTAAAATTAAAACAGAAAGGAAAAAGCAAAGTAAAGTACAATAAAGTAGGGAAAGTCCGAAATATAGATCACGGTGCCCGTGTTTGTGCCTGAAAAAATAAGAAAAGTGCAGTTAGTATAGATATTTAAAGTAGTATAGTTGTAGCAAATACCAAAATGCATTACTTGATAACCAACATTGGCGTCTTACACCCCCCTTAGAGTGGTTTGGGTCATCTTACACCCCCCCTTAGAGTGGTTTGGGTCATCTTACACCCCCCCGTTAGAGTGGTTTGGGTCATCTTACACCCCCCCGTTAGAGTGGTTTGGGTCATCTTACACCCCCCTTAGAGTGGTTTGGGTCATCTTACACCCCCCTTAGAGTGGTTTGGGTCATCTTACACCCCCCTTAGAGTGGTTTGGGTCATCTTACACCCCCCCTTAGAGTGGTTTGGGTCATCTTACACCCCCCTTAGAGTGGTTTGGGTCATCTTACACCCCCCTTAGAGTGGTTTGGGTCATCTTACACCCCCCTTAGAGTGGTTTGGGTCATCTTACACCCCCCTTAGAGTGGTTTGGGTCATCTTACACCCCCCTTAGAGTGGTTTGGGTCATCTTACACCCCCCTTAGAGTGGTTTGGGTCATCTTACACCCCCCTTAGAGTGGTTTGGGTCATCTTACACCCCCCCTTAGAGTGGTTTGGGTCATCTTACACCCCCCCTTAGAGTGGTTTGGGTCATCTTACACCCCCCTTAGAGTGGTTTGGGGCATCTTACACCCCCCTTAGTGTGTTTTTTTCAACATTTTGATGGGAGGTCAAATACATTTAACCAGTAGTGCAGTACTTGCATTAGAGTGAAGGGTAGTTAGCTTACCGCAAAAAAAGAAGTGATCAGCCTTTCCCTTAGCTCATCGCCAGTCTGGGTGTCCTCACTTCTATCTGCGGGCAGGTTGGGGATTTCTGGCACCAGTGCTGTCTCCTCGGGGGCTTGGATTCGGTGACAAATGCAAATGTTGTGGAGCACACAGCAGGCAAGGATGATCTTGGAAACCTTCTGTGGGCTGTAGAGCATCTCTCCTCCTGGCCGTGCCAAACAGAGAAAACGTGCTTTCAGCAGGCCGATGGTTCTTTCCACAATGCTTCTGGTCTTGCGATGCGCTGCATTGTAGCGTTCATGGGCAGAGGTCCGTGGGTTCCTGACCGGAGTCATGACCCACGTTCTCTGCCCATATCCCTTGTCCGCTGTAGAAAAAACAAAAGGAGAGAGACAGCAATTAGTACTAGTACATGTGTTTTGGTGGTAGTTTGGTTAAAATTGGCTTACTAGGCCACATATTAGCTAAATACATTGACATGGTTAATTTATTACCCAGTAGCCAGCCAGCTGGCATTTCGTTGTTATCAAACTTCCGGCACAGGACTGTCCGCTGCAAGACGTAAGAATCGTGGCATGAGCCGGGGAACCCCGATCTCACCGCCCGCAGCCTCATGTCTGGGTCACAGACCACCATCACATTCATTGAATGGAATTGTTTCCGGTTTCTGTAGGACAGCTCCTGTGCACGGGGAGGGCGGAAAGGGATATGTGTACCATCAACGCACCCTAGCACATTCGGGATCCCTCCCATCAGATAGAAAGCATGTTTTATTTTGGCAACCTCTTCCTCATCCTCAGGAAACCTGATGTAAATTGGGATTAAATCACAAATTGCCAGAACTACCTGGATTAGTATGCGGCTCATAGTAGCCTGGCTTATCCCGCTGAGGAGGGCTGAGGTTGCCTGGAAGGTCCCTCGTGCCAAAATATTAAGAGTGACACACAGGCGTACTATGCCTGGAATGGAATGAGTGCGTTTGGTGGATGGCTCGATTTTGGTCTTAATCTGATCATATAGGGACTGTAGTGCAGCACGATTCAGACGGAAGCGGCTCCTGATCTGCTCGTCACTTAAGTCCCATACTGAAAGGCGGATTGCAAAGGAGCGGGGTGCCCTAAGCCTCACAACACCCCGCTCCCTTTCCTCCTGCTCTTTCAGCATACACATACATCCATCCACCCAGACACCATACATCACCCTCTTATCCATCACACACACTAAAGATATATACAAAAAAAAAAAAAAAAAAACTAACACACAACACACACACAAACAATCACACTCCACACACACCCGCTACAATGCAGCTCACCACAAAACCAGAACTATAGTGGTCCAAACCACCAGCCTGCTGAAAACCCGCTTTCTAAGTTAGGCACAACCAAGAGGGGAGTTGCTGCACAGCCCACAAAAGGCCCCAAAATCAAGCCTCACTTGCTGTATGCTACACAAGATTTGCAGATGCCACCAAAACCAAGCTCCTAAAGAAACAGCACTGATGTCAGAAATCACCCAACAAGCCACAGAGAGTGAGGACAGAAACCAGACAGAGGCTCAAATGAGCTAAGGGAAGCGAGCACAGCACCACACCACAGCCTTTGCCACAGTGTAAGAATAGCAGAAGCTAGAACATTCCTTCCTTTTATACTTCATTTTCTAAAGTGACAGGTCCGCTTTGCCGCCTTTTGCGTCGCTCTGCTATTTCCGGGCGCCAATTAGCCGACCCAGGTGTGCGTAAAACAGAGTGCGCACGCGCACGCTAGTAGCGCTACTAGCGTACTTGAGCCGTAACTTGCGTGCATTAACGGACATGGCCCAAAAATCAGGGGTGGACCAATGAAAGGTAAGCTGCTGTTTTTTTAAATAGCCGTTAGGCTAACCACATGTCACAAGGGTTTGAGATACATCAGTCCATTGTTGGATTTGGGTGTGTGTTGTTTGTTTAATGAGGTCTGTAATGAGTTAATTGGCTAACACACATGCTTCTGTCAGGGCAGTGGAGGTGTGCCTAGAAGGAACTGGGCTGTATGTGTGAATCAATTAAGTGGGCTGCTTTTGGATTGGCTGTTAGAGCACATAAAACCTGCCCAAGCCTAACACATTGCGATGCCATTCTGTAGTCTGCATGCGTGCTTGTTGGGTGTGTATTTGTGTGTGTGTGCAGCTACAGGATGGAGCCAAATTCAGGACATCTGCCGGCCACAGCAGGCCCGAGTAGGAGTTTGGTGGGTGCTGTGCGCAGACCTCCCTTACGGAAAAGGGCACAGCCTGAAGGTGGGGCAGCACCCCAGGCTAAGCGCCCAGGTGCCAAGAGGGAGCCTGAATTTAATTTGGCGGAGAATAATCATCTTGTGCGCCTTACACTTGCTAAATGGGAGCTACTCTTTGGCTCCCAAAGCAAGTCCATAGGCAAACAAGAAAGAAGCAAACTGTGGGATGCCATTGGTGTGGAGCTTAGTAGCACAGCTCAACACCCACGTAGTGGCCCATCCTGCAGGAAACGCTTCTACACTTTGCGAGGGGCCCTTATGAAAAAGATGAATCACGATCTTGATGTGGACAGTGGGTTCATCCAGGCTCCAAAGAGTACCTACAGGCCGTATGAGGAGATGCTGAAGGCCAAAATCCCACTGGCTCGGCTGCAGGGTGTGGATCCTGGGGATGACACCACCGGTTGGCCTGAAGGTACATATTTTCTGGCTTTTACAATAACCTAATGTTAATGTATGTGATTTGCATTTTTACATTCTGAACAACTAACAGTAGGACCTGTGAAGTATTACATTACAGCTCAAACATTTGGTACTTTTCTGTCTGTTGCTTTATGCATAGGTGCACATGCTGCTGTCCGGGATGTGCCTCAGGACACCCAAGCTCCTGCCCTTCCAGCAACCTCAAGGCTACCCCAGTCTGCCATTGAAGGTATTTACCCATAATTTGGTTGCTGGTTGTTTTGTTAACAAATGGGTGTGGGAGCAGCTCAAACAATCAAGGTTTGCCCTGTTGAGTATTAATAATATGTGCCTGCGCCCTAATTGCACGCCCACTGTAACACTCACAGCAACTAACTAACAAGGCCCTAACATGTGTAGATATGTAGGACGCCAGAGATGTGTAGCCATATATCGGCATATCAATGTGGGAGCCACACTTGGCTTGATTAGTGAATAATAGTGAAAGAGCTGCTCACACACCTTAATGCATGTTGTATTTTGCAACGCACATTAGCTATGGCTCAATGTTGGTTTTATTTTGGCCTAGCTCCCATGCCCTTGGCCCCAGCATCTCCTCCGGATCCCACCTACTCTTTGGATGTCGGTAAGTGCATGTGTTCACCTTGCTTGATCCACTTTTACTCAAGTGCATGTGTCTCATTCTTCTTTTTTCTTGGTAGGCCAAGTGACTGGTTCATCTTTGGACCCCACTTCCGATGTTGCCGGTCAACAGGACCCTGTTGGTGTGTAGAGCAAGACATAATGTATCCTTTATGCTGTTTATGTTACACTGGTTCAATTTGGTTAGTCTACTAAGCTACATGTTAGCTTGGTAAACTTGAAGATGCCTCTTGGGAGTGCTGGTTGCCTCCCCAGGGTCAGTCTATTAGTTTTTTGAGTGATAGCAATGTATTTTTGCGGACATCTTTTTAGCCAAACATTCCCCGTAGTAGTTTGCTGATTATTTAGATACTTTTTTTTTTTTTTTTTTAGTTGACCCGAATATCGGAAGTGGCTGTCCAGAAAGGGCCCCTCAAGTTCAAGCTGCCAGAGATGAGGGTAAGTGGTTTGGCCTTGCTCTAGTCTGTATTTTGGCTCTACTTTTGTGCCACTTGCTTCTGGCAACTTGTGTGTCCACATGTATTTTCAAGGTCCAAGCTCGAGGGAGGACCCCACTCCAGACATCTGGGATATTGCGGGTATGTTTAATTTAAGCAATGTTTCTGATGTGATTTGCAGAAATTAGTGCGTCTTAGTCCTGTAACATACATGTTAACAATCTGAGTTTAACAGAGACCTTTGGTCTAGTGTGTATTTGGGAACTTTTTAGAGGTATGGCCTCGATAGCCTAACCAGGTTACATTAGAGTTTGGCCCACAGACCTACTAACCTGATTTTCCTGTTTAGCATATGGCAACTTGCCCGACATCTCGGATGTTGAATTGCCACTCTCTGGCAGCGATACCTCGAGCCTACCTGTGCCGGAGGACACGCAGGTAACATGGCTGATGTAGACGACCTCGAAACACATTGGCATATTCGTGGGTAGTGGAAGAAGCAACATGTCACATTTCCTTTCATTGTTGTTCTGGCAGGAGGCGGAACCAGAACCCCAAGCTGGGACCTCTTCCCAAGTCCCATGTGGCCAAGCTTCAGAGGCTCAGACAAGGGTAAGTTGTATAGTGAGTGTTTATGGTAATTTTTTGGAGGGGCATAACTGCATTGGTTCTGTTTGACTAAAATGTGGTTTACTATTTGTTTAGCCTCAAACCACAGCAAGAGGAGGTGTGGCACCAACCAGTGCCGATTTCTACGAGCTAGGGGTCCGGATGCTGGAGGACTACAGTCGCCAACAGCCGCGTGATGGAACTAATGAGCGCATTGCGGCGTTGGAAAATCAGGTGCTGACGTGTCAGCAACAAAATGAGGCCCTGCAGCGCCAGGTGGACCAGTTACGCCAAAACCAACTACAGAACCAGGACCTTGGTCGGCTGGCAAATGTAATAGAGCAATCTGTACAGCGCCAGGAAGAAGCAATACAGCGCCAGGCAGAATGTCTCCAGCGGCAGGACCAAACTTTGTTGTTGCTACAACAGCTCATACAACAGCAGTCTATATTTTTTACTGCACTGTTGTCCCCCAACACCGCCCCTAGCAATGACTCCCAACCTCCCCGGCCACCCAGCCAAGAATATTAATTTTGTATCTTTTTGGTTATGTAAATATATTTTCTTCACCCACCTCTAAATTGTGTGTTTCCTAAGACCTCGCTAATAACACAGTCAGGGATGAGTATCTGGATCTACATATGTCAATGTATTGGTCAATTTAGCCCACACATTGGAGCCCATAGCTTACTATGGTTAACACCTGAAATGGCTCAAAAGGTATGGCTACATTGACCCACAAATGTTTTGGGAGACAGCTAAACTAGGCTTTGCAATGCAACACACTGTAATGATGTGAATCAACAATTTTTTAATATAAACAATGGCCAACACGGCCAACCTTGGCCAACAACGGCCATCAAGAGACCAGCCTTCCCCCCCACCCTAACGACGCCGTCGGCGCCTCTTCCTGGCCAGCAGCATCAGCTTCAGGAGCCGGATCTCCCGCCACAGTCTGCGATGCTGGTTTTCACAAGCTGTAGAAATGTAGAAACAACAATTTATTAATAATTTGGCTGTGACCTGAACAGACACAGATGTAGCAATGTAATGTCAGTGTGTCCAATTAGGTGACACTCACATTAACATTGTTGACCACTGTGTGCTTATTGGTTAACATTATATGAGTACTATTGACTGGCAGGAATGTGAACAACACATCCCAAGCATACATTTTAGCTTAAAGTGTACCAACAGCCACGGGTGATCGGCCCGGGAATCTATCAGATTCCCTGCCCCATCACCTCCCTCCCCGCGGGACATCCAAGATCGGGATGTCCCTGGGTATGAAACACCCCCCAAACCCCAAAATACCTACCTCAGTTTCTGTGTGGCAGTGCCGCTGGGCCCTCCCTGGTGCCCCTCTAGACGTGTGAGTGCCTGCGCCGGCCGTCTGTGAATTGCCGGCGCAGGCACGCCCCCGTAAAAAGGGGCGCGGGGGAGGCGGAGGAGGAGGCAATTTGCAATGGCTTGTACATTTTTGGGAGTCAACGTGAGTTCAGGGGGTTGTCACACAGCGGTGCCGATCAGGGGTGCCCCACCGTAGTGGAACAACACCCAGGAAAGTCAAAATCCTGGTTGTTGTTCCAGTTTAACTCTTGGGAAGCAAAGAAGGGCTAATTCCCTGTGTGTCCATTTTTGGGTTTAGTAACAGCCAAACATCAGGGCCTAAGTCCGAACGAGTCCACGAGTTTACCCTATAATGTTACAGGTCCAGACCTAATCGGGCCCATTTGGTTGTGTCTAACACAAAAATAGTCTCTATGGGGCCTAATGAAGGATGTGAGCCAACAATCAAGCATGCAAACAGGCATGTTGGATTATTGTGCCAACACATTGAATAGAGATGTGTGTGAAATTAACACATAGGTAAATTTAAATTGGCTGCTGATGTGACTAGAAGACATAGGTTTCACAAGTCTTTAGGCATATGAAGTGGGATGTACTCACCATCGCAGCTGTGGCGGGGGCCCATGCTGCTGGCCGTCCCTGGAGCTGGGGTGGGGAGGAGGGTCTCTGGCTCCGTCTGCGTCGCAACATCTGTCAACATAAAGCAAAAGGCAAAAACACAATTAGTGGGCAAATGACACATGACTATTTGACATCCATCTGGTTATTGAGTCTGAAAATGCAAAGGCTTGCATGGTTACATACAGGTTGACCTAAATTAGCATCTTTCCTGGACCATGAGTTAATGTCAATTTGTAAGGGTTCACACATGTATCCCTAAAGAGAATGTGCAAATAACATAGACAGTGCTATTGAAAGGAATCATTTGCAGTTGTTTGGCTAATGTTAATAGTGGGCCACATGTTGGAGCGGGAACAACTTAACCCAAGAAAAGAAATGCAAACACCCATCATGGTGTTGCCAGAAACATAGGGGTGGTTGACAGTTGGCTAGAACTGTAGTGGGGTTTGTGAGGTTAGGGTACCTTATCAAACCAGCTGTGACAATGGACCAGGAAACATGTGTCTGTTACAAGTGGGCCTATACACAGGATTGCTGCTAATCTTGGTTTGGGTCCACTTTGGCCGAGCCACACAATTTGCATGAGCCAACTTACTCCGCGCCCGCTGCCTTCAACACATCACTCCTCGAGTGTGTGCGGATGCGCAGGCCATTTTTAAAATGAGCGCAGGCGCACACACATCTACAGTGTCACACAGGAGGCTTGGACGGTGGCTTTGCCAACCCCCAAAGAGGTAAGGAGTTTTGTGGTTTGGTTTGGGTGTGGGGGGCCCTGGGTGAGGGATGTGATTGGTCCTGGAAGCTTACAGAAACCGAGCACCATCAATGTTTTTGGGTGCACTTGAATGAATGTAATAACATTGGGAATGTGATGGGTACCCAATAACACTTACCATGACTATGCCCGTGGAGAATCGTACGCCAAAATGCCATGGAGGTGCCGCCTATATGATGCCCTGCAAATTAGAGAGGAATGGCAAGGGCTAAGGACACATTGCAAGATGAAACCTGTCACAGACTAACAATTAAAAAATGTACACTCACCAGGGGATGAAGCGCCACTTGAAGCCCAGGGAGGGCTCTGAGGAGGAGGCGGGGAGCCTCGGCTCCTCACACTCTGGTCGGAAGATCCACCAGGCAAAGGGCCACCCTCCTCCCTCTCACTCCCTGCTTGAGAGTGGCCCCTTGCCTGGTGAGATTCCTCACACTCAGAGTGTGAGGAGCTGAGGCTTGATCCAGCCAGCCCCCCAGCAGCACACTCCTCTGGGGCGTCATCCCCTTCCTCCCCTGGGTCCTCTAAATAGGACCCGCGGGAGGGACCCTCCCCCGATGACTCCCCCGAGTCCGCCTGCCTGGTTCGGGGGAGGAATCCCTTCCCACGTTTCCCCAGGGGAGGACGCTTATCTGTGTGGAGGGGGTGAAAGAAAATAATTAATTTAAAGAGCACAAATGGACAGAGCTTAGCAGATGATTCTGCACAAAGGCAAAACATAACATAAGCTTTAACTTACCTGATGCGTAGGCATCATATAGGCGGTACACGCCTTCAGGGTCCCGGCGCTTAAAATCAGACCACTTTTGCTGAATCGAGCGGATGGTGAGCTCAGTCTGGAAGCGCCGGGACACTGTGGCCTTCACCTCCATGGCTATGCGTTTCTTTCCTCCACGGGCATAGTCATATTCGGCGAGGCAGAAGTCCTATGAAAAAAGAACAAACAAAATAACATAAATACATGACATCAGAAAACAGTCATAAACAGTTATACATAGACCACATCAAAGTGGACCCACACCCAGGATTATGACTATTCTGGGTTTGTGTGCACTTTGGTGGGCCACACCAATTGTGGGTGGTCCGCTGTCTGCAACCCCCTTGGAAGGCCACAAATACACCACTGAGGCCACTCCCACGTCACTCCCCCAGCAAAACACAGGGCTCTGCGCCACTGTGGCATGCGCATACAAGGCCGTTGGGACGTGCATACCAGCTCAGCTGGGTATGCACGGCAAAGTTGGCATGTGGCGTTTCACTCTAACAGGGAGTGCGCCTGCACCCAAAATTACAATATGTCTGGTGCAGGGGTACACCCTGCTAGAGGTACGCGCAATAGGCATCCGCAGCTAACGCATGCACAGATGGAACGGGACTGAGGTAATATTTAGGGCCCTCCAGGGGGGGGCATCCCAGCAGGACATCCACAATGGGGATGCCCCACTGGGATTGCTGAAATGTGTTATTAAAAGCAAAATTTTTCATAAACAATCCCCCCTGTGTGTTCTGAAACTTTTCAGCTAAAAAGACAAACAAACAAATACTCACTTTTACTACCTGGCCATTGACCCGACTATCCACCCGGGTGCGCTTGGCCTTCATAGGCCCAGGAGGGGAAGGGGTGGGAGGGGTGGTGCTTGAGGAAGGTGAGGTAGGTTGGGGAGGTGGGGGAGGGGTGGTGGGGTTGGAGTCTGAGGAGGAGCTGGGGAGGCGCATGACTCGCCTTCTGGGCATCATATTGGAAACGCTAAGGAGGAAACAGGAACCGGAAATGACCCAAGCGACATTGGAAAAAAGTTTAAAAAAAAAAAACGCTCCGCGCACCAGCAGCAAGCTATTCGCAGCTATGTGCAAGCTAAGTGGCGGAAAAACTAAAATGACGCTTGAAAACAAGCTAGTGGCATAAGCGCTAGACAGTTTTACCTTAAGGTGGCGTTGAAACGCAAAGGAGGAGCCCGGAACCGGATATGACGCTAGCAACTGTGCTTCAAAATTCTCACACAAACATGCGCGCAACAGGGCCAAGCTAATATCAGCTATGTGCAAGCTAAGTGGCGGAAATACATTAAAATGACGCTTGAAAACAAGCTATTGGCATAAGCGCTAGACAGTTTTACCTTAAGGTGGCGTTGAAACGCAAAGGAGGAACCCGGAACCGGATATGACGCAAGCAACTGTGCTTCCAAATTCAAAAGCAAACATGCGCACAACAGGGACAAGCTAATATCAGCTATGTGCACGCTAAGTGGCGGAAATACATTAAAATGACGCTGCAAAACAAGCTAGGGCCAAAGGCGCCAAGAATTCTTAGCTTGATTTAGCAGGGGATTCTACATACTGTAATGCATAGGACCTTCTAAAGCATACACCGTGGGCCTTACATATACAAATCTGAATCAATCCAAAAGTCATCACACAATCAAAGTAGACAACTACCTGAAAATGTGGCACACATGAGAATGCATAACGGGTTGTTATGAGCTGGTACGACTGAATGTTATCCTGCAATCTGTGGGCAGCCACGCTCACAACTACAGTGTATTCATTAACAACGACTGGGGTCGCGGGAAGTGAATTCCTTGCAAATGGCAGAAGGGCACATGTATGAACAGCACAGCGCCGCACAACGCAGCGCAGCGAGGCACAGCAACGCTCGCGCCGCCACATAGCGAATTAAAACAGCGACTGCACAAACACTGACCAACACAGATTCATCAAAGACAGGGCTGCCGAATAGCTTGGGCGCTGACAATTTCGAAGAGCGAACGTGACCGCCCAACCTGACAGGCTACAAAATAGCTTTACAAGCCCCGTTTGTGTTGAAAACAAGCGATTTGGATGCCAATGAGTTTGGGTGGAGGAGATGCAATACCCATGTCACTCACAACATTACATTGTGAAAAATATGAAAAAGTTCAAATACATGAAAATAACCAGCCAGATTCTTAAAACATATCAATATAAACATGTGTTGAATTTTGGACCAAAGAAAAAACCACAAAAACCACTAAAAACAATCATTGCAGCGTCTGCCATTGAAATGTATGGGAGAGCGGCAGGTAGCGCCAGGTAATACGTGTCGCTGTGAAGGAATTTGCAGCGGCGCTGTTCGGGCCAGGCGGCTTCATGATGAATGCCGCGCTAGCCGTCGCTCTCGCCGGCGCTAGCCTCATTTAGCTTGATAAATGCGTCATTGTGACCGCCGCCGGGCGTACTTGAGTCGGTAGTCGCCGTTAGCTGCCGCTACCTGGCGCTCGTCAGACACTACCTGGCGCTATCGCTTGATGAATAAGGGCCTAAGTCTGTACACTAAGAAGAAAGAAGCAAGTCCTATACACGTTTAACACTTCTGCTGCAAACAATAACTTAAAATCATAACCAAAACCAATGACAGTATTTAAAGCAAAAATATTGAATTGCCTGTATGACAAATGCCATGATTTGACTTAGCTCAGAGTGACAATTATGAGGAAAATGAAACTATTACAGCAAAAAATGCAAATATGCTTATAAAGGTTGCCAAAATGTACTAATACTGATGATCACCCAGGCCTGTACTGTATTCCAATTGGAGGCATGTTGGACGAGTTTGTCAAGCTATTCAGGTATTTATACCCACTATGGAGGGAAACATTTCCCCCCGTTTTTATTATGAAACCCTCCCTTCCAGCTAGCAGCTTGGCACACCAGGCTTAGGAGCTGGTAACTCGTGGTAACTGCTGGTAACCCAGAGCCCAGAGGCTGAGTGCCCCTTGCCATTTGTTAAAATATGAAAAAAATACTACACCAGCTTTAAGACATGCACTTTCGAATTAGCAAAACTACCAGAACTTATTCTGTCCCTGAAACTTTGAAACCCACTTTGCTGGACAATAGGCAGAGAAATCCTGGAACTTCCCCAGAATCTGCCACCAGACTTGATTTGAAAACATGTTTTTATTGGGGGTGGGGAAAGGAATGTGGACTGAAGAGCCTTTGGGCTTGTGAGAGACACCTTAGCCTGCCTGAATGACCTGACCTATGTATGACTGGTCAAATGCCACTAATTATACATAGCAAGATAGGCAGAAATATATATATATATATATATATATATATATCATTATATTTTAACAATTTTAATTTTCCATAAAGACCCATTGTTTACACTGTTATGGCCACTGCTGAGGTGAGGGATCTCAATTGATCTTGTGTTTTGTGCAATTATCTGCAATCTGTTGCTATTGACAATATACACCAAGTCTGCACTTGGTGTACATTGCCAATAGCAACATATTTCATATAGTAAAAACTGCTTTCATAAAACACACATTTGTTAAAATTAGAAAAAAAATAAAAAAATTACTAGACCACCTTTAATACATACACGTTCGAAAATGAAAAGCGAAAGTGGGCTTATTAATGACTACAAACCTGTGGCACTTATGTCTTTGGTCATCAAAGCATTTGAGTGGCTGGTACTGTGCCAACTGAAGATGACAACAGTCAGCAAATTATATTCACTCTAGTTTGCATACAGGCTTAACTGATTCTGGGAGCACATTTTTGACAACTGTTAACCTGGCTGTACAATATGCGCACAACCATCTGGATGACCCAGATGCTCATGACAGAATCCTATTTGTGGCCTTTAGAAAGGCCTTTAATACTATCAGGCTGAACATGCTCGTAGAGAAAGTGGCCCAAATAAAAGAAACCCACCCCAATGTGTGTGCCTGGATCAGCTGGTTAAGCTTGGTCCGTTCATCTCCAGCACTAGGGTCATGATCCTCTTCTCACTGTATACTGACTGCTTCTCCACATTCAAAATTGGTTTGATCAGGAATGGAGATGAGGCATACCCGAACTATAGCTGAATTGGACAGATGGTGTGTCAAGAATGGCCTACTGATGAACTTTGCTTTCCAACATGCACTGGTTATATCCCCAGTTATAAGTATGAAAATCACAATGAGTCAAGGATACGTTTCTGTGAGTTATAATATCATGCAATCGCAAGTGAGACAAAAACACCTCCAAAACATGTCCTGAAGAAGTCACAGCAGAGGCTTTTCTTTTTGTGGCTACTGAAAAAGGCAGACCTTCCCAGAAAGATCCTTGTTATCTGGGATTCTCCATCTCCTACTGGTTTGTGGGGGCGAGCAAGAGGGATACGATCAGACATCAACAAATCTTTATAACTGTCCTGCTCCAGGAGGATCATTTCAGACACCTCTAACCCTGCTCACATACTGTTAACCACCTCCCATCTGATCACTGTTAAAGAACCAAGAGCGGTTTCTTTCCTTCGGCTAGCCACTTACTCAGTGGAGTACAGTCATGTGCACAGCTCCAAAACTAATCTAAAAATCATTACTTTTATTAAGGGTTAAACAGTTAAAAATGTACATATGGTCCCCCTTTCTGTGTGCATGTGGGGGGACACCCCAGGTGCTCACTCCTATTTTTTAAATCTTTAGGGGTTAAATTAAAAGGGCAGGGGCTATGGCAAGTCACATGCTTGCTGCCAGGTGACTTTAAAGCCCCTCCTGCCCTTTGAACTGGTATAGTGGTTTCAAGGAACCCTTACCATTTCACAAAGAGTTACTTGTAGAAGAAAAAACGTTGCCAATCCCTATGTCCCCTGCCATCCACTGATGCTTCTGACAGCAAGTGGTCAGACACAGGAAGAGTCAGCAACAAACCTTGGAAGTGGATATGGTCAAACATGGCGAGATCTGGCCACAGATTTGTCAGGCAATAGAAGCATCAGGAGAGCTGGAACTCTGGAACACTACAGGCGATCATCTAGGGTGCTTAGCCCATTGGCATCTGCTTTGCCTAGCAATGGCCTTGAAGTGAGTATACACATGCCAAGAGCAGTGGGCTGCTCTAATTATGGCACCCGCAGAGAAATTGGTGGGTTAGGTGCCTTGCTCAAGAGCAATTAATATTCCATGGTCAGGATTCGTGTCTGCAACACTAGGCTGCTTCCTTACTCTAGGCCATGACTGCCACTTAAATGATTGTGATTTGTGTTTCAAGTAAAGGCTCATAGTCATAGTCTTAGCCATAGGCATAGCGTGTGGGGAGTACAATGCCAAAACACCCTTGGGAAAATGTTTCCTGTGTCTTGTAATTTATCCTTTGCTCACCCCTTGGAAGTCAAAGCCGCATTAGTGGTACCTGGTGTTGACAATGCCACTTCAACAGCCCTCAAGAGTGGAGGATAACAAGAGCAAGGATAACTGGATTGAAAACTACAGTTGAGATGAGGGTTCTCTTGACTTAGAGGTTTAGACTAGATCATGTGAGCATAACATTTTTTCCAATGCACAAAATGCTGTAGCAAATTACCTCAGCCTATAAACATTATATGAAGAAACAACTTTTGAATGGCTTGAGCTTTAAAAATAAATGTGTAAAGACTGCATCAAAACAAAAGAAAGGCTTTATCCAAACAGGAAGTAGTGACAATAATCATGGCAATGGCTATAAAGATCAAAGATGTTATTTTGAAGCAGTACACTTTACATTTCCATAATGTACCACAGGAAATATTTTAAAAGCATTTTGAGTGTTTGCACAAAAAAAAAAAATTAGAAATGAAAAAGCAATGCACCATACAATACAATAGAGTAGGAAAGGAAACAAAGTTTACTTTTCAATAACAGCTCTTTAAAGCAAAAAGGGTGCCTGTAAATCTGACAGATGCCATGATATGCTTTTTATAGGAAATGGACTTGGCTCAGAGTGACAATTCAGAGGAAAATGAAAATATTACAGCAAAAAAAGCAAATGCTTATAAAGGTTGCAAAAATTTACCAATACTGATGACCACTCTGACCCATACTGTATTCCAATAGGAAGCATGTCAGCCAAATTTGTCAAGCTATTCGGGTATTTATATAGACCCATGACCAAACAAACAATGGAGGAAAAACCCAGTGCCTAGAGGCTGAGCGCCCCTCGCCAGCCCTGTGCATATATCCCAGCTTGGGGGTTCAGGTAACTGGCAGCTGCCTTGCTCACATCTGGATTCCCTTATAATTATTCCCTGGCCCTAATGATGAACAGAAAGCCATTTATACACCAGAAGCTTGACCACTGTTTACTCTTCTCAATGTTATGTGCATCACTGTGAAAGAGATGGCAATCAAGACAAAGGAATCTACAGTAACTTTAAGGGAATCATTTTGGAGGTATCTGAAGATAGATGGCCACAACCGCCATCAGCCTCAGCCCCAACATGCTTGTGCACTGCCTGAGGGCAAGCGAGAGAGCGAAAGAAGGACGTGTGCTGTTTGGAAACCCATCCTCAAGGTACCATACCTGCTGGGAGGATGTCCATGTAGGGCAAACTGTGAATGCTGTTGAACATCATCTTGGTAAATGCTTGGGGTGCTATGACAAGACCAAAAGGAAAAGCCATGAACTGACATTTTACCTTTCAGTCTTAGGGTATTCTTCAACATTAACACTCAATAATTATTATTTTGTAAACGTTCAGTTCCCTAAAAACAAATTTAAATATGGGTTATATATAAAAACAAAAAGAGGAAAGTTAAAATGTTATAATTTATATTGTCTAGTAAGATAATATGATACACACAGTATTAGCTGATCTATTATTAGAATTTTTAGTTAATCAGCCCTCTCTTTGAATTGGTAATTTATACTGCATGATTTTCTGTAGCTCTTGATGAGAATACCTACATTCCACAAATCTAGTTGCTGTTTCATCAAGGCCTCAATCCACTCTGCAGCAATCAAACACAATAGGCCTGATTTACAAAGTGTGCCTATAGAGGCAAAAAGACTGGCCAGGCAGCCAGGCAGCACTAAAAAAACAGTTAACACATGGTGGTTTCTAAGACCCACAGAATGCTCAATTGCATGGTACCTACTACACTAACTTTAATAATAATACAATGGCATTGGTTGTTTCAAAGAGTTATTTAAAATTGCATATGTGTTTTCTATGTTATTTCAACTAAGCACACAAGGTATAGAAAATTACAAAATCTTATTTGTTCAATAATTACAAAAAGACAAAATAAGATATATATACAAGTACCTAAAACAGACCCATCTCCTGGATATTTAGAAACATATTCCAACTCTTTTTCTGGAAAAAAGTTATATGAGGCTAGGGATTTCAATAAGAGATGACCTGGATCCATTTTTACAGATTCACTTTAAAGTGAGAAGGCAAGAACATGAAGACTTTGCAAGGGGGTGGGTGAAGTATTACAAAATGCTCGTTAACATCAATCAACTAGAAAAGATTCTGATTTAAAAACTGATATCTGGAAAAGAGTGGTAGAAGTTACTTAGCATGCAACGATAGCCCAGCACATAAAAGGTGAGGTAAGACAACAGAACAAGTTAACTATTCTGTTATCATGGAAAGGACACAACCCTACTAGTGAGGAATCTACCTAGAGATGAAGGGAAGAGGCTGGACCACTGGCAATCATACAGCAGTAGAAAAAGAACCTGTCTGATTCTGGGTACTTATGCAGCTGGAGGTGGAGGCTAAAACTTTGTAATCGCAGGGTGACCATGCGGCTTCGTGATAACAACATGTCCGAAGATCGAAAAAGGGACCCAACCAATGGGTACAAGTAAAAGGTTTTAGACTGCCTACGGCAGGTCCAAAAGGACATGCTTCTTGGCAGACTATGTATCATCATCTTAACCCTAATTAAGCCCCTCCATCTAAATATGTACTGCCTAAGATACACGAGAAAAGGACTTGGTTGAAGCCGACTGTCAGCAGCAACAATTCAAACATCCTAACACCCTTGGTTGATCAAACACCACATTACAGTTAGAACTTCCAGGATTTCACAAACAAAACTGATACTGGACACAGAAGAAACCATTGTGTGTTTTCTGATTTCACATGTGTTTTAACATGCCTACCCAACACAGATGTAGTACAAACAGTGAGTAAATAGTTACTATGAGTTAACCTAGACCAAGTTTGATCCTTGCTTAAATTGTTCTTGAACACCACCTACTTCAAGCAAAAGAACACTTTCTACAGGCAGGAACATGGCTGTACTATGGTGTCATAGGTATACTGAAAATTTGTGTATAGAGGAAGGAGGCTTGAATCACTATCAAATGGAATTGCCTCGAGTCATTGGTTGCAATATGTGAATGAAACCTTGGCTAGGAAAACAAGAGGAACACATTTCTTCTGAACACATCAACTCAGAGGACCACACTTTCTGACACAGACCAGTACCTGCTGTTTGAATTCCACCCTCCTCTGGAGCACAAATTGTGTTCTGTGCCAAACAGAAAAGACTACAACAAGTGCAAATGCTAAAAAAAAGGAATTCAATCAACTCAGAGAACGACTTAAAACCTTTGGTTAACTAGATGGGGTCCTTGATAAAACAGCTAACTAAATAATAAGGAAGGAATAAAAAACAAAAACCAGCAGTGAAGCTGAAAAGATAGACAGGAGACAAAATATGGTCAACATATATGCAGTCGGGGTGTTTGGAAAACCTCTTTAAAATGATCATCAACATAACATAGTGGTGAGGTAAGCAGTGCCTGGACACAAAAACAACTCTCCAAGCCAGGTATCACGGATTTCTTAGCAGAGAAATCCCCTATTATAGAATGAACAGTAATTGAGAGCTGCGAGACAGAGGCGGATGTGCGGCAAACCGTGTTTAATGGTGATAGACAGAAACAAATATATATAGCATACACGTGCTGAAAAAAACTGTACAAGAATACAGGTGAACACTACATGCTACGTCTGCTGTGCAGAAATATAGGTAAAAACAATTAGGCTGCTGTACAATTACACAGGTGGAGTCTGCAAACATACATGCATAGGGATCCAGTTAAAGTCCAAAGTCCAAAAGCGGATAACAAGGCTGCGGCAGCGAAAGCAGATCACAAGGTAGTGGCAGGAGTCCTGGGTTCTGGGTTCAGGGTTCAAGATTCAGAGTTCAGAGTCTGGTGTCAGACTACTGGGTGTGAACCCTGATTGTGGAGACTAAGAACCAGCTCCCCTCTCGACCGGGAAGCCTGAAATCTAAGGACCAACCTGGTTTTCACTAGAGCCTCTAAAGTTGAGGATAGGCTGGGATGCAGGAAGGCCCCAGGTCAGGCAACCTAGGAGTGGGTTTTGCCAAGTTCTAGGTAGGAGACATACCAGAGCTGGACTGGAAACACGGAACAAGCAGAAGTCGTGGCTGGCAGAACAGGATCGAAGTCGTAAAAAGGCCGAGGTCGTCAGGAGAGCAGGAGCATAGTCAGGATCAAGCTGGGTCAGTACACAGGAATGGAAGACTGGAACTCAGGGACAGGAGAAATTACCAACTGGCAATGGAGCTCAGGGCTCGCCAGTATTTAAAGTCCCCTGTTCATGCGCAAAAGCGAGTGCATTTTTGTGAGTTTGTGATGCACATGACCACACGCATAATCGCACAAGCGCACAAATCCATTGAATCATACAGCTCACAAATGCGCATGCATAATCTCGCGCTTACTGGCCCTACTATGTCTAGTGCGAAAATGTGAGCGCACGGAAAACCTTGGCGTCCTCTGCTGGGAAACAAGAGGAACAGTCCTGGTTCTATGACATCTGAGTCTGGGAAGACAATGCAATGCTGATCCACCGGCTGCAAGCTTATAAAGGGCAGGAAATCACAAGGGCTGGCTAATTACCAGCACCTCTGCAGGAGAGGGCCACCTGATGGTGGAGCAGCATACCGCAGGGGAAAAACCAGGAAGTGGAGACAGGCAAGGTCTACACAGGGCAGAAACAGGCTTCCATATTGTGGAGGAACTCCAGACCTAGCAACAGGGCTTTTAATGTAAATCAAGGTCACATTTTAGATACTGAAGCTTATTGGTTCAAAAGAGGTGTTTAAGAAGCAAGTTATGTGAAAATTTGGAACCCAAGTTTGGATAGAGGCAGGGTGATGCAACACTTATTGTTTGAGACCTACAAGGCCATGTTAACATCAAAGGCAGCTACCAACGCCTCCTAGCTTCAGCCATGCTAATAAAATCAACACTTCACATTCCTACCGTTTACTTTAGGCAGGGTATTGGGATTTATCATATATTGCAAGATTGCAAGATTTTGAGTACTCTTGTGTTCGGATGACTAGCGAAACATCTTCAAGAAAATAAATTAGCAAGGTTAGTTGCCTTGATTTATCCCTACAGATATAACGTAAAAGGACATTTCGACATTTGCTTACAGTAAAAATAGCTTGGCTGTGTTTCCAAGATATGCTGGTTGTAGTTCAAATGAAATGTTCTGTGGTAATTGATGCTTCAAGTTACATCACACCTGCTAACCAAAAGGATGCCCCATGTGAAGGCACAGGATATCAAGTAGACCCTCACTCATGTCTAGCAGTTACAAAAGAAGCTGGATGTCAGAATCCTGTCTCCAGTTAGTTTTATTGCTCCTGTATTTCAGCATTTGAAGAGAATATAATTCATCTCTCAAAACATTAAATATTAGTCATAGAGAGATGACAGTTACTTTATTCCAATGAATCATGTGAATAATCACGCTGAAGTATATGGGTTTTAGGTGTGAGGAAACAGCAAGGAACAACCTGCAAGGTCGTTGCACCTCAGAGATGTCACATTTGAACCAATTCTAACCAGAACAGCATTTCAGACTTGTAACCTTTGACCCAAATGCCCGACCTAAAACGTCCAGAAAACCTAAAATAGCAAAAGAGAGGGCAGTTTATTTCTAGCTCCATGAATCGAATATGTTTTTTTGTTCAGGGCATTGCTAGAAGTTTTAGTTTTATATTGTAGGAGCACAGCTTATCCATACATGGTAAGAATTTGGTTTAGTTTTGTGTCTTAGTCACTTACTGAATAGTCTAGTAACTGTATGGGCTGGCCAGATGGAAGTGGTGATTTCAGTAATTTTATCCAGGGATAGGAGCTGTGAGTAATGTCTAGTGTTCTACAGCAGTACAGCGGGGGAATATTACTTTTCCTCTCAGTGGGGAGACTGATTCATTACTAGCGCCAGGTATCGGCAGATGAGCGTCTGTATAGCAGTGCTTAGAGCGACCACTAGTATAAACTGTGATCAGGTATCCGGAGCTGTAACAGAACGCTTCAGTCGCTGTAGTAACCTGGCCGCCAATGATGAATGTGTGTTGGGCGTTCTAACACCAGTACAGCGTTGCAGCGAGCGAAAGGTAGCGCCAGCTCAGTGTGACCTACTCTCAGCGACTCACATCATATTCAACAAAAAAACAGACTCAGAGCGTAGGCGCTCTGGATCTGGTCGCTGTAGCATAGAGCGCCAGACGCTGTGTGATTAAAGTCTGTTTTTAAACACATATCCACCAGTAACAAAGCGAAAACACATGGAATGACATTGTTGTAACATTGTGACATTAACACTTTAGTGCCAGACCTGTAATAACAATTCTGCATAAAAATATAAAAAAACAAAAAAAGTTTTCAAAAATGACTCTAGGCCAGGAGAGGTGACACAATTATTTGAGAGGAAAAAAAAAAATAAAAACAAAAAACCCTGTTTAAACAGAAGGAAAAAGGAACGTCCATTGAAATATATGGGAGGGCGACAGGTAGTGACAGGTAATACCTGGGGCTCTGGAAGCTAGCGCTCCGGCACTATACCCTAAGCCACCTGTAATGATAAATTAGACGTTACATGGCGCTGTTAGAGTCGCTCACCAGAATCGCCTTCATAAATGTGGTATAGCGTACAGTGCGCGGCGTTCACCAGATGCTGCCTGCCACTTCGAGGTGCTACCTGGCGCTATCCCTTGATGAATAAACCCAATAGTACCATCAGTTACTAAGACAGTAAAGAACCTATGTGTGCATGTGGGGTTGGGGAGCCATCCTGAAATCTTGCACTGTGCGCCAATCAATGCAGTTGGCCCTGGTCAGGAGTAAAAATTCAAAACCCGATCCTTTAAAATTGGACATACTAAACTATTAAACCCACCAAAATGCTGTTTGGTGTGGCACAAGCATGGATGCTTCAGAACCACAAGGGGGAAAATTTTGATCACAATGCAGCTGAAAGCTGAAGCATTAGCTAAGATTTTAAAGTTGACCAAAACCCAGGATAGTCAATTGCTTTGACTATCCTAGGTTGTGGTCCTTTCCCCTGTGACACCGCGATCAGGGGTGCCCCACTGTGTAAAACCCTCCAGGACTCCGCAGCCAACTCACCTCTTCCCGGTCCCATGCCACGTCTAAGAACAGCGGCTCTGACGGCTGCATCCTCCGCCTCCCTCTAACAGGGAGCGTGCCCATGCCGGCCATTCACAAATGCCTAGTGTGGGCATGTGCACTGCTAGAGGGAAGCCGAGGATGCAGGCATCAGAGCCGCTGCTCTTAGACACGTCATGGGACCGGGATAAGGTGAGTTGGCTGAGGCGATCTGGGGATTTTCACACAGCCCCTATTGGGGTGCCCCCGGAGAAAGGACCAAAACCCGGGATAGTCAAAATACTGGGTTTTGGTCCACTTTAAGAAAGCAAAGGAAATAATATGTAATTTTCTCACTACTAAAGAGTGGAAATATGTATGGGCTTAGAACTAAGAAATAGTAATGTTATCTACAGTTAACTTTTAAAACTTTTTTTTTCGCCCTATAAGCACTTATTTTTCCTCAAAAGTGGGGGGGAATGTCAGGCGAATGTAAAAAAAATAGTAAACTTGCATATGTATCGCTCCTGCGCAGGTGGCCAGGCGTCACAGTCACAGGAGGCCAGAAGATGGAGGAGCAGCAGGCGGGCGGGCATGGTAACTGATCCCTGCCCGATGTCCCCGCTGTCTGTGCTTGTAACCGACATATAACAAACCTCTGCTGGGAGGCTTCTGGAAAAGTCTTGTGTGTGTGGGTGGGCGGGGCCAGCCATGAGAGAGAGGCTGGTGCTATAAAAGGCACAGCACAGCTCTGAGGGAGCAGAGTCTGTGAGGTGGGTCACAGGGAGCACTTCTGTGTTTGTATGTGTTTCTGAGCCACATAAATCATAGGGCCACAGTGAAGTGTTTGGTTAATATTAACACTCTCCTTATTTACCTCCCTGCTGAACTGTGTGGGGGGGGGAAGATTTATTTTTTTGTCTGTTATTCACTGTGTGAAGCCTCCCGCGGAGCACAAAGAAAGGGACTCAGCGCGGTTGGAGGACATCCTTAGTAATTTTATTTCGGAGAGCTTTTGAGGCCGTGACCACTTGAAGAAAGAAATATCCGGAAAATATTAAAAGAAACAGCATCATTTTAGTCAGCAATAACAGGACATTTTCCACCAAGATCATTTGGTCTAAGGATAAGTGAACTTTTTTCAGTTCTCCTCACTATTTACAGCATAGTTACAAATTTAGAGCATCGTCTACCTGAAGTTTATTATATAGAGGTAATCTTACATTTTAAGCAGATTGTGTGTGTATTGATAGATTGTTTGAATTACACATAGCATACAGTGTGTTTTAAAGTTATCCAAATAGCCATATATGTTAAAGTGGACCAACACCCAGGATTTTGACTATCCTGGGTTTTGGTCCACTTCCCCGGGGTACCCCGATCGCGGGTGCCCCGCTATGTGAAACCCCCAAGATTTCCCGAAAAACTCACCTCACCCCGCTCCTACAGCACCTGTGCGGCCGCTTGTTCAATAAGCGCGCTCGAAGCCGCTGTGGTATGCGTGTCAAAGCGGCGTCAAACCACAGCAGCTCTGAGCACGCTGGCGGCCACATCTCGTGCTTCCCTCTAACAGGGATCCCGCCCGTGCGCAGGCACGCGCCATGCTAGAGAGACGTGCGAGATGAGGGCGCGGCCCGCTCATGCACCGTTGAACTGGGAGTAAGGTAAGGTTAGCGGACGTCCTTATAGATTCCCAGGCCGATCTATCAGGGTGCGGGTCCACTTTAAAGTAACCTAGACACAAGTTTAACCTTCGCTTGAGATATTCCCCCCTCCATATTCTTCAAAAGTAGAAATTCTTGCCTTAACCCTTTAAGTGCCAGCCTTCCTAGAGTTTTTGTCACCCTCTGTTGCCAGACCATGTTTCACTATTTTGCGCTCCACATGTTCAACTGTGATTTACGAAGGGATTTCCAGGGATTTCCCAGAAAAAAGGGTCTGAGCTTCAACATGAAATGACTTGTTTTGCCTTTTTTGTATACTTTTGGGTGTGCAGAAAAATGTAAAAAAAAATCTATTTTTTACAATTTGTAGTATTTTTTTGCAATAAAAAGTGTAAATTTATTAATAAAATGTTATTGTGTGTGCAATCCTAATTTCTTCCGGTTACAACGGTACCACATATGTATTGGTAGACACCCTTTCCTGCCCAGAGCATGCCCCCAAACTGAAACAGCACTTTAGGAGATTTTCTGAAAAAATACAACTATGTTATGTGCTATGCGCACCTTGCAGTTTTTCAAGAAAAGCAACCTTTTACATTTGAAATACCCACCCACAAACTATATATTCTCTGGAAGTACACACCTCGAGCTTTCTAGGTGTACCAGGTTTGTTGACATGGGCACAGTTTTCTTGAAGTAATCCCTCAATGAATTCTTTCAGTGCGCAGAGTTTCACTAAAAAAGAATAAAAAAGAAGAATCAAAGCCACATTTTCCAAAAAACTATATACAAATAAGAAAAAACAAAATACAGCTGATTAAGCAAGGTCTGCCGAACAGAACTATACCCAACATGCATAGGTATTCTCAAGGGAAGAGTTGCCAAACACCCCTAAGTAAAGCATGCGCGTAACGGTCATTTTACTTGAAAATTTCACCTCTGCTGACAAAGTGCGCACCTTGCAGTTTTTCAACCAAAATAACTCTTTACATTTATTTCCCGAAAGTACACATGTTAAGCTTTCTAAGAATACACAGATTGTTGTAGTGGGCTCATCTTTCTGGAAGTAATCCCTCAAAGAATTCTTAGGTTGCACAGGGTTTCCCTAAAAAATGTATAAAAAAGCAGAATAACAGACATGTTTTCCTAAAATAGCAATATGAAAACAAGAAAAAACAAGCTAAATCTGAAAGCGCAAGGTCCCCCAAGCAGAACAATACCCAACATGCATAGCTACTTTCAACCCTTTTAACTGCCAACCTACTTGAGACTTTGTCACCCTCTGTAGGTAATTTTTCACCTTTTTGTGCCATTTTTAACAGGTGATTTTTGCAGGAATTTTCAGGAAAATTATATAGCAGAGTTTAGGCTTTAACATTAAATGTCTTGTTTGTAATTTTTCTACTGGTTTTTTTAAATATTTTTGCGTAACAAACAAACAGAAAAGATATAAACATTTTTTTAGAAAATTGTCTCCTTTATTTTAAATATGACATTTGTTTTATTAAAGAAAACCATGTTGCTTGTGAAAGCCCCATTTCTCCCGATTACAACGGTACCACATATGTATCGATAGCCCCCCCATTCTTGCCCAGGAGACCCCCCAAACTGCAAAGAGCACTTTATAACATTTACAAATAAAACACAACTACTATCCACACTATAAACATAAGGGGTTAATTAAAAAAAAAATTACATAGTGACCCCCCTCCTGGGGGGAACCCATTTTTTTGGAATTTTAAGGGTCAAAAACCCTTAAAAATCACCCAAAAAATATAATGGGGGTCCCCCTTACCCATCTTAACCAGCCCGGGACTAGCTATGCAGGGCTTGTAGGAACAGGGTGCAGGGGCCAGCTTTGGTGGCCCCCCACCCTGCAGGCTACAAGCTCTGTGGGCCGGGCTCTTCTGCCGCCCCCTTGGGCTTTGGGGAGGCAGGTGATTGGGGGTGCCGGGGGTTAATGGCAAGTCACCCGCTAGCAGCAGGTGACTTGCCAGCCCCCAGCCTTGTGAACTGGTATAGGGATCTCATGGATCCCTTACCGGTTCACAAAGGGTTAACAATGGGCTTGGCACTTAAAGGGTTAAAGTGGAATAAAACCCACTGAACTTGTGACATTTGGCCAAAGCACATGCCAATACTCTCTTCTTAGGGTGTAGAAAAAAATGGATATATAGCTTATATATATCCCGAAACACTGATTTTTTTGCTACGCCACACAGAGCAGTGGCAATGAATGGTGGAAGCGGAGCTTTACAGCTAAAACTGTTGGAATTATCTGAGATTATAGTGAAGCAGTAGCAGAAAAAAATGGGAAAAGGTACTCTTCATTCAGGGGATGCTAGTTAAAAATGTGGCATTTGGTCCACTTTAAATTTGGGACAGGGCTAAGTCTATCTATGAAAAACCGAAACAAGAAGCATAATCATCATAAGTAACCAAAATATGCAAATATAATTTTTAGTTTTAGTTATTAGCTTCCAAGTAAGCCCACCAGGAACAAAGCATATCTGGTTAGATACAGTACAATTGAACAAAGGGGGGTGGGAGCAGCTCCATCACTATTATTTATACAAAATTACTATTATTCAGGGCCTGGGAACTAATTTACCACCCAGTTTAACCCTCTCATCATCTAAATATCAAGCAACAAACATGTCTAGCTATGTGGAAAGACAGAGATTTGGTTGCATATATCTGCAGATGGAACAGTGGAACAAAACCCTGAGTGGCCGACCCTGAAGTCTATAAGACCCAGCCATTGACCTTGCCCCTTGGGCATTCTAAATCAGGATGCCCACTGTGTGAAACAACCCCTGGATAACCACAGATCCCCCCATTTTTCTGGCGTGCTCACGCAGATAGTCATTTAGACAGGCCGGGCGGCCAGGAAGGTTACTGCTCAGGCTCCCTATCTGCGTGCAAACAGCGCTGATTGGATGAGAGCCCGCGCATGCGCTGTGGGACAGGGAAAGGTACGTTTTCACAGGCGAACTTGGGGATTTCACATATCAGGGCATCCCAAGTCGGGATGCCCCTGGGGGCACAAAACAAAACTCCAGATAGTGAAAATCCTGGGTTGGGCTTTGCTCAAAACACACAAAGCTGAAAGAAAGAAAAAAATGTGTTGAGAAAAGAGAGAGAAAATGGTAAACTGAAAGATTCTGCAGCAGGGCCAACATGAAGGGAAAACTGTCAAAATCAGCTAAATGACTTCTAGAGCTTTTTTCTCTGTTTTAGATATATAAGTTCTGGCCAGGCAATGTTGCAATGTTATCTTATGCTGGACAGCTGCCAGCACTGAACAGCTGATACTTTGATACATTGTTTCACCCCTCTCCTCAGCATGGAACAGGCCAGAGTGTCGGGCTCCGACACTCAGAAGACATAAACATGAGCTATTAGTCTCCAGCTGTTCAACACAGACATAATTTTTTTCTAAATTTGTAATTCTTACTCCAACACTTACCTACATTCAAAGTACCATTTAAATATAAGTCACCAAGAAAAATTTGTGATACTGCTCCTTTAAGTTTCCCGCTGCACATTTAAAAAAGCAATGCAATGGATGGGTTGTTAAAGCGGACCAAAACCCCCTGAAACAACTCAATCTATTTTGCTTCCCCACCTCAGGTACATTACCATTTGGATGTTTTCTGCCCTCTATGCTGCTTGGTATTCCTAGGTCAGTGATTTTAACTTTCTTTTTCCCCAGCTATGCCATTGTATGCCTTTGGTTTCAGGGCACCAATGTCCTAAACTAGCTGTTTAAGCCCCCCTCCTCGTAATTTCATGCTGGGAGTAATTAGAACCTTTTGAAAATGTGCTAGAAAGATAAGAACCAAAACAGATTTAATTTTCACTTAATTTCCACCCAAATTTTCCTTTGAAGCCAAAATCGTTTGGTAGTATTTTTTATCTAATTCATTACCATCACACTAGGGGGAGTTGATACATGGGATTTTTGTTTAATTCAACCTTCCATAGGTTATGATTGTTCTGCTTTAACAAACCCCATATGACAGAAGGAATTTTCTAATGTGAACTTGGTATTTAATTTTTATTTTCTATGTATTATAGTACATCAGAATGTTAGGTCACAAATAACTTATTTGCTTTTGAGGACAGAACATTTTTAGGAAATGCTCGTTAAAATTCTTACATGCTCTATAAATGTTTTAAGTGACCTTATAATAAGTCTAAAATAATGCAAAAATCTATTTCTTCTGAACTTTTTTGGCACATAATAAAACACTACAACCATGGATAATGAGTTTCAAAATAGCTAGTGAACACCACTACTCTTTGTGTAGGAAATGTCACAGGGAATTAGCTGTGAATCTTTAAATGGTTGGCATTTAGGAAAAATGTTTACAAAGGTAAATCTTATCAGCATTTTCCTAAAAACATATTTCAACGTTATGATTATTGTTCTGAAGATGATGAATCAATGTGAAAAGTTTTTTTCTATCAAGATATTTAAAGTGAAACATAGAAACATAGAAGGTTGACGGTAGAAGGAGACCATACGGTCCATCTAGTCTGCCCTTATGTGTAAACTGTATGTACTCTTTATCTTAGGATAGATGTGTGCTTATCCCAGGCATGTTTAAATTCAGTCACTGTTGATTTTTCAACTACCTCTGCTGGAAGTTTGTTCCAAGCATCTACTACTCTTTCTGTAAAATAATATTTTCTAACATTGCTCCTGATCTTCCCCCGACTAGCTTCAGGTTGTGCCCCCTTGTTCTATCATTAAGCTTCTTCTTAAAAACACTTCCCTCCTGAACCTTATTCAATCCTTGCACATATTTAAAGGTCTCAATCATGTCCCCCCTCTCCCTTCTTTCCTCCAGACTGTACAAATTAAGTTCTTTAAGTCTCTCCTGATAAGTTTTAAGTTTAAGTCCTTCCACCATTTTCGTTGCCTGCCTTTGGACACGTTCTATTTGAATAATGTCTTTTTGCAGGTAAGGTCTCCAGAACTGCACACAGTATTCTCGCTGTGGCCTCACCAGGGCTCTATACAGCGGCATCACAACCTCCCTCTTCCTACTGGTGATGCCTCGAGCTATGCAGCCGAGCATCCTGCTTGCTTTTCCCACTGCCTGGCTACACTGTCCACTCATCTTGCAGCTATCAGTAATCAGTACCCCTAAATCTCTCTCCTCCGAGGTCCTGGCTAACACAGTGCTGCCCATACGGTACTCAGAGCAGGGATTCCTTCTACCCAAGTGCAGGATTTTACATTTAGAGACATTAAACTCTAGTTTCCACAGTTTTGACCATCTATCCAGTAAAGCTAAGTCATTTTCCATGTTGCAGACGCCTCCAGGAATATCCACCCTATTACTAACCTTTGTATCATCAGCAAACAGGCAAACTTTTCCTACCAAGCCTTCTCCTATGTCACTTACAAATATATTAAAAAGAATGGGGCCCAGGACAGAGCCTTGCGGCACACCACTTGTAACTCGCCTTTGTTCAGATTGCACACCATTTACAACAAGTGGACCATAACCCAAGATTTTCATCTTGGATTTTGGTCCATCCCCCAGGGCATCCCAAACTGGCTTTGTGAAACCCCGCCCACTGACCTAACTACATACCTTGCCGGCATTCCGACAGCACAGACATGGTGCTCCTCTGATCAACCTCTTCATCCATGCATATTAATGTGCGGCTGGAGAAGCTGAATGGAATCCTAAGCACACTTTTAATCCGCACCCCTGGCATCCTTAGGCTGTGAGCGACCATGCCAGTAATTCAGTTACAGTGGATGTGGCTTCATAGAGCCCAAGAAATGTTTCTAAGTACAGTTTTGGTCAAGAAGGCATAAAGGGGGTGATTTACACCTTTCAGCCTTCCCTGCTTTTTCCATATGTGCGGCCAGATGAGAAAACTGTGGCGAATTGAGCAAACCTTACAGCAGCAAACACCAGTGAACACAGACATATGCCATGTATTTTGCTGTGTTTGTGCCACAATTTGCTGGTCACTGGTGGTTTGGAGTGATATGCTGGCAAACTGCTGTGGCAGATTTCTTTTAGGAAAAACATAAAATCTTGCTGAAAACACACTTTTATAGCATATGCCAGCTTTGGAGTGATCTCAAAATATATGTGGGGTATCTTTGTAGTGTTTTATTGAAAATATAAAAGTCATGGAAAAACATTATCATTAGTTGTTTTTCACATACTGGGTAACTTTCTTATGTACATGCACGAAAAACAAGGCAAAGATGCTAAAAAGACACAACCTCTCCAAAAATAAAATTGATTCCTATGGTATTCACCACTTAAACTGGACCTTCAGCATAATTTAATGAAAAGCCCAAACCTTTAAAAAACGATTCCCCAGCATCTAAAATTAATATATTTTACGTTTTTAGCCATTTACTTTTTCTTCGTTCCACCACTGGGCTTCAACTCTGTTCAGGACTCTAGGATACGGGCGCTGCCATCTTGCCTCAGAAGCATCACACATACTGGGTTGAAGAGAGGGGTTAAAAGTGCAGGGGGTGGGGTTATAACTGTGCTCTGCTTAGACAGAGCAGAGCTGGGGTCAGGAAAAGGACGGCAATCCCAGAATTCAGAGTGGCACTGTATGTACAGAGTGGGGGAAACATATAACATAAGCTCTTATTTAGGGTGAAGGTCTGCTTTAAAGCTGGCTAACAGAAATGTTGTTCACCAGCATGCGCTGTGCAAAATATCTTCAATGTAAAACATCGAAACCACTGGTCAAACAAGCGGCGGTTTAATTGGTATATGTGGAAAAGAGCGGATGGCAGGCGAATCATTTTGTAAATTATGCCCAAAATGTCTATATCCATTTGTTACTGCTGTTTAATACCTTTTTTTCTCAATAGTAACATGTGTCTAAAGAAGTCTTTCTCAACCTGTGGTTAATACTCCCCAATAACCCTTCCTTTGGGGTTCCCGGTTGGAAACATTTTGACGCTAGGGGGGACTTGCAGCCAAAAGGTCAAGAACCTCCTGCTCTGGTGGGACCCCTGAAAGCTTTGGGGACACCTGAATATCCCACTTTGCAGACATTAGGCCTGATTCAGAGCCTCCTCAAAACCATGTCGTATGTGGGCCGTTTTGTGTATAATACATTTTTTTCCTGTATGCGTATGAGCTTACGCATGATTCAGAGCCTCCATCGGAAGCCTTCCGTTTACTGTTCGTAGCAGCGTAAGCCAATGAGGATGGCCTTTTCTGCCTCTCACGTCCTCGACAGGACGAGGCTAACATATACGTTACCCCGTAAACCTCGTATACTACCGTTTTCAGCATTTTTGAACGTAGTTTCCCACAAAGATTTTCCGTGTCCCGTTAGATTCTGCATGCATCTTCCCCCCAATATACGTCCAAATGGCATTTTCTTGGAAATCTGCTATGTTTGCATGCATGTACGCATGAGCGCAGCTATTAACCTCATTCATGTCCCCGTCTCAACTATTCTGTCCCTCCCTTCTGCTTCCATACTTACCTTAACTCACTTGCGGTTCCACTTTAGATGTTCTCCCGTCCTTCATGCTTACCTTAACTCCCTCGCGGTTCCTGTTTTTATGTTCTCCCGTCCTTCATGATAACCTTAACTCACTCGCGGGTCCTGTTTTTATGTTCTCTCGTCCTTCATGCTTACCTTAACTCACTCGCGGTTCCACTTTAAATGTTCTCCCGTCCTTCATGCTTACCTTAACTCACTTGCGGTTCCTGTTTTTATGTTCTCCCGTCCTTCATGCTTACCTTAACTCACTCGCGGTTCCACTTTATATGTTCTCCCGTCCTTCATGCTTACCTTAACTCACTCGCGGTTCCTGTTTTTATGTTCTCCCGTCCTTCATGCTTACCTTAACTCACTCGCAGTTCCTGTTTTTATGTTCTCCCGTCCTTCATGCTTAACTTAAGTCACTCGCGGTTCCACTTTAGATGTTCTCCCGTCCTTCATGCTTACCTTAACTCACTCGCGGTTCCACTTTAGATGTTCTCCCCTCCTTCATGGTTACCTTAACTCACTCGCAGTTCCAATTTAGATGTTCTCCCGTCCTTCATGCTTACCTTAACTCACTCGCAGTTCCTGATTTTATGTTCTCCCGTCCTTCATGCTGACCTTAACTCACTCGCGGTTCCACTTTAGATGTTCTCCCCTCCTTCATGCTTACCTCAACTCACTCACGGTTCCTGTTTTTATGTTCTCCCGTCCTTCATGCTTACCTTAACTCACTCGTGGTTCCTGTTTTTATGTTCTCCCGTCCTTCATGCTTACCTTAACTCACTTGCGGTTCCACTTTAGATGTTCTCCCCTCCTTCATGCTTACCTAATGTTCTTCATTCTGTTATTATTTTTGGGATCCTTCTTGATATTTTCTGCTGTATGTGATTTTTTGCCTTTGGTAAGGTTTAAAAAGTCTTTTGCTTAACATAAAATAAATGCGAAACATGGGTCAATTTAAGAACATTTATTTTTTTTTAATTAGTTAATTTTTTTTGTTTTATGTAAAATGTACAATATTAACATTTGTTAAACTCTTTATGTTTTTACAAAAATATGAAACATAAATTTTTTTTTTAATAAAACCAAACAAACAAATGTGGCAGGCCCCAGGAATTTAGTCTTCACTGGTCCCCATTGAAGCAACCAGCTCCTTGACGTCGCCCACCAGCCGATACACTGTCGCGGTCAGCTTCTGGAGTCTCTCCTGTGGGGTTCCTGTAGGGCTTCCTGTAGGAAGCAATAATTATTTCTAGGCAAATACATGTTTGCTAGCTGTGGAATGAAATATTATTAATGTTCCAGCAAAGGCATAAGGCCATAGTTCATTATGCTAAGATATTAGGCTAGGGATCAGGCCATAGTTCATTATGCTAAGGTATTAGGCTAGGGATCAGGCCATAGTTCATTATGCTAAGGCATTAGGCTAGGGATAAGGCCATAGGTAATTATGCTAAGGTATTAGGCAAAACTTTTTAAAGACCTGTGAACGAAGCTATGTTATAGGTAATTAAATAAGTAGTCTGCAAGGAAGGATGAAGAGCACTAGGGTCCAGTGCTCCTGGAGCGCAGCTCCAAGCCGCAGACCCTGTTACATAAAGGGTAGCCAGCCATATTCTTTATGGTGAGCCTACTAGGGATGCAGAGTTCCTGTCCCCTGTCTTCTGAGGGGGTGAGTAGTTTGGGGACTGTGTCCCCTTATTTTCCTTCAGGGCCCCCTCCCCCCCTTCTGGCCTGTATATTCGCCGCTGCCTTCTTGTCTCTCTTTCCCCCCCTCTCTGACTTTGTTTGGGGGGGGCAGGTGGCAGAGGCGAGTGGTATTACTTGTGGTTTTGGCCGTTTACATTGTGTTTTTTTGATGTTTTTTGGCCACTGTGCCATTTTGTACTGCGCTCCACGGCCATGGGCGCTATAACCTGTGGCTTTTCTGCTTTGTCATTGCACCAGCGGGGTCACGTGGGCGCCATTTTTCGTGCTCTTCGGGGGGGACGGGGCCGGGGGATGATGCATATAGCGTCGCCCCCCCGCTGCTCGCCCCTTGAGGTACCTCTGCCGGCACCATTTTGGATTAGCTGGGCGTCTGGATTTCTCCCTTCTGGGCTGCAGCGCTGTTTCCTCCGGTGGGTCGCTTCATCCTGCAGTCTGTGCCTTGGTGACCCTGAGGTGTCCTTGGTCCGTGAGTCCCCCTTGGGGTTTTTTTTATTGGTCTCGTGGGTGATGTGCTGCGGGATGCTCATGTGTCGTTTTTACTTATGTCTTTCAGGCGGGATACCAGTGGACAGGGGGGAGGATACGGTGTTAAAACCGTACCTAGTGGGACTCTTTTTGTTGGGGTTATGTTTTGGTAATCAAATGGAAAAGAAAACAATGTATCCAATATACAAATGTAATTCACTTATCTTACATATTTACAGTGATTCTTGGTATACAAATGTCAAAAAATGTGCCAAAGGGGCATATATTGAAAGTAACCATTTTTCATAAGAGCTCCTATCTGGGCTCTATTTATCTTTGACACCAGTTTGTAGCAAGACAGTTCATCAGTCTGTAGCAAGGCAAGGGCTTATTCCTCTTGTTTGTAGCAAGTATATCTGGAGTGCAGACGTTTCGCAAAGGTGCTTCCTCAATGCACATACATACTCTAAGTCTGGTAACAGAGGAAGATATCTGCCTGTTAAGCTGTATAGTGTCACCACTCATGTGAATACCATTTTTTATACTTAGTACAAAATGCATACCTTATTTCAAGGAATTGGTATCAGCGCAGCTTTGAGGTGTCCCCATGCTGGCGGGTAACTACAGTGAGTGACAATTTGTTAGTTAAGGTTCTTATTCGAGTGTTATGCCAGTCTTGTGGATATATTAGGTAACTGGTATGTTGATTATAGTTGCAACTGTGGCTGCGTAGGGCTGTGGACAAACCAAGAGATTCTTAATGTCCTGTCTATTATATCTATCTATTATATGCTTTTTATAGTTTTGGCGTCATTACAAGATAAATCGGTGTATAGAGGTGGCTTACCGGTATGGCTGTAGTGTCTGGTCACGGGGCCCGTCTCTAAACAGAGTACGGGTGGTGCGGGTCTCCGCCTGCTGCCTTTCTAACGCGCTGCTGCCTAAGAATGGCGCGGCGCGTTGTTATGAAGGAGCACGTGGGGCAGGCCCGCCTCCAAAGGGGCCGAACAGTAGCTTCCGTGCTGGGCAAAAGGAGGTTCCCTGCATGGCGCTTGCTGCTTGTGATGCGCAGCAACTGGTGTGACGTCATTATCATCACTACCGGCTGTGCAGCCCCTTCCCGTCTACCGGACATGTCGCCAGTGTGAGCGCCGCCATCTTGTTGGTTATATTTGCGGCCACTAGCCACTAGTGTGCAAATAGCCGAGTATTTGTGATGGTTTGTCCTGCCCCAGTTACATGTTTGTGCTTTAGGCTTAAATTACTGCTAGTCTTATTAATTATATGGACATCTAAGAGATAAGCGCTGCCTTTACAAATAAAAGGAAATTCTTTTTAGTTACACAGTCTATAATTTATGTTTGTGATCTAAGTCTGTGCTGTGTTATTGTCTATCGGGATCAGTCTTATGTGGACCCATGCAATGTTTATAATTGTACAGAGTATGTGCTTCTATGTTGTGTGTTGTCTGGTTGGATTATCCATATGGGTTCTGATATTTTTAAATTAATTCCTTTTCTGGGACAATATTTCTTGAGGATTTGTCGTTATTTTCACTAGAAGAGGTGGATGGGCAAATTATTTGAAAAATGAGACAAAACTGCATGCGTCATTTAGGCCTGGAGGGGTTAGGGCCTTTAATGTGGTTATCCATTTTGTTTCGTGCTGCAGTGTGATTTTCCTTATGTCTCCACCTCTAGGGTGTTTATGGACTCTGTCCAGTACTTGGAAGGAAACACCTTTTGGTGATCCCGCATGTTTTAGAGCCCAGTGTTTACCCACTGGGGTTAATACATTTTTGCTTTTTTTATCTCTAATATGTTCGTACATGCGGGTCTTTAATTTCCTGTTCGTCTTTCCGATGTAGAATCTGGGACATTCACAAGTAAGGATATAGACCGCATCAGTAGTATTACAGTTGGCGTAGTGTTTTTGGGTTATTACTTGGCCTATTGGAAGTATTATGTTTTTGCCCGGTTTTATATATTGGCAGGTTGAGCAGCCTTCGCACCTATATGTGCCCACTGTGACAGCATTGTATCTTTGATAGATCTGGCCCTTCTATATGTCAGTTTGGGATGATCCGGTATTAGAGGTCCTATATCGGGATCTTTTTTTAGGATAAACCAATGGTCCTCTAGGGTCTTCCTAATCAGGTCATGTTGTGCATTGTATGTTACTATGAATGGTGTGTAGTTTAGTTGTTCTTTTTTGTGTTTCTGTTTCTTTTGGTGGGGATGGAGTATCTGATTTCTGTTTTGTAATTGGGTTCTGTTGTAGGCCTTCTTTAGTGATCTGTTAGAGTATCCTCTTGCTTTCAATCTTTCTCTTATGCCGCTGGCTGCTGTTTTGAATTCTTCCGTGTGAGTGCAATTGCGTTTGGCCCGTAAGTATTCACCGTACGGTATACTGTTTTTGAGGGGGGTGGGGTGGGCACTTGTGGCCCTCAAGATGTTGTTGGCCGTGGTCGGTTTCCTGTAGAAATTCGTAGTAATCCTGTCATTTGGGTCAGTGCGTATTTCGAGGTCAAGGAAACTGATTTTGCAAGGATTGTAATATAATGTGAATTTGAGATTGTATGAATTTGTGTTTATGATGTTTACAAATTCCTCTAGTTGGGTTGTGGAGCCTTCCCAGATGATGAGAATATCGTCTATGTAGCGATACCAGGATATGATGGGTTTCATGTACTTTCTGGTTGATTCTTCCTCCCACCATCCCAGATACAAATTTGCAAAAGAGGGGGCACAGGTGCCCATTGACGTTCCCTGTAGTTGGTGATATAGTTGTTTGTTGAACAGAAAGGTGTTATGTGTAAGGATAAACCTAAGGAGTTCCAGTAGGAAACGGTTATGATCATACTCAGAAATGTCTAATTGGTCCAGATAGTGTTTTGTTGCCCGTAAACCCAGATCGTGCGGGATGCTCGAATACAATGCTTCGACATCCAGGGTTACCAATCTAGCATTTGGAGATATTGTCATGTCTTCCAATATTTGTAGTAAATGAGGAGTATCACGTACGTATGAGGACAGGGCTTCAACAAATGGTCTTAGAAATGTATCTACGTATTCACTTGCTCTAGATGTCAAAGAGCCTATCCCGGCTACTATAGGTCAGCCTGGGGGATTGGATTTCGATTTATGAACTTTAGGTAGAGAGTAAAATGTTTTTGTAATTGGGTTATCTGTTTTCAAAAACTGCCATGTTTGTTTACTTATAACTCCATGGTCAAGTGCTGTATCTATAATTTTGTTGTATTCTTTCTGATCCGTCTTTAATTTAAGTAATAATGTTTTTTGATACCACTCTTTGTTGTGTAATATCTTGAGGCACATTCTCTCGTATTGTTCTTTGGTTTGTATTACAGTGTTACCTCCCTTATTGGCCGGTTTAATCTCGATTTCCCTATTCTCTGTAAGTTCTTTGAGTGCCTGTTTTTGTAGGGGTGTAAAGTTCTTTGGTCTTATCCCCCTTGTATCTATTTTCTCAATTTCGTGTACTATAAGGTTTACAAATGTTTTGACAGGAGGTGGAAAATAGGTTGATGGTTTTCTGAAGGTAGGGGTAGGTTTTTCTACTTGTGTTTCAGCTTCCTGTGGGAGTAGACTTTCCTCCCCACTTTCAAGTGATTCTAATATTGCTATGGCCACTTTGTCTTCTTCTGTGAGGATGCCCTTTCCTAGTTCTTTTTTGTTGCCAAACTGTAGTTGTAGAAGTATTTTTCTGGCGTACAGGTGCAAATCTTTTATGAGTTCTCATTTATTTAGATTGTGATCTGGGCAAAAATGTAGTCCCATTTCTAGTACTTCTATCTGTGCTCTTGATAATGTGATATTTGCTAGATTTATAATATTGTTGGTGGTATGATCTGTGGTAGTAGAGGAGTTTGGCTCTTGCCTTATGTTGGAGGGTGGGATTCTGCTTGTGCCCATGTTCCCTTTTTGGATGGTTGGGTTAGTTGGTTCCCTTCTGCTCTTGCAGTTATATCTAAAAAAGAGGGAACGCCTAGTTGTGGTCTTTCTTGTAGGGTATCAGGTGAGGGTAGATTTTTTTCTTTTGTCTCTCTTCTAGAGATGAGCGAACTTTTGAAAAATTCGATTCGACTGATTCGCCGAATTTTCCGACAAAAATCGTTTCGACCCGAATAAATTCGCGACGAATCGCTATTAAAAACGGCTATTTCTGAGCCTCCTACAGCCTCAATAGGGTTGTAAACCATTCAGCCTTGCTGTAACACGCACAGGATGCGTGCTGGGTTAGTTAAATAATACTTTGAAGAAATATCACATGCAGATCAGAGGCATCGCTAATAGAATCGCAGAGCGGCACAATTGCAGAGAGTTGAAGTGGCATCACTATGAGGGGCAGAAGGAGCCCAAATATACACTGGAGTTGGCCTCAGGAGCCCAAAAATTGGATGAATCACACCCTGGAGTTGGCAGAAGTTGGCAGCAGCAGCAGCAGCAGCAGGAGCCCAAATATACACTGGAGTTGGCTTCAGGAGCCCAAAAATTGGATGAATCACACCCTGGAGTTGGCAGAAGTTGGCAGCAGCAGCAGCAGGAGCCCAAATATACACTGGAGTTGGCCTCAGGAGCCCAAAAATTGGATGAATCACACCCTGGAGTTGGCAGGAGTTGACAGTAGCAGCAGCAGCAGGAGCCCAAATATACACTGGAGTTGGCCTCAGGAGCCCAAAAATTGGATGAATCACACCCTGGAGTTGGCAGAAGTTGGCAGCAGCAGCAGCAGGAGCCCAAATATACACTGGAGTTGGCCTCAGGAGCCCAAAAATTGGATGAATCACACCCTGGAGTTGGCAGGAGTTGACAGTAGCAGCAGCAGGAGCCCAAATATACACTGGAGTTGGCCTCAGGAGCCCAAAAATTGGATGAATCACACCCTGGAGTTGGCAGAAGTTGGCAGCAGCAGCAGCAGGAGCCCAAATATACACTGCAGTTGGCCTCAGGAGCCCAAAAATTGGATGAATCACACCCTGGAGTTGGCAGGAGTTGACAGCAGCAGCAGCAGGAGCCCAAATATACACTGGAGTTGGCCTCAGGAGCCCAAAAATTGGATGAATCACACCCTGGAGTTGGCAGGAGTTGACAGTAGCAGCAGCAGGAGCCCAAATATACACTGGAGTTGGCCTCAGGAGCCCAAAAATTGGATGAATCACACCCTGGAGTTGGCAGAAGTTGGCAGCAGCAGCAGCAGGAGCCCAAATATACACTGGAGTTGGCCTCAGGAGCCCAAAAATTGGATGAATCACACCCTGGAGTTGGCAGGAGTTGACAGTAGCAGCAGCAGGAGCCCAAATATACACTGGAGTTGGCCTCAGGAGCCCAAAAATTGGATGAATCACACCCTGGAGTTGGCAGAAGTTGGCAGCAGCAGCAGCAGGAGCCCAAATATACACTGGAGTTGGCCTCAGGAGCCCAAAAATTGGATGAATCACACCCTGGAGTTGGCAGAAGTTGGCAGCAGCAGCAGCAGGAGCCCAAATATACACTGGAGTTGGCCTCAGGAGCCCAAAAATTGGATGAATCACACCCTGGAGTTGGCAGGAGTTGACAGTAGCAGCAGCAGGAGCCCAAATATACACTGGAGTTGGCCTCAGGAGCCCAAAAATTGGATGAATCACACCCTGGAGTTGGCAGGAGTTGACAGTAGCAGCAGCAGGAGCCCAAACATTACTTCAAAGAGACCCTGGGGTTGGCTTCAGGAGCCCAAAAATTGGACGAATCACACCCTGGAGTTGGCAGGAGTTGACAGTAGCAGCAGCAGGAGCCCAAATATACACTGGAGTTGGCCTCAGGAGCCCAAAAATTGGATGAATCACACCCTGGAGTTGGCAGAAGTTGGCAGCAGCAGCAGCAGGAGCCCAAATATACACTGGAGTTGGCCTCAGGAGCCCAAAAATTGGATGAATCACACCCTGGAGTTGGCAGAAGTTGGCAGCAGCAGCAGCAGGAGCCCAAATATACACTGGAGTTGGCCTCAGGAGCCCAAAAATTGGATGAATCACACCCTGGAGTTGGCAGCAGCAGCAGGAGCCCAAATATTACTTTAAAGAGACACTGGGGTTGGCTTCAGGAGCCCAAAAATTGGATGAATCACACCCTGGAGTTGGCAGCAGCAGCAGGAGCCCAAACATTACTTTAAACAGACCCTGGGGTTGGCCTCAGGAGCCCAAAAATTGGATGAATCACACCCTGGAGTTGGCAGCAGCAGCAGCAGGAGCCCAAATATTACTTTAAAGAGACACTGGAGTTGGCTTCAGTAGCCCAAAAATTGGATGAATCACACCCTGGAGTTGGCAGCAGCAGCAGCAGGAGCCCAAACATTACTTTAAAGAGACCCTGGGGTTGGCCTCAGGAGCCCAAAAATTGGATGAATCACACCCTGGAGTTGGCAGCAGCAGCAGGAGCCCAAACATTACTTTAAACAGACCCAGGGGTTGGCCTCAGGAGCCCAAAAATTGGATGAATCACACCCTGTGGAGAGTCATGTGGAGAAAAAGTAGCTTAGTTAGTAATATCTACATAAAATTATGAATAAACAAATGCAAAAGTTTGCCAAAGTGAAGTTTTGTTTGAGGGTGTGTTTCCACCTTTTAATTAAATCAGAAACAAGAAGGTATCATTGCCTCTGACTAATTAGCCCTCAAAAATTCTTGGAATTTTTAATCTGGAATCATGTCTGATCCGTCTTATCCGAAGAATATTAATAAAAAGTAAGAGTAACGTAAAGGATTTTTTATCAATACTTACTTGTGGTCCGATGCGGAGGAATGTCTGTAACTGGAGAGCAGCGCCTTAAATCTGTTTTGCACGATCCATCTTTCTTGGTCTGGCCCCGTCATCAATCTACTGGAATACATCAGGCATTGTTGGGAGGAAAGCTTGGCTGATCCATGCGCCATTCATTTCCACGCAGGGCAGTCTCTGGAAAAAAAAAGTCTGTATAAACCAGGGTCTTTTTCATATAAAAACAAATGGTTATTCTTGCTTTTCAACCATATGTTCCACAGCTTTACCAGTCATTGTGTCAGCCAATGAAGCAACTTTGTCTCGAAGTGCTGCAAAAGCAGTCCACTGCATCACAAGTGGCATCTGACACCCCCAGTCAACTGTCTGTCTGTTATGCTTTGGGTTCAGCTCCACTATCCATTGATCTGATATCCAAGATCTGATAATCATAAAATTCAGCAGCTACTGCCCAGCCAAGAAGTGGAGGAGACACTCGCCTCTTCTTCCACTATCCGGCAATTAGTGATGAGGAGAGTGTCGTGGGAGGAGGTGTTGCAAGCCGAGGTAGTGGAAGAGGGTCCCTGCAGTCTGCGGCGGTGGCGGCGGCAGCAGCAGCGAATTATTGCGGACTGTTGGTAGGAAAAATCAGCTACTCAGCGATGTGGCAGTGTTCCATGCAGCATCCTGTGGAGAAAAAGTAGGTTAGTTAGTGTATATACATAAAATTATGAATAGACAAATGCAATAGTATTGCGAAAGTGAAGTTTTGTTTGAGGGTGTGTTTCCACCTTGCAATTAAATCAGAAACAACTAGCTATCATTTGCCTCTGAATAATTAGCCCTCAAAAATTCTTGGAATTTTTAATCTTGATGTCTGAGGGATTTCTCCTCTCAGACAGCGTCACCATAAGTCCAGCCTGCTGCATTACCCAGTGGTGGACCTTTCAGAGAACTGATGGCTTGTGCCGAGCCGAGGTGGAGAGTCACATGGCATGGTTGTTGAACAGAAGGTGGGCCAGTCCTTTAGCCTGTCAGTGTGTACCAAAGTGCACAGTGTTGTCTACGCCTGGAGCTGTAACTATAGACTCATGGTGGACAATATATATCCTTTTAGGCCCCCTTGGTGATTGTGGTTTCACGCTGTTCTTCACATGGTTTTCCTTGACCATCAGAGTCACACATGGGAGGAACTACTAAAAATGAGAACTCAATCCATGAAAGCATTGCTTAATCCACGAAAACTGCAAATTTGGACCCATGGTGACTGACACTTGGAAGAACATCTTGTTTGCGCTGCGACAAGGAAGCCAGAGTCATGCGTCCTGACATGGCACACGTGTTCAGTCTAGTTTTGAAGTCTTGCCCCCATCTGAAAGACATCCGAACAACAGGAAAGAAAGTTAGCATGCACTTCTGGCACTCCTACACCACCAAGCACAACCTTATTGAGCCTCAGCGTCACAACGGTGTACCCCACCATAGTCTGATTTGCGATGTTTCCACCCGTTGGAATTCCACCCTCCATATGCAGGATCCACTATAGCAGTGGTCCCCAACCCTGTCCTCAAGGCCCACCAACAGGCCAGGCTTTGCAGATCTCCACAAAGATGCTCAGGTGGAGTAATTAGTGCAGCTGCAGAGCAATAGAGCTGGCTATTTGGAGATCCAAAAAACATGACATGTTGGTGGGCCTTGAGGACAGGGTTGAGGACCACTGCACTATAGGAACAGAGAAAAGCCATCACGGATTTCTGGATGATCCAAACGGATAGGGGGACACCCCTGTGTAAATTCAATGTAAACCATTGGCAGCTCATACGTGACACCGACCGTTTGCTCAGGCCCTTTGAGGAAGCTACATTATTAGTCAGTTGCCAGGACTATGAGATGAACGATGAGATTCCACTGCTTCATGTACTACAACACATGTTGGAAAGCATGGCTGGTCAGGGCACTGGAGACATGGCACATACATTTCACAGCCACATGAAGCCTGTGGGGGCTGAAGTGGAGGAGGAGGAGGGGGTGGGGCACAGCAAACCACAGTTTAGGTTTCACAAAATGACCATTTTATCTAGTCATCTGACAGGAGAGGAGGAGCAGGAGCAGCCACAGGAGCTAGAGGGTTGTGAGTAAGGCGAGACAGAGGACCCAGACACACCATGGCAGTTTACAGTGGAGATGGAGACAGGTAGTCCCTCCGAGTCACTTGCACAAATGGCACGATGCATGCTCACATGCATGCGTACTAGTGAGCGCAGAATTGTCTCCATTTGTCAGCGGGAAGACTTCTGGCTCTCCAACTTATTGGACCCTCGCTTCCGGCACAAAATGGGGGCATTTTTTACGCCCACTGAGAGGGAGGACAAACTGACCTACTACAGAGACATCCCACGTAGTCAGTTGGGCGATGTCTATCTGCGCCATGGCCCATACTCCCGCAGGTCTGACTCGGGGGGAAGTCTGCGATCACCTTCCACTGCCATGGCTGCTGGGGGGGTGGAAGGAGCAGCAGCAGCAGCTCCATCAGCAGCAGCCTCAGTCTTCAGTCGCTAGTGAGTAGCTTTCTACACCCGCATAGTGAGTCTACTCATGAGCAGCAGGAAGACCTGGAGCTGGACCTCAAACAGCAGGTCATGTCATACCTTGACATGACCATGCCAACACACCTTCAAGATCCACTGGATTTGCTGGGAAGCCAAACTTGACTTGTGCCCGCAACTAGCAGAGTTTGCCCTGGAAAAGCTGTACTGGCCGGACAGTAGTTGATTTAGATGGCAACTGGGCTGCTCTATATAACGAAGCAAAATGGCAAATTTACCTCACTATATAAGCTATTGCCCCTCAGATTTACACAGGGGCTGCTCTATATTATGCTGCAAAATGGCAAATTAACCTCACAATATAAGCTATTGCAGCTCTATATAAATAAAAATAAATAAATAAAAAAAGGGCCTGTAGAAGCTTATTTAGTATAACAGATAGGGTGACATGTGCTGGTTTGGGATGCCCATATGGGCTAGTGTTTTGGCAGCAGTACAAAAACCAATGCAAAATGCAATAGCTTAATAAAGCTGATGCTGATCAACGCTTATTTAGTATAACAGATGGGGTGCAACATGCAGGTTTGGGATGCCCTGCGGCCTGGTGTATTTAAAGCAGACCAAAACAAATTCAAAATGCAATAACTTAATAAAGCTGAGGCTGTAGATGCTTATTTAGTATAAACAGGTAGGGTGCAAGGTGCAGCTTTGGGGTGCCCTGCGGCCTGGTTAAATGAAAGCAGTCAAAAAGGAAGTGCAAACTGAAGTAGCTTAATGAAGCTGATGCTGATCAACGCTTATGTTGTATACCAGATAGGGTGCAAGGTGCAGCTTTGGGGTGCCCTGCGGCCTGGTTTATTAAAATCAGTCAAAAACAAGTGCAAACTGAAGTAGCCTGATCAACGCTTATGTTGTATAACAGATAGGTTTAAAATAGCATGTGCCTTGGGATGCCCGTGTGGCCTGTTATATTTCAAGCTGAACAAAAAGTAACAATAATCCAAGTATGAGACATCATTTTGACCTTCTTCACAGCGCCATACTTTGAAAAAAAAAAATTAATTTCATGCCGATCAATCCAAAGGTCAATGCCCCTAACAAAAATAGTGTTCAGGATAAGTTTTCCTTCTGGAAGGACGTAACCTTTAGTTTACATGCTTGGGGTAGGTTATCTTACAAATTGGGATACCCCAGGCAGCAGTGTCATTGAAAGAGACAGATTGTAATGCAGGCCATACGCAAGCAGAGAAACTCAGGCTGCAACAGGCCTATTTAGTTTACATGGTTGGGGTAGGTTATCTTACAAATTGGGATACCCCACTGTATATGAAACCGAATATAAATGCACACCCAAAAGTGGACACTCAGCCTCCAAGAGGCCTGCTTAGTTTAAATAAGAGAGCTGCTTAGTATGGTAGGTAGGTTATGTTATGTTACAGAATGGGATGCCCCAAGCAGACTTGAGATCAGTATATATGCACACAGCAGCAGTGTGTTAGCAGGCTCATACAGGCCAAATTTCTTTAAATAAATGTGCAGCTTACAGTAAATGCAGAGGCTAATGGTATGTTACAGAATGGGATGCCCCAAAGCTGACTTGAGATCAGTATATATGCACACAGCAGCAGTGTGTTAGCAGGCTCATACAGGCCAAATTTCTTTAAATAACTGTGCAGCTTACAGTAAATGCAGAGGCTAATGGTATGTTACAGAATGGGATGTCCCAAAAACCAGAGAGCACCTGGCAGGCAGCAGTAAGACTATGCACAGCAAAAGTGTCTTTATCATGCCTAATTTCAATTAGAATAGGTGCAAATGGTTAGGTTCTTAAATAGAGGCTGGTGTAGTCACAGAATGGGATGCCCTAAAAACCAGCAGTAAGTACACCTGGCAGGGACAAGTTGTGCTTTGGCCAGCAAAAGTGTCTTTATCAGGCCTAATTTCAAATATGATAAGAGCAAATGCTTATATGGTCTTAAACAGAGGCTGCTGTAGTCACAGAATGGGATGCCCCGGGCAGGGATGGACCTGGCAGGGTCCAGTAGTGCTTTGGCCAGCAAAAGTGTCTTTATCAGGCCTAATTTCAAATATGATAAGAGCAAATGCTTATATGGTCTTAAACAGAGGCTGCTGTAGTCACAGAATGGGATGCCCTGGGCAGGAATGGACCTGGCAGGGTCCAGTAGTGCTTTGGCCAGCAAAAGTGTCTTTATCAGGCCTAATTTCAAATATGATAAGAGCAAATGCTTATATGGTCTTAAACAGAGGCTGCTTTAGTCACAGAATGGGATGCCCTGGGCAGGAATGGACCTGGCAGGGTCCAGTAGTGCTTTGGCCAGCAAAAGTGTCTTTATCAGGCTAATTTCAAATATGATAAGAGCAAATGCTTATATGGTCTTAAACAGAGGCTGCTGTAGTCACAGAATGGGATGCCCCAACAGGAATGGACCTGGCAGGGTCCAGTAGTGCTTTGGCCAGCAAAAGTGTCTTTATCAGGCCTAATTTCAAATATGATAAGAGCAAATGCTTATATGGTCTTAAACAGAGGCTGCTTTAGTCACAGAATGGGATGCCCCGGGCAGGAATGGACCTGGCAGGGTCCAGTAGTGCTTTGGCCAGCAAAAGTGTCTTTATCAGGCCTAATTTCAAATATGATAAGAGCAAATGCTTATATGGTCTTAAACAGAGGCTGCTGTAGTCACAGAATGGGATGCCCCAACAGGAATCGACCTGGCAGGGTCCAGTAGTGCTTTGGCCAGCAAAAGTGTCTTTATCAGGCCTAATTTCAAATATGATAAGAGCAAATGCTTATATGGTCTTAAACAGAGGCTGCTTTAGTCACAGAATGGGATGCCCTGGGCAGGAATGGACCTGGCAGGGTCCAGTAGTGCTTTGGCCAGCAAAAGTGTCTTTATCAGGCCTAATTTCAAATATGATAAGAGCAAATGCTTATATGGTCTTAAACAGAGGCTGCTGTAGTCACAGAATGGGATGCCCTGGGCAGGAATGGACCTGGCAGGGTCCAGTAGTGCTTTGGCCAGCAAAAGTGTCTTTATCAGGCCTAATTTCAAATATGATAAGAGCAAATGCTTATATGGTCTTAAACAGAGGCTGCTGTAGTCACAGAATGGGATGCCCTGGGCAGGAATGGACCTGGCAGGGTCCAGTAGTGCTTTGGCCAGCAAAAGTGTCTTTATCAGGCTAATTTCAAATATGATAAGAGCAAATGCTTATATGGTCTTAAACAGAGGCTGCTGTAGTCACAGAATGGGATGCCCCAACAGGAATCGACCTGGCAGGGTCCAGTAGTGCTTTGGCCAGCAAAAGTGTCTTTATCAGGCCTAATTTCAAATATGATAAGAGCAAATGCTTATATGGTCTTAAACAGAGGCTGCTGTAGTCACAGAATGGGATGCCCTGGGCAGGAATGGACCTGGCAGGGTCCAGTAGTGCTTTGGCCAGCAAAAGTGTCTTTATCAGGCCTAATTTCAAATATGATAAGAGCAAATGCTTATATGGTCTTAAACAGAGGCTGCTTTAGTCACAGAATGGGATGCCCTGGGCAGGAATGGACCTGGCAGGGTCCAGTAGTGCTTTGGCCAGCAAAAGTGTCTTTATCAGGCCTAATTTCAAATATGATAAGAGCAAATGCTTATATGGTCTTAAACAGAGGCTGCTGTAGTCACAGAATGGGATGCCCTGGGCAGGAATGGACCTGGCAGGGTCCAGTAGTGCTTTGGCCAGCAAAAGTGTCTTTATCAGGCCTAATTTCAAATATGATAAGAGCAAATGCTTATATGGTCTTAAACAGAGGCTGCTGTAGTCACAGAATGGGATGCCCTGGGCAGGAATGGACCTGGCAGGGTCCAGTAGTGCTTTGGCCAGCAAAAGTGTCTTTATCAGGCTAATTTCAAATATGATAAGAGCAAATGCTTATATGGTCTTAAACAGAGGCTGCTGTAGTCACAGAATGGGATGCCCCAACAGGAATCGACCTGGCAGGGTCCAGTAGTGCTTTGGCCAGCAAAAGTGTCTTTATCAGGCCTAATTTCAAATATGATAAGAGCAAATGCTTATATGGTCTTAAACAGAGGCTGCTTTAGTCACAGAATGGGATGCCCTGGGCAGGAATGGACCTGGCAGGGTCCAGTAGTGCTTTGGCCAGCAAAAGTGTCTTTATCAGGCCTAATTTCAAATATGATAAGAGCAAATGCTTATATGGTCTTAAACAGAGGCTGCTGTAGTCACAGAATGGGATGCCCTGGGCAGGAATGGACCTGGCAGGGTCCAGTAGTGCTTTGGCCAGCAAAAGTGTCTTTATCAGGCCTAATTTCAAATATGATAAGAGCAAATGCTTATATGGTCTTAAACAGAGGCTGCTGTAGTCACAGAATGGGATGCCCTGGGCAGGAATGGACCTGGCAGGGTCCAGTAGTGCTTTGGCCAGCAAAAGTGTCTTTATCAGGCTAATTTCAAATATGATAAGAGCAAATGCTTATATGGTCTTAAACAGAGGCTGCTGTAGTCACAGAATGGGATGCCCCAACAGGAATCGACCTGGCAGGGTCCAGTAGTGCTTTGGCCAGCAAAAGTGTCTTTATCAGGCCTAATTTCAAATATGATAAGAGCAAATGCTTATATGGTCTTAAACAGAGGCTGCTTTAGTCACAGAATGGGATGCCCTGGGCAGGAATGGACCTGGCAGGGTCCAGTAGTGCTTTGGCCAGCAAAAGTGTCTTTATCAGGCCTAATTTCAAATATGATAAGAGCAAATGCTTATATGGTCTTAAACAGAGGCTGCTGTAGTCACAGAATGGGATGCCCTGGGCAGGAATGGACCTGGCAGGGTCCAGTAGTGCTTTGGCCAGCAAAAGTGTCTTTATCAGGCCTAATTTCAAATATGATAAGAGCAAATGCTTATATGGTCTTAAACAGAGGCTGCTGTAGTCACAGAATGGGATGCCCTGGGCAGGAATGGACCTGGCAGGGTCCAGTAGTGCTTTGGCCAGCAAAAGTGTCTTTATCAGGCCTAATTTCAAATATGATAAGAGCAAATGCTTATATGGTCTTAAACAGAGGCTGCTGTAGTCACAGAATGGGATGCCCCGGGCAGGAATGGACCTGGCAGGGTCCAGTAGTGCTTTGGCCAGCAAAAGTGTCTTTATCAGGCCTAATTTCAAATATGATAAGAGCAAATGCTTATATGGTCTTAAACAGAGGCTGCTGTAGTCACAGAATGGGATGCCCCGGGCAGGGATGGACCTGGCAGGGTCCAGTAGTGCTTTGGCCAGCAAAAGTGTCTTTATCAGGCCTAATTTCAAATATGATAAGAGCAAATGCTTATATGGTCTTAAACAGAGGCTGCTGTAGTCACAGAATGGGATGCCCTGGGCAGGAATGGACCTGGCAGGGTCCAGTAGTGCTTTGGCCAGCAAAAGTGTCTTTATCAGGCCTAATTTCAAATATGATAAGAACAAATGCTTATATGGTCTTAAACAGAGGCTGCTTTAGTCACAGAATGGGATGCCCTGGGCAGGAATGGACCTGGCAGGGTCCAGTAGTGCTTTGGCCAGCAAAAGTGTCTTTATCAGGCCTAATTTCAAATATGATAAGAGCAAATGCTTATATGGTCTTAAACAGAGGCTGCTGTAGTCACAGAATGGGATGCCCTGGGCAGGAATGGACCTGGCAGGGTCCAGTAGTGCTTTGGCCAGCAAAAGTGTCTTTATCAGGCCTAATTTCAAATATGATAAGAGCAAATGCTTATATGGTCTTAAACAGAGGCTGCTGTAGTCACAGAATGGGATGCCCTGGGCAGGAATGGACCTGGCAGGGTCCAGTAGTGCTTTGGCCAGCAAAAGTGTCTTTATCAGGCCTAATTTCAAATATGATAAGAGCAAATGCTTATATGGTCTTAAACAGAGGCTGCTTTAGTCACAGAATGGGATGCCCTGGGCAGGAATGGACCTGGCAGGGTCCAGTAGTGCTTTGGCCAGCAAAAGTGTCTTTATCAGGCTAATTTCAAATATGATAAGAGCAAATGCTTATATGGTCTTAAACAGAGGCTGCTGTAGTCACAGAATGGGATGCCCCAACAGGAATCGACCTGGCAGGGTCCAGTAGTGCTTTGGCCAGCAAAAGTGTCTTTATCAGGCCTAATTTCAAATATGATAAGAGCAAATGCTTATATGGTCTTAAACAGAGGCTGCTTTAGTCACAGAATGGGATGCCCTGGGCAGGAATGGACCTGGCAGGGTCCAGTAGTGCTTTGGCCAGCAAAAGTGTCTTTATCAGGCCTAATTTCAAATATGATAAGAGCAAATGCTTATATGGTCTTAAACAGAGGCTGCTGTAGTCACAGAATGGGATGCCCTGGGCAGGAATGGACCTGGCAGGGTTCAGTAGTGCTTTGGCCAGCAAAAGTGTCTTTATCAGGCCTAATTTCAAATATGATAAGAGCAAATGCTTATATGGTCTTAAACAGAGGCTGCTGTAGTCACAGAATGGGATGCCCTGGGCAGGAATGGACCTGGCAGGGTCCAGTAGTGCTTTGGCCAGCAAAAGTGTCTTTATCAGGCTAATTTCAAATATGATAAGAGCAAATGCTTATATGGTCTTAAACAGAGGCTGCTGTAGTCACAGAATGGGATGCCCCAACAGGAATCGACCTGGCAGGGTCCAGTAGTGCTTTGGCCAGCAAAAGTGTCTTTATCAGGCCTAATTTCAAATATGATAAGAGCAAATGCTTATATGGTCTTAAACAGAGGCTGCTGTAGTCACAGAATGGGATGCCCTGGGCAGGAATGGACCTGGCAGGGTCCAGTAGTGCTTTGGCCAGCAAAAGTGTCTTTATCAGGCTAATTTCAAATATGATAAGATCAAATGCTTATATGGTCTTAAACAGAGGCTGCTGTAGTCACAGAATGGGATGCCCCAACAGGAATCGACCTGGCAGGGTCCAGTAGTGCTTTGGCCAGCAAAAGTGTCTTTATCAGGCCTAATTTCAAATATGATAAGAGCAAATGCTTATATGGTCTTAAACAGAGGCTGCTGTAGTCACAGAATGGGATGCCCCGGGCAGGAATGGACCTGGCAGGGTCCAGTAGTGCTTTGGCCAGCAAAAGTGTCTTTATCAGGCCTAATTTCAAATATGATAAGAGCAAATGCTTATATGGTCTTAAACAGAGGCTGCTGTAGTCACAGAATGGGATGCCCCGGGCAGGGATGGACCTGGCAGGGTCCAGTAGTGCTTTGGCCAGCAAAAGTGTCTTTATCAGGCCTAATTTCAAATATGATAAGAGCAAATGCTTATATGGTCTTAAACAGAGGCTGCTGTAGTCACAGAATGGGATGCCCTGGGCAGGAATGGACCTGGCAGGGTCCAGTAGTGCTTTGGCCAGCAAAAGTGTCTTTATCAGGCCTAATTTCAAATATGATAAGAGCAAATGCTTATATGGTCTTAAACAGAGGCTGCTTTAGTCACAGAATGGGATGCCCTGGGCAGGAATGGACCTGGCAGGGTCCAGTAGTGCTTTGGCCAGCAAAAGTGTCTTTATCAGGCTAATTTCAAATATGATAAGAGCAAATGCTTATATGGTCTTAAACAGAGGCTGCTGTAGTCACAGAATGGGATGCCCTGGGCAGGAATGGACCTGGCAGGGTCCAGTAGTGCTTTGGCCAGCAAAAGTGTCTTTATCAGGCCTAATTTCAAATATGATAAGAGCAAATGCTTATATGGTCTTAAACAGAGGCTGCTTTAGTCACAGAATGGGATGCCCTGGGCAGGAATGGACCTGGCAGGGTCCAGTAGTGCTTTGGCCAGCAAAAGTGTCTTTATCAGGCCTAATTTCAAATATGATAAGAGCAAATGCTTATATGGTCTTAAACAGAGGCTGCTGTAGTCACAGAATGGGATGCCCTGGGCAGGAATGGACCTGGCAGGGTCCAGTAGTGCTTTGGCCAGCAAAAGTGTCTTTATCAGGCCTAATTTCAAATATGATAAGAGCAAATGCTTATATGGTCTTAAACAGAGGCTGCTGTAGTCACAGAATGGGATGCCCTGGGCAGGAATGGACCTGGCAGGGTCCAGTAGTGCTTTGGCCAGCAAAAGTGTCTTTATCAGGCCTAATTTCAAATATGATAAGAGCAAATGCTTATATGGTCTTAAACAGAGGCTGCTTTAGTCACAGAATGGGATGCCTCACAGCAGACTTAAGATCAGTTCAGTATATATGCACAGTTAGTTACTATAAGCAGCCTGAAAACGCTAACAAAGGCTGGATGAAAAAAAAAAAATCTCCCTGTCAGCCAGCTCCGTTTTTCCTACCTTTCCCTGGCTTTCTGTCTGTCTCCTGTCTGTCTCCTGTCTGTCTCCTGCCTGTCTCCTGCCTGTCTCCAGCCTGTCCCTGTCTGTCCCTGTCTCCAGCCTGTCTAACTGCCTCAGCTACACAGCGTTCTGTCTGTCACGAATGCAATAGAGAAATGAGGAAAAGCAAGATGGCCGCCGTTAAATACCGCTGTGTGACGTCACCGGGCTTGCTGGCTGCTGATAGGCTGCATGTGACTGCCCCAGCTTGCACTGGCGCGGGATACATGTCCAGACATGTCCCGTCCGCCATCTTAGAATGCCTGTAAATGTAAATGAATGGATGTTAAAGGAAAACTTCGAGTGATCGAATCGCGGGGAAATTCGGATTCGATCCGAATCGAATTTTTCCTTAAATTCGGATCGAATCCGGGTTCGTCCGGATCGATTCGCTCATCCCTACTCTCTTCGTTTCAAGCTCTTTAGTTTGTTCTTTATCGGGATACCAGTGGGTTGTGGTTTCTCCCGGCTCTACTCCTTCCTCCCCCTTATCCCCCCCACCCATTTTTTCTTAGCTGGGGGCATCCCGTGGGAGGGCATCCCAGGTGGCTTTTGTATTAGCCTTTATCCAGCGTTGGCCTATTGCGCCTGTGTTAATCACCATATGGAGGCTTCTGGGGATAGCGTGCTCGGGGGTCCTTCGGGGCAATCCCGGCTGTGTTCCATGTGCAGGGTATCCCCTATCAGCAATGATGTCACGGTGTGCGTGCCATGCGCTCAAAGTGTCCTTGCGCTCCAGCTTGGTTTGCCTGCATCGCTTCCCAGCTCTGTGCCCCCTTCAGCATTACCTACCCCCCCACTCCTGCAATTGGCCCCAGTTGGGGGGATGCTAGCAGGGGGTCACAGTCTGATTTGGCACTTCGTGTGGCCAACATTGAGAAGCAATGACCTTACCATCAAAAGAGAAAACGACCAGCTGACCACCCTCACATATTTTAAGGTCACGGACCGTAATGGTTACGTGCCTTTTAATAGCTGTCATCATCCAAATTGGCTAAAGGCCATCCCGCGTGGTCAATTTTACCGACTTAGATGCAACTGCAGTCATTTGGAAAATTTCGAAAGACAATCAGGCTGCCTCAAGGAGAGGTTTATAGAAAAAGGTTATAGCATAAAGGAGGTGAACCATCAATCTGATTTGGCTAGATGCACCGAATGCAAAACCATGGCGGATTCCACCAATAGGAAGGCGAAGGCCACCAATGGTGGGAAGAAGTATGAGGAGTTTGATGTCACTACTGGACGTTATTCCCTAGAGGAAGGGGAACTGCTCCAGGACTCTGACTCCTCTGGGGACCAGCAGGAGGGCTCTGATAGTGACCCTGGATCTGGGGAGGATTCATGGTATCCTGAGGACACTGATAATTTGCTGTCTCACATTTTTTAAATTTTACACATTGCTGTGGAGGCTAAAAGGAAACAGGGTGAGATGTTTCGTCCTAGTAAACAGCGTCTGGAGTTCCCTGAGCAGGGACATTTCACCACTATGGTGCTTAAAGAATGGGAACGTCCTAACAGGCTGCCCGCTGTGCCCAAGGGTTTGGATAAAAGGTATCCCTTTCCTGCTGATCTTGTTAAGAGGTGGTCATTTTCCCCTGAAGTGGACGCTCCCGTGCTAGGCTTGTCCAATACTTCGGTCATGCCTTCCCCTGACACTACCACTCTGAGGGACAGTGAGGACCGGTGCATGGATCAGTTGGCCTGCCATGCCTTTACCTGTGTGGGGGCTGGATTGCGCCCGGCCTGTGCAGCTGCCATTACAGCTATTGCCCTTAAGAAACTGCTCAAGCGTCTCCTTGATGGAGCTACGGATCGTAGCAGGGGGGAGGAGTATAGGACTCTCTTGGTTTGCTCTGATTTTGTGACCTTTATCCTTACTGCTATGGATGATGCTGTGCGGATGAGCGGTAGGGCCTCTGTGCTCTTGGTGGCTATGCGCCGCTCTGTTTGGTTACGTCAGTGGGCAGCTGCTGCTGCTGCTAAGAAAGCTCTCACTGGACTCCCCTTCGCGGGGCTGCGGCTATTTGGGGAGCGTCTTGTTCTAGCCAAGGATGGCAGGCTACCTCAGCGTAGGAGGCAGTCTCAGCCCTTATGGGGGTCCTCCGTCCCCCTCCCTTCCTTTCGTGCTCTCAGAGGAGGCCGTGGCTCCCTCCTCTCTAGTGGCCGCAGAGATTCTTGGGGCCGTGGCAGATCCTGTGGTCATCCCGGTCTCTCCTGGAGTTCCAAGCCCAAACCCTCTCCCAAGCCCCCTCAGGCATGAAGTGGCACCCTCACCCATCTGGGTGGGGGGACGGCTTCGGCTCTTTGCTCACGTCTGGAGGCTTCACGTCTCAGACCGGTGGATTCAGGAAGTAGTGTCCTCCGGTTACAAATTAGAGTCTGGCCGCCCCCAAGATTCATCAGATCCCGGATGTCTTTAAACCCCCTGTCTGCACAAGGGTTGCTTCTGGTGGTCCAATGCCTGTTGTCAGGAGTCATTTGTCAGGTGCCCCATCAAGAACGGGGTCAGGGGTACTATTCCAATCTTTATACGGTCCCCAAATAGGACGGCTCTCTGAGGCCCATTCTGGACCTGAAGGGCCTCAACAAATTTGTCAGATTCAAGCATTTTCGTATGGAGACGCTACGCTCTGCTGTCAGTACCCTTCGCCCGGGCAACTTCATAACCACTGTGGACATCAAAGATGCGTATCTTCATGTGCCTATCTTCCCAGGTCATCAGAGATTTCTAAGGTTCGAGCTGCAGGATCAGCATTACCAGTTTGTGGCTCTACCCTTCAGTATCACCTTGATGCCTCGGGTGTTCACCAAGGTACTGGCGGGGGTGATTGCTCTGCTAAGGAACCAGGGCATACGCATCATTCCTTACCTGGACTACATCCTGATTGTGGACCAAGTCCTTTCCTCAGGCCGAGCAGGACACTCAGAAGGTGACATCCACTCTAGAATCCTTCGGCTGGGTGATCAACTATCCCAAGTATTCTCTGTCCCCGTCCTTGGTGAGGTCCTTTCTGGGAATGACTCTGGATACCTCTCAGGTCAAGGTGTTCCTTCCCCAGCAGAAGGTGGGGGTCTTCAGATGCAAGCTCGGGCTCTGCTATCGTGTCCTCATCCCTCCATCCGTCAGGGGATGCAGTTGGTAGGCCTGATGGTGTCCTGCTTTGAGGCAGTCCTCTTTGCTCAGTTTCACATGAGACCTCTTCAGTTGCACCTCCTGTCAGTTTGGAATCGGGACCCTGTGTCTCTGGATCAGGAATTTGCTCTGTCTCCTCTGGCCAGACAGTCTCTCTCGTGGTGGCTGGACTCAAAGAACCTTCTAGGGGGCAGGAAGGTCCGTGCTGGGAGAAGGTCACCACAGATGCCAGTCTGACCGGTTGGGGAGGCTTCTGGAAATCCCTGAAGTTCCAGGGTTGGTGGGGCCCACAAGAGGCCCATGCTTCCATCAACGTCCCGGAACTGAGGGCGATCAAGTTGGTTCTTTCTCGCCTAACCACTCACCTTCAGGGTCAGGCTGTTCAGATCTGCTCAGACAACCAGGCGGCGGTTGCCTACATCAACCATCAGGGAGGGACTCGGAGCAAGCGAGCCTTCAAGGAAGTGTCTCTGATACTGTCTTGGGCGGAACAGAATGCCCCCTGCATCTCAGCGGTATACATTCCGGGGGTGGAAAACCAAGTGGCGGACTCCCTGAGCAGGGGGACGTCTCGTCTGGGGAAATGGTCTCTCAACTACCAGGTGTTTCTCTACCTGTGTCACCACTGGGGTCAGCCAGATGTGGACCTGTTTGCGTCCCGTCACAATCACAAACTTCCCAGGTTTGTCTCCCTGTCACAGGATCCTCTGGCCTTCGCCACGGATGCACTGGCAATGCCTTTGATGGAGTTTCGACTTCCCTATGTGTTCCCTCCGTTCCCTCTACTGGGCAGGGTCATGCGCAAGATTGCCCAGGAGGGGGTGTCAGCCATCCTGGTGGCCCCCTGTTGGCCAAGAAGGGTGTGGTTCACAGATGTCGTGCAGTTGGCAGTAGACTAGTACGTCTTGCCCAGTGATCCAGATCTTCTCACTCAGGGACAGCTACGCCACCCCAATTTACAAATGCTGGCTTTAACGGCTTGGCTGCTGAAACCTACATCTTGACAGAGAAGGGATTGCGTGCCTCTGTTGTGGATACCATGATTCGGGCTAGGAAGAAGTCTTCGTCCTTTATCTATTACAGGGTCTGGCATGCTTGCTTTGCCTGGTGTGAGTCCAAGTCTCTTCCCTGTCGGGTTTTTTCCATTTCCAGGATTCTGAAATTTTTGCAACATGGTTTAGATTCTAGCCTTCAACTAAGTACCCTCAAGGGCCATGTTTCAGCTCTGGCAATTTTTTTCCAAAGATCCTTTGCCAACCACCGGTTGGTTAAAAATGTTTTCCAGAGTGTTACTCATGTGCGTCCACCTTGTAAGCCTATGCTACCAGTCTGGGACTTGAATCTGGTGTTGTCTGCTCTGCAGGGTCCTCCCTTTGAGCCTATCCGTGGGGCTGCTTTTCCCATTCTGACTCTTAAGGTAGCCATTTTGGTGGCTATCACTTCTGAAAGGTGAGTTTCTGAGCTGGCGGCGCTTTCCATCAAACCTCCTTATTTTGAGAGGCATCAGGATAAGGTGGTATTTCGGCTTAAGCCGGATTTCTTGCCTAAGGTGGTGTCTGCCTTTCATCTCAATCAGGACATTGTCTTGCCTTCATTGTGTCCTAATCCTGCTAATTCCAAGGAGCGGACACTGCATTCTCTGGATACAAATATACAGTGAGACAGAAGATGAATAAGCAAAGGCAGCACGGGTACATTGTGTGTGGGAGTTGGGGGGGTTGTTGTTGTGGCCAAACTTGTAATTATTTGTGTAAATTTAAATTTAAGGTTGCAAACAGGAGGAGGATTCCCTACTAAACTGCAGTACACAGCAGCTGAGGAGCTTGTCCTTGGACTTATACACCCCTCGGCACTACAGGGCTTATCCGGGGCCCTAGACACTGACAACTATGAAATGCAAAAAGGTATGTATTTTAAGGATTGTTTATTTACATTTGTCTTAGACATTTGTAGAAACAAATCCAAGGACACACACAGAGCCGTAGCTAGGTGGAACCGGGGGTGGGGGGCCCCGCTCACAGGGTACAGCAGTTCAGGGTTGCGCAAAAATATGTATGTTAAACCGATGGTGGAGGCCATTGAGAAACTTAGGTCCAGGTGAATTAAAGCCTAGCTACTCCTATGTTTACCCAAGTTATGTTTATGTGTTAACTTAACTTTACTGTTACATTCCAGCTCCTCAGAATTCTCAAGCAACTGTGCAACCCTCAACCTGTTTGTCCACTGCCACCACGTCCCGGCAGCCAGTCCAAACATATTCAACACAGGACCAGCTGGATCTAGTAAGTGCAATGTACAAGAACTGGTGATGCATGTGAATTAAGATGACTACTTCAGCAACCATATATTTGGCCAAATATCTTACACAGTTTATTTTCGATATCCCTACAGACACCACTCCAAATGGATGCAAGCCACCATCTGGAAGAGGAGGAGATCATTAACATGGCCCCACTAATGCCTACCTAGCCACATGTGTCACTGCCCCAGCAGCAGCCGCCAACAAATCCTCTGCAGCAGAGTCAAACATGCCCTCTGCCAGCAGACCAGCATGGCCAGCAGCAAGAGACAGAACCAACTGTCCCATGTGCTAGCTCTGCTGCAGAGGATTTGCCTACTACATCTGGTCTGGTGCTAGGCCTAGAGCTCCAGCATCTGCACATGCCCCAACCCAGGGAAGTGGAGGACGCCCTCAGGCACGTCGCCATGTCAGCCAGGTGAGGCATGTGCAGATCCTGGAGACAGCATGGCGGACTGACAGCCGGAACTTTGGGCAGTGAAGCTAAGATTAAGAGAGGAGCTGGCAGCACATTTAGTCAACTTCAATAACAACTTCACCACCCTGATTGAGGAAATTAGGAATATCAACAGTCAGACCAACAGGCATAGGGAGGCTATGCTTGAGCAGTGGCAAATGATGAATGCCACCCAAGCACAGTTTTTCCTTGTATTTCATTCTACATCTTTCCTCAACATTCCCACACTATTGACCTGTCTGGTGATCTCCAACCATATTTACCCATTTGTGCCTAGCCTGGTGGTGTTAGAATTTCGCCCATAAAGCCCATGATAGTGCTTAGAATATTGCCCATGCCATATTTATTGGCTCAGTAAAGCGTCCTTTCAAGCTCACACGCAGCACACACGCAGGTTTATGTCTAATGAGACCCTGCCAACATATCATCGTGAGTGGTGGAATATTTGTTACATTTTTTGAGTGACTAACACCCCATTCATAGCTCCAACTTGTGCTCTTAAAGTATTGTGTTGCAGTTGCTTGGGGGCTGGGTGTCATAGGCTGGCTGGCCCTTGAACTTGCAGCCGTTGAGCTGCATGGTGACTTAGGGCTGACTATATTGTAATGCAGAAATAGGGCACGACCTGGAGAGGGTGTGGTTTTTGGCCTAGGGATTCCAGCCATCATGGTCCCCTTGCCCTTAATAATAGTGCTCCCTATGGGTCAGGATGTTGTTAGACGGGAAGCATTCTGGCTTGAGGAAGTGTCCTTGGACCTCAAGGGTGTTAGAGGGGCCAAGATTGTGGCACAATGGATCCTTTCTTGGCCTACTGGATGTCCGCATAGGCTACGATTGGCCTTCAAAAACTAATTTCTATATCGTGGCATGAATTTTGTTCCTGAGAAATTCAATGATCACGGACAGCTTGGCCAGAAGCACTCTGGGTGCCCTCATACAATTCCTCTGGAATGTCCGTGGTGGCTGGAGAGAGTGACTCTTCAACATACCGAGGGACCTGCTGCATTAACGCAAAGTTATGTAGGACACAGCAAGCCATTATGATTTTAATCACCTTGTTGGGGTCATACTGCAGGGCACCCCCGGTATGATCCAAGCATCTAAACCTGGTTTTAAGCAGGCTGAAGGCCCTCTCCACCACAGCCCTGGCCTTGCGATAGGCCCTGTTATAGCCTTCCTGGGCCTGAGTCTGAGGGCACAGGATGGGGGTCATCAGCCATGGCATTAGTGGGTATCCCGAATCACCTGAAAAGAACAGCCTTATGTTGAGACAGGTTTATAGGCAATAAAATAATAGTCTGACATTGAAAGTCTAATGCTATTCTTTCACAAAACTTACCCAGTAGCCAGCCACCAGACAATTCTCCTGATTGAAAACGACCATACAGGCTCGAATTTCTCAGGATATATGCGTCGTGGGTGGATCCGGGAAAGCCAGCCATCACACAAAGAAAGGGAAGGTCAGGGCCAACCACAGCTTGGACATTTATGGAATGACCCAGCTTCCTGTTCCTGTAAGAGCAGAAATACAGGTCATTAGTACACTAAAACAATCCCCACATTTAACTAAAGACACAACACAAAATAAGGTATCCTTATTGCTAAAGTGTAAATTGAACAGTTACAACCCCAAACAATTGCATCAAAAAACCTAATAAAATTGGACAGTCGGATTGTAATCTGGTATACATGATAAGGACTAATTACGGTATGCATGAACTAATTTATTTCATACATACATGGAAATAATTAGTTAAGGTATGCATGAAATAATTTAGTCCAGACATACATGGAAATGATTAGTTAAGGTATGCATGAAAATGAATGGTTTATATATAAATTATAAGATACGGAAAAACAATTATTTAATACAAGTCATAATGTTGACCTAAACCACAAACCTAAATAGATATTCCTCATCGGCTGGAGGAACCAACGCAACATGTGTACAATTGATCGCACCCATGACGTTGGGCATGTCGGCTATATTAAAAAAGCCCTACTTAACCGCATTCCAGGCTACCATGTTGTCTGGGAAATAGATGTATTTTTGACACAGGGTAGCCATGCCATACAAAAACTTGGTTAGTGTGCAACTCAGCCTAGGCTGGGACATCCCCACGGAGAGGGCACCCAGCCTCTGGAACGAGCCGTTCGCCAAAAATTGCAGGGAGCCAAGCATCTTGGTCATATCGGCAATTGCATGCCCCTTCCTTGTGGTACGGGCTAACCATGGCCGCAGCTCACTATACAAATTATGGAGGGAAATGCGGTTAAGGCGGGTCAGCTCGAACAGCTCAAAGTCATGCATGCGATCGATGTCCATGCCTGCGCGGTGTGATCTGGCTTCTGCCATGGCGATGCACAGCATGCCGTTCAGCTGCAGATGCTTGTACTCCTCCACGTCCTCCTCAAACATCTCAACAGCTTGCTTTCAACTACAAAATGACCCCCTAAGTTGAGCGGAAGCAAACCCGTTTTATTGAGCGGCTTGTCATCGGCAATCAAGGCTCAGAATCACCCACCAGTCCATACCAATCACATAAGTTGCCGATAAACATACGAATTGCGAAAGCGCATATACGCGTTAGTGTAAACATACAAGCCGAAAAAGCATGTAAAAACTCACAAAAAATACACAGACACATGCGAAAGTGTATGTGTAAAAGGCTCTGAATCAGGGCTATTATGTAGAAGATTGTCCCACCAAATGCAGACTGTCTGCCAGTTTACGAATGCTCTGACTCTGAATGGTGGTAGACGAATGCACGGATTGATTGACACAATTGCCAACATCTTTTATAGATTGATAATCCCTGGAGCATGTGACCAGGGATGGGACTACACCTACTTACACACATGAATAGCATAGAATGCTATAGATATAGCTAGCAAAATGTGAGATAGGAAGATGTGTGGTGGACAGAGGTGGGTAGGGAAGTGGAGGTGAGGTGTGAAGAGGTGAAAAGAGGTAAGCAGAGTTGAGGTGGGCAGAGATGTGATGGACAGAGGTGAGGAGGGAAGAGGTGAGTTGAGCAGAAGATGGCAAGGGTGCAACAGACAAAAATTAGATGGGAGGAGCTCGGCAGTGTTGGGGAGCAAAGAGGCGGGGAATAGAATAAAGACCATAAAGTGCTCAAACCAAAAAGGAAGGTAGATCTCATAGATCACAGACTGCTCTATTGGTTTCAAGCCCCCTCCCACTAAAAACATGTTGCCTAGATTTGGGCAATGTTTTGGGCTATCACTTGTTGACACAAGGCTGGCATCCTTTCCCTGCACTATGCTCATTGAACACTCAAAATACATTGTTTCCTGCAACCAAATAGCAACATGTTTGTCACTCACCTCTACCTCTACAGGTTACCTCTACCTCTAGTGGTCAGCCGCAATTTCAGTTTTCCTGCTCCATAACATTGAAAATTAGGGGGGCCGCAAATGAGGGCAGTTTGAGCCGCAGGCTGTGCATGTGCACTGTCATGGATAGAGCGGGGAATCATTAGTACTAATACATTTTTCTTCATGTATGCAATGACCAAACAGGAAGTTAATTGCACTGACCACTTCACTTAATACCAATGACACTGACAGATTTTCAGTTAATGATCACTAGTTAATGTTCCTACACCTGTTAGGCTCAGTCCATAACCCCAAACCACTGCCCCCAAGTAAAAAAAGTAATCCACTCTCTAGCGATCTATTGCTGTTACTCACTCCAGCGATTTTGGTCCTCAGGGGAATGGTTGTGAGGAAAAGGTTAGTATCTATTTATACCCTCAATGAGACAAAGCCAGTGAGGATGTAGGTCTGCTTTAAAATTAAACAAACAAGAAATCAGCATCATGAAAAGTCACTTAGCTGTCCTATTCTCTGATACTGCTCCCCGGCTGGTTCTGTGACAGGCAGTGATGTTACCTGAAAACCAGCAGTGTCACTCATTGGAAGCTTGGCAATGTGACCCTGGTGCCACAGTGGCCTCTGCATCCCCAATACCTGGCAATAGGAGATGCTGGTGGGGCTGGCATCCCAATTTATTGGAGGCAGTACATTCAAAAGCTGCCCCAAGGAATGGTGCTGATTGTATTTTCAGGATCCCATATTGTTCAATCCACCCCTGAACCTCCAGTCTTAGAGGCCGATTCATCAATAGCGCCAGGTAGCGACAGATGAGCGACTGTAGCGTGATTTTTTCAGCGCCAGCCAGTATTCGCTGTGCTTGGCCGGCATTAGCTTGATGACAGCGACTCAGTCGGTGTGCGGTAATGTTGAATACGGGCTGGGGGGTCGCTGTTTCACAGGTCCAGCGTTGTATGTGAGCGCCTGACAACGAATGGCCAACGCGAACGGCTAGCTTCATATTCATCAACAAATCACGCTCCGAATGTGCTGTCGCTGTCCATTCCTTGTTTAAACCCCAGAGCGCTGGCGGCGATGTGTATTAACTAGTTTTTAACCCCTAAACAACCATATTTTTTGAATGTAACATTATACATGTTTTTAGAATCATTTTGTAATATGAATACATTAATCTCAGACCTGTTAGATCAATTCTGCACATTTTTTTTTTTTTTTTGGACTTAAAAATAAATCCTAACATTGCAGAAGTGTTCTCCGATTTTTGGACATTAAAAAAAAAAAAAAAAAAAAAATACCAATTAATTATGAATAATTATAGATTGCTCCATTGAAATGCATTGGACATCGCCAGGGAGCGACAGCTCATACCTGGCGCTGTGAGGGAATTTGCAGCGGCGCTGTTCGGTCCAGGCGGCTTCATGATGAATGCCGCGCTAGCCGTCGCTCTCGCCGGCGCTAGCCTCATTTTGCTTGATAAATGCGTCATTGTGACCGCCGCCGGGCGTACTTGAGTCGGTAGTCGCCGTTAGCTGCCGCTACCTGGCGCTCGTCAGACACTACCTGGCGCTATCGCTTGATGAATAAGGGCCTTAGTTTCCTTCTCGATTCTTGGTGCTGACCTCTGACTACTTTGAAGCTGCTGTCAATGTTGCAATTTCTTCTACATTCATTCACCCTGTCCAAGTTGCCCTATGTCCATGACCAGGCCCGGCCTAGTTTAGACCGCTGCTGCTGACCCAGCCCACACCATTAACACAGTTCTGAGCCACAATAAGGAGTCCACTTTCCTGACTGTTTAGACTTGAGATTGGGTTTTCCTAGCTGTACTCAAACATTGTCTACTGTAAAAGCTGGTTGGGATAGATTTAGGCTTTAATGTAGTTTGATAAAGGAAGCTTATGTGAATGTGTCAGTTTGTGGAGAGGAGAATGGTTATGATGTAACTGCATGCTATATAATTGGAAGCACTGTTTTACATTCTTTTAATGCAATTTTTAGTGACACCAGTGAAGCAGCATTTGTTAACAAAGGTACACGTTCAGCAGGAAACAGTACGTGTACAGCTGGAAACCTTTATACTGAATCCTTGGAAGGTACATTTTTACGTTGAAAATGATTTCAGACAAATTGATTGAAGTATTTATGCAGATGCCTTACATCATTTTCACAGCAGGTTCTGTATGGATATAGCTGGAGAATAAAATAGAAAACTATCTATAAATAAGTGTAACAAGTACAATACCACCCCATGTGGACAATAAGTGGTTTCTATTGTATGTGTATATTTTTGTGAAGTGTGAATATTAACACAGGAATAGATTTAGTGATGTGACCAAAATTAAAATGCCTGCTGAACTACAATGTTCCAGAAACCATAGGATGCATTCAGCTGTCAGTAATCTGTAAATTCATCTTGAGAGCCACATCCACCACCGAGGATGCTTACAGGCTTACCCTGTTTTTGTAACTTCCTTTCTCCCTGTGGTAATGCTGCAAAAAGTGGGGTAAGCTGGAACACTTCTCCATTTGCCCAACCCTTTATGAACCTCAGAAAGTCCGCCAGCCACACAGCTCCCGAGCTACAGATATGGGATCCCTGTCTGAAATGGGACCAACAGCCTTACAATAAACAGTGCTCATAGGCATTGCTCTCCAGGGAAATTCGGATTGCTGTAAATGAAAGTGAATTCTTCTTTTAGCAACTCCTTTCATGGTTGATTCCCCCCCCCCCTTAATGGTGTCCTATGGAGCTACAGACAGCCTGAAAAGAGGAAGTGGCTGCTGGTTTCCTGCCACTGTGCATTGTGAGTTATGTCAGTTAAATGCATGCAGCTGCCTGACAAGTATGCTGGGAAAGGAAGCCTCCCAGGTCCTGCAAGGTGGCTGTGTCCACGAGAAAATCGCTGAGGTGGCATTTCAGCTTTGAGTGGGTGCAGGAACAAATGTACATGCTGACAATCATTCAGTATCATGCATTCAGATGAGGCAAATGAATTTTAGGGTGTTTTTTCCAACTTTGCAAGGCTGTTGGTCCGTTGTAAGTTAAAATGGCGACAGAATACCATCAGGTGACAATATGTGTCAGCAACAAAAGGCTTTTGCTTCAATTTAAAGTCTCTGTCTTGCGAGAAATTAATTAAAAAAAAAGGCTAAACCCACCCCAACAGGTTCCTCCTGACCTAAATTTAATTTCTAAGTTCATTTCCTGCAATATGTACCACTATCACATTATACAGAGGGAAGGTGTAGGGTAGGTTCTCTGGCAGGACCCCTCTTTCAATAGATAGGCGATAGAGTGGCTTACGTTAGTGACTGTGATAACAGTTAGGTAGACCCTTTTAACAAATATGGCACATTTTAAAGCTCAATCTATGCTGGTAGTATGTCATATTTAATTTGCCTGGACAGTCCCTTTAGGTAGGAATAACTCTAAAAACTATTACTTTTAAAGCTAACATTTCTTACATAGTACAAGAGGTTGCATATGCCTATCAAGTTCAACCAAGGCTGTTGGGGTAGGGACACCTTGGCTCAATTTACATGCCAGCTTTATGACACCTAAACTGTGATAGATTATATGTGGAATCTGTCGTAAATTGCAACTAAATGCAGCTTTGTTATGTGTCACAGATTAGAGAAGTTTATGGCTACTTCATGACTTCATTATTAAGATTGAAGATGTCTCCATTGGCAATGGGCAACTACTAGAAATATTAGAATCAACTTGATTTGGAACGTTTTTAATCAGCATGCTGTGATTGCTTCCGCATTTGAAACATAAAAAGATTTGATATATTAATGATGTAGCATACGGGTCCCTGAGGGGTTTAGCTCCTCTGGGTGTATGGGGAGTGGGTTCTTTGTTAACGGGCTTGGGGGACCTCCAGACGTGGGCTTACTTCCAAAAACTCCAATGAGACCGACTTTATGAAAAGGGCACTTACTTTATTAGCAGGACTTCAGGTACACTTTAGGCTTCACAGCAGGTCATACAGTCTTTCCACAACAGTTTCCTTAGCAGCTTCCATAGCACAACATTACATCCAAATGTAATCCGACAGGTGGTGGTCACTCATTCTGATCCCATAGCAGAATACTGCAGCCTTAAGCTTCCTCCTCAGCATCTTGGGTTGGAATGGTTCACCTTCTCCTGTATATACTCCATAGGCATGCATGTGGCTCCTCTGCTCTCTCCTTCTCTCTCTGCGACTGCTACCAGTTGACCCTGCTGGTACCTCCTTCACTCCCGGTTACTACAATAGAGGACTACATCTTGTAGATCACAGAACACTCTAAAGTAACTCTCCTTATATAGACTCCCTCTAGTGGCCTCTAGAACCTTCTCCAACTTTCTACTCACCTTAGCCAATAGCAGTTCAGCTGTATTCCTATGTGGTTAGGCTTCACGTTTGGTAGACCTGTAATGTCACAATTCATTTCTTATCCAACAGTGCCATCTTGTGGTGATGTAGTGCAACTGCAGAACAGATATGAACCATTACATTAAAGTGGACCAACACCCAGGATTTTGACTATCATGGGTTTTGGATCACTTCGGCGGGGCTGTGTGAAACCCCCCAGAAACCCCAAAAAACTCACCTCTCCCCGCTCCCACGTGAACGCCGCAGCCAATCCCCGCCAACGTCCAGGCGGGGGACAGGAACGTCCAAGCCGCTTCCGCTGCCGCCGCCTCCCGTGCATCACTCTCGGCACGTGCGCGCCCGCCTAGAGGGGCGCGCGGGAGGCGGCGGAAACGGCGGCGGATCAGGTAAGGTCTTTTTGGGGGGTTTCACCCCGCGGGACATCCCGATCTCGGATGTCCCACGGGGTGGGAGGTGATCGGCCCGGGAATCTTATAGATTTCCGGGCCGATCACCCTGGGTGTTGGTCCACTTTAAAAGACCAACAAAGATAATGGCTGAATACCTTCCGCCGGCTACAATGATACACTTAGGTATAGTTTATGTATTTGCGGTTGTTTTAGAAAGTCATATACGGCATCCAGTGTTCTTTATAAAGAGCTCAAAATCACTGTGGAAGGTGTTGATTTTGCTATAAAGGTCACTGGATTTTAAGCTTCTTGCCATATAGTTCTGCTATTTATTTCACCTTGATAATGGCTAATGGAATGTTTTATAACTAGTTTTTACTTTATTTTGTTGCCAAGGAAACTGACATTTATTTTTAAGGGAATTAGAGAATTTATTTGTGATTTTTTATCTGAAATACTTACAAAACAGAATAGAAATGGCATATGGGGCAAACACATAAAATAGAGAATGTCAGTGTAGATGGAAGGTAAGAGCTTAAAATCTATTACTTAGTAAATGTAGGTGTGAGGTCTGGGGTTCCTTCACAATGTGGGAGCCTGCTTTTGCCCTGTGTTAGCCATGGCTGGCTCTATTTCCTGGCTTTTCTCCCATTGTATGCTGCTCCACAAGCAGGTGGCCCTTTACTGCAGAGGTGCTGTGCTAACTGGGCTTCCCCTTTATCACCTGGTCTGCTCTTGCAGCTGATGGATCAGCATTGTTTTTCATCTGTGGCTAGACGTAGGACTCACTCTACAGCTTAGATTTCTGGACTCTGTATCTGTTTTGGACTTTGCACTAATTCCCAGCACACTTGACGGTTTGCTTGCTTCACCCCTGGCATCTGCACCCTTAGCTATCTAACCCTTCCCGTCCTGGCTCGCCTCCCTTGTGATACTAACCCCTAATTATCAGTAGTATTAGCCTGTTTTGCTTCCTTGCTGTGATTCCTGTTGGCAGTGTTGTCACTAATTAACCTTGCTTTTGCAGTATATCTGCCACTGTGTCTCAGCTCTCAATACTGGTACTTCATTTTGTGTGAGATTTATCTGCTGAGAATCTCTGACAGGAGGTTTATTTCTTCAGAACAACAAAAGAATAAACCATAGAATGTGAATTTTAGAGGATATATATCTTCTGTGGTTTAAAAGGATTGTTAACATGTGGAATTGCAACTCAGGATTCACAACCTTCTTTGCAATAACTGTGCTGTGTTACATTTATTTGGTGTTGTACAGTTCACCATAGACAACTGAACAGGTATAACTAAAGCTGTGTGTGCAGATAGACAGGGGAGCATCCGAGGGGCTGGTTCGGGTGTCAGAAATAGACTCCACCCCAGAACTGATGTAGTACTGGGCCGCTGCAGATGCCTTTTGTTCAACTCTTGAGCACATCATGGCCTCTGTTTGCATTTATCCTTTAAATGTAGAATTTACGTAGCTGCTTCATCAACTGTTAAACAACAACCACATAGATTCTATGTACCTGGTGTTTCCCTCAATGAGCATGCCCCTGATTGCTGGGCTAGGGTCTTCAATGGGACAGGGAACAGAGATTCTCTGCCCCGCAAGCTGGCTCCTGACATCTACCTTCCCACCACAGGGAGAGTGTGCTGACATCAGCTCACTCTGCTGTTATAAAATGACCCTCTCTGCAGCAACAATGAGAAGTGGAGGCCAAGAGTGATTAGCAGGATTCAGCAATGGGCAGAGGGCACAGATCTTCTGCCTAACTCCCTGATTCTGCCTATTACTTTCGGTATTCATGTGGCAGCGATGGATGGCATAGGACTGTAGCGATCAACGATAGAAGAAGGTAAATAGAAGGTGTATGTGTGTGTGTGTGTGTGTGTGTGTGTGTGTGTGTGTGCGTGTGTTTTTTTTTTACACTTAACCCTGGTGAGCTTGTAAGAGGTCATTGAGAAGCCTATACCAGGAGCAAGTCACCTGCCAGCAAGAAGGTGACTTGCCATAACCCCATTTCCTGTATCCTCAGAGCCCAAAGGGGTGTAGACGAGCATGCAAGCACAGAAATAATTACAAACAGCACATTTCATGTAAAGGCCCAATCTCTGATGCAAAACAACATATAATTTTCCTGGAAATCACTGGAAATTCCTGCTAAAATCACAGTTATTTACATCACATATTTAGGGCAAAATGTTGAAAAATGATCTGGCAACAGAGGGTGACAAAATCTTTAGGTAGGATGGCATTTAAAGGGTTGGAGGATGCTTGGCGCCAGTGAGCAGTATGGCCACTGTTTGCATTAGAGGATGCTTAGCATCAATGAGCAGTCAGTCAATGACTATGTAATAAGTTAGAGAAGAAAGCAGTGACAATAAAAAGGAGGTGAGATAGGGTGCATGGGATCTGAAAGTTCATGGAGCTTAGGGCACATCTCAGGAGTGGATTGTCACGATCCAGGTGGTGCAGCAGCAGGAGCACCCAAATTCTTACAGAAGGTCAAAACAATGTAATTCATCCCCTCTTCTCTTCCCCAAGGTTTAACATGTCTAACACCTGACTCACTCCCTTGGGCATAGAAAGAGCTGGCAATAAAAGAACGTCACATACGCACACAAACATTCTATCTCCTCCTTACCCTTGGAAACTAAAACGCCATACTAAAGTGATTTACATATAGTTTTCAGCTTTTCTGCTTATTATCTTTTTATTTTTGTATTTTTGTTACTCTTGCCCTCGTTCTATCAACAAGCCACCAGTATATATGGCCCGCCTTAATGATAAGAAGTGGTCCCTGGAACTGGGGGGGGGGGGGGGGGGGGGGGGTGATAATTGAGGAAGATTGGGAGAAAATTTTCAAACACAAATGTGAAATGTTTTGTCAACATCCTATCTCAGGAGACATCATATATAACAATTAAAGATTCATCTTGCAGTCATGGTAGTAGCCATTCTTTGGCCTTTGCGTGCTTTAGAATTGCAAATCCCTGTGCATGTGGTGAAATAAGCCAACCCTCTCCCACCATGCATTGCCCATCGTAGTTCAGTTTGCTTTGGTTATACTGCTAGGATCCTGACTCTCTACTCCGTTGAACCTCTCACTGAACAAACTTGTTGTCTAAGCCTGACTATTTGGTTGGATAACTCTTAGCTGTGTTGCATGGAACTGATTTTCCATGTATGACTTACTTGTGCGCAGTCTTCTGTTTATCACTTTGGTACTGTGCTATTTTATTTAGCAATAAAAGCTTTATTTTATAATTATTGAACCAGAGTTACATTATCTGCATTACTTAATAAGTATAGGTCTTAATAAAAATGGACAGCTTAACAGGCACAGTGTGGAACATCTGTACTAAATCCATTTAATGTATTAAAAAGCTTTTAACACACACACAAATGACTGGAATGGCAGCATACAGGCAACATTTTTGTCTGAAGAACATTGTCAGGGTCATCTTGCGAACCCTGATATATTTGATCTGTTTCTAAGTGCTTATTAAAGTGGACCAAAACCCACGGATATCAGTCCAGGAAGCTATAAGATTCCCAAGGATAATCAATTCCCTCCTCCCGGGGTATCCAAAATCAGTATACCCCGCTGTGTGAAACCCCCCAGTTTGCCCATAAACTTCTTTTCCAGTCCAAAGGCGCATGTGCGAGCTGCAGCAACATCCCCTCTACCCCTCTAGCAGGGCGCATTCCCACGCCCGACATTTGTGAATGGCTGGTGCGGGCACACTCCCTGTTAGAGGGTAGCAGGGATGCAACTCGCATTAGAAGAGCTCCTAGACACATGGACTCGAGTGCATCTGAGCACGCTGATTGGAAGAGCGGCCACGCATGCGTTGTGGGACCAGGAAGAGGTTAGTTTGTTCGGGCAACCTGGGGGGTTTCACAAAGGACCAAAACCCAGGATAGTCAAAATCCTGAGTTTTGGTCTACTTTAAGATATGCTATTTAACATTTAAAGAAATTATCCGGCAAAAAACTTATGTCCAGTGCAACTTCACCACTCGGACTCGCTGGTGATGGTCAGTCCAAGATGGTGCCCATGAATGTGTCATGTTTACACACTGTAACTCACTTGATCGCTGGATATGAGCCCCTGCCACAGCTTACCATGCTGTTACTGGCACAATAATCCAAGGGGGGGGGGGGATTGTAGACACCTGTGAGAGGACAAGAAGCATCATACAGATAAGACTTGGGAGAACCAAGAATAACAAAAGCCAGAACAAGGGCACATGGTTTATAATTAGCATGGGTGGAGGTCTGTGCTCTCAGCCTCTAAACCATGAGGATAATATATGTGATTCAACAGGATGGTAGCCCAAAGAGTGGGGACTCAAAGCATTTTTTATTTTATTTTAAAAAATGTGCATGATTCAAACTGGGTCAGGGCTATACTCATATTTTAGGCGTTTCAGAACAAACTGCGTCTAAAAAGATTTTCCAATTTCTGTCTGTATTACATATGGCAGCAAACGCATGTGAAAAATTTGTATTTTTTTGGGTCATAATTGTTTTATCCATATATTTATCCATCCTTGTATCTTTTGTAACAAGCAGTAAACCAGAGTTTATATTTAGTGAAAGAGGGACACCTGGTGGTTATCCCAATGATTTCATACATTTTATCCTGCCATCTAGGTAGAAAAACTGAAGTTGAAGTAATATTCAACTCGACTTATTAAAGATGCAAGCTTTTTAAATTCTCTATATTGCTTGGCTTAAAACACATCATATTCTAAGTATACAGCACGTCCTGTTCCAGAATATTCCTTACTCCTGGGTAATACATCCACAAGATGGCGCTGGACTGCATAAAACAGCTTGTGGCTCCTCCCGGCCCTATATAAGTCAGGGACCTCCCAAAAATTCCCCAGTTATTTTCTGCAGTATGGGCTGCGAAGATAGAAGATAGCTCTCTATGTGGCGCAGGTGAGCGGGGCTTATATGCCTGCAGCCCTGCAGGACTATTCCCACCCGTTCCGTTCCATATTGCTGCCTCCCAGCCTCGGCTGACAAGGTTCGGGTGAAGGTAGGTCAGTAAGCAACAGTCGGTGGATGAGGAGCTATGCTCCTACCGCAGTCCCTGATCTGACAGGGTAGGTGGTTTAGGCTGATGGTGAGCCTTTTGCGATGCCCCCCCCCTTCTCCATGGGTTTCTGCCAGGCTCAACCTGTGCCGTTAACCCTTATCCCCATAGGTGTTTCCCTCCACCCTCACTCCTCCCATTGTCTACTGGGCGCCGTCGTCTCCCTGGGAATCCTTTCATATTCCTGCCTCGCTCTCCCTCCGGGGGGGGGGGGGGGAGGGGGGGTGACTAGTGGTATAAAACTGTATTTTATGTTTTAACTGTAATGTGTTCTGTCGCCTTGTACGCCGCCGCTGCGCGCTTGTACAGCGCTCCGCAGACGGCGGCGTCATTTACCTCAGAGCTGCTGGGCTGCTATTGCCCGGCCGGATCACGTGTTCGCGTTTCGCCCTTGAGGTCTGCGGACGCCATTTTGCCTGTCCTTAGCTGCATGTGCTGCTGGCTCCCTGCGGTCCGTGAGTAACCCCGGTGGGGTGTTTTTTTCTCTGGATAGTCCTTTCTGCGGTATTCTTATGGGAACGTTTTGTTATGTCTTTCAGGTGGGTTTAAACTGCGGCACTGTGGTTTCTCCCAGCCATCTCCCCTCATTATCTCCCACTTCCTAGCGGGTTCCTGAGGCCTCCCGGGTAGCTTTTTAGCGTTAACCCTTACTTGCCTGTTGTGACATTCAAATCACCATATGGAGGCTTCTGGGGATAATGGGCCTGGGGTTCCTTCAGGACAAGCCCGGCTATGTGTTGTGTGTGAGGTATCCCCCATAAGTGATGATGTCAGGGTTTGTGTACCCTGTGCCCAGCAGGTGCTTGCAATGCAGTCTGGGCTGTCTGTTACTGGGCCTGGCGATGCGCCCCCTCTGGCCTCACCTACCCCCCCACGCTTACATCTGACCCCCACCGAGGGGCATACTAGCGGGGAGTCTCAACCTGATTTGGCGGTAGGTGAGGGGCGGTAGGTTACCTCAACGTAGGAGGCCGTCCCAGTCCTTTTGGGGGATGGGTGCCTTTCTCCCATCCTTCCGTGGTTCCAGAACTGGCCGAGGAGTCTCCTTTACTGGGGCCCGTGGCGAGAACTGGGGAAGGGGCAGAGGACGTAGCCGTCCTGGCCTCTCCTGGGGTCCCAAGCAAAAATCCTCACCCAAGCCCCCTCAGGCATGAAGGGGCGCCCTCACCCATCCGGGTGGTGGGGCGGCTTCGGCTCTTTGCTCACGTCTGGAGCTTCACGTCTCAGACCGGTGGATTCAGGAGGTAGTGTCCTCCAGTTACAAGATAGAGTTTGCAGCCTGGCCGCCCCCAGGATTCATCAAATCCCGGATGGCTCAAAACACCCTGTCAGCTCAGGGTCTGTGCCTTGCTGTCCAAAACCTTCTGGAGTTGGGGGTCATCTGCCAGGTGCCTTTGAGGGAAAGGGGCAGAGGCTACTATTCCAATCTTTTCATGGTTCCCAAAAAGGAGAGGTCCATCAGACCCATCCTGGATTTAAAGCTCCTCAAATAATTTGTCAGATTCAAACACTTTTGCATGGAGACTCTACGCTCAGCTGTCAATTCACTACGCCCGGGAGACTTCATGACCTCTGTAGACATCAAGGACGCTTACCTTCATGTACCAATCTTTCTAGGTCATCAGAGATTCCTCAGGTTCGCTCTGGAGGATCAGCACTACCAATTTGTGGCCTTGCCTTTCGGTATCACCTCGGCTCCCAGGGTATTCACCAAGGTGCTGGCGGGCGTAATGGCTCTGCTGAGATCTCAGGGCATTCGCATCCTTCCTTACTTGGATGACATTCTCATCACGTCTCAGTCCTTCCTGCAGGCAGAGCTGGATACCCAGCTGGTGGTGTCCACACTGGAGTCCTTCGGCTGGGTGATTAACCACCCCAAGTCTTTCCTATCACCGTCAATGGTGAGGTCCTTTCTGGGCATGACTCTGGATACATCTCAGGTCAAGATTTTTCTCCCTCAGCAGAAGGTGGAGAGTCTTTAAGCCCAAGCCAGGCTTCTTATGTCTTGCCCTCATCCCTCCATCCGGCAGGGGATGCAGCTGGTGGGCCTGATGGTGTCTTGCTTCGAGGCGGTTCCATACGCTCAGTTTCACATGAAACCTCTTCTACTTCACCTCTTGTCAGTTTGGGATAGGGACCCTCGGTCCCTGGATCAGGTGTTGGTTCTGTCCCCTCTGGCCAGACGGTCTCTCTCGTGGTGGCTGGACTCAAGAAACCTGTTGGTGGGCAGATCCTTTCTAGCCCCATGCTGGGAGACAGTCACCACGGATGCCAATATGACAGGTTGGGGGGGCTTCTGGAAATCCCTGAAATTCCAGGGTCAGTGGGGCCCTCAGGAGGTCCACACCCCTATTAACATTCTGGAACTGAGGGCGATTAGGTTGGTTCTCAGCCAATTGACTCCACACCCTCAGGGTCGGGCGGTTCAGGTCCGCTCGGACAACCAGACGGCGATTGCCTACATCAATCATCAGGGAGGCACCCGGAGCAAGGAAGTGTCCCTGATACTGTCTTGGGCGGAGGAGAATGTTCCCTGCATCTCAGCTGTGTACATCCCGGGGGTGGAGAATCTGGAGGCAGACTCCCTCAACAGGGGGGCTTCTCGTCTGTGAGAATGGTCCCTCAGCAGCAGGGTGTTTCACTCCCTGTGCCACCGCTGGGGTCAGCCAGATGTGGATCTGTTTGCGTCCCGTCACAATCACAAGCTTCCAGTCTTTGTCTCTCTGTCCCAGGATCCTCTGGCCTTGGCCATGGATGCACTAGCAATGTCTTGGAAGAGCTTTCAGTTCCTCTGTGTGTTCCCTCCTTTTCCTCTGAAGGGGGGCCAACCATTCGGGTGGCCCCCTGTTGGCCAAGAAGGGTGTGGTTTGCAGACGTCGTGCAGTTGGCAGTAGATCAGTATGCCCTGCCCAAGGATCCAGACCTGCTCACTCAGGGGCAACTACGCCATCCCAATTTACAAACGCTGGCTTTAACGGCCTGGCTGCTGAAACCTCCATCTTGATGGAAAAGGGGCCGCCTGCCTCTGTTGTTAATACCATGATTCGGGCTAGGAAGAAGTCCTCGTCATCCATCTACTACAGGGTATGGCATGCTTACATTGACTGGTGTGAGTCTAAGTTGCTTCCCTGTCGGGTGTTTTCTATCCCTAGGATTCTGGAATTTCTGCATGTTTCTGCTTTGGCCATTTTCTTCCAAAGATCCTTTGCTCACCATCGTCTGGTCAAGACTTTCTTCCAGGGGGTTACTCACGTGCATCCTCCATGTAAGCCTATGTTACCAGTCTGGGATTTGAACTTGGTCTTATATGCCTTGCAGGGGTCTCCCTTTGAGCCTTTGTGTGAGGCACCTTTGTTCATTTTGATGCTTAAGGTAGTCTTTTTGGTGGCCATCACTTCTGTTAGGCGTGTTTCTGAGTTGGCGGTGCTTTCCTTTAAACCCCCTTACTTTGAGAGACACCAGGACAAGGTGGTGTTTCGTTTTAAGCCAGATTTTCTGCCTAAGGTTGTGTCTGCTTTTCATCTCAATTAGGACATTGTTTTGCCTTCTCTGTGCCCTAATCCTAGTAACCCTAAAGAGCGGGTTTTACACACTTTGGAGGTGGTCAGGACTCTGAAGTTCTATTTAGTGGCTACTGAATCTCTCAGAAAGACGGATGCTCTTTTTGTGCTCCCATCTGGACCTAAGAAGGGTCTGGCTCCAGCTAAGTTCACTATCAGCAAGTGGTACAGGCCTATTCTGCTAAGGGGAAGGAGCCCCCCTTCCGCCTTACTGCTCATTCTACTCGTGCTATTGGTGTCTCTTGGGCTTTTCAGCACCAGGCTTCTGTGGAACAAGTTGTTATCATTATTCTTAGTTACCTTTGTATGGTGATTGTTCATATGTTCATTTTTGAATTCTTGTTATTATTGTTCTCCCGGCTTCTTGTGAACTGCTTGTCAATACTGGGGAATTTGTGGGAGGTCCATGACTTATATAGGGCCGGGAGGAGCCACAAGCTGTTTTCTGCAGTCCAGCGCCATCTTGTGGATGTATTACCCATGTGTAAGGAATATTCTGGAACAGGACGTGCTGTATACATATAATACCAATTCTACAGGTGAGTAATCACAGAATTGTATTTTTAAATGGTATTGATGTAAATTTAGGTAATTTATATTCATCGATTTTTTAATAAAATACTGTAAATAATAATAATAATTAATATATATATATATATATATATATATATATATATATATATATACCGTATATATATATATTTTTTTTTTAACACTTCTAAAGAATCAAAAGACAATATACCACCGTTTCTTTTTTAAGTTGACTTTGATATTTAAATCAAAACTTTACAAAAGTATAAAAGTATTCTTCGTACCAAATAGGTGACCTATATTAGTCAGTTATGTTTTTGCCTGTAGGAACACTGTATAAAGGACATGTCTGATAATGAAGGACATATGTTAATTATAAGAACAACATTGAGATAATGTCCCTGTACAATTTCTAAGTAGTTAGAATGTCAGTCTAACAGAAATGCATTTTAAATATTATGACATCCAGTGGCAGGCTGGGGTCAAAAATCGACCTGGAATTTTACCAGCCCATGACCAGCCTGCAACATGCCACTAAGGCTCACCAATGTATTTCCAGGACAGCTGCCAGACAAGCACAAGGCTGAGGCTCATTGGCAGGGAGATTATAAGACCATACTGAATCTTTAGTATTGTAGAGGCAAATATCGGTCGGTGGGTATGGCCTCTTTCAGCGTTTCAGCCTCAGGCCATTATTATTCCTAAATTTGAAACAAAAATTCCTGTTGAAAAAGCTATGTGTGATTGATGCACGCCAGAAAAGATCCAACCAATACAAGTGGTTATTAGGTGCAGCATATAATATCCATGTGCACAAAAACTATGCACCACACACGTGGAACTGCCCCATTCCAAGGGCGTGCGATTCATCACACATTTTTTTACAAAATGCTCTGTGCGGGGTAGGAAGGGGGACTTGGCATCCTGCATACACCACCACCAGCCCAAGATAATCTTATTTGCTCCTTGTTCCATCAGCATAATGCAACTCCATGATTGGCTACCGATGGTCACATGGTCCGGACACTATAGGCTGCCGAAATCAGTGTGGACCACGTGATCCTCGACAGTCAATCACAGGGATGCATTTGGCTGGTGGAACAAGGGGAAGGTAATATTATCTTGGGATGGCGGCAATTTATGGGGGGGAGAGGTATCAGCAATTTGTCCCCTTCATGCTGGATCAAAAAATGGGTGTTGGTCAAATTTATTTAAAGGAAAGGGTTCCTAATCCACTTTATTCTGTGTTTAATTACCAAGTCTCTCAAAGCTCGCAAAAGCATTTGGTTAATCCATTCTATGTGCATATTCTCATTGGTAACAATAAAAAGGCCTTCAAATGATACTGTGCGTGAAGCCATATAGCTAAGACTTTGAAAATAAAAATCATTCAGTAGTCAGAGGCATAGGAAAGTAAAATCACTTTGTAGTAGACATTACAAAAATGATAAAAGCCTACTTAGTACTCACCTTGACCAACAAAGGCATTCAACTACTCTTCCTGAACTGAAATTTCTGGGCAAATAATGCTCAAACGCGAGACAGCTGGTGTCTGCAAAATATATAACATTTGTCTGTGGTATTGCTGCTATACATTGCATATATATTGATTTCTGAGATGCCTTCTCTTTACATTTCTGCGGTCAGCTTGAAAAATGTTTTTATTGTTACATAATATGCTAGTCAAAACAGCCAATAATAAAGGTTTCGAAATAAAAGTTTAACACAGAAGCTTGTTTTACTGCTTTGCTGTGGTCAGGGAAGTACCCAAGGGACTGCGTCAAGTGGTCAGGACCCCCTCCTCCAGACCTGGGGGAGCACAACATGGCTACTGCCTTTTGCGTCACTGACATGGCTTGTTTTTGCATTAGGGGATGCTTAGTGACAATGAGTAGTCAGGCAATGACTATGTAACAACTGAGAGCAGCCCTCAAAGGAAAGTGGCAACAAAGAAGAGAAAGTGGAGGGAGTTGCAAGTTCATGGATTTTAGATGCTGGGGAATAGTTTTTTTAAAGGTTTGGGCTGTTCGTTAATTTATGCTGAAGGTCCAATCCATGGAAAGAATGTCCTGAGTTTGGAAAAGGTGCAGAAGAGAGCCACCAATCTGATAAGTGGAATTAATGGATGTTAGTTATAAAAAACGTTTACAGGAATAACTGTACATTTTTTTAGTCTTGAGAGTAGACGCCTAAGGGGGGGGGGGGGGGGGGGACATGGTTAACTTGCTTAATTATATAAATGGCCAATAAAAAAATATGAGGAAAATCATTGGGCTGTTGCATAAGCCTGATGTCATTGATTTTTAGTCCCTTTTATATATTTTGGCAAAACTGAGAGGTGAACTGGACTCCACCCCTGCTGTACCACACTGTATGAAATACACCATTTACTGTGTCTGGAGGGAGCTTACAGATTTGTTCTTGCTAGTCTGTTTTTTCTTTTCTTCAGCATTCAGTGACAGAAATAATAATTATTTTGTTATGCTGTAAGGATAGCAACAGAATAAACAGACAAGCAAAATATTCATCCCCCCTCCTTCAAAGTCTGAATTTTACAATAGTATTTACATATAGGGGGTTATTTTTGAAAGGATAGCGGCAGGTAGTGCTTTGTAGCGGCAGGTAGCGTCTGGTGAACACCGCGCGCTGGACGGGAAACCACATTTAAGAAAGCGAATCAGGTGAGAGCCTCTAACAGCGCCATGTAGCGTCACATATATTGCTACAGGCGGCTCAGCATATAGCGCCGGTGCTCTAGGTTCAAGAGCGCCACGTATTACCTTTCGCTCAGTGTCGCTCTCCCATACATTTCAATGGGCTTTCATTTGTTTGTGTTTAAATAGCGGGTTTGGCAATTAATTTTAGTTTTTTTTTACTCAAATCATTGTGTGACCTCTCCTGACTGCAAACAAACACTTTCAAACATTTTTTTTTACTTTTTATATTTTTATGCAGAATTGTATTTACAGGTCTGGCACTAAAGTATTATTCTCCCAGTGTTAAAACAATGCCATTCAATGTGTTTTCTCTTTGTTACTGGTGGATATGTGTTCAAAAAGATACTTTGATCACACAGCGTCTGGCGCTCTATGCTAGAGCGCCCAGCTTTAGACCGCCGACGCTGTGCGTGTGTAGTTTTTTGTTAAATATGGTGTTGTCGCACTGAGCTGGTGCTACCTGTCGCTTGCTGCAGCTTTTTACTGTTGTTAGAGCTCCCAACAAACATCATATTCATCAATACCGGCCAGGTTACTACAGTGACTTCAACTCTCGGTTACAGCGCCCGATTTACCCGCTTACAGTGTCTACTAGCTTTCACTCTAAGCGGCGCTATACAGATGTTCATCTGGCAATACGTGAAGCTAGTAGTGAATCAGCCTCCACAATCAGAAATTTTGAGATGCATTGAAATGGCTTATTTTATACTGTTCCCATAGGGTATGAATTCAGAGTAAGTAAGCATGTGATTGGACAGGGGCTTTACATTTGTCGAATTCAGAAATAAAGAAATATGGGTACCTTAAAAAAATGGGCAGCCTGGCTAGACTGTCCCTTAAACAGGTAAAAGGCACCAAATTTACTTACACCCAAAACCTGTTAAAAAATAATTATGCACAGCAGCCCTCTATTTCTCAAATTTGATGTATTAGAAATAATAATGTAATGTGTATACTGGAAAATAAAATAAACTGGCAGATGCATCGCCCTCATTTACATCTTTAGTTTTATTGTAACTGAACTTGTGTTCATGAGCTTTTCTGTCTGAGACAAACACAGGGTTGTTTGTTTCATTTACAATTTGCCGAAGAAATTGTATTGTGCCAAAGGCATTAAAAATTTAATTTGCGTCTGAATGCAGGAGCAAGAACACTTTCCTAACAAATGCTCAAAATAGTCTACTGTTTATTTTTGTAATCATCTTACATAGAAATAATGGACAACTCTAGCCAGGGTGAATAATTTCACCCTGTAGTGAGTGGACTTCCCACGTAACTGCTGCTTCCCCTCAACTCCCTACATACTCCTTCCAAGTATGATTGGTATTGCCCCTCACTCTGCTGCCCCTCACCCTTGTGACCCAAGTGTTTTTCTAGCAGCCCTACTTAGCAAGTGAACCGTAGCATGTGCCTCCAAGTAAACTACCTTTACCTACTAAACCCTCACTCCTTTCACACACCTTCCAGGGGCTCACAGTGGTATCAGCCCCTTTAAGTCTGCTAGCTGTTTGCTGAAGTCCAACCAAATAACATGTTCCTTATTTAGCCTGCTTACATCCTGTAACTCACTTTAGTGTTAATTTTCGACTAGGAATGAGTGAACCTTCCAAATATCAGGTTCGGCAAGTTCTGGTTCTGGGACTTCAACCCGGTACCCACTGAAATCAATGGGCACCCGAACTTCGGAGAGTGGCTGTGACGACGAGCGCAGATTGTGCAGCAGGATGCGCTACTGTAACTACTGAGGTCAGTTGAAGTTTCTAGCAGCCCTACTTAGCAAGTGAACCATAGCAAGTGCCTCCAAGTACTTGCTGGGCACATCTCGGCAAACTCCCTTTACCTACTAAACCCTCACTCCTTCCACACACCTTCCAGAGGCTCACAGTGGTATCAGTCCCTTCAAGTGTGCTAGCTGTTTCCTGAAGTCCAACCAAATAACATGTGCCTTATTTAGCCTGCCTACCTCCTATAACTCACTTTAGTATTAATTTTCAATTAGGAATGAGCGAACCTCCCAAAGTTCAGGTTCGGCAAGTTCTGTTTCTTGGACTTGAACCCAGTACCTATTGAAATCAATAGGCACCCGAACTTTGGAGAGTGGCTGTAACGGTAGGCGCAGATTGTGCAGCAAGACGTGCTGCTGTAACTACTAAGGTCAGTTAAAGCAGTGCTTTCTGCTGATGAACCCTTAGGTGAAGCGGGTTCATGGGCTCCCCAGTAGCCCATCAACCAGCTTTTGCATGTTTGAGCCAGACCCGAGTTCAAACTCGGACTTCTGGCTGAAATCTGTGTTCAGATTTGGGATCCTGAATTCGCAAAATTTAGTAAGAAACCCAACTTTGCAGTTCGAGTTCGCCCATCGCTGTTCTCAACCTATCTCTTTCCTTCTCTAGAGCAGAACTCCTCAAAGTGACTCAGTGGCATGGCTTCCTGTGTAGGGGGCTTCTGAGTTAGGCATATCCATATCCCATTTCTCCTCTTTTATGTACTACTTAATCCTGTGTTGTGCGCCCACTGGCCTTTGAGCTACTATACATTTCCTGTGCAGTACTTCTCCAGGTGGGTCCACAAAATACTTGAGCAAGTAGTTCTGGAGTCATGTAACACCTGTGTCCTATTATTAGTTAAGCAGATAAACAAAACCTGAAATATACCATTGCAACAAAATATGCAGCCATGAACTGGGAAAGACACGTGGCCTGCACATGTGCAGAAGAAAGAACCTTTTATGGTACATACAACAATCTCTTTTTCTTTTATTTCAAATGGAGGACTCAGACTGTATTACATCTTGTTTGTGGCAGTGGAATGTGCCAAATAAATATAAAGTACTTTGGAGACCTTTATCTCCTTGCACATTACTGTAGCTCACAAAATAAGAGCCGCACAGCTCCAGGTATGGGAGAGAGAGAGATTTGTAGACATACTAAGCTGTGAAAGAACCCAAAGAAAAGTTTATTGGTAAGAAGTAGTGTTGAGTAAACCCGACCGGACTTCAAGCGGACCAAAACCGCCAAAAACATTTCTAGTCCCCCCAGGAACATTACCGTTTGGGTGTTTTCTGCCCTCAATGCTGCTTGGTATTTCTGTATGCCATTGGTTTGTGTCAGGATAACATTGTTTTAAACTAGCTGTTTGGGAGCAATTAGAGCCTATTGAAAATAGTGTTAGAAGCTTAATTTTCCCCCAATATTCCCTTTGAAACCCACATTTTTGTGAGTATTTTTATCCAATTCATTACCAGGATACTAAGGGGAGTTTATACACCTTTTTTTTAACATCCATAGGACATGTTTGGACTGCTTTCAGTCAGAAATCTGTGTTGGAGTTCAGTGTTTGGCCCAACAATAAAGGTGGTTGCTGCATAGCCCATCAATCAGCTTCTACCCTCCCCGCAGCCAGGCTGACCATCTTGCTACCCCCGTCTTCGCCCCTCCCCCCAACCAGTCAGACAGAAGAGTAGACAGGGCAGGGCCACGAAAAGGAGGCACTCTCAGTGCTCTACCTGCCTGAGGAGGGGGGGGGGTTGTCACGGTCTGCTATGGAGTGATGAAGGGCTCTGTCACAGGCTGCTATGGGGGATGATGGGGATTTTTCTGCAACATAGTCTATGTGGTGATGAGGGAATTCTATTACAGTATGTTATGGGAGATGATGGGGGAATTCTGTTACACAGTGTGCTATGAGGTATGATAGAGGTTGTTCTGCAACACAGTCTGCTATCAGTTGATAGGGGGCTCTGTCACAGTCTGCTTTGTGGTCATGAGAGGTTCTGTCACAGTCTGCTATGGGTGATGGTGGGATTCTGTCACAGTCTGCTATGGGGATGGTGGGGGGGGGGGGGGCTCTGTCACACAGTCTGCTATGAAGTGTTGGGAATGCTATCAAAGTCTGCTATGGGGATGATGGGGATGGTTCTGCCACACAGTCTGCTATGGGGATGATGGGGATTGTTCTGCCACACAGTCTGCTATGAGGATGATGGGGGTTGTTATGCCACATAGTCATCTATAGGGATGATGGGGGTTGTTCTGCTACACAGTCTACTATAGATATGATGGGGATTGTTCTGCCACACAGTCTGCTATGGGGATGATAGGGGGCTCTGACACAGTCTGCTTTAAGGGATGACGGGGGCTCTGTCACACAGTCTGCTATAGGGTGATGGGGGGCTCTGTCACACAGTCTGCTATAGGGTGATGGGGGATTCTGTCACAGGGTTATAGGGCTGGGGGTCTCAAGTACTAAAATGATACCCCATTTTGTGCAGGCCAATCTCCTAGGTGTAACCTGTGGTTTTCCATCTGACACCCGTTACAAATTATATTTTCATTTATTTTTAAACATCAATAAACTGTTGCAGTGTTTCCAATATTTCGGAATGTCTTCAAAATTTCGGAACAGCAAATTTGACTGCAGTTCTTTGCGCATTATCATAGATTCTGTGGGTCAAATAGGAGTGTCCTTCATCTTGCAGGTTATCCATCATGTTAATTCTCGGTGAGCTCTTCCCACCATTTCACTTTTAAGGCAGTACCAAAACTTCTTCTCATCATAGATTTTAAAACACTGCCTGCCACAACATTAGAAAAGTTTTCCCCAACTATCTAGTCATTTTAGTAGTTTTAACTGGGTGCCTTTAAGTTCTTTAGGAGGCTTGGGAACTTCAAGTTCCTCAGGATCCCTAGGCTTCTTGGAATCCTTACAACCCTTATTAGTTTTAAATCCTTTGAGCTCTTGGACTCTTTAGTTATCATTACCTGTGAGGGCATAATCAAAGGCAAAGTTATTTCTCCTAAATAGCCCCTAGAACATTACCATGGCCACAATCCGCAGACTCACCCCTTACTGAAAATCTGTGCTGCCCATGATGGTAGCACTGCCATTCACAGTTTATATAAAGGATCCCAAGATGTCCTCGTGTCCCCATACAATTCCCCACCCTAAGCACCTTTCTCTGGTTCCATTACATCAGACACCAATGAAGAAAAGGATCCACTGCACTAAAAGACATCATGTGCCTGGCACTGTGATGTGTACAGGGTGTGTCTGCCAATTTGAGTGGAAGGTTTGGGTGCTTGGAAGCTTAATTACCTTGTTCTATGGGAGCATAATAAATTAAATTCTCCAACCAGACTGCAACAGCATGGTCAGAAGACCACACGTGTCTGGAGACTTGCAATTAAGCCCATCTGCCCACAACAGTAGGTGAGGCTACTTACCAAAATATGTGCACAGTAAAAACTATACACAATTGGGTCCCCCGTTCTATGAACATATTCATCCTCAAGGTCTGGCCCTTTATATTCTGTAGACCGGGGGGTGAGTTTTATCGGGCCCTCAGAAACACCCAAACCATTTGTAGGACTGCAGAGCAAAGCCCGGCGTACCAGGAAGTTCCACTTAAGCCAAGGCAGCCAAAGCCTGACTCCAGCATTTGGGGAAGGATTCAGTGCAAGGGGAAAGAAAAACAGGAATGAAGCTGTTATTTACCTGTTTCCTGAGAGATGAAACACTGATGTTGAAAAGGACATGCCCGTTAAAGTAAATCTTGTGGTTCATGGGAACAGTCATGATGGGATTGTAGCCTGTAGCTGCCATCCCATTGTATATTTGCCAAAGCTTAGAGCTTTATTGAGAAGTATGAGACAAAGCACTCCCCCTTCTCCTCTTAATTGAAGTATATGGGGTGGCAGCTGCAGCAATCCCAGCGTGGCTGCTCCAATAAACCACAAGAGTAGGGAAATGGAACTAATATATGGAACTAATATATAAAACCAAAGCTCTAAAAACAACGAATATATCAAGTTGCGTATCTCTAATATGAGTCCATTTGCTTGACAATTTTGATCAATTCTCCGTAGGATGCCTGGCATTCGGGGTTCTGAGTCGACTCCCTTGGTTGGTCTCCACCTGGTTCACCCTCCAGGATTCTCTCTTCTCTATGGTTTTCCCGCTTCAAAGGTGTGCGGAGAGCGATCAATGCAACCTTTCCCTTTGCAGAGGGGGTAGTCTCCTGCTGTAGCCTACCCTGACAGTAATTCCCTGTTTTGCAGACTGCCCAAGTCTTTTGAAAAGGCTTGGGACCCAACCAATAGAATCAAAACTGGGTTGCCCCTGCACTGTATTCTCTATTTTTCTGTGTAATGAGGGCAACGCCTAGTGTCTATATTACCTCACTACCATCCCTGCAACTTTTTTCTAAACAACCGAGCCTTTTATTAATTCTACCTATCTATGTATTTACATCGATAGTTTGAAACTTACCATTGCAGTGACTGGTTCCTCCATTTAAATGAATGGAACGGTGTGGCCAGCCATCATGAGTTATATGAGGAAGCAGCTAGGCAACCACAGGCTGTGGTTGTGAGGGGTGATGGCAAGATTTTTTTAATATATGGATTCAATATAACTACCTGGATAATGCACTAGGATTTCTTCTCTCCCTCTAATTTGTCTTGACTAGGACTACACTTTTTTTCTCCTTTCTCTTTACTCATCTTTTCCATTTTTCTCTTCCTACTTTCAGTTCTCAACTGTAGCCCTAAATGTTAAAGGAGCACTATTGCCAAAAATGGGCCAATGATAAAAATCCATATAAATATGCTGGATGGTGGAGGGAGGAGTCAGGGGTGACAGACTTAACCTGTCAACCCTGGTTTTTATTCCTACCATGAAAGAATAAACCGCAAGGGGCTGGGAGTTTTATTCAGGTCAGGTGTGACCTCTCTTCTCATTAGCTAATATGTTTATAAGGATTTTTAATATTACACAATTTCACGATAGTGCTCGATAGTGCTCCTTTACTTTACTTTTCATAAGGATTTGTATGTGCAGGCTAATCCAATGATGGAATCTGGAAGGTAGCCATTTTAATGGCATTGGCTCCCCAAAGTGGGATAGGTATAAGAGATTATGGGGGTTATTCATCAAGGGATAACGGCAGGTAGCGCCTCGTAGTGGCAGGCAGCGTCTGGTGAACTCCGGGCACTGTACGCAAAACCACATTTATGAAAGCGAATCTGGTGAGCGACTCTAACAGCTCCATGTAGCGTCCGATTCATCATTACAGGCAGCTATAGTGGCAGCTCTCTAGCTTAGAGAGCACCAGGTAATACCTGTCGCTACCTGTCCCTCTTCCATACATTTCAATGGACATTCCTTTTCTTCTGTTTAAACAGGTTTTTTTTGTTTTTATTTTTTCTCTCAATTGTGTCACCTCTCCAGGCCTAGAAAAAGTCATTTTTTAAAACTTTTTTTGATTTTTTATATTTTTATGCAAAATTGTCATTACAGGTCTGGCATTAAAGTATTAATGTCACAATGTTACACCAATGTCATTCCATGTGTTTTTGCTTTGTTGCTGGTGGTTATGTGTTCAAAAACAGACTTTAATCACACAGCGTCTGGCGCTCTATGTTACAACGACCAGATCCAGAGCGCCTACGCTCTGTGAGCCTGGTTTTTTTTGTTGAATGATGTGAGTCGCTGAGAGTTGGTCGCGCTGAGCTGGCGCTACCTTTCGCTCGCTGCAACGCTGTACTGGTGTTAGAATGCCCAACATACATCTCATTCATCAATGCCGGCCAGGTTACTACAGCAACTGAGGCGCTCTGTTACAGAGGCCGATACCCGTTTTCAGCGTCTACTAGCGGTCGCTCTAATGGCCACCATACAGGCGCTCATCTGCCGATACCTGGCGCTGGTAATGTATCAGCCTCCCCGTCTGTTATGTATAATGGCAACTATAATGTTCCTCATCGACTAGACGAATGTAGAATGATGAGATGGTTTTGTTCACTTTGCCAAATTTGTATATTTCTGTTTCCTTTTTCCATATTTTCTAAAAAAATACATTGTAAGGAAAAATAAACTAAAAAACACTCTAAAAATAATACACTTACTTTGCAGCATTTTTCTAACTGCCTAAATACAGTACTGCAATTATTTTTCATATTTTTTTCCTTTTCAATTATCATGTATTATATACAGTATGTTAGTTTAATTACCTGCCTCTGTTTGGGAAAAAACAATAATATTGGTATAGGAGGGGACGGGGAGGCCGATTCATTACTAGCGGCAGGTAGCGAAAGTTGAGCGACTGTAGCGGCATTTTCAGAGCGCCCGCTACTAGTCACTGTGCTTGGCCGTTGTTCGGTAGATGATAGCGACTCAGTCGGTTTGCCGTAATGTTGAATATTGGGTGAGGAGTCGCTATTTGACAGGTTCCGCGATGTATGGGAGCGCATGATAGCGACTGGCCCTAGCGACCGGCTCCCACCATATTCATTAAAAAATCACGCTCCAAAAATTCTCGCGCTGTAAAATGCATGTTTAAACCCCAAACAACCATATTTTTGGAAACCAAAAAAAACAAGTTTTTTAAATAATTTAGTAATATGAATACATTAATATCAGACCTGTAATATCAATTCTGTACATTTTTTTTTTCCCTTAAAAAAATGATCTAAAATGGCAGAAGTGGTCACAGAATTTTTCACATTTAAAAAAAAAAAAAAATAATGAATAACAATTAATTATTAGTATTTAAAGATTGTTCCATTGAAATGCATTGGAGCGCGCCAGGTAACGAGAGGTCATACCTGTCGCTGTTCAAGGTCGGACGCTGGCGCTGTGGGCTGAGGCTGGAATAATGATGAGTGAGTGGCTATATGGCGCTATCTCAGTCGCTAAGCCTGGGTGTTGGTCCACTTTAAAGCCATAAGGTGTTAATGGTCTCCTTCTTATGCCTTTGTTTATATATTTTTTGTGGTCTATTCAGTGCCACACTTGAATGACACAGAATTAATTTTTAAGTTTTATATTGTTTATTTGAACAGTTTTAAAAAAGGGAGATGAAGTGACACGTGTATATTAATGTCCTCATTAAACAAGTCTTCAGTAATTATGGAGATTTGTTAGACATAAAGGGTGAACTGGCAGAGCACATTATTGTTGGAATATTCCATGTCAATAAACACGGTAGATAAATCCTTTTACAGTTCACTTTGAACCTAATTAAAATGTGTGCTACTTTCTCAGACATTTCTCAAATAGCAATAAAAGCAAGGGCATGAAGTGACCTAGACAGCCGCTGCCACCATTTCATTAAACATGGCAGTATTTAAAAGACAGATTGTTGCCAAAATCTATAAAGGATACCATCACCATTTTTTCTGTGTTTGCTAAACATAACTGGATTGAAACTTGGCTGAAGTACCATGTGCATAGAGTTGTGGTTAATGATACTTACTCTTAGGGGGTTATTTAAGAAGGGATAGCGCCAGTTAGTGCCTCGTAGCGACAGGCAGCGTCTGGTGAACGCCGGGTGCTGTAAGCAAAACCACATTTATGAAAGCGAATCTGGGAAGCGACTGTAACAGCGCCATGTAGCATCCAATGTATTACAGGTGGCTCAGCATATAGCACCGGTGCTCTAGCTTCCAGAGTGCCAGGTATTACCTTTCGCTCAGTGTCACTCTCCCATACATGTCAATAGCCGTTCATTTGCTTGTGTTTAAACTGCGTGTTTGACTATTTATTTTTTTTGTTTTTTTCAAATCATTGTGTGACCTCTCCTGGCTGCAAACAAACATTTTTAGAAACTTTTTTGACTTTTTTATATTTGAATGCAGAATTGTCATTACAGGTCTGGCACTAAAGTGTTAATGTCACAGTGTTGAACAATGTCATTCCATGTGTTTTCGCTTTGTTACAGGTGTGTATGTGTTTAAAAACAGACTTTAATCACACACCGTCTGGTGCTCTATGCTATAGCGACCAGATTTAAAGCGCCAACGCTGTGTGGGTGTCCTTTTTTGGTGTGAGTCGCTGAGAGTCGGACGCACTGAGCTGTCGTTACCTCTCGCTCCATGCAGTGCTGTACTGGTGTTAGAGCGCCCAACATACATCACATTCATCAATGCGGGCCAGGTTACTACAGCGACTGAGGCACTATGTTACAGCCCCTGACACCCGTTTACAGCGTCTACTAGCGGTCGCTCTAAGCGCCTGCTATACAGACGCTCATCTGCTGATACCTGGCTTTAGTAGCGAATCAGCCTCTAAATATTCACCGGATGTGAGTGGTGTACCCCAGGGTTCAGCTCACTATTATTATGCTTGTTTATAAATGACATAGAAGATGTAATAAGACCCTGTCTATATTCTTGCAGGTGGCTCCAAGATATGTAGCACAGTGCAGTCTATTGAAGATATTCACAAGCTTCAGGCTGACTTGGAAACTTTAGGGCCAATTCAGCACTGTGCGCCCGGGTATTTGCACATGTTTTTTCATAAGTAAAACCTAAAAGACTACTCATATATTACCTTATCTTTTTTTGGTGCGCCACTTTAATTGACTAAATGTCCAGTCTCACATGGAAATGTACTCAAAATGTTTTTCTTAATTTTTTGGGGGTGGAAATATTTTTAAAATATTAGGCACTCCCACCCCATTTTTACAAATTAAAGAGAAAAAAGCTTGCCATCAAAGCCTATGGACTGGTAATCCAAGGACTCAAGGGCTGAACAGCTGTCCCCCAGTCCTAGGCATTACCAGCCCCTATGCCCTATAGCACAGGCCGGGTGCTCAGCACTGGGCTCATGCTATGGGCCACCAAGCTCATCCGCACCACCCTGGCCATTTGTGGTGAGGGTAATGGTAAGTAACCTGGTATAGGGGTCCTTGGGCATGTAAGTGAAGAAAATTATTGTAATCTTAAAGTGGAATAAAACCCAGGATATAGAATTGGTCCGTTCCCCTCCTGTAAAACAAAATGTAAAGTACGGGTTCATTTAGAGGGGTCCAAGAGAATGGAGTTTGGATTTCTTTTCTCCGTTAAGTTTACTTACAGATAGTTAGGGATGCCTTCCTCTGCCTTCCATGGTGCATGCAACCCGGTTTGGGGTACCCCGCAGTGTGAAACTGCGTTGTTCACTGAGCTAAGTCACCACTCCTCGAGCCCAAGGTGTCGCTAGAACAGTAGAAAAGAAACCTCGCCACACTTGCAAGCGGCGCTTGGCATCACTCGCTACCTTTGGCTGTACATGGCCATGCGTAGCCATTCAGTTGTGGTGGATGGAGCTGTGGGCTCAGAGGAAATGTAAGATTTGCAGTCTAAGTGGGGGGTTTCACATAACGGCACATCCCAGTTCAGGATGCCTCGACAAGAGGGAGTAAGCCTGCCCTGGGGGCTCCAGGGTGTGTTTTGGTCCACTTTAAGGAGCTGGTTGGGTTATGGATGGGCCCTGGGTGGGAGTCATCCACCAAAGGGTTGGTCACAGAGACTCCCTGTGGGGCCATCATAGGATAGGTCATGAGTACAGGGTAGATTGTGGGTGGAGTTAGCCTCTTTAATGGGGTTGGTGGAGGCTAGTTGGGTATATGTAGTCCATGCTTCTAGTATAAAAGACCATCCTGGCAGAACGGCAGGTAGTTGTGGTGTAGCTATGGATAAAGCTTTGTGAAGAGCCATCCTGGGATCAAGAGAGAGCCAAGAAAGGAATCCTGGCCTTGGGTGGGGTGAGGGAAGAGAGTGACTCTGCCCAGTGTACCCTGGTTGAGCAGCTGGTAGGTCTTTGGCTCCATCCCGTGCCACTATAGCCTCTCTTATACTGGGGTCATTGCCCACAAGCCCTGCAGTGTATAAGGACATATCTGGGAAGAGTCCCATGGGAAAGACTAAACCCCTATGTTTGGTGGAAATGTTTTCTGACTCACCCTCGAAGTTTCTACTATGGGATATACCTTACTGCTTTACTATGCCCCACTCCATCTTGCAGGCTATTGTGTCTCCTCGTTGTCGGGTGGCCCACTCATCACTCACACCCCATGCCTAAGTAAGTCTGTGAATGTGAGAGTAATGGCCAATGCTTATTCTGAACTTTGCCACTAAAGCAAGAGTACCCCTGTCCTCTGACCAAGAGGGGCACAAGATTGTCGAGCCCTTATATTGAGAATTGTATTCAGTAAATTTGATTACCTTGCTCTTTACTGTGCCCTTGGGACATGCTCGCTCACAGTGAGAGCGAGTGGCTGTTCTGGCTAGTCTTGGAGAATTGTAAAGAAGGGAAAGAATTGGAGCCCTGCTACAGCTTGTAACAGTGCTGCAGGAGATGGAAGAGTCGTACATGGGACAGGATAGCTGATTGCCCTATTTTTGCTATAGTTGCACTGCCAAAGATTTCTATGGACTGAGTTTTGGGCAATATGGTGTATGCAGCATTTCTCAAGACGTAGCACAGTGTAAAAATAAGAGCGAGATGGCATGTAAGTTTTATATTTGTTAGGGCTTACAAATGGCCACTGTGCAGTATTGTAATTTATCTGCACTGCATTCACGTTGCAGCTCTGTAATCACTGCTTCTTCCTGCTTCCTCCTGGTTCCCGCAGCTGCCATTGGACATGGGGGGTGCATTAAAGGATTGCTCCATACTATGAGCACCTAATCTGGCCCTGCATGTGAGTAGAGAGAAATATGTTTTTTTAGGTGTGTTTTATTTTCTTTAATGCATGGCACGGCCCGCTTCGGTATTCATAACTGATGGGTATTCCGCCACAAGGTGGCGCAGCAGCACTGCAGAAAGCTGTGGCAGCTCCCGGGTCCCTATAAAAATGGGATTAACCAACAAGTTCCCAGTGTTGTCTCTGCAGTGACACTGCGAAGTTAGAAGATGGCTCTCTCTCTTGCGCAGGTGAGCGGGGCAACCAAGCCTGCGGCCCTGCATGTCTATTTCCATCCGTTTCTGGACCCTCACTGCCTCCCAGCCTCGGCTGACAGATCGGGTGAAGGTAGAAGAGCACTAGGGTCAAGTGCTCCTGGAGTGCTGCTCCAAGCCGCAGACCCTGTGCCACAAAGGGTAGCCGGCCATAGGCTTTATGGTGAGCCATCTTGGGATGCAGAGTTCCTGCCCTAGCTTCTGAGGGGGTGAGTTGTTGGGGACTTTGTCCATTTATTTTCCTTTTGGGGTCCCTCACCCCTCCCCCTCCCTGGCCATGGCTGCTCGCCGCTGCCTCCTTGTCCCTCTCTTCTCCCCCTCCCCTCTCTGACTTGTTCGGGGGGGGGGGGGGGGTGGTAGCGGCGAGGAGAAATATCTGTGGTGTTTTTGACTTTTTTTGTGTGTTTTGGGGTGTTTTTAGCTGCTATGCCGCGGCTCTGGGCGCTATATACTGAGGTGATTTTGCTTTGTCATGGCGCCGGCTGGGTCACGTGAGCGACATTTTCGCGCTCTTAGGGGGGGCGGGGCTGCTTGGTGACGCGTATCATGTCGTCTCCCCACGGCCCGCCCCTCAAGGTACCTCTGCCGCCACCATTTTGAGAGATTTCTCTCTTCCCGGCTGCGTCGCTGCTTCCTCCGGTGTGTCGCCTATCCTGCGGTCTGGGCCTGAGTGACCCAGCGGTGTCTTTGGTCCGTGAGTCCCCCTTGGAGGGTTTTTTATTCAGAGTGCATATGCTGCGGGATACTTATATGTTTCTTTATAATGTATAGACAAAAGACCGCACCAACATGTAATAAAGTTAAAGTGTGCTGCACTAGGGGTTGGTGTGGCAACAGCCCAAATATGAAAAGAAGGGAGGGGGAGTCCCACAAGTCCCCCAAAACAGCAAACCCAACCCCAATAATCTGTGGCACCACTATATGTACCAAAAGATAAATTACTTTATTAATACATAAATCTACATTTATACAGACAATTTTAAAACCAAGATAAAAAACAACACAAAACACCAAATCAATCCGGGTGGGGTGGGGTGGGGGAGGGGGAAAGCAGCCAGATGACTTGAAAGTACTGCTAAGCCTATAACACAGGTCTCAAAACACAAATCTGTACACAATAATAATATCCTACAACAATGGCTGAAAATTTACAAAGTGCAATATTATGGCATATGTCATAATACTGCACTTTGTACATTTTCAGCCATTGTTGTAGGATATTATTATTGTGTACAGATTTGTGTTTTGAGACCTGTTATAGGCTTAGCAGTACTTTCAAGTCATCTGGCTGCATCCCCCCCCCCCCCCCCCCCGGATTGATTTTGTGTTTTGTATTGTTTTTTATCTTGGTTTTAAAATTTTCTCTATAATTGTAGATTTATGTATTAATAAAGTAATTTATCTTTTGGTACATATAGTGGTGCCACAGATTATTGGGGTTGGGTTTGCTGTTTTGGGGGACTTGTGGGACTCCCCCTTCCCTTCTTTTCATATATGTTTCTTTATATGTCTTTCAGGTGGGATACCATTGGGTTGTGGATATCCTTGCTTCACTCCTTCCCTCCCCTTATCCCCCTTCACTATTTCTGGGGATATCCCATGGGTGGGCATCCCAAGGCGGCCTTTGTATAGCCTTTGCCCACTGCTGGCCTATTGCGCTTGCATTAATCACCATATGGAGGCTTCTGGGGATAGCGGACTCGGGTGTCCTTCGGGGCAAGCCCGGCTATGTTCCATGTGTGGGGTGTCCCCTGTAAGTAACAGTGTCACGGTGTGCATGCCGTGCGCTGAGAGTGTCCTTGCACTTTAAGCTGGTTTGCCTGCTTTGCTTCCCAGCTCTGTGCCTCCCTCGGCTTCACCTACTCCCCCACACCTGCAACTGGGTCCCAATGAGGGGGAGTCTAGGAGTCTAGCTCTGATTTGGCTATGCGAGTGGCCAAACTTGAGAAACAACTTGCCAAGTCTGCTCCTAGGAAGGCTTCTGGTTAGAAGCGGCTCCTGGATCCCGGATCCTCCCCTCTTCCTGAAATGTATGTGGGGATTGATGAATTTGGTGAATGTCACCCCCTTGAGATGGGGGAGCTCTCCCAGGATTCTGACTCCTCTGGGAGCAAGCAGGAGGGTTGCGATAGTGACCCTGGTTCTGCGTCCGGAGAGGATTCATGGTACCCCGAGGACACTGATAATCTGCTGTCACATATTTTTGAAATTTTGCACATTGCTGCTCCCGAGGTTGTTAAGAGAAAGCAGGGGGAGCTTTTTCGCCCTGGTAAACAGCGTCTAGAGTTCCCTGAGCAGAAACACTTCACCTCCCTTGTGCTTAAGGAATGGGAACTGTCTGCTGTGCCCAAGGGGCTGGATAAAAGGTATCCAGTTCCTTCTGATCTTGTCAAAAGGTGGTCCTTTCCTCCTGAAGTGGACGCTCCTGTGCTAGGTTTGTCCAATACTTCGGTCATGCCTTCCCCTGACACTACCACGCTGAGGGACAGTGAGGACAAGCGCATGGATCAGCTGGCTTGCCATGCCTTTACCTGTGTGGGGGTTGGTTTGCGCCCGGCCTGTGCTGCTGCCATCACTACTATTGCCCTTAAGAGGCTTCTCAAGCATCTACAGGATGGTGCTACTGCTGGTAGCGAGGGGGAGGAACATAGGACCCTATTACTTTGCTCTGATTTTGTGGCCTTTATCCTTACCGCTATGGATGCTGTTGTGCGGCTGTGCGGTAGGGCCTCTGCCCTTTTGGTGGCTATGCGCCATTCTGTCTGGTTGCGCCAATGGGCAGCTGACGCTGCAGCCAAGAAAGCTCTCACTGGTCTCCCCTTCGCGGGGCTGTGGCTTTTTGGGGAGCGTCTTGATGCTTTAGCTAAGGATGGCAGGCTGGCTCAGCGTAGGAGGCAGTCTCTGCCTTTTAGGGGGTATTCCATCCCCCTTTCTTCTTTTCGTACTCCCAGAGGGGCTCATTTCTCCCTCTTATCTAGTGGCCGCAGAGATTCTTGGGGCTGTGGCAGATCCCGTGGTCATCCCGGTTTTTCCTGGAACACCAAGACCAAACCCTCTTCCAAGCCCCTCCAGGCATGAAGGGGCACCCTCACCCATCTGGGTGGGGGATGACCTGGGCTTTTTACTCATATCTGGAGACTTCACGTCTCAATCCGGTGGATTCAGGAGCTTGTATCCTCTGGTTCCAAGATGTGGACATCATGGCGGCTTATTTTCTGGTGCCTATTTTTTGGGGTTGTCAGAAATTCTCTGGTTAGCGCTTGAAACTTAGCATTCCAATTTATGGACCTTTAGGGTCACCAGATGGTTCACCATGACAATGGCAAGGGTGATGGCTCTGTTAACCCTTCTAGTGCCAGCTACGTGAGTCTCACGTAGCTGCCTCTCCAACCGTTAAGTGCCAGCTACGTGAGACTCACGTAGCTGACTTTAAACCCCCATAAAAAAAAAACTATAAAAGATACAGACTTACCTGACCCCTTGTTTGATAGTGGCAGCGATTCTCTTCACCCAGGGGGAATCCGATCCACCCTGGGGCTTTCCTATATTAAGGAGAGTGCCCGAAATAGTGCCCCCCCCCCACGATTTGGCGATTTTCTTTCCTGTAAAGAAAAAATAAAATAAAAATAATGACATTTACTCACATGCACTCGCGATCCCTCCTGCTGCCTCTGTTTTTCACTGGGGGGGCCTCCGATCGCCCCTCCCCAGGCTCTTCTGTATTGAACAAGAGGGCCAAGATGGCCCTCTCCTTCCCTTCCTCATGTCGTCTGCTAGCCCCGCCCCTTGGGGGCGGGGAAAAGTGACGTATGTATGACGTCACTCTGCAGCCTACATCTCCATCCACATTGATGCCGATGATCAGTGCTGTTGAATGCTCAGCAGAGGAAGGTTGGAGGGGGGAGAGGGTTGTGATCGCTCTCTCCCCCTCCAGCCCTTCTCCACCGAGCACCCAACAGCTGTCATCATGGATCACCGAGGGACAGAGAACACAGCATGACCAGAGGTAAGTAAAGTAAAAAAATAAATAAATAAATGACTTTTTCTCTTTGTCAATGTCATTTTTTTCTGTGAGATCCCTGTACCAGTTCACAAGGCTGGGGGCTGGCAAGTTACCTGCTGCTAGCAGGTGACTTGCCATTAACCCCCGGCTCACCAATTACCTGCCTCCCCAATGGCCAGGGGGGGGGCAGAATGGCCCGGGCTCCGTAGGCACTATGCTGGCTTTAGCCTGCAGGGTGGGGAGCCACCAGAGCTGGCCCCTGCGCCCTGTTCTACAAGCCCTGCATAGCTGGTCCCGGGTCGGTTATGCTGGGTAAGGGGGACCCTACGTCATTTTTTGGGGGGGGATTTTAAGGGTTTTTAAACCTTAAAATTCCAAAAAAATGGGGTCCCCCCCCCCCCTGGGAGGAGGGACCCTATGTTGTTTTTTTTTAAATTAACAGCATAGTTGTAGCTTATCTGAAAAAGTGCTGTTTCAGTTTGAGGGAGTCTCCTGGGCAGGAAAGGGTGTCTACCAATACATATGTGGTATCGTTGTAACCGGGAGAAATGTGGCTTTCAAACGCAATAAGATTTTATTGACAAACTAAACACTACAAATTGTAAAAAAAATTTTTTATTTTTTTGCACATATTTCACCTAAAAGTATTAAGAATACACTTTGAAAAGGCCAAAAAAGACATTTCTGGTTAAAGCCCAGACTCTGCTGAAAAAAACAATATATAATTTTCCTGGAAAATCCCTGGAAATCCCTTCGAAAATCAAGGTTGAACATGTGTAGCGCAAAAAAGTGAAACGTAGTCTGGCAACAGAGAGTGACAAAAAATCTAGGTAGGCTGGCACTTAAAGGGTTAAGGATCCAAGGCATCCTCACCATTCCTGACCTGCACGTCAGTCTGATTGTGGCCAAGTCCCTTTCTCGGGTCGCGCAAGTCACTCAGCTGGTTATCTTCTTTTTAGAATCCATCGGCTGGGCAATCTGCCATTCCTAGTTTTATCTGTTCCCATCCTGGATGCTGTCTTTTCTGAGTATCTCCCAGGTTAGGGTGTTCCTTCCTCAGTAATAGGGGAATGGTTTTTCAGTTGCAGGCTTAGGCTCTGTCATTGTCAAGGGATGCAGTTGGTGTCCTGCTTCAGGTAATCCTCTTTGCTCTTTTCTCATGAGTCCTCTTGTCAGTTTGGAATGGGGACCCTGCGTCCTTGGAGCAGGATTTTGATCTGTCTTCTCTGGCCAGATGGTCCTTCTGGTGGAGACAGAACTCCTGGTACCTCTGGGGGTTATATCCTCTCTGCCCCCATGTTGGGGGATGGTCTCCGCAGATGCCAGTCTGCCGTTTGGGGGAGACTTCTGAAAAATCCCGGAGGTTCCAGGGACAGTGGGGTTCACTGGAGGCCCAGGTTCCCATCAACTTCCTGAAACTGAGGACAATCAGGTTGCTTCTTCTTCCTGTCCGCTCACCTTTAGGGTTAGACTGTTCTGTCCACACTGACGTCCAGTAGGCTGTTGCCTATTTTATTCGTCAGGGAGTTACTTGGGGCAAGTTAGCCTTCAAGGGATTCTCCCTGATTCTCTCTTGAGCGGAACAGAATGTTCCCTGCATCTCAGCGGTCTACATTACAGGGGCGGACAACTGGGAGGTGGTCTTCCTGAGATAGGGGGCTGCCTCAGCTGGGGATATGGTCCCACAACTAATGGGAGCTTCTATTCCTGTTTCACCGCTAGGATCATCCGGTCATGGAACGGTGGTGTCCCGCTATGATCATATATCTTCAGAATTTGTCTCTGGTTCAGGATCCTATGGTCTTCACTTTGGATACCTTGGCATTCCCTTGGACGGAGTTCGGGTTCTCTTTGAGTTCCCTCTGTTCCTCTCCTGAGCAGGGTTATGGGCTCCATAACCCAAGAACGGGTACCTGCCACCCTGGAGGCCTTTTTGGCTATTGAGAGCTTCCATCTTATGGTCAAGCAGTTGCTTGATTCTGTTGTTGATACCAGGATTGGGGCCAGGAGGAAGTCCTTGTGCCTCGCCTATTACAGTGTCTGGCATGCTTTCATTGACTGGTAGAACTCCAAGTCTCTTTCCTGTAGGCTGTTTTTTTTCTCTTCCCAGGATTCTGGAATTCTTGCAACTTGGTTGAATTTGGACCTTCGTTTTAAGTACACTCTAGGGCCATGTTTGTAGCTCTGGAAAAAAAAGGCCCCCCCACTTATGCTTATATGTAAACAGGGTTCTCAGGTGTTAGCCAAGATGGACTCTCCCATGTATTTCTGCAAATTACTAAACTTTATTTGACTGGAGGCCCGCTTGCTGCACATGCTGCACACGTAGTGTGTTCCGAATCATCTTCAATGCTAAAACAAGCAGAAAAGTTATGAGTCACGCCATGTAATTAATGACATTGCCTCGAGCACGCCACTTGATTGATGAGGCTCCTGGTACCTCTGGGGGTTATATCCTCTCTGCCCCCATGTTGGGGGATGGTCTCCGCAGATGCCAGTCTGCCGTTTGGGGGAGACTTCTGAAAAATCCCGGAGGTTCCAGGGACAGTGGGGTTCACTGGAGGCCCAGGTTCCCATCAACTTCCTGAAACTGAGGACAATCAGGTTGCTTCTTCTTCCTGTCCGCTCACCTTTAGGGTTAGACTGTTCTGTCCACACTGACGTCCAGTAGGCTGTTGCCTATTTTATTCGTCAGGGAGTTACTTGGGGCAAGTTAGCCTTCAAGGGATTCTCCCTGATTCTCTCTTGAGCGGAACAGAATGTTCCCTGCATCTCAGCGGTCTACATTACAGGGGCGGACAACTGGGAGGTGGTCTTCCTGAGATAGGGGGCTGCCTCAGCTGGGGATATGGTCCCACAACTAATGGGAGCTTCTATTCCTGTTTCACCGCTAGGATCATCCGGTCATGGAACGGTGGTGTCCCGCTATGATCATATATCTTCAGAATTTGTCTCTGGTTCAGGATCCTATGGTCTTCACTTTGGATACCTTGGCATTCCCTTGGACGGAGTTCGGGTTCTCTTTGAGTTCCCTCTGTTCCTCTCCTGAGCAGGGTTATGGGCTCCATAACCCAAGAACGGGTACCTGCCACCCTGGAGGCCTTTTTGGCTATTGAGAGCTTCCATCTTATGGTCAAGCAGTTGCTTGATTCTGTTGTTGATACCAGGATTGGGGCCAGGAGGAAGTCCTTGTGCCTCGCCTCTTACAGTGTCTGACATGCTTTCATTGACTGGTAGAACTCCAAGTCTCTTTCCTGTAGGCTGTTTTTTTTCTCTTCCCAGGATTCTGGAATTCTTGCAACTTGGTTGAATTTGGACCTTCGTTTTAAGTACACTCTAGGGCCATGTTTGTAGCTCTGGAAAAAAAAGGCCCCCCCACTTATGCTTATATGTAAACAGGGTTCTCAGGTGTTAGCCAAGATGGACTCTCCCATGTATTTCTGCAAATTACTAAACTTTATTTGACTGGAGGCCCGCTTGCTGCACATGCTGCACACGTAGTGTGTTCCGAATCATCTTCAATGCTAAAACAAGCAGAAAAGTTATGAGTCACGCCATGTAATTAATGACATTGCCTCGAGCACGCCACTTGATTGATGAGGCTCCTGGTACCTCTGGGGGTTATATCCTCTCTGCCCCCATGTTGGGGGATGGTCTCCGCAGATGCCAGTCTGCCGTTTGGGGGAGACTTCTGAAAAATCCCGGAGGTTCCAGGGACAGTGGGGTTCACTGGAGGCCCAGGTTCCCATCAACTTCCTGAAACTGAGGACAATCAGGTTGCTTCTTCTTCCTGTCCGCTCACCTTTAGGGTTAGACTGTTCTGTCCACACTGACGTCCAGTAGGCTGTTGCCTATTTTATTCGTCAGGGAGTTACTTGGGGCAAGTTAGCCTTCAAGGGATTCTCCCTGATTCTCTCTTGAGCGGAACAGAATGTTCCCTGCATCTCAGCGGTCTACATTACAGGGGCGGACAACTGGGAGGTGGTCTTCCTGAGATAGGGGGCTGCCTCAGCTGGGGATATGGTCCCACAACTAATGGGAGCTTCTATTCCTGTTTCACCGCTAGGATCATCCGGTCATGGAATGGTGGTGTCCCGCCATGATCATATATCTTCAGAATTTGTCTCTGGTTCAGGATCCTATGGTCTTCACTTTGGATACCTTGGCATTCCCTTGGACGGAGTTCGGGTTCTCTTTGAGTTCCCTCTGTTCCTCTCCTGAGCAGGGTTATGGGCTCCATAACCCAAGAACGGGTACCTGCCACCCTGGAGGCCTTTTTGGCTATTGAGAGCTTCCATCTTATGGTCAAGCAGTTGCTTGATTCTGTTGTTGATACCAGGATTGGGGCCAGGAGGAAGTCCTTGTGCCTCGCCTATTACAGTGTCTGGCATGCTTTCATTGACTGGTAGAACTCCAAGTCTCTTTCCTGTAGGCTGTTTTTTTTCTCTTCCCAGGATTCTGGAATTCTTGCAACTTGGTTGAATTTGGACCTTCGTTTTAAGTACACTCTAGGGCCATGTTTGTAGCTCTGGAAAAAAAAGGCCCCCCCACTTATGCTTATATGTAAACAGGGTTCTCAGGTGTTAGCCAAGATGGACTCTCCCATGTATTTCTGCAAATTACTAAACTTTATTTGACTGGAGGCCCGCTTGCTGCACATGCTGCACACGTAGTGTGTTCCGAATCATCTTCAATGCTAAAACAAGCAGAAAAGTTATGAGTCACGCCATGTAATTAATGACATTGCCTCGAGCACGCCACTTGATTGATGAGGCTCCTGGTACCTCTGGGGGTTATATCCTCTCTGCCCCCATGTTGGGGGATGGTCTCCGCAGATGCCAGTCTGCCATTTGGGGGAGACTTCTGAAAAATCCCGGAGGTTCCAGGGACAGTGGGGTTCACTGGAGGCCCAGGTTCCCATCAACTTCCTGAAACTGAGGACAATCAGGTTGCTTCTTCTTCCTGTCCGCTCACCTTTAGGGTTAGACTGTTCTGTCCACACTGACGTCCAGTAGGCTGTTGCCTATTTTATTCGTCAGGGAGTTACTTGGGGCAAGTTAGCCTTCAAGGGATTCTCCCTGATTCTCTCTTGAGTGGAACAGAATGTTCCCTGCATCTCAGCGGTCTACATTACAGGGGCGGACAACTGGGAGGTGGTCTTCCTGAGATAGGGAGCTCCCTCAGCTGGGGATATGGTCCCACAACTAATGGGAGCTTCTATTCCTGTTTCACTGCTGGGATCATCCGGTCATGGAACGGTGGTGTCCCGCCATGATCATATATCTTCAGAATTTGTCTCTGGTTCAGGATCCTATGGTCTTCACTTTGGATACCTTGGCATTCCCTTGGACGGAGTTCGGGTTCTCTTTGAGTTCCCTCTGTTCCTCTTCTGAGCAGGGTTATGGGCTCCATAACCCAAGAACGGGTACCTGCCACCCTGGAGGCCTTTTTGGCTATTGAGAGCTTCCATCTTATGGTCAAGCAGTTGCTTGATTCTGTTGTTGATACCAGGATTGGGGCCAGGAGGAAGTCCTTGTGCCTCGCCTATTACAGTGTCTGGCATGCTTTCATTGACTGGTAGAACTCCAAGTCTCTTTCCTGTAGGCTGTTTTTTTTCTCTTCCCAGGATTCTGGAATTCTTGCAACTTGGTTGAATTTGGACCTTCGTTTTAAGTACACTCTAGGGCCATGTTTGTAGCTCTGGAAAAAAAAGGCCCCCCCACTTATGCTTATATGTAAACAGAGTTCTCAGGTGTTAGCCAAGATGGACTCTCCCATGTAATTCTGCAAATTACTAAACTTTATTTGACTGGAGGCCCGCTTGCTGCACATGCTGCACACGTAGTGTGTTCCGAATCATCTTCAATGCTAAAACAAGCAGAAAAGTTATGAGTCACGCCATGTAATTAATGACATTGCCTCGAGCACGCCACTTGATTGATGAGGCGTTGTTAACATGTTATTAAATCCGATGCAATCAGTTTAAAATATGCAATTGTGATTTTTTTCTGACATTTGTAAAATGATGCCTACACAGGCCAAGCGGCTTATCTAAACCTCACAGGCTTGTCATTAAAAGTGTTTCTAACCAGATAATATGCAATTAGGTATTTAAATTAGCACAACAATTTTGGGGGTTTTGCTTTGTATAGTTCACCTTTAAAGAGGACAAAAACACAGAAGTTTCAATTACCTGGGTCTTGGTCCATATTACAGGGGTATCCACAGTTGTACCAATAATGAGACTGAGTGAGGCAGCCACCTCAGATTGTAATGCAGGGGGGTGGCAAACTCTGAACCAGTTTTTTTTTTTTTTTTTACTTGCCCAGAGCTAAAATAAGCCTTCATTTTACTCTCTGAAATATAAAAGGAATTCTGTCTTCAATGTAAATTGATTCCAGGGCATCCATATTTCCCAATGTTTCACTGAATTGCCCTTCAGGGAAGCTATCAGTTCCCCCATTATGCATATTTCTTTTATTTTAGTCAGCCATAAAGCTGTGGTTGGGGGATTGGTTGATCTCCAGCAAGATGCGTTGCATTTAAGAGAGGATCAAGTAGGGATTTTCTCCTGCTTTGGGGGATATGTCCTCACTGTTGTTCCAATATGCCACATCCTTTAATTGGAGTAATCTAAAACAGTTTTGTTTGGACCATGGTAACCATCTATTCTGGATCCTGGGAGTGGTAACCAATGGGTTTAGCCAGATTGGGATTTTGAACAGTGGGCAATCCAAAAACGTAAAGAGCTCAGTCAAGTTCTTTATAGAATTTAGTGCAAAGGTTTTGGATCCTTTGCAAATGAGCAGGTGGAAAGGGAGGCCCAACCATATTAGATGCCCAGTTCTTGAATTTTAACAAGCAAAGGCTTCAGTAATCTCCTAATTTGCCAAAAAACTGGGAACATTTGTAACAGCGCTCCATCAAAATTTATTTGCCCTTTCTTCCATGCCTTTTTGATGATATCTTCTTTCAAGGTGTAGTAGTGAATTCTACATATTACATCACATGGTCTATTTGGATCATTAGATTTTGGGCCAAGGGCAAGATTAATTCTGTCCATCAAGTTTTCAGTTGTTGGTGGACGGTCGAGAAGGCCATTAAACATTCCTGTGACTGTTTGTAATAGGTTATCCTGGACTGTTGCTTCTAGGAGGCCCCTGAGACATATGTTGTAATGGCGGTGTCAGGTCTGGAGTTCCTCCACAGACTGATTTCCCCTGCATTATGCTGCTTCACCAACAGATGGTGCTGTTCTGCAGACCTCCTGGGAATCAGCTTGCACCTGTGATTACTTGGCCTACATAAGCTGATCAACACATGGCCTCAGCGATCAGCATTGTTTCTGTCTTTGAACCCGAACCCTGGAACTCTGATACTTTAACTCTGGACCCAGGACTCCAGCCTTAGCCTTAGCCATTGTTGTACTTGGACTTTTCTTTTGACTCCTAAGCATGTATGTTTCTGATTTGACAGCAGTCTATGTGTATTCTGATTTCACAGCAATCTATGTGTATATATGTATATAGCAGCTTGGTTGGTGTGTACTCACTGTTTGCTATTATTAAACACGGTTTGACGCATATCCGGCACTGTCTCTCAGTCTAATTATGGTCATTTACAACTATTGGGATTTCTCCAATGAGAAATCCATGACAGGCGGTTCCTGTTCTTTAGATCATCTAGCTGTAAGACAGTAGACTGATTTAAGATTTGCTGGGAGCATAGTTTTTTTCTAGCTCTGTAATTCTTTGTATGGGCAATTCTTGTGTATAGCCGACATTTTAGTTTTAAGGAATACAACTGAGTTCTGCAGCTCAGACATATCTTTTTTGCAGGTAGTTTCTACCCACAGGATAAATGATTCCAGCTCATCTTTAGAGGGGAGGAGCTTTCCTTTCCGCTCTGATATCAGTGAGATCTGTTTTATTGTATTTTGATGTTGTAGGAAAACAGGTTTACTGAGATGAGGTGAGGACTTCTGGTGAGCCCTGGGATTAGAGAACTCCATATCAGGAAGTGACTCTAAGGAGGGAGAGTCTGAAACTTGTAAGGTGGGAGTGGTTCTTGGGGGTTGTACAGGTGTAGTAAGCTCCTTTTTTCCAATCTAGACTGAAGTGGACGTGTCTGGACACACACCTTTCTTCAAAAAGGAGCACCAATACAAATGCAAGTACAAAAATATTTATTGTAACAAAGGGAGATTTGTAAAAATACACAAAAACACACTGGACAATTAAAATAACAAGGATAACCACATGGCCGCAGTAATATATATGAATAAAACCCCATAAGGGGAGCAATATATCAATAGACCCTATGTGCACTTATTTAATACTTTTCAATTATTTTTTATGCCGGCATAAAAGTAAATAATGAAACCCTCAATATGAACACCCTATAACTACAATATATAAACCACAAACCAAATACCTAATAATACCGTGTTCATATGTGTATCAACTATACTAATAACAACAATATCCCATGTGTTTAAGATATATACTAACCTATATTGCACAGAAAATATGTTAGCAATTATTGCCCAGAAAATATATTAGCAAACAGTTGCTATAAGTGAATGAAGACAAAAAAAACACTCAAAGTGCTAAATGACACCAGCAAACCTGAAATCTCAGAAATAGAACATCGCACATAGAGTGGCAGAGGCCAGCTCAGCAGCAGGCTCAACAGTGAAAGTAGCGACTGCCTCTCGCAGGCACTGGCGAGGGCAGAAGCTATGGGCGCTGTTCGAAGTTTGGCTGGGGGATCTGGAGCGGGGAGCACGCTGGCTTGACTGTTCTGAGCTGGGGAAAGAGGCCTCAGGGCTCCTGCTTCTCTCACTTTGCTCAGTGACTGCAGCAGCGATGGCCATCTTGCCTGCTAGTGAATGCAGCACTGCCTTACCTTCTTGTGCTTTAGCACAAGACTTATCTCCTCCCTGACTTATCTCCTCCTGGAGGGACTTCATTGAGCTGGATGGAGGGGGGGTTGGCACCCAGGATTCCTCATTCTGTGCTGCAATATTACTTTCTTCCTTCTCTGCCTTTCAGACCAGTGGCATCTTGTGGATCCTCTCTCCTGTGTCCTCAGTCCAGTGCTGATCTTCCTTGTTGGGGAAGATGGAAAGGGCCACAATCCCTTCCTCCTCATCACCATCAGCCTTTTTGGGATATTGATGGGTTTTCTTTGTTTAGCTGGTGCTAATAATCCTCACACTCTCATGTCATCTCCTCCTCCCCATTCCCCCTATCTGAAGAGATTGAATAATTCATATGGGGTTAAATTTGTTGTGTCTCCCTCGGCCAATCAGAGGATTAGCAAGCTAAAGTGAGCAAGCTTCTGAAATGTACACTTGAACACCACTTTGATGTACATTTCTAAGGTTAATACTTTGTTGCTATGGAGAACTGTTTTTTTTATAACATGGAGTTGCAAAAACATAGAAAAGTAAAAAAATAATCAGCACCTTGAGCACATCATATTGACACACAAGATTGGAAACTTTTACCATGAGACCATCAAAAGTGGAAAAAAGCGGCAAACTAAAAACAATATTTTTGACAAATCCCTCACCCCACAGGCAAAATCTTTCACCTTTATCTCACTTTAACCTTTTTTTTTTCACATTAACATAAGGTTTGGTAGCTTGATTAAGCTGAGGATGAACAATGCTTATTTAGATCGGGTGACATGTGCTGGTTTGGGATGCCCATGTGGGCTGGTGTATTTAAACCAGACAAAAACTAATTCAAAATGCAATATCTTTATGAGAAATAGCCTTTAAAAGCTGCTTTAGTGTAACAGATAGGGTCAAATGTGCTGAAATAGGATGCACATGAGGGCTGGGGTGTGTAACAGATAGGGTTAAATATGCCACTGCCAACATGGCATGCGCAGTGGCAAGGACTTTTTACAGCACAAACAAAAGCAATTTAAAACTGATCTGGCAAATGAAGTGAAATGAAAATAAAAAAAAGCTTTCCCTGTCACTTTCTCTGCTGTCCCTGCCTCGATCTTTCCCGATTTTTCCCTATCTTTCCCTATCTTTCCCTGGTTCTGTCTGGCACTCTGTGGGTCTCCCTGACTCTCTCTTAGTCTCTCCCTGTCTCTAAACAGCTCCGTTGTGGCCGCAATACAAGGCTGAAATGCGCACCAGCAAGATGGCCGCCGTTTATATAGCGCTGTGATGTCACCAAGGCTCCTGGCTGCTGATAGGCTGCATGTGACCTTCCCATGATAACTTGACCCAGGGGATATGTCCAGACATGTCCATCCACCATTTTACAATGCCTGTAATTGAAGTAAATGGAGTTTAAAGAAAAACTTCATTCGATCGAATAGCGGGGAAAGTCGGATTCGTTCAGAATTGAATATTTCCTGAAATTTGGAACGACTTCGGGTTCGTCCGGATCGATTCGCTCATCCCTAATGCACACCACACAAAAGTTTTAGTTGTATTTAAAAATGATATTGTACATAAACCATATATACACATATATGCATAAGTACTATAATTGTGTAGGTTCAAACTGCAGCAGTATGCCCAATCTCCAGAATCGTATATCACCTCACTAAAATGATAGGATCAATTGAGATATCTCAACGTACAAGGAAACTATGGGGTTCAGGCAATTACCGTGATATCCTATGAGGGGTTGCAAAATCGGTCCTGAGGAGTGTTTCTTTAGTGCAGCTGACCAGTATCAAGTCAAGGAAGCCATAATATAAATACACAGCAAAACATGGTGAAATGTGGTCAGAATACATTTAACCATAATGGCATCATACCAGAAAGGCAAGATCAGTAAACAAGCATGTAACACAAAATAGTGAAATCAGGTTGTGCATCATATTAGTATAAGGCAAACAAGCATAGCAGTGGTCAACAGTACAGTGTGATCCGTGATCGCAAACAAAGCAAAACAAATTGGCTAATTTGGGTTTTTATGCTGCTGCTGAGTTTTGGTCTGCCTTAATGGATCAAATAAATGTGCATATATATTGCTTTTCTGCATACACAACGTTTAGAAATGTCAAAAATGTGCAACAAAAAAAGGTGCAAATGAAGCAATGATTGTTATTGACCCAGAGCCTAACATGTTTTCATTCAAAAAGGATATTGTAATGTAAAGTAAACAAAAGAAACTTTTGAGAGTTCATTACCAAAAGCTGTCCACTAGATGTCACTAAACAACAGTAAATGGAATCAGGATCAGCACAAACTATTCATTACAGATAGCAAGTATAGCACAACAAATGTATAAATAGCACATGCATAATATATGTTTGTTTCTGAGGTTCTGATAAGATGTTCTCCCTTGTTTTAATCCAAATCATATACTTAGTCTACAGAAACAAAACAAACCTAAAATGTTATCGCCTGCAGTCTGCAACCGCATATATGAGCCGATGAGTTATTATGAGTAGAGATGAGCGAACTTCTCAAAAATTCGATTCGGGCGATTTCTCCGAATTTCTCAAAGAAATTCGGGTTCGTCCGAATCAAACTTTAGCGAATCGCTCATCTCTGGTGGGAGCGGGGAGGCCGGCTGCGCTGTCAGCGGGCGGCAGAAGCCGGCTTCCGCCGCCCGCTCAAAGCGCAGCCGGCCTCCTCGCTCCCACCATGCCGGTAAGTGTTTGCTGAAAAAAAAAAAATGCCGGCATGGTGGGAGTGGGGAGGCCGGCTGCACTGTCAGCGGGCGGCGGAAGCCGGCTTCCGCCGCCCGCTGACAGCGCAGCCGGCCTCCCCGCTCCCACCATGCTGGCATTTTTTTTCCATTTCACGGCTTGGTGGGAGCGGGGAGGCCGGCTGCGCTGTCAGCGGGCGGCGGAAGCCGGCTTCCGCCGCCCGCTGACAGCGCAGCCGGCCTCCCCGCTCCCACCATGCCAGCATTTTTTTTTTTATATTTCAGGGAAAATTCGGTCAGCACAAACCACTAAAAATTAGGGTTCGTGCTGAATCGAATTCGCTCATCCCTAATTATGAGCTGAACAAACCCAAACCGGATTGGTTTGGCAATTTGGCCCCAAAGTTTCAGGTGGCTGAAGTTTTTGGCTGATTCTGATTTACAAAAACTTAAGTTTTGGGCAGACGATCTTAAAGAGGACAGTCAAAAATGACTATTTCCCTTTTAATGCTGTCCACTGGGGCATTATTTCAGTTTGAGATTTCACTACGGTTCAGGTTCAGTCTCATCCATTCTTCCCTGTCCTCTCTCCCCCAGTGCTGAGACAGGATGGGGGGTAAAAATAAATAAAACACCTTACGTGTTCTAGGAATCTATCGCTGTCAGCAGCGCTGTACACAGGTTCCACAGAGCCGTATCCCATGCATGCCCACCTATTCAGGGGGGGGATGCCACTCTGTGCTTGTCCAAGGTTGCAACCCAAACTGAAAAAAGCATTTTACGACATTTTTTAGATATAATACATTTATTATGCGCACCATCAAGGGTTAGACCTTTGAAAATGTAAGAAAAAAATGGGGTGTGGTTTCCCCTTTCCAGGGAGGGGGGCACACATTTCTTTTAGATTTTAAGGATCACTTTCAATAGCATTTTTCAAAAGTTTCAATTATTCTGTGGCAAAATGATGTCTTCATTGTGCTAAGCTTATCTGTTATTTTCTTAATTTTCTATTTGTTTGCAACTCTGTGTTATAAAAGAAAACAGATTTCCATAGCAACAATGTGTTTACCTTCACTATGTACACCAAACTGGTGATTTCCAGTACATATTATAGACTTCCTCACTCTAGCTTGCTTGTTTGGCTAAGACATGGATGACACGCTTAATGTTTAACCCGTTCTGCTGGAATTCAGCTTCTTCATTTTGGAAGGATCAGTCTTGTGTTCTAGTAGAAAATGGGTTAATGGCCGAGTTCCCAGCTTGATAGGTCATTGGGCTGCTTAGACTTAGGCTTAGACCAAAGCTGCTAAAGAGTTCACCTGTTATTTGGAAGAATTGTGGGATTTATAGGCTATTGTTTTTACTTAAGACCATGAAAACCACTCCCATTGTAGCAAAGTCCCCGGAATATGAGAATCATGGAAATAGCATGCTGCTAAGTAAATCATAAGTCTGGGGTCCCAATCCTAATGCACATGATTATTTTAACTGCCAGAAGAGGAAAACGATAAGTCAGCATACCAAAAAACTGCCAAAAAGGAGTTTTTTTAACTCCTTAAATTAAAAAAAAAAATATGTGGGATCCACCCTATCCAAGGAAAACCATCCCAGGTGCCAGCTATAGTGCTCTTCTGCACTGCCCTGGGCTTTGGGGATGCTGGCACCTGCTTGAGAGAATTTCTCTTATTTAATCATTTTTCTACTTACTTCCTTCCATTGCGATCCTGCTGTCCTGTGGCGATCACCACTGCTGCTTCTGATGGCCGGAAGTGATCAGCGACCCCCAAACTAGGCTTCCACCAATCACTCCAGGCATCTGCTCGCACCCCCTGCTGTTGGGTGCAGCCTTTTATACTGCCAGAGTGAGATGGGCTTTCCACTAGCCGGGGAAAATGGCAGGTACGTAAAATCTATGTGCTTGTCATTTAAAGGGTTAAAGATTCTTAGTCAAAACTGGGTATTGAGCCCTTTTGTGAGGGGGTCAGGAAGTAGCTGCATACTGCTTGGTATGTGTCAATATCTCTCTAATGCAGGGCTCACTGCTGGTGTAAGAGGGTAGGGTAGGTTAGGTTAGTTTAGTGTCCCTGTGAACTAGGACCCAACCTCACACATAGTTTCAAAAATGAATTTTCTAGAACACTTGCTAACACCCCTGTGAATGCCTTTCCCGAACCTATCTCAAGCAAACAATCACTTGTTAAACTCCATCCACATTCTATACTAATGACCTGCATGGGAGGGCCAATTTTGACAGCCCTGCTTCTCAAAAATCCAGCCCCACAATCCCAGAAGTAAAATGCCATCAGATCTAATGACTCATCACTGCTCAGAAAACATTTTTTCAATATTTTAAACAACTGTTGCAATTCTCTGCTGCAGCCAAGGCCAATTACTTACATTGACACAAAGTTACATTCTCCTCCCCCAGCTACTGTCGATTCAGTGTGAGTATTTTTAACATGATAGAAATGCTGATCTGAGGGAAATCTCTCTGTTTGATGCAGGCTGCTTATAGCAAAATCCCAAGCTCCAGACAGCCTGTCTTGTGTGGAGAAACAATATCACGCCGGCCCACAGCAGCCATGCTGATCTTTACATCAATGCAGCCAGCTAGAATGAATTGTATCCCCTTCTAATATTCTGTGTGGAAACAGATAAAATCTCTCTCCGGTTGCTTGAGCTAATCATAAGGGAGCTCGCAACTCAACTGCAATGTGTCTGTGTTTTAGGAAGGGCACTCCCACATTCCCCATTCAGGCTAATGTGTAAGCAGGGCTCTCCGGTATGATCCAAGATTGCCGCTCCCAAGCAATTCTAGGAACATAGCTATTACACAACATCTGCATGGGATTAAGCCATCTCAAACAGAATGTGCCAATGATTGTCAAAGGTGGGCTTTAGGGGAACAGATAACTAAACTTCATTTTCTTGACTAGAGGTTCACTTTAAAAATTATCTTCCTGAAATAAAATCCATTCTAGCCAAAGAATCTTTACTAGCAGGCAAAAAAACAGACCAAAACCCAGGTAATTTACTGGTACAGCCGACTTATTGATTTCAACCTGGTCAACCTGCTTGTAATCCTCCCTACAAGGCAAGGGACACCCATATCACCTTGAAGTGGGGTGATGGAGAGGCTAACCTACCCTGCGGGAGATGTGAATTGTCTTATAGTTACTGATTGATATTGCACCCTGTAATTTGTAGGTAGGTTAGGGTAGGGTAGGTTAGGTTAGTTTAGTGTCCCTGTGAACTAGGACCCAACCTCACACATGGTTTCAAAAATGAATTTTCTAGAACACTTGCTAACACCCCTGTGAATGCCTTTGCCGAACCTATCTCAAGCAAACAATCACTTGTTAAACTCCATCCACATTCTATACTAATGACCTGCATGGGAGAGGCTGTCTTGCCACAATTTTGACAGCTCTGCTTCTCAAAAATCCAGCTCCACAATCCCAGAAGTAAAATGCCGTCAGCTGTTACAACTCATCACTGCTCAGAAAACATTTTTTCATTGTAAACAACTATTGCAATTCTCTGCTGCAGCCAAGGCCAATTATTTACATTGACACATAGTTACATTCACCTCCCCCAGCTACTGTTGATTCAGTGTGAGTATTTTTAACATGATAGAAATGCTGATCTGAGGGAAATCTCTCTGTTTGATGTTTGATGCAGGCTGCTTATAGCAAAATCCCAAGCTCCAGACAGGGGTGATGGAGAGGCCAACCTACCCTGCGGCAGATGTGAATTGATTTATTAATAGCGACATGTAGCGACAGTTGAGCGACTGTAGCGGTATTTTCACAGCGCCCGCTAGTAGTCGCTGTGCTTGGCCGTTGTTCGGTTGTTGACAGCGACTCAGTCGGTGTGGCGTAATGTTGAATACAAGGTTACGAGTCGCTATTTGACAGGTTCCGTGATGTATGGGTGCGCATGATAGCGACTGGTCAGAGCGACCGGCTTCCACCATAGTCATCAAAAAATCACGCTCAAAAAATTCAAGCGCTGTGAAATGCATGTTTAAACCCCAGAGCGCTGGAGGCGATGTGTTAAAAGTAGTTTTTTAACCCCCAAACCACCATATTTTTGGAAACCAAAAAAGTTTTTTAAAATAATTTAGTAATATGTATACATTAATATCAGACCTGTAATATCAATTCTGTACAATTTTTTTTTTTCCCTTAAAAAAATCTAAAATGGCAGAAGTGGTCACAGAATTTTTTACATTTAAAAAAAATAAAAAACATTAATAACAATTAATTATGAATATTTAAAGATTGTTCCATTGAAATGCATTGGAGTGCGCCAGGTAGCGAGAGGTCATACCTATCGCTGTTCAAGGTCAGACGCTGGCGCTGTGGGCTGAGGCTGGAATAATGATGAATGAGTGGCTATATGGCGCTATCTCAGTCGCTAAGCAGGATTGGCTTGATAAATGTGTGATTGTGGTGGGGAGCCGGCGTTCTCGTGGTGGGGCCCGTCATTACCGGCCGCTCACCAGTCGCTACCGGTCGATATTCCTTCATAAATAAGGGCCTTATAGTTACTGACTGATATTGCACCCTGTTATTTGTCTGACAATAAAGAAACCCTCAATGGCCTCCTGCACCAAGCCAGCCTCCCCAAAGAAGCCGTGTCAGAATAGTTCTTGATAAGAACCTGGGTCTGAGACGAGGGGTCCCTGACCTTTACCTTTATAGTGCCAGGGCAGTCAAATTAAGGTATACAGCTTATAAACTCTAACTTTCTCAGAAAGGTATCTTATTAAACTTAGTATCTTTCCTGACGTTGCTCTTTGTGGTTTAAAATGTTCTGGGACTTCTGACTAAAGATGACAATTTTAGCCTTTACAAACTAGTCCATATAACAAATTAAAAACCCGAGAGGTTTAAAGAAAATGTTGACACAAATAAAAACCAAATCCTTCCTGTAATGACTTGCCTTGTACCACTGCTGGACATGACCCTCACACTCCACAGACCCTAAAAACTTTCAGTGGGCTGTTACTACAGGATCAAATACAGGTTCTCCAAAAATCCCCATACTATTCCTGGTTCTCCAAATGGTAGGAAAACTGAAGGAAAATGGCTGCTATGCCTTGAGGCCTACATTAGATCATGGCTACAAGCCAAAAAAAGCACAGCAGTCAGGTGTTGCATGCAGTGTTGTTGAAATGTGGATGAGGCAGGAATGTATTATTAGCCACCGTGACTCAAAAAGAGTTGCAGGCACTAAAAGTGCTAGGAAACCCCGAACACCAAATACAGCCCTTGGGGGAGCCAGGCACGGACTGGGGTTAAAAACGGCCCTGGACTTTTCTGGTCACACTGGCCCTTCTGCAGTGTGTCTAGCCCGGTATCTGCCTCTCCCCCCATAACAGGCTGAGCGTCAGAACCCCACAGTAACAAGCTGTGAGGCAGAACCTCCCATAACAGACTGAGTGGCAGAACCTCCCCATAACAGACTGAGTGGCAGAACCTCCCCATAACAGGCTGAGTGGCAGAACCTCCCATAACAGGCTCTGAGCCCCCCCCCCATAACAGGCTAAGTGGCAGAACCCCCCATAAAATGTTGTGTGGCAGAACCCCCATAACAGGCTGAGAGGCAGAATCCCCCCATAACATCCTGAGTGGCAGAACCCCCTATAACATTCTGTGTGGCAGAACCCCACTCCCCTTGCTATCCTTTCCACCTCTGGGAGCCGACGCTGGCCATCACAGGAAGCTGGGGATGCCACAGCAGGGAGCCGGGCTGGCTGTCCTTCGTGACTGTGTGCAGCAGCCTAGAATGGCGCTACCTGGCCGGTGAATTGGAGCCGCCGGACAGCGGCAGACGCCAGATGATATAGGGGGGGGGGGGGAATAAACTAGGGAATCTGCAGGCGGTCAGTGCAGGGGAGGTTGCAGCCTACCAGGCATTGCCCCGGTATGTCCTATGGCAAGTTGTTTTTGTTACTGTTACAGTTGTGTTTTTTGTGACTTGGGGTGGGGGAGGTAACACTACCATTTGGAATTTGTTTGGATTCTGTTCTGTGAAATGGTGGATTGGCAAAATGCACTGCGCTTTGCTAATATGTAGCTGGAACCCACATTCTACCTACATTTTTCAATGGCCAACCTTATCCATGCCACAGACATGGGATTCCTTAACAAACATGCTGTGAAGCAAAATAAAGGTGCTGGTCCCAAATTTGACTTTAGCTCTGATGAAAGCCATACTGCAATACTTTCCCCTCTCCAAGCCCAGAAAGAGTTAGGATCTATGTCCAGATACGCACTAACCTCCTCCCACCTTACCCCCCCCCCCATGAGAACAGTGTAAAATAAGACATTTTAAAGAATCTCAAAATCTCTAAGTGTATGTTTTGCGACCACTGTGGCTTGTCATGAGCGCTCCAAGGGACAGAGTGGCTTTTTTGAGAGGTCCTTTATTGTGTGGTCCTTGAGAAATGGAAAGGAGGGCCCATTTTGGAGCCCTGCTACAGCTTCTACCCAGCACTGCAGGAAATAGAGAAGAGGCACATGGGACAGCCATCAGATAAGCTGCTTGTGACCTTCATTTTGCTGTTGGGTTTACAATCCCTTTAAAGTCTACTGACCACGACAGCAGTATATAGTCAAACTGCTTACCTTAGATTTTAAGCGGCCATTCTTCCTCCCACACACTGGTTTGTAAAGCCAGATTCTGATCTTTGGGGTTCCAGCTTTCGGGTGGAGCAGGTCACCAAACTCACCTGGTGGGTGGGGTTCACCACAGATTCCCCCGACCCAGTAAAAATCACAGTGCATATAGGCCCAGATGGATTATATTTTGCTAGGAATGTAGTCACAAATGCTGCAACACACTACGAGGCAGACTGTTTCACCTTTATGTAAATAATGACTTAAGCCTTATCGAAAGAAAATCTGATCCAGAGGGGGACGTGCTATTTAACTAAGCATGCAGATCACCCTAGGACTTGCTATGTGCTGTGGTTTTCTGCTGGGCAAGTTTTGTGCCCGCTCTGATGTGTACATAACAGTTTATACCACCCACACATCCAACAAGTTTGCCTTCAAAATATTTCTAAATTCAGAGAAATAAACACATTTTGCGATCTATGCTCTTGGGGATCTGTTCATTCCAAAATAAAATAGTAAGGCATTTGTTTCTGTAGCTGGAAAAGATATCTTTGGCAAGTATCTTGTATTGATGAATATTTGTTTTTCTTCGTTTTGCTGACGTATTTAAGTAGAAGTGCTTTTTTAATATTTTAAGAGAAGCTTAGGAAAAACATGTCACTTTGAGTTTCTAGTGACAAGATATTTAATCAGTTTATTTTAAAGGCCAATTTTAAATCTATGTGTTTCTTGTTGTAAGGTTCAATAAACAAGCCCACCAACCACACGTCGTGCCTCCTATACTAATTTGACTTGCTCTGTTAAAATGTATTACTACAGAACACCAGATGAAACTTGAAGTGCAAAACAAGAGCTAAAGCTATATGTACCTAATTTGTGTTGTACATACAGAAGATTTTTTAATACTTACCCTCAGACAAACACAAAAATAAAAGGTTTAGACTGGAGTTTCTTCTTTAAATACAGTTACTGTGTGAAGGGCCGATAATTAAAAGCAGACTTTCTGTTTATACTCTTGCTGATCAACCAAGATGGCCATAAAACAGGCTAATACAGGCAAAAACCAACTGCTTCTAGGCCGTGGGGCAGTAGCAATCAACAAGTGTGCTTGTACATATTGCTGTAAGGCCCACACCAAGGGAGTCCTGTTGCCCCTTGATGAGTTTAAATTCAGTCAGGTTGACCTGTGATCAGGCAGGGCATCATTGATTAGATAGCAGTTGGTAACTGTTATTGACAGGTAGGGCACCCTCCTTAGTCTAAAAATGCCCAGGGGGTAGTTAGAGGCTTTATTCCTACATAGGGACTGAAAGAAAGTGCTAAATTTCTTGGTACTCAGATCACTCAGGACCTGAAGTGGAGCAAGCAAGCGTCTGCTATCTTAAAGAAGGCCCAACAGAGACTATACTTCCTTAGACAGTTGATATTGTAGAATCTTAAAAGCATTCTACAACGGTGCCATTGGATCAATCCTGACCAGTTCATGTACAGTCTGGTATGGAGGGGCCTCAGCCAAAGACAAGCAGAGGCTGAAGAAAATAACCAGGATTGCTGAGAGGTTAATTGGATCTCCCCTACCTTCTCTGGATGATCAATACATGAGCAGAATCTCCTAAAGGGCTAAGAAGATATCTGGAGACTCGACGCACCCAGGTCATCCCTTCTTCAGGCTCCTACCCTCTGGCCGCAGATTCATGGCTCATTCAACCAAAACTTCCAGACACAAAAACATTTTTTTTCCTCTGGCCGTTTTGGCTTTGAATAATTCCAGTGTGTGAATGGCACTTAACTACATCCTGCTCTGCATTGCTGATAATTATGTTAGTCTCTAAAGAGTTACCTGAACTGTATCGTAATTCTTGTTATTTCTATGTTATGTATGTAATTGTTATAGCTCTCATGGGGTATTACCTTGCCAAAAAGCATTCCTTGTTTGTATCCTTACTTGGCGGATCAATAAAGTATTGAAGTATTGAAAGTGGCAGTGGGGCATGGATGGTATGCCAGGCAGTTATTTAATAGGAACTAGAGAATAGATAGTTAAAGCATGCACCCTGTCCCTTCCCACATTGGTCTTTGAGAAGTTTCTGTACATGGCTAGGTCCATATAAGACTTGAACCTGAGCAGATACATTGTTAGAGCTGGGAGGGGCAGAAGGTATATAGTTTGGGAAGAAAGTTTAACCCAGTGTTGTTGTGAGCCAGAATGAGAGCAAGGGTGAGAGCACAGTAAATCATGACTGAACCCCAATCATGCAGATGTTAGGCCAGGTGTCTGAGGAGGATGCTAAAGGCCCTGACATCCAGTAGAAATGAACGTGGTGCAGCCTCCTTCTATCCAGAAATGGGACCAGAACTGTTGTGCAGGTAAGACCAGAGTTTACCTCATTATTTTTTTACGGGAATTGTCTGTAAATTTGTATTGCTGAGCAGTTGCTATGGAAACATTGGCTCTTTATTAAAGAAAGTGACATCCCTTATTTAGGTGTGAATTTGATTAAATGCTCAAAATTATTTTTGTAAAGAAGAGAGACAAAGCATGCTTCAGCCTTCCTTTAGATAGTAGATGATAAAGCTGCCATGGTGAGCTAGAGGCAAGAAAAATATAGCAAGTGTTTATAGTTTTGGGTCATGGACTGATGGCATACTGGAACATGATCAGCATTCATGGCAATATGTTGTTGGTAGCAGCAGACTGGATTGGTCAGTGTTCATAGGACATGTGCAGATAGCTGGTAAAACATGGTAAGAGTTTGTGCCATAGGTCGTGGGCAGGCAGCTGGTAAATATTCATGGAAAAGGAAGACCTTAGACAAATGGCAAGGGGATTGCAACAGACAAAAGATCACTGGTTTAAATCACACAGGGTGCAGCAGATGGATTCTCTGCCTCCAATTTGCTGAAAAGCCCAGAACAACAGCATCTTCTGGGGTACTTGAAAAACCTGTGAAGCTGGAAGAACTGCCTTGGGCAAGAATCCATTGCAGCATCAAAATTATATTACGTTTGGATTGTATGCCCCATGCAAATGCTTTCTATTTAGGACCCTTTAATCCTAAATTAGGATTTAATTTGTGCACAGCCCAGGCCCCAAATACATTGTATAAAGAGTATTGATTAAGCCCCCCCTTTACTCACACTAATATTTATTGCCATGTGAGCAAAACATACAGCTATGATTTGTTTTTTTTTCATGCTGCCGTCAAATACGTAACAACCCAGACTTCCTATCTTGGCCATCCACCAGCAGAATATATGAGCACGAGCGGGAGGAGAAACATGTGGCCAAATATGATTGTAATTCCCTTGCTATAGCTTGTCCATTGGGTTGTGGGATCATAGGGAGCAAACCACTACAACCAACATGATGAAGTTTAACAAACGTGCTGAATAAAGTCTCCATATTTGCCTCGGAATCCTTCCTTGAAGAGGAATATTAAAAACCATATAGTCATTTAGACTATTTTTTTCATCTATAAACTTGAGGACAATGCCAGTTCTTATTTTTGGTTTGAGGAATTTTTAATTATCGTTTCAAAATATTTGCTTAGTGTGCTGTGGTTTGTGCCTCAGCAAAGAAGTAAAACGACTTTGACAGCTCCATAGACTGACTTGGTAAATTATAACACCATTCTAGTGAGCTCTGAAATAAATTCTCCCAGTAGCGGTCGCTGAGTATTTGTATAGACGTATGTCTGGCTCCACTTTTGGCTCTGTGGTTTCTGTGGTAGCTGCCGGTGGGGCTTAGCTAAGCATCCTTCTGTGTCTTGGCTACCTTGCTATTTTGATCCTTTTATGCTTTGTTGCTAAATGTAAGGCTGATTGTCTTTACCACGCAAAACTGAAAACATTGCAACTGACACTTTATCTGATTATTTATTATTTGGATCTGTTACACTCTATTTAAACTTTTTGAGGAAATTAGGCAAAAAAAAAAAAATTAACGTTCTTGTCCAGGCAAGCAAAATAATAAAACAATATTCCCCTTTTGTCCCCTGCAAATGTTATGTCCTGCTACAGCGCCACTTTTGCAAGGAAAGACCAGTGCTGGATGGCCCTTGATAGAAATGGGCCTGGACCTTGGCCGCCCAGAAGTTTTATAGCTTTATACACTAGGAGAGAGGGCCCTGCCCCTGCAGGCCTACAATCTAAGTGATAAGGGGTGGAGACAAAAGGTCACAAATAATATATACTAAGAGGCCGATTCATTAATAGCGGCAGGTAGCGACAGTTGAGCGACTGTAGCGGCATTTTCAGAGCGCCCGCTAGTAGTCGCTGTGCTTGGCCACTGTTCGGTTGTTGATAGCGACTCAGTCGGTTTGCCGTAATGTTGAATATTGGGTGAGGAGTCGCTATTTGACAGGTTCCGTGCTGTATGGGAGCGCATGATAGCGACTGGCCCTAGCGACCGGCTCCCACCATATTCATTAAAAAATCATGCTCAAAAGATCCTTGCGCTGTAAAATGCATGTTTAAACCCCAGAGCGCTGGCGGCGATGGGTTAAAAGTAGTTTTTTAACCCCCCAAACAACCATATTTTTGGAAACCAAAAAAAAAAGTTTTTTTAAATAATTTTGTAATATGAATACATTAATATCAGACCTGTAATATCAATTCTGCACTTTTTTTTTTTTTTTATTTACCTTAAAAAATTATCTAAAATGGCAGAAGTGGTCACAGAATTTTTCACATTTAAAAAAAAAAAAAAAAAAAAAAAAACATTAATAACAATTAATTATGAATATTTAAAGATTGTTCCATTGAAATGCATTGGAGAGCGCCAGGTAGCGAGAGGTCATACCTGTCGCTGTTCAAGGTCGGACGCTGGCGCTGTGGGCTGAGGCTGGAATAATGATGAATGAGTGGCTATATGGCGCTATCTCAGTCGCTAAGCAGGATTGGCTTGATAAATGTGTGATTGTGGTGGGGGGGCGGCGTTCTCGTGGTGGGGCCCGTCATTACCGGCCGCTCACCAGTCGCTACCTGTCGCTATTCCTTCATAAATAAGGGCCTTAGTATATGGCAAGTAATCTGGATGCCATGTAATCTAAAGTGGTACAGGCTGATAGGTGAGAGACGTGTCTAAATAGGTGGGTTTTGAGGGCACCCTTAAATGTCTGAAGGCTTGGGGAGTAGTAAATTGCAAAGGGTAGGACATTCCAGAGTAATGTATGTGAAGTCCTGAACAAGGGAGTGAGTAGGGTTGAGGACAGGAGGAGTTGCTGGGCAGAGCAGAGACATGGGGTTATGCGTATGATATTAATAAGGTTACGGATGCCAGGTGTGGTGCAGTATTAAGTTAGTAGTGCTTCTGGAGATGAAGTTGAAGGTAGACTGAAGACAGACCTGGGCCAGGTTTGGGTGATATATCATATGCAGCAAGGGGTAGAAAAGAGAGAGAGAGAGAAGGTGGCTTATGAAAAAAAGAGGCAATGCGTTTTCTCTGCATTGTTGGAGAAAAGATTGTGTCAGTGAAACAGAGAAATTAATGAGAGAGGATATAACTGAATGGTAAAAGTGAAGGGGGTGAAGAGGGGTTTACCAATAGCAGGGGGGTGCTTTGTATGTACTGTTCTGAGTATAACTACTAACACAATAATCAGGCAGTAGAACAGCATTGTGAACGCTGAGTTGAGGTTCAGACAAGAAGAATATTTTTCTAATCACAGGTGTAATTCTTCTTAGCACATATAAAAATTCAGAAATTAAACTCGACCTTCATTTAATGAAAAGCCTAAACCCTTACAAAAATTATTCCACAGCATCTAAAAATAATATATTTTACATTTTTAGTCGCTTACTTATTATTCTTTCCCCCACTGGGCTGCAACTCTGTTCAGGACCCTAGGATACAGGTGCCACCATCTTACTTCAGAAGCATCACATACTGCGTAGAGAGGAGGGGGGGGGGACTTCAGGGGGTGGGTTATAGCTGTGCTTTGCACAGACAGAGCAGAACTGATGTCAGGAAAAGGAAAGCCATCCCACAATGCAGAGCGGCAGTCAGAAGACACTTCCTGTCTGCAGGTAGCCTGAGACTCGATGGGCTGCCATCCTGGATGTTTAAAGGCTCAGTAGATGCAATAGATGCAGGTAGGATGATTTTTAAAGTGGGCAATCTGTATGCACAGGGTGGGGGAAACATATAAGATAGACTCTCATTTAAGGTGATGGTCCGGTTCAAGAAAAACTCTACCCAGCATTAGAACTTGGTATATACTTGTATAGTTGTGAAAATATTTTCTGTTTTAATTTTCCCCCAAAAATCACCTATTCCTGTGATTGGACATTTGTACAGGTGTACATCCTTTTTTAAGTTTGGAAAAACAGCACCTTATGAACTATTCTAAAGAATTTGCCAAATTGTTCTATATACCCCATAGGGTGCTGTTTTCTTTTCCAAACTTTGAAAAAAATATCTTTACCCCATTAGAAGAATGATGCACTGCAGCTGTAAAATTGCCCCATTGCATGGGTAAGGGATTTTTGGGAAGTATTGATACAGAAATGTTTAATAGATTTTTTTTTCAAGTAAATAAACTACCTCAGATCTAAACTCACACCAGAAAGCACTCCCACCAGATCTTTAGTATAACCCTGTATATTTCAATATCCAGAAAAAATCCTCTCCTCAGAATAATACAGGTTGTTATAGTTGAAACAGAAGGGAGCAACATCATACTAAGGTCTATGATTTTGAAATAAAATGTCCAAAAAGGTTATTTTTGTCCACGTATTGAACAGATACAGTAAGTGCATAGTTGTCAAGTTTTGTTTCATTCCAGACAGCAATAATTATCTTCTAAAGCATTTCTTGTCTCTATTGTTTTCACTTCAAATTGGTCTAGTCTGTTCATAGTGGGAACTGTATTGTTACTTGACCTAAGGTTATAGTAGATTATAATAATATGCTACATTATCATCTGTTATCTACCACTTTCTCTGCAGCCTGGGGTGTTTTAACAGGTCCAAGAGGAGAATAGATATGTTTGGTTATATTAGATTGACAGTTGTGAATTTTTTACAACACAATTGTACTAGAAAACTTTTTAAGTCAGCATATCTCTCAGTTATATCAAACTGCGTGTAATTTTAATAGACCCTCAGGTAACCGTAAACCAACTAGATTGTTTCAGGAATGCACACCACCTATACATAATATAGATATAATAAAGCCTAAATGCATATTGGACCTAATTTACAAAATTTGCAGGTTTTTGCTAGTTCGCTCTACCTTCAGTGCACTGTGTGCTACAACTGGGCAATATAGCCGAGAAACTGAGATATAATTCTCGCAAACAGAGTTATAATTGGATTGAAACATAGAAACATAGAAGGTTGACGGCAGAAGGAGACCATACGGTCCATCTAGTCTGCCCTTATGTGTATATTGTATGTTCTCTTTATCTTAGGATAGATGTGTGCTTATCCCAGGCATGTTTAAATTCAGTGACAGTCGATTTTTCAACTACCTCTGCTGGAAGTTTGTTCCAAGCATCTACTACTCTTTCTGTAAAATAATATTTTCTAACATTGCTCCTGATCTTCCCCCCGACTAGCTTCAGGTTGTGCCCCCTTGTTCTATCATTAAGTTTCTTCTTAAAAACACTTCTGTCCTGAACATATATAAAGGTCTCAATCATGTCCCCCCTCTCCCTTCTTTCCTCCAGACTGTACAAATTAAGTTCTTTAAGTCTCTCCTGATAAGTTTTAAGTTTAAGTCCTTCCACCATTTTTGTTGCCGGCCTTTGGACACGTTCTATTTGAATAATGTCTTTTTGCAGGTAAGGGCTCCAGAACTGCACACAGTATTCTAGCTGTGGCCTTACCAGGGCTTTATACAGCGGCATCACAACCTCCTTCTTCCTACTGGTGATGCCTCGAGCTATGCAGCCGAGCATCCTGCTTGCTTTTCCCACTGCCTGGCTATACTGTCCACTCATCTTGCAGCTATCAGTAATCAGTACCCCTAAATCTCTCTCCTCCGAGGTCCTGGCTAACACAGTGCTGCCCATACGGTGCTCAGAGCAGATGATTTTACATTTAGAGACATTAAACTCTAGTTTCCACAGTTTTGGCCATCTATCCAGTAAAGCTAAATCATTTTCCATGTTGCAGACACCTCCAGGAATATCCACCCTATTACTAACCTTTGTATCATCAGCAAACAAACATAAGGACACCTGACTAACTTCAGGTGTTTTGATGCACCTTGTCTGGCTAAAAGAGGGGTGTTTATATAGAAAAATGGTTTAGCGCAAGCATGGCAGATTTGATTTTGATCATTACAACCCACCTATTGAGACAAGAATACAGTCTGGCTTACATAGTTAATACAGTTGAAATAAACATATGTCCATCAACTTCAACCAATAGTGTTGGGGTAGGGGAAGTTATGTTTTTTTTTGTTTTTTTTACTGATAACCGCTAATAGTAACTGTTAATGTCTAAATAAGCATCTAATCCTTTTTTGAAGCTGCCACCAGTTGATGCTGTAACAAGCTTCTGGGAGAGGCTATTCCACAAATAGTTCTTATGGTAAAAAAATGATTGTCGCCTCCAGAGACTGAATTTCTTTTTTACCAGTAGAAGGGAGTGCCCCCTTGTCTTTAGAGAGGATTTTACCTGAAATAGTGTTTCCCCAAATTTTTTGTATTGGCCATTTATATATTTATACAAGCTAATCATGCCCCAACCCCCCCCCCCCCCCAGTCGTCTCCTCTCAAGACTAAACAGATTTAATTCTCTCCTCATAACTAAGATCTTTCATTCCTATGATTAATTTGGTGGCTCTCCTCTGCACCCTTTCTATAGTCAGGCTTAAGCAATTCTTAAGCAATTCTCTTAACCCTTTTGTTGCCAAGCACGTAACACCTACGTGCTGGCTTGGCTGGGCCTTAAGTGCCAAGCCCTTAGGTGTTACGTGCTTGACTTTCCTCGCTTCTAGTTTAAAAAATAAAAATAAAAAATACTCACCTAACCCCTTGTTGGATCCGGCCGGGTCTCCTCTTTAATTTGGTGCCATCCGATCCCCTGTGGGGGGTCGGATGGCTCCAGGAGAGCCCCCGGAATAGGCCCCCCCCCCCGCTTCTGCAGCAGCAGCTGCTAACTGTAAAAAAATAAAAAAATAAAAATGACATTCACTTACCTGTGTGTGCGCTGGCTCCCGCTGTCCCTCCTCTTCACCTGGGGGGCCTCCGATCCCCCCCCAGGACTTACCGATCTACCGCTGTCCCTCCTCTTCACCTGGGAGGCTCTCTCCTCTCTTCTTCTCGATGGCGGCCCCTTGGGGGCGGGGCTTATGAAGTCATCCCGGCCCCGAACGGGCTTCAGCTTTCTCAGCTTCTCAGATGCCGGTGATCGGCGCTGGGGAAGGAGGTGACAGGAGATCCTCTGATCTCCTGCCTTCTCCTTCTCTGGATGCCGATCACCGGCATCTGTCAGCTGAGTGGCGAGGGACAAGAGCTTGCAATCGAAGGTAAGTACAGTAAAAAAAAAAATTTTTTTTTTCTAATAAAATACTTTTTATTATTGTGTGGTGGTTTTTTTTAACAGTTAACCCTTTGTGAGCTGGTAAGGGGTCCATGAGACCCCTTATACCAGTTCACAAGGCTGGGGGGGTGGCAAGTCACCTGCCCTAGCGGGTGGCTTGCCATTAACCCCCGCACCCCCATTACCTGCCTCCCCAAAGGCCAGGGGGGGGCAGAAGAGCCCGGGCCCACATAGGCTATGTGGGCTCGTAGGCTGCAGGGTGGGGGGGCCACCAAAGCTGGCCCCCCCACTCTGTGCCTACAAGCCCCCATAGCTGGTCCCGGGCTGGTTACTTTGGGTAAGGGGGACCCCACGTCATTTTTTTTTTGGGATTTTTAAGGGTTTTTAACCCTTAAAAATCCAAAAAAAAATGGGGTCCCCCTCCCCGGGAAGGGGGACCCTATGTCATTTTTTTTTTTTAATTAACCATTTGTCATCCAGCAGCTATAAAAGGCTTCTGGGCAGGAAAGGGTGTCTACCTATACATATGTGGTATCGCTGTAACCGGGAGAAATTGGGGTTTCTCACGCAATAAGATTTTATTGACAAACTTACATTTTTTATTACAAAAAACTCTACAAATTGTAAAAAAATATTTTTTTTTATTTTTTTTCACACATTTCACCCAAAAATATTGAGAATACACCTAAAAAATACAAACAAGACATTTCATGTTAAAGCCCAGACTCTGTTGAAAAAAACAATATATAATTTTCCTGGGAAATCCCTGGAAATCCTTTCAAAAATGACAGTTGAACATGTGTAGCGCAAAATGGTGAAACATCGTCTGGCAACAGGGAGTGGCAAATGCTGCAGGTAGGCTGGCAGCGAAAGGGTTAAGGGACATATGCCATAAAGTTCAGTACCGACTGCTGGTGATCCTTCCCAATTGTTTCTATCACTTATCCTTTAGATTGTATGCTCACTCAGGAGTGGCTTGGCAAAAAAATAGTGAAAAGTATTGTGAAAACAGTTTTATTAGTTGTAGTTCAAATACTAGTTACATATGTAACATTCAAGTTCAAAATATTTGGTATTGATGCAAATTTCAACTGATCTTGGACAATCTTGGAATAACTACAATTGATTCTTATGGGGTTTGTTGCTAAAAATCAGGAGACCTGACCAGGCAGCATTTGCCCAACTTCACAGAACTATACAGAACAGATAGTAAATATTATACCATAAGCAAACACGTGCGTAGTCGGGCAAACATGGCACATCTTGTTTGGTAAACGTGGCAAACATGGCAAAAACACATGCAAATGCCCATGAATAATATCAAAGTGATTAGTAAATCAGCCCAACTGTATACAAATCTGTCAACTTAAGAAAAAAAGGATACGGCATGGCATTGAGCTTATAATTTAATTAGGGCCCCTTGGGGAGTATATGTCACTCATGCCTACTATAATTATAATTCAAAATATGAACATACAGTATTGTAATCTGCTGAACAATTAGTATTGAATTAAAAAGTTTGGGTTCGATAAGTTTGAATAAAAGTTCGGGCTAGGGGCACCAATGGGAAATCAATGGGACCTGAACTTACTGCTGACCAGGGACCGGATCAGGACTCAGGTAAGTTAAAGACGCTTCCTGCATACTCTGGGTTATGGGGCTGTTTAGCTTTTCCTTGTTCGGGCTGAACGCTGAACTTGAACAAGGACTTTTGTCTGAAGTGGTCCTGCGCCGCGATCGCGGGCTGCAGCTCAGTCCTGGCATCCCCGCAATTGAGATGCACTTCCACGCCCAGCCATTGAGAACCCACCAGACACAATAGGGAACCCAGTGATGCAGTTGGAACCCGGTGATGCAGTGCCTTCAACTCCCTATGCACAGCATAAACAACTGATTGGACCAGATCCCATGCATGCACCATGGGAATGTCACAAAGTGGAGTTGTATGGGCGACCTGGGGGGTTTCAAACAGTGTAACCAAATCAAGGACCAGGATCTATTACCAGGATAGTAAAAATCCTGGTAAAATGCCTGCGGAGTGATCTAATAACTGTGTATAAATATGTGCAGGGTCTATACAAAGATCTGTCCTACAATCTATTTAAACCCAGAACTGTAACTATAACACAGGAGCATCCACAAGGATTTGAGGAAGGGGAAGATTCTTTACTGTAAAAGCAGTGAGACTATGGATCTCTCTGCCGGAGGAGGTAGTCATGAAAAATACACTGATGAGATTCAAAAGTGTCCTGAATGCCCCTCTTATGTGTAATAACACCAGCTAGAGCTACTAGACCACTAATAAACAGGCTGAACTGGATGCACTATAGTGTTTTTTCAGCTTTACATACTAGTTCCTTGATTCACTAAAGGTAGAAAAAAACATAACGCTTGGAAACTTGGGATCGCATGCAGACATTTTTAAAACTTAGGAGTGAGGCTGAAGTTTAGATCTGAGTGTAAATTCAGCATTGTATATGTAATGCATGCAATTACTTAAAACTGTTAGTAACAGATCAAGACAGCTGGATTTTAGGTTTCAGTTAATTTTATTTGCTCTTATTTAGCTGTATATGTACAATTATGGGGGGGGGGGGGGGGAGCGTGATTTACAGTGAGCATAACATGTAGTTTTGCTGGGGCCATCCACATACTTGTAGTTTTGCTATGTGGGACCCCACAAATAGGACTGAAATACTTACCTTTCCATTTAAAAACACATGCAAATGCCATTTGTCATGCATAGAAATATCTGACATTTGTGCCTGTTTACGTACAGGGGACACCAATAGGCAACAGGAGAGTGCACATCCACCTTGTGCCATTTTAGCCTCCTGCCTATGTGATCGGCGCGCCTCAGCCTTGAGATGTGTTTTATATTGGTCATGTGTGACTCACTTTTTATCAGAGGGCTTTATAATATGCTGTCCCCCTTTTAAAGTGGACCGAAACCCATCTCAGACAGCCCTGGAATCCATGATTGGCTGCACGTGGCCATATTTGCACAGTAGGACTAGGGAAAGATAAGTCTTGCTGAGTGACCTGGGGGGGGGGGGGGGGGTCACACAACGGGGCATCCAAAATCAAAGGCTTTGTTCCATTTTAATTCAATGTTTTTTTAATTACTTTGTGATGGTATTTTTTGTGATGTATGTTTATGTTGGCATGGCATTGTGTATTGTTTACATCATTTACGTTTGCCTCTGCTGATCCAGTGCAGCAGCATGCAATGCAATAACTAGATTGCACATAATACTGTCCTCATGTTGTGGTCGGCCCATGGATTTTGCTCATGGTGTCTGGGGGATATTTCTAACCACGCTGTACTCAGTCAGAAAGCAGATTGAGCCTCGTCTATTTTGTGTCTCACCATGACATGCCCACAGTCCTGTGGATGTCACTATAGTTTATTTTATATAAATGTGTGGCCAGATTCAGTGTTTATGCCAATATTTGTGGAGACCTGTATAAAAGAAAACAGCGTTCAAGATTGTTGAATCACATGAAAAATCGACCATTAATGAATCAAGCCCCATGAGAATATTTATTTCATTCAGGTTTTTTAAATTGTGAGTAAACGCTTTTTCTTGTGTTTTTTTTCCTTGGTGTGATATAGAACCAGATTTACCTGGGCAATTATTTTTAACATTTGGACAGCTAAAAATGGTGCTATACTGCACAGAGGGAAAAAGTGTTTACTCGCAAAAAAACGTGAAGGCCACGTAATGCCAGATGAACGTCACGTGAATGTCAGGTCTCAGTGCAAAAGGTGTATTTATCAAGTCCAAGTCAGAGGGCACCTCTAATAGTGCCAGGTAGCCCCTTAAAATAAAAAATGGGGATTACAACAGGTGCTGTGTGCCTAAAATCCCACATTTTAAGAGCCTTTGTGAGCGTTTATTTTTTCCCCGGGCCGGCGCTAGGTGTCGCTAACACATAGACACAGGGCCGGATTATGGGGAAGGCCGCGTCCAGGCTATACCTTTAGCAAAGTGCACACCCATGCCAGTTTGTGAATGGCTGGTGCAGGTGCTCCCCACAGCTAGAGGTGAGCAGGGATGTGGCTGGCAGTGTGTCAGAGAGACTATCGGAGCTGAATGGAGCTGAGCATTCTGAATGGCATAGTGGCTAGCACCTGTAGCCTCTAGCTACGCCCCTGCCCTGACCTGCTGCACCCGGGTCATGTGCCCCCTCTAGCTAGGCCCCTGTCCTGACCTGCTGAACCCGCATCACATGCCGCCTCTAGCTACACCCCTGTCCTGACCTACTCCACCTGGATCGCAAGCCCCCCCTGCCCCCTGTAGCTACGCCCCTATCCTGACCTGCTGCACCCGGATCATGTGCCCCCCTCTAGCTATGCCCCTGCCCTGACCTGCTGCACCCAGGTCACATGCCCGGCAGTAAGTGAGCGGGTGCCAGACAACCACCAATCAGTTACTTGGCTGGACTATTATTTTAAAGGAAAAAAAATACTGTATTTGGGGCCTCCACCTGATTTCGTGGCTCCGGGCTTCAACCACACTTATTCCGGCGCTGCATAGGCATATAAAAGCTGCGAACATTGCCTGCCCGGGAGCACTACAGCTGATAGTACCAGCAGGCTGAAGTCGACGTTGTGGTGTGGGCGCTGCTTAGCGTTTTGGACTAGGCGCTAAAGTGATGCCCACACCTTTTATAATAAATTACCCTCCCCATCAAGACTTGTATCACTGATTTCAGGGCTGTAAGCCCTTTCCTCAGGGTGGCAATAGCCCCTCGGTGTGCACTCCTGCACCCAGCCAGATAGAACGGGCACATGGGTGCACGCACTCCACAAGGGAACTGTGGATGTGGATGCTGCTGCTCCATATGCCGACACTCAGATAACAAAAATGCTTTATGCCGTGCATTAGTATGCCTGGCATAATGCACTGATTGTACACAAGCCACGAGTTGAGTGGGCGATCTGGGGGATTTCACACAATGTGCATACAAAATTGGAGTACCCCGGGGGGAAGGACCAATCACCGGCATAATGGAATTCACAGTAACTGGTCCACTTCAAAAGAGCACACAGTATTTCTAATTATACTCCCTGACTCCTTGCCTGAAACTCTTCCATCATGGGCATTCCAATTTTATGTAATTGTAAATGTATTTATTTTGCCATTTTATGCTTATACCTACATAGGAATTTGTGCTCAGCATTTATTGCATCCGTGCAGTGAGAACACACACAAGTGCCCAAAGCAGTGGGCTCAGAGCCAGATGATGAGAGGGGTGCAAGGAGCGTGAGCCCCGGGGCCTCCACCATTTGCCCTGCAAAGGGGACTTCCACCAACCTTTGGATTGTGGTCTGCTCCAGGAGGCTTTTCAGTCTTTGGTCTGACAGGCTGTGGGGCCAGCAACAAAGCTATCAGCAGCAGTGCCCCCCCTCCCTCCCCCCGTGCCTGGGCAAGCCATTTTTCTGTTTGCTAACCTGCAGCCAAAGCTACCACAGGGCAGGACAGAGAGTCTAGAGCAGCAATGCCTTCGTCAGCAACGCTACAGTGATGGGTGCAGAGCCGTCACTGCACATAAGCCACCAAGCACAGCTGCTGGCAGCTCAATGCAGGGAACTGTTTTCTTCTGCACCAGCTGGTTGACTTGACTACCCCTCGTCCAGAATGGCAAACAGGAGTTTCCAAGCAGCACAAGGATGGCACAAGGGACTCGATGTGATGTTCCAGTAAGTAGGTGAGTGCCAGACAACCACCAATCAGTTACTTGGCTGGACTATTATATTAAAGAGAAAAAAATACTGTATCTGTGGCCTCCACCAGATTTTATGCCCAGGGGCATCCACCACACTTAATCCGGCCCTGAGTGGGCTGCCTTGTCAATGGCGCTCTAGAACTTCCTATCAATAAGTTAGAGGTAGTCTGCCTTTGTGACTTTTTATGTCCTTATTGTACAAGAGAGCTGTTGTGTTATTGTCATCAGCAATGAGGATCAGCCAGGCTTTTTCAGGCTGCTTCTTGGTGAAATTTTTGGTTTACTTTCAATTTACGACATTGAAAATATTTACAGAAGAAAAAAAAACTACACGTAACTAAGTATAGATTCAAACGGGATATTTAGGAGTCTATTATAATTTAAATGTCAGCACTAAGTGCTAATTAGTGGCTTGCGTAGCTAGCCCCTGGAAAGGTTAAGAGTCATTGAAGTGGCATAGTAAAAGAAATTGCAAATGATCTTCTTTTGGCTGTCAGGCAAGATGATATCATGGATGTTCACATCAAAGCAGGGTGATTATGTCTAGACAGAAGAGATGAACATTTTCTATCATTTATTAAAGCTTCTTTAATGTGATCACCTGCCCCAAACATTGGGTGGTTGACTACATTTTTCCCTATTAAGGTTACAGTACAAAAACACTGTCTACTGATGAAGAGCCAAAAGTAATTGAAATTCCTTACACTTCTATTGTTTAAATAGATAATGGTGAGGGGGGCTGTGTGTAAGATTAGTTTCAAGTGCATTGTATTTTCAATACTCAGCAAATAGCTAGAACTGTAATTGAATTTCAATGGGTTATGCGCTCTTCTAAATGGCAAGTGTTGTTTTTGCACTTTAGAGAGATTTGTGGTTGCTGATTGATCTCCAGATCTGTTTACAAAATTAACTTAGGCCTAACAGATTTTGTTTATGATCTAGTGGAAGGAGATATTAATCACAGTTAATAAATGTCTTATTAATTGTTTTCTTAATAATAATAATGATAATAATAATAATGCATAAATAAAATTAATTAGTAAAATGGCAGAATATACCACAGTAGCGTACATGAATTAGCAAAGCGGGTGCAAGTTACAAATCTCAGCAAATCAATCAGTATACAACGCACTAGTGAGAAACTACTTTGTCCAACCAAGCTTTTAGTGGTCCACATCCATTTTCTACATAATGGTTGTGGGGCTGCACTGACAGTCTCAGGAGGCATGCAGATTGCTGGAGCCCCCCCTGTATAGACCCCAACAATCCTTACCTGAATCACGAGCCTGGGATGAAATGCAGCTCCGCAATTGGCCGCCGGCACATCCCGTGGGAGGATCAAGGGTCAGGTAAGGATAGTAAGTGTTGTGTGGGTCTATGCTATGCATGTTAGGGCTCCAACAATCTGGATGCCCAATGGAGACTGTCATAATGCCGGCCCACGCCCATTATTTAAGAAGTGCGTCATTAAGCATATTTTTGCTGGAATACCGTAAGTTTTAGAGCACCAACATCTTTCTTTTTTGGCCCTGCTCCTTTGACTAGTATGGCACTGGAAATCACAGGGCCCGATGATAACTCATTTGCTTTGGTTGTTGCATTAGTTATAGGCCGGCTGGTGTTAGCGCCTGTTGGACCTGACTGCGATTATAACAGCGACAGTTTGCCCCACTTTGTATCGCTATCTTTTCGGTGCTGCACAGTGCATTTATTAATTTTTGCCACCCTGAATATATTGGCGCTGGTCGGTGTTTCATTATTACTGTTAAACTATATCTCTGCTGGGGACAAAGTTTACAGTGCGTTTAGGCTGCTTTTTAGTTGTTGTACAAGCTACACACTGGTGAGCAAAAAAAGTCATGAAAAACAATTTAAAAACAATTTAAATATAAGTAAAAAAAATTAATCTAGGTCCTATGTTAACTTTATTGAAAAGTAACAATGTTCTGTTCAAAAAGAGTGGGTAATATTTAACCGGACAAACAGCCCGGCACAGTTGGAAAAGAAAGGTGGCGGCCATTTTGAAGCATCCTCTCTCAGCATCTCAGCCATGCTGCTGCCTGAATTCAACTGACATACCTGACAATGCACAGTAACAGGAAGACTAGCAGCACTGCAAATGCATGAGCCGCCATTTTTTTTCTAAAATTTACTACAGCTGGAGCTGTAAAAAGGTAAATCTAAATTGCCCTGGGGAGGGATGCATATGAGCACTGTTTGTTCTGTTGGGCTGGTTTAAGTCATTTTTGACTGTTGGTCCACTTTAATTATAAGCATAAAACACCTCAATACAGTTTTGGCCATTGTGCTCCATGGGATCTCAACCTACCACACCAGTTGAAACCGGCACATCCTCAACCAGAGCGCCCAGTGATGTGAACTGTATTGTGCTAATGTTAAATTAGCACTGTTATATTGACGCTGACATATTTTGTTTGTTGCTTGTTAAATCGCACACTGTGTGCCTCTGAGGCAAAAATATTGGCACTGAGTGGTATTAACAGACACTGATGTTTGATAAATCAGGCTCTAAATTGCTTGCAGAAAAGATAAGTAGGTTATCACAAGGTAAAAAGTGACAACAGGGGTTTAATCTAGGCAGAGGAGCAACACAAAAAATTATTGTAGCCATATAGGGACAATGTACATAATGAATAACTTTCACAGATATGCATCACATCACTTTAGATAGAATATGAGTTTCCTCGCTCATGGAAGCCAGCAACCATCTTTTTCTTTATTGCATGGCACGGCCCGCTTCGGTATTCATAACAGTTATTCCGCCACAAGTTGGCGCAGTGGAACTGCAGAAAAGCTGTGGCTTGTCCCGGCTCCCTATAAAAACGGGCTTAACCATAGAGTTCCCCAGTGTTTCCTCTGCAGTGGACTGCGAATTTAGCAGATGACTCTCTCTTGCGCAGGTGAGCGTGTCAACCAAGCCTGAGGCCCTGCAAGTCTATTTCCATCCGTTTCTGGACCCTCACTGCATCCCAGCCTTGGCTGACAGATCGGGTGAAGGTAGAAGAGCACTAGGGTCAAGTGCTCCTGGAGCGATGCTCCAAGCCGCAGACCCTGTAACACAAAGAGTAGCCGGCCATAGGCTTTATGGTAAGCCTCTTAGGGATGCAGAGTTTCTGTACTAGCTTCTGAGGGGGTAAGTAGTTTGGGGACTGTGTCCCCTCATTTTCTTTTGGGTCCTACCCTTCCCCCCCTCCCTCCCTCCCTGACCATGGCTGCTCGCCGCTGCTTTCTCATCTCTCTCTCTCCCCCCCCTAACTTGGTTGGGGGGGGGAAAGGGGGGGTGGTAGCGGCAAGTAGTCATATCTGTGGTGTTTTACCACCTTGGTGCTTAAAGAATGGGAACGTCCTAACAAGTTGCCTGCGGTGCCCAAGGGTTTGGATAAAAGGTATCCCTTACCCGTTGATCTTGTTAAGAGGTGGTCCTTTCCCCCTGAAGTGGACGCTCCCATGCTAGGCTTGTCCAATACTTCGGTCATGCCTTCCCCTGACACTACCACTCTGAGGGACGGAGAGGACCGGCGCATGGATCAGGTGGCCTGCCATGCTTTTACCTGTGTGGGGGCTGGCTTGCGCCCTATACAGTATATGCTGCTGCCATTACTGCTTTTGCCCTTAAGAAACTGCGTAAGCGTCTCATTGATGGCACAACAGCTGGTAGTGTGGGGGAGGAATATAGGACTCTCTTACTTTGCACTGATTTTGTGGCCTTTATCCTTACTGCTATGGATGATGCTGTGCGGCTGTGTGGAAGGACCTCTGCGCTCTTGGTGGCTATGCCCTGCTCTGTCTGGTTGCGCCAGTGGGCAGCTGACGCTATGGCTAAGAAAGCTCTCACTAGCCTCCCCTTCGTGGGGCTGCGGCTATTTGGGGAATGGCTTGATGTTCTAGCCAAGGATGGGAGGCTGCCTCAGCATAGGAGGCATTCTTGGCCCTTTCGGGGGTCCTCTGCCCCCCTCCCTTCCTTTCGCATTCCCAGAGAGGGCCGTGGCTCCCTCCTCTCCAGTGGTCGCAGAGATTCTTGGGGCCGTGGCAGAAACCGTGGTCGTACCGGTCTCTCCTGGAATCCTAAGCCCAAACCCTCTCCCAAGCCCCCTCAGGCATGAAGGGGCGCCCTCACCCATTGGGGTGGGGGGACTGCTTCGGGTCTTTGCTCACGTCTGGAGACTTCATGTCTCAGACCGGTGGATTCAGGAGGTAGTGTCCTCCGGTTACAAGATAGAGTTTGCAGCCTGCCCCCCCCCCCAAGATTCATCAGGTCCCAGATGTCTTTAAACCCCCTGTCCACTCAGGGGTTGCTTCTGGCGGTTCATTGCCTGTTAGAGTCTGGAGTCATTTGTTTGGTGCCTCATCAAGAAAGAGGTCAGGGGTACTATTCCAATCTTTTCACGTTCCCCAAAAAGGACGGCTCCCTGAGGCCCATTCTGGATCTGAAGGGCCTCAACAAATTTGTCAGATTCAAGCATTTTTGCATGGAGATGCTGCGCTCTGCTGTCAGTACCCTTCGCCCGGGCAACTTCATGACCACTGTGGACATCAAGGATGCTTATCTTCATGTACCTATCTTTACAGGTCATCAGAGATTTCTAAGGTTTGAGCTGCAGGATCAGCATTACCAGTTTGTGGCTCTACCCTTCGGTATCACCTCGGCACCTCGGGTGTTCACCTAGGTGCTGGCGGGAGTGATGGCTCTGCTAAGAAACCAGGGCTTCCATATCATTCCTTACCTGGACGACATCCTGATTGTGGCCGAGTCTTTTCCTCAGGCCGAGGGGGACACTCAAATGGTGACATCCACTCTGGAGTCTTTCAGCTGGGTGATCAACTATCCCAAGTCTTCTCTGTCCCCGTCAATGGTGAGGACCTTTCTGGGCATGACTCTGGATACCTCTCAGGTCAAGGTGTTCCTCAGCAGAAGGTGGAGGGTCTTCAGCTGCAGGCTCGGGCTCTGCTGTCGTGTCCTCATCCCTCCATCTGTCAAGGGATGCAGTTGGTGGGCCTGATGGTGTCCTGCTTCGAGGCAGTCCCCTTTGCTCAGTTTCACATGAGACATTTTTAGTTGCACCTCTTGTCAGTTTGGGATCGGGACCCTGTGTCCCTGGATCAGGAATTTGTTCTGTCTCCCCTGGCTAGACAGTCTTTCTCGTGGTGGCTGGACTCAAGGAACCTTCTGGGGGGCAGGTCCTTCCTGCCCCCGTACTGTGAAACGGTCACCATGAATGCCAGTCTCACCGGCTGGGGAGGCTTCTGGAAGTCTCCGAGGTTCCAGGGTTGGTGGGGCCCACAAGAAGCCCATGTTCCAATGTCCTGGAACTGAGGGCGATCAGGTTGGTTCTTTCTCGCCTATCCACTCACCTCCTGGGTCAGGCTGTTCAGATTCGCTCAGACAACCAGACGGCGGTTGCCTACATCAACCATCAGGGAGGGACTCGGAGCAAGCGAGCCTTCAAGGAAGTGTCCCCGATTCTGTCTTGGGCGGAACAGCATGTTACCTGCATCTCAGCGGTCTACATCCCAGGGGTGGAGAACCAGGTGGCGGACTCCCTGAGCAGGGGGACGTCTCGTCTGGAGGAGTGGTCTCTCAACAATCAGGTGTTTCTCTCCCTCTGTCACCGCTGGGGTCAGCCAGACGTGGACCTGTTTGCATCCCGTCACAATCACAAACTTCCCAGATTTGTCTCTCTGCCTCAGGATCCTCTGGCCTTCACCATGGATGCCTTGGCAATACCTTGGACGGAGTTTCAGCTTCTCTATGTGTTCCCTCCGTTTCCTCTCCTGGGCAGGGTCATGCGCAAGATAGCCCAAGAGCGGGTACCAGCCATACTGGTGGCCCCTTGTTGGCCAAGAAGAGTTTGGTTCGCAGACGTCATGCGGTTGGCAGTAGACCGCACGTCTTGCCCAAGGATCCTGATCTTCTCACCCAGGGCAGCTACGCCATGCCAATTTAAAAACTCTGGCTTTAACGGCTTGGCTGCTGAAGCCTCCATATTGATGGAAAAGGGGTTTCCTGCTTCTGTTCTTGATACCATGATTCGGGCTAGGAAGAAGTCCTCGTCCTTTATCTATTACAGGGTCTGGCATGCTTTCATTGCCTGGTGTGAGTCCAAGTCTCTTCCCTGTCGGGTATTTTCTATTCCTAGGATTCTGGAATTCTTGCAACATGGTTTGGATCAGGGCCTTCAACTTAGTACCCTAAAAGGCCATGTTTCAGCTCTGGCAATTTTTTTCCAAAGATCTTTTGCCAATCACCGGTTGGTTAAAACCTTTTTTAAGGGTGTTTTTCATGTGCGTCCACCCCATAAGCCTTTGCTACCAGTCTGGGATTTGAATCTGGTGTTGTCTGCTCTGCAAGGGCCTCCCTTTGAGTCTATCCGTGAAGCTACCTTGTCTATTCTGACTCTTAAGGTAGCCTTTCTGGTGGCTATCACTTTTGTAAGGCGAGTTTCTGAGCTAGAGGCACTTTCCATCAAACCTCCTTATTTTGAGAGACATCAGGATAAGGTGGTGTTCCGGCTCAAGCCGGACTTCCTGCCAAAGGTTGTGTCTGCCTTTCATCTTAACCAGGACATTAGGGTCGATTCAAAGAAACATGTAAAAGCTTTGATTTTGTTGCCGATCATGGTATTTTTTCCGAACGCTCGAGCATTCGTATGAACTTGCGAGTGATTCTATAACCTAATGAGTTTCCTATTGTAAAATGCCCGTCCGTTCGTATGCTATCTCCCGACCTTGGCCCAGTCATTTTCAAACGTAAATTTTAGGTTGAGTGATCTGTTGTTGAGACGGCAGCATGTTTTTTTTCCCTTCTTCCATTGTCCACCTCTTCGTATTTCTTGCGTTTCCCGATGGTTTTTCCTGCTTTTTAACCTCTAATACTCGTGCGCTCGTAAATGTAGAAGATCTTGCGCATGCGCAATACAAGCTACGCTCAACTAATGTGGCCCATATCGTACACTACCTAGCTCAACCCAACTACTTTGCGACATTCTTACACTTACCTTTATTAACCCTAAAACTGACCCAAACCCCTTGGCGGTTGCATTCTTCTTCATTTTCCTGACCCTAAAACTGACCCAAACCCCTTGGCGGTTGCATTCTTCTTCATTTTCCTGACCCTAAAACTGACCCAAACCCCTTGCCGGTTGCATTCTTCTTGTTTTTGATGATCTGTAAGCTAATAGACTAAAAAACATATGGATGAATAATCAGAGGGAATATTACACATTGGGATCAATAATAGGATGGTTTTTGTCATGTAAAACTCACCTACTTCCCGATCCAATGTGCATGCGTGAGCCATGGCCAGACCCGCCCCTTAGCTGATTCTTAGCTGATTTTTACAAGCGCAGCTGAGAGCGCTGCTTGGACAAGAGCCTGCACATTCTCCGTAGAGCCAGGGAAAGGTGAGTATACTGGTGACTAGGGATGAGCGAATCGATCCGGACGAACCCGGATTCGATCCGAATTTCAGGAAAAATTCGATTCGGATCGAATCCGAATTTCCCCGCGATTCGATCACTCGAAGTTTTCCTTTAACATCCATTCATTTACATTACAGGCATTCTAAGATGGCGGGCGGGACATGTCTGGACATGTATCCCGCGCCAGTGCAAGCTGGGGCAGTCACATGCAGCCTATCAGCAGCCAGCAAGCCCGGTGACGTCACACAGCGGTATTTAACGGCGGCCATCTTGCTTTTCCTCATTTCTCTATTGCATTCGTGACAGACAGACAGAACGCTGTGTAGCTGAGGCAGTTAGACAGGCTGGAGACAGGCTGGAGACAGGGACAGACAGGGACAGACAGGGACAGGCTGGAGACAGGCAGGAGACAGGCAGGAGACAGACAGGAGACAGACAGAAAGCCAGGGAAAGGTAGGAAAAACGGAGCTGGCTGACAGGGAGATTTTTTTTTTTTCATCCAGCCTTTGTTAGCGTTTTCAGGCTGCTTATAGTAACTAACTGTGCATATATACTGAACTGATCTTAAGTCTGCTGTGAGGCATCCCATTCTGTGACTAAAGCAGCCTCTGTTTAAGACCATATAAGCATTTGCTCTAATCATATTTGAAATTAGGCCTGATAAAGACACTTTTGCTGGCCAAAGCACTACTGTACCCTGGCAGCTCGATTCCTGCCCGGGGCATCCCATTCTGTGACTAAAGCAGCCTCTGTTTAAGACCATATAAGCATTTGCTCTAATCATATTTGAAATTAGGCCTGATAAAGACACTTTTGCTGGCCAAAGCACTACTGTACCCTGGCAGCTCGATTCCTGCCCGGGGCATCCCATTCTGTGACTAAAGCAGCCTCTGTTTAAGACCATATAAGCATTTGCTCTAATCATATTTGAAATTAGGCCTGATAAAGACACTTTTGCTGGCCAAAGCACTACTGTACCCTGGCAGCTCGATTCCTGCCCGGGGCATCCCATTCTGTGACTAAAGCAGCCTCTGTTTAAGACCATATAAGCATTTGCTCTAATCATATTTGAAATTAGGCCTGATAAAGACACTTTTGCTGGCCAAAGCACTACTGTACCCTGGCAGCTCGATTCCTGCCCGGGGCATCCCATTCTGTGACTAAAGCAGCCTCTGTTTAAGACCATATAAGCATTTGCTCTAATCATATTTGAAATTAGGCCTGATAAAGACACTTTTGCTGGCCAAAGCACTACTGTACCCTGGCAGCTCGATTCCTGCCCGGGGCATCCCATTCTGTGACTAAAGCAGCCTCTGTTTAAGACCATATAAGCATTTGCTCTAATCATATTTGAAATTAGGCCTGATAAAGACACTTTTGCTGGCCAAAGCACTACTGTACCCTGGCAGCTCGATTCCTGCCCGGGGCATCCCATTCTGTGACTAAAGCAGCCTCTGTTTAAGACCATATAAGCATTTGCTCTAATCATATTTGAAATTAGGCCTGATAAAGACACTTTTGCTGGCCAAAGCACTACTGTACCCTGGCAGCTCGATTCCTGCCCGGGGCATCCCATTCTGTGACTAAAGCAGCCTCTGTTTAAGACCATATAAGCATTTGCTCTAATCATATTTGAAATTAGGCCTGATAAAGACACTTTTGCTGGCCAAAGCACTACTGTACCCTGGCAGCTCGATTCCTGCCTGGGGCATCCCATTCTGTGACTAAAGCAGCCTCTGTTTAAGACCATATAAGCATTTGCTCTAATCATATTTGAAATTAGGCCTGATAAAGACACTTTTGCTGGCCAAAGCACTACTGTACCCTGGCAGCTCGATTCCTGCCCGGGGCATCCCATTCTGTGACTAAAGCAGCCTCTGTTTAAGACCATATAAGCATTTGCTCTAATCATATTTGAAATTAGGCCTGATAAAGACACTTTTGCTGGCCAAAGCACTACTGTACCCTGGCAGCTCGATTCCTGCCCGGGGCATCCCATTCTGTGACTAAAGCAGCCTCTGTTTAAGACCATATAAGCATTTGCTCTAATCATATTTGAAATTAGGCCTGATAAAGACACTTTTGCTGGCCAAAGCACTACTGTACCCTGGCAGCTCGATTCCTGCCCGGGGCATCCCATTCTGTGACTAAAGCAGCCTCTGTTTAAGACCATATAAGCATTTGCTCTAATCATATTTGAAATTAGGCCTGATAAAGACACTTTTGCTGGCCAAAGCACTACTGTACCCTGGCAGCTCGATTCCTGCCCGGGGCATCCCATTCTGTGACTAAAGCAGCCTCTGTTTAAGACCATATAAGCATTTGCTCTAATCATATTTGAAATTAGGCCTGATAAAGACACTTTTGCTGGCCAAAGCACTACTGTACCCTGGCAGCTCGATTCCTGCCCGGGGCATCCCATTCTGTGACTAAAGCAGCCTCTGTTTAAGACCATATAAGCATTTGCTCTAATCATATTTGAAATTAGGCCTGATAAAGACACTTTTGCTGGCCAAAGCACTACTGTACCCTGGCAGCTCGATTCCTGCCCGGGGCATCCCATTCTGTGACTAAAGCAGCCTCTGTTTAAGACCATATAAGCATTTGCTCTAATCATATTTGAAATTAGGCCTGATAAAGACACTTTTGCTGGCCAAAGCACTACTGTACCCTGGCAGCTCGATTCCTGCCCGGGGCATCCCATTCTGTGACTAAAGCAGCCTCTGTTTAAGACCATATAAGCATTTGCTCTAATCATATTTGAAATTAGGCCTGATAAAGACACTTTTGCTGGCCAAAGCACTACTGTACCCTGGCAGCTCGATTCCTGCCCGGGGCATCCCATTCTGTGACTAAAGCAGCCTCTGTTTAAGACCATATAAGCATTTGCTCTAATCATATTTGAAATTAGGCCTGATAAAGACACTTTTGCTGGCCAAAGCACTACTGTACCCTGGCAGCTCGATTCCTGCCCGGGGCATCCCATTCTGTGACTAAAGCAGCCTCTGTTTAAGACCATATAAGCATTTGCTCTAATCATATTTGAAATTAGGCCTGATAAAGACACTTTTGCTGGCCAAAGCACTACTGTACCCTGGCAGCTCGATTCCTGCCCGGGGCATCCCATTCTGTGACTAAAGCAGCCTCTGTTTAAGACCATATAAGCATTTGCTCTAATCATATTTGAAATTAGGCCTGATAAAGACACTTTTGCTGGCCAAAGCACTACTGTACCCTGGCAGCTCGATTCCTGCCCGGGGCATCCCATTCTGTGACTAAAGCAGCCTCTGTTTAAGACCATATAAGCATTTGCTCTAATCATATTTGAAATTAGGACTGATAAAAACACTTTTGCTGGCCAAAGCACTACTGTACCCTGGCAGCTCGATTCCTGCCCGGGGCATCCCATTCTGTGACTAAAGCAGCCTCTGTTTAAGACCATATAAGCATTTGCTCTAATCATATTTGAAATTAGGCCTGATAAAGACACTTTTGCTGGCCAAAGCACTACTGTACCCTGGCAGCTCGATTCCTGCCCGGGGCATCCCATTCTGTGACTAAAGCAGCCTCTGTTTAAGACCATATAAGCATTTGCTCTAATCATATTTGAAATTAGGCCTGATAAAGACACTTTTGCTGGCCAAAGCACTACTGTACCCTGGCAGCTCGATTCCTGCCCGGGGCATCCCATTCTGTGACTAAAGCAGCCTCTGTTTAAGACCATATAAGCATTTGCTCTAATCATATTTGAAATTAGGCCTGATAAAGACACTTTTGCTGGCCAAAGCACTACTGTACCCTGGCAGCTCGATTCCTGCCCGGGGCATCCCATTCTGTGACTAAAGCAGCCTCTGTTTAAGACCATATAAGCATTTGCTCTAATCATATTTGAAATTAGGCCTGATAAAGACACTTTTGCTGGCCAAAGCACTACTGTACCCTGGCAGCTCGATTCCTGCCCGGGGCATCCCATTCTGTGACTAAAGCAGCCTCTGTTTAAGACCATATAAGCATTTGCTCTAATCATATTTGAAATTAGGCCTGATAAAGACACTTTTGCTGGCCAAAGCACTACTGTACCCTGGCAGCTCGATTCCTGCCCGGGGCATCCCATTCTGTGACTAAAGCAGCCTCTGTTTAAGACCATATAAGCATTTGCTCTAATCATATTTGAAATTAGGCCTGATAAAGACACTTTTGCTGGCCAAAGCACTACTGTACCCTGGCAGCTCGATTCCTGCCCGGGGCATCCCATTCTGTGACTAAAGCAGCCTCTGTTTAAGACCATATAAGCATTTGCTCTAATCATATTTGAAATTAGGCCTGATAAAGACACTTTTGCTGGCCAAAGCACTACTGTACCCTGGCAGCTCGATTCCTGCCCGGGGCATCCCATTCTGTGACTAAAGCAGCCTCTGTTTAAGACCATATAAGCATTTGCTCTAATCATATTTGAAATTAGGCCTGATAAAGACACTTTTGCTGGCCAAAGCACTACTGTACCCTGGCAGCTCGATTCCTGCCCGGGGCATCCCATTCTGTGACTAAAGCAGCCTCTGTTTAAGACCATATAAGCATTTGCTCTAATCATATTTGAAATTAGGCCTGATAAAGACACTTTTGCTGGCCAAAGCACTACTGTACCCTGGCAGCTCGATTCCTGCCCGGGGCATCCCATTCTGTGACTAAAGCAGCCTCTGTTTAAGACCATATAAGCATTTGCTCTAATCATATTTGAAATTAGGCCTGATAAAGACACTTTTGCTGGCCAAAGCACTACTGTACCCTGGCAGCTCGATTCCTGCCCGGGGCATCCCATTCTGTGACTAAAGCAGCCTCTGTTTAAGACCATATAAGCATTTGCTCTAATCATATTTGAAATTAGGCCTGATAAAGACACTTTTGCTGGCCAAAGCACTACTGTACCCTGGCAGCTCGATTCCTGCCCGGGGCATCCCATTCTGTGACTAAAGCAGCCTCTGTTTAAGACCATATAAGCATTTGCTCTAATCATATTTGAAATTAGGCCTGATAAAGACACTTTTGCTGGCCAAAGCACTACTGTACCCTGGCAGCTCGATTCCTGCCCGGGGCATCCCATTCTGTGACTAAAGCAGCCTCTGTTTAAGACCATATAAGCATTTGCTCTAATCATATTTGAAATTAGGCCTGATAAAGACACTTTTGCTGGGCATAGCACTACTTGTCCCTGCCAGGTGTACTTACTGCTGGTTTTTAGGGCATCCCATTCTGTGACTACACCAGCCTCTATTTAAGAACCTAACCATTTGCACCTATTCTAATTGAAATTAGGCATGATAAAGACACTTTTGCTGTGCATAGTCTTACTGCTGCCTGCCAGGTGCTCTCTGGTTTTTGGGGCATCCCATTCTGTAACATACCATTAGCCTCTGCATTTACTGTAAGCTGCACAGTTATTTAAAGAAATTTGGCCTGTATGAGCCTGCTAACACACTGCTGCTGTGTGCATATATACTGATCTCAAGTCTGCTTGGGGCATCCCATTCTGTAACATACCATTAGCCTCTGCATTAACTGTAAGCTGCACAGTTATTTAAAGAAATTTGGCCTGTATGAGCCTGCTAACACACTGCTGCTGTGTGCATATATACTGATCTCAAGTCTGCTTGGGGCATCCCATTCTGTAACATACCATTAGCCTCTGCATTAACTGTAAGCTGCACAGTTATTTAAAGAAATTTGGCCTGTATGAGCCTGCTAACACACTGCTGCTGTGTGCATATATACTGATCTCAAGTCAGCTTTGGGGCATCCCATTCTGTAACATACCATTAGCCTCTGCATTTACTGTAAGCTGCACATTTATTTAAAGAAATTTGGCCTGTATGAGCCTGCTAACACACTGCTGCTGTGTGCATATATACTGATCTCAAGTCAGCTTTGGGGCATCCCATTCTGTAACATACCATTAGCCTCTGCATTTACTGTAAGCTGCACATTTATTTAAAGAAATTTGGCCTGTATGAGCCTGCTAACACACTGCTGCTGTGTGCATATATACTGATCTCAAGTCAGCTTTGGGGCATCCCATTCTGTAACATACCATTAGCCTCTGCATTAACTGTAAGCTGCACAGTTATTTAAAGAAATTTGGCCTGTATGAGCCTGCTAACACACTGCTGCTGTGTGCATATATACTGATCTCAAGTCAGCTCTGGGGCATCCCATTCTGTAACATACCATTAGCCTCTGCATTTACTGTAAGCTGCACATTTATTTAAAGAAATTTGGCCTGTATGAGCCTGCTAACACACTGCTGCTGTGTGCATATATACTGATCTCAAGTCTGCTTGGGGCATCCCATTCTGTAACATACCATTAGCCTCTGCATTAACTGTAAGCTGCACATTTATTTAAAGAAATTTGGCCTGTATGAGCCTGCTAACACACTGCTGCTGTGTGCATATATACTGATCTCAAGTCAGCTTTGGGGCATCCCATTCTGTAACATACCATTAGCCTCTGCATTAACTGTAAGCTGCACAGTTATTTAAAGAAATTTGGCCTGTATGAGCCTGCTAACACACTGCTGCTGTGTGCATATATACTGATCTCAAGTCTGCTTGGGGCATCCCATTCTGTAACATACCATTAGCCTCTGCATTAACTGTAAGCTGCACAGTTATTTAAAGAAATTTGGCCTGTATGAGCCTGCTAACACACTGCTGCTGTGTGCATATATACTGATCTCAAGTCAGCTTTGGGGCATCCCATTCTGTAACATACCATTAGCCTCTGCATTAACTGTAAGCTGCACAGTTATTTAAAGAAATTTGGCCTGTATGAGCCTGCTAACACACTGCTGCTGTGTGCATATATACTGATCTCAAGTCTGCTTGGGGCATCCCATTCTGTAACATAACATAACCTACCTACCATACTAAGCAGCTCTCTTATTTAAACTAAGCAGGCCTCTTGGAGGCTGAGTGTCCACTTTTGGGTGTGCATTTATATTCGGTTTCATATACAGTGGGGTATCCCAATTTGTAAGATAACCTACCCCAACCATGTAAACTAAATAGGCCTGTTGCAGCCTGAGTTTCTCTGCTTGCGTATGGCCTGCATTACAATCTGTCTCTTTCAATGACACTGCTGCCTGGGGTATCCCAATTTGTAAGATAACCTACCCCAACCATGTAAACTAAAGGTTACGTCCTTCCAGAAGGAAAACTTATGCCGAACACTATTTTTGTTAGGGGCATTGACCTTTGGATTGATCGGCATGAAATTAATTTTTTTTTTTCAAAGTATGGCGCTGTGAAGAAGGTCAAAATGATGTCTCATACTTGGATTATTGTTACTTTTTGTTCAGCTTGAAATATAACAGGCCACACGGGCATCCCAAGGCACATGCTATTTTAAACCTATCTGTTATACAACATAAGCGTTGATCAGGCTACTTCAGTTTGCACTTGTTTTTGACTGATTTTAATAAACCAGGCCGCAGGGCACCCCAAAGCTGCACCTTGCACCCTATCTGGTATACAACATAAGCGTTGATCAGCATCAGCTTCATTAAGCTACTTCAGTTTGCACTTCCTTTTTGACTGCTTTCATTTAACCAGGCCGCAGGGCACCCCAAAGCTGCACCTTGCACCCTACCTGTTTATACTAAATAAGCATATACAGCCTCAGCTTTATTAAGTTATTGCATTTTGAATTGGTTTTGGTCTGCTTTAAATACACCAGGCCGCAGGGCATCCCAAACCTGCATGTTGCACCCCATCTGTTATACTAAATAAGCGTTGATCAGCATCAGCTTTATTAAGCTATTGCATTTTGCATTGGTTTTTGTACTGCTGCCAAAACACTAGCCCATATGGGCATCCCAAACCAGCACATGTCACCCTATCTGTTATACTAAATAAGCTTCTACAGGCCCTTTTTTTATTTATTTATTTTTATTTATATAGAGCTGCAATGGCTTATATTGTGAGGTTAATTTGCCATTTTGCAGCATAATATAGAGCAGCCCCTGTGTAAATCTGAGGGGCAATAGCTTATATAGTGAGGTAAATTTGCCATTTTGCTTCGTTATATAGAGCAGCCCAGTTGCCATCTAAATCAACTACTGTCCGGCCAGTACAGCTTTTCCAGGGCAAACTCTGCTAGTTGCGGGCACAAGTCAAGTTTGGCTTCCCAGCAAATCCAGTGGATCTTGAAGGTGTGTTGGCATGGTCATGTCAAGGTATGACATGACCTGCTGTTTGAGGTCCAGCTCCAGGTCTTCCTGCTTCTCATGAGTAGACTCACTATGCGGGTGTAGAAAGCTACTCACTAGCGACTGAAGACTGAGGTTGCTGCTGATGGAGCTGCTGCTGCTCCTTCCACCCCCCCAGCAGCCATGGCAGTGGAAGGTGATCGCAAAGTTCCCCTAGAGTCAGACCTGCGGGAGTATGGGCCATGGCGCAAATAGACATCGCCCAACTGACTACGTGGGATGTCTCTGTAGTAGGTCAGTTTTTCCTCCCTCTCAGTGGGCGTAAAAAATGCCCCCATTTTGTGCCGGAAGCGAGGGTCCAATAAGTTGGAGAGCCAGAAGTCTTCCCGCTGACAAATGGAGACAATTCTGCGCTCACTAGTACGCATGCATGTGAGCATGCATCGTGCCATTTGTGCAAGTGACTCGGAGGGACTACCTGTCTCCATCTCCACTGTAAACTGCCATGGTGTGTCTGGGTCCTCTGTCTCGCCTTACTCACAACCCTCTAGCTCCTGTGGCTGCACCTCCTCTCCTGTCAGATGACTAGATAAAATGGTCATTTTGTGAAACCTAAACTGTGGTTTGCTGTGCCCCACCCCCTCCTCCTCCTCCACTTCAGCCCCCACAGGCTTCATGTGGCTGTGAAATGTATGTGCCATGTCTCCAGTGCCCTGACCAGCCATGCTTTCCAACATGTGTTGTAGTACATGAAGCAGTGGAATCTCATCGTTCATCTCATAGTCCTGGCAACTGACTAATAATGTAGCTTCCTCAAAGGGCCTAAACAAACGGTCGGTGTCACGTATGAGCTGCCAATGGTTTACATTGAATTTACACAGGGGTGTCCCCCTATCCGTTTGGATCATCCAGAAATCCGTGATGGCTTTTCTCTGTTCCTATAGTGCAGTGGTCCTCAACCCTGTCCTCAAGGCCCACCAACATGTCATGTTTTTTGGATCTCCAAATAGCCAGCTCTATTGCTCTGCAGCTGCACTAATTACTCCACCTGAGCATCTTTGTGGAGATCTGCAAAGCCTGGCCTGTTGGTGGGCCTTGAGGACAGGGTTGGGGACCACTGCTATAGTGGATCCTGCATATGGAGGGTGGAATTCCAACGGGTGGAAACATCGCAAATCAGACTATGGTGGGGTACACCTTTGTGACGCTGAGGCTCAATAAGGTTGTGCTTGGTGGTGTAGGAGTGCCAGAAGTGCATGCTAACTTTCTTTCCTGTTGTTCGGATGTCTTTCAGATGGGGGCAAGACTTCAAAACTAGACTGAACACGTGTGCCATGTCAGGACGCATGACTCTGGCTTCCTTGTCGCAGCGCAAACAAGATGTTCTTCCAAGTGTCAGTCACCATGGGTCCAAATTTGCAGTTTTCGTGGATTAAGCAATGCTTTCATGGATTGAGTTCTCATTTTTAGTAGTTCCTCCCATGTGTGACTCTGATGGTCAAGGAAAACCATGTGAAGAACAGCGTGAAACCACAATCACCAAGGGGGCCTAAAAGGATATATATTGTCCACCATGAGTCTATAGTTACAGCTCCAGGCGTAGACAACACTGTGCACTTTGGTACACACTGACAGGCTAAAGGACTGGCCCACCTTCTGTTCAACAACCATGCCATGTGACTCTCCACCTCGGCTCGGCACAAGCCATCAGTTCTCTGAAAGGTCCACCACTGGGTAATGCAGCAGGCTGGACTTATGGTGACGCTGTCTGAGAGGAGAAATCCCTCAGACATCAAGATTAAAAATTCCAAGAATTTTTGAGGGCTAATTATTCAGAGGCAAATGATAGCTAGTTGTTTCTGATTTAATTGCAAGGTGGAAACACACCCTCAAACAAAACTTCACTTTCGCAATACTATTGCATTTGTCTATTCATAATTTTATGTATATACACTAACTAACCTACTTTTTCTCCACAGGATGCTGCATGGAACACTGCCACATCGCTGAGTAGCTGATTTTTCCTACCAACAGTCCGCAATAATTCGCTGCTGCTGCCGCCGCCACCGCCGCTGACTCCAGGGACCCTCTTCCACTACCTCGGCTTGCAACACCTCCTCCCACGACACTCTCCTCATCACTAGTTGCCGGATAGTGGAAGAAGAGGCGAGTGTCTCCTCCACTTCTTGGCTGGGCAGTAGCTGCTGAATTTTATGATTATCAGATCTTGGATATCAGATCAATGGATAGTGGAGCTGAACCCAAAGCATAACAGGCAGACAGTTGACTGGGGGTGTCAGATGCCACTTGTGATGCAGTGGACTGCTTTTGCAGCACTTCCAGACAAAGTTGCTTCATTGGCTGACACAATGACTGGTAAAGCTGTGGAACATATGGTTGAAAAGCAAGAATAACCATTTGTTTTTATATGAAAAAGACCCTGGTTTATACAGACTTTTTTTTTCCAGAGACTGCCCTGCGTGGAAATGAATGGCGCATGGATCAGCCAAGCTTTCCTCCCAACAATGCCTGATGTATTCCAGTAGATTGATGACGGGGCCAGACCAAGAAAGATGGATTGTGCAAAACAGATTTAAGGCGCTGCTCTCAAGTTACAGACATTCCTCCGCATCGGACCACAAGTAAGTATTGATAAAAAATCCTTTACGTTACTCTTACTTTTTATTAATATTCTTCGGATAAGACGGATCAGACATGATTCCAGATTAAAAATTCCAAGAATTTTTGAGGGCTAATTAGTCAGAGGCAATGACACCTTCTTGTTTCTGATTTAATTAAAAGGTGGAAACACACCCTCAAACAAAACTTCACTTTGGCAAACTTTTGCATTTGTTTATTCATAATTTTATGTAGATATTACTAACTAAGCTACTTTTTCTCCACATGACTCTCCACAGGGTGTGATTCATCCAATTTTTGGGCTCCTGAGGCCAACCCCAGGGTCTGTTTAAAGTAATGTTTGGGCTCCTGCTGCTGCTGCTGCCAACTTCTGCCAACTCCAGGGTGTGATTCATCCAATTTTTGGGCTCCTGAAGCCAACTCCAGTGTATATTTGGGCTCCTGCTGCTGCTACTGTCAACTCCTGCCAACTCCAGGGTGTGATTCATCCAATTTTTGGGCTCCTGAAGCCAACTCCAGTGTATATTTGGGCTCCTGCTGCTGCTGCTGCCAACTCCAGGGTGTGATTCATCCAATTTTTGGGCTCCTGAAGCCAACTCCAGTGTATATTTGGGCTCCTGCTGCTGCTACTGTCAACTCCTGCCAACTCCAGGGTGTGATTCATCCAATTTTTGGGCTCCTGAGGCCAACTCCAGTGTATATTTGGGCTCCTGCTGCTGCTACTGTCAACTCCTGCCAACTCCAGGGTGTGATTCATCCAATTTTTGGGCTCCTGAGGCCAACTCCAGTGTATATTTGGGCTCCTGCTGCTGCTACTGTCAACTCCTGCCAACTCCAGGGTGTGATTCATCCAATTTTTGGGCTCCTGAGGCCAACTCCAGTGTATATTTGGGCTCCTGCTGCTGCTGCTGTCAACTCCTGCCAACTCCAGGGTGTGATTCATCCAATTTTTGGGCTCCTGAGGCCAACTCCAGTGTATATTTGGGCTCCTGCTGCTGCTACTGTCAACTCCTGCCAACTCCAGGGTGTGATTCATCCAATTTTTGGGCTCCTGAAGCCAACTCCAGTGTATATTTGGGCTCCTGCTGCTGCTGCTGTCAACTCCTGCCAACTCCAGGGTGTGATTCATCCAATTTTTGGGCTCCTGAAGCCAACTCCAGTGTATATTTGGGCTCCTGCTGCTGCTGCTGCCAACTCCTGCCAACTCCAGGGTGTGATTCATCCAATTTTTGGGCTCCTGAAGCCAACTCCAGTGTATATTTGGGCTCCTGCTGCTGCTGCTGCCAACTTCTGCCAACTCCAGGGTGTGATTCATCCAATTTTTGGGCTCCTGAGGCCAACTCCAGTGTATATTTGGGCTCCTTCTGCCCCTCATAGTGATGCCACTTCAACTCTCTGCAATTGTGCCGCTCTGCGATTCTATTAGCGATGCCTCTGATCTGCATGTGATATTTCTTCAAAGTATTATTTAACTAACCCAGCACGCATCCTGTGCGTGTTACAGCAAGGCTGAATGGTTTACAACCCTATTGAGGCTCTAGGAGGCTCAGAAATAGCCGTTTTTAATAGCGATTCGTCGCGAATTTATTCGGGTCGAAACGATTTTTGTCTGAAAATTCGGCGAATCAGTCGAATCGAATTTTTCAAAAGTTCGCTCATCTCTACTGGTGACCTGGGGGGTTTCACACAGCTGGGCATCCTGAATCAGGCTGCCCCGGGGGGCAAGGACCAAAACCCGAGGATAGTCAAAATCATGCATTTTGGTCCACTTTAAATCAGATTATATGCTTGTATGAAAAGGTGAGATTTGATGGCACTTTTGAAAGCTTTGGATAGTGTTGGAGAGTGTCTAAGGGGACAAAGGGGAGGGCATTCCATAGAAGTGGAGAGGCACACAGAAGTCATGGAGGTGGAAGAAATCGGAGGTGACCAGGGAAATTTGCAAGAGAAGGTCAGAGGCAGAGCAGAGGTTGCATCTGATATCACTTGGTTACAGTTAAAATATAGAGAGCGGCATGGCTAGAGAGAGCTTTGTAAGTTATTTCCACAGATCGATTTGCAAATGAAAAATTGCTAAATTTCCCACAATCTGACAGGAATAGATCTTGGGGAATGCTTGCTGGGAGTGAGAATTTGTTTGTTGGTCGAGCGTTGTTCATTGCTCACTCGTTCAGTGAATGATTGATTTATGTGTTCCATTACAGGGGCATTAGTGTAGATAATTGTTAAACTGAAATACTTGTGAACCTGTTGAGGGAGCTGCACTAAAATAAAGTGAGAGGAGAGGTGGATGAGGCGAGCAGCAGTGTTCAGAATAGTTTGGAGAGGTGCCAGTATATGTGTTGGCAAACACAAAGGAGGTTATTACAATAATCTGGCCCAGTTTAAGGTTGTCACATGTGAGGAAGAGACAGATAAGGGAGCTGTCTGTCACGGATTTCTCAACGAAAAAATAGCGATTGTAGAAAATGACCAGAAATTGAGGCTGCGAGACAAAGGCGGATATGCGGCAACCATGTTTAATAGTGACAAACGGTGCACACATCAATCAGACTGCTGTACATATTTACATAAGTGTACATATAACAAACACGTGCTGCAATAACTATACAAGAATAAAGGTGATCACTGAGTGCTAAGGCTGCTGTGCAGAAATATGGGTTAACATGAACACACTCTGGCTGCTGAATGAATCACAAGAGGAGTTAAGAAACATACATGATCAGAGATCCAATGAAAGTCCAAAGACAGATTCAAGACTGAGACACGGAAGAAAAACACAATGGCTGTGGCAGGAGTTCTGGGTTCAGAGTTCTGGGATCAAGGTTCAGAGTTCTGGATTTAAGGTGACAATTCAATGCTGATCCATGGCTGAATGGTTCGATCTGGGTAATGGAGTGTATTCACTGCCCAAACTTGCTGCAGATGCGGCCATCTGTGTTTACATCGGAGAGGAAGCCAGGAGAGAGGTGAGTTTTGTCAGCCTGGGTGGAGGTTCACATAGTGGGGTATCCCAATTTCAGATGACCCAGAGTGGCTGAGTGGCCAGAGTGGCTGGCAATCATGTGACTGTATTTCCCAGTGGGCTTGAACATCAAACCTAAATAGTTTCGGTCGGTCCCCTGATTAACTGCCATTTGGTACCATACACCATGAAAGAAGTGGTGACTTGACTACAGTGCAACTTTAAGTCTAAAAATAGAAAGCTAAATGTATCATGTAACATCTAAATGGCATAGTCACGGGCAATAGCAGTAGATTTAAAGTTCTTTGATACATTTGCCTTTTCCGTATACAGTATGTAGCACAAGGGGACAGATAATACTGTTGCACAATGCAAGTCTCCTTTAACTGCTGTGCAATTTAGTGTCCTCAAATAAGCCCAGTTTCATCATCTAAAGTATAATATACCATATAGCAGTACTGATGCATTAAATTAATGTTATCAGAAGTTGCAGAAGTAAATACTACTGGTAGAGTATAATATTTTAACAAGCCACAACTGCTTCCACGTGGCAGACAAATATAGTGCTGTGGAATATAACTGAAAGTGAAGGCTAAGAATAACAATGGCAGCAGCTGTCTACAGAACAGCTCTGTAAATTTAAGATCCTCATTACAAATAAACTATAGGATGTAGTAAAACTGCAGCTACACCTGACATGACCAGCATGAATAGATGGAGAGACAAGGCCTATATGGTAGGCAGTATCTTTCTGACATTGCGTGTATAGATTTTAGTGCCAGATGTTTTTATATTTTCTTTGCATAATATAGAAAAACAAGTATGTATGAACAGGGATGTTTCTAGGCAGGGAAGGGAAAAATTCTGCCCCCTTCTCACCCATCCTGCTGCCCCAGACCAGTAATTGCCATGCCGTGCCTCTACTTAGCAGCAGGCAGTGCCTCCTCCACATGACTGAGACCAATATGGGGGGATAGGGGGCCTGGTGTATAGCTGGTGCCACTAACAGTGGCCCTAAGCTATCTGCAGAAAACATGGACCTGGGCCAAAGGCACCCCCAATGGCCTTGGTGCCCAGGACATTTACCCTGCTTACCCTTCTCGAGAAACTGCCCTGTGTATGTGTCATCCTCATGTCTTTCAGTTTGACTGGAGGGAAAAACTTACATTTAAAGGTTATGTAAACCCAAATAAAAAACAGGCAACTAACTCTCCCTTGCAGCAGCTCCTGGCTGTTCTGCCTATCAGAAACCTCCTGGTTTCTGTGAATGAGAGTCCTATTCTTCCAGACAGTTGTGGCCCCAACACTTCCCACCAATCACAAATCCTGTGAGCAGGGTTTTGGACAATAGCCTCAGGGGCATCCTGATTTAGGATGCCTTGCTGTGTGAAACCCTACCGGTCACCTCATATACATGCAGAAGTGCAAGGGGTTCAAAAATATATCCTTAGCTTGCCCGGGATCACCAGCATTGTCATCGGAGTGCACGTGGGGCAATTTTCCCTGCTCTGTGTGTACCCAGAAGCCCGTTCAAGTAAATCTGGCTCGATCCTGGGAAAGAGTTTTTTTGTTGCAACCCCCCTAGCCTGCCTCAGCACCAGAGGAGGATGGCAGGGTAGGGGCGGGTTATATGTGTAGGGGCCTGGAGGTAAATAGGAACATTTCAGTTAGTTAATAAGATTCCCCTGTAGATATAAGAGATTAAACCCTTTCATGGTTTCTTAACATGGAATTGAATAATAGTTGTAGTACCTTAATAAGACACAAGATGACAGCAGTGAGAAAAGGCCATAGGGAATAATTAGGCCATAGGGGAGCATAAGGCATATTGGGGAATATTCTAGAAAGACAGGTAGAAATAATTAATGTTTAGAGCAATATGGACAGCCTAGAAGAGAACCATTGGTTGAAAGGTTTTGGAGGGAACTGACTATTACATGTATGGCATGTTTGTGAACATGTGAAGGAAGGTTCTAGAAGGTAGCTAGAGGTTATATAAGGGAGAGAACCAGTGAACCAATGTTCTATAATACTTGAGGTGAGTTATATGGGGTGGGGGGTTGAGGACCAAAACCGAGGATAGTCAAAATCCCATGTTTTGGTTCACTTTAAGCATTACATGCCCAGATGTCTCTGAGCATTTGACATAACACACAAGATGTTTGTTTTTTTGCATAGCTCCACCTACTCACTGGGAATAATGCGTATAGCCTGTTTTGGGGTTTCGGAAAGGACTTTTTACCATGTATCCTTAAATTAGGGTGATTTTCTTCAATTTAGCCCAGTATATTAATTCTAAGAAAGAAAACAGCGAGGGGGGAGGATATGCACAGCCTGGGTAAAGTTGGATGCATTACCTTATTATGGGCTATGCTCTGTATGCATCAGTGAGCACATTGCACTTTGCACTTTAGATGTATTATTCACTCACTTTCCCACAGCGTCTTGCCGTTCATGGTGCTATTTAGGCAGATTTATTTTATTTTCTACCATTTATATTTATTTTTATCAAATATTTTATATTCATGAAATATTATACTGCAATTAGCCCCAGTTTGTCCTCCTGCTCCACCTCCAGCCATTATATGTTTTTTATTCTTGTAATTGTTAGTATTGTGATGTCATATATGTTCTGTTTGGCACTAAGCTTTTGTACCTAGTTATTCAATAAATTAAATATAAAATTAAATTTTTCTAGTGTGTGCGGCCACTGTTCTGGGATCTCTAAGGGACAGCTCCAGAGTCCCATTAGCTTTCTTTGATTACAGTATATTAATCCTAACATGGATCGCCCCTAAAATGGCTTGGCCCCTCGTTATCATCTCAACATAAAAGCAACCCTGTGTAAACCATTATGATTCCACTTATTTAAACCTTTTTGCCCATTGGTTGAGCGTTTAGATTCTATAGGCTCTGGTGATCTATCTAAATGTCAGAATTAGAGCTAAAACCATCTGTAGATCGGCAGCTTTTGGAACACAGCTCAAATGGCAACAAATATCTGTGCGCAGAGTAACAGTGTTCTATTTTTCACAGCAATGTCACGGGGGCAGCCCAAGCTCCAGAACAAAATGAATGGCACCTACCTTCCGGCCATCCTGTGGGCTGCATCCCTCGGGTTTCAGCACTGTCACACTTGCTGTCCAGCCCTCTGCATCCCATGCGTGAATTCAAATCAGCAAAGGACGTTCATGAGCTTTCATATGACATACCTCCTGCTGCCAATCAATAAGAAACCCTACAGGGACGCTCAGTGAGGCTTGCACGAGAGCTAGTTAGTGGCACAAGGGCGGGCAGCACTAATACCACAGAGCTGCAGTCCATAGGACTTCGTAGGAATAAGCCAGTGAACAGGTTAGTAATGTGATTCGTTTTTTTTCTCACCATGCTCTGCCCCCACCATGTGTCATGGTTGGAAAAGTGTGATCAGGAGGATGTGCAGTGGTAGCTTTCCTCCACTCATAGCTTTTGACATTTAGGACAAAAAGTTCAACCTTGGTCTCATCTTAACAGAACACCCTTTTCCACATACTTGCTGTGCCCTCTACATAGCTTAAAGAAAACTGCAAATCTTATGGCCTGCTTTCAAAAATGTCTTTTTTTATTTGTGGAGTACAGGACTAATAGTTGTCCTGTGAACAGATTCCCCCAGCTGAGCTGTGAATCTCTGGAGCTCCTCCAAAGTGACCCTGCTGCTATTTTTCTAATTAGTGATTGACTGGGCTGTCAATTTAGGTGGACAGCCATGTCTTGGTAGGTTTGCAATATTGTCATCCTCCTTCAATTTACAGATGATGGATTGGATCGTGCTCCATGAGATGTTCAGAGCTTTATCCGTGAGCTGTCTGCTGTGTTCTTTGATTTCTCAGTCCTTTACAAAACAGCTGTAGGTATACTGAGAATAAATTACATACGGGACTATTTAATAATTAGGTCACTTAGGTGACTTCTGAAGGCAATTGGTCACAATGGATTTTATTTAGGAGTATCAGAGTACATGGGGCTGAGTACATATTCACCTCACACTTTCCAGTTTTATTTATTTCTTTTTTTTACATACTGATCTTTATTCAAAAATTTTTCCAAGGTAAAAGACATGGTGTACAAACATTTGACCTTCTGGCCATAGCAGCAAAATAGGTTCAGGTCGCAGCCTGGCACAATAGTATAATTAGCGCTATAAAACATCCAAAACACCCAGCGTGGTAAGGCAACAGTACCGGATAACCAGTTCATCTGCAACACTAAAGCTCTCCACCAGACCCCTCCGAGAGCTAGACTGCTGCACGTCTGGAACCCCCACCATGGGATCCCTAGTACACCCTGCTGAAGTCAGCTCCGACCTAAGAACCCGGGCTTCTTCAATGTTTTGCCACCACAGCCTCATCTTTTCAATATAGAGTTAGAGCAAGAAAGAAAAGAAAAAGAAATAGAAAGTCAGCTGTACTGAGTGAAGCCAACATTAAAACAGGAAGAAACGTGGGGGTGATGGGAGAGACAACAAAAACACCAGGGAAACGGAAAAAGGAGAAAGAAAGGGATGGGGAAGGGGCCCCCAGGACAGGGGGGGAGGGGGTAGATGGAGGAGCCCCGCGAGGACCCAGCCCGCCACCCCAGCCACAATTACACAAAGCGGAATCCAGCAAGTGAGTTTCAATGGCTAGTCTATTGTAAAGCTGATGGCTCCATTACTGCCCTATACTCAAGGGAAGTCTTAAAGAGGGACCAAATTGTCCAGGTTTTCCTGTACGCTTCAGCCCTATCCTGCTTTAGGTGCAAAACTTCCACCGTTTCCTCGACATGATTCAGCTGTTGGAACCAATCTTTCACTGTTGGGACATTGTTTGATCTCCATCTCCTAGGTATTACCCTTCGAGCAGCATTAGTTAAGTGAATACCTAGAGGGCCAAGGTCCTGTGATCCAACCCCCTCCCTTCTCCAATTCAACAAGTAAAAGGCTGGATCCCATTCTGGGGAGAAACCCAAAATTTTCCCAATCAGACTATGTATATCCTTCCAAAAAGGGACTATAAACGGGCACGACCACCATATATGCAACATGTCAGCACCCCTATGATTGCACCTCCAGCAAATATCCGGGGTGGAAGGGAACATTCTATGTAGCACCTCTGGGGTCCTGTACCACCTAGTAATTAGCTTATAATTTGTCTCTTGAGTAGAGGAGTTAGCCAACCCCTTGTGTGCTCTCTGATATATCATTTCCCAACCCTCCTCAGTCAGCTCTAAGTTCAAATCTTTCTCCCATCTTCCTTCCCAGGGTCTCCTCGGAACAGGACCTCCCTCCAGCAGTAGACTATAAGCCCAAGGCAAGAGATGGTTCCTAGGGCCCTCCCCTAAACTTGTTCTCTCAAATGTTCCCTCTCCACTTTGCCCCTCAAACTCTTAGATTGAAGAAAGTGTCTCACCTGAAGGTATTCCAAGTAGGACATTTGCCCCCCAAGTTTATCTTGTAGGTCCTGCTTCTGCATAAACACACCCTGTGAGAATACATGAGCAGCGCTGAGTGGATACGAACCCCTGCAATGGCTCAAAAAGGATTTTTCCCAAACCAGGAGGAAAGCACAGATTGTTATGAAGTGGTAGAAGAGACCCGGGCACAGATGAAACCCCTGTATAACATTTGCAGACATGCCGGAATATTTCTAATGTAATGCCAATGATAGGGTGAGATCTAACCTTCTCTGGGATGTCTACCCTCTTAAAGGCATCCTCAATTGAAACCCAGTCCTTCTGGGATTTGTTCACCTGCCAGTCAACAATGCCAGGTGTGTTGCTTTCACATAAGTATCAATGCAGGGAAGACCCGGTCCACCTCTGGCCCTCTGTAACATAAGAGTAGTTATTTTTGCTCTTGGAGGCTTCCCGGCCCAAAGGAACCCTGAAAAGGTTCTCCGGACATCCAAAATGAAAGAGCTCGGGAGTTTTATTGGAATGCATTTGATAAGGTACAGCAACCTTAGAAGTACATTCATCTTCAAAACTGCTAATTTCCCAAACCATGATAATTTCAAACTGTTCCACCTATTCAGATCCGCCTTTAGCTTATTGACAAGAGGGGCAACATTTTAGCTGAAACAACTGAGACAATTCGACAGATAGTTGCAACATTCAACGCTTTCACCGTGTTGTCACGGGCTTCCCTACCGGGGATAAAGCCCACCCGATCCTACTGGACCAGTGCTGGTAAGAAGCCCACCAATCTTCTTGCTAACACCTTTGCATACAACTTTATATCCACATTTAGCAGGGATATAGGTCTATAATTTTATCACTGACTCTCATCTTTTCTTAACTTTGGGATAACCACAATATGGGCCTCCAAGGAATCCGGAGGGAGTACCCTAGTTTTTGCAGCACTTTCAAAGGCTCGCACCATATGTGGGAACAACTGGGGAGCAAACGCCTTATAATACTGACTGGGGAATCCCTCCGGACCCGGGGCCTTTCCCGGCCTGGTTTCCTTGATCGCTAGCAGACACTCCTCAATTGATATCGGACTTTCCAACTGATCGATGGCATTCTTAGGTAATTGGGGCATTTGGGCCGCTCTACAGTACTCTGCCATCTGGTTTTTGTGTCCTCCCCCTGAAGCTTGGCCTGGGAGATTGTAAAGAGCCAAATAATACCTCCTAAACTGTTCCGCAAGGCCCCCACTGAGCCTCTAATCCCAGCCACCCGGGCCCTGAGGCCCTACTGCTTAAGGGTTCCTGTGAGAAGTTTGCCTGGCTTATTGCCCTGTTCATAATAGAGCCAATTTCGGAAAGTAAAGGCCCTCCTGGTGGACCCTAACAGGGCAGCCCTGAGCTCCTTTCTCTTGTCCACCAGTTCCTTTAAATGCCTCTCCAAAAGTGAATTTTTATGTTGGGATTCCAGAACAGACACTCTCTGGGTAAGCCCCTCAATTTTAGTCAATCTTTCCTTTTTTTATATCGCTCCCTCTTGTATAAGAAACCCCCGTACTGTGCACTTGTGTGCTTCCCAGATTGTAAGAGGGTCCATGTCATCCACCACATTCTCTCGAAAATACTGGATGATCTGTTACCCTGTCAGCCACTACCACATCCTTCAGAATGCTAGCATTCATTCTCCAATTCCACTCTGAGACCTCCCCAGCAGCACTAATCTAAGGACCACCGGGGCATGGTCCGCGAATGTAATTGTGCCAATCTCAACCGCCTCGATCCACTCGAGATCCCTCTGGGACAAGAATAAGTAATCAATCCTTGAGTATTTTGAATGAATGGGGGAAAAATAAGTATAATCCCTACCATCAGGGTGCGCAAATCTCCAGGTGTCAACTACTTGTACGCTTTGAAGTGCCATTTTAATCCTCTTCAAAGACCTGTATGCAATGGTAGAACTTGCATTAGAGGTATCCACTAGCGGGTTTAACGCGCAGTTCAGGTCCCCTTCCACAACCAGAGATCCCTTCTTGAAGGTCTGTAGCTTATCAATAGTGGAGGCGAGAAATTGGTGTTGTAACCTATTGGGAGCATAAATATTGGCCAAACGGAAACCACCCCGTCAGAAAGATGTAGCGCCCCTCTTTATCAATAACCTCAGATATCACAGAAAACGCCAGGGTTCTATCTACTAATATAGAAACCCCCTTGGTCTTAGGAGAGGATGAGAGTGCTGTCCAATGAAAAGGAAACGTCCTGTTCTCTAAATAAGGTACCTTGCCCCTCTGGAATTGTGTCTCCTGAATTTGTGCAATGGGCACTTTGTGTTTCCTCAGTTCTCTCATAAGGGAATGCCGTTTCTCTGGTGAATTAAGACCTTTCACATTCATGGTCATTATATTCACCTCCATCCCACTCACTGTAGTCATCTCTGCCAGGGGAGGCTTAACCAGACCCGTCCCAGGGCCCCAACCCCACCCCCCACGCCCCCCAGCCCCCGAAGCCGAGTGGGAAAAGCTGAAACAAGACACAAAGGGAGCGGGGAAAAAGAGGAAAGGAGTGAAAAGTAAGGGAAGAGACGAAGAGAAGGGGGAAAACAAGTAGGGGGAGGATACAAAACAGAAAAGAAAAAGAAGAAAGAAATAGAGAAATAGGGATGGAGAACCAAAAAAAAAAAAAAAAAATACACCCCGTCGGGGTGTAAAAGCGCAGGTGGGAAATTATGAGAGAGGAATACTAGATATATAAAACCCAGCAACCCCTCTACCTTACCTGAAGCTATGCCCAGGGCAAAGGCCCCTAGACCTCTTCAGGAGATAGGGACCCAAGAGGGATCCCTAAATAACCCACTTACCACGACAAAATCACAAAAAGTGGGGGACCATGGAAGGCCAGCCAGGCAGCAGCTCTATAATCACTACAACAAGAAATGTAAATAATCAACTATTTTCAGTCTGTCAGCCCAGTGAAGCGCCCGCATATCACACCCCACCCACCCCTGACTTCTGCATTCTCTTTGGGGCATTACAATACTCCAAATCGCCCTCCAAGTGTACATAACACCTACAAACCCAGCATTAGACCAGGTTGGAGTCGCATCTCGCAAGTGGTACCACATCAGGAACTTCCACAAGATGGCCGGCTGCCCCCCCCCAGGCAGACCCCCACGTATAACCATAAAGCAATCAAACAGCCTAACCAAATTAACACCCCAAATCCTATACCTAGAACGTTAACCCACAAACATAACCAGGCTGGAGCCGCATACCTCACCCAGCGCAGTCTCCACCCCTACAAGAAACCCACCGGCCCCCAGTCCCCCCCGGGGAAGGGCCCAGACTAAAAGACTCAAGGCCAACCCCGGAGGGGAGGGGGGGCAGGAGGCACCCCAATCTGCATAGAAAAAGACAAGATAAGAAACATAAATCCCCAAGATTTATAACGTCACTAAATCCCATAGCATAAGTATAAGGGTTATGCCTCTAAACCACCGGCAGGCCAGCCCCCCTGCCCACCTGGGATGGGCCCACAGAAAAACCACAGAACCGTCCCCGCGGGGGAAGGGGGGGCGGAGACACCCCAAATCTGCATAAAAACAATCACAATAATAGGCACAAATCCTAAAAGTTTAATAGGCATCCCACACTGCAAAAGAGCAATCAAAATAAGAGACTCAGACTCCACACGTTTGATGACAGCGCCAATTCCTATGACATTTGCCTAAACATATGCTTCTGAACTAATAACAGGCCCACCCCCAATCCCGCCCGAGAAGGACACCACAGAACGCGTAGAGCCGTCCCCACGCGGGAAGGGGGGGGGACGTCCCAATACAGCATGCAGAGTTGTCAAAGTAGAAACAATCAGAGAGATCTAGTAAAGAGATGTCAACATTGCTAAAACCTCAAATTCAATAAGCTCTATATGCAGGAAAGACTCGCCGTCCTCGCTCAGCAAGCACTCAGTGGACCGGGCCACCAGATAACTCCAAGCACCAAGTCATCTTCGCTGCAGAAGGCTAAAACTCCTCTCTTCTCGGGGCTGGGACCGGGGAATCCCGTGGGGGAGGGGGGGGGGGGGGAGCTCCACCAGAGCATCCTGATGTGGCAACCCCCCGGAGAGAGCAGGAATACGAAATTCCCTGAACCAGTCAGGAACCCCGACCGCAGAAATCTTCAAGAAGGCAAAAAGTCGGGCAAATCCTCTGGGGTGTGCAAAGTCCCCGTCTTCCCGTTTTTAGTGGCCATGAGCGCAAAAGGGAACTGCCACCGGTATGGGATGCCCCTTTCCCTGAGGAGCAATGGCCTGAGCACTCTTCTATGCTGCAGGGTGATGCCGGAAATATCTTGGTAGAGCTGGATCTCGCTGTTATTGAAAAAATAGAATCCCTTCCTCTCGCTCTGGCAACAATGTTCTCCTTCAGGGGGAAGCTCTGGAGACAGCAAACTATGTCTCTAGTAGAGATGAGCGAACCGGTTCGGACGAACCGGAATTCGCTCCGAATTTCAGGAAATATTCGATTCGGCATGAACCCGAATATTTTGTGGTTCGTGCCGATCGAATTTTTCCTGAAATAAAAAAAAAATGGCGGCATGGTGGGAGCCGGCCGGCGGGCCGGTAAAGCCGGCCGGCCCGCTCCCACCATGCCAGCATTTAAAAAACAAAGAAAAAAAAAAAAAGAAAAAATGCCGGTATGGTGGGAGCGGGCCGGCAAAGCCGGCCGGCCCGCTTCCACCATGCCGGCATTTAAAAAACAAAACAAAAAAAATAAAGCATTTTTGCCGGCATGGTGGGAGCGGGCCGGCCGGCTCCGCTCCCACCATGCCGGCATTTTAAAAAAAAGGCAAACACTTACCTGCAGGTCCGGAGTGTGGAGGCCGGCGCCGCTCTCAGCTGTCATCTGAGGGCGCGTCATCAGAGGGCGCCTCTGATGACGCGCCCTCAGATAACAGCTGAGAGCGGCGCCTGCCTCCACGCTCCAGACCTGCAGGTAAGTGTTTGCCTTCCGCTGACAGCGGAACCGGCCGGCCCGCTCCCACCATGGCGGCATTTTTGATGGGGAACTTCGTAAAAGTTCGATTCGGCTGAACCCGAATTTCTTTGTGAAATTCGGCGAATCGGCCGAATCGAACTTTTCAAAAGTTCGCTCATCTCTAGTCTCTAGGAACCGCATCGTTCATGTTCCTGGGACGGAGGGCCCGATGTGCCCGCACAAACTCTATTGGTGTATCAGGGGGTCTGTCCAGCAGGGTGTTAAAAATGGAGGTCAGGGCCCCAGGGATCTGATCCTGAGCGACAGCCTCCGGTACCCCACACACTCTGATATTGCATCTTCAGGCTCTATTATCCAGGTCTTCAAGATGGCTGTGTACATTCATGAGGTGACTATTGTGCCATGCAACCACACCTCTCGTAGCTTGCGTCTGGACCCCGTCGCCTCCTGCTCAACCTTCTCAATTCTGTGGCCCAGCTCCCGCATAGATCTGCGACGGCCTCCGATATAGAAGACTTAATCTCGCCAGCAAACTTCGCCAATTCGCTCCTCGTGGGCAGCTGGCTATGCTGCGTTGTCAGGTCCTGCTGATCGTTATGGAGTGAGCCTTCCGTGCTTCTCTCCGGCGAGCTCTCCGGCGACGCCATCTTGGAGGTCCGGCCTGACACGTCCTCCACGCAGGGGGAGCGAAACAGCTCCGGGAGACTTCTACCGCTCAGAGTCGGGTTTTGGGGCGACCTGGGTGTTCTAGAGGCCACCCCTGACCTTCCGCTCTTGTTCATAGTGCTTCTGGGGTCCTGCAACCAACACAAACAAGCGCTTACACTGGGAGCCTATGTTTCACGCGCCATCTTCCCAGCCGGCCAAGCCACGCCCCCCCAGTTTTATTTTTTTTAATTTTGTGATGGTAGTATTAAAAATGTGGAAAAGTTTAAGTTTAAAACTTTTTCTTTATGGTGTCCTGAAAAGGGAAGATCATATATTATCATCATCATAATAAGTGTCGTTGGTCAGAGTGAGAAATGTTTTATTCAGTTTGCTGTTCGTTTTCATCAGGAAGATATAACCACACTTTCTTTATGGTTACCTAAAAATATTATATAATAAATCAATCATATCAATAAATCCAGTTGTTTTTAATTTATCAGAGGCCAGGTTTCACTACCAGGGGCTAGATAAGGGAAATAAAACTTTTTTTTAGCTTTGTGCTATGCTTTAAAGCATACTTCTTGTGAAAAAATCAAAGCTTAATAGTAAATTGCTCCCCTTATGAAATGTCTTAACCCCATGCAGATTGTGTGCAAATGCATGCAGATGCTGCGATCCTGAACTGAAATTGAGTGGCTATCTTGCTAGGCACCTGACAGCCCTGCTTCTCAAAAATCCAGTCCCACAGACAAAATTATCTTAAAGAGGAACATCAGACCTCCCCCCTCCCTTACTGCCTTTTGGATGTTGGGTTATCTAAAACACAGACATCCAGCAGCATTCCTTGCCATTCCTGCCCCCCTTACTCATAGCTGAGTGAAGGTTGCGGCTTTGGCCATACTCACACTTCGCCGTCTGCTCTTCAAATGTCTCGCGCAGTTCATCAAATCTTGTGAGATCTGCTCTGGGTGTCATTGTAGCCTATGCAATGACACTGCGCATGTGTGAAATCTGAGGGGGCAGCACAGTGCATGATGGGTAGGCAAGATGATGCTGCTTGATGGAAGCCAGCGCAGGACCCAAGAATACTGGAGAGATGCGACTGAGCAGATACGTTTTGAACTGCCAAATTTTTAAGCTGAAGGGGAGCAGGGCTGAGCAAGCCAGGTTTGGGGAGTTTTTAATAAAGGAGCTCTATCATGCAATAGTGTAATATAAAAAATCCATATAAACACGTCGGCTAATGAGAGGAGGGGTCATTTATACACCTGAACTGAATGAAACTCCCGCCAAGCTTGTGGTTTATTATTTCAAAGTAGGAATAAAATCCAGTGGTGCCAGGTTTAGTCTATCATGGGTAACAGAGCCTGTCACCCAAGATGTCCTTTTCCTTCCATTATACGAAAGAAAAACAAGCCTGGCTGGATATTTATTGATGCTGGGTGTATAAGTGACCCCCCCTCCCACCATCCAGCAAATTTATATGGATTTTTATCATTGGGCCATTTTTTGCGATAGTGCTCCTTTAACTCTCCAACAACTCTAATGTTTCTCAGTCATCATTAGCATAATAACTAATCTTTGTTTTGTTTAGATCAGGGAGCTCCTTCAATCATTGTTTCTAGAGATGAGCGAACTTTTGAAAAATTCGATTCGACTGATTCGCCGAATTTTCCGACAAAAATCGTTTCGACCCGAATAAATTCGCGACGAATTGCTATTAAAAACGGCTATTTCTGAGCCTCCTAGAGCCTCAATAGGGTTGTAAACCATTCTGCCTTGCTGTAACACGCACAGGATGCGTGCTGGGTTAGTTAAATAATACTTTGAATAAATATCACATGCAGATCAGAGGCATCGCTAATAGAATCGCAGAGCGGCACAATTGCAGAGAGTTGAAGTGGCATCACTATGAGGGGCAGGAGCCCAAACATTGCTTTAAAGAGACACTGGAGTTGGCAGCAGCAGGAGCCCAAAAATTGGATGAATCACACCCTGGAGTTGGCAGCAGCAGCAGGAGCCCAAACATTACTTTAAAGAGACCCTGGGGTTGGCTTCAGGAGCCCAAAAATTGGATGAATCACACCCTGGAGTTGGCAGCAGCAGCAGCAGGAGCCCAAACATTACTTTAAAGAGACCCTGGGGTTGGCTTCAGGAGCCCAACAATTGGATGAATCACACCCTGGAGTTGGCAGCAGCAGCAGCAGGAGCCCAAATATTACTTTAAAGAGACCCTGGGGTTGGCTTCAGGAGCCCAAAAATTGGATGAATCACACCCTGGAGTTGGCAGCAGCAGCAGGAGCCCAAATATTACTTTAAAGAGACCCTGGGGTTGGCTTCAGGAGCCCAAAAATTGGATGAATCACACCCTGGAGTTGGCAGCAGCAGGAGCCCAAATATTACTTTAAAGAGACCCTGGGGTTGGCCTCAGGAGCCCAAAAATTGGATGAATCACACCCTGGAGTTGGCGGCAGCAGCAGCAGCAGCAGGAGCCCAAACATTACTTTAAAGAGACCCTGGGGTTGGCTTCAGGAGCCCAAAAATTGGATGAATCACACCCTGGAGTTGGCAGAAGTTGGAAGCAGCAGCAGCAGGAGCCCAAATATTACTTTAAAGAGACCCTGGGGTTGGCCTCAGGAGCCCAAAAATTGGATAAATCACACCCTGGAGTTGGCAGCAGCAGGAGCCCAAATATTACTTTAAAGAGACCCTGGGGTTGGCCTCAGGAGCCCAAAAATTGGATGAATCACACCCTGGAGTTGCAAGCAGCAGCAGGGGCCCAAACATTACTTTAAACAGACCCTGGGGTTGGCTTCAGGAGCCCAAAAATTGGATGAATCACACCCTGGAGTTGGCAGAAGTTGGCAGCAGCAGCAGCAGCAGCAGCAGGAGCCCAAATATTACTTTAAAGAGACCCTGGGGTTGGCCTCAGGAGCCCAAAAATTGGATGAATCACACCCTGGAGTTGGCAGCAGCAGCAGCAGCAGGAGCCCAAACATTACTTTAAAGAGACACTGGGGTTGGCTTCAGGAGCCCAAAAATTGGATGAATCACACCCTGGAGTTGGCAGAAGTTGGCAGCAGCAGCAGCAGCAGCAGCAGGAGCCCAAATATTACTTTAAAGAGACCCTGTGGTTGGCCTCAGGAGCCCAAAAATTGGATGAATCACACCCTGGAGTTGGCAGCAGCAGGAGCCCAAATATTACTTTAAAGAGACCCTGGGGTTGGCCTCAGGAGCCCAAAAATTGGATGAATCACACCCTGGAGTTGCAAGCAGCAGCAGGAGCCCGAACATTACTTTAAACAGACCCTGGGGTTGGCTTCAGGAGCCCAAAAATTGGATGAATCACACCCTGGAGTTGGCAGAAGTTGGCAGCAGCAGCAGCAGCAGGAGCCCAAATATTACTTTAAAGAGACCCTGGGGTTGGCCTCAGGAGCCCAAAAATTGGATGAATCACACCCTGGAGTTGGCAGCAGCAGCAGCAGCAGGAGCCCAAACATTACTTTAAAGAGACACTGGGGTTGGCTTCAGGAGCCCAAAAATTGGATGAATCACACCCTGGAGTTGGCAGAAGTTGGCAGCAGCAGCAGCAGCAGCAGGAGCCCAAATATTACTTTAAAGAGACCCTGGGGTTGGCCTCAGGAGCCCAAAAATTGGATGAATCACACCCTGGAGTTGGCAGCAGCAGCAGCAGCAGGAGCCCAAACATTACTTTAAAGAGACACTAGGGTTGGCTTCGAGAGCCCAAAAATTGGATGAATCACACCCTGGAGTTTGCAGAAGTTGGCAGCAGCAGCAGCAGGAGCCCAAATATTACTTTAAATAGACCCTGGGGTTGGCCTCAGGAGCCCAAAAATTGGATGAATCACACCCTGGAGTTGGAAGCAGCAGCAGCAGCAGGAGCCCAAACATTACTTTAAAGAGACCCTGGGGTTGGCCTCAGGAGCCCAAAAATTGGATGAATCACACCCTGGAGTTGGCAGCAGCAGCAGCAGCAGGAGCCCAAACATTACTTTAAAGAGACACTGGGGTTGGCTTCAGAAGCCCAAAAATTGGATGAATCACACCCTGGAGTTGGCAGAAGTTGGCAGCAGCAGCAGCAGGAGCCCAAATATTACTTTAAAGAGACCCTGGGGTTGGCCTCAGGAGCCCAAAGATTGGATGAATCACACCCTGGAGTTGGCAGCAGCAGCAGCAGCAGCAGCAGGAGCCCAAATATTACTTTAAAGAGACACTGGGGTTGGCTTCAGGAGCCCAAAAATTGGATGAATCACACCCTGGAGTTGGCAGAAGTTGGCAGCAGCAGCAGCAGCAGGAGCCCAAATATTACTTTAAAGAGACCCTGGGGTTGGCCTCAGGAGCCCAAAAATTGGATGAATCACACCCTGGAGTTGGCAGCAGCAGCAGCAGCAGCAGCAGCAGGAGCCCAAACATTACTTTAAAGAGACACTGGGGTTGGCCTCAGGAGCCCAAAAATTGGATGAATCACACCCTGGAGTTGGCAGCAGCAGCAGCAGCAGGAGCCCAAACATTACTTTAAAGAGACACTGGGGTTGGCTTCAGGAGCCCAAAAATTGGATGAATCACACCCTGGAGTTGGCAGAAGTTGGCAGCAGCAGCAGCAGCAGGAGCCCAAATATTACTTTAAAGAGACCATGGGGTTGGCCTCAGGAGCCCAAAAATTGGATGAATCACACCCTGGAGTTGGCAGCAGCAGCAGCAGCAGGAGCCCAAACATTACTTTAAAGAGACACTGGGCTTGGCTTCAGGAGCCCAAAAATTGGATGAATCACACCCTGGAGTTGGCAGAAGTTGGCAGCAGCAGCAGCAGCAGCAGCAGGAGCCCAAATATTACTTTAAAGAGACCCTGGGGTTGGCCTCAGGAGCCCAAAAATTGGATGAATCACACCCTGGAGTTGGCGGCAGCAGCAGCAGCAGCAGCAGGAGCCCAAACATTACTTTAAAGAGACCCTGGGGTTGGCCTCAGGAGCCCAAAAATTGGATGAATCACACCCTGGAGTTGGCAGCAGCAGCAGGAGCCCAAACATTACTTTAAAGAGACACTGGGGTTGGCTTCAGGAGCCCAAAAATTGGATGAATCACACCCTGGAGTTTGCAGAAGTTGGCAGCAGCAGCAGCAGCAGGAGCCCAAATATTACTTTAAAGAGACCCTGGGGTTGGCCTCAGGAGCCCAAAAATTGGATGAATCACACCCTGGAGTTGGCATTAGCAGCAGCAGCAGGAGCCCAAACATTACTTTAAGGAGACCCTGGGGTTGGCCTCAGGAGCCCAAAAATTGGATGAATCACACCCTGGAGTTGGCAGCAGCAGCAGCAGCAGGAGCCCAAACATTACTTTAAAGAGACACTGGGGTTGGCTTCAGGAGCCCAAAAATTGGATGAATCACACCCTGGAGTTGGCAGAAGTTGGCAGCAGCAGCAGCAGCAGCAGGAGCCCAAATATTACTTTAAAGAGACCCTGGGGTTGGCCTCAGGAGCCCAAAGATTGGATGAATCACACCCTGGAGTTGGCAGCAGCAGCAGCAGCAGGAGCCCAAATATTACTTTAAAGAGACACTGGGGTTGGCTTCAGGAGCCCAAAAATTGGATGAATCACACCCTGGAGTTGGCAGAAGTTGGCAGCAGCAGCAGGAGCCCAAAAATTGGATGAATCACACCCTGGAGTTGCAAGCAGCAGCAGGAGCCCAAACATTACTTTAAACAGACCCTGGGGTTGGCTTCAGGAGCCCAAAAATTGGATGAATCACACCCTGGAGTTGGCAGAAGTTGGCAGCAGCAGCAGCAGGAGCCCAAATAATACTTTAAAGAGACCCTGGGGTTGGCCTCAGGAGCCCAAAAATTGGATGAATCACACCCTGGAGTTGGCAGCAGCAGCAGCAGCAGGAGCCCAAACATTACTTTAAAGAGACACTGGGGTTGGCTTCAGGAGCCCAAAAATTGGATGAATCACACCCTGGAGTTGGCAGAAGTTGGCAGCAGCAGCAGCAGCAGCAGCAGCAGGAGCCCAAATATTACTTTAAAGAGACCCTGGGGTTGGCCTCAGGAGCCCAAAGATTGGATGAATCACACCCTGGAGTTGGCAGCAGCAGCAGCAGGAGCCCAAATATTACTTTAAAGAGACACTGGGGTTGGCTTCAGGAGCCCAAAAATTGGATGAATCACACCCTGGAGTTGGCAGAAGTTGGCAGCAGCAGCAGCAGCAGCAGCAGCAGCAGCAGGAGCCCAAATATTACTTTAAAGAGACCCTGGGGTTGGCCTCAGGAGCCCAAAAATTGGATGAATCACACCCTGGAGTTGGCAGCAGCAGCAGCAGGAGCCCAAACATTACTTTAAAGAGACACTGGGGTTGGCTTCAGGAGCCCAAAAATTGGATGAATCACACCCTGGAGTTGGCAGAAGTTGGCAGCAGCAGCAGCAGGAGCCCAAATATTACTTTAAAGAGACCCTGGGGTTGGCCTCAGGAGCCCAAAAATTGGATGAATCACACCCTGGAGTTGGCGGCAGCAGCAGCAGCAGCAGCAGCAGGAGCCCAAACATTACTTTAAAGAGACACTGGGGTTGGCTTCAGGAGCCCAAAAATTGGATGAATCACACCCTGGAGTTGGCAGAAGTTGGCAGCAGCAGCAGCAGCAGCAGGAGCCCAAATATTACTTTAAAGAGACCCTGGGGTTGGCCTCAGGAGCCCAAAAATTGGATGAATCACACCCTGGAGTTGCAAGCAGCAGCAGGAGCCCAAACATTACTTTAAACAGACCCTGGGGTTGGCTTCAGGAGCCCAAAAATTGGATGAATCACACCCTGGAGTTGGCAGAAGTTGGCAGCAGCAGCAGCAGCAGCAGGAGCCCAAATATTACTTTAAAGAGACTCTGGGGTTGGCCTCAGGAGCCCAAAAATTGGATGAATCACACCCTGGAGTTGGCAGCAGCAGCAGCAGCAGGAGCCCAAACATTACTTTAAAGAGACACTGGGGTTGGCTTCAGGAGCCCAAAAATTGGATGAATCACACCCTGGAGTTTGCAGAAGTTGGCAGCAGCAGCAGCAGCAGCAGGAGCCCAAATATTACTTTAAAGAGACCCTGGGGTTGGCCTCAGGAGCCCAAAAATTGGATGAATCACACCCTGGAGTTGGCGGCAGCAGCAGCAGCAGGAGCCCAAACATTACTTTAAAGAGACCCTGGGGTTGGCCTCAGGAGCCCAAAAATTGGATGAATCACACCCTGGAGTTGGCAGCAGCAGCAGCAGCAGCAGCAGGAGCCCAAACATTACTTTAAAGAGACACTGGGGTTGGCCTCAGGAGCCCAAAAATTGGATGAATCACACCCTGGAGTTGCAAGCAGCAGCAGGAGCCCAAACATTACTTTAAACAGACTGCAAACATACACACATATAGACAACTGGTTCCTTCTAGGGCTGGCACTCCAAAAAAACAGCTCACAAGATGTGACCTACTATTAGCAAATATTTATTGATAATTCCCACGGCACCAATACAAAATTACCCAACAATCCCTAAAAGAATAAAAAAGCTAATTAGCATGGTAAACACGGGGGGCCGCCCTCTGGCTGAGATACATAGATGACATTTTGGTGGTCTGGAAGGGGACCACACAGGAATTTGAAGAGTTCGTGGGTGAGTTAAATCAGAATAATCGTAATATCCGGCTCACTTTTAAACATGATCTACACAGTATAGAATTCCTGGACTTACTGATTAGAAAACAAGAAGGAATTTTAACCACCACGACTTTTCGTAAACCAACAGCAGGGAATACCCTCCTTCATTTTTCTAGCCACCATCCTGGTCCACTTAAGAGGGGCATTCCGCTAGGACAGTTCCTCCGGATACGAAGGAACTGTTCCTCTGATTCGGACTATCAGCGTGAAGCACGTGACCTTATGGTGAGATTTAGGGATCGAGGGTACCCCCATAGATTATTGCGAACATGCAGAAAAAAGGCAGGAGAGGTACATCGTGACCAGTTATTAGTAGGTAAGGCTCGAAGTCGGGGAAAGGATAGAAGTGTAGATGGTAGGGACGATGGACAACCAGTTCGGTTGATTACCCAGTTTGGAACGCACTGGGATAACTTCAAACATATCCTAAATTCCCATTGGCACATTTTGCAGTTAGACCCCACACTAGCGAAGTGTGTTGGGCCTAGACCACTGTTGGTTGCAAAACGGGCTAATAACCTACGGGATCATCTGGTACATAGTGACTTAGGATCGGGGGGTGGAGGAAGAAGAAAATATCAAGGGACGCGACCAGATGGTTGCTTTAGATGTGGGCATTGTGGAGCTTGTAAATATGTAATAAAAACGTCAGTATACACAGGCTTGAGGGATAATTCCCCTAGAGCAATAAAAGGGTTTATAAACTGTGCGTCCACTTTAGTTGTGTATTTACTCACGTGCCCATGCGGAAAAAATACGTAGGTAAGACTAAACGTGAATTAAGGATAAGGATAAGTGAGCACATCCGTGATATAAAAAATGTTAATGAGAAAAGTCCGGTGGCGGAACACTATAGATTGTATCACAATAGTGATCCGGCGGGCACTAATATATGTGGCATTTTTAAACTAAGTACCACTGGGAGAAGGGGTTTCTGGGACCAAAGATTGAGACAACAAGAGGCGCGATTTATATTTGAATTGGGAACCATGACGCCTGTGGGTCTCAACACAGATGGGGGCCTCAGTGCTTTCCTGTAGAAGATATTTTGTATAGAAAGTTCTAACAGCCCAATGCGAAAGTGGGAGAAAAAGAGAAAAATACTTATCCTTATATATATCTAGGAGTTGGTGGCTGTTTGTTGATTGGGGCCCAGCTGTAGTTTTTGTTTGGGTGCCCAAGTTGGTTCCTTGCTCGTTGGGTCATCCGGCCTTTTTCTCTTTTTCCCTTTTCCCTTTCCCTCTCCTTTCCTGTCGTTAGAGTGGTCACATAGGGTTGGATGTAAATATATGTGCAGTGACAGCGGTAGCACGTGTGCAGCCTATGTGTATCCCGTGACGGAGCCCTAGTTGGTAGGAGAGTGTCTCCTTTTATATCTGTTTAGGCCCTCCAGTGTGTAAGTTTGGATGAATAGATACATTTACTACCAGTTTATATAACTGTTATAACTGTTTAGGGTCGCCTATTGGAATGTGAATTGAGCGTTAAGTGTGATGTACTGGTGAGACACCGAGATTAGCATGTTAATAAGATGATGACATAATTGCCAGTCGCTGAATGTATGTGTAATACTTACAATAAAAATGCTCAAACTACTCTGTAAACATGGCTGTTTTGGCCACTTGACAGGTGTTTTATCCTGCTTGAAAGTCCTGCAGCATGGAAGTGCTCTCACATGCTGTCATAATGCTGAACAGCGGATGACAGGTATGAAACAGTTAAACACAGAGCAGCTGAGTCTGACGAGAGAGCGAACGCCATGAAGAGGATAAATAGCGGAACCTGATTGGCCCGCGTCACCCTGACGAAGCCCCGGTAGGCGGGGCGAAACGTACGTCGGCGGACGGCCGGCCCCTTCACGCCCCCTCCCTGGCTCCCCTCCTCACGCACACTGGCCGCACGTGATGTTGATGTCCTCGTTGTGAGAAACAGCCTGTTCTGGTGATGCGCAAAACATGACGACAGTGGACCAAAGCTGCAGCCGCATATTGAGGAGAAGGTATTAGGCGGTCGAGTGGTGCCAGGTATAACGGCCCTCATAGAGGTGGCCTGACCTGTGCGTCTCCCGCCAGTGCAGATACTGTGCAATTCCCTTATGTATGATCCTGTTGGTCGGCATGCATGTCTGGAGCCCTAATTATCTCAGCTGTGGAACTGCTGCACCGCAAAAGTATTAAGCGCTGATATATGAGATAAGAGCCTTTTGAATATAGTTGGCATTTGAAGCACGCGCACCTTATACAATGTTGACTTTTGAGCAGTGACTGCGCTTTCTTCTATTTACAGGATTCTCCGCTCAGTAATCTGTATTGGCTGGCCAGCCAAGTATAATTTCACGTGCGTGAAAGTGAGGGATGTGTATGCCTGGGAGTGTGGCTGAATGGGGGCCCCCCGTGTTTACCATGCTAATTAGCTTTTTTATTCTTTTAGGGATTGTTGGGTAATTTTGTATTGGTGCCGTGGGAATTATCAATAAATATTTGCTAATAGTAGGTCACATCTTGTGAGCTGTTTTTTTGGAGTGCCAGCCCTAGAAGGAACCAGTTGTCTATATGTGTGTATGTTTGCAGTCTGTGATTTTGGTTCATGGGCGCCCCCTATTTTGGGTTTGGGGCAGAGCACCGTATTTATATATTAGGATCTCCCTGGATATTTTACTTTTTCATTCCATTACTTTAAACAGACCCTGGGGTTGGCTTCAGGAGCCCAAAAATTGGATGAATCACACCCTGGAGTTGGCAGAAGTTGGCAGCAGCAGCAGCAGGAGCCCAAACATTACTTTAAAGAGACTCTGGGGTTGGCTTCAGGAGCCCAAAAATTGGATGAATCACACCCTGGAGTTGGCAGAAGTTGGCAGCAGCAGCAGCAGGAGCCCAAATATACACTGGAGTTGGCTTCAGGAGCCCAAAAATTGGATGAATCACACCCTGGAGTTGGCGGCAGCAGCAGCAGCAGCAGGAGCCCAAACATTACTTTAAAGAGACCCTGGGGTTGGCCTCAGGAGCCCAAAAATTGGATGAATCACACCCTGGAGTTGGCAGCAGCAGCAGCAGCAGGAGCCCAAATATTACTTTAAAGAGACACTGGGGTTGGCTTCAGGAGCCCAAAAATTGGATGAATCACACCCTGGAGTTTGCAGAAGTTGGCAGCAGCAGCAGCAGGAGCCCAAATATTACTTTAAAGAGACCCTGGGGTTGGCCTCAGGAGCCCAAAAATTGGATGAATCACACCCTGGAGTTGGCAGCAGCAGCAGCAGCAGCAGCAGGAGCCCAAACATTACTTTAAAGAGACCCTGGGGTTGGCCTCAGGAGCCCAAAAATTGGATGAATCACACCCTGGAGTTGGCAGCAGCAGCAGCAGCAGGAGCCCAAACATTACTTTAAAGAGACACTGGGGTTGGCTTCAGGAGCCCAAAAATTGGATGAATCACACCCTGGAGTTGGCAGAAGTTGGCAGCAGCAGCAGCAGGAGCCCAAATATTACTTTAAAGAGACCCTGGGGTTGGCCTCAGGAGCCCAAAGATTGGATGAATCACACCCTGGAGTTGGCAGCAGCAGCAGCAGCAGCAGGAGCCCAAATATTACTTTAAAGAGACACTGGGCTTGGCTTCAGGAGCCCAAAAATTGGATGAATCACACCCTGGAGTTGGCAGAAGTTGGCAGCAGCAGCAGCAGCAGGAGCCCAAATATTACTTTAAAGAGACCCTGGGGTTGGCCTCAGGAGCCCAAAAATTGGATGAATCACACCCTGGAGTTGGCAGCAGCAGCAGCAGCAGGAGCCCAAACATTACTTTAAAGAGACACTGGGGTTGGCCTCAGGAGCCCAAAAATTGGATGAATCACACCCTGGAGTTGGCAGCAGCAGCAGCAGCAGGAGCCCAAACATTACTTTAAAGAGACACTGGGGTTGGCTTCAGGAGCCCAAAAATTGGATGAATCACACCCTGGAGTTGGCAGAAGTTGGCAGCAGCAGCAGCAGCAGCAGCAGGAGCCCAAATATTACTTTAAAGAGACCCTGGGGTTGGCCTCAGGAGCCCAAAAATTGGATGAATCACACCCTGGAGTTGGCAGCAGCAGCAGCAGCAGGAGCCCAAACATTACTTTAAAGAGACACTGGGGTTGGCTTCAGGAGCCCAAAAATTGGATGAATCACACCCTGGAGTTGGCAGAAGTTGGCAGCAGCAGCAGCAGCAGCAGCAGGAGCCCAAATATTACTTTAAAGAGACCCTGGGGTTGGCCTCAGGAGCCCAAAAATTGGATGAATCACACCCTGGAGTTGGCGGCAGCAGCAGCAGGAGCCCAAACATTACTTTAAAGAGACCCTGGGGTTGGCCTCAGGAGCCCAAAAATTGGATGAATCACACCCTGGAGTTGGCAGCAGCAGCAGCAGCAGGAGCCCAAACATTACTTTAAAGAGACACTGGGGTTGGCTTCAGGAGCCCAAAAATTGGATGAATCACACCCTGGAGTTTGCAGAAGTTGGCAGCAGCAGCAGCAGCAGCAGGAGCCCAAATATTACTTTAAAGAGACCCTGGGGTTGGCCTCAGGAGCCCAAAAATTGGATGAATCACACCCTGGAGTTGGCAGCAGCAGCAGCAGCAGCAGCAGGAGCCCAAACATTACTTTAAGGAGACCCTGGGGTTGGCCTCAGGAGTCCAAAAATTGGATGAATCACACCCTGGAGTTGGCAGCAGCAGCAGGAGCCCAAACATTACTTTAAAGAGACACTGGGGATGGCTTCAGGAGCCCAAAAATTGGATGAATCACACCCTGGAGTTGGCAGAAGTTGGCAGCAGCAGCAGCAGCAGCAGGAGCCCAAATATTACTTTAAAGAGACCCTGGGGTTGGCCTCAGGAGCCCAAAGATTGGATGAATCACACCCTGGAGTTGGCAGCAGCAGCAGCAGGAGCCCAAATATTACTTTAAAGAGACACTGGGGTTGGCTTCAGGAGCCCAAAAATTGGATGAATCACACCCTGGAGTTGGCAGAAGTTGGCAGCAGCAGCAGCAGGAGCCCAAAAATTGGATGAATCACACCCTGGAGTTGCAAGCAGCAGCAGGAGCCCAAACATTACTTTAAACAGACCCTGGGGTTGGCTTCAGGAGCCCAAAAATTGGATGAATCACACCCTGGAGTTGGCAGAAGTTGGCAGCAGCAGCAGCAGGAGCCCAAATATTACTTTAAAGAGACCCTGGGGTTGGCCTCAGGAGCCCAAAAATTGGATGAATCACACCCTGGAGTTGGCAGCAGCAGCAGCAGCAGGAGCCCAAACATTACTTTAAAGAGACACTGGGGTTGGCTTCAGGAGCCCAAAAATTGGATGAATCACACCCTGGAGTTGGCAGAAGTTGGCAGCAGCAGCAGCAGGAGCCCAAACATTACTTTAAAGAGACCCTGGGGTTGGCCTCAGGAGCCCAAAAATTGGATGAATCACACCCTGGAGTTGGCAGCAGCAGCAGCAGCAGGAGCCCAAACATTACTTTAAAGAGACACTGGGGTTGGCTTCAGGAGCCCAAAAATTGGATGAATCACACCCTGGAGTTTGCAGAAGTTGGCAGCAGCAGCAGCAGCAGGAGCCCAAATATTACTTTAAAGAGACCCTGGGGTTGGCCTCAGGAGCCCAAAAATTGGATGAATCACACCCTGGAGTTGGCAGCAGCAGCAGCAGCAGCAGCAGGAGCCCAAACATTACTTTAAAGAGACACTGGGGTTGGCTTCAGGAGCCCAAAAATTGGATGAATCACACCCTGGAGTTGGCAGAATTGGCAGCAGCAGCAGCAGCAGGAGCCCAAATATTACTTTAAAGAGACCCTGGGGTTGGCCTCAGGAGCCCAAAGATTGGATGAATCACACCCTGGAGTTGGCAGCAGCAGCAGCAGCAGGAGCCCAAATATTACTTTAAAGAGACACTGGGGTTGGCTTCAGGAGCCCAAAAATTGGATGAATCACACCCTGGAGTTGGCAGAAGTTGGCAGCAGCAGCAGCAGCAGGAGCCCAAATATTACTTTAAAGAGACCCTGGGGTTGGCCTCAGGAGCCCAAAAATTGGATGAATCACACCCTGGTGTTGGCAGCAGCAGCAGCAGCAGGAGCCCAAACATTACTTTAAAGAGACACTGGGGTTGGCCTCAGGAGCCCAAAAATTGGATGAATCACACCCTGGAGTTGGCAGCAGCAGCAGCAGCAGGAGCCCAAACATTACTTTAAAGAGACACTGGGGTTGGCTTCAGGAGCCCAAAAATTGGATGAATCACACCCTGGAGTTGGCAGAAGTTGGCAGCAGCAGCAGCAGCAGCAGGAGCCCAAATATTACTTTAAAGAGACCCTGGGGTTGGCCTCAGGAGCCCAAAAATTGGATGAATCTTACACCCTGGAGTTGGCAGCAGCAGCAGCAGCAGGAGCCCAAACATTATTTTAAAGAGACACTGGGGTTGGCTTCAGGAGCCCAAAAATTGGATGAATCACACCCTGGAGTTGGCAGAAGTTGGCAGCAGCAGCAGCAGCAGCAGCAGCAGCAGGAGCCCAAATATTACTTTAAAGAGACCCTGGGGTTGGCCTCAGGAGCCCAAAAATTGGATGAATCACACCCTGGAGTTGGCAGCAGCAGCAGCAGCAGCAGGAGCCCAAACATTACTTTAAAGAGACCCTGGGGTTGGCCTCAGGAGCCCAAAAATTGGATGAATCACACCCTGGAGTTGGCAGCAGCAGCAGCAGCAGCAGGAGCCCAAACATTACTTTAAAGAGACACTGGGGTTGGCTTCAGGAGCCCAAAAATTGGATGAATCACACCCTGGAGTTTGCAGAAGTTGGCAGCAGCAGCAGCAGCAGGAGCCCAAATATTACTTCAAAGAGACCCTGGGGTTGGCCTCAGGAGCCCAAAAATTGGATGAATCACACCCTGGAGTTGGCAGCAGCAGCAGCAGCAGGAGCCCAAACATTACTTTAAAGAGACCCTGGGGTTGGCCTCAGGAGCCCAAAAATTGGATGAATCACACCCTGGAGTTGGCAGCAGCAGCAGCAGCAGCAGGAGCCCAAACATTACTTTAAAGAGACACTGGGGTTGGCTTCAGGAGCCCAAAAATTGGATGAATCACACCCTGGAGCTGGCAGAAGTTGGCAGCAGCAGCAGCAGCAGGAGCCCAAATATTACTTTAAAGAGACCCTGGGGTTGGCCCCCGGAACCCCAAAGATTGGATGAATCACACCCTGGAGTTGGCAGCAGCAGCAGCAGCAGCAGGAGCCCAAACATTACTTTAAAGAGACACTGGGGTTGGCCTCAGGAGCCCAAAAATTGGATGAATCACACCCTGGAGTTGGCAGCAGCAGCAGCAGCAGGAGCCCAAACATTACTTTAAAGAGACACTGGGGTTGGCTTCAGGAGCCCAAAAATTGGATGAATCACACCCTGGAGTTGGCAGAAGTTGGCAGCAGCAGCAGCAGCAGCAGCAGCAGGAGCCCAAATATTACTTTAAAGAGACCCTGGGGTTGGCCTCAGGAGCCCAAAAATTGGATGAATCACACCCTGGAGTTAGCAGCAGCAGCAGGAGCCCAAACATTACTTTAAAGAGGCACTGGGGTTGGCTTCAGGAGCCCAAAAATTGGATGAATCACACCCTGGAGTTGGCAGAAGTTGGCAGCAGCAGCAGGAGCCCAAATATTACTTTAAAGAGACCCTGGGGTTGGCCTCAGGAGCCCAAAAATTGGATGAATCACACCCTGGAGTTGGCAGCAGCAGGAGCCCAAATATTACTTTAAAGAGACCCTGGGGTTGGCCTCAGGAGCCCAAAAATTGGATGAATCACACCCTGGAGTTGCAAGCAGCAGCAGGAGCCCAAACATTACTTTAAACAGACCCTGGGGTTGGCTTCAGGAGCCCAAAAATTGGATGAATCACACCCTGGAGTTGGCAGAAGTTGGCAGCAGCAGCAGCAGGAGCCCAAATATTACTTTAAAGAGACCCTGGGGTTGGCCTCAGGAGCCCAAAAATTGGATGAATCACACCCTGGAGTTGGCAGCAGCAGCAGCAGCAGGAGCCCAAACATTACTTTAAAGAGACACTGGGGTTGGCTTCAGGAGCCCAAAAATTGGATGAATCACACCCTGGAGTTGGCAGAAGTTGGCAGCAGCAGCAGCAGCAGCAGGAGCCCAAATATTACTTTAAAGCGACCCTGGGATTGGCCTCAGGAGCCCAAAAATTGAATGAATCACACCCTGGAGTTGGCGGCAGCAGCAGCAGCAGGAGCCCAAACATTACTTTAAAGAGACCCTGGGGTTGGCCTCAGGAGCCCAAAAATTGGATGAATCACACCCTGGAGTTGGCAGCAGCAGCAGGAGCCCAAACATTACTTTAAAGAGACACTGGGGTTGGCCTCAGGAGCCCAAAAATTGGATGAATCACACCCTGGAGTTGCAAGCAGCAGCAGGAGCCCAAACATTACTTTAAACAGACCCTGGGGTTGGCTTCAGGAGCCCAAAAATTGGATGAATCACACCCTGGAGTTGGCAGAAGTTGGCAGCAGCAGCAGCAGGAGCCCAAACATTACTTTAAAGAGACTCTGGGGTTGGCTTCAGGAGCCCAAAAATTGGATGAATCACACCCTGGAGTTGGCAGAAGTTGGCAGCAGCAGCAGCAGGAGCCCAAACATTACTTTAAAGAGACTCTGGGGTTGGCTTCAGGAGCCCAAAAATTGGATGAATCACACCCTGGAGTTGGCAGAAGTTGGCAGCAGCAGCAGCAGGAGCCCAAATATACACTGGAGTTGGCTTCAGGAGCCCAAAAATTGGATGAATCACACCCTGGAGTTGGCAGGAGTTGACAGCAGCAGCAGCAGCAGCAGGAGCCCAAATATTACTTTAAAGAGACACTGGGGTTGGCTTCAGGAGCCCAACAATTGGATGAATCACACCCTGGAGTTGGCAGAAGTTGGCAGCAGCAGCAGCAGGAGCCCAAAAAATGGCCTAAAGACATAAATATGTTTTGCACCATTTGGAAAGTGTAAAACGTGGCACCATGCTGAATCTAGTCGCATGCATCAGGCATTGGTGGGTGGAAATCCTGGCTGATCCATCCCTGATTCATTTTGACAAAGGTGAGTCTCTCCACATTTTTAGTTGACAGACGAGTTCTCCTCGCCGTAACTATGGCCCCCGCCACACTAAACACCCGCTCAGATGGCACGCTACTTGCCGGGCAGGACAGCTTTTCCAGGGCAAACTCTGCTAGTTGCAGCCACAAATCAAGTTTGGCTGCCCAGAAGTCCAGCGGATCCTCAAGGTGTGTTGGCATGGTCATGTCAAAGTATGACATGACCTGCTGGTTGAGGTCCTGCTCCAGGTCTTCCTGCTGCTCATGAGTAGCCTCACTATGCGGGTGTAGAAAGCTACTCATTAGCGACTGAAGACTGAGGCTGCTGCTGCTGATGGAGCTGCTGCTGCTGCTCCTGCCAACCCCCCCAGCGGCCATGGCAGTGGAAGGTGAGCGCAGAGGTCCCCTCGAGTCAGACCTGCGAGAGTATGGACCATGGCGCAGATAGGCATCGGCCAACTGCCTACGTAGAATGTCTTTGTAGTAGTTGAGTTTGTCCTCCCTCTCGGTGGGTTTAAAAAATGCCCCCATTTTGTGCCGGAAGCGAGGGTCCAATAAGGTGGACAGCCAGAAGTCATCCCGCCGACAGATGGAAACAATTCTGGGGTCACTACGCAAGCACGTGAGCATGCTTCGTGCCATTTGCGCAAGTGACTCGGATGGACTACCTGTCTCCATCTCCACTGCATACTGCCACGGTGTGCCCGGGTCCTCTGTCTCGCCTTCCTCAAAAACCTCTAGCTCCTCTGGCTGCTCCTGCTCCTCCTCTCCTGTCCGCTGACTAGATAAACCAGCCATTTCGCCAAGCCTAAACTGTGTTTCGCTGGGCAACTCCTCCTCCTCCTCTTCCTCCTCCTCCTCCAGTTCAGCTCCAACGGGGTTCATGTGGCCGTAAGATGTAAACGCCATGTCTCCAGTGCCCTGACCAGCCATGGTTTCCAACATGTGCTATAGTACATGAAGCAGTGGAATCACGTCGTTCATCCCGTAATCCTGCCGACTGACAAATAAAGTGGCTTCCTCAAAGGGCCTGAGCAAACGGCAGGTGTCACATATGAGCTGCCACTGGTTGACATTGAAGTTACACAGGGGAGTCCCCCTATCTGCTTGGATCATCAGGAAATCCGTGATGGCTTTTCTCTGTTCATATAATCGGTCCAACATGTGAAGGGTGGAATTCCAACGGGTGGAAACATCGCAAATCAGACTATGTTGGGGGATACCATTCTGACGCTGTAGCTCAAGAAGGGTGTGTTTGGCGGTGTAGGAGTGGCTGAAGTGCATGCAAAGATTCCTTGAAGTTGTTAGGATGTCTTGCAGATGGGGGGAACACTTCAGAAACCGCTTGACAACCAGATTGAAGACGTGAGCCATGCAGGGGGCATGGGTCAGGCTTCCTTGGCGCAGCGCAGACAAAATGTTCTTCCCATTGTCGGTAACCATGATTCCCATTTTAAGTTTTCTCGGAGTAAGCCATGTTTGGATTTCCTGATGAATACATTTAAGCAGTTCCTCCCCTGTGTGACTCCGTTCGCCAAGACAAACCATGTGAAGCACTGCGTGACACCTCCGTGCCCTGCACACATGGTAGACTGGAGGGGCACTGAGACTTGAGCCTACAGCGGAGGGTGAGGAGATGGCGGAGGATGAGGAGGCCGAGTCGCACGGTGTCACAGGTCCAATGGGCAGAGAGCGCGGAGGCCGAAGCGGCGTGACCTGTCCAAGCTGCTGCTGCTGCTGCAAAGGGACCACATTCACCCAGTGGGCCGTAAACGACATGTACTGCCCCTGACCGTAGTTACAGCTCCAGATGTCGGCGCTGCCATGTATTTTGCTACACACCGACAGGCTCAAGGACTGGCCCACCTTCTGTTCAACAAAAGTGTGCAGCGCTGGTACTGCCTTCTTGGCAAAGAAATGACGGCTTGGGACTCTCCACCTCGGCTCGGCACAAGCCATCAGTTCTCTGAAAGGTGCAGATTCCACCACCTGAAAAGGGAGCGACTGCAGCACCAGCAACTTGGACAGGAGCACATTCAGCTTCTGCGCCGTAGGATGAGTGGGCGCATACTGCTGTCTCTTGGACATGGCTTCGCTGATGGATTGCTGGCGGGATGCATGACTTGGAGGAGGAGGAGCAGGAGCGACAGAGGATGGGTATGACGCACAGCTGCCTTCGGCTGAGGTGCTGGAGCCTTGGCTGGCAGAAATTGGGAGCTCACTTGGTGAGGAAGCAGACTGGACCACCCCTTGGGAGCCTTGGTTCTCCCAGGTCGCTTTATGGTGACGCATCATATGTTGACGCAGGGCCGTGGTGCCAACATTTGGACCCTGGCCACGCTTCACCTTTTGCCTACATATCTTGCATGTGACCATGTTACCCTCCTGCGGATGCCTCAGGAAAAACTGCCACACTGCCGAGTAGCTACTTTTCCCACCCCCTGGTCTCACTGATTCACTGCTGCTGTTGCCAACTCCAGGAACCCCTGCTCCACTACCTCCTGATAAGGTAGACTGCCGCACAGCAGGTGCTCTACCCCGGCCCCGGCCCCGGCCGGATCCAGCCTTTGGAATTGTGCCCCCATGCTGACTGCTACCACCTTGCTGCCTCAGCTGCTGACTCCGGGGCAACCTGTGCCCCTCTTCTCCTGATGATGACGATGAAGCCCCTTCCTCACCCGGCTCCCAAGTGCGATCGGCTTCATCGTCATCATCATCATCACCGAGTTGTGGCTGTACGTCACTGATGTTCGTGGATTCGTCAACAGTGTCTGGCGCAGGAGCTGGAACGCTCGCAGCACCCACGACACTGTCCACATCACTATTTGTCTGCCTAGCTAAAGAAGCCACCTCCATTTCTTGGCTGGGCAGTAGCTGCTGACTGTCCTCCTGTATCTGATCGTCCTCCTCACTAAAGAGTGGAGCTGAACCCAAAGCATAGGATACGTCGCAGGGGGAGGGAACGGCGTAGGACAGAGGCAATGGGAGGACAGGGACTGCTCTCGGGGCATGCCAACTCAGGGTTGTGTCAGAGGAACCTACCGACCCTAGACTGTGATGATGTTGTTGATGAGCGCGTCAACCAATCTACCACGGCAGATGCGTTACTGGTGGAGACCCGACCGCTAGCAGATACTGGCAGATTAGGTCTCTCAGCGTGACTCCTGCTGCTACTGGCCCCCAGTCTGATGCGAGCTCTGCCTGCGGAATCTTGGCCTCTGCCACTCCTCTTTTCACTTCCAGGCACTTGTCTGCCCGACATAGTCTAACTGGCGTGGTAGTAGGTGATATTTTAAGATCCCCCGGGCAGCGGTGGGTCTATATGAAACAGAATATAATGCACACCAAAAGTGAGCAGTAACACTCAGCCTCCAACAGGCCTGCTTAGTGTAAATAAGAGAGCTGCTTAGTGTAAATAAAGAGGGGTATGCTATGTTACAGAATGGGATGCCTCAACAGAAGTGCACCTGGCAGGCAGCAGTAAGCCTATGCCCAGCAAAAGTGTCTTTATCAGGGCTAATTTCAATTATAATAAGTGCAAATGGTTATATGGTCTTAAACAGAGGCTGCTGTAGTCACAGAATGGGATGCCCCAAAAAAAGATCCAGTAGTGCTATGCCCAGCAAAAGTGTCTTTATCAGGGCTAATTTCAATTATAATAAGTGCAAATGGTTATATGGTCTTAAACAGAGGCTGCTGTAGTCACAGAATGGGATGCCCCAAAAAAGATCCAGTAGTGCTATGCCGAGCAAAAGTGTCTTTATCAGGCTAATTTCAAATATAATAAGAGCAAATGGTTATATGGTCTTAAACAGAGGCTGCTGTAGTCACAGAATGGGATGCCCTGGCAGGGTCCAGAAGTACTATGCCCAGCAAAAGTGTCTTTATCAGGCTAATTTCAAATATAATAAGAGCAAATGGTTATATGGTCTTAAACAGAGGCTGCTGTAGTCACAGAATGGGATGCCCTGGCAGGGTCCAGAAGTACTATGCCCAGCAAAAGTGTCTTTATCAGGCTAATTTCAAATATAATAAGAGCAAATGGTTATATGGTCTTAAACAGAGGCTGCTGTAGTCACAGAATGGGATGCCCTGGCAGGGTCCAGAAGTACTATGCCCAGCAAAAGTGTCTTTATCAGGGCTAATTTCAATTATAATAAGTGCAAATGGTTATATGGTCTTAAACAGAGGCTGCTGTAGTCACAGAATGGGATGCCCTGGCAGGGTCCAGAAATACTATGCCCAGCAAAAGTGTCTTTATCAGGCTAATTTCAAATATAATAAGAGCAAATGGTTATATGGTCTTAAACAGAGGCTGCTGTAGTCACAGAATGGGATGCCCTGGCAGGGTCCAGAAGTACTATGCCCAGCAAAAGTGTCTTTATCAGGCTAATTTCAAATATAATAAGAGCAAATGGTTATATGGTCTTAAACAGAGGCTGCTGTAGTCACAAAATGGGATGCCCTGGCAGGGTCCAGAAGTACTGTGCCCAGCAAAAGTGTCTTTATCAGGCTAATTTCAAATATAATAAGAGCAAATGGTTATATGGTCTTAAACAGAGGCTGCTGTAGTCACAGAATGGGATGCCCTGGCAGGGTCCAGAAGTACTATGCCCAGCAAAAGTGTCTTTATCAGGCTAATTTCAAATATAATAAGAGCAAATGGTTATATGGTCTTAAACAGGGGCTGCTGTAGTCACAGAATGGGATGCCCTGGCAGGGTCCAGAAGTACTATGCCCAGCAAAAGTGTCTTTATCAGGCTAATTTCAAATATAATAAGAGCAAATGGTTATATGGTCTTAAACAGAGGCTGCTGTAGTCACAGAATGGGATGCCCTGGCAGGGTCCAGAAGTACTATGCCCAGCAAAAGTGTCTTTATCAGGCCTAATTTCAATTATAATAAGTGCAAATGGTTATATGGTCTTAAACAGAGGCTGCTGTAGTCACAGAATGGGATGCCCTGGCAGGGTCCAGAAGTACTATGCCCAGCAAAAGTGTCTTTATCAGGCTAATTTCAAATATAATAAGAGCAAATGGTTATATGGTCTTAAACAGAGGCTGCTGTAGTCACAGAATGGGATGCCCTGGCAGGGTCCAGAAGTACTATGCCCAGCAAAAGTGTCTTTATCAGGCCTAATTTCAATTATAATAAGTGCAAATGGTTATATGGTCTTAAACAGAGGCTGCTGTAGTCACAGAATGGGATGCCCTGGCAGGGTCCAGAAGTACTATGCCCAGCAAAAGTGTCTTTATCAGGCTAATTTCAAATATAATAAGAGCAAATGGTTATATGGTCTTAAACAGAGGCTGCTGTAGTCACAGAATGGGATGCCCTAAAAAAGAAGTGGGCCTGGCAGGGTCCAGAAGTGCTATGCCCAGCAAAAGTGTCTTTATCAGGCTAATTTCAATTATAATAAGTGCAAATGGTTATATGGTCTTAAACAGAGGCTGCTGTAGTCACAGAATGGGATGCCCTAAAAACCAGCAGTAAGTACACCTGGCAGGGTCCAGAAGTACTATGCCCAGCAAAAGTGTCTTTATCAGGCTAATTTCAAATATAATAAGAGCAAATGGTTATATGGTCTTAAACAGAGGCTGCTGTAGTCACAGAATGGGATGCCCTGGCAGGGTCCAGAAGTACTATGCCCAGCAAAAGTGTCTTTATCAGGCTAATTTCAAATATAATAAGAGCAAATGGTTATATGGTCTTAAACAGAGGCTGCTGTAGTCACAGAATGGGATGCCCTGGCAGGGTCCAGAAGTACTATGCCCAGCAAAAGTGTCTTTATCAGGGCTAATTTCAATTATAATAAGTGCAAATGGTTATATGGTCTTAAACAGAGGCTGCTGTAGTCAGAGAATGGGATTCCCTGGCAGGGTCCAGAAGTACTATGCCCAGCAAAAGTGTCTTTATCAGGCTAATTTCAAATATAATAAGAGCAAATGGTTATATGGTCTTAAACAGAGGCTGCTGTAGTCACAGAATGGGATGCCCTGGCAGGGTCCAGAAGTACTATGCCCAGCAAAAGTGTCTTTATCAGGCTAATTTCAAATATAATAAGAGCAAATGGTTATATGGTCTTAAACAGAGGCTGCTGTAGTCACAGAATGGGATGCCCTGGCAGGGTCCAGAAGTACTGTGCCCAGCAAAAGTGTCTTTATCAGGCTAATTTCAAATATAATAAGAGCAAATGGTTATATGGTCTTAAACAGAGGCTGCTGTAGTCACAGAATGGGATGCCCTGGCAGGGTCCAGAAGTACTATGCCCAGCAAAAGTGTCTTTATCAGGCTAATTTCAAATATAATAAGAGCAAATGGTTATATGGTCTTAAACAGGGGCTGCTGTAGTCACAGAATGGGATGCCCTGGCAGGGTCCAGAAGTACTATGCCCAGCAAAAGTGTCTTTATCAGGCTAATTTCAAATATAATAAGAGTAAATGGTTATATGGTCTTAAACAGAGGCTGCTGTAGTCACAGAATGGGATGCCCTGGCAGGGTCCAGAAGTACTATGCCCAGCAAAAGTGTCTTTATCAGGCCTAATTTCAATTATAATAAGTGCAAATGGTTATATGGTCTTAAACAGAGGCTGCTGTAGTCACAGAATGGGATGCCCTGGCAGGGTCCAGAAGTACTATGCCCAGCAAAAGTGTCTTTATCAGGCCTAATTTCAATTATAATAAGTGCAAATGGTTATATGGTCTTAAACAGAGGCTGCTGTAGTCACAGAATGGGATGCCCTGGCAGGGTCCAGAAGTACTATGCCCAGCAAAAGTGTCTTTATCAGGCTAATTTCAAATATAATAAGAGCAAATGGTTATATGGTCTTAAACAGAGGCTGCTGTAGTCACAGAATGGGATGCCCTGGCAGGGTCCAGAAGTACTATGCCCAGCAAAAGTGTCTTTATCAGGCTAATTTCAAATATAATAAGAGCAAATGGTTATATGGTCTTAAACAGAGGCTGCTGTAGTCACAGAATGGGATGCCCTGGCAGGGTCCAGAAGTACTATGCCGAGCAAAAGTGTCTATATCAGGCTAATTTCAAATATAATAAGAGCAAATGGTTATATGGTCTTAAACAGAGGCTGCTGTAGTCACAGAATGGGATGCCCTGGCAGGGTCCAGAAGTACTATGCCGAGCAAAAGTGTCTTTATCAGGCTAATTTCAAATATAATAAGAGCAAATGGTTATATGGTCTTAAACAGAGGCTGCTGTAGTCACAGAATGGGATGCCCTGGCAGGGTCCAGAAGTACTATGCCCAGCAAAAGTGTCTTTATCAGGCTAATTTCAAATATAATAAGAGCAAATGGTTATATGGTCTTAAACAGAGGCTGCTGTAGTCACAGAATGGGATGCCCTGGCAGGGTCCAGAAGTACTATGCCCAGCAAAAGTGTCTTTATCAGGCTAATTTCAAATATAATAAGAGCAAATGGTTATATGGTCTTAAACAGAGGCTGCTGTAGTCACAGAATGGGATGCCCTGGCAGGGTCCAGAAGTACTATGCCCAGCAAAAGTGTCTTTATCAGGCTAATTTCAAATATAATAAGAGCAAATGGTTATATGGTCTTAAACAGAGGCTGCTGTAGTCACAGAATGGGATGCCCTGGCAGGGTCCAGAAGTGCTATGCCCAGCAAAAGTGTCTTTATAAGGCTAATTTCAATTATAATAAGTGCAAATGGTTATATGGTCTTAAACAGAGGCTGCTGTAGTCACAGAATGGGATGCCCTAAAAACCAGCAGTAAGTACACCTGGCAGCGTCCAGAAGTACTATGCCCAGCAAAAGTGTCTTTATCAGGCTAATTTCAAATATAATAAGAGCAAATGGTTATATGGTCTTAAACAGAGGCTGCTGTAGTCACAGAATGGGATGCCCTGGCAGGGTCCAGAAGTACTATGCCCAGCAAAAGTGTCTTTATCAGGCTAATTTCAAATATATTAAGAGCAAATGGTTATATGGTCTTAAACAGAGGCTGCTGTAGTCACAGAATGGGATGCCCTGGCAGGGTCCAGAAGTACTATGCCCAGCAAAAGTGTCTTTATCAGGCCTAATTTCAATTATAATAAGTGCAAATGGTTATATGGTCTTAAACAGAGGCTGCTGTAGTCACAGAATGGGATGCCCTGGCAGGGTCCAGAAGTACTATGCCCAGCAAAAGTGTCTTTATCAGGCTAATTTCAAATATAATAAGAGCAAATGGTTATATGGTCTTAAACAGAGGCTGCTGTAGTCACAGAATGGGATGCCCTGGCAGGGTCCAGAAGTACTATGCCCAGCAAAAGTGTCTTTATCAGGCTAATTTCAAATATAATAAGAGCAAATGGTTATATGGTCTTAAACAGAGGCTGCTGTAGTCACAGAATGGGATGCCCTGGCAGGGTCCAGAAGTACTGTGCCCAGCAAAAGTGTCTTTATCAGGCTAATTTCAAATATAATAAGCGCAAATGGTTATATGGTCTTAAACAGAGGCTGCTGTAGTCACAGAATGGGATGCCCTGGCAGGGTCCAGAAGTACTATGCCCAGCAAAAGTGTCTTTATCAGGCTAATTTCAAATATAATAAGAGCAAATGGTTATATGGTCTTAAACAGAGGCTGCTGTAGTCACAGAATGGGATGCCCTGGCAGGGTCCAGAAGTACTATGCCCAGCAAAAGTGTCTTTATCAGGCTAATTTCAAATATAATAAGAGCAAATGGTTATATGGTCTTAAACAGAGGCTGCTGTAGTCACAGAATGGGATGCCCTGGCAGGGTCCAGAAGTACTATGCCCAGCAAAAGTGTCTTTATCAGGCTAATTTCAAATATAATAAGAGCAAATGGTTATATGGTCTTAAACAGAGGCTGCTGTAGTCACAGAATGGGATGCCCTGGCAGGGTCCAGAAGTACTATGCCCAGCAAAAGTGTCTTTATCAGGCTGATTTCAAATATAATAAGAGCAAATGGTTATATGGTCTTAAACAGAGGCTGCTGTAGTCACAGAATGGGATGCCCTGGCAGGGTCCAGAAGTACTATGGCCAGCAAAAGTGTCTTTATCAGGCCTAATTTCAATTATAATAAGAGCAAATGGTTATATGGTCTTAAACAGAGGCTGCTGTAGTCACAGAATGGGATGCCCTGGCAGGGTCCAGAACTACTATGCCCAGCAAAAGTGTCTTTATCAGGCTAATTTCAAATATAATAAGAGCAAATGGTTATATGGTCTTAAACAGAGGCTGCTGTAGTCACAGAATGGGATGCCCTGGCAGGGTCCAGAAGTACTATGCCCAGCAAAAGTGTCTTTATCAGGCTAATTTCAAATATAATAAGAGCAAATGGTTATATGGTCTTAAACAGAGGCTGCTGTAGTCACAGAATGGGATGCCCTGGCAGGGTCCAGAAGTACTATGCCCAGCAAAAGTGTCTTTATCAGGCTGATTTCAAATATAATAAGAGCAAATGGTTATATGGTCTTAAACAGAGGCTGCTGTAGTCACAGAATGGGATGCCCTGGCAGGGTCCAGAAGTACTATGCCCAGCAAAAGTGTCTTTATCAGGCCTAATTTCAATTATAATAAGTGCAAATGGTTATATGGTCTTAAACAGAGGCTGCTGTAGTCACAGAATGGGATGCCCTGGCAGGGTCCAGAAGTACTATGCCCAGCAAAAGTGTCTTTATCAGCCTAATTTCAATTATAATAAGTGCAAATGGTTATATGGTCTTAAACAGAGGCTGCTGTAGTCATAGAATGGGATGCCCTGGCAAGGTTTAGAAGTACTATGCCGAGCAAAAGTGTCTTTATCAGGCTAATTTCAAATATAATAAGAGCAAATGGTTATACGGTCTTAAACAGAGGCTGCTGTAGTCACAGAATGGGATGCCCTGGCAGGGTCCAGAAGTACTATGCCCAGCAAAAGTGTCTTTATCAGGCTAATTTCAAATATAATAAGAGCAAATGGTTATATGGTCTTAAACAGAGGCTGCTGTAGTCACAGAATGGGATGCCCTGGCAGGGTCCAGAAGTACTATGCCCAGCAAAAGTGTCTTTATCAGGCCTAATTTCAATTATAATAAGTGAAAATGGTTATATGGTCTTAAACAGAGGCTGCTGTAGTCACAGAATGGGATGCCCTGGCAGGGTCCAGAAGTACTATGCCCAGCAAATGTGTCTTTATCAGGCTAATTTCAAATATAATAAGAGCAAATGGTTATATGGTCTTAAACAGAGGCTGCTGTAGTCACAGAATGGGATGCCCTGGCAGGGTCCAGAAGTACTATGCCCAGCAAAAGTGTCTTTATCAGGCTAATTTCAAATATAATAAGAGCAAATGGTTATATGGTCTTAAACAGAGGCTGCTGTAGTCACAGAATGGGATGCCCTGGCAGGGTCCAGAAGTACTATGCCGAGCAAAAGTGTCTTTATCAGGCTAATTTCAAATATAATAAGAGCAAATGGTTATATGGTCTTAAACAGAGGCTGCTGTAGTCACAGAATGGGATGCCCTGGCAGGGTCCAGAAGTACTATGCCCAGCAAAAGTGTCTTTATCAGGCTAATTTCAAATATAATAAGAGCAAATGGTTATATGGTCTTAAACATAGGCTGCTGTAGTCACAGAATGGGATGCCCTGGCAGGGTCCAGAAGTACTATGCCCAGCAAAAGTGTCTTTATCAGGCTAATTTCAAATATAATAAGAGCAAATGGTTATATGGTCTTAAACAGAGGCTGCTGTAGTCACAGAATGGGATGCCCTGGCAGGGTCCAGAAGTACTATGCCCAGCAAAAGTGTCTTTATCAGGCTAATTTCAAATATAATAAGAGCAAATGGTTATATGGTCTTAAACAGAGGCTGCTGTAGTCACAGAATGGGATGCCCTGGCAGGGTCCAGAAGTACTATGCCCAGCAAAAGTGTCTTTATCAGGCTAATTTCAAATATAATAAGAGCAAATGGTTATATGGTCTTAAACAGAGGCTGCTGTAGTCACAGAATGGGATGCCTCACAGCAGACTTAAGATCAGTTCAGTATATATGCACAGTTAGTTAGTATAAGCAGCCTGAAAACGCTAACAAAGCCTGTCAGGCTGGATGAAAAAAAAAAAAAAAAACTCCCTGTGACAGGCTGACAGCCTCCGATTTTTCTACCTTTCCCTGTTTTTTGCTGACTTTCTGTCTGTCTCCTGTCTGTCTCCTGCCTGTCTCCAGCCTGTCCCTGTCTGTCCCTGCCTGTCTAACTGTCTCTCTCCCTGCCTACAGCAGCGTCCTGTCTCTCACGAATGCAATAGAGAAATGAGGAAAAGCAAGATGGCCGGCCTTAAATAGCGCTGTGACGTCACCGGGCTTGCTGGCTGCTGATAGGCTGCATGTGACTGTCCCAGCTTGCACTGGCGCGGGGTTGATGTCTGGACATGTCCCGTCCGCCATCTTAGAATGCCTGTAATGTAAATGAATGGATGTTAAAGGAAAACTTCGAGCGATCGATTCGCGGGGAAATTCGGATTCGATCCGAATCGAATTTTTCCTGAAATTCGGATCGAATCCGGGTTCGTCCGGATCGATTCGCTCATCCCTAATTGTTTCAACTGTTTAAATGCTCTGCGGCTGTCTACCCCATAGAGCTTCCCTCACACAAACAAATTCACTTTCCAGCAGCAGCTGTGTGTGTGTTTGTGTGAAGCGCTGCCCCATTTTTCTGACTCATATTTCACTGTCAGTTTGGTGTGGGCTGCTGCAGCTCCCCCCTCAAACTCATGTGTATGCAAGGCTGTCAGGTGTGTAGCAAGATGGCCACTCCCATGCAGTTCGGGAGCACAGCATCTGCATGCTATTCTGCAACATATGCATGGGCATAAGCCCTCTCAAACAGCTTACACCACTGATCATCAGAGGGGAATTTAGGGGAGCAACTTACTTTTATTTTATTCAGTCATCATGTGTGGTTGCTATATGTTTCTATGCTAGTTAAAAAACACATTAAACATTTTGTAAAACGCATAGTCCAAAGTAATCTGCAGGTGGCAGTGTTGTGCTTAGGAATCCTTTTTCTTTTATGTTTCATCTGTACTGGTAAGAAACTCAATACTCCAATTACAACTGGAGTAGACATCATCAAAAGATATGCAAGGAAACTATTTTCAGGAAGCGTAGACAATGTTTTGCCTTAATTATATTTATTAAATACCTAACATATAAACATTTATATGTCATTTGAAAGAGTTTTGTGTATACTGTTTAAGAAACTCAGCTGCTTGAAGAAGTTTAGCAAATTTATGATTATAACTTTAAAGAAAAAATACAGAGTCATAGGGGTCAATTCAGAACCAGGTAAGAATTCTCACTCCTTTTTTAGGACAGAAAATTGCCATTCACTTTCATTGTCTACCTTGGGGGTGATTCAGAGCCAGGTGAAAATGTACATCTGGTTGCTGAATTAGCCCCAAGATAGACAATGAAAGGGAATGGCTCTGAATCAACCCCATACACCTATATACTCTGAGATATGCAAAGAACTTTCCTAATGGACATTCTTGTAACACCGCAAAAAGTCATGAAAACAGCAAACAAGCTCCCAGTTAACATTAACCAGTTTACTTCCAGATAAACATAAATATAGGTAAGTAATTTCCGCCTTAATGTTTTTTGCTTTTTTTTAATTGTGCATGATCACGTTTTTTAGCAGACAGTCTACCAGGCACTGAATGAAATGCAGTCCAAACCTCTAAATATACCTCTAAAATATCTATCCCATTAAAAATAATCTGTACCTCACCTGTAGAATTGCCCCATCACAAATGTTGGGTGAACCCGAACCACAAAGTTTGTGCTCGTACCAAACTTTGCGAGTCCAAGTATCCAAACCCAAACACGGACTTTATCTAGAAGTCTACAACAAAAGTAGGGTGCACCACTAATAACAATACATATGAATGGGGTGTGCTCACTGAAATATATCAACCAACAACAACAGAGCGGACGTGCAACAAAGCACACCTATCTCTTCAAAGGAGCACTACAAACTATATATAGAAAATATACAAATCTTTATTAATACAAAGCACACACAAAGCTAAAACCATATGACACAGACAAATTAAAAACAACCGTGCTTGATCAATATTATACAATGAACACCCAAACGGGTATATCTCTATAATCAATACCCCATGTGTGTAAGGCCCACTAAATCTACCCCCATTTAAATCTAATGTGCCGGCACACCAAACTATTATAGTAAATATATGTACCTATCCAATACTAAACCCACCAATTTGATATGATAAAGTGCTATAGTGCAACAATAATTGTTGATAATAATTAAATAAAACTATAATAATGTGAAAAGACCAAGTGCAAAAGAAATATATATATATATATATATATATATATATATATAAATACCAATACATATAAATTATCACAAAGTGAAAAAATGAAAAATAATAAAATAACCAACAACCAAATACAATGCTATGCTATAGATATATTGCACAAAGAATATGTCCAAAAAGTATATTAAGAAGCGCAAAGATAACCCCAACACATAGAGCAATAAACACACTGTGTCAGCAAACCATATACCAAAGGTCTACCACATAAGGGGCCCCATGGGGTATACATTCATATGATCAAAAACCGGGAAAAAACACCGCGCCCGCGGCTCCCATGCCGCTTCAAGGTGAGGGTAACAGAAGGTGGTACCAGAAGCTCCTTAAATACCTGTGGATCCCGGGGAGGGCAGTAACCACGTGTGTCCAAAGGGCGGACAACAACAGCGGAAGCAGCACGTCTACATGAATGACGTAATGCCCACGCCGATAGACGGCGCACTCATCACCATGGCAACGCCCAAACAAGTAGAAGCCGCGTTCGCTACCCGCAGTGTCAGCAAAAGATGCTGCCAACACTACAGGGTGCACATAGAACTCCCGCCAAGTGCACATGCGCAGAAGAAGCTGTGACACCGTCGCTTCACAAAATAACGTGGCCGATGTAAACAAGGGAACCGTTGCCATGGGGACAAAGTGCAAAACGGCAAACATGGACCGCACTCACCAGTGTACACAGGTCGCAGGCTTCAATAATACAGTGTGCCAATAAGTTAAAAAAGCATAAAAAATATATATGTATATATTTGGTAAATAATGAACAAAATAGCAGATAAAGAAACAACCACATAATTATTGCTAAGGATTTCCAATATGGACAATATAATCAGTATGTTATAAGGCAAGGCTACATAGTTGAAATAATCAAATGACAGTTGCATATCACTACCCAAACAAAAGAACGGTATATACTTGTATATACACCATAATAACATTACTGTCAAAGCCTCCACTAAATCCAAAGGCATGCGTATATGTAATAAATGCAGACCACGGGCAAAAAAATATTAATAAATAAATAAATAAATAAATAACAGGATGGCATACCCACATGGACTAATAATACATATGTCATTATCCTTATAAAGTTTGTGGGACCATGGGGTGATAATCAAAGCCACCAATTATCACTAGCCCGTCATTGCAAACTTGAAAACCGGGCATGTCTAATTTATATAGTATCAATAGTCCTTGAGTGACATATATCTTTAAGCAAAAAAAGGAAGAAGAAGAAAGATCCTCGAAAAACTTGCTAGTCGGAACAATACCGATCCCACATAACCCGATCCAGTGATGGAGGCATTAGATGAGGGCACAATTAGCAGTAAGGAGTCACAGTATTTGAGAGTTGCACATCCTGTTACCCCCACTTTTTACTTATTGACGAAAACACATAAAAATCTAGACAATCCACCTGGACAACCTATTATTGCAGGCATTGGGGGTCTTTTGGAGCCAGCCTGTGCCTTTGTGGACCTATTTCTGCAACCACATGTTCTGAGTCTCTGCTCCTATGTTCGTGATTCCACTGATCTTTTATGTAAATTGGAACAGGTCCATTTGCCATCTGGATCGTTCCTTTTTACATGTGACGTGGAATCACTGTACACAGCGATTCCCCATGAGCTGGCTTTGGGTTCAGTGAAATATTTTCTTGCAAAAGAATCGAGAGACAGGAGGCAGTTACATCAGTTTATTCTCTCTTTGCTTGAATATATCCTGACCCATAATGTGTTCACTTTTAATGGCACCTACTATAGGCAGATCTCGGGAGTTGCCATGGGAGCCAAAGGTGCTCCGTCGATCGCAAATGTATTCCTTGGCTGGTGGGAAGAATGTGTGGTGTTCAATACCAATTGTGACCAATTCCACCCCTCGATAGGGGGGTGGTTTAGATTTATCGATGACATTCTTATCCTCTGCCAGGGCACTGAAGGGATGGGACATCAGTTTGTGGAACATCTAAACAACAACAACCTGAATGTGCATCTGACGGCTGAAATTTCTTCGACAATGGTTACTTTCTTGGACCTTAAACTTACTTTGGAAAAGGATGGATCGATTGGCACGGATCTCTATAGGAAGCCGACTGCGGTAAACAGTTGTTTAGATTTCCGCAGCTCTCATATCACACACCTTAAAAAAGTGATCCCCTACGGTCAATTCTTACGTGCTCGCCGCAATTGTACCCAGGAGCAAGATTTTGAGAAACAGGCATGGATTCTTAAGCACAGGTTTTCTGACCGGGGATACCCATGTAGAGTGATCAATGCAACTTACCAGCGGTCTAAAGAGGTGTCTAGAACTGACTTGTTGAAACCTATATCTAGTCAAATAAATCCAAATAGGCAGAATAAGACGGTCAGGTTTATTACTGATTTTAACAAACAATGGCATGCTGTTGGGGGGGGGGGGGGGGGTGATGTCGAGACATTGGCATATACTCACCTCAGATCCTTTGATTTCCCCCTATGTAGGGGAGAGGATACAGATGACAGCCCCTAGGGCACCAAACCTTAGGGATAGGCTCGCTAGGAGTCATCTAGCTGCACGGAATACGTGGTTGACTGACATTGGAACAAAAGGCAGTTTCCCCTGTGGCAATTGCTCCATTTGTCAATTTATGGAAAAAACAACAGTGATTAAATGGGGTGTTATGAATCGACAATATGAGGTCTCCTCTTTTATTAATTGCAGGACCAGGGGAGTGATCTACCAACTGAGATGCGGATGCCCCAAATTATATATTGGCGAGACACAGAATGCCCTCAGGACTCGTATCCAGGGACATTTGTCCAACATCAGGCTTGTGGCAAGGGATACAGCTTTAGGTAAGACTGTTTGTCCTGTAGCCCGGCATTTCCTGGAGGTCTATGGGGGTGACTGCTCTTCCCTGCGAGTTACAGGAATTGAAAGAGTGCGGTTAGGGCCGAGGGGAGGTGACCTAAAAAAGCGACTCCAACAACGTGAATTACGCTGGATATTCCAGCGTAATACTAGGTCCCCCGGGGGCCTCAACGAGGACTGGTCCTTTGTACCTTATTTGAGATAAAGTCTTGCATTGGAGAAAACTTGCATCCATTGGTACCTTTTCAGTCATGCTATATAATTTATGCAGTAATAGGTTAGTATGGATGGTCGGTTTCTTGTTTGGCGGCAAGCCCAACTCGCTCCTTTTTCACTTATCACATATAAATCTCCTTGGGCTATGGGGGCTGTTGATTAGATTTATTCTGGTCTTTGCCTCCCTTTCCCTCGTAAGTCACTGATTATTCGGCTTTGTCTTTGGGTCCACAACTTTTTACTGTGGGCTACTTAATTGTTATATCTAGTTTACATGATTCACTCAATTTTGGCTGTGAGCTCGGTATGGAGTACAGTAAAGGTTTTTGCTGGGTCCATCGTGCTCTTCTTTTTTATATTCACTCGTTTTACTTTTGTTTATATATTTATTCATTGGTTTTTTCATTATATATATTTTTTTATTTCCTTTTTTCTTCATTATTATCATTTTCTTTTTGTCATGATTTTCTACTTGTTTGGGCGTTGCCATGGTGAAGAGTGCGCGGTCTATCGGCGTGGGCATTACGTCATTCATGTAGACGTGCTGCTTCCGCTGTTGTTGTCCGCCCTTTGGACGCACGTGGTTACTGCCCTCCCCGGGATCCACAGGTATTTAAGGAGCTTCTGGTACCACCTTCTGTTACCCTCACCTTGAAGCGGCATGGGAGCCGCGGGCGCGGTGTTTTTTTCCGGTTTTTGATCATATGAATGTATACCCCATGGGGCCCCTTATGTGGTAGACCTTTGGTATATGGTTTGCTGACACAGTGTGTTTATTGCTCTATGTGTTGGGGTTATCTTTGGGCTTCTTAATATACTTTTTGGACATATTCTTTGTGCAATATATCTTTAGCATAGTATTGTATTTGGTTGTTGGTTATTTTATTATTTTTCATTTTTTCACTTTGTGATAATTTATATGTATTGATATATATATATATATATATATATATATATATATATATATATTTCTTTTGCACTTGGCCTTTTCACATTGTTATAGTTTTATTTAATTATTATCAACAATTATTGTTGCACTATAGCACTTTATTATATCAAATTGGTGGGTTTAGTATTGGATAGGTACATATATTTATTATAATAGTTTGGTGTGCCAGCATATTAGATTTAAATGGGGGTAGATTTAGTGGGCCTTATACACATGGGGTATTGATTATAGAAATATACCCATTTGGGTGTCCATCATTGTATAATATTGATCAAGCACGGTTGTTTTAATTTGTCTGTGTCATATGGTTTTAGCTTTGTGTGTGCTTTGTATTAATAAAGATTTGTATATGTTCTATATAAAGTTTGTAGTGCTCCTTTGTAGAGATAGGTGTGCTTTGTTGCACGTCCGCTCGTGATTGAGTACAGCTCCATGTTCGTCCCAAACCCGAAAAAGCTGTTTGATGGACTGATAAGTAGCCCATCAACCAGCTTAACCTAAAATGTGCAGCAACAAGAATCTGCTATACAACTTACCTGAGCCCCGTGATCCCTGTCAGCGGTTGTCGTTCTTTTCTCTGTCAAAATATCTATAGCCAGGGCTTCGGAAAGATGAGCGCCCCCATAAGAGAGGGCACTGGCAGCAGCTTAGTGTCCTCACTCATGAGGCAACCATCTTTCTGAAGCACCGACCATAGACATTTTGACAGTGGAAAGAATGCCTACCACCAACTGACAGATCGTGTGGCTCAGGTAACTCTACCACTGCACACTCTGCATTAGGGAAGGCACCACTCCTCACCTGCCTGCCGGAGGAACCCTGGCAGGCACATGAGAAGTACGGGTGGGGGGGTGGAGGTGGGAACCTTCTGCAATTTTCGTGTCCCAAAGTTTGGGTCCCCATTGATTTCAGTAGGAACCAGGTTGGGGTCAAGTTTGGGTACCCAAATCGAACTTTTGTTCAAAGTTCTTACAGATATAAAACACACATTTTAACCCGAACTTACAGGTGTTCACTCAACACAACCCATCACAGCTGAGGGGGATTTTGCCTTTAAAGGGTATCTATGAAAGTGTATATTTGTTTGTGCCAAAAGGTGCTGAACTGATCTAGTATTTTTTTTTTCCTATGTTAGAAATGTGTTTTATCGATCCATTGGCAGCATGCGCCAAAATGAGAAAAGTTAGCCCTATATAAACAGAACGCTGCTGCTACGGCCACTGCAGAGGTGAAAGAACAAACTCAGTCTTACACATGCCCAAAAGCAGCGTTCTGTGTGTATAGGACACAGAACAGTGGCATCAAATTGCAGGTACTGAAAACTGCTTTCATAAAACACACATTTTATAACATATGAATACATTTAAAAATACTAAATCAGATAAGCACCTTGAGGACAACATTTTCTCACACAAAAAATGTACACTTTTAAAAATTTCTGCTCGCAATTTCCAAGCCAGCTATGATGCTGTAGGCTGAATGAGAAAAGGTCTTCCCACCTGTCCAAACTGAGCGTCTCGTGGTAAGTCCAAAATCATTTGGATAACTCCCTAAAGTCAATCTAACCCCAATGGCCTGCACTGCATTGCAATGCCTCGGTTAATAGGTATTTGCTAATATTTGAGGAATTTTGCAAAGAATAATGTTTTTATGTCTACGTACGGTGCACTTGATTATGATTTGGGGCAAGTAAGTTCTCCAGGTCAATTACATGTGATTTCCAGTTCCCACAAATTAGTCAATAATACCCTATAGGGTTCTTACTGAAGGGTGGATAGTTCTCTACATGGGGCGGTGAGCTTTCCCACATGGGGTGGATCCCTTGAAACATTTATAACCCACTTCAATCAATAAATAAATCTAGGCTAGAGCCCGACTGCTAATGCTCTTTACATTAGCCTAGTAAGCTAAAAATAGTGTCACAATTAGTGGTGGTGGTGAGCTAGTGGTGAGTTTTGAATGGAAAGTTGAAATCAGCTGGAATATAGCTAATTTGGTTCGGTACAGCCAGTAGAGCAATAAATCTACAACCTTTCCCATAATACCCTAAGCAAACCCTAAGAAAATACTGTATGTTATCCATCTTGGGTATAGACAGCAATCCAATTTGATGCCTGCATCAGCTCACCCTTGGCTTTAACCTGTAGTATGTATATATGAATGAATATTGGCTTCTGGGAAAAATGTTGGTCCATGAAGTTTACCTTAGTCCTCTTGGCATAACTAAACCCCTGGACAGTTAATTACCAAAGCTTCTCTTATTCTGTTTACCCAAAAAAAGGCTGGGAAACCCCTTTCTGTATTATGGTGCAGTAAGATTAACCTTCCTCTTTCCTCTAACCTTTGGGAAAGATGGACTTCTGGTTCAAATTACCCCAATATGCAAAAGCCAGCATATCATACTATTCCTGGTTACTGCCACTTCTTAAATATATTTTGAAATGAGAAAATGTTTTTGGGGCAAGGTTATAGGATCCCGGGTATTTATAAAGCGTTGACCTTTTCCTTACCTAATGATGAGACCTGAGTCAAAGTTATTTGAACTCAGAAATCTCCTTCAGTTCCCATACATTTGCATGGTTCTCTTTTTTACACTCTAAAATTGTACCACCCCCCCAAAAACAAAATACAGATTTTGCTAAAAATGTGTGTCATCTTTAACTTTACGCCTTTTAGGGATCATGTTTATCTTCAACCTGCTTAATTGTTCATGATAACAGCCATTTTGGGCAATTGGTGACAGAACTTTTGCATGCGACTGGATTGGTTGAGAGAACTGCTGCTACCAATGTACATAGATATTGATGGAAGGAATATCCTGCAGAAGAGCTAGCAATCTATATAGACGTTAGTGGTGAGAACAGCTATTGCAGTAAAACTAGCAATTGACATGTATTGCCTTGTTGATGACTACAATGCATCTTTAAAGAACAAGCGCCTTCTCAGCATAAAGGGACAAGGCTTCCCATTTTGCCCGGTGGGCTTCTAAAACCATCATTTGTCTGACACTGGTCTCTGTGACTCAGTATGAGTATATCACTTAGCCATCCTTGAACTCCAAACATGCCGCACTAGAGGTTAAGGAGCAGGGAAGGGGACTTTCCCTTTAAGCATGCATCTTGTTTTTATAAACATTTTACTGTCTATACATTTTTTTTTATGTGCCTATTTCCTCCCTTCTTTGATTTTATTATCTTGCATTCTATGGCCTGTGGGCCTATAAAATGATTTGCAATATAACAGACTGTTCATAATGAAAATTCCTTGGTCAAATGAAAGTGTGCTTAAAGGATAACATTTCTGACTTAAATAAACTTTTCAAAAACCCTGGGGGAATGTTTTAAATGAACATAGGCTAAAATATACTGAGCAGCATCCAACAATTCTGCAATATAACATGCATTTCAGGAAATAAGAAGAGGCACTCAACTGCTCCAAAAAGAAGTTTTGTAACACAAGACACTCGTTAAGCTTACTTGTATCTTATCGTATTATATAAGTCAATTCCTATTCACAGTAGCCATTTTTATTGCCTTTAAGACACTTCACTAGACGGTTGTATCTGTTATCATTAGGTAACTATGTCTGCATTTTGAGGGTCTCGTGGGTCTAGACTGGCGCTGTTTTCTACTAGTCATAAAACACCAGGAGATGTTTAATTATCATCCATCATCTCCACACATCTTTACTTCCTCCCTGAACTTTAGAATTGTTCTAGGAAATGTTAAGCTGGCTGGATCTGATTTACTTTCTTTGGATGCAGTTAATATAATAGGTGAGTACCTTGTATTTTGGAATAAATAAGCCACAATGAGTTGCTCATATTTAATGCTTACAATCGTACTGCATAGTACTGCAAGTCTCACCAGGTATAAGTTATTTATAAATATAAGACTACAGTATCATCTGAATATAAAGCTAATGATACAAATGTATCAGTAACCTGGGGAATGTCCCTCCATGTCCTACTCCTTCCAGTGACATCATTAGTCATATGTGGGGATTCCACAGAGCCTCCTCTGTGGTATAAAAGCCTCCCTGCCCTGGCGGTCTGGCATTAACCCAAGGAGGAGGAGGGCTGCAATAGCAGCTCCCTGGCATCAAGAAGATCATAGACCGCCAGACCAGGAGGGAGCCCCTGCACAGAGGACACCACCTGCTGGGGGAGAGATGAAGAAAAAAAATGGTTTATAAACTGGTAAGGTGTCCAAGGGATGCCTATCCCAGCATAGTGATGGTTGGCATGCCACCTGCCAGCATTGAAAGTTTGCATGCTGGTTTATTTGACTCAGATGATGCTGACATCTAGGTTGAATGAAACTGGAGCAAATCGTCAAGATCTGGGTCAAATCTATTTCGTCCAGGATTCAAATGCTAAATTTGTAATTAAACAATTCAGGGGTTTACAACCGTTTCCGCCATCAACAAACTATAACATTTGCCATCAGTTGGCTAATTGCAAATTTCTTAAAAAAATTAAGTCCAGTAGCTCAAAAGTGACTAGAAAACAGAACATGGATTTTACTTATTAGATTTGAATTAGATGAAACAACTGTTAAAGCAGGGTCGCACCTACATGTTCGAGTCAAAAGTAAGATAGCACATAAATTATGCCTGTACCGCCCTCCAGAAAATGGCCTTTGCTTTAGTTTGATTTACTAGGAGCGATTTATTTACATACCTCACAAGTGTAGCCATATTGTCACAATCTTGAGTAGTTATAGTAGTTCTGAATCTGCAAATCATTAGGGTTAGATAACTGAATAAGGACACTCTCATAAATGGCTATATGGAAGGATAATCTCCTACCTGGTGACAGAGATCATATAAATGGCCACAAATCAAGGCTAAGCTATGTTAAGGAGAGGCACGCGTTTTATAGAATGCTTGCAGAATTACTGTACTATCATCTAACCGCTGCTTGACCACTAATTACTTAAATGATGGAATGAGTTAACACCTCATTCAGCTGGTATGCCACAACTTGTGACCACATTTTTTCGTTCAGTCTTTCTACATCTGTTCTGAAAAACAGTGCATATTTTTTCTACCAATCATACTGTATTTAAACACAAAAATGAAGTAAAATATACATACAACAATAATGAGGCCTGTGTGTTGTTGTATTAAAATAACCACTATCAATATTGATTGATAATTAGAGTATCATTGTCAAGGCAATACATTAACTGACATTGATAGAATCCTTTATTAGGTTATACAGCTCAAATTTAAAGGGATGCTTATAAATATGTTGGGTGACATTTTTTAAAGTGTATATTACTTTGTGCCAACATGGTGTTCTTAATATGTTGAACTAGATAATATGTTGAACTGCAAATAGAGGCAGGGGTGGATTGGGGATGGGGAGCACAGGGAGAATTCTAACTGGGCCACACTATTTTGAGGCAGAATGGCCTGGAATTCACTGACTCCACTTCTAAGACCCCCCTCAGCAACCTACCTTCCTCCAACCCCCACCACCCATACACGGCCACTTTGTACCCGCTAGCCAAGACCCCAGCCCAAATGTTGCCACTGCAATGCAAATAACCTCTGAATCAGGGACCATACCCACCCCTGCCACTGTATCTATCTGCCACCACAACAATACTAACATTTTAGTGTCATCACTTCAACAGTGGCTATAGCCACCCCTGTGATCTGCAACTGCAGTGCTATAGACTTGGCTGATGAACACACCTATGAAGCACCTTGGGTGCAGGGCTCAGCATCTTGTGGGGCTGCAAAGGTCCAGCAAAGTTCTCGGCTGAATTTTGGCCCCAGTCCGCCCCTGCATAGACAGGATGCGGACACCAGTTTGCACATGCATAGAAAGGTAAGATTTCCAGGGAATGTTTCTACAGCATCTCAAAATAGGATAAAGTCTCTAGGGCAGGTAAGGGAATGGAGCGACCTGGGGGATCTCACACAGCGGGGCATCCCAATTTTGGATGCCCCGGGGGAAGGCAATCAATCGGCCCGGGAATCTTATAGTTCACGGCTTTGTTTTGGGCCCATTGCTGTTTATAAATTATAGAAAGCATGGGAGAAAAAAATTCTGGACATTCCACCAAGAAACGTTTCAACTGACAAACTGATATAAACAGACTGGGGGAGTTGGCGGCTACATAACAAATGAGGCCTAGTGTAGATAAATGTAGGGAAAGGCTTCCTGCACATAGTGTATCTATAAAGAAAACATAACTTAGACCATTAGAATGTGCAGTTTGTTGAATATAATAATAGTGGTAACCATTTGGCAGAGGCAGATTTTGCCTGATTTGTTTTTATGGGACAATTTAACATTGCCATGTATCGCTTTAAAATTAAAAATGGCTGGAAAGTGTCTACATGGACAATATTTATTGTTACAGGGTCATTCAATGTCTGGTCTTTTTCTGCAATGCATACATAAATACACAATCACACTTACAAAGGACAAACGTAAGCAACATTATTAACATTGTTAATTCTTAGTTCCAATAAGCCCCTTTTAAGGTGAACATATTCCAAGAAACCTTGGGTTATGTTCCTTCTGCTGTGGACAACCCCTCTATGTGTATTCTTATAGATCGCCCAAATATTTGTTCCCACGAGACATTCTCAGGCTGCTCAGCCAGTGGCTCACGTGAGAGGAATGCATGTCGCCAGCCTCGTCAGCCACATATTGGGGATGCGGCTGAGACATAGAGATGTGGCATGGGTTTGTAGAGGGGAGTGTTCCAGCCGATCCCTGCAGTATCCCACAGCGTGGCATCCCAATTCTGGTTGCCCCATAAAGAGTTAGACCAACAGCCCTAGAGTCTTATAGACTCTAGAGAGATGAGGGGAGTTAAAAAATGCTTGGACCTTCTCTTCCTCTTTAAACGTTCTATTCTGCACTAGTAAGAACTTATATTTATTTCCTTAGCCGTTATCTTCATAATATTCTGGATTTGTGCTCTGCCTAGTGGTTTTGGTGGCCTAGATTTGACCTTATAGGAATGAATTGCGAGGTCTTCTTTATTGCAACTATAATATATAAATTATTATTTTATTTTATAATCATTTTATAATTTAAGAATAATGTTTTATTGTATATAAAATACAGAAATATGTTCAATTTTTAACAATAGTATATGTAATTGTAAGAAGTATCTATATATATTTTTTTATATACATGTCTAGGTACAGCATGGTGCCACCATCCCTCAGGGGGACCCAACCTGTATTTTACCATTTTCTTCGCTCCATAAAAGTTCTATGGCCACGTGTTGGGAGGCAGGTGCGGATCGGGGATGGGGGTATGTGTAGGGGATTGTTGGCTGGGACTCTCCCCAGGGCTCACTGGCCCACAGTATCCCCTGGGCTGATAGCCCAATACACTAAAATGGGCTAAATATTCCTGCTATTGGCAGCACACAGCCACCGGAGCACAAAAAGTGGACGCTGCATGCATGCCCAAGGAAGGATGCACAGGCAACCGGCCGCAGCCACAAAAGACCAAGCCGACGACTGCCACTGATGCACTGGCAGAGTGCTGGTGGTCTCTGAAACCCAAAGTGGCGCTTAGTGGCATTATCAATAAATTAGCCTCTTTATGTAGTGCCAGCGATATAATTCACTGTACTCCCACTGTTTGGTGGCCTTCAACTTCTTGCTCTAAGGAAATCCTTACCTTGGCCATGCTGCACCTCTTCATCATCAGCTGGAAATGATATGTAGGTTGGGATGAGATCACAGATGGCCAAGATGACCTCACGGAAGATGCGGCTCATGGTAGGCTGGCTAATGCCACTAAATTGAGCAGCAGTGGCCTGAAATGTGCCCCTCACAAGTATATTCAAGGAGAAACACAGGTGCACTATGCCAGATAAAGCCTACCCGCGCCAGTGTGGGGCTACATTTTGTGGTGATTTGGTGGTACAGTGACAAAAGCTCGATTCAGCTGGAAGCCTGGAGTCGCTCTGCACTGCAAAGCCATCCCACTGCAATCACATATTCACTAACTCAATCACAAGTGCACACACATGCCCAATACACACCTCGACACACAACTTGCAAACACACACACTCTTACACACAAGTGAAACTTAATGCAGCTCTCCACTAAACCAGATGCATTGCTGAAACAACCAAAAACCTGAGAAAAGCACCTTTTTTACGTTTGGCCAGACCAAGAGGGGATATGCTAGACAGGTCAGAATAGGTGTCCTATACAATCCTTTTTTTTTTTTCCCCCATTCAGTAAAGATCTTAATTTAGTTGCTCAATAATCATTTCTTATCAAAGAACTTTAAGATCCGTTATGAGGTACATCATTATGGGGAGAAGACAAGCTAAGAGCAGATTTATCTTAAGTGTACATGCCTTCCCTTCCCTTTTTTTTTTGCATTATGGGAACAAAGCATGTGGAAGAAAAGAGAGAGAGAGAAAATAGAGAGAAAAGCAAAGCATGTGGAAGAAAAGAAAGAAAAGCAAGACAGGAGTAGAGAAACAAAGAGAAAAAAAAAGAAAAAGAAAAGAAAAGGCAAATGATAAGAAAATCACTCCCCCCCTCCCCCCTACCCTAATGTCAGCTAAACTATTGATTGTCGGGAAGGTAGGTAAGCGAAAGATAATTTGTATCTAGCCAATAAAGGCATTATGTAGTCTCACGTATTTAAGAAGGCCTTGAGAAGGGCTTGATATTTCCTTGTAATGTTTCCAGGCTTTAAGTGTAGAAGTTCAGTTTCTAATGTATTTTTCATCCTATGCTTCCATGCTGTGAATATTGGAGGATTTGGGTTACCCCAGCAGCTACAAATATAATGTCTTGTGCCTGTAGTTATCAGGTGTATTAAGGCCACGTTTGTGGGTTCTTGGGTTGTCCATTGAGGTTCTAATAGGATTTTATCTTTAGTATGCATCATGCTGATCCCTCCTTTTATATTGGTAAAGTTAACTACTTCTTCCCATAGGTTTTTAGTATATTTACAGTCCCACCATAGGTGCCTCATTGTTGCAGGGTGTTCTCTGCACCACCAACATTGAAAGGTGGTCATCTTTCTATTATAGTCCGTTGTTAAGTAGTAGCGTGTTATGTATTTAAAGTTAAAGATTCTGAGTGGTGTTGATCGTATATTCAAGTTGGCCTTATAGATTTGTTGCCAGTCTGTCTCTCCTAGGGTTTTACCTAAATCCTGATTCCATTTTTTTTGTATGAATCTGGTTTATTATTTTTATTGTTATTGTACTCCAGTAGTAGCTTGTAGTAGAAGGATAATTTTTTCAGATTATCATCTGATAGGAAAAATATGAGTTTTTTTCCTATCATCTGATAGGAAAAATATGAGTTTAGTGGATTTGGCTGAGAGAATGTGTTAAGTATGTTACGGGATTTAATCAATTTTAAAAGGAGATTCATATCTGTTTCTATTTTTTCCTTAGGATACAGCATATTTAGCTCAATTTCTCTGGTCCAGATGTCTTGGATCCTAATGTATTTCCTGGCGAAAGCCTGAGTTATATTGTTTTTTACTAGTGTTTCGTTCTTGTCTAGGGCGATCAAACGTTGCGGGTACGGAGATTTTTCTGAGTTTGCGATTAACTTCTTAAGAGCATTGATTGGTTATAATGTAATGGGGTGAGTTAGGTTTCTAGTTACTTCATTCAGTTTTATTAAGTTTAGGGAAAAAAACATCATCAATATTAATTGGACCTAGTTCCATCCGTGCCCAATTTCCTTTGTCCAGCATGTGGTTCCATTTAAATATTCTTTGCAAGTGTGCAGAGTAGTAATATATTGCTCTAGTGGGCGACTTAGATAGCTGTATTGGACCCTATGCCTCTTGCCTCGCCATATGAATAGTGTGGTGATTCTAGAAATTTCATTAAAAAATGTTTCTGGAATTTTTATTGGTAAGGCTTGGAAGAGGAAAATTATTTTTGGAAGAAATTACATTTTAACCAGGGATATCCTTCCCATTATATTTAAAGGGATTTTATTCCACTTTTTGGTATTTTCCCTAAACCAGTTGAGTAGTGGGATATAGTTTAGTTCAAAGAGAGATCCAGGGTTGCCCGAGATTTTAATTTCTAGATATTTTATAAAGTTTTTTCAATTTTAAGACTGACTGTTTAAATTCTTCAAGGTCCGTAGGAGTTAGATTGAGCAACAACAATCGCCTTTGTTTTATTTTCCCTTATGCTGAGCATTAAAGCTGATATGAATCAGAGGATGGGACAACACTATTTAAGGGTAGGAATAGACATTGGATACTAACCCTCACCTTGAAGCAACATGGGAGTTGCGGGCGCAGTGATTTATATTTGATGACCCTGTGATGCTGACCCTATGTGCCATTCTTTATTCTTGAATATTCAGGTTTGCTGGTGTCATTTAGCACGCACACGTGCACTTTGAGTATATCTTTATTGTTTCCATTCACTTATAACTGTTTGAACTGGGCGAGTCTGCCAATATATTTTCTGTGGAATTTAGTTTTTTATTCACTTTCACATATGAGGTATTGTTGTTAAGAGTTAATATTTATTAGAGGTTGTACACTTTGAGGGTTTACACATATAATTTTTATGCCGGCATAATATAACTGTTATAATAGGATCTAATAAGCGCACATAGGGTCTTTTGATGCATTGTTCCCCTTAGGGGTTTTTTTCATTAATATTATTGTGACCATGGGGTCATCCATGTGATTTTAATTGTCCAGTGTGTTTTTGTGTATTTTAATAGTATCTCCTTTTTCATAATAAAGAATTTTGTATCCATATTGATATTGGTGCTCCTCTTTGAAGAAAGGTGTGTATTTGGACACTTCCACTTCAGTCTTGTTTGGTTCATGTGAGTGAGCACATGTTTATATTCAGTGGTATTGTCTGGTGTTACTGTCCCCTGTTACTAGAAATTTTTTTCCTTAATTCTTTCCTGTCTACTTTCTCTTGGGCTTAGTGTCTCTTTAAGTGCTTGCCTAGTTTTACATAGCTCTTCATAGATTTTTTAAGACTTGTGTTGTTTATGTGATTCCTTGTCAATGGATTCCATTTTGCTGGGTCTCCCTCTTATTTTTGACTGTTAAGGCAATAAGGGAGCCTCTGATATAGCTTTTATGGGTCTCCCATATTGTCCCAGTTGTGACATCCTTGGTATTATTTATATCAAAAAATAATTTTTAATCATTTTTTATTTTACTTTTATAGTCGTTATTCTCTAGGAGCGCCCTATTCATTTTCCATCCCTGAGATGTCCGAGGCAGATTTCCCCACACTAGAGTCAAAGTGATGGAGGCGTGGTCGGAAAAGGTTATGTTCTCTACCACCATCGACAGATTTTGTTGTCTGATAAAGAAGTAGTCTAATCGTGAATATGAATTTTGGGCCCTATTGTAGCATGTAAAGTCTTTTTCTGATGGGTGGAATATACGCCATGCATCCACGATATTGAGTGTTTTAAAGTGCTCCCAAGTGTAATGGTTGGAAATTAGGTCTGAGTCCCTTCTCTTTACTCCAGTTGTATCTATTATTGGATCATAAATCATGTTAAAATCTCCGGCCCAGATTAGGAGACCCCTTTTTATTTGGTCAATTTTTTTATGTCCTTGCAATGTATTTTGCCTGTCCTTGATTGAGCGCATAGGAGTTTACCAATGTACATAATTGGCCCCAGATTTTAGCTATAATAACTATTGTTCTTGCTTGTTGATCTAGGTGCTGGTCAAGTATTTCATATTGGCAATTCTTATTAATAGGAATGGCTACCCCTCGGGCCTTCTTTTCTCGGAATGGGTTGGAAATCAGGAATCCAAATTCCTTAAACGCCTTGTATGGTTCTTTATTTGTTTTAATGTGCGATTCTTGCAAAAAAGCGATATCTATCTGAAGTCGCCTTAATTCTTTCACTATACTCTTCCTTTTTTGAGGGCAGTTTGCACCTTTCATATTAAATGTGCACAATTTTATCCTTCTGTTTCACATACTTATTAATGACAAATGAGTTGTGTATTTTATTTTGGGTTTTTTTCCATTCTAAATTCTTCATTCCTGCCTTTCATTCTTCCTTTTCATTTTCCCAAAGCTCCGCTACCTCTCCCTTCTTCTCCCAACTTCTTATTTACCCTCCTTTCACCTATCCTCACATTGTGTAATTTTAACCCAACCAATGGAGAGCCCTCCCCCCTCTCTATCTTCTATATGCCCTGGGCTCGACTACCAGAGGAAATTTTATTTTTTTTTCCCCTGAATTACGTTTTCTAGTTCATTGTTTTTCTAGTTCTATTTGGATCGGTAAAGTGCTATTTTTTTTGCCCATTCTTCTACCAATAAATTCTCCGGGAGGTCAGCTTCTTCCTTAATCAGTTCCCATTCAGGAATTGATAGAGATGCTATTGATAAAGCCTTCAGTAAGGGTTCAAGTGGATCGCCATCTTTGAGGAGGTAAGTTCTCCCTGAGTTAGAGATGGATAGTTTAAGTGGGCCAGTCCATTTAAATTTTAGGTGATTTGCTTCTAGTAGTGATAATAGTGGCTTCAACAAGAAGCGCCGATATTGGTGCGTTTCGAAAGGTCCTGAAAGATTTGGATACTAGTTGAGCCTACTTTAAATGACCTTATCTTTCCCCCCAGAAAAAGAATTTCCTCTTTTTCCCTGAAGTCGGGAAAGTGACACAGCACATCTTGTGTCAGACCACCTGGTGTATGTCTTTTTGTGCCATCCCGGTGGCATCTGTCTATTATTGGTTTCTTGTCTTTTTTAGTTAGAGTCTTAATAGTTACATGTATGAAAGGCTGTAGTTCCTCATATTTTAACTCGGCCGGGATCCTCTAAATCTAAGGTTATTTCTTCGTGATCTGTTTTCCAAATCATCAGATTTAATTTCAATTTCTTTTAACTTTTTGTTAATATTATCTATTGCCTGATTTTTATGCTTCCTTTCTTTAGCAAGTACTAGTACGTCCGCTTCTAATAGGTCTATTCGCTCGGTAATTGTGTGTATGGCAGATTTAAATTCTGTTAGTTCCACTGCAATCGTTCCTTTGACTACTGTTGTTATTTCTGTGGATATTGCTTGTTTAAAGTCCAGAAACATATCGGACATAACATTCTTTAGATCTATTAGATCCTTTTCTTTTACTGTTTCTGCTACTTGTCTAGAGGTTGTGACTTTTAGCTCAGTTATCATATCTATAACTGAGGATTTAAATCTCCTTTGAAATCCCTATACATAATTCCTGCATACCTTCGTGTATTTCATCTTTTAATGCCCTTTCTCGCTCACAAACTTCTATACTGGGGATTTGTCTTTCAGTTGTATGCTTCAGGCGGTCTTCCCGGGCATTCGTTACAGCCTCTGGCATGGTTTGTCTGTTACTGTCTATCTGTGTGTATTTTTCCTCCGCACTCTCTAAGTCGGGCTGCAAGGTTCCTTTGCTTTCGAATAGCTCTTTTTGGATGTGTTTACATGGGCCTTGCTTATTTGTTGATAATATTTTGATATATCTGTTGGTGTGGGGTGCCATGTCCAGGTCGTATTGGACTGGCTTTTGATACTGGGGTTGTTGGTTGTTCGTAAAGGTGCAGTTGTGTGAGTTCACTATTACCTTTGGAGCCAACCCGGAATTGTGACTTGGGAGTGTTGTTTGCTTGCTTGCATTTTTTTGTTGTTGTTCAAATGCCATGGCTGTTAACGTAGAGTTGGTTTTAAATAAATTTTTTTTGTCACCCTCTCCTCGACCCTGTCCTTCCTCCACACTCCTCCTTCCTTTATATATATATATATATATATATATATTTTTTTTTTTTCTTTTTTTTTAAATGTTCTTTAGCTTTCTTTAGTGCAATGCCTCTTTAAAGTTTTAATAGTCTGTCCCATGAAATGCTGCCCTGTCAGTACAGTGGTGCCTTGTGTTGCGCTCCTCCAGTTCCTGGTAGGAGCGGCAAGCCCACAAAGAGTTTCCCTGTCAGCTTGCAGCCTTTGGTCTAGACGATTTGTTGGCAGTTTCGCTCTAGCCCTCCAGAGCTGAAGGGGGAGCTGTAGCTGTTCTCAATGCCGACTTCTTGCTAACACTGAGACTAGGCAGCCTGGATTCTGCTTGCCAGTGAAGGAGAGCTCAGTTTCACCAAAGATGCAGCATCCGGAGCCTGCAGCCGTCGTTTTTCAAGCTGGGCAGCAAGGTCCCCGGCGATCACAAATATATGATGATCACAGAGGAGTGGGACCGGTTCTCCCGGAGCTTTGCCGCCTGTATTGACCTGCTGCTTTTGCTGGCTGTGGCTGGTGTGCCTGATAGTAGATGACGGCGAAGGAAGGCAGGAGCGGTGTCCGGTGGCTGCTAGTAGGTGACGACGGCGGAGGACAGGAGTGGTGTCAGGAGTGGTGTCAGGAGGCCGTTCGAAGGTGACAGCAGCTGAAGGCAAGAGCGGTGTATGGTGCCTGGAGGAAGCACGGCAGCCGGGGAGCCGACGATTCTAAACCTACAACATCAGGTGCGACGCGAGGTCCAGAGCGGGTTCAGGAGCCGGCGAGCGGTCAGGGTCAGCCTCGTGCATCTACATGCAGGTAGGGCGTGGTGGAGCGCGGGCGATCGCGGTGGTGCGCGGGCGGCAGGGGCGTAATGCTTCCCTATCCTGTCATGCGTAGTCCCGCAGTCCTGAATGTGTGCTCATTACACATCTGCCTACTCCATGCTTTCAGCCAATGAGAAACACTAACTTGTTTTAGCAAAACGGTTACATGGTGCTTAGCGCTAGTGGGCATTTCCTGCTGTTTGCACGCAGCTTCCTCCTTAATGCTCTTTGATACTGATTAACTATTTTCTGTGTTTTCTGATAAATCATTACAGCATGCTGCTTTGTGCTATTGGTCATTTGCTGTGTCCACATCAGCCAGACAACCCCCCTAGTGTTTAGTTAGTTAAAATCTCTGTTGCCGCCCTGCATCTGATTGGTACAGCATTACCATAAATTTGTAGCCAAATCACCACTGTCAGGGAACCGCAGGTCATGTAATTCGACTATCGATCAGGGACCTCCGATCATGTAGTCTGTTTTCCCAAAGCACCGTCAATTTGCCAACCTAGTGGGACTATATGTCCCAGCAAGGCCGCAGACACACAGATTCTTGGCTAAGGCAAAAAGATTGCTCAAGTTAAATATAGGTTTTAATGCAATGAGCACACTAGGCAGTGATAACAAACATTTGGCTCTAATGGAATATGAATGACTACAGATGTCGTTTTGAGAAGTGGGTTAAAGGTTACAGTGAGTTGCACACAGAGATACAACAGTCAGAGTTACCTTAAAGTTCAGATGTAGAGTAGTGATGACACATGGAGGTGAGTGGCAAGCTTATTGATGGGCACCTTCAGCACGCATGCTCTGTGACCCCCTCCAAAGTGACAACCGCTGGTTTAGCGTCATCCCCATTTATGCCTTGGGACCCTTTCACTCCCTCCCTTCTGTGGGGCGGACTGTTTCCTCCCCCCCGTTGTGGAACCTTCTCTGGAACCTAAACCCTTTAGGAGTTATAACTTTGGGCAGGGGGGGGGGTCAGATGGCTCTGGATACGGCACCAAAAGATTGGGCTGGATGCCAGGCATCCCATGAGCCCAAAGATGGAGTTCCTAAATGGGTCAAAACACAAGATCTCCATTTTTTTCCCTGGTCATATGACCTTCAGAATCATACCCCTACGTGCGGTTTTGTGTGCCAGTTCTGGTTCTGTATCTGGCTTGGTGCTGGGACCCACAGTGGCCCAGCTACGGTCCGATTTGCGTTTGTGCCGGTTGCCGAGACCCTCAATTGCAACGCTGCACATCAGTGGACCACTGCAGCAGCCAAAAAGTGATTCGCTGCTCAGGGCCCTCATTAAAACAATGGGGTCAGACCTGCTCATCGAGTGTGGTGAACAGTAAGGCCCCATGAATAGGTAACGTGAATATGAGGTCATGTTGAGCACAAGATCCCTTTATGTCGGCTGCAGAGTGTTGATGTGTCGGATGACACAACAGCCTTGGTTGAAGGTAAGTGCTTTGTGTTTCACAAGTTTTGCATCGATGGGCGCAACTTCTATGGAGGAGATGGCCAGTATATGAGTAACCACACATGTATTGCGCATTTGCATTTTGATGTTTGTTCCAGATTGTCTATGATGTCTTCCCTCTGGGTCATGAGCCAGATAATACATCCACTTTGACTAGCCTTGCATTGGTTCCTGTTGGTGGATATGAAATGTTTCTATGGGGTTCCCAGACTTGATATTCGATTATTGTAACTTTCAAGGTGTCAAAAATCTCCTTTTGTGCCTCTCCTCCAGGCTTCTTGGTCGAGAAGTGAGCCGGTTCTTAGTCTCCGCAATCAGGGTTCACACCCGGTAGCGTGACAGTGCCAGCTGGCTAGTAATGTGCTCTGGCGGAGATCACCTGGCTTTTGATGCCTTGGTCCAGCAGATGACCGCTTTGACTCACTCAGGCAGTGAGCAATTTACATTTTGGATTTTTACAGCTCGAGTCCCGCTTGGATACGCTACAAGCCAGCCTTCCTGCCGCTACTAACCCCGTCCTGCCATCAGCTGCTGTCATGCCTGTGGCTGCCGATAATTCCAGCACTGCATCCAGTACCTTGTGCTGTGGCTTCTTTAAGACTTCAGTACCTTGGAACCCCAAATACCCTTGCCTGAACGTTTTTCAGGGGACCGCAGCCATTTCCGGTGGTTTAAAAATAGTTGCCAGTTGCTGTTCGATCTCCAACCCAAGACATACCCCACTGAGGTTATCTGGTCAAAACTGTCATCTCTTTGCTGCTGGAAAACCCCCAAATTTGGGCTCATCGGTTACTCGAACAATCAAACCCTATCATATCCTCTTTAGAAACCTTCTTTGATTCCATGGCGACTATGTATGATGACCCTGGGCGCATAACTTCAGCTGAGGCAGTTCTTCGGATCTCTTTGGAATGTCCACACTCTCTGCCATCAGTTCCGTTTAGGTCTGGCGGATTCCGCTAAAGATGAACTGGCTCGTGCTGATCTTCCTGCATCTCTGGAAGAGTTGATCAAACTCTCTATCAAGATCGATAGGAGACTAAAGGAACGTCGTCTTGAGAAGAATAATCCTCAGTCATTCCATTGGGGTCCTCCTCGTGCAGATGCTTCTTTTCCCAGTCCATCCTCTTCTGCTGTTAACAGTGGTTCTGAGCCGATGCAACTCCAAGCTTCTCGTCCTTCATTGACATCTGAGGAACGCCTTCGCAGACGCCAGCACAATTTGTGCCTTTACAGCGGGGAAGCTGGTCACTTCCTTTACAGATGTCCGGTCCATCCCCCGGGTAAGAGGTTACCTACTAAACATTATTCGTGCTCCCTCCTGCTCTCCGGTGCTAATCATATCTCTGTTCCGCTCTGTCTACAGTTGCCCAGAAGAAGAATTGAGATGGCAGCCATTATCGACTGTGAAGCATGCAGTTGTTTTATGGACTTGGAATTTGCTAGGATGCATGAAATTCCCTCCTGGCAACGTCCCTTTCCGCTCAGTATCTCTCTGGCTGATGGTTCAGCGCTCAAGACCGGTCCAATTACATCACAGACTTTGTCATTAGCAGCATGTGTTGATCCAAATCATTTTGAATGGCTCAGTTTTGATCTCATACCATCCCCTGCCTTTCCTGTCATCTTGGGCCTACCCTGGCTATTGGCACATAACCCTTCAATAAATTGATGCACAGGTACTGTTCTGTTTGAGTCTCCTTACTGTCTTCAGGCCTGTTTTTCTAATGCTACAGCCAAGCATCAACTGGCTTTGATTGAGTCTGCCAAGAGGGAGGATATTCAAGATGTACCTGAGGCTTATAGGGACTTGCCCTATTGAACTTCTGCCTGGAGCATCCATTCCTTTTGGCAGGATTTACCCATTATAGGATCCAGAGTTGATAACTCTTCGTCAGTACCTGGATGAGAATCTAAAGAAAGGGTTCATTCAGCCTTCCACATCGCCTGCAGGCGCATGTATTTTCTTTGTGGGCAAGAAGGATGGCACTCTACGACCCAGTATTGACTACAGGGAAGTAAACAAAATAACTGTCAAAAATCGCTATCCCCTACCCCTAATTTCGGATCTCCTTCAGCGCCTCAAGTCAGGACAGATTTTCACCAAACTCGATCTAAGAGGGGCCTACAATCTTGTCCGCATAAGAGAAGGGGATGAGTGGAAGACTGCTTTTCGTACTCGCTATGGACATTTTGAATATCTGGTCATGCCATTTGGTTTGTGCAATGCCCCGGCAACCTTTCAACACCTGGTTAATGACATTTTCAGAGACTTTCTTGATATCTTCGTCATCGCATACTTGGACAACATTCTTGTTTTTTCGTCAAACCTGACCGAACATCGGGAACATGTGAGGGCGGTCCTCTCTCGCCTTCAAACACATCAACTCTACTCTAAATTAGAAAAGTGCGAATTTGAAATAACGTCCATCTCATTTCTAGGGGTCCTCATCTCGGATCAGGGGTTTTCCATAGACCCTAGTAAAGTTTCAGCAGTGCTTGAGTGGTCATCCCCTACTTCTCGTAAAGAGGTCCAAAGATTCATTGGATTCTTCAATTTCTACTGTCGGTTTATCCGTAACTTTTCTGCCATAGTCCGGCCTATTACGGAATTAACTAAGAAGAACAAGACCTTTGAATGGACTGAATCGGCACAGCAAGCCTTCCAGACCTTAAAGGAGTGCTTTACTTTAGCCCTTATTCTCGCACATTCTGATTACACTTTATCGTTCGTCTTGGAGGTTGATGTGTCATCCATTGCTGTGGGGGCAGTTCTGTCACAACGATCAGGAGAAAAGGCGGTTCTGCAACCTTTCGCCTTTTTCTCCCGCAAATTGTCAGCAGCAGAACGATTGTACGATGTAGGAGACCGAGAACTTTTGTCTATGAAACTAGCCCTCGAGGAGTGGCGGTACCTGTTAGAGGGGGCGGAACATCCTATCCTTATCCTAACCGATCACAGGAATTTGGAATACCTACGCTCTGCCAAACGTTTAAAACCTTGCCAAGCTCGGTAGTCATTGTTTTTCTCTCGCTTCAATTTTCATGTCACCTATCGGCCTGGCAGCCAGAACATCAAGCCTGACGCTCTGTCCAGGATGCCTCTTCCAGACTCATCTGATGAGACTGATTCCTCTGAGCTACCAATTCTCTCTGAAGGACACTTTCTGGTGTTAGAGTCTGAACTTATTTCCCAGATTCGCAGAGCTTCTTCTGAACGACCACTAAAAGATTGTGAAAATTTGCCTTGTTCTGACGGCTTGTTTATTCATCAAGGCAAGTTATTTGTGCCTAAGACCTCCCGAACTGCAGTTTTACAAACCTTCCATGACCATCCTCTGGCAGGACACTTCGGTCTACGTAAGACTCAAGAATTGGTTCATCAACACTTCTGGTGGCCTTCATTAAAGAGACACTGCGCTTCTTTTATTGACCATTGTCAAGTCTGTGCCCGGAGTAAAGGTTCATCTTCCAGACCTATGGGATTGCTTCTTCCTCTGCCGGGGCCTGAGAGACCTTGGTCCAACATCTCCATGGACTTTGTACATTGTAGAGTTGCCTGCTTCTGAAGGATTTACCACCATCCTAATGGTAGTGGATAGGTTTTTGAAGATTTCGTTCCCTTGACGGGCATTCCTTCAGCACCCACACTTGCTTTAGTCTTCATTCGGGAGGTGGTCTGGCTATATGACATGCCCGCTGAGATCATCTCGGATCGAGGATCCCAATTCACTTCCCGATTCTGGTCCCGTCTGTGTGAGTCCCTCCAAATTTCTCTGGAACATTCCTCCGCTTATCATCCGCAGTCGAACGGGCAAGCTGAACGTACCAACCAGACACTGGAACAGTACTTACGTTGCTATTTTTCTGCCCTCCAAGATGATTGGTATCGACTACTGCCCCTGCCAGAATTTGTAAATCTGCTCCACTTCCAAGTCACCCTTTTATGCAAATTACGGGTTTCACCCCAATATCATACCCGATCTTCCAAGGGATATCAATTTACCAGCCGCCCAGGAGCTGGCTTCTTCTTTGGCTGAGACTTATCAAGAGAATGTCTCTGTAAGGCTCAGGAACAATATAAGAAGAATGCGGATCTCCATCGTCAACCATCTTCGCTATATGCAGAGTCGGTGACAAAGTGTGACTGTCCACTCAAAACCTTAGGTTACGTTGCCCGACCAAGAAGCTTGGTTCTAAATTTGTCGGTCCGTTTGTGATCAAGAAACTTATCAACCCAGTGGCTGTTGAACTCCGCCTGCCGGCATCCCTCCATATTCATCCTGTGTTTCATGTTTCTTACTTAAACCAGCACTCTCCACTGTATCCTCTGGTGATGGTTCTGATTCATTGCTTGAGGATGACTCAAATGAAGTCATTGAGGTTGAAAAGATTTTGGTTGTTCGTTGCAGAGGAGTGGGGCTTCAATATTTAATTAAGTGGAAAAACTATGGGATTGAGGAGAATTCGTGGGAGCCATCTAGAAATATCCGCGCCCCTCGCCTGATTAGGGACTTTCATAGGTCCCACCCTGAGAAACCTGGTCCTAGAGGTCCCTTAAGGGGGGGGGAGGGGGCAATGTCATAGAACCAGGACTGTTCCTATGATTTCCCAGCAGAGGGCGCCAAGGTTCCCCGTGCGCTCGCATTTTCGCAATAGAAATAGTAGGGCCAGTAAGCGTGCGAATATGCGTGCGCATTTGTGTGCCATATGAGCCAATGTATTTGTGCGCATGTGCGATAATGCACGCGCATGCGCATTGTAGATGCGCAAAAATGCGCTCGCTTTTGCGCATGCGCAGGGGCCTTTAAATACTGGCGAGCCCTGAGCTCCATTGCCAGTTGGTCATTTCTCCTGCTTGTTCCTGAATTCCAGTCATCCATTCCTGTGTACGCAGAGGTGAGCCCGCAGCCCATGATTAGGTTGTATTCAACGAAACGGGTTGGGCGGGTCTCATCAGCGTTACTACTTTCTACCCTCCAGAGCGAGCAGAAGTTTTGTATAAGCCGCCACTGTTACTTGCGGCCGAGGTACGGAGGCTAATAGTTTTCGCTTATTTGGATACATAGAGGAATGCTGAGTATTGGAAACATCTCTCCTAGCAAAAGAAAGAGTTGTTGACAGCCTCGCTGTGATCTGGCAGGCATCTTTTTTGTGATTTACACGCATTTCAGTTAGCTCTGTGGGCAAGCGCAATAAACACTTGCTTTTAACCCTTTTAAAAACGGTATCACACTATATTATTTTTTCCCTTCCCCTGCTGTATGGGAGTATGTTGGGAGCTGCCTATATTTAAACAGAGAACTGATATGAGGAAAGCCTATCTACATTGTTTATCAGAGACGGATTAAAGAGAAGAACCATAATCTATTTTCTCAATACGCATATTGTCTCTTGACAATCTGGTACTTCATTTATACATTATTGGTGACTGGAGCACAATATTTTCCTTGAATTGGAACACATTGGGTGATTTAAAGAAGAATAAAATAAGAGCACTTCCGCTGAGTCTTTCTGTGCCACAATTAGCACAAATCTGTTTATCCTCACCATTAGAGGCTCTAGTGAAAACCAGGTTGGTCCTTAGATTCCAGGCTTCTTGGTCTAGAGGTGAGCCGATTCTTAGTCTCCGCAATCAGGGTTCACACCCGGTAGCCTGACAGTTACCACAAACAATACATTTGAGTGTGTTTATGCCCAGTGGAACTGTGAATGTTTGTATTTTATGTTAAAAATGTGACTAATACAGTAACCAAAGTCACATAAGGAAACAGAAGCAAACACGTTAGAAACATTTTAATATTAAATAATATTTGTTAAAAAAAAGGAAGCTTCTCCCGCATGTCCAGCAAAAACAAAAATTAGGCTAGCATGTCAAGATCACAAAGAGCAATTAAAAAAAAAATAATGCCACAATTGTTATTTACACAATTTAATATAACCTAACTAGTGTTTGTACAACACATTATTTAAACATTGCCAAGGGGGGCCCCCAAACACCTTTAAATTTAACAAAAAAAACATGTATGGCCAAGGGCAAAAAACATGGGGCATTGTTAACACCCCCCAACTAGCTCACCTAGCTTGTGCTAATAAAAGGGACAACACACAATCTGTAGCCCAACCTGACAACATATATCAGCAGAGTCAGCACAAGTTAAAGCTTAAAGGAGCACTATCTCGAAAAATGGCCCAATAATATAAATCCATATAAATATGCTGGATGGCAAGTGGAGGGGTCACTTATACACCTGGATCAGGAAATATCCAGCCAGGCTTTTTTTTTTGGGGGGGGGGAGGACATCTGGGGTGACAGGTTCTGTCACCTCTCATACACTAAACCTGCCACCTCTGGATTTTATTCACCCCTGGTGTTTATATGGATTTTTAATATTACACAATCTCACAATAGTGCTCCTTTAAACCACACACACTATCTTAGGGGACTCCACACACGGCCAGGTGTAAAATGTGTGTGGGATTTGTAATTAACCACTAAGGATGATTCAACCACCAGCAACCCAAAACAAAAAATGCTGGTTCACCAGCCAAAAATGTGTTGATTCACAGCGGGAAAAACAACATCTGCAAGGCAGCAAGTGTTTGCACCCTGGGTCTAAGTTACTCACCATCACAGTTCTGGCTTTGGGCTATGCTGCTGGACCCAACTAGATGCTGGTGGGGACAAGGCAGATTCGGGGGCCAAAGGATGTGCCAGCAGGAGCATGAAGATCTGTGAGAAGTAAAAAGAAAACTCAAAAAAACAAAGCAACAAACATTAGATGGGCAAACAAATATTTTAATAGACACAGAGGCAACAAATTAGCTAGTTTTTTGCATGTGTTTGTGGATGCCACAATTACCTGATAGCGGCTCTGACAAAAGACCATAAGGGGTGTGGAGGAGGTCACCAGCCAATGATATCCTGAAGCAATATAAAAGCAAACACAAGAAACACATGAGCAACACACTTGTCAGTTCAACAGTATTCTCCCACATGAAAACACAGCAAGGCTACTTACCAGGTGCTGCCCCCAAACCAGGGAGGACTGCAAGGGGAGAAAGTGAGCGCAGTGCTCCTCCAATTTGGACCTTCAGAGCCCAACTCTGAAGGGCCACACTCATCCAATACCCCACCAGCACCCTCATGGAGTGGTGGGAAATCAACCACCTCCACCTTTGGACTCCCCACCTAAGACTGGTCCCACCAGTAGCCCAACTCTGCTGTATCCTCCTCAGAGGAGCTGATGACCACCACACCCCCCACCTCACTGGACGACTCCTCTGGGAAATCATGCTCCTTTACTTACCAGAGGCATAGGCATCATAGAGCTGGTGCACAGACTCCGGGTCCCGGGCCATACTCCTGCTGACATAGGTCCTACATGCCCAAAAAACACAAACAAAAAAAGGAAAAAGGTAAAAATACAAAAAAACAACACCAACACATGAAAAACAATAATAAATGTGTATTTACATAAAAACGCATTGCTGCATGCTAATCGATGAGAATACTAAAACACACATTGCAAAATGCAAAAAATGCAGGCAAAATGCTAAGCGCAACGTTAAGACATCTGTATATAACGAAAAACGCAATGCTGCCAAAACTCACAGAAAGAGGCCTAAGTCAATAATAAAGAAGAAGGGGCCACACAGATAAACACGGATAAACACTTGCCTAAAGAGGCCTCAGACAAAAGTAAAGAAGAAGGGAGCAGAAGGAAAGACATGCCCACACAAATCAACATGTGCATAAAACACACACAAAACACTTACCTTAATAATCTGGCCATTTACACAGGGGCCTACCCATTGGCATTGGGGAAGCGGGTTGCCCTGCATCTTGGGGGGCATCTTTATATCACAGAGGCAAACCGGAGGTGCACATAATGAAAATGAAAGCAGAACAGTAATAGCGAAGGATAGGTAACATTGCAAATTCAAATCAGGGCTGCAGTTTTGAGTGATAGAAGAGAACACCAGGTAGCGCAAATGGGGAACGCAAGAAATCGTCCACCGCATTTAACATTAAAAACCCACAGCAGTGGACAAGAGGTAGAGCCATTGAAGAACGCAGGGAACCTGGTGCTCCATCCCATACTTAACACCCACCAGCGTGGGCGCTGTAAAACATGCCGGTAAGCCGCACAGCACCTGCTGCAGTATGTAAAAAGCATGTAAAATAGCCAGAGGGAACAGGGACACAGGGAAAACACATGGAAATTACATTTGGGACATGAAGAAGGCCTGCCACTTGAATGGCAGGAACAAAAATTGCAATTTCGCTGCAAAACTGCAAAGTACTATAATGAAGGTACAAGACATCCCGAGTAGCCCAGGGATCCCTTGTCAGTTCATTGAGCCCCAAAAAATGAAAAAACGCTAACCAGAAATGGAGAAAATAACATCACTAAAAAGGTCAATGGAATTGTATAGGAGAACGACACTGAGCGGCTGATGTGATGTGGCACTGTAGGACAAACAGCGCAGGAGCACTACAAACACCCGCCACTATTGATACATAGAACGCTAACTGATGCTATGAGAGGCGCTAACCATTTTTGGAGTCATAAATATGGCTTTCTTCTATGCATTAGGAGGCACAAACATATTTGCCTAGTAATGAGAAAACCTTCTTAGATTAAATGTGACTGTAGAATTTGTTTTGGTCAAAATAATTTTGTTCCAGAATAAAAGTGCAGACAGCGTGCCCACTGGAGGACAAGTTAAAGGGCCAATGAGCCTTAATATTATTGATGGGTGAAACGCCCTAATTATGTATTGGGAAATCAGCCCACAGGTTATGGCTGGGCCAATGAGCCTGAGAGTTCCCTAGGTCAATCTCGTCCACTTCCAGGCTTTTTTGGTGTTTCCCAGCTCCCTTTCTCACTGTCCATGATAGCGGGCTGCTGGGTGCTATTGATCCTGTGTCCATTGATGTTATACCGTTGCCGACTTAGCTTGCCTGACCATTTGCCTGGCCAACCGACCTTTGCCTGGATTCCTACTACGTTTCTGCCTCATCCCTTGTACTGGGGACTCTTTGCTTACCTGATTTGACCTTTGACTTGACCTTTAACCTTTCTCGTGTTTCTCCCTTGGCACTGTGTATTGAGAGGACTGATTATTCTGTTTATGACCTCGGCTTGACTAAGCCCATTGTTACCTCCGGTTCATCTTCCTTCACCCCTGTGAGTTCACAATCTTTGAGCTACCAAGTCCAGGGGGCAATCGTGTCTGGTGAGGCATTTTAAGCGTCCTGACGAACGTGGGCTTGACTGTAGGTGAAGCTAGATGCTACCATTGCACCATGTGCTGCTTACCCACTCTGTTAGAAGGTTCTGGGAGCACCTATGGACACAGGATCTTTAAGGTGGGGATCTGTTTCTTTTTTTACTAACTTAGGGATTTAATTGAAATTTATTTTGCACATATATATATATATATATATATATATACTGCAAATTTTTGTTTTTGGTTTACACACTTCCCACTTTTATAAAGCCTGTCTTTGTGATTTTTAACCCACTTGAGAAAATGTTGACTAAAGTTATCAATACACATTTTAGCACAAAATAAAACACCTTTAGTGTCCTAAGCTTAGTAAGCTGTTTTGTTTTCGATTTCGCTGTCGTTTTGCGTGCTGATGATGATTACAGGGTAAAATTATGTTAATTGAATGTTTCGGCTATAGAAAAGCTAAAATTATTGTGGTGCCAGAAATATTGCTATTGGGCTTTGGTCAAATAAATATGTATTTCCTATTTTAATGAATCTGACCACAGTTTTCAAACTTTAGTGGTAAACCAAACCACAGTGAACCCAACATTAAAGAGGTGAACTTGAGCAATAGTGCACTATTTTTCACATCTTTTTTACAAATAGTCCAAGAGATTGTAACAGATTCTGCACTGGGTGCAGTGGCCAGTGGTGGTACCACCAACCAAGTCCAAAGAAAAGACCAGACCTCCAATCCACTTGTATTGTATTGTAATCAATTATTTAAATTGATGATTTAAAAATGGGAAGAGTTTGTATTTAGCAATGATGTCATTCTGTGGCTGAAGTGTTTTGCATATCTATGATTTTTATTTAAACTATAGTTCTTAAGAACTTGCTATGGATCCAAAGCTCAAATATTGGTTTGAATGTTTAATGATCTGAATGGGGTATCTTTTGGGTGTTGGTAAGCAAATTATTACTATTAAAGACTATGCACCCCCCCCATGTGCCAAGAGGTGAGTTATTTTTTGTTTGCTTTTTAATGATTTTTTAAAAACAGTTTGTGAAGTGCTAAGGGGGTCACCAGCTGGAGGAATTGACATGGGTTGAATCTAGCTCCGACCTGGATCCAAAGCCCATCACTCTTTATAAACCCCTGTAATGTTATTTATTCATTATTTTATCTTATGCATGAAATGATGCTTAATTTTGTGACATATATTAAGGAAAATGTTCCTAAATCTAGGCCTTAGACTCTCTAAAAAAGTGGACCAATCACCAATAATGCGCTGTTTTGACAACCGCCCACGCATGCACCATGGATGCGGAGCAAAGTTTAGTGGAGTGGCCAATCTGGGGAGGTTTCAAATAGCGGGACATCCTACATCAGGATGCCCAAATGCAAAGAGCAATCACCAGGCTAGTCAAAATCCTGATGATTGGCCTACTTTGAAGACCACGCCACCTCACCCATGGGAACAAAGGTTGCAGAGCTTACACAGCTTACGTAGGTCTCCTGTAAAAACACGATCTGCCACTTTTGGCTACATAGCTCATCTAACACCTTATATAATTCAGGTCTGGGTTCTTACTCTTTAAGCACGGGTTCCTATTGTAAGTTGTTATTCCTGTACACACTAGCTTAGGAAAAAGGCCAATAGAGTTGTAGCATACGGATCCCTGAGGGGTTTAGCTCCTCAGGGTGTATGGGGAGTGGGATCTTTTTTAACGGGCTTGGGGGACCTCCTGACGTGGGCTTACTTCCAAAAACTCCAATGAGACCAACTTTATGAAAAGGGCACTTACTTTATTAGCAGGACTTCAGGTACACTTTAGGCTTCACAGCAGGTCATACAGTCTTTCCACAACAGTTTCCTTAGCAGCTTCCATAGCACAATGTACTCCAACAGGTGGTGGTCACTCATTCTGATCCCATAGCAGAATACTGCGGCCTTAAGCTTCCTCCTCAGCATCTTGGGTTGGAATGGTTCACCTTCTCCTGTATATACTCCATAGGCATGCATGTGGCTTCTCTGCTCTCTCTCCTTCTCTCTGCGACTGCTACCAGTTGACCCTGCTGGTACCTCCTTCACTCCCGGTTACTACAATAGAGGACTACATCTTGTAGATCACTGACTCATTCTGAGGTAACTCTCCTTATATAGACTCCCTCTAGTGGCCTCTAGAACCTTCTCTAACTTCTCTTAGCCAATAGCAGTTCAGCTGTACTCCTATGTAGTTAGGCTTCACGTTTGGTAGACCTGTAATGTCACAATTAATTTCTTATCCAACAGTGCCATCTTGTGGTGATGTAGTGCAACTGCAGAACAGATATGAACCATTACATTAAAAGACCAACAAAGATAATGGCTGAATACCTTCCGCCGGCTACAGAGTTGAGCAGTCATCTCTTATAAAAGCAGATTACAAAGGTAATTCACAACCCAGGTTCTTCAACAACAAAAAGATTTGTGTATTTTTTTCTAAGTGGGCCATTTCTTTAAAAGAGGTAAATGTTCGGGCTAACTTATATAGAGAAAGAGTGGGAAGATCTAGGACAAGTGTCCTTAGCCTTTCTCAAATTGAGAGCCACATTCAGCGAGAAATGTTCTTGAACCACATTTGACCTGAACAGATAAATATATAGTCATATAAGCCTTAATATAGAATTGATTCCAAACAAAGCATTGAAGTATTGCATATTCCTGGGCCCCAAAAAGTTCCTTTGCTCATACAAATGTAGCCTCAAAGATTTTAAATGCCAAAATTGAGCAGAGATGTAACTATATGTGAGAGGTCCCCATGCAGACTGTAGCCCCAGTGTAACTTATGATAACCCTTTTTATGTCACATTCAGCCCCATGGGAAGCTAATGTTAAACTACAACAAGACAACCAAGTATAGAAACAGCCAATACAAATGTCTGTTCCTTTCTGAGCATGATGCCATGTGAGCACAAAGTGAATAAATATGGGGACAGAAAAACAATGACAGGGCCCCTTAACCTCATGATGCCCAGGGTAAGGCAACACTTTTTGCCCGTCCATTAACCCAATGCATGGTACTGACAATGCCTAACCCAGGGCACCATGTCCATACATGGACCTTAAGTCAGTCCTCAAAACAAGTCACCCAGCAAGGGACAGTTAGCCACATGTGCCTCCTTAGCGGTAGACCCTCCCAGGATATTTTTTAGAAAATGTAATCATCGGTAGCTAACCTTGCATTCTAGATTCTAGAAAAACTTCTGGGGTTTAGTGACTGTTACCATGCTTTCAGTGTAAGGATCTTGAGGCAGTCTGTATTAAAAATGATTTAGAAATCAACTTCAGCTCAACTGAAACAGATCTGAAGGCAGTTAGGCAGGGGCATAACTATAGCAGGTGCAGGTCCAGGAGGTCTGGGGACCCCATCATTGTTGCTCCTCCTAATTTATTTTATTTTTGCTGACTTGGCATCATTTAGAGAAATGGTAGGCCATTTGTTTCTGCTGTTTCAGTCTTTAGTTGTCTAGCTGCATTCAACTGAGTTGAAAGGCAAAAAAAAGTTTGCTGCATGAGCCTTCAAAGGGCCCCATTTAATGTTTGCACCAGGGCCCCCGTCACATTTAGTTACGATGCTGCAATTGGGTGTTCACATGGAAATCTAAAACTTTACACACAAATGATAGCTAAAATAATCTGAAAGAGATAAAGAGCTGACTCTTTATTGTCATCCTACAGTAGGTACAGTGAGTGGCAAGGACAAGCTACATAGAAAGTAACAACAGTTAAGTTTGTGAGGAATGGAAGCCATGCTGGAGATCAGTATGCAGTATTCCTATTAATCCATACAAAAACGAAATGTTTACAATACTAAATAATTTAGACTTTTCTGTACCTTTTAGTAAAACTTCTATTTTGAAACAACAGCTTTGCTTGAATTCAAGACATTCTACAATTAGAATACATTTAATGGCAGGATGTGGTTGGTTCATTGTAGCTGACCTCATCTTTCTTAATCACAAGAATAGCGTTTACAACAAATTCTTGCAGGAGATTATTTGGTTTAACTATTTAATCATTGAGCTATAATCTTTTTGGGTTGATTTTTTTGACACCATGCAATTTTAAAGTTTGCTTAGCTTAATTGCTCAGCTAATTTTTGCATGCAACATCAATGATTCACACTTTTCGAAAATTCCTTACCCCAGAAAGTGTTTAATGAGGCCATAATGAATACTTACATACTTTTTTTGAAAAATATTTTTCATTATAAGTCCATTCCAGCACAGTGATTGACCTTTGAGGGGCTTAAGCAGAGCACTCTTTAAAATACAGTTATGATTGCTTTGACAAGATGGTGTTGTCATTGGTACATTTTGACTTTTTATGGTGGATAGCTGCAGTACAGACTTCCCTGCACGGTGCATTGTCTGAAACTCCATGGCTTCATGATATATCTGCTAAGCAGATTACAGTCATAGTAATATTCTTGCAGCTGGGGCAGGTAATGCTAACTGCTCCCTTGCAGTCCTTTGACAATCCTTCTCCTTTCCTTCATAGCTATTTCGTAGATTCAAATGTCAGTCTGCAAAACTGACACGCAAACTCTTGTACCATTTCAGTAAAACCTTCTACATGCAGTTCCCTGGGAGGGATATAGCAGCAATGGTACCATACTGTACATAGTGCTCTTCTTGGTGACATAATGCATTTGTTCGTCCTTGAAGCACCATTTTGACTTTCATGTACAGCCTTCGAGTTGTTCTCCCCTGGGTAGTGACTGGAAGGGTCATACACAGCTCTTGAACTTTTAGTAGTTCATCTTGCATCAAGTCTGACTTATCTTAGGCGGTCAATTCACCCTTAGGGTTTCTCCTAACATGGGTCTCTCCCTAGCCCGGTAACTATGTCATGCATGTTTACACTTGCTATTTTGTGCAGTGCATAAGTCATTGCTGAATGCTAGCTTAACTCCAGGGCCAGGGGCTTGACCAAAGCCAAGTGTGCAGAGCATTTTACCCATCCTGCCCTTGTAGAAAAGTCAACACCTGAATTTTTTTCAAGCACTTTCTTTTTGTTCTGGACTGGCCTTTAAGGACAACTTTTTATTCCACACGATTCAAAAATCCTGGAAAAGTAAAGTTGTTGGTAAGAAGCTGGCCAAGACATGCATGTTTTAATCGCTTCCTTGGATTAGAGTGCATAGGTGCTAGCCTTCAACATTGGGGGTACACTGGCTTGGAGTAGGGATGTTCTAAAAATCTGTCTCTTATCTGGCATTGAGAGGTCAGAGGCTCGTCAGTTGAGAGTTAGAGGATATCATCAAGCAGGTCAAAATGGTTTATTGCCTTAATAAATGGCTGGAAATCTTAGCCAGAAACCCACCTTGCATGTTCTTCATTGACATTCAGATTATAAAAATGAAATATCCTTTCAAAATCTGCCTTTGCCAAGCAAACGGTCTTGGTCAAGGGCAGGTCTTATGAGAAAAAGGGTTCAAAGCTTGCCCACCAGGTTTGATCTTAAAGGGTGTCCTCATCTTAAAGAATGGCCAGGGGGTCTTTAAAAGAATTATTTATTTTCTTTTAACCTCCCCTTTTGTTTGACCCCGGGCCTAAAGTCACTAAAACACCATTGTGTCTATCGGACTGCTCAGTGCAGTAATTTTGGTCTTTCCTGACTCAGGGTAGATTTGTGACCACATTGGATATTAGGGTGACTTACCTCGGTGTTACAGAGATTAATCTGAGGTTTGCAGTGTGGGACGAGCACTTTATTATCCATAACCCACTTGCATTCCTTGTTAAGTATTCTTAGCTTTCTAGTTAGCGCTGGCAGCTGGATTAGCACTAAATCGGCAGGTTCTGTCTCTTTCCATTCTGTCTGGCAGGGAGAAATTACTGACCAGGAGCTATCTGCAGGGAGTAGCACATGCACCCCTTTATTGGGGGGTTCCCTCAGCTGTGCAGGACTTTCTTTGTTAAAATGACTGAGGCACCACTGTCTTTCTGGTTTTCTCTCCGTAGAACTGCTCTATTGTTGTGGCCATTACTTCTGTCTGGTGGATTTATAATTATGGCAAGCATAATGACAACAGTGTGTTTCAGTCACCGCTACAGTTTCTTCTTTTTTTAAGAAAAGGACTCTACAAGACCAAAGTACTCATTATTCTTTAAGGGTGACTCAGCTTAGTCATATAATCTGCTGTACACACCCTGTGAGATGAGAAGGCTACAATGTAGTGACTTTGACCAAACTTCTCCCACCTAGGAATGCTTACATTTGTTGAGGGATACAAGTTGACCTGTATTCTAGGGGTCATGGGAGCCTTATACTTTAATCCTTTAAACACAAAGCCCGTAGAATCTACTTGGGTGTTTCTCCCATGAGAGCCTCCTCTTTCACTGATGGGACCTGTGATCCACCCCTGGGGTCTTCAGTGGGGTAAAGAACACCCATATTCTACCCCACACTGCGAATTCTGACAGCTCACTCCTGCCACGGGGTGGATTTTATACCGGAGAGTGAGAGGACCTCAGTTCACCTCAGTTAGTATAAAAGGCCCCTCCCAGCAGTGGAAGTGAGATGTCAGAATCTGGGGGGGATGGCCAACAAGTGGGTGACTTTCCATAACCCCCTGCAACATTACCCCCATCTCCAAAGCCCAGGGGGGTACAGAAGAGCCCGTGGCCCATGTGGGCTATGCAGGCTGTTAGCTTTCAAGGCTTAGGATCACTTGGACTTCACACCCTGGACTCCATTCCCTGTTCTACTAGCCCCCACAGCTAGTGCCCAGGCTGGTTTTGTATGGAGAAGGGGAACCCCATGTAATTTCTTATTTATTAAAGTTTAACCCTTACATGTTTGTAAAAAAAGCACTAGGTCCGCCCTGGAGAGGAGAGACCTCACATCATTTAACCCTTGATTTGACTTGTATTTCATTTGAAAATCTCCTGCGCACTTTTCAGTATGAGGTCTCTCCTGGGTGTCTACCAATGCCGCTTTAATTGGGAGGAATTAAATTAATTAATTAATTAAACACGCAATATGGTTTTCTTGAAAAACATACATCTTTCATTTTTGAATGGTCAAAATGAAAAAAATATATTATTCTTTAATTTTTTTACATCTTTCACCCAAAATATTAATAAAAAACTGATAAAATTACAAACCAGACATATCATGTTAAATCCTAAACTCTGACAAAAAAAGCATTATTTTCCTGGAATCCCTGGAAATTCATGGAAACATCACATTAACCCATATATAGCGCAAAATTGTAAAAATTGGTTTGGCAATATAGGATGACAACATCTCTAAGTAGGCTGACAGTTGAAGGGTTAATGTTTTTTTTTAACTTATTGTCAACATTTGTTTGCATATATTTTGGTTAGTCTATAAAAAATACTTATGAATAGTGTTGGGCAAACCCCTATAAGTTAGGGTTTGGCGAGTTCGACTGAACTTTGAACAAAGTTCAGTTCAGGTACTTGAACTTGACCCGAACCCAGTGCACATTGAAATTAATGCCTGCCTGCCAGTCGCCCCTCATACAGGAAGCGACTGTACACTTACCTGAGGCGACGATCGTGTCGACGCCCTATCCTCTGTCAAAATGCCCACAACCGGGGCTTCAAGGAGATATCCACCCCCATGAGTGAGGGCATTGACTGCTGGCACTAGAAGTCCTGCTAGCTGCTGACATTGTCTGCACTCATGGGGGTTGCCATTTTTTTAAACCCTGGCCATGGCTGTTTTGATGGAGGAAAAAACGCTGACCTAATTGCCAGCTCAGATTAGTGTACAGCCCTTTCCTGCTGCTGAACACAGGCTAAGCTGGTTGATGAGCTGCTCAGCAGCCCATTATTCAGCTTTTTGGGGTTTGGCCAACCAACAAACTTGAACTCACAAAGTTTGGGCTTGTGTTTGCCCAACTCTACTCATGAACATTGTTGGGACTGAATATACATTTACTTCTGCTCCCAGTGAAAATGATAGATTGGCGTGGAACCCCATGTGGTAGCCATTGTTTTGGTTGGTGGTCTGTTTCTAAAATTCGCCAAAGTGAATTTTCCCCTTATCCCCCTCCCTAAAACTTCTTACTTTAATTTGAAAAAAATGTCTTTATGCATGGAAGAGCAAGCTATCTCCTGTCTTACTAATGGCTTGTTCTCCACCCCCAATATCGGTCAGAGGAAGCAAATCTTCCATACGTGCACCCACTTAGTATTACAACAAAGCTAATTTCTCATGAAGCAGGAAGTAAACATGTCCACAGGGTTACAAGGTATAAAGGATTTGTACCAAGTGAGTACTGCCCCTTCCTATATTCTGAATTGTCTTCCACAATGCAGGAAATATATAAATTGCTCAACTGAGATTACTGGAATTGGTAGGGGACGCCTATTTGGAGAGGAGATTTTACAATTTGCCCAGTATGTATTCATCCTCAGGTTGGTTGTTTAATCTTTATACCATAATTATGCAATTTATCTGAGAGCCTACCTTCTTGTTTTGTACTATAGGTGTTTGCTTATTAATAGTATATAGATACTAATACATAGTTATAGTCTTATAATAAATCACTAGCACCATATCAGGGGAAGAATGGCGACTTGCGTTTCTGCCTATTCATATATTCGGGAGCACAGACTTTGAAACGCTTGAATTAAATGTTCTGTTCCTGCCATGTGTTGACAATTTGCTAAGTAAAATGGTAAGGTCCATTGCTAAGGCAGACATAATGGAGCCCGCTCTGAGCAGCAGTTCCAAATTACAGCAGAGGAAATTCACTAACATTCCAGACTAAAAAAAAAAGTTTAAAATAACTTAAGAGTGTAGCGAATGTACTAAAAACTTTTGTGATTATTTTTATGTTGTAATACAACTACATTTTCACTTGTTAATATTCCAATGTATATTGTTATTAGGATGCCTATATTTTAATAGAATTATGCACGTCCATGGAACTTTACTGAATTCATGTGTCCTCATGTATTGGCTAATACGCAGATTGAGCCACATAATATTTATGCATATTGCCAGTTCTTTTAAATCCCCTCAAATATTTCCTTAGATCCCAAGTAGCAGATCACGTCAGTTTCATATTTTCTATCCTTAAATACTTCTTCTTCGAATTAGTGATGATTTTTTCCTGAAATAGTGGTGTCCCACAGCGCTCTCAGTTGTCTTCAGCAGGACAGAGGACACAAATCCTCTATCCTGCATTGGGATCCCACCCTTACTCCAACCACAGGGAGGGGCTATGTATAGGTGGGGAGTGAACCAACTAGTGAACGAAAAGTCCTTTACGCCTCTGTCACTCACAATGACATCAGAGGAAATTTCTGCAAGTGACAGGGGGCGTTAAGGACTTTCCTGGTCGACTCACTCCTCGTCTATAAATAGCCCCTCCCTTCAGTGGGGAGTGAGCATCAGGAAACCCATTGTGGGATAGAGGCTCTGTGTTCTCCGTGTCATTGAAGACAGCACAGAGCGGCTATACACAGCAGTGGCAAGGGAAAGGGCTAAGTATTGCTGTAAAAATAAAATTATGAACATTTTCACGAACTGGTATTAGGGTCCTTGGGTCAAGGAAGTGCCCCCCACTTCCTTGACCCAAGGACCCTAAGGACTATGCCATTTATTTTTTACTTTTAAGGAGTTTAATCCTTGATAGTGCGCTTAGTTGTATATTATTTGAAAATCTCATAAAGTGCTCTTTTCAGTTTGGACCATCTCCTAGGCAGGAACGGGTGTCTACCAACAGGTAATCAGGAGGAATGGGACTTTGACATGCAATATGATTTTTTTTTAGAAAACAAACAAGAAATGTAATGTTATGAGGTAATAGGTCCACTTTAATGACCAAGGACATGGGGCCCACTGTGCCCTCCTTTTTTTTTTGAGCTCTGTATGGATTACAATCATGCCAGCACCCCCTTGTATGTATTGTGAAGAAGAACATTTCATTTATGTATAATAATGTGTGTACATATTTTGTTATGTTACACACATGAATGGAACCTGTGTCCATGTGTGATAGTGGTGAGTAATTAGTTATTCTCTCGTCTTCTCTAAACACAGGGATGAGATCATCAACTTTTTGGGCTTTCAGAGCTGTCCTGAACAATTTCCAGTGAAATAAGCTCATCTTCCTTCCCTCAATGAATCACACCCACAGATATTTAATGGCAGCAATGGTCCTGGCGACACAACTGTAATTTGCAAACAAGAGCGCCTTTCATAACTAAACACATAAAGAATCCTGTTAAATACAGGACACAAGCATTCAAAAAGGATTGCTCACGTAGAGTCATTGAAATTTGTTGCTAGGCTGTATAAACACACTGAATTTTATGCATGAGCGTGAAACATTTGCGCAAACAACTATAAAAACAATATAATAACAAAGGGAAGGGCTGAGATTTTGTCCAGAAGGGCGAGCACAACCAACTGCCCATTCAAAGTAATTTATGTCTACATAATGGCCATTTCATACTTTTTATTTTATAATCCTAGTGAAAATGTAGTAATTATACTTCAAGCTATAATCACATGTGGCATACAAGTGATAATAAGGTTCCTTTATATTCAGATCACTCAATTCCAGAGATGCCAAGTCACCCAATTTTTTGGGGTTTCTCCTGAAATTTACCCCTACCTCACCCACTCACCCAGTGATTTGCTAACCCGCTATTCTGCAGTCCTGACCAACCCTGAAAAGAAATCAATGCTCCTATGGATATCACAGCCCATTTTCAGCAATTTCCAGCTGTTGCCGTGTGGCGATACTTCCTGGCTTGGTTGACACACATTGCCATCCAGACTTGGAGGAGATGCCAGATGACACAGACTAGAATGGAATTCACGTTGCCGTGAGCAGAGGAGGTGTAGTGCCCAGGCAGCAATGTCAGCGAACATGTGGGACCAAAGACAGTGGCATCGGCAACGTGCGGGCTGGGCTAGCAGCAGCGGGTGCAGCACCCATCAATGTTCTTCCAGCAGTCACACCCTTATTTTCACCATTTCTGCATCTTGGGAGTGCAGAATATAATTCCTGGCTTCCCTCTGCTTTGTAAGATTACTTGCCTAAACCAATGTCCCAGTCAATCTTTACAACTACTAATTTGTTTTTCTGTTTCCCATTTCCCTGCCTTTTCATTCCCACAATGTACCCACAATGTTCATTTCAACTTTCTACACTAATGCACCATGGCTACTGACATTTGTGGTGGGATCAGTAATAAATCAGGCTTCTTTTGTTGTCCCGGTGCTATGTGCTTTTAAAGCAGCTCTGTTCTAAAAAATGGTCCAATAATAAAAATCCATGTAAATGTAATAGACAGCAAGAAGAAGATGTGACAAAAAATGCAACAAATAATGCTACCCTAATTCTAAGAGGCCGATTCATTAATAGCGGCAGGCAGCGACAGTTGAGCGACTGTAGCGGCATTTTCAGAGCGCCCGCTAGTAGTCGCTGTGCTTGGCCCTTGTTCGGTTGTTGATAGCGACTCAGTCGGTTTGCCGTAATGTTGAATATTGGGTGAGGAGTCGCTATTTGACAGGTTCCGCGCTGTATGGGAGCGCATGATAGCGACTGGCCCTAGCGACCGGCTCCCACCATATTCATTAAAGTGGACCAACACCCAGGATTTTGACTATCCTGGGTCTTGGTCCACTTCGGTGGGGCACCCCCGATCGGGGTGCCCCGCTGTGTGAAACCCCCCCTAACCCCCCGAAAAACTCACCTCTCCCCGCTCCCAGCGCCGACGTACAAGAACGTCTAAGCGGCAGCCGCCGCCGCCGCCTCCCTCGCGTCACTTTCGGCGCGCGCGCGCCCCCGCCGGCCATTCGCAGACGGCCGGCGCGGGCACGCGCACGCCTACAGGAGCGCGAGGGAGGCGGCGGCGGCCGGCCGCCGCCGAAGATAAGGTAAGGAGTTTGGGGTGTTTGGGGGGGTTTCACCCCGCGGGACATCCCGATCTCGGATGTCCCGCGGGGTGGGGGGTGATCGGCCTGGGAATCTTATAGATTCCCGGGCCGATCACCCGTGGGTGTTGGTCCACTTTAAAAAATCACGCTCAAAAAATTATCGCGCTGTAAAATGCATGTTTAAAGCCCAGAGCGCTGGCGGCGATGGGTTAAAAGTAGTTTTTTAACACCCAAACAACCATATTTTTGGAAACCAAAAAAAACAAGTTTTTAAAATAATTTTGTAATATGAATACATTAATATCAGACCTGTAATATCAATTCTATCTAAAATGGCAGAAGTGGTCACAGAATTTTTCACATTTAAGAAAAAAAAAAAAAAAATTAATAACAATTAATTATGAATATTTAAAGATTGTTCCATTGAAATGCATTGTAGAGCGCCAGGTAGCGAGAGGTCATACATGTTGCTGTTCAAGGTCGGACGCTGGCGCTGTGGGCTGAGGCTGGAATAATGATGAATGAGTCGCTATATGGCGCTATCTCAGTCGCTAAGCAGGATTGGCTTGATAAATGTGTGATTGTGGTGGGGAGCCGGCGTTCTCGTGGCGGGGCACGTCATTACCAGCCGCTCACCAGTCGCTACCTGTCACTATTCCTTCATAAATAAGGGCCTACGTTATTTATTTATTTTTTTACAAGGCCTTCCAACCCTCATAACAGAGCAAGAACCTGTGGGAAGACTAGGCCATACAGTCGGCAGTGGAAGTAGAGGCCGCCTTTATAGAATCTAGATGGGGCCTTTAGTGGATTGGGGCACCTCTTTCCATCGAGGGGACTACTTACCTGAGACAAGCTCAGCAGGACTTAACCTCAGCAGGGATTCGGCCTCCAGGCAGGGGGAATCGGTAGCGGTTGGCTCAGCTTATCGCAATTCAGAGGTAGGGCAGATTTATGTCATCCTCTAGTCTGGAGGCAGCGGTTTCTTCTCCCCACCACGCAGGCTGTTACATCGGTGCAAAGAACTGTGCCACTGTCCACTTGCTCTCTCTAGAAATGTAGCATCACATCACATGCTCAGTTAGCACAGCCTTAAACATATGCCACAGCAGGGTGACACCTGGTGGCTGTTCATATGGTAGCAACCTATTATTTTTGAGCAGGGTAACACCTAGTGGGCATTCTAATAGCTGCCACTTGTCTGGCTAATGGGTGGGTTCTTAAATTGAATTAACTCACCCTTAAGGGAGTGAATTGCAATTGTTTTGTGGGATGCCCTAGTTTATAGCATTACAACCTCAGACCATGACCGTGTCAGAGGGCCTGAGATGAACAGCTTACCTCATAGCCACTAACCGGTCTTGGGGGCTGCACTAAGGTAAATGGGCAGTCTTATGCTCTGTGCCACTGCCCTACTCTTGGGTCTTTGGATAAAGCCACAGTGGACTTTTCCTTTCAAAATGTAAGCTGTCCAAAAGGCTGCGCAGGAGAGTAGTTTAAGTTAAGCAGTTCTCCCCTTTAAAAGTGTAATGATACATTTTCAAACTGCTGATTTTTCTTGCTTCGAAAAAAGAAAAACAAGATGCTTGGATGAATCTTTTTTCATGCAGAGTGTATATGTAACCCCTCCTAATACTGTGCATATGGGCTTTAATTGTTTGACAATTCTGAGATAGTCAGTTTAATGGGTCTGTGAAGGCAAAAATGAAAGGGTACTTTCTTCTTCTCCCAGAAAAATATCAGAAGTAGTTTCTTAAAACAGGTCCCACTGCCATACACAGAACCCCCTTTGGCATCCTCGGGTAGTCGTGGCTCCACCCCCTGCCAGTCACAGCCAGGAGCATGAACAGTTCCATTCATGACAATGGAAGGGACATGATGGAGCAATGCCTGGCACACTCCCTTCATCGCAGTGACACTAGTGTTCAGAAACTGGGAGGTTTGTGATCATCAGACTAGGAGGAAACAGCTGCAGTGGAGAGAAGGTGAATATACTTTTTTCCCTTAACAGTCATTTAGGAGTGTGCATATCTGGTATCTCTGAGGCCACTTTCATACTGTACATTTCCACTGTTGTGGTGTTGCGAAGCACAGTACACAAAAGCGTACCTACATTTGCCGCATTGCTAAGGTGGCAGCCTAATAGGCCGGCCTCTAAAGGTCAAAACGAGGAGGAGGCAGCACCCAGTGGCAGTGAAAGGACCTAGGAAAGGAAAGGAACCAGTGGTGGAAGAGGTGCCTACAGTGGATTCCTTAGTCTCCAGTGGCAAATAAGGACCCAGGGGGGACTGGTGATGGACTGGGTGGTGATGAGTATGCACCTGAACTGCACATCACATCACCATCACAATAAATGCCTGTAAACATACATGGGATGCTTTCCCTTATGTTAACGACCAAACACTGAATACAGCATTTTCCAAAAGGACCACAAGGCAGCATATAGATATGAATGTGCTCATTGTCTTCAGTGGGTAGATCCTGCTTTCATTATGATTGAGTATTCCTATCTAGTTTTGGGCGAACCTGAACTGCAAAATTTGGGTTCGTACCGAACTTCGAGTTTGGGAACCAAAATGGGAACATTTGCGGCTTAACCAAATGCAGAGTGTACAGCTGCACAGCTTAACTGAGCCCGGCAATATGGTTGACGATCGATGTCCTTTTCTGTCAAATAGGCCATGGCCTTGGCTTTAAAATGATGGCCATCCTCATAAGTAAGGACACTGGCAGCAGCTTACAATGTAATGTTTCCTCACTCATGGGTGCGGACTGAAGCCCGGCCTTGGAAATTTTGACAAAGGCAAGAACGCCAACCAGATTGTGGGGCCACTTCCTACTACTAAACACTCTGCATGGGGCCATTTTTGGGTACCCAAGTTTGGGTCCCCATTGATTTTAGAGACAGATTATAGGACTGGTTGCTGGCTAACTGGGTTGAGTGCTCTGGCCATGCTTATGTGCACCTCCCAGGATAGTTATAATTAGGTCTGAGCGGCTGCCACCCCTCTTTTACATCTTTTGATTTTTGCAAGCACATTGGTTTGGGGGGAGTTGAGCTGTATGGGGAGGCTTTCAACCGATCCCCCATGTGCTGTAGGACAACCACAATTGTTTTTTTTTACTCAGTTTTCAGAACCTGACCAAGACAGATGATGAGACAGATGGTGAGATAAATGGACTAGCGATTCAGATGGTTTAGGTCCGATTTAATTTAAAATCATACATTTTTGGGGGTATATTATCTCAACTTAAATTCCCAGTACAGACATTTTATATATATATATCGTGAGCGATTGGGGCGTGCGGCAGTGACACGGACAACAGTTCTTCAAAGTTAAAAGACCAGTTTTATTGAAACCAAAATGTTCAGCAGAAAAGAAATGTCTGTTACTTCAGAGGTTGCAGCATGCAATGCAATAAATCAAGGGTTTGATACTCTAGCAAGCTGCAAGTCCGGGGTATCAGGTTCCGCTTTACAGGGCATACATGCCCACGCTGCTCATCCACACAAGTTCAAGTTTTAGGGTCGCAGAAGCCAAGTCCTTTGGCTTGTATTCAGTCTCTCTTTCACCGCTGAGCAGTACAGCCTGAGCTTTATCCTCCAGGCTGGTCAACAGCAAACTGACAGGCTCAGGCTTCCCCTGCAATTAGCCTCATCACCTGTGTAAGGCCTGAGATCAGGGAACAAACCTGTAGAGGACTAGGGAATGTGAACTGGGTCCTGAAAACCCAGCATGGATCGTGCCTGATACAGCATAGCAGCGAAAAATACACACCATTTATCACATTTCCATACACATTACCACAAATCCCCCCCTCTTCTGCAGACCCGAGGTCTGACAATTTTCACCGACCATACAGTAGACTCGGGATAAAGCATCTGCATTCCCCTGTAACTTCCCCGGCTTATGTTCTACTTTAAACTTATGTCTATTTCTCTGCAGAAACTTCCTGACCTCCTGCGCTTGGTGGCCTGACAAAGACTCGCCTATCTTGACTGGGGGAACGGCCTACACCGCCTCTTTAACTCTAGCCGGGGTAACTACTATCCTTCCACGGCTTGATCAGATTTATATGGTAGATCTGATAGTGCTTTCTTCTACCAAGTTGATGAACCTTGTAGTTCACCTTGCTCACCTTCTCTACGACCTCATAGGGACCCTGCCACTTTGCAAGAAATTTACTTTCACCCATGCAAACTAATACCAGGACCCGGTCCCCAGGATTAAAAGCCCTCACCCTGCCTGGCCTATTGTATATTCTGCTCTGGGCCACATGTTCAACGGGCAGGAGGAACTAGTAGTGGCTGGCTCAATTCACAGGTGGGGACAAATTATGTTAGGGGCTTTTTTTATGCCTGGACAAGTTTTTCTTTATACTTATGTATATGCTGTCCATGTCATAACTTTTTTTCTGGCGTTCATTAGAAGTCTATTTTATTCGTCAGTTGTGCACACCATTCATTTACATAGAATTCTTGTTTTCACTTGCCCTCTTTTACTAATAAAACTCATTAGTGAAACCGTGACCCACAAGGTTTATAGGTTTATGAATGTGCATTCCTTTTTTTCTCGCATCAACTTATACCAACAAACAAAACCTGTTCTTGGACACACTTCAGTGTTGGCCACCCTGGCGGCTGATGTCATTTATGGGGCTGTAAAATGATGTACACATCGGCTGCATTCTTAAGAGCTAAAGTAAATATTCGCTGCAGTCTGTATGGCTCCTCTTCATTGCTTCAAATGAGTGTGCAGGAAATTTTCACAATGGCATCTTCACAGCTGTTCTTTTTTTTTTAACAGTCAATGACATCATTAGATGACACCTTAACTGTCACTACTATAACAGTGTAATAAAACTCCTTAAAGAGATAATAAATTGCGATATGTTTGTCTTCACATAAACATTTTATTATGAGATTCATATGAGTTATTTTCAAGTGTTTGATATAACCATGAATATAAAAATAAGCAGCATATTTGTAAAGGTTTGCCAGCAATCTACACATATTTTCTTATATTCACTGACCTAGAGGTGAATTTTTTTTTTTTTTTTTTTTTGGGGGGGGGGGGGGGGTTACTTTTTAAAGCGGCATATAAAACATTTGAAATGTAGGATTTTTAGTTTTGCCTTGTCCTTTAAATATCTCCTTTAGATCCTTCGCAGTTTTGGACTGCAGCCTCTTGGACCCACCAGTGAAACTGACTTCTGGGGTCCATCCTACAGTGTTATTTGCACTACTATTACCTGTTGCTTCTATCAAAGAAAAAAATCATGGCTGCTACTTAAAGAGAAACATTGGAGGCCCTGGAGTCTGAAAGACTCCTGGGCAGTTAGAATTCCTGTACTTGAGGCTTCCCAAATTGGGATTCCCCACAGTGTTAAACCCCCCAGATGCCCAATCCACTCATCTTCTCCCGAGCTCTCGAGCGCTCTGGACGCATCCCCGCTAACCTTTAGCGTGCCACTGAGCCAATCAGCACACTCACTCTCACCCGAGTCTAAGCCCTGGGAGTAGAAGGAAGGCGGGGGTGACCTGGGTGGATACACACAATGGGGCATCCCAAATTTAGGATGCCTCCACATGGAGAAACAACACATGGGAAAGTGAAAATCCTGTTTGGTGATACTCTTTAATGGACCATCTCATAGTGTGCATGTGCTGACCAGGTTAGGGAAGCTGGGAGGCAGCTGTGGGTCACCGGCTTTTGGGGTGGCAGGCCGGAGCCTAGGTTCCGGACAGATGTTAAAGTCCGTAGGCCCAGCTGGTATGAGGGCCCTGTGTCGTGACATAGAAACAAGAAAGGAAGGTGCACACTTAAACTGCAAAAATACCTTAGGTGCGGTATCCTGGGTTCTCAAGTCCCAATAATCCAGTAGAAGATGAAGCAAGAAAAGGGGGGTCCGCACTCCTAAAATATCACTTTTATTTCCATCCAATAAAATGATCAACGATTGAAAAGCAGCGTTTTAAAAGCATGAAAGCAATCCTAGTCCATCTAACGCGTTTCGGGCTAGGCGCCCTTAGTCATAGATAGTACATACATTGAACTTATGCTGTATAAATAGTAAGTAAATAATGAGAATCTTACCTCACCACCTGGTGCCGCCGCCTGAAACTTCCGGGTTACGGCCGCCAAAGACGTCACACGCAGACCGGAAACAACAAGATGTAATATATGAATCCGGTTGCTGGATGGCAGAAAGGGCGCCATAAGAGGGAAACCGCGTCCGCTGCTGTTAACCAATGGCAGCAGGGACAGAGATGGTAGTGCGGACCCTCCGTGGCGTCACCTTGTTGATGAAGACGTCGGCGGGACCCAGTCCGCATGCGCCAACTCGCCTGACATGGCGCACAATGATGGTAAGGCGTCCGGACCAATTGGGCGAGGAGACGGAAAAAAAAGGGGAGGGGCCACGTCGGCGCGTCGTCCTGGCAACCAAGACGCCTGGTGAGAGCAACCCGGAACCGAGCGGAAGCATCTGGCAGCCGAGGAAACAGATTCTGCACAAAGGAAAAATCAATAATAATAAATACAAAATATATAATAATGAGTTACAACAATAAATTAATAACTATAGTGACGATACTGATATTAAACACAGACTCTGCAGCCAAAAACAAACTCTGCACAGACAGGAGAGATAAATAGCGGTAAATAAAGCTATAACGCCAATTACCGCAGTAAAGACGGATAATTTTCTAAACAATAATTGATACTAGTAATTATAATAGTTATTAACATGTTGTTATTATATACACTAAAGCCAATCCTTACTTGGCCAGCTCTCAATTTTAAATGAGAGTACAACAGCATATATTTGAGAAAACAGCTTTATACACAACGGGTGCCAATAAACATAGAGGGGCAAAAAGGACACCTTAAAGGGAGCATGCTAGGCATAACTACTGGTCTAATTAAGCTAAATGGATAATTCCTTAATGCCCACATATTGTGGGTTATTATAGGTTAAATGTGTATGCCAATGGACATAAAGGGGAAATGATGGAGAGAAGACACCTTAAAGGAAAACACTAACCATAATTATTGGTCTAATGGGGCTGAATGGGTAATTCTTAACTACCCACAAATTGTGGGTTATTATAGGAAGAATATTTAGTTGTTCAACCAAAAAATGATGGTAATGGAGTGGACACATATAATATAGGCCACAATGGATCTAAATTAATGATCCAAGATAAAGGAGACATCCCATTTATGATTAAGACCCGCTGGAAACCTAGTTCCAAGAGTGAAAATCCAAAAGGCTTCACGACATTTTTCTATAAAGGTCACCTCCTCTGGGGCCTGGAAGTACCTTCTTAATCGCCTGTACTTGAAGCTGAGGGATTTGTGATTGATGACAGTGATCATGATGGCGTGACACATTGGAATTCTTTATTATATCAAGGCGTCCAATACCACTAAGGTGTTCAGTGATACGAACCTTGAGTTTACGCTTAGTGCAGCCTACATACTGTTTACTGCAATACCCACAGGTGATCAAGTATATTACGTATGTGGCATTGCAATTTAAGAATGACTTAATCTTATATGATCTACCAGTAATACTTGAAGTAAATGAATTACTCTTAAATGCATGCTTACAGGTACTACACCTCGGGCCCCCACAAGGGAAAAAGCCCGTAGTAGACAACCAGGTCTCCCTGGTAGGTGACCCTGTCTGAAAAAGACTAGGTGATAACAGATTACCTAGACTCGTGACGCCAGGAGGGTTTGGTGGCACCGGTTACCCTACCAACCGGGGGTCCCAGGAGATCCCTTGCTAGATGTTGGGTAGCAATAACAGGCAGAGGCCAGGTTAGGATCAACTGAACTTTTACTGGCAGTCTAGCTGGTACAGTGACAGTGCAGATGGGGAGCTCAGGAGCGATCCTGTGGTGTGGGAGACTAGAGGACTTGCTGAGACTTATAGTGCTATTTAGGCTGAATAGCTTACTTGCAAGATTGAAGATGGGTTCTGTGACCTTGGAGATTAGAGCTGAATTGAAGACAGGCTCTGTGACCTGGAATATGAAAGATGATGCTGTAAATTTATAAGCAGACTTGGTAAGCATTAGTCTGGCCCCTTTCTCCACACTAGCCACATGAGACAAGCCAGCAGCACAAGCACAGGCCTGCTTCCTTCAGAGATCACTGCTCTTCTGACTAGAAAATGGAGGAGAGGGCAGGCTTAGGTGCTCAGCAGTCCTGATAGGCTCACCACTTGTCACATGACCCTTCCCTAGCAAGTTAGTTACAGCAATAGGGAGTTATGAAGTTTATGGAACTGCACAATGTGAATACATTAACTCTTTGAGTGCAAACTACATAAATTCACATAGGAAACATGTTATAACATGAAAACAGGATATAAAAGGTTATTATACAGGAACAGGATATATATATATATATATATATATATATATATATATATATATATATACTGTATGAACACAGATATATTATACAATATTAGCTATACAATATAACAGACCCCAAAGTCACAGGGACAGCCGAATGTCGAGGGGACACATATAGAATAGTATGGCAAATGCTGTACTGGGACATTGCAAAACCCCCGCACTTAAGAGAAGTCGTCCTCGACGTAAGTCCTTGAGGCATGAGGATGGACTTGTGGCTGTAGGAGTCGTCCAAACAAACCTGGGGCATTAATATGCAAATGTCCATTATATCCAGGCAAAACAGGATTTGTTATTGTTAACTTGTAAACCAGACAATTATAATACTCTAGGTATATTATTTAACACGGTAGTATTACCATTAGGTTTTAGGCTATTAGTGTTGAGCCGAACAGGGTTAAATATAGATTGTAAGTATTGAGGAAATTTTTGGGTTGTATGCACTGCTCAGGCGGTTAGTAACAGGTAATGTTGGGGTGTTGACTGGTATAAAGGCATTGTATTGAGGATGCCAGTCGCAAAGTTGTACATCCTGATAACGAATAGGTAATTGGCCTTGTGTGGACCGTTGAGACCTACGCAACACCACTCCAGGAGCTCTCAAAGAGTCTTCAGCTTCAGCGACATTTTCAGTTTCAGGAACTCTTACTTCTTCCTCTGATGATGGCACTTCAGGTGCTACTTCAGGAACCACGGCAGGAGATTCCTCATTGTGAATTGGGGGATTTTCTGGCTCTGGCAAGGCAGGTGAACGCGGTACAGGGATGTACTCAGGAGCAGTTGGTGAGAGTGCTTGAGCAGGAGGGGTCACCAGAGAAGGCTGTAGAACTGCAGTATTTGTGACCAATCCTAAGAAGCTCACTTGACCAGGAGAAAACATTGGAATGTCCATAGAGGGATGGATACCTTCTCCAGGTACATATTCCTGGGTTAGTCTGTTAGTCACTAGAGGAGCAACAGGAACAGTGGAAACTACAGGCAGATCCTCTTTCTGGCAGAGTTTCAGGCGATTTCGATGAACCACCTGGGATTCAAATCCTGGTTTCCAGACTTTATAGACAGCAGAGTTTGGATAGGGCACCTCAATTACTTCATAAGGCTCGGTCTCCCACAAGAAGTCTAACTTGTGTGTCTTCTGGAATTTCCTCACCCAAACCCGATCACCAACTTGAAGAGGTTGGGCAGTCGCCTTCCGTTTGTACTCTTGTTGTTGTCTGGCTTGAGCTTCCCCCATCTTTTTGCCGACAATCTCTCCTCCTGAATTCTCCGTTGATGGTCTGAGACCCAATCCAGAGGCACTTGAGGGGAATTATTGATCGGAGCTTGTAGTCCAAAGATCCGGTCCTTGGGCAGCTGTCCATGTCGGCCCATCATCAGATAGAAGGGTGTATATCCGGTAGAACAGTGTACTGTGTTGTTGTACACCTCTAAGAGTTCTGGTAGAAGTTTGGGCCACTCTTCGTGTCTGGAGACTGCTGCAGCCCTTAACATTTGGAGAAAGACTTGGTTGATCTTCTCACAGAGCCCATTTCCCTGGGGATGATAGGCAGTAGTCCTCAGTTTCTTACAGTCATGGAAATGGCACAACTCCTGGAACAGGTGAGCTTCAAAGGCAGCCCCTCTATCAGTAAGGACGGTCTCTGGACATCCGAGAACTTGGACCCAGTGGGAATAGAACAGTTGGGCGGTGGTTTTGGCAGTCAAGTCTTTCACAGGCACCACCACGACCCACTTGGAGTAATGATCCACCATGGTAAGAGCATATGAGTACCCTGATCGGGTAGGAGCCAGCTTTACATGGTCCAAGGCAACCATTTGATTTGGTCTCTCGGTCTGAATGGAATGAAGGGGGGCTCGGACATCTCGCCGGTTTTTCTTGGTGACATTACATACGGCACATTCACCACACCACTTCTCAATATCACTTCTCATTCCGATCCAATAGAATCTCTGGTGGATAGTGGCTTCTGTCTTGTTAACACCAAAGTGTCCCGACTGATCGTGATAAGCATTGAGGACCATTGCAGCATCTCTTCGAGGAATCAGAATCTGATGAATTCTTTTGCCTGAAACTGGATCCAGGGAATTTCTGTACAACAGCCCTTTGTGAACGAACAACCGGTTCCGCTGACGCCACAACCGCTTCAACTCATAGTCACTCTGGTTTTGGCGTAGACGGTTTGGCACCCTTGGCCTGAGTAGGTAATCCAACAGCTCCCCCATTACTCGACTCTCCTCTTGTAGGGTCCTCCAAGTATAGAGATCTTCCTGGATCTTTTGTACTCGAGGTTCGCCCTCTTTGCGGGTTGTCGCAGCATTTTGAGCCACGAACCATTGGTAGAAGGGAGGCATCTCCACATCCTCCCATTCATCCACGATGAGTGGAGCTTCACCAGGCGCCAACCGGGACAACGCATCCGCATTCACATTAGACTTTCCACTGCGATACTTGATAGAGAAGTCATAGTTCGCCAATCTGGAGGCCCAGCGCTGTTCCAGAGCACCCAACTTTGCTGTGTTCAAGTGAGCCAAAGGGTTGTTATCCGTATAGACAACGAAGGGCGTAGCAGCCAGGTAATCTTTGAACTTCTCAGTCACAGCCCAGACAAGGACCAGGATCTCCAACTTAAAAGAGCTATAATTGGCATCATTCCTCTCTGCTCCTCGCAGGTTTCGGCTAGCGTAGGAGATAACACGCTCTTTTCCTTCTTGGACCTACGACAGGATGGCACCAAGTCCCTCAAAACTGGCATCTGTGTACAAGCGGAAAGGTTGGGAATAATCCGGATAAGCTAGTATGGGAGGCTCTGTTAGAAGGCGTTTCAGGGCCTGGAATGCCACTTCTTGTTCTTCGCCCCAATCCACGGGGAGCCTTCCATTGTAGTTCTCTTTAGCTGTCCCTCGGAGAAGGGATGTGAGAGGTTCAGCAATTTGGGCGAAATGTGGTACGAACCGCCGGAAGTACCCAGCGAATCCTAGGAAGCTCCAGACATCCTTGACTGTACGCAGAGCGGGCCAATTCTTCACTATCTCCACTTTTGCTGGATCAAGTTGAATGCCTTCCGCAACGACGACATGTCCCAGATAATGCACTTGAGGCTTCAAAAAGGTGACACTTTGACGGTTTGATCTTGAGGCCGTGTTGCATAAGTACCTGGAATACCTCAGAGAGGTGGGTCAAATGTTCCTGATAGGATTGAGAGTAGACAATAACATCATCCAGGTAGAGAAGGACACTCTGGAAATTAAGATGACCCAAACAGCGTTCCATCAGGTGCTGGAAGGTGGCCGGTGCATTACAGAGACCGAAGGGCATGCTCTTGAACTCAAATAGCCCCATCGGGGTCACAAAGGCGGTCTTCTCTCTATCTTCTGGAGCCACTGACACTTGCCAGTACCGACTGGTAAGATCCAGAGTGGAGAAATAGGCTGCTGATCCTAAAGCCGTGAGTGATTCCTCTATTCGAGGGAGTGGATACGCTTCCTTGTGGGTGACATCGTTCAATCTTCTGTAATCCACGCAGAATCGGATGGTGCCATCTTTTTTCTTAACGAGAACCACAGGGGCGGCCCACTGGCTTTGACTGTCTTGAATTACATCTGCATCCTTCATGTCGCCCAATAGTTTCTTCACTGTCTGATCTGTCTGATACATGCCCGGAGCCACAGGCCGATGCCTCTCCTTGATAGGGGGATGAGTCCCAGTCTCTATCCGATGCTGTATCATGGTGGCTCGGACGAAGTCAGTGGGGTGCTTACTGAAGGCAGCTTGATGGTCCTTAGCCACTTGCATTACCCCTTCAATTTGATCCTTTGGGGTATCTTCCCCGCCTATTTGGAGCTGTGTCCACCAGGGTGGTGATGGTTTATCTGTGGCATCAGAAGTTAGGTAGGCCACGTTCTGGCAAGCCACGTCACGCTCCGACAACAGGACTTCTGGCATGAGCAAGGATAGCTGGGCTACCGGCGTACACTTTGGCAGTACCGCGGGCACTCCTGATAGATTCACTAGCCGGACGGGTACCTTTCCATTTATCACCGTGACTAGACTTCTAGCAGCTCGGATTAGCGGGTAATTCTCCATTTGTATAGGTTCCAGCAGCACAGAATAATCTCGGTTTCTCACTCCTGGCCGGGCCCGGCACCATAAGAAGATCTCTGAGTTAGGGGGGATGGTCACAGATCGGATGTCCTGGACTCTCACTTTACAAACTTCTCCTCCTCGGTTAACGAACCTCTGTTCAGCTTGTAGCACCTTTAAGTGGTGTTGCGCAACCCTCTGGTCTGACGGGGAGAGATAAGGGAGAGAAGCGTGCAATGCCTTAACAATCTCTGGGAAGCAATGTCGCATAATATTCATTCCCAAAATAAAAGCAGCAGAACCCTTATCTGAAACTTCTGTGACTATTATCCCTTGTCCCCTTAATACACATTCCGCAACCTGCATGGTGGGCTCCCAGTATCCATGTCTGGGGACTGGTTTCCCGTTACCGGCCATCACACTGAAATTAACATTGGTGGGTTCACACAAACATTCTGCACTCCAATACTGATAAAAGAGGTATTTGGAGATGGTGGACACCTGAGAGCCTGTGTCAACTAGGGCCTCCAGCTGAACACCCTCTACAATTACCCTTACATAGGGACATGAGGCGACATATAATGAGTGTCCTGATGTGGACTGTTCTCCAGATGGGCCTGAGAATGACTTTCCTGAGGGCCGGCCCTCGACCTCAGGGGATACCCGTTTAAAGCCCAGCACGACATTTTCCAGTGTCCTGGTTTACTACAATAAGTACAATAGGGCCTTTGAGTCCCAGGGGGTTTACGGTTAGGGCCCTGACGGGTATTAGCAGAACGTGGAGCAGAAGCCGCTATGGGATTTTGTCCCACAGCAGCTTGGTGGCAACCTTGGACAGATTGGGTAGTAAGTTTCCTTATGGCTCGGGTCAGCTGTTCTATGTCTTGCTTGACACTTTGGAACTCAGACAAACTGGGTGTAGCAGCAGAGGCCGGATTATTAGGCTGTACCTGTGGTGTGGCAGGTGTAGCGATGGCACTGACGGTTTCCGGAGAGGGTTTACAAATATCTGCTGAGTCAGTGTTGGGTTCTATGATCTGAACAGCAAGTCTCTTAAAGGCAGAGAAGGGCAAGTTTGGATTCTGGGCGGCTAACATACGTAATTGGGCCTTATCCCATTTGTTATGGGCCCCATCTATGAACCGCTCCATCAGGACTTTGTTGCCCTGTTTGGGAGAGATCCCATCTAATTTTTGTACTGCTTCCAGAGCACTCTGTAATGCAACAGCATAAGCCCTCAGGCTCTCACCTGGCTTCTTGCGTCTTTCATAGAGCCGGAGACGTACCTCAGAAGGAGAGTAAGCTTCTAACACCTGGCGGAGTCCCTCAAAGATCTGCTCCACCGTCGCCTTCTCAGTGGAGGGCCAGGTACGGACCTCATCTAAGGCTGATCCCTGAAGTTGTCCCACCAGCAACTGCACCTGTTGGTCAGGGGAAAAAGAATAAAAGAGAAAGAGACCCTGGATCCTCTCCTTGAAGTCTCGCAGTGTGAAGGGGTCTCCATTATAGGTGGGCAGAACGGGGTTCCCTATGAAGACTGGGGAGACAGCTGGGGCTCCTATAGGATTGCGTGGCATCGGCGGTGATGGTGGCAATCTCCTCCGATCTCCCCTTGGAGAAGATGATCCAGCTGCCGGAACTGGAGGGGCCCCCTCTTCAGCCGACTCTGGTGAATTTGGATCAGACATGTTGCTGCTGAATGGCAATGCACTATTGGCAGGAAAATTAGGGTGCACTCGCCCTTTAGGAAGTTGAGTGCGTCATCTATTGGGTACGCTGTCCTTGAGAGCATTGTCCTTGAGAGCGCTGTCCTTGAGAGCGTTGTCCTTGAGAGCGTTGTCCTTGAGTGCGTTGTCCGGTCGTCGGAGGTTCTGCAGCAGCTGCGACACACTTGCTCTGGCGTTCCGGTGAAGTCTCGGGGAGCTGAGGGAATTTCACGGATTGCGGCGCCCAGGAACTTCCTGTTTGGTCCGGGGCTGAATATATTCCCCTGTGCAACACAGGGCGGATCTTTAGTTCCGGCTGGCGCTGAAAGGGGAGAGGCGTTACCACTGGCATCTGGCTGGGCGGAGCTGCGACCGCTCGCACACACGGGTAATCTGCACCAGGAATTAACCCCTTGAGGTACTCTTTAACAGTTTTAGTGATCACAATGGTGGCCCTTACTTCACCTTCCCCACAATTGTATAGAAAAGTCCCGTACAGCGAATTGCAAATTTTTCTGTGCAAATATCAACTTAGTCCGATAACTGGGGAAGGACTTGATAATACACGGTGACTTGTGGGCATACAGGCACACACTTCGAATCCTGTTCGTGACGCCAAATAAAGCTATGTGGTGACCAGGTTAGGGAAGCTGGGAGGCAGCTGTGGGTCACCGGCATTTGGGGTGGCAGGCCAGAGCCTAGGTTCCGGACAGATGTTAAAGTCCGTAGGCCCAGCTGGTATGAGGGCCCTGTGTCGTGACGCCAGGAGGGTTTGGTGGCACCGGTTACCCTACCACCCGGGGGTCCCAGGAGATCCCTTGCTAGATGTTGGGTAGCAATAACAGGCAGAGGCCAGGTTAGGATCAACTGAACTTTTACTGGCAGTCTAGCTGGTACAGTGACAGTACAGATCGGGAGCTCAGGAGCGATACTGTGGTGTGGGAGACTAGAGGACTTGCTGAGACTTATAATGCTATTTAGGCTGAATAGCTTACTTGCAAGATTGAAGATGGGTTCTGTGACCTTGGAGATTAGAGCTGAATTGAAGACAGGCTCTGTGACCTGGAATATGAAAGATGATGCTGTAGATTTATCAGCAGACTTGGTAAGCATTAGTCTGGCCCCTGGCAGGGTGCAGGACAGCCTTCTCAATTGATGGAGCTCCCCCCCCATTCTAAAGCCCAATATGGCATGCACCGCTTTGTGAACCCCCATTTTGTCCAAAAAACTCACCATTCTCTGGACCCATAGGCTCTTGTTCAGTGCACTATGCCATACATATTAATACACTACATAAAGAGCTGTCTGAGCACAGAGTGTTGGCATACAGGAGCTGGAGCAGCAGCATGCCTTGTTTCCCTGCAGTGTACAGCACGCTCCCATGCCCCCTAAGCTACACGGGAGCCAATGATGCGGCTGGGGAGTGTGGCGGGGGAATCTTGGAAAGGTCAGTGAATATAGGGTGATCTGGGAGTCTCCTGAATCAGGATAGATTGCTTGATTAGTGCGCCCTGGAGTCCTTTAGACTTTTAGTCCACTTTAATGACCTCATTTTGGCACAAAAATATACACTTTCAAATATGACAACAAAAGTGGACTTTGCCTTTAATTGTTGTCTGCAGCTTTGACCAAATTTGGCTCCCCAAGGATCAATAAATGTAGAGGTGCCCCAAATCGGGAAGTACCAGGGGCAATTGTTAAAACAGACAGATGTTTGTCTATACTGTAACAACTAACTTACAATACATGACAGGAAAGCACAAATACATAGTCATACTGAAATACACTAGGAGACATGGCCCTGCCCTTGTGGGGTTGCAATCTAAATGATAAGGGTGGAGACAAAAGGTAGGTCACAAGTAGTATATACTTAGTATGATGGCAAGTGATCTGAAGTGGCTCAGGCTGTCTTTTATTTAGGCCAAGTGATATGCTTCTCTGAATAGGTGGGTTTTAAGGGCATCCTTAAAGGCTTGAAGGCTTGTGGAGTGGCGGATTGTATGGGGGAGGGCATTCCAAAGTAACGGAGTGGCGCATGTGAAGTCCTAGATGCCGGAGTGGAAGGAGGTGATTGGGTTGAGGACAGGAGAAGGTCCTGGGCCAAATAGAAATTGCGTTTTGGTTGGTATTTGTTGGTCAGCGATGAAATGTAGGCAGGAGCCTGATTGTAGAGAGCTTTGTATTTTAAGGTTAGTATTTTACATTGAATTCTCTCAGAAACAGAGAAGCCACTGGAAGCCAGTAGATGGACTGACATAGAGGAGCAGCACTAGAAAAGCGAGAAGAGAGATGAATGAGTCGAGCAGCAGAGTTGAGAATAGTTTGGAGTTGTGCCAGTCTGTTTGTTGGTAGACCACAAAGGAGAGTGTTGCAGTAATCTAGTAGGGAGATGATCAGGGCATGCACTAGGATTTTGGTGGTATCAGGTGAGATGAAGGGGTGCATGCAGGAGATGTTTTTGAGTTAGAGACTGAATGTGAGCTAGAGATTGAATGTGAGGTGTGAATGAAAATCTCAGTCTTGTCCATGTTTAGTTTGGGGGAGCGAGGTGACATGAATGATGAGATAGCTGTCAGACAGTCAGAAAAACAGGACAGAAGAGAAGAAAGATCTGGGACAAAGCGGTGGATTTGAGTATTGTCTGCATAGACGTGGTATTGAAAGCCAAATACGTTTATGAGTTGTCCAAGACCATAGGTCTCGAATGAGAAGAGAAGTGGTCCAAGTACAGAACCTTGTGGTATACCAGAAGACAGGGAGAGGAAATATTGTTTAAGCAGGAAACACTTAATGTGCAATCCGGAAGGTGAGAGGATAGAAATAAAAGTGCTAGGTCCTGAATTCCCAGAGATGTAAGAATGTGGAGTAGAAGAGGATGATAAGGATAGAGTAGTGGCCTTTAGATTTTTCTGTTAATAGATATTTAGTTACTTTGGAACCAGGTTGAGAAGTGGTCAGGAAAAATCGATAGATGACTGCAATTCTAAGCTGGAGTGGGGAGTATAGGCAGACAGAGTGAACTTTAAAGGTAGAAAACGATAATGATGTTAAGGCAGGGACTGGGCGGAAGGAGCATGCATGCAGACACACACACATACATGCAGGCAAACACACACATACTTACATTCAAAGTGCATGCCCACACGTGCAGACATATTCAGGCGCTCACACACACACGCGCAGACACATGCAGGCAAACACACGCCCCCCCGGCCCCAACTCTTCAGAGGTCAGAAGGCCGGGAGGAGAAGGAGGAGCAGCATCTGGCCAGATCTTTGCAGAGTGGAAGCACCGCACTGCCGAGGCATGGGGCATAACCGTCGCAGTCAGGAAGAGAAAACAGGTCCTGCCTCTGGCTCCGCCCCCACACACGCCACAATTGCCCTGGTACCGCCCCCTCCACATCTCGAGTCTGGCTACTCAGCAGCATCATACTTGCGGTGAACTTTTCTCAGATGTCCCGTCAACATAATCGCAGGGAGATCATTCCGGGGAACCAAATAGCAGTGCGGGGTGGCGGGACAAGGAGATGTTCACGGGACAATCCCACGAAAATTGGGCCATTTGGGGGGTATGGTTGAGGGGAAGATACGGGCAGAGACCTGGGTCTGGATTAGGTGAGATGTCCCCGGCAGCTAGGAGGAGCAGAGAGAGAAAGAACAAGAGGTGGCCGTGGGAAGAAAAAGAGGCAGTGTGTTTGTTGTGCAATGCTGATGAAAAAGAGATATTGGACTCATGGGGAGGGGGCACCCCCTGCTGCTAAGGTAAAGGCACAGCATGACACATAACTATATGGGACAACAGCAGCACCATAAAATGTGTGAAGAGGGGGGCGAATTTTTTCCTTCCTGCACTCAGTGCTATTTTGCCTAGACACTGCCTTGCCCCTGGGCAACCTGATTTTGCATGTCTAATCACACAAATGCCTATTAAAATGGCCCACATATCCACTGGCAACCAGTGAGCTTCACAGTGCCATGTACATGTGTCGCACAAGCCCTATTGCCCACTGGTAGTCACATGGACAGTGTGTGTGTGGCTGCCACAGAGATGTCCTCTTACTGAGTGGTAATAATATCTGTCCCTTACTGACGAGAATGAAATAAACTTTCCCTATGGTTTCATTCTAGAATGCCTAGAGGCTCTATTAACTATTATTGTCATTATTTTTTCATTTAAGAATGTCTAGAAGTTATTGTAGATATTGTTACAGTAAACAGTACAGAAGTATCTCTTATTGAACATGATGAATGTGTTCTGAATCATTTTTTCCTGAATGTGGAAATGCTTATAATCTCATTTAAATAACACTGTAGGTTACCCAGACAGTAATAAAGGAAAGGATGGAGTCACCAGTCATTCCATAAAGCATTTGTAGAAGCATTAATTGTGTGCTGATTTATTATTCACTTAAAAAGACGTTGGTTGTTTTTTTTTCTTCAAAATTTATAGGATATGGTTAATTATGGAGGAAGAGAGGAAGAAGAAATGCAGTTAAATAAGACAGTCTATAGCCCAAGACAAAAAGCAAATTAGCTGCTTTATCCCAAATTTCCGTTTAGTTGGTTTTTTTTTATATGCCATACTTTTTAAAATCATTTTGGGGCGCTTTTGTTGCCTAGATCAGTAAGCATTGTCAACAATTGCCTACCAGATTACAGGTCAGTTTTGGCTTTTAAGGATAATAAAATGTAGAGCGATAAAACAAATGTAATTTAGAGAACATATAACATGACTCTCTTCATTCCACATATAGTCCCTGATTTGGTAAAGTAGGTCTATTGCAAAAATGTCAAATAGTAAAAATATTAAAATGAACAAAGGGGGAGTGGCAGCTGCTCAGACCATTTTGTAACTAACCTGGGAGGTGCAAGTCAGCAGGGCAATTAGGTTACTAAAGACTTAAAGGAGCCATAGCACTCAACCCTGTTAGCTTGCAGACCAACCTATAATCTGTCTCTAAATCTGGTAAAAACAGAGGCTCGGTCACACACATCTGCAGAAGTATGCTAAGCTGCACCACCGCGCCAAGGTGCCTTTATGGGTGCAGTCCTAACTCTAATCTATGAGAGCCCCATTTGGGACATACAATGCAAGAGATAAAAAGGGAGCAGCTTACCTGAGGTTGCCCTAAACCTCATGTGCAAGCCATGGGGTGGAAGGGTCAAGACCTTGCAATACAGCCTAGACCCCACACCCCATGTGCTTGCACAATTAACCCAATATTAACCCAAATATGCTAGATTGCAAGGCATACACTCTGCATCAAAAATTCTATTAATTTAATTCTAATTAATTAAAGAGGAACAGATGGGGCATCGTGATTTTGTATGCCCCACTGGGGGTTACCCCCATGCATCACACAGAAAAATCACCCTTCTTGCTTTCCCACAGGAGCTGGCTGGTCAGCATGGTCAGTTCAATTTACCTCTGCTAGCCACTGTTCCCACCCACCTCTAGCTGGGGAACATACCCATGCAAGCCATTCAAAAATGCCTGCCATGGGTACGCACCTAGTAAAAGTTATAGCAGGACCATGGCCTGCGCATGTGCCATTGTGCCATTGAAATGCAGCTAGGTGAATTCAGTGCAGTGATTCCATTGTGTCTTACACAGCAGGGATTCCTAAGCCGGGATGCCCCAAGGAGTACAAATCAGCTAGCCCTGGAGTCTAAAAGAGGGTCAATGTTCCTCCTCAAACAGTTCTTCCTTTAAGAGTTGAATGGTACAATCGAAAACTTGTCACCCCTGTTTCTTCAAAAGCAACTAGCTTGAATGATTTTTATGCAGGGTATTTTCACTATTTGTGATTTAGCTTTTTCATATCGCTGTTTAATATTTGACAATTTTGTGATAGTGCTCCCTTTAATTATATGAAAATATTGCTTTAATTTATAATACGGTAGTTCCTGCACTCGGAAATCAAGGAACAGGGTGAGAAGCAGTCGTCATCCGTCAATGTGTTGATCTAGAACCAAGGCTCGAGTTCAGAGATTATGGGCAATAGAGAAGATCTGTGGAACTGCAAGAATAGCCTAGGAATCTCCTGGCACCATATTGCCAGCCGAATCTTCCTTATAAAAGCCAAAAGCCCTGCACTTATTAGTGTGTCTGCTCTTATAGCTGTGCATGCTTTGTGCCCCTACTAGCACAAAAACAAGTTTTCCCTTGCTGGCATCATTGGCCTGCAACCAATAAGACGTTGGATGTCGAGGATGGGGGAGGATGCTTGCCGCTCGTGGACCCGTAAGCGCTGGATGGTAGGACCAATGAAGTAAGATATTTATCATAAGAACTGTAAATTTGTGGAATAGACACCCACAGGAGCTGGTCACAGCAGCAACATCTGACAGCTTCAAAAAAGATTTCACATTTTTTTTTTTAGAAGACCTCTTTACCTCTGCCCCACCCTTATGGTCATATGTCTTTTTTTCACCGTACTATGTAACCACTAAGCTAAAACAGATCTTTCATTTTCTGACTTCACTGTCTGCAGGCTTCTTGCACAGCTTAAATTCCCTGTCTAGACAAAAGTTTATCTTCTCCACCCCCCTGACCTGGCACTTTAGCACTTATACTTTTAATATTGGGTTTATATTTTGTACATTTTTGTGCATTAGATTATAGTTAGAGATGAGTGAACTTCTCAAAAAATCGATTCGGGCGATTCGCCGAATTTCTCAAAGAAATTCGGGTTCGTCCGAATCGAACTTTAGCGAATCGCTCATCTCTGGTGGGAGCGGGGAGGCCGGCTGTGCTGTCAACGGGCGGCGGAAGCCGGCTTCCGCCGCCCGCTGACAGTGCAGCCGGCCTCCCTGCTCCCACTATACAGCAAACACTTAACGGCATGGTGGGAGCGGCCTCCCCGCTCCCACCATGCCGGCATTTTTTTTTTTTACTTCAGGGAAAATTCGATCACCACGAACCACAAAAAATCCGGGTTCGTGCTGAATCGAATTTTTCCTGAAATTCGGAGCGAATTCAGGTTCGTTAGAACCGATTCGCTCATCCCTAATTATAGTATATGTTCACATATTAATGAATCTTTCTGGGGTTAGTGCCGTACATTCATTGATTTAATTGATGGTATATTAGAGCATTTTTTGGTGGAGTCGCCACGGCTTTTTGTCTTCTATGTTTTTAGTTTAATCTCTTGTTTATTAAGATTTTCAAAAATAAAGACAATACAGGTACATAAGGAAAGGCAGTACAGACATGAAATAAAAAACCCCAATCTGGGATCCCGCACCCCCCCACCTCCAGGTGCAGCTGGGGCACCATCCCTCTCCAAGTCCCCCTCCCACCGCCCCCAAACGACCCCCCCAACGAACGTTTTGTAAATTGACTGTACACTGTGTTTGCATCTCTTACCCCTGATGGCGAGAGTCAGAACAACCAGGGAGAAAGGTAACCAGGCCTCGATAGGCAAGGGTCACCACAGCGGGGGAGTATTCTGCATCGTTTTGGGCCCGTGGGAGTACGCCATCCATGTCAGGTCACAACGAACCAGACCCCTCGCCTCATCACCCGAAGCCCAACGGAAGGCTAAGGGCTACCCCCTTGCTGGCCGCCAAAGCGGCAGGGGGACCTGGGGCGTACAAGTCCCATCAGCGGCCTAACCGCGGGGCACAGGTCCCGTCCGAAGCGAGACCAGAGGGTCAGGTCAAAGGCGAGGCAGGGAAGGAGGGGGAACCCAACATGTGGGAAAGGGGTGAGTGAGGAAGACATGGGAAAAGACAAGACAAGGGAGGGAGGGGGACAAGAGGGAAAGGAGCGAGAGAAGGGAGAAGGGGAAGAGGAAGAGAAGGAGGGGGGAGGAAAACAGGAGGGAAAGGGCGGGATGGGGAGGAAGGCTATGTTAGAAGGGGTGGCCTCACGCCACCAGGCCGCCATAGTCCCGCCCGTAAGTCACCTCATCTCTGGCCCACGTCCAACGCCAGAAAGGCCTTTGCCTCGTCCGACTCCCTGAACCTGATCCAATTCATCCAAGTTGTCCAATGCTCCTCACCTCCCTCTCTACCCTCCGTCGTCAACTCCTCCATCCTCAAAATGTGATCCATTTGTCTTCTATGTTTTTAATGAGTCTTGTTAATGAGTCTTTTTACCTTTATATGTTGTTATATGTTGTCATTATTTGCTAAATAAATTTATCTAGAATTTTTGATAATATTTTTGGGAGTGCAACCTTTTTTATTGGGGGTTCCTTTGGGAGCGTCTCCAGTGTCCCTACATTTCTAGAGTCATTATCTGCATGTAGGTATAACATTTTCCTCTGCCCCACCCTTATACATACATCAAATGTCTTTTTTTCACCGTACAATGTAACTACTAGCCTATAAACAGATCTTTTATTTTCTGACTTCACATTCTGCAGGCTTCTTGCACAGCTTAAATTCCTCATCTAGGCAAAAGTTTTCCTTCTCCAACCCCCCCCCCCCCCCCCCCCCCTCCGGAAACATGTAAAATCTATTTGAAAGCATCTAAAAATCTCTGATTATAGGTAAATATCGTATGTATTCTAAGCAAAGCAGTTTTATTCACTTCAATTTATGGTTGATAGCTGAGCTGGGAAGTGAATGTCATGGTAGATAATTCGTTATGAGCCTGTTGTGGTCACAGAGAGCTGGGGGGCCACTGTGGCTTGTTGTGCTCGCGCATACTGAGAGCTCCAAGGGAGAGAGTGGCTATTAAACCAATTTTTTGCTTGGTCCTGGTGGAATGAAAGTGAATTGAAGGCAAACGTTGCAGTCCAGTGGGCTGCTTGACTCCATAAACAAGGACAGCAAAGTCTGGAGCAGATTCTGTTGGGTTTGATCTCCATTAGATATGCATTCTTTTACAATTCTGTTCGATAAATGTATCTTGAAGTATAATTGAAGAAGTTTTGGGGAAGAAAAAAACATTTGAGAGTAATCACATGAGGAAAGCTGAGACCAATTGTTACAGCTAATGTTATGACTGCACGCCTTGTCACTGTTAGAATGAAAAAAAACTGGCTATTTTCCAGAAGCATCTCTTTTTAAGCCTTGACAAGTGGCGTCACAAGATAAATGATTACTGTGACAGATAAATGAATGTGCTTCCCATACTGGAGTCTTAAAGTGCACATTTCATGGTTAGGTACATTTCCTCAGAGAACCTCTTTACTTTGTATAACTATGCTGTGCTTGTGCGGGAAGTAGCTGTCATACTTATACCACCACCATTTCGCTTTTAAAGCGACTACGCTATGATCTTCTCCCCTTCCTCCCCATCTGCTTTATTAATCACGCCTTGTTCTTGTTATCAATGTGTCCTTAGGAGCACAGTAACTAGAATGCAGCTTAAACACACAGTTTGTTCCCTTTGTACACAGCAGTGATATGTTGTAACTGTACAAGCTCACTGGCGCTTTTATAATCGGCTTAAACCGGACCAGCACCCGTTTTTGCTTTAACAGGTGTTTGTCTCGCAAACAAGCTTGGGGGGCCTCCAGAATGCTGGAGTCCCCACCCCAAACATAACCCCCCATAACGCACGTAATCCTCACCTTCACTATGAGCCAGTACCAGAAACGAAGTCCCACAATTGGCCGACGGTTGGTCACGGGGCAGGTTGTTCCAGTGGCCAGCGCCAAGGACACAGCCATGGCCCACGTGACTGTCCGGCGGCCAATTACTGGACTCCTTTTCCGGTGCTGGCTCGTTGTGAAGGTGAGGATTACGGGCGGTCAGGGGGTTATGTTCAGAGGGACTCCAGCATTCTGGATCCCCCTCTGAGCTTGTTTTGATTAGCTGACTGCGAGACCACCACCCATTAAAGGAAAATTGGTTGCTGATCTGGTTTAAGGGTCCAACAGGAGCTGACACAGGCGAAGCTGTTCAAGTGTTGTGACTTGCAATTTACAAATAACAGCAACAAAATATATAGAAGCTGGAGCTCCAAAGTGGCCGTGTATGCTTGCTATATGGCGCTAAACGCACTTCAAAAATAAGGATCTAAGCATCACTTAGCAGAATATAAAGTTGCTTTAACTACTTTATTACAAGAATGTCGAGATAGAGGCTCACAATATATCAGTTGCCAAAAATTCATAAAGGGTTGGAAAAACCACCGGGAAATCCTATCGTCAGCGGGGTGGGGTCATTAACTTGCCGACTTGGCGAGTTTATTGACTCTTACCTGTGAGGTCTGGTTGGAGGACTACCATCTTACCTCAAGGACTCAACGCAAGTGATTAATATCTGCGAGGGGGGTGACTGGGCAGAAACGACTTTTCTTGCTACAGCTGATGGTTCATCACTATACACAGTAATCCCCCATGACAAAGGGATTTTAGCAGTCCGACACTTCCTCACCACAGAGTCCACCTTACCATCAGAACAAATAGAGTTTATCTTACAGTGCCTTACATTCGCACTAAAACACAATTATTTCTGGTTCACAGATAACTTTTACTTACAAGTTACAGAAGTTGCCATGGGGGGCGAAATTTGCCCCCAGCATGGCGAACCTGTATGTAGGATGATGGGAAGTTCAGTTTATAGACCGAATAGATAGGCCCCACCTGGCATTATGGAGACGTTACATTGATGACGTCCTCTGTGTGTGGAGAGGTACAGAAACAGAGTTACAAGCTTTCTTTGCTGAAGTAAATGACAACTCAATTTAACTTTTACGATGGAGTGTAGTCAAACTTCAATCAATTTTTTATATCTGACCATAAACAAAGTTGAAACCAAGCTGGTCGTTTCTACATTCTTCAGGCCCACTGACCGCAATGGGTATGTCCCATCAAGCAGCTGCCATCACCCTAAATGGCTAGGTGCTATACCTAAGGGGCAGTTTATGCGCCTTAGGAGAAACTGCACTGATTTGGAAACCTATGACACCCAGTCGGCAGTGCTAGCAAACAGATTCATAGAAAAGGGATATAAGTCACAGAGTATCTATGATCAATGAAGATTGGTGAGAGAAAGAGACAGAACTTCCCTATTAGCACAAAATAGAGTAGACCGGCAGGATTCCACACAGGTTCTATCTTTCATTATTGATTTTAGTATGCAACATAAGGAAGTAAAAAAACTGCTCGACAAACATTGGCATATATTAAAAGATGACATAACACTTGGTCCTATATTACCTGACAATCCACGGGTAATTTATTGTAAAGCTCCAAACTTGAGAGATCTTCTTACTTGCAGTTATGTGGATCCCCCCTAAAAAGTGTCTGTAATTGGGACCCCTGTATTGGGATTTTATAAGTGTGGAACCTGTATGGGATGCAAAACCTGCCAGCGTTTTTTATGGCAAATACAGGTAAAACTTATAAAATTAACAGCTTTATATCATGCCATACGCAATATGTAGTTTATTTAATATGGTGCCCATGCTAATTATTTTATGTGGGACGAACTACCCGAGAGCTCCGGGTACGAATAAGGGAGCATGTATATAACATTAAAAGGGGCCTTGAGACCACAGTTTGTCTGCACATTTTAAATCTGCCCATGGGAGTGATCCCAAACACATGTCGTTTATAGGGATCGACCGTGTGGAAAGACATTGGCGGGGTTCTAATCTCACTCGGGAGATCTCCAAACGTGAGAGCAAATGGATTTTTACCTTGAATACTCTCACACCCTTTGGATTGAACATAGATTTTGATTTGAATTGTTTTATCGATAATGACTAATTGTCATTATTAGTATTATGAATTTATATATATCCCCGATTTTTTAACTTTTTAACTGTGAGGATTTTGTATGAAGTTTATTTATGATTCTGTATAATATTATTTATTTGAATTGTTCTTTATTGACTATTTACTATCTATGGGTGAATCTTAAAGGGTTCATGAGGAATTGCGGTTGATTGTATGTATATGGAGGAATTTTTCCTTTTTCAGTCCACTATGGCCATATATTTTAAGAAAACCTTTTACAATCATTTATTAACATGGATTGAAACATATCCATTCTTAATGTAAAAATATCAATATTCTTTAGTCTGAATTTATACTTTGAACTTATATATTCTATTATACAAAATATAAGATCGTTGCTGCTAAATTTTTAAATAATAAGAATTTATTTATGTATAAGAAACCATTCAATATGTTGGGTATTTTATTCCTTTTTATTTCCTTCTATTTTGTTGAATTGGTTTATATTTGACAGCCTTGAGAACACTGTCCTGTTTGTATCTCTCCTGAAGTTTATATCCTCTAGCGTCCGCGGGGAGGGCTGAAGTGAATGCTCTCCGACAGCAGACGAAGTTCGGTGGAGATTGTCGAGTCTCAACAAAGGGCTGGACTTTACATCACAAGCCCTATACACAACTCGGTGGGACGCTGAAACTTAATGTCTAGCGTCCCGTCCCTCGACAAGGAGCGTTTTTTTCTGTCTAGGGTCTTGTTCCCCGCCGCTTGACAATGAGTATTTTTCTCTGTCTTGTGTATTTTGCGAGCTTTGATTGGCTAATCATTACTACCAATGGCTCTTTCCATAACATAAATAGAATCTCCATACTCGCGCAACCCGGCCTTTGAAAACGTTGCAAATCTAGCAACGAAACGTGTTAGGTAGGAGGACGGCGTGGAGCACGAGGAAGGACCCCTTGTGTGCACTAATCATCATTATCTGACCTGGCATCTCTGCTTACGGCTGTAGTGGAGGTGCAAAAGGAAGGATTCGCCCAAGATTTTATTGTCTACACGCTTTAATATCTCTTGGAGTTTGTAAGTGCATTTTATTATATTAAAGTGTTTTGAGAGTAAACTGACAGAGTTGCACTAGATATTCTCTATGCTCTCTCCCCTCTAACCAATGCGTTGGATTCATATACCTTCCATTGGAGCCATTGTTAATAAACGATTATTGGCTTGGGCTGGATTTCTGTATTGGAAATTGTTACAAGGCATTCATTTTTGAATATAGCTGGTAAGCAGATACCCATAAGGTGGTGGGCACGTGTGTGAAGCGAATTAATTATTGTTGTGCATGCACCGTGGGATACCTTTTGGAATTCAACTTGATACGCTGAAAATTGTGTTTTACGTTGCTCTGTGCCTTAAAAATATATATTGATCACTTAGAAGAGGCCTTCCAGTCAAAGAAATCCCCTCTCATTTTTCCTGATTGCACCACGTTGGAGTTATTGAAATCTATCGATCACATCTATGTACTGCACAGCGGCATATTTTGGGAAACACTGAATGCAATGTTTTCCCTGCAAAGTAGTTGTAACAAAACCCATAATGTGTTTTAGGCAGTGTATTAAAAGTGCATGTATTGCGGGCTGGGAGATACTGACTATTGACTACTGGTCCATTGCCAGTAGAGATTGAGTTCTCTATGATGGGGAGCAGGAAGCAGCTGCAAATGTAGGAATGTGCAGGTGTTGCATATCAAAATACTGATAAGACAGTATGATTATTGAACAGGAATGTCTGTTGGCCAGGATAAAGGATAACTTTAAAATGTGCACCTGTAAATTGCTAGCGCAAGGATTGACTGATTGCGGGCACTTGTGCAATATGTCCCCTGTCCACAATCTGTCCTCCCTTTACTTGTTCCCCACTTGCACCTGTGCCGTACCACTCGCTGCCCGCACAGTAATGCTCCCACCCATGCATGCGCCATAGCACTCGCTGATCAAGCATGCCGCTTTCTGCATATATGGCCCAGTCTGCAAACTAGGCTGTGCAGCAGACTGAGGGGCCACCGGAGGTGCAGCTTGCCGACATAAAACCCATTCTCACAGCAATATGCTGTGTTTCTACCCCCCCCTCCCCGTACACCCACAAAATTGTATTACTAGTAGGCAATCCTCAAGACTGTTGTGAATGGCAATGATGTCATTGACACACCCATGCAATGACTGATCGCCTGTCATCTCACAGAGAGGGTAAATAAAAACAGTGTCCTAGGACAATTTGATGGGGGAAAATAGACGCAAATGTCAAAAAAATTACACAAAATGTCTCACTTTAAAAATTGCTCTCTTCGTTGTGTCCTTGTTTATGCACTTTTTGTACCATTGTAATATATTATCCAACCAATCTCCATCTTGCTATATAAAATACCTTGTATGTATATCATTGCTGCTAAATAAATGATTTTGAAATATTTCAATTGCTCGCTATTCAGAGGACTGTTTGTCGGTGTCCTTGTCTTTATGCCTTGACAAGTGTCACAAGGTTATTCTACTTTTTTGTCTAAATCTCTGCATGTTTTTCCTCCACCAAATTATCTGTGTCTCCTATTTTAATAGTCACTCGGTTCTTACTTTGAAGTTTCATTCATTACCTGTATTAAGTCAACAAAGGCAGCAAGACTAAGACAGGTCTCTCTTTTTTACCTAATTAGATATAATTACTTTATTTTATCCCAAGGTTCATAGTAGCAGCATTGCCTTGTAATAATTGAAATTGCATGCATGCTCAAGGGACTGTTTGACGCCAGAGCGGAGACGTTCCTGCTGTCACTCCTTACTACAGCATCCAGGAGGAAACGAAGAGACCTCATCATGCTGTAACGTACTTATTAACTTCACTTCACTCTGTCAATGGACAGGAAGTTTTGTGCTGACCCACTGCTGATCTTCAGCTCGACCAAGCTCACACTCTGTACTGTAATTAGCCTGGCTTGCAAGTCAGGGACCTGTGACCAGAGACATACGAGGTTTAGAATATAGAAGGGTTGACTTATCTTTGAGTATTGATTTCTTCTCGTAATAATTATAAAGAAAAGATCAAAAGAACAGCTACCTCTCATTATCTCTTTTGAAGGGATTTAAAGAATCATTATGCCACTAAAGACTGCGGAAAACACTTTTGTGCTTTGTAGAAGATCATCAAAAATAAAGCTAAGCTGATACTTACTATATTACTTTATATTAATATTATTATTTATTACTTTTATCTTTTACTGTTTTTATTTGAACTTTGAACTTTTATATTCATATATTTAAAGAAGAATTAATGAAGGAAGTTAATGACAAGCCTGCCTCGGCTAATGAACTAGAACAGGTCTCCATCCATAATCGGTTCAGGCTAAATTTTGACTCTGACTGTAGAGATTACTGAAATTGTAAATCTGTCCTTGTTTCTGTTAATAAAAGCATTTTCCTGAGTTCTTTGTTGACCAAGTGAAACAAAAGCATCTTCAATTGAGTGTCAAAACCTTGCCTTTTGTTGGTGGTGCCAGCAGGTCTACAACAGTGGCAGTTAAGGTTAATGTGAGACGTTAAGTCTCAGACCGCATCAAGATTTAAAGGCAAAATATCCACTTCTTTATAAAGACACAGACAAATTGAGGGAGTCTGGGGGAAAAGAAAGTGTATGTTAAGTGGATGTGACAAGTACAAAGGAGCAATTCTTTTTAATTGTATCAAAATTTCTTTAATCAGGTAGAAAGAGACGACCTGCCAAAACATGTATCTACCTATATACGATCTTTAGAAGTGATATATATCCCTTGAGGTAAAGTTATATACTTTACTAATAATTAGTGACAGCTTCTATTTAAAAGGTCCTCTGGGCTCAGAAGGTATAAGCAAATACTATGAAGGGTATTTTGATCACTGTTTGTGTATATGTTACAGGCAATTGTATCAAAGGCAAGCACTGTATAGTAGTGCAATATATAGAGTGCTTTGCATTTGGGTCCGATTTCTTTGTCAGTTAAATTTGAATCATATTTGGACATATGTGGCCATTGTAGCATTGTATTCCTCTGCATTTAACCCAACCCCACTGCAGTAAGTGTGGATGTGCCTGGAGCAGGAGACAGATGGGGAGTTGGGTGTTATGTTGAAGAGTACTCCAGTCCAGTCATGCCAGAAATTGAACCTACCACCCTTCAGTCGACTGCCCTTAAAGGCCACATCTACCCCTAAGCATTATATGTAATGCCTAGGTACATTGTATACTATGTGTGGGCATTATGTTCAATGCCAAATGTTTTTTAGGCAAAGTGTAGATATAACATCCAATGCCCAGGGAAAGCCTATCTCATCTTGCTAAATCGATCAGATCTTTCATACTGTACCTTGCCACAATCGACTTCTGCCATTGCACGGAATGCCCAGGAAATGGGAAAAATGAATTGCTTCATACTTTGTTCCAGCACATGAGACATTCTATATGTTGCTTAAGCATTGTATTAGCTATGCATTCTATACAATGAGTTTCATAGATTTATAGAAATGTGGCTAATAAATGCTCCTCAGTCAGTGGTGTAGCAGTAATAGTCTGGTGTTGAACATTTCAAATACAGTAGAGATGGTGCTAGAATTTATGAAAATAATTTCCTCCCCACCGTCACCCACCTATGGACAGGAAATCAAAGGGTTCAGGAAACCAAGTTCCTAGGCACAATTATGACAAATAATTTGAAATGTGAGAAGAATATGCCATTTCTCTCACATTAAGAAAAATAGCACACAAACTTTTCTCCCTAGGGCAGCTAAAGTGGTTCAGGCTGACCCAAGACTAAGATAATGATTATGTTTTATAATGTGGTGATTGGGTCCACTTTATGCTCATCTTTTACTGTCTGGTTTGTAGAAGGCTCTAAGAGAGACATCTCTAAATTGCAAAGGGTGATTAAGCTTAACTGAGAGAGTCATGGATTTACTGTTACCACTATTACAGTCGGGCAAGGAGCAGAGCGGAAAGGATCATAAACAATCCAAACCATCCATATCATACTTTGTTTTTTCTATTACTCTCTCGATACAGATTGAAAGTTCTTCAGTCAGAACTGCAAGGTTCAATAAAAGCTTCTTTCCCATAGCCAATCATCTCCTAAACCAAGGGATTTGCACTGTATGCAACTTAGTTATGCAATCTAGGAATACAAGTGTTTGAGTTAACCCGAGTAGTAGACCTGAAAATCTTGTTAATTGTAAATTGGAATTATTTGGTGTAAATTATGTTGATCTGTGTGTAAATGTACCTATGGTGTCTCACGTCTAAGCAAATATATATATATATATATATATATATATATATATATTATTCACCAAATGTTTATATATATATATATATATATATATATATACACACATTCGTGAATAAAATAGACTCTGATTTGTTCCTATTTTCATACTTTGTCTAACTAACATTTGTCATTCTATATAATACCCAGACATAACATGCAATGCACCTAGGTGTTACATGAAATGGCATTAAACATAAAGCATTTCATATATTTAGCCTAGGCATTCTGTGTTATTATTTCATTTATAAAGCGTCATCATAGTCCGTGATGCTGTACACGGTAGAAATTTCAGGGGGGTAAGAGAAGTAGAATACTTATAAAACAGACAATGACAACAAGGGATATATTACTCATGGTATTATGAGTTAGATCTAACAGAAGTGTAACTAAACATATAGATGGAGAGTGAGTGCTGGCCTTGCAAGCTTACAATCTAAAGGAGAGGGGATGGAGACAAGAGGTTGAGTTGGAGAGGGTGCTGTTGAAGGTTTCAAAGTGGACCAATCACTAGCATTTTTACTTCTGGTCTTCTTACCATGGCTATAATGATTTAGAAAACCCACTGTGTGAAATCCTCCAGATCTCCCACGCCAATGACCTTTCCACCTTTCCCACAGCACATGCACGGGCCCTTGTCCAGTCAGCGCTTTATGCCATTTGCTGTTGAGTGCACCCTCCCCGGCATCCAACCTGAATGGCTGGGCATCAGAGCACGCACAGCTGCAGGGATACTGGGGATGCACCCATGATCGTGGCAAGGGAACGGTAGTGAGGTAATCAATTGCAGGTGATCTGGGTGGGGGATCCGACCCAGAATCGGGTTCCCCCAGGGGAACTTAGTTGACCGGCAGTGTTTCAGACTCCAGGGCAGGATCGAGTATTGATTGGTCCACTTTAAAAGATGGGGAATTGTAAATTGTTTGGGGGAGATGCATTCCAGAGGAGTGGAGCAGCACATGTAAAGTCCTGGATTCAAGAGTGGGAGCAGGTGATCAAAGTGGAGAACAGAAGATCATTGTTGGCGGAGCAGAATCTGCATCTGGGTTGGTATCTTTGCACTAGTGATGAAATGTATGAGGGGGATTGGCTTAGAGAGTCTTGTAGGTTAGGGTTGGACGTTTTTTAATTATTTTACATAGTGGGAGCCAGTGAATTGATTGACAAAGAAGAGCAGCAGAGGAAAAGCGGGAGGATAGATATATGAGATGGGCAGCAGAGTTAAGGATGGATTGCAGAGGTTCCAGTCTGTTGATCAGAAGACCACTTAGAATAGTCTAGTCGGGGGATGATCCGGGCATGCACTAGAATTTTAATGGCTTCAGGTGTCACAAGGTATTGGATGGTGGAAGGATGACAAGCTCTGTTTTGTCTATGTTCAGTTTAATAGAGCAATAGGAAATTAATGAATAGAGAGCTATTAGAAGGTCGGAGGCCAGAGATAGAGGAGAAGGTTAGGGCCTGAGTGATAGATTTGGATGTCCTCTGCATAAAAGTGATTTTGGAAGCCAAAGGTATATATTGTCCAAGGCCATAGGTAAAGATTGTAAAAAAGTCCACGGACAGATCATTTTGGTACCTTAACAGCTAAAGGGCGAGAAGAGGATACCTTGTCGAAGTGGGATACGCTAAAATTGTGATCTTAGGGGCAAACGGGGAGCCATGAGAGAGCAATATGAGAGAGAATATCCTTATTCCTAGGGAGGCAAGTGTCAGTCAAAAAGATTGGAGCAATGGCCCTTGGATTTTGTGGTTAGTAGATTGTTAGTGACCTTGGTAGGGGCAGTTTCAGTGGAATGCTTAGGCTAGAAGGGATCAAGTTCTGTGTGGACGTGCTTTTTCTAGGATTTTGGATGTGCAAGGGAACAGCAGGATGTGCCGGCAATTGGTGAGGACATAGAGGTGCATGAAGGGTCAGAACTGCACCAGAACAAAAAAGACATTCAATGGGGATCATGGTCATTTTTGAAAGACATTTTTTTCTTATATGATGATAGTTTTTCCCCAAAAGGTAACCTGCAAATGCAATGGGGTACTTTTACAGATGAAGTCTTCGGTGAGGTAAAGATATATTTTGAAGAATGTAGAAATAACAGCGCACTATGGAGTATGCAAAAAGAAATCAACACATTTTTCTGACTGGCCCATAGGATAATGTTGATTCCAAATGTATTTCCTCAGATGCAGGTTGAAATTCACACCCAAATGCACACACAATGTTAAACTTGCTATGTCAGATAATTAGCATGGCCCCCACTGGCTATCGAAGATAACACCTTACAATACAAGACTTCCTATTCACCTATATATTATACTTGTGTTCTCTAAGGCAAATCAGTAATATGTTTATTGTAGAGCAATAAACAGGGAAACATTGCTACAAATATATTGTGGTATTCCCTATGTGTGATAATGTATTTATCTGATTCCCATCTGCACCACTTTACTTTCCAAATGTTTTTACCATACCACCCCCCTTTCTCACTTATTATTCTAAATCCCTGGATAACCAAACATTATTATAAAACATTTTCGGAAAGCTTGAGGTGTGAAATACATTAAGTAGACACTGAAACTATGAGTTTGTATGTATGTATATTTTTCTATTTGGTTAAATTTTATATGTAAGCATAAGGTCTGTACCATGCCATAACCTGGCATGTCATAACCCGGCATAGCCAGGTTTAACTAGGCAGAGGTGGAAGCCTGTTGTGGATGACAGAGAACAGGTGCTAGCCCCCACTACAACTGCACAGGAGCGGGGGCTCCAACCAGCAATCAGTCCCTCATTAACACTGCACCTGCACTTTACAGCATGTACAGCACAGCATTAGGACCCAGTAGTACATTATTGCCAGCATTGTTAGCACTTCATGGGTGTTATCACTTTTGTCAGTTGATCAGCAGGGACAATCACCGTGGACCAGGGGCCATATAGGGAAGATTTTGGCAGAGGTTTTCTATGTTACTCATCTGAGCTGCCTTTCAAAAGTTCCTGTATCATATTGGATTTCCTGTTGTTGACTAGGTTAGGTTAACGCTTAACAGCCCTATAATCAATTGGGAGGTAACAAGGGTTTTGTGGGGTTAACTTTTCCCTTCCCTCTTTATCCCTCCCTCCCCCTCATACCCCCCTGTTAATTAGATATGTTCTGATTAAGGGTCGTTATTTTATCAATATACTGTCCTATCAGTTGGGCATAGCTTTGGCAGGTGCCAGGGTTGCTTCGTATTTGAGTTGGGTGACTATGGTTCTCATCCTTTGTATTTTGTCAGGTGGGTTAATGCGAGCCCATTTTTCAACAATAAATTTCTTTGTGGTCCATATCAGTAAAGAGCTAAGCTGGTCTGTGTTAATATTTGAGTTGTTTGGAGAGAGGTTTAGTAGGCCCCATGTGGGACTTATGCCAAGCACGGTGTCTGTCAGATCAGTTAATATCTCAGATGTGTTGTTCCATATGGTCTTAATATGTACACATTCTCACTAGGGGTATAGCAGGATGGCCTCTGCAATCTTACTCCACCAGCATGTAAATTATGGATATCTGTTGTTATAGTCCGATGTGTGATAGAATCTTGAAATAAATTTAAATTTGAGGGAGAAGATTTTCAATGATGAGCAGTATATCTTGGGATTGAACTGAATACTTTTCTCAATTCTGATATATCCAGTGAGATTTTCAGGTCAGTTTCCCATTTTTTTGTATAGTTTGGTAGTTTTTTTTCTTTTTGTATCATTACCTGTGTAGTAGTGTTTAACCTCTTAGGAGTGGCTCCGGTATTTAAAAAAAAAAAATCCCAAAGGGCTGTAGATGTGAATAGGTTTGTTGGGAGTGTTAGTGTAAGGAACTTACCTGCCTCGGGTGACCCGTGACGAGTGATCCCTAGCCAGCGTAGCATTTCCCAGCTGTCTGGAGCAGGGCGTGCTCGCCTCTCCCGGAGCCGCCCTGTCTCCCTTGCTACCCTGCAGTAGTGCAGGTGCGCGCCCTGCATTTTGACAGAGCGGCTCGTAGGAAACATCGCTCTGTCCAGTAATTAGTGTCACCTACACCTGAGTGTTTCAGGGGCTGGACAGCCTTACTGGTCAGGGCAGTCCAGCCCCTGGGATCAGTTCTCCAATCATGTCCGGGATTTTAGTAGCACCAATCACTTACCTCTTCCCCTCAGTGCTCCCATTGGTCAGCCATCCTTTAAATAGTATTTTGCCCTGACCTCATTATCCATGCGTCTGTTTCTGTAGTACCTGAGATAAGGGAATGGCTAATTTGGGATGCATGAATATTTATTTAATAGTTGAGCCTCCAGATATCACTGTGTTTTGCTCCACCCTGCAGGCAGATTTGACAGCTGCCTTACCTACCTACCTTAAGGTACATATTCTTAACCACTGCTTGTGGACAGTTTTTTCAAGTGTACAAGGACAAACATGGACTGCAGATTTCCCAGTAGGCCTGTAATAGTTTGCTAACTTGTTGTTTCTTTGCAAGTGTACTCTTTCCTTTTTCTCTTTCTGGTCCCTTGTCCTCAGATCTCGCAGGAATGGTGGAGTGCCTCCTGTCCCCCTGCCTGTCCAACCAGAGCATGGCATGACTGGTTCCAACTAAAGGATTGGCTTTGTTTATCAGACATCAGTTAGCCTAGCTGAAGTTAGCATATAAGGGAATGCCTCTAGCCAACCCCAGGGGCATCCAAAATCAGGATGTGAAACCACCAATGTCACTTGTAAACTCATCTATAAAGGTGGCTTCAACAAAACTGTCTTTGCCAGAAGCCACATAGCCTGCTTCTCTCTAGCCCCAGATGCACTACACAGGGAAACCAGGGATGTGTCCAGCGGTCAAGTCACATCAGTTGGCATTCTTCAAATCTGATATTTTCTCTTTATATTTACCTGTATTCGTCTCTAAGTTGTTGGTGCTTCCAATCAATCCAGCCTACCTAAATGTGCCTAATCAAAGCGGGTTTTAGCCTTTCACATAGACTAGAAAATTCTACCTTTATTCGGTCCATCTCTGTACCTTATAAGCTTCAGAATGTTTGGATGTGTAATTACATACTGTTTGTCCTGCTAAAACGCATTCGGGAAGTGTATGTCCTTGATTGTAGTGGGTGCTGCCTGGGGGCCCGGTCAAAGGGTCAGTGGCTTTAAAGCTGCTTTACCAAACTGTTCACACTGTGTCAACAAAGAGGTCACACTGAATAACCAGGCAAGTATGTTGTATGTTCTGCAAAGACCAAATACAAAACATACTGTAAATGATAAACCAGACCAACAGCCAATCTATTGTGGTAAAATTCTACCTTACATATGCCTCTTCCCAGTGCCCCTTACCTGATCTAGTAGCATGTTTTCTTTTTGCTGGGAACCTGCTTTCAGTACAAGTCATCGGCAGCCAATATCTGCTGGTTGTTTCAGAGTGGAGTTGGGGTATGGATTTCACTTACGGAGGGGAGGTTTCAACTGAAAGATCAAATCTCCCCCAATCTGTGTCAGATTTGTTTTAAAGTATTAAAGGGTCTGTCTATGGTGAAATGAAAAAAAAAAGAAAAAAGAACACCCATCTTTTAACCTCCACTGCTATTCTGTCGTAACTCAGCTGTTTAAAACTAATTTGGTCCCTTATTTTCCCTGTACAGCCCCAGAGCCTTTTGCAGAGTTTCCTGGAATGCCCCCATCTTTGCAGTGAATTGGAGTGGACATGCTCCAGTCGTGGAGCAATGCAGGGGCAAGGTGACATCTACCATTTCACCTGGGAATTGTCAATGGGGACCCAAGAATTCCAAGGACACATCCATACCTTGATACACATTCTCAGAAAAGGGCTCATTTCAGCAGACTTAGAAACAGCAGCTGTGGGAGAGAAAAGGTGGGCATTTTTAACCTGGACAGTCCCTTTAAATATATTTTAAAAGCTACTTATGAAAACAAAGGATACATGTTCCAGTAATTAGTAGTCATTATGTTTTGTTTTTTGTAGAATGAATTCACGGATATCTAATTTAAACAGGTTGTTATACTGCTTCCATTGGAAAAGGTCAATAGGTTTTTTCATTATAAACCTCTTTTCTGCTATTATAAAATTATTTGAAGGGTATTACTCATTACACTAATCTGTTCCTAAACCAATTAATAACAAAGTTTCAGTTACTTTCTACAGTGCGGAAGGGGATAGCTAGGTTGTGGTTGGAGACACACATTTTATGGATTTTCCCTCAAGCTTCTTTCTTTAAGGAAGCTTTGAGTAAGAACACATGATCTCAATTATCATTAACAATAAGTATGTAACTCAGAGTCTACAAGACTAATAGCTATTCCGATTTGTTTTCTCTTCTTACATTTTTTTTCAGTATGAAAATGCCTCTGTGACCAGTGCTGTTTCATTAAAATGTTTGAAGTGATATTGTCACTATGTCAATTTCCCTTGGCTAGAGTCTTCCTAATGAAATCGCTTTTCGTTTCCCAATCCATGGTATTGTACTTTGGGGACCTACAATTCAATCACATAGGTGCTAAAATACTGGATTAAAAGCAAAAATGAGATTACAAACTTGTCCAGTAGTGTTACAGTATATGTCGTGCCAAATAATATTTTGATATTTGCAATTGTAGGTGAATCTCCATATCAATCCAAAAACTCATGTATGTTTTGTATGAAAATAAATGCTAAATTATTTTAATTCTCCAGCAAGTAGGGATACTACAATTACTATTCTTTAGTTGGTAGCATAGGTCATGAGTAGGGATGAGCTGGAACAATCCAATCCAAATCCTCCATCCGGGTAGTCCCCATTATCTGGCATTATGGACAGGTACAGTATAACTACAGCTGTTCTGTGAAGGCCTCAAAAGTTTATTAGAGAACATTAGTGAACAAATCGCATCATGGAACACACGAGACAGCTCAGGGATAACGTTTAGGTACCTTACTAGTTCACATACAGTTAAAACAGAAAAAAGAACTTACATCTCCTTCATCTGTCCCCCACCAGGCAGTTTCTACTCTGAAGGTCTACGGGGTGAGGGGAGGGGGGGTATCCGTCCATGTCAATACCGTCCTGTGATGTAGTGGAAATTCTTTATTTTCTTAACTATTTGAGAGCTGATTAGGGCTCCAAGGGACCTCTATTCCAACTCACAGGGTGATGCAGAATTATTTTGCCCAGGACATTTGCCGCTGCTGAAGTACTCTGAATAATCACAGCAAGAATATTAATTAAATATATTAATACATAAATAAAAAATAAAGGTGTTTGATGTTTAATTCATTCATGTTGTAGGTAACTGCCTGTGGGTTTATTTTTTTATATTTTTGGGTAATTTTTTAGTAATTTTTGGTTAGATCCAATTTTTATCTAATGATAAATGGCCTGACTTTTTACTTTTTAAATTGTATTTTTTCAGTTTTAACTGTTTTACTACTTACTTTTTTAAAGCAAGCCATTTACCATTAAAACTGCCTGTGGGTTTATTTTTTTATTGATAATTTTTTGGGCATTTCTCGTTAGATCAGGATATAACTGTTTTACTAAATGCGACTTTTAAAAGCATACCATCTAACATGGTAATTTGCTTGCGGGTTTATTTTTTATATGTTTTGGTAATTTTATTTGCATTTTAGTATAGATTTTTTCGATTTTTTAAATGAATTTTTATCTAATGAATAATGACTTTATGTTTGTTATTTGTATTTTTTCCCTGGAAGAACCCCGTGGCCAAACCAATGGGCATTGGATTTCACCCCTCTAGGCCCCTCCCCTTTTTTTGCATCATAATAACGTCGGGGAGATTCCAGAGAGGTCCAACCTTTTGATATAAAAGACGCTCCCCAGCGGTTCATCATGCAGTCTCCTGGCCAGGAGCTGGGATTAACGGAGAGAAACCTGTGTTCCCCTCCTTGCTAAATGCCATACAGGCATACATTTAAATGAGCCTGCAAGGGAGCTTGGAGGGGTAAGGTAGGTGTAAGATTAATAAAGTTTAAAAAAAAATGTTTTTTTTTTACTACACTTTTACTTTAAACTGTTAAGGGGTCCCATGGATCCCTATACCAGCTCATATTCACCAATAGCCTGGGTGGTGCGAATGAGCCTGGCAGCCTATAGCATGGGCCAGTGCTGGCACAAGTGTTATAGGGCTCAAGGGGTTGTAATGGTCAGGGCCAGCTGGGTGGCCCTTGAGTCCTGGAATTACAACCCCCTATGTTTGGTTCGCCGGGTTGGTAATGCTTATAAAACATTTAAGCTTGTTAGGTGCGAGGTTAAATTTGAAATAAATTTCCTGCCAAAAGTGGAAAAAAAAATGCATGGGGTTCTCCCCCTCTAGGAATTGCCAACCTTGTGAACCCCAGTGTTTAGAGGAAATTATGGTTTAAGGGGGTACACTCCAGTGTTTACAGATAGTTGTGATATAAGGGGGTAAACCCCAGTGCTCAGAGATAGTTGTGGTATAAGGGGGTACACAAACCCCAGTGCTTAGAGCTTGTTGTGGTATAATTGAATACACATACCCCAGTGCTTACAGCTAGTTGTGGTATAAAGGGGTACACAAACCCAAGTGCTTAGAGCTAGTTGTGGTATAAGGGGTACACAAACCCAAGTGCTTAGAGCTAGTTGTGGCATCAGGGGTACACCACAGTGCTTAAAGGAAAGTTGGATATAATGAGGTACACAAACTCCAGTGCGTAGAGCTAGTTGTGGTATAACGGGGTACACAAACCCCAGTGCTTAGAGCTAGTTGTGGTATAACGGGGTACACAAACCCCAGTGCTTAGAGCTAGTTGTCGTATAAGGGGGTACACAAACCCCAGTACTTAGAGCTAGTTATGGTATAAGGGGGTACACAAACCCAAAACCCCAGTGCTTAGAGCTTGTTGTGTTATAAGGGGTTTTACACCCTAGTGCTTAGAGCTAGTTATGGTATAAGGGGGGTTGACAATCCCCTGTGCTTAGGGCTTGTTGTGGTATAAGGGGGTATGCAAACCCCAGTGTAATGCCCTGTGAGTCTCCCACCTTCTGTGAGTTGGCAACCCCCAATCTCCACCTCCGCTTCTGCCTTTAGTCAAGCCCCGCGTTCGCCGGGACATGCAATATGCCTTGCCGGACACGGTTGCCCCCAGGTCTTAAATGGCCCAAAGGATGCCAGCTCACGATGAAGACAGAAGGAACACAAGGGTATACTAAGGCCAAGGTCGTTCACCGGAAATCAGTCCAACAAGGCGTCTACTCACGGGGATGAGGCAGGAGAATAGTCAGAAACACGGTATCCAAAGGGATAAGACGAAGATCAAGGTCAGGCAGGCAAAAGGGTTGGTTCGGGCAGCAAGCTGGGATGATTAAACAAAGCCGGATTGAGCTCAAGTATAGCACAGATAATGTCACCCCCTGAGCAGTACTAGCTATAACAAGCAAAGAGGTCAGGGCTGAACTTTATTTAAAGGATGACTGACCAATAGAAGTAAGGGGGAATAGAGTGAATGCAACTATAATTTAAGATGTAATTGGAACTGATCCCAGGGGTTGGACTGCCCTGACCAGTCAGGCTGTCCAGCCCTTCAGACCCTCAGGTGTGTGTGCTTAACTAATTAGACAGAGCGGCATCTGCTGCGAGCCGCTCTGTCAAAATGCAGAGTGCGTGCTCATGCGCGCGCCTGTACATCTGCAGGGGGGTGATGGAAGCAGACAGGGTGGCTCGCCATGCTCCGATATAATGGAGTACACCCCAGTGCTTAACAGGGTACACACACCCCAGTTGTGACAATAATTGTTTTTCGGTAGTGCTGACACCCCATCTATCTAGCTCTCATTCCCGACGCTATCCCTGACTAAATATTGCCCTGAAAAGGGCAGTTTTTAACCAGTCTTACCACAGCAGCAGCAGCAACTGGCCCTATTTACTCCAACAGCTCTCTCAGCAATGCGGAGCATGTATTATATACAGGGGTCACGTGTCCTGTTTGGATTGCTAGGGAAGGAAGAAGGTTGACTGGCTGCTGTGCGTACCACCACATCACATGGCAACTACACAGACAGGTGCAAGAATGGTTGCTGCCATCAACCAGGATGATGAAGATGAAACGAGGTAGGACAGTTCAATAAGACAATGATCCGAAATATACAGCCAAGGACACTCATTTGGTTTGGGAGAAAGAAAATATAGCTGCTAGAATGCTAGAATGGCCCAGCCAATCAATTGACCAAGAACTGAAGATCATAACTCATATAAGGAACCCACAGAACATACAGAATTTGAAGAAGTTTGTGTGAAAGAATGGGTCAGAATTATACCTAAACAATGCAAGAATGACAAACAAAGGCTTTTGTACAAAGTATTTAATATATTTCAGTAAGGGTGTTCAACACTTTTTCCTATGTCGTTTCTCATTATTACACATAACTTAATGTATGGAGTTCTATTGTTTGATCTGTTTGCATGTGTGGATTCAATGGGGTGTTATTGCCATCTAGTGAGAATTTCATATTACTCATATAAATATTGAATATATATATATATATATATATATATATATATATATATATATATATATGTATATATATATATATATATTCATATTTCATATATTTACACCTATTAGTGATGTGTTCAATATTTTTCATACACTGTATGTGGTTGCAGATGAGTATTCAATTATCTATATTTCCAAGCTTGTCAAGCTCTACGGGGTTTATTTAAGTGAATTTTATCATTATTCGTTTTGTGGAGGTAAAAGTAATTAGTCTAACTGCAGTTTTAGCTCTAATAAACATTAAGTAAAACCAGCATATTAGAAGATAATCCACATACTGTAATTTGTCTACATAAGCTTCCTTTCTGTTAATTATAGCATCGGAAGAACTGAAAAAAAAAATCCTGCTGGAAACCTTTTTACTGCCTTTTCTAAACCAGTCTAGTAAAATAAATTAATATATTTTCCTGCTTATCTCCTCTTTACAAATGACTATAAACCTAAACACTTGATATTGTGGCATTATTTCTTAGAAACTATTATGAATGCATTAAATACGTCATTTAAAATGGCTGTGTCATTCCTTTTGTGTCCTGTATGAGCGACACAATTCTCAAAGATCACAGGACACTGGATGTTGCCAGTGTTGTACTGGAGTACCTTGGAAAACATTCCAACCAGTCAGCTACAGTGCCTAGAAAAAGTATTTATACCCCTTGATACAGCAACTAGAGATGAGCGAACTTTTGAAAAATTCGATTCGGCTGATTCGCCGAATTTTCCGACAAAAATCGTTTCGACCCGAATTTATTCGCGACGAATCGCTATTAAAAACGGCTATTTCTGAGCCTCCTAGAGCCTCAATAGGGTTGTAAACCATTCTGCCTTGCTGTAACCCGCACAGGATGCGTGCTGGGTTAGTTAAATAATACTTTGAATAAATATCACATGCAGATCAGAGGCATCGCTAATAGAATCGCAGAGCGGCACAATTGCAGAGAGTTGAAGTGGCATCACTATGAGGGGCAGGAGCCCAAACATTGCTTTAAAGAGACACTGGAGTTGGCAGCAGCAGGAGCCCAAAAATTGGATGAATCACACCCTGGAGTTGCAAGCAGCAGCAGGAGCCCAAACATTGGCTGAAAGAGACACTGGAGTTGGCAGCAGCAGGAGCCCAAAAATTGACTGACACACCCTGGAGTTTCAAGCAGCAGCAGCAGCAGCGGCAGCAGCAGCAGGAGCCCAAACATAGCTTGAAAGAGACACTGGAGTTGGCTGCAGGAGCCCAAAGATTGGATGAATCACACCCTGCAGTTGCAAGCAGCAGCAGCAGGAGCCCAAATATTACTTTAAAGAGACACTGGATTTGGCAGCAGGAGCCCAAAATTGGATAAATCACACCCTGGAGTTGGCAGCAGCAGCAGGAGCCCAAACATTACTTTAAAGAGACACTGGGGTTGGCTTCAGGAGCCCAAAAATTGGATGAATCACACCCTGGAGTTGGCAGCAGCAGCAGCAGGAGCCCAAATATTACTTTAAAGAGACACTGGGGTTGGCTTCAGGAGCCCAAAAATTGGATGAATCACACCCTGGAGTTGGCAGCAGCAGCAGCAGGAGCCCAAACGTTACTTTAAAGAGACACTGGGGTTGGCTTCAGGAGCCCAAAAATTGGATGAATCACACCCTGGAGTTGGCAGCAGCAGCAGCAGGAGCCCAAATATTACTTTAAAGAGACACTGGGGTTGGTTTCAGGAGCCCAAAAATTGGATGAATCACACCCTGGAGTTGGCAGCAGCAGCAGCAGGAGCCCAAACATTACTTTAAAGAGACACTGGGGTTGGCTTCAGGAGCCCAAAAATTGGATGATTCACACCCTGGAGTTTGCAGCAGCAGCAGCAGCAGGAGCCCAAACGTTACTTTAAAGAGACACTGGGGTTGGCTTCAGGAGCCCAAGAATTGGATGAATCACACCCTGGAGTTGGCAGCAGCAGCAGGAGCCCAAATATTACTTTAAAGAGACACTGGGGTTGGCTTCAGGAGCCCAAAAATTGGATGAATCACACCCTGGAGTTGGCAGCAGCAGCAGCAGGAGCCCAAACATTACTTTAAAGAGACACTGGGGTTGGCTTCAGGAGCCCAAAAATTGGATGAATCACACCCTGGAGTTGGCAGCAGCAGCAGCAGGAGCCCAAACATTACTTTAAAGAGACACTGGGGTTGGCTTCAGGAGCCCAAAAATTGGATGATTCACACCCTGGAGTTGGCAGCAGCAGCAGCAGGAGCCCAAACATTACTTTAAAGAGACACTGGGGTTTGCTTCAGGAGCCCAAAAATTGGATGAATCACACCCTGGAGTTGGCAGCAGCAGCAGGAGCCCAAACATTACTTTAAAGAGACACTGGGGTTGGCTTCAGGAGCCCAAAAATTGGATGAATCACACCCCGGAGTTGGCAGCAGCAGCAGGAGCCCAAACATTACTTTAAAGAGACACTGGAGTTGGCTTCAGGAGCCCAAAAATTGGATGAATCACACCCTGGAGTTGGCAGCAGCAGCAGAAGAAGCCCAAATATTACTTTAAAGAGACACTGGAGTTGGCTTCAGGAGCCCAAAAATTGGATGAATCACACCCTGGAGTTGGCAGCAGCAGCAGGAGCCCAAACATTACTTTAAAGAGACACTGGGGTTGGCTTCAGGAGCCCAAAAATTGGATGAATCACACCCTGGAGTTGGCAGCAGCAGCAGCAGGAGCCCAAACATTACTTTAAAGAGACACTGGGGTTGGCTTAAGGAGCCCAAAAATTGGATGAATCACACCCCGGAGTTGGCAGCAGCAGCAGCAGGAGCCCAAATATTATTTTAAAGAGACACTGGAGTTGGCTTCAGGAGCCCAAAAATTGGATGAATCACACCCTGGAGTTGGCAGCAGCAGCAGCAGGAGCCCAAATATTACTTTAAAGAGACACTGGAGTTGGCTTCAGGAGCCCAAAAATTGGATGAATCACACCCCGGAGTTGGCAGCAGCAGCAGCAGGAGCCCAAATATTATTTTAAAGAGACACTGGAGTTGGCTTCAGGAGCCCAAAAATTGGATGAATCACACCCTGGAGTTGGCAGCAGCAGCAGCAGGAGCCCAAATATTACTTTAAAGAGACACTGGAGTTGGCTTCAGGAGCCCAAAAATTGGATGAATCACACCCTGGAGTTGGCAGCAGCAGCAGCAGGTGCCCAAATATTACTTTAAAGAGACTCTGGAGTTGGCTTCAGGAGCCCAAAAATTGGATGAATCACACCCTGGAGTTGGCAGCAGCAGCAGGAGCCCAAATATTACTTTAAAGAGACACTGGGGTTGGCTTCAGGAGCCCAAAAATTGGATGAATCACACCCTGGAGTTGGCAGCAGCAGCAGCAGGAGCCCAAACATTACTTTAAAGAGACACTGGGGTTGGCTTCAGGAGCCCAAAAATTGGATGAATCACACCCTGGAGTTGGCAGCAGCAGCAGCAGGAGCCCAAACATTACTTTAAAGAGACACTGGGGTTGGCTTCAGGAGCCCAAAAATTGGATGATTCACACCCTGGAGTTGGCAGCAGCAGCAGCAGGAGCCCAAACATTACTTTAAAGAGACACTGGGGTTTGCTTCAGGAGCCCAAAAATTGGATGAATCACACCCTGGAGGTGGCAGCAGCAGCAGGAGCCCAAACATTACTTTAAAGAGACACTGGGGTTGGCTTCAGGAGCCCAAAAATTGGATGAATCACACCCCGGAGTTGGCAGCAGCAGCAGGAGCCCAAACATTACTTTAAAGAGACACTGGAGTTGGCTTCAGGAGCCCAAAAATTGGATGAATCACACCCTGGAGTTGGCAGCAGCAGCAGAAGGAGCCCAAATATTACTTTAAAGAGACACTGGAGTTGGCTTCAGGAGCCCAAAAATTGGATGAATCACACCCTGGAGTTGGCAGCAGCAGCAGGAGCCCAAACATTACTTTAAAGAGACACTGGGGTTGGCTTCAGGAGCCCAAAAATTGGATGAATCACACCCTGGAGTTGGCAGCAGCAGCAGGAGCCCAAACATTACTTTAAAGAGACACTGGGGTTGGCTTAAGGAGCCCAAAAATTGGATGAATCACACCCCGGAGTTGGCAGCAGCAGCAGCAGGAGCCCAAATATTATTTTAAAGAGACACTGGAGTTGGCTTCAGGAGCCCAAAAATTGGATGAATCACACCCTGGAGTTGGCAGCAGCAGCAGCAGGAGCCCAAATATTACTTTAAAGAGACACTGGAGTTGGCTTCAGGAGCCCAAAAATTGGATGAATCACGCCCTGGAGTTGGCAGCAGCAGCAGCAGGTGCCCAAATATTACTTTAAAGAGACTCTGGAGTTGGCTTCAGGAGCCCAAAAATTGGATGAATCACACCCTGGAGTTGGCAGCAGCAGCAGGAGCCCAAATATTACTTTAAAGAGACACTGGGGTTGGCTTCAGGAGCCCAAAAATTGGATGAATCACACCCTGGAGTTGGCAGCAGCAGCAGCAGGAGCCCAAATATTACTTTAAAGAGACACTGGGGTTGGCTTCAGGAGCCCAAAAATCGGATGAATCACACCCTGGAGTTGGCAGCAGCAGCAGCAGGAGCCCAAACATTACTTTAAAGAGACACTGGGGTTGGCTTCAGGAGCCCAAAAATTGGATGATTCACACCCTGGAGTTGGCAGCAGCAACAGCAGCAGCAGGAGCCCAAACATTACTTTAAAGAGACACTGGGGTTTGCTTCAGGAGCCCAAAAATTGGATGAATCACACCCTGGAGTTGGCAGAAGTTGGCAGCAGCAGCAGCAGGTGCCCAAATATTACTTTAAAGAGACTCTGGAGTTGGCTTCAGGAGCCCAAAAATTGGATGAATCACACCCTGGAGTTGGCAGCAGCAGCAGGAGCCCAAATATTACTTTAAAGAGACACTGGGGTTGGCTTCAGGAGCCCAAAAATTGGATGAATCACACCCTGGAGTTGGCAGCAGCAGCAGCAGGAGCCCAAACATTACTTTAAAGAGACACTGGGGTTGGCTTCAGGAGCCCAAAAATTGGATGAATCACACCCTGGAGTTGGCAGCAGCAGCAGCAGGAGCCCAAACATTACTTTAAAGAGACACTGGGGTTGGCTTCAGGAGCCCAAAAATTGGATGATTCACACCCTGGAGTTGGCAGCAGCAGCAGCAGGAGCCCAAACATTACTTTAAAGAGACACTGGGGTTTGCTTCAGGAGCCCAAAAATTGGATGAATCACACCCTGGAGTTGGCAGCAGCAGCAGGAGCCCAAACATTACTTTAAAGAGACACTGGGGTTGGCTTCAGGAGCCCAAAAATTGGATGAATCACACCCCGGAGTTGGCAGCAGCAGCAGGAGCCCAAACATTACTTTAAAGAGACACTGGAGTTGGCTTCAGGAGCCCAAAAATTGGATGAATCACACCCTGGAGTTGGCAGCAGCAGCAGAAGGAGCCCAAATATTACTTTAAAGAGACACTGGAGTTGGCTTCAGGAGCCCAAAAATTGGATGAATCACACCCTGGAGTTGGCAGCAGCAGCAGGAGCCCAAACATTACTTTAAAGAGACACTGGGGTTGGCTTCAGGAGCCCAAAAATTGGATGAATCACACCCTGGAGTTGGCAGCAGCAGCAGGAGCCCAAACATTACTTTAAAGAGACACTGGGGTTGGCTTAAGGAGCCCAAAAATTGGATGAATCACACCCCGGAGTTGGCAGCAGCAGCAGCAGGAGCCCAAATATTATTTTAAAGAGACACTGGAGTTGGCTTCAGGAGCCCAAAAATTGGATGAATCACACCCTGGAGTTGGCAGCAGCAGCAGCAGGAGCCCAAATATTACTTTAAAGAGACACTGGAGTTGGCTTCAGGAGCCCAAAAATTGGATGAATCACGCCCTGGAGTTGGCAGCAGCAGCAGCAGGTGCCCAAATATTACTTTAAAGAGACTCTGGAGTTGGCTTCAGGAGCCCAAAAATTGGATGAATCACACCCTGGAGTTGGCAGCAGCAGCAGGAGCCCAAATATTACTTTAAAGAGACACTGGGGTTGGCTTCAGGAGCCCAAAAATTGGATGAATCACACCCTGGAGTTGGCAGCAGCAGCAGCAGGAGCCCAAATATTACTTTAAAGAGACACTGGGGTTGGCTTCAGGAGCCCAAAAATCGGATGAATCACACCCTGGAGTTGGCAGCAGCAGCAGCAGGAGCCCAAACATTACTTTAAAGAGACACTGGGGTTGGCTTCAGGAGCCCAAAAATTGGATGATTCACACCCTGGAGTTGGCAGCAGCAACAGCAGCAGCAGGAGCCCAAACATTACTTTAAAGAGACACTGGGGTTTGCTTCAGGAGCCCAAAAATTGGATGAATCACACCCTGGAGTTGGCAGCAGCAGCAGGAGCCCAAACATTACTTTAAAGAGACACTGGGGTTGGCTTAAGGAGCCCAAAAATTGGATGAATCACACCCCGGAGTTGGCAGCAGCAGCAGCAGGAGCCCAAATATTATTTTAAAGAGACACTGGAGTTGGCTTCAGGAGCCCAAAAATTGGATGAATCACACCCTGGAGTTGGCAGCAGCAGCAGCAGGAGCCCAAATATTACTTTAAAGAGACACTGGAGTTGGCTTCAGGAGCCCAAAAATTGGATGAATCACACCCTGGAGTTGGCAGCAGCAGCAGCAGGAGCCCAAATATTACTTTAAAGAGACTCTGGAGTTGGCTTCAGGAGCCCAAAAATTGGATGAATCACACCCTGGAGTTGGCAGCAGCAGCAGCAGGAGCCCAAACATTACTTTAAAGAGAACCTGGGGTTGGCTTCAGGAGCTTAAAAATTGGATGAATCACACCCTGGAGTTGGCAGCAGCAGCAGCAGGAGCCCAAATATTACTTTAAAGAGACACTGGGGTTGGCTTCAGGAGCCCAATTATTGGATGAATCACACCCTGGAGTTGGCAGCAGCAGCAGCAGGAGCCCAAACATTACTTTAAAGAGACACTGGAGTTGGCTTCAGGAGCCCAAAAATTGGATGATTCACACCCTGGAGTTGGCATCAGCAGGAGCCCAAAAATTGGCCTAAAGACATAAATATGTTTTGCACCATTTGGAAAGTGTAAAACGTGGCACCATGCTGAATCTAGTCGCATGCATCAGGCATTGGTGGGTGGAAATCCTGGCTGATCCATCCCTGATTCATTTTGACAAAGGTGAGTCTCTCCACATTTTTAGTTGACAGACGAGTTCTCCTCGCCGTAACTATGGCCCCCGTCGCACTAAACACCCGCTCAGATGGCACGCTACTTGCCGGGCAGGACAGCTTTTCCAGGGCAAACTCTGCTAGTTGCGGCCACAAATCAAGTTTGGCTGCCCAGAAGTCCAGCGGATCCTCAAGGTATGTTGGCATGGTCATGTCAAAGTATGACATGACCTGCTGGTTCAGGTCCTGCTCCAGGTCTTCCTGCTGCTCATGAGTAGCCTCACTATGCGGGTGTAGAAAGCTACTCATTAGCGACTGAAGACTGAGGCTGCTGCTGCTGATGGAGCTGCTGCTGCTGCTCCTGCCAACCCCCCCCAGCGGCCATGGCAGTGGAAGGTGAGCGCAGAGGTCCCCTCGAGTCAGACCTGCGATAGTATGGACCATGGCGCAGATAGGCATCGGCCAACTGCCTACGTAGAATGTCTTTGTAGTAGTTCAGTTTGTCCTCCCTCTTGGTGGGTTTAAAAAATGCCCCCATTTTGTGCCGGAAGCGAGGGTCCAATAAGGTGGACAGCCAGAAGTCATCCCGCCGACAGATGGAAACAATTCTGGGGTCACTACGCAAGCACGTGAGCATGCTTCCTGCCATTTGCGCAAGTGACTCGGATGGACTACCTGTCTCCATCTCCACTGCATACTGCCACGGTGTGCCCGGGTCCTCTGTCTCGCCTTCCTCAAAAACCTCTAGCTCCTCTGGCTGCTCCTGCTCCTCCTCTCCTGTCCGCTGACTAGATAAACCAGCCATTTCGCCAAGCCTAAACTGTGTTTCGCTGGGCAACTCCTCCTCCTCTTCCTCCTCCTCCTCCTCCTCCAGTTCAGCTCCAACGGGGTTCATGTGGCCGTAAGATATAAATGCCATGTCTCCAGTGCCCTGACCAGCCATGGTTTCCAACATGTGCTGTAGTCCATGAAGCAGTGGAATCACGTCGTTCATCCCGTAATCCTGCCGACTGACAAATAAAGTGGCTTCCTCAAAGGGCCTGAGCAAACGGCAGGTGTCACGTATGAGCTGCCACTGGTTGACACTGAAGTTACACAGGGGAGTCCCCCTATCTGCTTGGATCATCAGGAAATCCGTGATGGCTTTTCTCTGTTCATATAATCGGTCCAACATGTGAAGGGTGGAATTCCAACGGGTGGAAACATCGCAAATCAGACTATGTTGGGGGATACCATTCTGACGCCGTAGCTCAAGTGGCCATGTTACCCTCCTGCGGATGCTTCAGGAGAAACTGCCACACTGCCGAGTAGCTACTTTTCCCACCCCCTGGCCTCACTGATTCACTGCTGCTGTTGCCAACTCCAGGAACCCCTGCCCCACTACCTCCCGATAAGGTAGCCTGCCGCGCAGCAGGTGCTCTACCCCGGCCCCGTTTGGCTCCAGGCTTTACAATTGTGCCCCCATGCTGCCTGCCAACCATGCTGCTAACACCTTGCTGCCTGAGCTGCTGACTCCGGGCCAACCTGCACCCCTCTTCTCCTGATGATGACGATGAAGCCCCTTCATCACCCGGCTCCCAAGTGCGATCGGCTTCATCGTCATCATCATTATCACCGAGTTGTGGCTGTACGTCACTGATGTTCGTGGATTCGTCAACAGTGTCTGGCGCAGGAGCTGGAACGCTCGCAGCACCCACGACACTGTCCACATCACTATTTGTCTGCCTAGCTAAAGAAGCCACCTCCATTTCTTGGCTGGGCAGTAGCTGCTGACTGTCCTCTATCTGATCGTCCTCCTCACTAAAGAGTGGAGCTGAACCCAAAGCATAGGATACGTCGCTGGGGGAGGGAACGGCGTAGGACAGAGACAATGGGAGGACAGGGACTGCTCTCGGGGCATGCCAACTCAGGGTTGTGGCAGAGGAACCTACCGACCCTAGACTGGGGGTCTCAGACGTAAGTTGTGATGATGTTGTTGATGAGCGCGTCAACCAATCTACCACGGCAGATGCGTTACTGGTGGAGACCCGACCGCTAGCAGATACTGGCAGATTAGGTCTCTCAGCGTGACTCCTGCTGCTACTGGCCCCCAGTCTGCTGCGACCTCTGCCTGCGGAATCTTGGCCTCTGCCACACCTCTTTTCACTTCCAGGCACTTGTCTGCCCGACATAGTCTAACTGGCCTGGTAGTAGGTGATATTTTAAGAACCCCCAGGCAGCAGTGGGTCTATATGAAACAGAATATAATGCACACCAAAAGTGAGCAGTAACACTCAGCCTCCAACAGGCCTGCTTAGTGTAACTAAGAGAGCTGCTTAGTGTAAATAAAGAGGGGTATGGTATGTTACAGAATGGGATGCCCCCACAGCAGAGCACCTGGGAGCAGTAGTACTATGCACAGCAAAAGTGTCTTTATCAGGCCAAATTTCTTTTAGAATAGGTGCAAAGGGTTATAGCAGTAAATAGAGGCTGGTGTAGTCACAGAATGGGATGCCCCAACAGGCAGGAGTGCACCTGTGAGCAGTAATACTATGCACAGCAATAGTGTGTTTATCAGGCCAAATTTCTATTAGAATAAGTGCAAAGGGTTATAGCAGTAAATAGAGGCTGGTGTAGTCACAGAATGGGATGCCCCAACAGGCAGGAGTGCACCTGTGAGCAGTAATACTATGCACAGCAAAAGTGTGTTTATCAGGCCAAATTTCTATTAGAATAAGTGCAAAGGGTTATAGCAGTAAATAGAGGCTGGTGTAGTCACAAAATGGGATGCCCCGACAGGCAGGAGTGCACCCGTGAGCAGTAATACTATGCACAGCAAGTGTGTTTATCAGGCCAAATTTCTATTAGAATAAGTGCAAAGGGTTATAGCAGTAAATAGAGGCTGGTGTAGTCACAGAATGGGATGCCCCAACAGGCAGGAGTGCACCTGTGAGCAGTAATACTATGCATAGCAAGTGTGTTTATCAGGCCAAATTTCTATTATAATAAGTGCAAAGGGTTATAGCAGTAAATAGAGGCTGGTGTAGTCACAGAATGGGATGCCCCAACAGGCAGGAGTGCACCTGTGAGCAGTAATACTATGCACAGCAAAAGTGTGTTTATCAGGCCAAATTTCTATTAGAATAAGTGCAAAGGGTTATAGCAGTAAATAGAGGCTGGTGTAGTCACAGAATGGGATGCCCCAACAGGCAGGAGTGCACCTGTGAGCAGTAATACTATGCACAGCAAGTGTGTTTATCAGGCCAAATTTCTATTAGAATAAGTGCAAAGGGTTATAGCAGTAAATAGAGGCTGGTGTAGTCACAGAATGGGATGCCCCAACAGGAGTGCACCTGTGAGCAGTAATACTATGCAAAGCAAAAGTGTGTTTATCAGGCCAAATTTCTATTAGAATAAGTGCAAAGGGTTATAGCAGTAAATATAGGCTGGTGTAGTCACAGAATGGGATGCCCCAACAGGAGTGCACCTGTGAGCAGTAATACTATGCACAGCAAGTGTGTTTATCAGGCCAAATTTCTATTAGAATAAGTGCAAAGGGTTATAGCAGTAAATAGAGGCTGGTGTAGTCACAGAATGGGATGCCCCAACAGGCAGGAGTGCACCTGTGAGCAGTAATACTATGCACAGCAAGTGTGTTTATCAGGCCAAATTTCTATTAGAATAAGTGCAAAGGGTTATAGCAGTAAATAGAGGCTGGTGTAGTCACAGAATGGGATGCCCCAACAGGAGTGCACCTGTGAGCAGTAATACTATGCACAGCAAAAGTGTGTTTATCAGGCCAAATGTCTATTAGAATAAGTGCAAAGGGTTATAGCAGTAAATAGAGGCTGGTGTAGTCACAGAATGGGATGCCCCAACAGGAGTGCACCTGTGAGCAGTAATACTATGCAAAGCAAAAGTGTGTTTATCAGGCCAAATTTCTATTAGAATAAGTGCAAAGGGTTATAGCAGTAAATATAGGCTGGTGTAGTCACAGAATGGGATGCCCCAACAGGAGTGCACCTGTGAGCAGTAATACTATGCACAGCAAGTGTGTTTATCAGGCCAAATTTCTATTAGAATAAGTGCAAAGGGTTATAGCAGTAAATAGAGGCTGGTGTAGTCACAGAATGGGATGCCCCAACAGGCAGGAGTGCACCTGTGAGCAGTAATACTATGTACAGCAAAAGTGTGTTTATCAGACCAAATTTCTATTAGAATAGGTGCAAAGGGTTATAGCAGTAAATAGAGGCTGGTGTAGTCACAGAATGGGATGCCCCAACAGGAGTGCACCTGTGAGCAGTAATACTATGCACAGCAAAAGTGTGTTTATCAGGCCAAATGTCTATTAGAATAAGTGCAAAGGGTTATAGCAGTAAATAGAGGCTGGTGTAGTCACAGAATGGGATGCCCCAACAGGAGTGCACCTGTGAGCAGTAATACTATGCACAGCAAGTGTGTTTATCAGGCCAAATTTCTATTAGAATAAGTGCAAAGGGTTATAGCAGTAAATAGAGGCTGGTGTAGTCACAGAATGGGATGCCCCAACAGGCAGGAGTGCACCTGTGAGCAGTAATACTATGCACAGCAAAAGTGTGTTTATCAGGCCAAATTTCTATTAGAATAAGTGCAAGGGTTATAGCAGTAAATAGAGGCTGGTGTAGTCACAGAATGGGATGCCCCAACAGGCAGGAGTGCACCTGTGAGCAGTAATACTATGCACAGCAAAAGTGTGTTTATCAGGCCAAATTTCTATTAGAATAAGTGCAAAGGGTTATAGCAGTAAATAGAGGCTGGTGTAGTCACAGAATGGGATGCCCCAACAGCCAGGAGTGCACCTGTGAGCAGTAATACTATGCACAGCAAGTGTGTTTATCAGGCCAAATTTCTATTAGAATAAGTGCAAAGGGTTATAGCCGTAAATAGAGGCTGGTGTAGTCACAGAATGGGATGCCCCAACAGGCAGGAGTGCACCTGTGAGCAGTAATACTATGCACAGCAAAAGTGTGTTTATCAGGCCAAATTTCTATTAGAATAAGTGCAAAGGGTTATAGCAGTAAATATAGGCTGGTGTAGTCACAGAATGAGATGCCCCAACAGCCAGGAGTGCACCTGTGAGCAGTAATACTATGCACAGCAAAAGTGTGTTTATCAGGCCAAATTTCTATTAGAATAAGTGCAAAGGGTTATAGCAGTAAATTAGAGGCTGGTGTAGTCACAGAATGGGATGCCCCAACAGGAGTGCACCTGTGAGCAGTAATACTATGCACAGCAAAAGTGTGTTTATCAGGCCAAATTTCTATTAGAATAAGTGCAAAGGGTTATAGCAGTAAATAGAGGCTGGTGTAGTCACAGAATGGGATGCCCCAACAGGAGTGCACCTGTGAGCAGTAATACTATGCACAGCAAAAGTGTGTTTATCAGGCCAAATGTCTATTAGAATAAGTGCAAAGGGTTATAGCAGTAAATAGAGGCTGGTGTAGTCACAGAATGGGATGCCCCAACAGGAGTGCACCTGTGAGCAGTAATACTATGCAAAGCAAAAGTGTGTTTATCAGGCCAAATTTCTATTAGAATAGGTGCAAAGGGTTATAGCAGTAAATAGAGGCTGGTGTAGTCACAGAATGGGATGCCCCAACAGGAGTGCACCTGTGAGCAGTAATACTATGCACAGCAAAAGTGTGTTTATCAGGCCAAATGTCTATTAGAATAAGTGCAAAGGGTTATAGCAGTAAATAGAGGCTGGTGTAGTCACAGAATGGGATGCCCCAACAGGAGTGCACCTGTGAGCAGTAATACTATGCACAGCAAGTGTGTTTATCAGGCCAAATTTCTATTAGAATAAGTGCAAAGGGTTATAGCAGTAAATAGAGGCTGGTGTAGTCACAGAATGGGATGCCCCAACAGGCAGGAGTGCACCTGTGAGCAGTAATACTATGCACAGCAAAAGTGTGTTTATCAGGCCAAATTTCTATTAGAATAAGTGCAAGGGTTATAGCAGTAAATAGAGGCTGGTGTAGTCACAGAATGGGATGCCCCAACAGGCAGGAGTGCACCTGTGAGCAGTAATACTATGCACAGCAAAAGTGTGTTTATCAGGCCAAATTTCTATTAGAATAAGTGCAAAGGGTTATAGCCGTAAATAGAGGCTGGTGTAGTCACAGAATGGGATGCCCCAACAGGCAGGAGTGCACCTGTGAGCAGTAATACTATGCACAGCAAAAGTGTGTTTATCAGGCCAAATTTCTATTAGAATAAGTGCAAAGGGTTATAGCAGTAAATATAGGCTGGTGTAGTCACAGAATGAGATGCCCCAACAGCCAGGAGTGCACCTGTGAGCAGTAATACTATGCACAGCAAAAGTGTGTTTATCAGGCCAAATTTCTATTAGAATAAGTGCAAAGGGTTATAGCAGTAAATTAGAGGCTGGTGTAGTCACAGAATGGGATGCCCCAAAAGCCAGCAGTGCACCTGGGAGCAGTAATACTATGCACAGCAAAAGTGTGTTTATCAGGCCAAATTTCTATTAGAATAAGTGTAAAGGGTTATAGCAGTAAATAGAGGCTGGTGTAGTCACAGAATGGGATGCCCCAACAGGAGTGCACCTGTGAGCAGTAATACTATGCACAGCAAGTGTGTTTATCAGGCCAAATTTCTATTAGAATAAGTGCAAAGGGTTATAGCAGTAAATAGAGGCTGGTGTAGTCACAGAATGGGATGCCCCAACAGGCAAGAGTGCACCTGTGAGCAGTAATACTATGCACAGCAAAAGTGTGTTTATCAGGCCAAATTTCTATTAGAATAAGTGTAAAGGGTTATAGCAGTAAATAGAGGCTGGTGTAGTCACAGAATGGGGTGCCCCAACAGGCAAGAGTGCACCTGTGAGCAGTAATACTATGCACAGCAAAAGTGTGTTTATCAGGCCAAATTTCTATTAGAATAAGTGCAAAGGGTTATAGCAGTAAATAGAGGCTGGTGTAGTCACAGAATGGGATGCCTCACAGCAGACTTGAGATCAGTTCAGTATATATGCACAGTAAGTGTATAAGCAGCCTGAAAACGCTAACAAAGCCAGTCAGCCAGCCAGTAACACTCAGGCTGGATGAAAAAAAATGTGCTGACTTTCTGTCTGTCTCCTGACTGTCTCCTGCCTGTCTCCTGCCTGTCCCTGTCTGTCCCTGGCTCTCTGTCTATCCCTCACTACAGCAGCGTCCTGTCTCTCACGAATGCAATAGAGAAATGAGGAAAAGCAAGATGTCCCCCGACTTAAATAGCGCTGTGACGTCACCGGGCTTGCTGGCTGCTGATAGGCTGCATGTGACTGCCCCAGCTTGCACTGGCGCGGGGTAGATGTCTGGACATGTCCTGTCCGCCATCTTAGAATGCCTGTAATGTAAATGAATTGATTAGAGATGAGCGAACTTTTGAAAAATTCGATTCGACTGATTCGCCAAATTTTCCGACAAAAATCGTTTCGACCCGAATAAATTCGCGACGAATCGCTATTAAAAACGGCTATTTCTGAGCCTCCTAGAGCCTCAATAGGGTTGTAAACCATTCTGCCTTGCTGTAACATGCACAGGATGCGTGCTGGGTTAGTTAAATAATACTTTGAATAAATATCACATGCAGATCAGAGGCATCGCTAATAGAATCACAGAGCGGCACAATTGAATTCAAAAGAGTTGAAGTGGCATCACTATGAGGGGCAGGAACCCAAACATTGCTTTAAAGAGACACTGGAGTTGGCAGCAGCAGGAGCCCAAAAATTGGATGAATCACACCCTGGAGTTGGCAGCAGCAGGAGCCCAAACATTGGCTGAAAGAGACACTGGGGTTGGCTTCAGGAGCCCAAAAATTTGATGAATCACACCCTGGAGTTGGCAGCAGCAGCAGCAGCAGGAGCCCAAACATTACTTTAAAGAGACACTGGGGTTGGCTTCAGGAGCCCAAAAATTGGATGAATCACACCCTGGAGTTGTCAGGAGTTGGCAGCAGCAGCAGCAGGAGCCCAAATATTACTTTAAAGAGACCCTGGGGTTGGCTTCAGGAGCCCAAAAATTGGATGAATCACACACTGGAGTTGGCAGCAGCAGCAGCAGCAGCAGGAGCCCAAACATTACTTTAAAGAGACACTGGGGTTGGCTTCAGGAGCCCAAAAATTGGATGAATCACACCCTGGAGTTGGCAGCAGCAGCAGGAGCCCAAACATTGGCTGAAAGAGACACTGGGGTTGGCTTCAGGAGCCCAAAAATTGGATGAATCACACCCTGGAGTTGGCAGCAGCAGCAGCAGGAGCCCAAACATTACTTTAAAGAGACACTGGGGTTGGCTTCAGGAGCCCAAAAATTGGATGAATCACACCCTGGAGTTGGCAGCAGCAGCAGCCCAAATATACACTGGTGTTGGCTTCAGGAGCCCAAACATTGGATGAATCACACCCTGGAGTTGGCAGGAGTTGGCAGCAGCAGCAGCAGGAGCCCAAATATTACTTTAAAGAGACCCTGGGGTTGGCTTCAGGAGCCCAAAAATTGGATGAATCACACACTGGAGTTGGCAGCAGCAGCAGCAGGAGCCCAAACATTACTTTAAAGAGACACTGGAGTTGGCTTCAGGAGCCCAAAAATTGGATGAATCACACCCTGTGGAGAGTCATGTGGAGAAAAAGTAGCTTAGTTAGTAATATCTACATAAAATTATGAATAAACAAATGCAAAAGTATTGCCAAAGTGAAGTTTTGTTTGAGGGTGTGTTTCCACCTTTTAATTAAATCAGAAACAAGAAGGTATCATTGCCTCTGACTAATTAGCCCTCAAAAATTCTTGGAATTTTTAATCTGGAATCATGTCTGATCCGTCTTATCCAAAGAATATTAATAAAAAGCAAGAGTAACGTAAAGGATTTTTTATCAATACTTACTTGTGGTCCAATGCGGAGGAATGTCTGTAACTGGAGAGCAGCGCCTTAAATCTGTTTTGCACGATCCATCTTTCTTTAGTGTTGGTCTGGCCCCGTCATCTATCTACTGGAATACATAGGGCATTGTTGGGAGGAAAGCATGGCTGATCCATGCGCCATTCATTTCCACGCAGGGCAGTCTCTGGAAAAAAAAAAGTATGTATAAACCAGGGTCTTTTTCATATAAAAACAAATGGTTATTTTTGCTTTTAAACCATATGTTCCACAGCTTTACCAGTCATTGTGTCAGCCAATGAAGCAACTTTGTCTGGAAGTGCTGCAAAAGCAGTCCACTGCATCACAAGTGGCATCTGACACCCCCAGTCAACTGTCTGTCTGTTATGCTTTGGGTTCAGCTCCACTATCCATTGATGAAGATCTGATAATCATAAAATTCAGCAGCTACTGCCCAGCCAAGAAGTGGAGGAGACACTCGCCTCTTCTTCCACTAGCCGGCAATTAGTGATGAGGAGAGTGTCGTGGGAGGAGGTGTTGCAAGCCGAGGTAGTGGAAGAGGGTCCCTGGAGTCTGCGGCGGTGGCGGCGGCAGCAGCAGCAGCAGTGAATTATTGCGGACTGTTGTTAGGAAAAATCAGCTACTCAGCGATGTGGCAGTGTTTCATGCAGCATCCTGTGGAGAAAAAGTAGGTTAGTTAGTGTATATACATAAAATTATGAATAGACAAATGCAATAGTATTGCCAAAGTGAAGTTTTGTTTGAGGGTGTGTTTCCACCTTGTCATTTAATCAGAAACAACTAGCTATCATTTGCCTCTGAATAATTAGCCCTCAAAAATTCTTGGAATTTTTAATCTTGATGTCTGAGGGATTTCTCCTCTCAGACAGCGTCACCATAAGTCCAGCCTGCTGCATTACACTTGGAAGAACATCTTGTTTGCACTGCGACAAGGAAGCCAGAGTCATGCGTCCTGACATGGCACACGTGTTCAGTCTAGTTTTGAAGTCTTGCCCCCATCTGAAAGACATCCGAACAACAGGAAAGAAAGTTAGCATGCACTTCTGGCACTCCTACACCACCAAGCACAACCTTATTGAGCCTCAGCGTCACAACGGTGTACCCCACCATAGTCTGATTTGCGATGTTTCCACCCGTTGGAATTCCACCCTCCATATGCAGGATCCACTATAGCAGTGGTCCCCAACCCTGTCCTCAAGGCCCACCAACAGGCCAGGTTTTGCAGATCTCCACAAAGATGCACAGGTGGAGTAATTAGTGCAGCTGCAGAGCAATAGAGCTGGCTATTTGGAGATCCAAAAAACATGACATTTTGGTGGGCCTTGAGGACAGGGTTGAGGACCACTGCACTATAGGAACAGAGAAAAGCCATCACGGATTTCTGGATGATCCAAACGGATAGGGGGACACCCCTGTGTAAATTCAATGTAAACCATTGGCAGCTCATACGTGACACCGACCGTGTGCTCAGGCCCTTTGAGGAAGCTACGTTATTAGTCAGTTGCCAGGACTATGAGATGAACGATGAGATTCCACTGCTTCATGTACTACAACACATGTTGGAAACCATGGCTGGTCAGGGCACTGGAGACATGGCACATACATTTCACAGCCACATGAAGCCTGTGGGGGCTGAAGTGGAGGAGGAGGAGGGGGTGGGGCACAGCAAACCACAGTTTAGGTTTCACAAAATGACCATTTTATCTAGTCATCTGACAGGAGAGGAGGAGCAGGAGCAGCCACAGGAGCTAGAGGGTTGTGAGGAAGGCGAGACAGAGGACCCAGACACACCGTGGCAGTTTACAGTGGAGATGGAGACAGGTAGTCCCTCCGAGTCACTTGCACAAATGGCACGATGCATGCTCACATGCTTGCGTACTAGTGAGCGCAGAATTGTCTCCATTTGTCAGCGGGAAGACTTCTGGCTCTCCAACTTATTGGACCCTCACTTCCGGCACAAAATGGGGGCATTTTTTACGCCCACTGAGAGGGAGGAAAAACTGACCTACTACAGAGACATCCCACGTAGTCAGTTGGGCGATGTCTATCTGCGCCATGGCCCATACTCCCGCAGGTCTGACTCGGGGGGACCTCTGCGATCACCTTACACTGCCATGGCTGCTGGGGGGGTGGAAGGAGCAGCAGCAGCAGGAGCAGCAGCAGCAGCAGCAGCAGCTCCATCAGCAGCAGCCTCAGTCTTCAGTCGCTAGTGAGTAGCTTTCTACACCCGCATAGTGAGTCTACTCATGAGCAGCAGGAAGACCTGGAGCTGGACCTCAAACAGCAGGTCATGTCATACCTTGACATGACCATGCCAACACACCTTCAGGATCCACTGGATTTGCTGGGAAGCAAAACTTGACTTGTGTCCGCAACTAGCAGAGTTTGCCCCGGAAAAGCTGTACTGGCCGGACAGTAGTTGATTTAGATGGCAACTGGGCTGCTCTATATAACGAAGCAAAATGGCAAATTTACCTCACTATATAAGCTATTGCCCCTCAGATTTACACAAAGGCTGCTCTATATTATGCTGCAAAATGGCAAATTTACCTCACAATATAAGCTATTGCCCCTCAGATTTACACAGGGGCTGCTCCATATAATGGTGCAAAACCATGAATTTACCTCATAATATAAACTATTGCCCCTCAGATTTACACAGGGCCTGCTCTATATAACGAAGCAAAATGGCAAATTTACCTCACTATATAAGCTATTGCCCCTCAGATTTACACAGGGGCTGCTCTATATTATGCTGCAAAATGGCAAATTTACCTCACAATATAAGCTATTGCCCCTCAGATTTACACAGGGCCTGCTCTATATAACGAAGCAAAATGGCAAATTTACCTCACTATATAAGCTATTGCCCCTCAGATTTACACAGGGCTTGCTCTATATAACGAAGCAAAATGGCAAATTTACCTCACTATATAAGCTATTGCCCCTCAGATTTACACAGGGGCTGCTCTATATTATGCTGCAAAATGGCAAATTTACCTCACAATATAAGCTATTGCCCCTCAGTACACAGGGATGCTCCATATAATGGTGCAAAACCATGAATTTACCTCATAATATAAACTATTGCCCCTCAGATTTACACAGGGCCTGCTCTATATAACGAAGCAAAATGGCAAATTTACCTCACTATATAAGCTATTGCCCCTCAGATTTACACAGGGGCTGCTCTATATTATGCTGCAAAATGGCAAATTTACCTCACAATATAAGCTATTGCCCCTCAGATTTACACAGGGCCTGCTCTATATAACGAAGCAAAATGGCAAATTTACCTCACTATATAAGCTATTGCCCCTCAGATTTACACAGGGCTTGCTCTATATAACGAAGCAAAATGGCAAATTTACCTCACTATATAAGCTATTGCCCCTCAGATTTACACAGGGGCTGCTCTATATTATGCTGCAAAATGGCAAATTTACCTCACAATATAAGCTATTGCAGCTCTATATAAATAAAAATAAATAAATAAAAAAAGGGCCTGTAGAAGCTTATTTAGTATAACAGATAGGGTGACATGTGCTGGTTTGGGATGCCCATATGGGCTAGTGTTTTGGCAGCAGTACAAAAACCAATGCAAAATGCAATAGCTTAATAAAGCTGATGCTGATCAACGCTTATTTAGTATAACAGATGGGGTGCAACATGCAGGTTTGGGATGCCCTGTGGCCTGGTGTATTTAAAGCAGACCAAAACCAATTCAAAATGCAATAACTTAATAAAGCTGAGGCTGTAGATGCTTATTTAGTATAAACAGGTAGGGTGCAAGGTGCAGCTTTGGGGTGCCCTGCGGCCTGGTTAAATGAAAGCAGTCAAAAAGGAAGTGCAAACTGAAGTAGCTTAATGAAGCTGATGCTGATCAACACTTATGTTGTATACCAGAAAGGGTGCAAGGTGCAGCTTTGGGGTGCCCTGCAGCCTGGTTTATTAAAAGCAGTCCAAAACAAGTGCAAACTGAAGCAGCTTAATAAAGCAGCTGATGCTGATCAACGCTTATGTTGTATAACAGATAGGGTTAAAAATAGCATGTGCCTTGGGATGCCCGTGTGGCCTGTTATATTTCAAGCTGAACAAAAAGTAACAATAATCCAAGTATGAGACATAATTTTGACCTTCTTTACAGCGCCATACTTTGAAAAAAAAACCTTAATTTCATGCCGATCAATCCAAAGGTCAATGCCCCTAACAAAAATAGTGTTCGGCATAAGTTTTCCTTCTGGAAGGACGTAACCTTTAGTTTACATGGTTGGGGTAGGTTATCTTACAAATTGGGATACCCCAGGCAGCAGTGTCATTGAAAGAGACAGATTGTAATGCAGGCCATACGCAAGCAGAGAAACTCAGGCTGCAACAGGCCTATTTAGTTTACATGGTTGGAGTAGGTTATCTTACAAATTGGGATACCCCACTGTATATGAAACCGAATATAAATGCACACCCAAAAGTGGACAATCAGCCTCCAAGAGGCCTGCTTAGTTTAAATAAGAGAGCTGCTTAGCTTAAATAAGAGAGCTGCTTAGTGTAAATAAGAGGCATGCTTAGTTTAAATAAGAGAGCTGCTTAGTGTAAATAAGAGGCCTGCTTAGTTTAAATAAGAGAGCTGCTTAGTATGGTAGGTAGGTTATGTTATGTTACAGAATGGGATGCCCCAAAGCTGACTTGAGATCAGTATATATGCACACAGCAGCAGTGTGTAAGCAGGCTCATACAGGCCAAATTTCTTTAAATAACTGTGCAGCTTAGAGTAAATACAGAGGCTAATGGTATGTTACAGAATGGGATGCCCCAAAAAGGAGTGCACCTGGCAGGCAGCAGTAAGAATATGCACAGCAAAAGTGTCTTTATCAGGCCTAATTTCAATTATAATAAGTGCAAATGGTTATATGGTCTTAAACAGAGGCTGCTGTAGTCACAGAATGGGATGCCACAACAGAAGTGGACCTGGCAGGGTCTTGTAGTGCTATGCCCAGCAAAAGTGTCTTTATCAGGCCTAATTTCAATTATAATAAGTGCAAATGGTTATATGGTCTTAAACAGAGGCTGCTGTAGTCACAGAGTGGGATGCCCCAAAAAAGAAGTGGACCTGGCAGGGTCCAGTAGTGCTATGCCCAGCAAAAGTGTCTTTATCAGGGCTAATTTCAATTATAATAAGTGCAAATGGTTATATGGTCTTAAACAGAGGCTGCTGTAGTCACAGAATGGGATGCCACAACAGAAGTGGACCTGGCAGGGTCCAGTAGTGCTATGCCCAGCAAAAGTGTCTTTATCAGGCTAATTTCAATTATAATAAGTGCAAATGGTTATATGGTCTTAAACAGAGGCTGCTGTAGTCACAGAATGGGATGCCCCAAAAAAGAAGTGGACCTGGCAGGGTCCAGTAGTGCTATGCCCAGCAAAAGTGTCTTTATCAGGGCTAATTTCAATTATAATAAGTGCAAATGGTTATATGGTCTTAAACAGAGGCTGCTGTAGTCACAGAATGGGATGCCACAACAGAAGTGGACCTGGCAGGGTCCAGTAGTGCTATGCCCAGCAAAAGTGTCTTTATCAGGCTAATTTCAATTATAATAAGTGCAAATGGTTATATGGTCTTAAACAGAGGCTGCTGTAGTCACAGAATGGGATGCCACAACAGAAGTGGACCTGGCAGGGTCCAGTAGTGCTATGCCCAGCAAAAGTGTCTTTATCAGGCTAATTTCAATTATAATAAGTGCAAATGGTTATATGGTCTTAAACAGAGGCTGCTGTAGTCACAGAATGGGATGCTCCAAAAAAGAAGTGGACCTGACAGGGTCCAGTAGTGCTATGCCCAGCAAAAGTGTCTTTATCAGGGCTAATTTCAATTATAATAAGTGCAAATGGTTATATGGTCTTAAACAGAGGCTGCTGTAGTCACAGAATGGGATGCCCCAAAAAAGAAGTGGACCTGGCAGGGTCCAGTAGTGCTATGCCCAGCAAAAGTGTCTTTATCAGGGCTAATTTCAATTATAATAAGTGCAAATGGTTATATGGTCTTAAACAGAGGCTGCTGTAGTCACAGAATGGGATGCCACAACAGAAGTGGACCTGGCAGGGTCCAGTAGTGCTATGCCCAGCAAAAGTGTCTTTATCAGGCTAATTTCAATTATAATAAGTGCAAATGGTGATATGGTGTTAAACAGAGGCTGCTGTAGTCACAGAATGGGATGCCCCAAAAAAGAAGTGGACCTGGCAGGGTCCAGTAGTGCTATGCCCAGCAAAAGTGTCTTTATCAGGGCTAATTTCAATTATAATAAGTGCAAATGGTTATATGGTCTTAAACAGAGGCTGCTGTAGTCACAGAATGGGATGCCCCAAAAAAGAAGTGGACCTGGCAGGGTCCAGTAGTGCTATGCCCAGCAAAAGTGTCTTTATCAGGCCTAATTTCAATTATAATAAGTGCAAATGGTTATATGGTCTTAAACAGAGGCTGCTGTAGTCACAGAATGGGATGCCCCAAAAAAGAAGTGGACCTGGCAGGGTCCAGTAGTGCTATGCCCAGCAAAAGTGTCTTTATCAGGGCTAATTTCAATTATAATAAGTGCAAATGGTTATATGGTCTTAAACAGAGGCTGCTGTAGTCACAGAATGGGATGCCCCAAAAAAGAAGTGGACCTGGCAGGGTCCAGTAGTGCTATGCCCAGCAAAAGTGTCTTTATCAGGGCTAATTTCAATTATAATAAGTGCAAATGGTTATATGGTCTTAAACAGAGGCTGCTGTAGTCACAGAATGGGATGCCCCAAAAAAGAAGTGGACCTGGCAGGGTCCAGTAGTGCTATGCCCAGCAAAAGTGTCTTTATCAGGGCTAATTTCAATTATAATAAGTGCAAATGGTTATATGGTCTTAAACTGAGGCTGCTGTAGTCACAGAATGGGATGCCCCAAAAAAGAAGTGGACCTGGCAGGGTCCAGTAGTGCTATGCCCAGCAAAAGTGTCTTTATCAGGGCTAATTTCAATTATAATAAGTGCAAATGGTTATATGGTCTTAAACAGAGGCTGCTGTAGTCACAGAATGGGATGCCCCAAAAAAGAAGTGGACCTGGCAGGGTCCAGTAGTGCTATGCCCAGCAAAAGTGTCTTTATCAGGGCTAATTTCAATTATAATAAGTGCAAATGGTTATATGGTCTTAAACAGAGGCTGCTGTAGTCACAGAATGGGATGCCCCAAAAAAGAAGTGGACCTGGCAGGGTCCAGTAGTGCTATGCCCAGCAAAAGTGTCTTTATCAGGGCTAATTTCAATTATAATAAGTGCAAATGGTTATATGGTCTTAAACTGAGGCTGCTGTAGTCACAGAATGGGATGCCCCAAAAAAGAAGTGGACCTGGCAGGGTCCAGTAGTGCTATGCCCAGCAAAAGTGTCTTTATCAGGCTAATTTCAATTATAATAAGTGCAAATGGTTATATGGTCTTAAACAGAGGCTGCTGTAGTCACAGAATGGGATGCCCCAAAAAAGAAGTGGACCTGGCAGGGTCCAGTAGTGCTATGCCCAGCAAAAGTGTCTTTATCAGGCTAATTTCAATTATAATAAGTGCAAATGGTTATATGGTCTTAAACAGAGGCTGCTGTAGTCACAGAATGGGATGCCCCAAAAAAGAAGTGGACCTGGCAGGGTCCAGTAGTGCTATGCCCAGCAAAAGTGTCTTTATCAGGCCTAATTTCAATTATAATAAGTGCAAATGGTTATATGGTCTTAAACAGAGGCTGGTGTAGTCACAGAATGGGATGCCTCACAGCAGGCTTAAGATCAGTTCAGTATATATGCACAGTTAGTTAGTATAAGCAGCCTGAAAACGCTAACAAAGCCTGTCAGCCAGCTAGTAACACTCAGGCTGGATGAAAAAAAAAAAAAAAATCTTCCTGTGACAGCCTCCGATTTTCCCTACCTTTCCCTGTTTTCGCTGACTTTCTGTCTGTCTCCTGTCTGTCTCCTGTCTGTCTCCTGCCTGTCTCCAGCCTGTCCCTGTCTGTCCCTGCCTGTCTAACTGCCTCTCTCCCTCAGCTACACAGCGTTCTGTCTCTCACGAATGCAATAGAGAAATGAGGAAGGAAAAGCAAGATGGCCGAATTAAATAGCGCTGTGACGTCACCGGGCTTACTGGCTGCTGATAGGCTGCATGTGACTGCCCCAGCTTGCACTGGCGCGGGATAGATGTCCAGACATGTCCCGTCCGCCATCTTAGAATGCCTGTAAATGTAAATGAATGGATGTTAAAGGAAAACTTTGAGCGATCGAATCGCGGGGAAATTCGGATTCGATCCGAATCGAATTTTTCCTGAAATTCGGATCGAATCCGGGTTCGTCCGGATCGATTCGCTCATCCCTAGAATTGATGTTAAAGGAAAACTTTAGAGGAGCGATCGAAGCACGGGGAAATTCGGATTCGATCCGAATCGAATTTTTCATGAAATTCGGATCGAATCCGGGTTCGTCCGGATCGATTCGCTCATCCCTAACAGCAACACAAAGTAGCAAGTATTTGTGAAATGTAAAGGATATGATACATGCTGCACAACCTCTTGTTGCTTCGGAAGAGGAGTCTCCTTTTCTGAAGCAACACGAGGTTGCAAATTGCGCAGGAGTAATGACGGCTCTTTGGGTGTGGAGACTGGAACAACTGATGTGAGTACACTCTGTTTCCATCTTATGCTGCCATTTGTGTATTTTTGCTCTGCTCCCGGGGGGGGGGGGGCATTTTTTTATATCGATGATATTTATGTTCAGTGGGGTTTTGATTATTATGCTGGTGGGGGCAAAGTTTTTTTTTTACAGTTTTGTCCCTTCTCAGCTTGTACTAGTTTTACAAGGTTTCCCACTCAAGGCTGATGTGGCTGTTCACTGCCTAGTGGGTATTTTTGTGTGTTAGGTAGTTATATTCTTGTGATGTATATGTCTGATGTATTTCTATTAGATTATTAAATAAAACGGTTATATTTTTTGTATACAGAATTATTCTTTTGGTTTTTGGTGCACAGGGTTTAGGCCAGGGTTTTTCTTGATTTAATTTGCACTGATATGAAATTATTTTGTGTTTGTTTGTGTGAAGTGCAGACCTAAATCCCATCTTGGGCTGTTCTGTTATCCTAATCCACAAATTCTCTCCCATCCGTGCTTCTTGATTATCATACACTACCGTGCTCCCTTCTAGCAGTGAAAGGCCCAGAGTTATATCAAACAGTGCTGGTGGCATTCATATGAGACTGGCAGGGCTCAGTTCAGCGGTGGTAATAAAAGACCAGGTCTGGAGTGTGCATGCGCACGGAGCGTGGATGGAGGCTTAAATCAGCGCTCCTCTAGACCCTGTCTCCCTGGCCTCCTACAGCCCACAGCAACCAGCGGTTTGGGGCTCCGCTGCCTTGGGCAGACCCCAGGACCCCCCTAACCAACTTTCAGCAAGGTCCGAAGGGGTCCCAAATTCATGCTTCCAGCAGCAGGCAGTGAGGGACGGCCGCCGCCATCTTGAATATGGCCGCCCCTGCCCTGCTCAGCCTGCGTCCTCTCCCCGCTGCCTCGGGCAGACCCCAGGACCCCCCTCACCAACCTTCAGCAGGACCCGAAGGGTCCCGAAATATCGCTGTCAGCAGCAGGCAGTGAGGGACGGCCGGCGCCATCTTGAATAGGGCTGCCCCTGCCCAGCTCAATCTGCATCCTCCCTAGCACTCCCCTGTACATCTCGGGGACAGGTGCATCACAAACGGGGGACCCTGCAATTAAGAAGTCTGATTGGTGGTCCTACAACATTATAGGGGCCCAAGCAATGGGGCGGCCCTATCCCTCCTGGCAGCAGAAAGTTGGAGGGGTCCCAGGCCAGCAAGGCTGCAGCCAGCAGCCCAAGTCCCACCTCTGAGTCCACAAGCACGGCTTCGCTGGTAGCCCATTCCAGCACTGAAGGGGTGTCTTCTCTCAGTGGACTTCTGCACAGACGCCAGGAAGCACGGCAAGTAACGCTACTCATCTTTTTTTTGCATGCTCTCTATCATTGCTTCCTATAGAGGCCCTCACTCCTAGCTCTTGGGCCCTCTTAAAGGATGAGTTTGGTGCTTCCACTGACTGCCCTTCAAAAGCTAGCCTTTAGCCTCTGATTTGTTCGCCTACTCAAGCTTCTAGCTAAACCCTACGGTGAGGCATTTTTCGCTGCCGGCGGCCTTGCCACGCTGTTCCGCCTAACCCTGGCATTATCTCTGATGACGCTCTACATTTAAGATGGAAGTATCTGCACCCTCCCAAGGTGATCCTTAAGTCTCCTCTGACGTTCTGCCAGAAGACGAGTCCTGGATGGACTACTCTCTGCATGGTTCGCCGGCCACTCTGACCAGAGGTTTGAGGCATCCACACCACAAGAATTGGAGAATGTTCTGGCCTCGACGGGTTTAAAAGCTTAAGCCTTAGTGCCACCCCCCCCCCTCCGCAAAAGAAGAGAGCACTCTCCTTCTCGCCAGTGCCCAAAGATAAACGCGGTCCAGGGAGTAGCCCTCCATCTACAAACAAGTCAGTGACTGCTTTGTCCCATAATTTTGGTAAGCCGGTCCCTGGTGAAGGGTGATGAGTACGATTCCCAGTGTGTTATACAAGGGCTCTTACCCTCCACCTTGATCCTGTGGTGTTTACACAAGATGTTTATTCCACAGTTCCCTTTTAGTGTTGTTTGATTTTCAACCAAGATTTCATGTTGAGCCGGGCACTTATTTTACTTGTGCATCCTCCTTTTATAAATAATTCCCTTGGTTCATAAACAAAAAAGTTTTGCAAAGTTTAACTTTGAAATTCAGATGAGTATCCTCGCCCTTATTCCATAGAATGTTACCTGAATGTATTACTTCTTGCTGTTTAATGGTTTGCTAATTGTTTCGCGGGCCGGTGGCCCAGGTTCTGAGACTTGAACACTCCAAGCTTCCCAACCTGTTGGTTTTTCTGCCGAATTGGGAAGCTCTTGATACTGACCCACCTTTGTGGGTCAGCCAATCTTCTTGGATAACACAGGGTCAGTAAGCTCTGATACCCTGCTTTGGGAAGCCCATAAAGCCGTAATCCGAGGTCATTTGTTCCAAGAATCAGCCCGACGAAAGGCCGTGTATAAGAAGCAACTCAATACATTACTGGACGCATATCACTTAGCCTCTTCTGATTATAAGATCCACCCAACTAGACGTAATAGGATTGCTCTTAATCAGGCCGGTGACCGGCTTAATATGTGCCTCTCCAATGAGGCCGAACGTCAAATAAACAGATCCAGGTTTAGGTGGTATCATCTCAGTAATAAACCAAACACCCCTCTGGCCAGAAGGCTTAAAGGAGTCACGTAAATGGTTAAACCACCGCGCATTAAGACCCTTTCAAGTAATCCAGCGAGGGTGGTGGCGACGTTCAGTAAGCATCTTGAGGACTTTTACAAACCTAAGACTGCACTTAATGAGCGCCTCACTGAAAAGCTGATAGGTCAACTACAACTACCTTATCTTCCTGAGGAGGTCAGGGCCTCACTAGAGAGGCCGGTTCAGCTTTCTGAGGTCCAGGAAGCCATTAACTCTCTAAAGATAGGGAAACAGCTGGGCCCAGATGGTTTGACTGATATTCAGGATACTCTTCCAACCGGTTTACTCTTGGCAAAGGCACCAGACAAGGTTGTCCCCTTTCCCCTCTACTATTTGCGCTCGCCATTGAGCCCCTCTCCAAGCTGATTCAGACTAACATCAATATTAAGGGGATAAAGATAGGAGCCTATGACCACAAGATTTCCCTATTTGCAGATGATATTTTAATGCTTGTATCACATCCCTCCCGAACGTTCTCCACACCCTAGATGACTTTTCCAAAATATCCGACCTGCAAATGAATGCCTCAAAGTCTCAAGTGCTCAATATCTCTCTCCCTGAGAGTACATTGACCACGCTCAAATCTTCTTTTGGCTTCTCTTGGCAAAAGCACCACCTTAAATATCTGGGTGTCCGACTAACAGCTAATTACGATTCCCTTTACGCCGCCAACTACCTCGCCATGGCTAAGGATCTTCATGCTCTAATATCCACCTGGGCTAGATTACACCTGTCATGGCTGGGTAGGATAACGGCTGTAAAGATGACGTGGCTTCCTAAAATGCTCTATTTTTTTCGGGTCCTTCCAATCCCAATCCTGGCTTCCTTTATTAAAGGTCTCCAAGCGTCTTTAAACTCCTTTATCTGGGGGAAGCAAACACCTCGGGTTAATCGGGGGACTCTATACAGACCCAAGCAGCAGGGGGGCCTTGGGGTTCCCAACTTAGCACGTTACTACTCTGCCTGTCACATTGCCCAATTGTCTGCCGTCCACACTGGAATAGAAAGGCCATTGTGGTTAGACATTGAACAGACCAGCTGCTCTCCGTTAGAGATTGAGAACTTGCTATGGTTGCCTCCACTGGCTTACAAAGACAACCCTGTTTTGAACCACTCCCTCAGGATATGGAAGACAAATAGATTTAAAGGAAACCTCTCCTCCCCTCAGACCCCCTTGCTCTCTATATTTGGCAATCCCGAATTCCTCTCGGCCTTCCCGGAGCCGTTGGCTTTCTCCTGGTGGAGGGCACACAACTTAACAAAGTTCAAAGATTTTTTAACTCATAGGGGTATGATAACCTTCTCTGAGCTCCAATCCCTTAGGGACAATCCATGCAAAGAATATCTCCGCTTCCTGCAAATTACACATTATATAGGCACTAAAACTAGGTCGGGATCAGTATCAAGAGCTTCTTCCCCCTTTGAGTCTATTTGTGGGACGCAGCCTCTAGGTAAAGCGACGGTATCCAAGCTATACAAGCTAATGTGCGAGGCAGATGGGAAATCCCTTCCGGCCTACACCAGATAGGCAAATGATCTTGGTACAAACCTCTCGGAAGAGGACTGGAAAGCAGTATGGAGGAACTAATTTACTAAATTCCTGCACACAGGCGCCCAGGAGGTTAATACCAAAGTTCTGCTTCGCTGGTATCTAGTTCCAGAGAGAATTCACAGGTTCTACCCTTATTACTCTCCAGAATGCTTCAGAAACTGTTGTAAGCAAGGAACCTACCTTCATACTGTATTTGGTGGGAATGCAGGCTAGTTAACCAGTTCTGGGCCAAGGTTTTTTATCTTATATTGTAGGCAACAGGCCTGCATCTGACCCCCACACCTCAATTAGCCATTCTTAACCTAAGACCTCCCGACTGCTCCAAAACACAGTTTGAGCTTGTGAGACAGCCGCTAAAATGATCATTGCTCAATCATGGAAGAGCAGGTCCATTCCCAGCATAAGCCTCATACCTTGCATAAACGAGGTAATGCTCTTTGAAAAGATGGCTGCCTCAATGCAGGGCGATCTCACTCCATTCCTAGCTATCTGGGAAGGTTGGATCACCGATTTCCAGCCTAAAAATGTTGGTCTTCAACTATTTGTAACCTAGCTCCAGGTGACGTCCTCTTTAAGTTAGTCGTAATATGGACACCCACCCCTCTCCCCCCTCCCCTCGTCTTTCTATCCTTCGTTATTCTTCTTATCCGCTTATCTTACCCCACCTTAAACCTTTTTAGCCGCTGCCGATTTCCAATTGCGCTGAATGCTTTGTATAAGAACTTAATTGTGCTCTATTCTGTACAAGTATGCTTTCAACTGGATGTGATTTTTTCTACTTATATTACAAATTGTAATGTAAGCTGTTTTCAGATGTAACACTTGCATATCTTTAATAAAAATATTGTTGAAAAAAAAAAGAGCCTTGATTCAAAGACACATTCATCCGGACTTCCGTAGCTTTCTGTGAAAGTTTTGGTGGGTGTTTGTTATTATCGTACTTTTTTTCGTTCATTTTTCATTCGTACGAACGTTCGGGAATGCGCTTTCGATGAACAGAAGGAACATTTCCGTTAGTTCGGATCATTTTCCAAACAAAATCGGAAATTTTCAGTTCGTTCAGAAAACTTCAGTTGTTGGGATGGGTTTCTGTCTGATTCAGAGAGCTGATTTCCGACGGACCACCACCCTATAAATCCGTTTCATTTCCGATCCACCTACGAGACCTTTGAGGGCTCGGATTGCTATTGTTGAACATGTTTTGCGGCTATGTGGAGGAGTCTGCGTGCCTTTAGCACCAAGGCATTGCATGTATCAGCATGGCCGAGCCCATACATTGTATAGCAATGCATACCTGAATCAATACATTTCATGTATGCCTTATAGATGCATTTTAATGCTGACCTTAATTAGTCCTTAGCATGTAAACATTTATTTTTCCACACATCCATATAATTGCTATATTTTTTTAGACTTATGTCCTTTGTGAATTATATTTGGATTGTTGAACTTGAATCTTAATTTGTTGTTATTGTTTTAGTCGGTTATCTTTGCTTTGTGTAATTATTTTATATTTGGTTGCAGGAACCGCAAGATGTGCCACTCACACAACATAAAAGCAGTGATTGGTCCAGCTATGCGATTCCTCGGTGTTCTTGCAGAGCATCCAGGGTCGGCCCATGATGCTTATATATTGCAGAGCTCCGGCTTATTTCGTCAGTTTGAGTCAGGAGAATTATCTGGTGAATGGCTCCAGGGTAAGTTTGCTCACATTCCATCAATCCATTTTCACTCTATGGCAATGAATATAGTTGATGACTCAACCTATTGCTGTTTTTAGCCCTTGATGACATGTTAAACAATATTGTAGCTTAGAATGTGTATTTTATGTTAGTATTTTTAAATTCTTTCAGGGGATTCTGGATATCCACTCCTGCCCTTGCTCTTGAGGCCCATTCTTTGCCTGCAGAATGCGGGCCAGGGGTTCTCTAATCGGGCACTATGCAAAACCCGGCTCATGGTGGCAAGGGCCCTCTGGCTTTTGAAGTCCAGATTTAGGTGTTTGGACCATACAGGGGGGGGGGGGCACTGCAGTATGACCCCAACAAGGTTATACCAATATTTTAATTTAAGTTTTTAACAGGGACCACACATGCCAGAGTGGCACAACTGAATGTCAGGGTTCTTCAGTTGGTGGGAGAGATGCAGGAGCTGCGCAACTTGTTGGGGACCACAGATGAAGAATAATGTTCTGTGGCCTGCCATTGCTATGTATTTTGTTTTTTATAGTTGTAAAAATTTGAAATTTTCAAAATTTTAATAAATTTTATATTTTATGATGGAATCCAAAAAAAAATGTTACAGTGTCATTTCATTTACAAAATACATTAACACAAAACTAATGCTCCCAGAAATAGTTAAAGATGAATATTCACATGACCGAGAAGTGATTTGGGTGAGCTTTAAGGTTCCAAAAGGGAAGATGGAGGATAGTGCTAAGTGGTTTGGGTAAGCTTTAAGGTTCCAAAAGGGAAGATGGAGAATAGTGATTTAGCTAAACATTGTAGTAGAAGTGAGGGTGGCAAATATGTAGGCAAGCACTTTAATGAGTTAAGTTTGTAGTGCGCAGGCGCAAGATTGTAAGGATTTCCGTCTGGACGAATATTTATTGAAAAGGGAAACAGAATCGAACGGGAAACGTAAAGGATTCGTTGGAGGATACGATGGGAAAAGGGCAAAAATGAAAGCCTACGTTGTAACGTAGATGGATGGATGGAAAATGACATCCTCGTATTCATAATCTGCCGTACGAACAGACGGAAACTTTACAGAAGGTTTTCAATGCATGCATAGAATCGCTCGTACGCTCATACGAGAACGGAAACATTTTACAAAAAAAACAGATTGGCACTAAAACGGAAGTTTTTTTTGTCTCTCTGAATTGAGCCTCAGGTCTGTCAGGGTTGACCACAGTGGCAGTCATTTGAGGCCACAAAAGTATGGATTTTATAGCAGCCACAGTTTTTTATTTTTGAAAAATATGGAAAATTATGTATCACTTTATGTACGATTCAGAAATACTTACTACTTGGTGTTGCACTGTCACATAATTTGGAAAGTATCATAACAAAAGTTTTAGATGTTTAGATCCCACAGGCTAGTACTAAAGTCTCACCAAAAGTAAGTTTACAGGTAAGCCTTAAAGTCTCTGTTCACACTTCCTCCCTCCCTTATTCCCATTAATAAGCATTTCCCAGCTTACACATAAATAGTTTATATATTTCTTGCAAAGCATGTTTCTTCTTTTCAATTTCTGGGTCGTTGCTGAGCTGGAAAGGGCATGTTATGGTTCAGCTATGAGTCATGAGCAAGCTCTGGTCAGAAAAAGCTGTGGGACCACTGCTTTTTGTCATGCTCACTCATGCTGAGAGCAGTAATGGATAGAGTGGCTGTTAGACCACTTTTTTGCATGGTCCAGGAAAAATGGAGATTAAAGGAGTTGCAAACTTTGGAGGCCTGCAACGGATTTTACCCAGCACTGCAGGAAATGGAGGAGAAGCACATGTGACAGGCATCAGGTGAGCTGCTTTCTGCCTTTTTATTGCTGTTGGGTTTAGAGTGTCCTTAATATACACACAGCTAGTTGTCTGTCTCAGCATTTTGAACTGTTGGTAGTGCCATAGGCAGACAGCTGGCTTTACATGAACAGATCAATTGGATGTTCACTCAGCGAGAGACTGACCATACCAATCATCTGTGATTGAGCGACTGGTTCAGATGCCAAGAAATTGTTGGCCAACTGGTCACCAGATCATTCACTAATGTGATCGCTTGTGCTCATAGCAAACACTTTTTTAGCGCAACTTCTGTTTACACATTCCAACCGCCATGTGATGAATGAAAAATTTTTGGTCAGCTGAAATGATGGCCGAACGATAAACCAATTCTCGTTCATCGCATGATTGGAGAGGCTGTCACTCCAGGGAGTGATTATTGCAAAATGTGGTTGCTTTAGCATTTTCTAGCTGGATAATCGCTCCATGTAAATGGCCCATTAAGAAAAATAAATAAACAGGGTATATGGTGGCATTCAAATTTCTAGCCTATAGGAGGATACTATAAAAAAAATCCTGGAAATCTTAAACAGTAAAAAAAAACACATGGTGGGAACTTTAAGTATGCTCCAAACCACATTGTTCATTTAGAAAATTAACGAGTTTAAAAACTCAAATTCCAGTGACTGGATTAGTGGAAATGCAACAGAAGCATAGTTTCCTTTACGTTACCTGTCAAATGAGAATATAGATTAACTTTAACTAGTAGGAAAGGGAAGCAATTATTTAATTATGGCATGGAGCACACTATATATTGTTTTCTTTTTACAGAATCTAGACTAATACTGTTAAGCGGCATGAAAAATAATAAGGTCTGGTTGCTTTAATATATTGCATGCCTTTTGTAGGCAAATAGCAAAGAAATAACATCATTTTTCCCATTTCTTTGAATAACACACTAAGTTCCCATAAAATGCCTGGGAAAGGCTCTCATTCATCCAAGTCTTGGGGAACCTTCAGTAATATGTCTCAGCAACTTAATGTCTTTTGTCCTTCCTTGTAAGTGACACAGGAGAAGGCTTGGTAGGTACACTTTGTCAGTTTGCCGATGATACATAAATGAAAATAGGGTGGATATTACTGGAGATGTTTGCATCATGGAAAATGATTTGGCTTTACTGGATGAATGGTAATAACAGTTGAAACTGGTGTTCTAAATGTAAAATTATGTGATTGAGTGGACAATGTAGCCAGGCAGTATGAAAAGCAAACAGGATACTCGGCTGCATAGTTTGAGGCATCACCAGCAGGGAGGTTGTGATAACGCTTTATAGAACCCTGGTGAGGCCACAGCTGGAATACTGTGTACAGTTCTGCAGACCTTACCAAAAAAATACATTACTCAAATGTAACAAGTCCAAAGGCATGTAACAAAAATGGCGGAAGGACCTAAACTTAAAACTTATCAGCAGAGACTTAGACATATTTTGTCTGAAGAAAAGAAGAAAAAGAGGAGCCATGATCGAGACCTTTAAATACATGAAAGGATTAAATATGGTTCAGTAGGGAAGTCTTTTAACCCTTTAACTGCCAGCCTATCTTAAGATTTGGTCACCCTCTGTTGCCAGACCATTTTCCGCCATTTGCCCTACACATGTTTAACTGTAATTTTTGAAGTTTGTCAGTTTACTTTGATATTGTTGTGGAAAATATGTTAAAAAAATTACAATTTGTATTGTGTTTTCTTTATAAAACATGCATGTTTTTCCAGAAGATCATATTGTATGTAAAAGCCCCATTCTCCCGATTGCAACGGTACCATATATGTAGTGCTAGACATCCTTTCCTGCCCAGGAGACACTCTAAACTGAAAAGAGTGCTTGAGGAGGTTTTTAAAGAAAATATGTGCTCCTTGCAGTTTTTTTAACAAAAACACCCCTTTACATTTGAAATACCTCCCCATATATAAACTGAAAGTTTTCCAGGCGTCCCAGGCTTGGTGTTGATACCACAGATGTCTGGATGGAATCCATTGATGAACTCAGGCTTTTCACAAGGTTTCTTGACCTTGAGAGATGACAAGTTGCTTGTGATCACCCATCACATGGCAACCAAAAATCAGCCAGCATTCTGCTGACATAAATAAGCCTGGAACAGCCACTCACCTCAGATGAGCACCAAAAGAGGCTGGCGCCCGCACGCTCTGTGTGTTAGCTGCCTTTTGATCCTGGGGGCGATCGGACCCCCTGGGTCACCAAGAGGTCGCCTGTCCTTGACCCCTGGACTGCCTTCTGGATGATTCCAGTGGACTCAACCCGCAGATGCCCCTGTGATGTTCCTGAAGTGAAGGAACTCTAGCCACCTAAAATTTAAATGGCTGGCGTTTATTGGGAGGAGAGGCAGCCACATAGATTTCCATGGCTGGCAGTTAAATTGGTAAAGAAGAAACAGGACATATACGATGAGAATGAGACCCAAAGTGCTGACTGCTGTGGCTTTCAGCAATGTGGAAGCTGAGAAGGAGGGTAACGGGAAGGAGTGGGTGGAAGACAATCGAGGCATGATGAAGAAGTCCTAGAACCAACGTGGACTGATGGCAATCAGATTTCGGCAGAAGAGGTGGTGGCCCCGCAGCCCCAGGCAGCTAGCACAAGAAGGAGAAGAGAAGGAGAATAGTTCTTACTATTGCCCACTATGTCCAGGCACTGGGCACTTAATATCTGGCTCAAGGGATCTCCCCAGCATGCAATTTTTTCAAGCAGTACACTGAGAAGAGTCATTTGCACGCTGTGCCACCAGTCCCTGAAGCGAGGGGAAACCGTGAATAATCTTATGTCCATGACCAAGTTGTGGTTTAAGGGGGTACATCCCAGTGCTTAGATGATGTTGTGGGATACACACAAAACCCAGTGCTTAAATGAAAAAGTGGATTAAGGTGGTACAAACAAAACCCAGCGCTTACAGCTACTTGTATGATAAGGGGGTACACACGAGGGCTTAGAGGAAAAGTACTTATAATTATAGTAGTAATTATAGATAGGTTAGGGGACATTCTCACCACAGTCTTTACAGATAGCTAGGTTTTGTATATGGGGGTACACACTCACCCCAGTCTTTACAGATAGGTTTAGTATATGGGGGCACACACTCACCCCAGTCTTTACAGATAGGTTTGGAATATGGGGGCACACACTAACCCCAGTTTATACAGCTAGGTTTTTTATATGGTGGTACACACTCACCCCAGTGCTTACAGATGGGTTTGGAATAAGGGGGCACACACTCACCCTATTAATTACAGCTAGGTTTGGTATATGGTGTACAAACTCATCCCAGTCTTTACAGGTAGGTTTGGTGTTTGGGGGCCCACACTCACCCCAGTCATTACATATAGGTTTGATAAATGGGGGCACACACTCACCCCAGTCATTACAGATAGGTTTGGAATATGGGGGCATACACTAACCCCAGTTTATACAGCTAGGTATGGTATATGGTGGTACACACTCACCCCAGTCCTTACAGATGGGTTTGGAATATGGGACACACACTCACCCTATTACTGTTAGGTATTATATATGAGGGTACACACTCACCCCAGTCTTTTCAGATAGGTCTCGTATAATGGTATACAATTACCCTGGTCTTTACAGCTAGGTTTGGAATATAGAGCACACACTTACCCTATTCTTTACAGCTAGGTCTGCTATAAGGGTACACAATCACCCCATTAATTACAGCTAGTTTTGGTATATCACCCAAGTGCTTAGAGCTCAATGAGGGATAAGGGGACACCCAGACCTCAATAGTGACGAGCCAGTGCTATAAGTGCAGGATTAGTGATGACCCCCAGTCCAACCCTACTCTAGCTCTCACTCCAGCCACTATCCATGACTATATTTTGCCCTGAAAAGGGCAGTTTATCTGTCCCTAAGCTGTTCCAGCAGAAACCTCTCCTTATGGTGCTGGGAGACGCGGACCCTGCGTGCTATAAGGCAAGGTCACGTGTCCCACCAGGCCAATGGAGGGAGGGGAAGGAAGTTGCTGTGCAGTCAATTAGCATAGCCGAGTGCGCACACAGATTTCTGTTTAAAATCCGGGTTCAGCTCCGAGCGCTCGAACGCACATGATTCAAGGATCATCACAGACTCTGCATGTGATATCAGTTTTGGCCAGTGATAGCTTCTTGCTCCAACAATTTAGCTTTAAGGTTTTATCTGCAGTAAATATTCTGACGATGCATTTCTAAATTTCTCTTTCCATGTTATTATTACATAGTTATTCCAAGGATTTGATGGAATTCCATTATAGACAAAGTAAAAAAGAAGAAATGCACAGTTAGGTATTGGGGGTTCAGATTCCTCTTAATCAATGCAAAAGATAGTTTACTTTATTATTCTCCAACATAGCGATTCCTATGTTGGTGGGCAGTGCTTTGCTTGCTAACTATTTTTTTCATCAAAGATATTCTTCAGACAAAAAAAACACTATACCTACCTTTCATCCCCTGCACGTATCACTGTTAGTCTCTTAATGGATTGTGTGATCCAGTCCCTCACCGCCCACTGCCTGTCTCGCTGTGCAGTAGACAATGGATCATCCAGCACCATTTGTCACAGGAACTATGGCACCCCTCCATTCACTGCGATGAATGGTGCGAATAGTTCCATTGCAGGTGCACAGAGAGGTGCTTGACAATGTGGTGGAAGCAGAGGCAGTGGCACAACAAGCATTTTAGAGTGGTGGCTAGTGGGGATGCAGCCGTCAGTGCGCTCGGCTCCATTTGGCTCCATTCGGCCACGATTCTTAGCTGAAAGGGCTAAATGGATCTAATCAAGCTGATTGCTACTTGCCCGTGCATGCGCCGCAGGGCGAGAGAAAGGTGAGATAAGTCCCGGGTTTTGATCCACTTCAAGTGAAAATTTAGCACTTGTTAAAGCAGACCTCCAATCAAAAAAACCCTCCTCTCCCCTTCAGTCTACTAGTGGTATCCTCCTCTCCCTGCAGTCTTGCAGTGTGACTCTACCTGTATTCTCCCTGACTGATCCTCACCTCTTTTGCAGTCCAATACTCATTTTACCTACAATCCCCCAGTCTGAAAAAATAATTTTTCACAGACGTCTTGCGATAAAAACTTGACAACCTCTAAGGTTTCTTCGCCCACCCCAAACCTTAAGCCTGCATTCTATTCTTAGGAATTGCATGTAGAATATACTATATTCAGTATGTACCTTATTTATATATACGAAAGCAAATGCAGAAACATCTTCCGAACTAAGAAAAGCAGGCAAGGTTTATATTTACTCTGAGCAGGGAGATATATTTGGTAGGAACATGACATTATGTTAAGCCAGGATGTGGTCAGATGTTGAAACAGGTTATATTCATAATGGCCATTCTGTCCAATATACTAACCCCAAATGTGATAATGCAGTGTTTTTAGTTTGTTTAAAACATGTTGCAACCACTGGAATAAATAGACCACACATATAAGCTGTATTCTCTTGTGCTATATTAACAATCAGAGGTGGACTGGCCATGAGGAGACCAGGGAGATATCTGGATGGTTGAGCCACTTTTTCTTACACCCACATACTATTTCTATCTCCCTAGTCCCCCCCCCCCCCAGGCCCCCCATTTTATCTTGTCCTCGGTGCTATAGCCTTTGCATAATGTCTTGCAAATGTCATCTGCCCCACAATGCATATATACCCCTACCCAGGACCCATCCCTGCAATGATATAGCCTCAGCCTTGGAGCAAACACATTGGGATGAGCTCAGCGGAGACATCACAGCCTGGTTTGGGGTTTTCCAGCTGGTAAAATCCCTGATTTTTGGCCCCAGTCCACCACTATTACAAACAAGAATTAACAATACACCTATCATTTTCATAACAGGCTGCTTGTTTATAGTGCTCTATTTCTTTCCTCTAAGATGATATGGATCATGTCATCTCTTGAAGTATGTATAGGTAATACTAAACACCTTGCTCAGAATCAGAGCAACTGTTCTGATGAAACATATGGATATGAAAACCTTTCTGAATGTTTTTAAATTCATGCCTTATATTCACAATGTCAATTAAAAAAAAATGTAATTGAACAGAAATTAACTACGGCTTCCTAAACTTAAATTGGACTTCTTAAAGTGGACCTACCTGGTCAAAATAAATTGAGAAATAAATCCCTCTCATATTCACATACGGAATTCAGCCGATACTGTTAGAGATACAACAGCTTCTGCTTTTCTCTGAATGTGATTTTTAGACTTTTGCCAAATTGACTGCAGTTTACAGTTTGCTACAGTTATTATCTGTAGTCTATCTGTAGTCTCTCTATGCATTTTTCTTCTGTGTTGTATTTCCTCTATATTCAGCTAAACTCTATCACTTTTTTCCTGTCTGTGTTAGCCACCATGTTAAGGTGACATTCTCTTACTGCACTCATGTAAAGCCAGTACCTGTTACACCATTAAGGTCTATCAGGATTTGACTCCACTGCACTCAACACTCACACTGTAATAGGTTATGGGCTAATTGACCGAATAAAGCCCCAGTAAGTGAATATGACACCAAGGGGATTAAATCCATTGACCATGTGTGGCCCAGGAAGAGCAAAGCCCAGAAGAGGAGACAGTGTGGTTTGCTGTGGAGATTGATGAAGCTTCCACATAGATATCCCCTGTATACAGGTAAGATTGTTCTTATATAAAAAGGAGGGAGACTGACCAGCAGCTCAGAGCTTAAACTCTTAGTGGCCAAACTGAATAATGACAATTATCAACTATAGAAGTTTAAAGTGGAAATGCTATTATCTTGAGATGACTTGACTGGCACTGGCAATTCTAAAGACCAGGCTCATTGATGAGTCAGTGAAGAAAGAAGCTTGCACATGACTCCACAGAAGCCAATACCAGGGCCACTCTTGAAGCTACAGACACAAATATACACATGAAGGAAACCAGGGTGTGCTTTAGAAGCCACAAACATAGACACATAAAGAGAGACTGTATTATATGGAAAGCATAACAAAAGAGACAGCACGCCTCTTATACTAAACAGAAAGGCAAAGCCACAGTCTTTGATCCATGGGAAGGGAACTGGAGTGCCACATGTAAAGTGGCAGGAAACCATACATTTCAAGGCTGGTGTATTGACTTGGGAGCAACCAGTCACAGGACAAGTGATAGAAGCTTTTTCACTGAGTTGATCTGAATAACAAAGAAACTATTTATCAGATGGAAGTAAAATAAATGCAGTGGGATATTGGCATGAGACCCTTGTATGCCCCAATGATGCGGGACACAATTTAGTCATACCAGTGAAGGATGTGCTTTATGTTCCTGATCTTGAAGGAGCTGTGAAGCAACTGACAGCCAATTGTAAAATTCCAAGGTGACAAGTGTTCTATCCTGGACGGCAAGCTGACCACAGTGAGTGCCAAACTGGATGACCATCTGTAGCACCTCAACACACTGAAGAGAAAGGTGAGATTATGCGCTTGTAAACACAATGACAATTTTACATGTGGCACAGGCTTTTAGGCCACAGACACCTAGAATGCATACAGGAACCGCAAAAGAGGAATCTGACAAAGGATCTAATAGTACCCCCTTGTCCAGTTCCTGTTAATTGTGAATGTTGCATCAAATCCAAAGCTACAATCGTGACACTTGTTAAAGCCAGTCAGAATAGAGCTTCAAGACCACTCAACCTAGATCACAGTGATGTTTGAGGTCCCCTAAACCCACCTACAACAGGCACATAGTGATCTTCATAGATGACTATTCAAAGAAGACATCTACTTACCTAATGCAACACAAGAATAAAGTTCTTGAAAAATTAAAGGAGTTTGTAGTAAAGACAAGTAACAATTTTCAGAGGAAACTTGTCATACTGATAATGGAATTGAATTCACAGCACACAAAGTACACAAAGAGTGCTTAAAGCAGATCAACATAGAGCATCAAAAGATGGTTCCAAACACACCAGAGCAAAATGGGATAGCTGAAAGAAAGAACCAAACTCTGACTGAAATTATCAGATGCATGCTGTCAGACTCTGGACTACCGCAAACATACTGGGGGGAAGCAGCAATGACATCCACTTATTTGCAGAACAATCTTTTCTAGATCAGTGGAGGAAATTAACTGTGGCACAATGATAAAAGAGTTTTTGAATGCAAAGCATTAATCTACATTCCAGAGGGAAAATGTTCCAAACTCCAAAATAGAGCATTCAAATGAATCTTTATTGGGTACAGTGACAATAGGGTTGATGCTTTTTTTGGCACTCTTGCTACCAAACAAAAAATCAGGCAAAAATTAAAACATTTCACACAAAAATTATTGCAGAAAAAAAGGCTCTGCTGAATCAAACGAAAGGGAAAAATGGATGAGAATGGAAATTTTCATGTAAAAAAATGTTGAGAAAGGGGCTCTGAATCAACCCTAATGTTAAGCGTTACAGAATCCATTAGCAACCTTTTGTTGAAGATTTAGAGACAACTGAGGAAGTAAGAACAGAAAAGAAAACTGACACTGATTAGCCATAATCTGTAACAAACAGGTGAAGTGACTGCAGGACCTACCAGTACTGAAGAGCAGACATAAGGCACAGAACCAAGACGCTCAACAAGAGCTGGAATGTCAGTGGAGCGCTGGATGATTTCTGGTTGCCATGTGATGGGTGATCCTGAGCCTCCACCCCCCCATCACTGCCTCCACCCCTCTTATTTGCCGGCTGCACTCGGGTGTTTACTGGGTGAGCCAGGCCCAGCATGCACCTGCCAACCATGCTCCACATGTTTTTTGCTGTTTTAAAAATGTGTTTTAGGCATGATGTGTGTGCTAATCCAATTGGTTTTCATGGTGAGGGATGGCTGATATGTGCTCGTTGGGCCTGGCTCACTCCTGGTTGCAGCCATCGACGTAGTAGGGTTGAGGTGGCAGAGATGGGGGGGGATGTTGGGTCGAGCACTGGCTGACTTCTGGTTGCCATGTGATGGGTGATCACAAGCCATTTCCCTATTCCAGCCCCCCATCACCAGCTGCGCCCAGGTGTTTACAGGGTGACCCAGGGCTGGCACGCACATTTTCTGCTTTTTTATAAATGTGTTTTGGGCCTTATGTGTACTAATATGGTTTGTTATCGTGGTGAGGGATGGCTGACAGGTGCGTGATGGGCCTGGCTCACTCCCGGGTGCAGCTGGCGATGGAGGGAGGGTGAGGGGGGAATATTTGGCAGATCTGTGGCTGATTTCTAGTTACCATGTGATGTAAGATCACAAGCAATTTTCCACCGCCACCCCCCCTTCATCTCTGCCTCAACCCCTCTCTATCACCAGCTGTACCCGGGTGTTTACTGTGTGAGACCGGCCCTGTGCACGCCTGCCACCCATGTCCCACCCCCCACTATACAATCTAAGCTGTTTTTGTCTTTCGGTTTTGCTGTTTTACAAATGTATTTTTGGCCTGATGCAATGTGTAAGCGCCTGATGTGAACCCCCCGATCACCAGTAAAACATACCTTACCGCCAATCCAATGGCACATGCTGGCTAAAGGTATAGTGTAGTGTGGCTGCAGCCAGTGCATGTGCTGTTGCATCGTGGTTAAGGTCGGTTTGTTTTTGGCCCGAAGACTGCTTCATTTGGACCTTCGCTGGACCTTCGCCCTTCCCTTTTGGGACCTCTGCCCCTCCCTTTTGGGACCTTATTTACTAGGACCCCTATTGTGTACAGTGCTGCTGCCCCTTGGACTACTGTAAATTCCTAGACCCAGATTACTAGTCCCCATGTCTTTCTCCCCCAAGTCCCCGCCTCCCCCATTACAGTCCCCAGGGTCAATGTTGTTGTCATTAACTTCTTTATTTTATTTGTTTCAGAAGCTATTCAACTGGATATGGTCTATTACACCAATCTCTGTGCTGAGCAAGTCCTAGCACAAAATCCCCACAGAGGCACGCCTGCAATCATGCATGGCATCCCACAGACATAAGTGAGTTGAAAAATGTTGGGAGCTCACTTTAAAAATGGGTATCATAAAAAAAAAACGTAACAATGCCTTCTACTGGGATACCCAATTGGCAACCCCCATTATTTCCATTCAAGTCCAAAAAAGTTATGAAATCTTACTGCGGGTTCTGCACTTTAACGACAATTCCACTGCTATTCCCTATGGTGAGCCCAGTCATAAAAGGTAGCATTAACCCTTTAAGTGCCAAGCACATAACTCCTACGTGCTGGCCTGGCAAGGACCTAAGTGCCAAGCACGTAGGTGTTACGTGCTTGAATTCCCCCCCCCCCTGCTAGTTAAAAAAAAAATACTCACCTGACCCCTCGTTGGATCCGGCCGGGTCTCCTCTTTAATTTGGTGCCACCCGATCCCCCGTGGGGGCTCGGATGGCTCCATGAGAGCCCCCAGAACAGCCCCCGCTTCGGCGGCAGCAGCTAACTGTAAAAAAAATAAATAAAAATGACATTTACTTACCTGCAGTCACGCTGCCTCCCGCTGGGTCTCCTCTTCACTGGGGGGGGCCTCCGATCGCCCCCCCCAGGCTGCTTAGTCTTCAGGAGAAGGCTCAAAATGCCTTCTCCCCCTGCCTGATGACTAGCCCCTTGGGGACGGGGCTCATGACGTCACTCCTGGGTGTCGTCCCGGCTCTCCTCGGCTCAGCTGTCAGATGCCCTGGTGATCGCTGGGCAGAACAGTGGAGAGGCAGGGGATGCTCTGATCCCCTGCCCCCCCCCCCTCCTCTTGCCAGCGATCACCAGGGCATCTGACAGCTTATCGACACAGGATCTGACAATCGGGTGAGGTGAGTAAAACAAAAAAAAATGTTTTTTTTTTAATAAATTACATTTTGTGTGGTGTGTTTTTTTTAATGTTAACCCTTTGTGAACTGGTAAGGGGTCCATGAGACCCCTATATCAGTTCACAAGGCTGGGGGCTGGCAAGTCACCTGCAACTAGCTGGTGACTTGCCATTAACCCCTCCCCAAATCCCAGGGGGGCAGAAGAGCCCGGGCCCACACAGGCTATGTGGGCTTGTAGGCTGCAGGGTGGGGGGAAACAAAAGCTGGCCCCTCACTCTGTTCCTACAAGCCCCCATAGCTGGTCCCGGGCTGGTTATGACGGGTAGGGGGGACCCCATTTTTTGGGGGATTTTTAAGGGTTAGGGTTAGCCTAACCCTAACCCTTAAAAATGTTTTATTTTTTTTTAAATTAACCCCTTATTCTCTGTCACTAGAGATGAGCGAACTTTTGAAAAATTCGATTCGACTGATTCGCCGAATTTTCCGACAAAAATCGTTTCGACCCGAATAAATTCGCGACGAATCGCTATTAAAAACGGCTATTTCTGAGCCTCCTACAGCCTCAATAGGGTTGTAAACCATTCAGCCTTGCTGTAACACGCACAGGATGCGTGCTGGGTTTGTTAAATAATACTTTGAAGAAATATCACATGCAGATCAGAGGCATCGCTAATAGAATCGCAGAGCGGCACAATTGCAGAGAGTTGAAGTGGCATCACTATGAGGGGCAGAAGGAGCCCAAATATACACTGGAGTTGGCCTCAGGAGCCCAAAAATTGGATGAATCACACCCTGGAGTTGGCAGAAGTTGGCAGCAGCAGCAGGAGCCCAAATATACACTGGAGTTGGCTTCAGGAGCCCAAAAATTGGATGAATCACACCCTGGAGTTGGCAGAAGTTGGCAGCAGCAGGAGCAGGAGCCCAAATATACACTGGAGTTGGCCTCAGGAGCCCAAAAATTGGATGAATCACACCCTGGAGTTGGCAGAAGTTGGCAGCAGCAGCAGCAGGAGCCCAAATATACACTGGAGTTGGCCTCAGGAGCCCAAAAATTGGATGAATCACACCCTGGAGTTGGCAGGAGTTGACAGTAGTAGCAGCAGGAGCCCAAATATACACTGGAGTTGGCCTCAGGAGCCCAAAAATTGGATGAATCACACCCTGGAGTTGGCAGAAGTTGGCAGCAGCAGCAGCAGGAGCCCAAATATACACTGGAGTTGGCCTCAGGAGCCCAAAAATTGGATGAATCACACCCTGGAGTTGGCAGAAGTTGGCAGCAGCAGCAGCAGGAGCCCAAATATACACTGGAGTTGGCTTCAGGAGCCCAAAAATTGGATGAATCACACCCTGGAGTTGGCAGGAGTTGACAGTAGTAGCAGCAGGAGCCCAAATATACACTGGAGTTGGCTTCAGGAGCCCAAAAATTGGATGAATCACACCCTGGAGTTGGCAGAAGTTGGCAGCAGCAGCAGCAGGAGCCCAAATATACACTGGAGTTGGCCTCAGGAGCCCAAAAATTGGATGAATCACACCCTGGAGTTGGCAGAAGTTGGCAGTAGTAGCAGCAGGAGCCCAAATATACACTGGAGTTGGCCTCAGGAGCCCAAAAATTGGATGAATCACACCCTGGAGTTGGCAGAAGTTGGCAGTAGTAGCAGCAGGAGCCCAAATATACACTGGAGTTGGCTTCAGGAGCCCAAAAATTGGATGAATCACACCCTGGAGTTGGCAGAAGTTGGCAGTAGCAGCAGCAGGAGCCCAAATATACACTGGAGTTGGCTTCAGGAGCCCAAAAATTGGATGAATCACACCCTGGAGTTGGCAGGAGTTGACAGTAGCAGCAGCAGGAGCCCAAATATACACTGGAGTTGGCCTCAGGAGCCCAAAAATTGGATGAATCACACCCTGGAGTTGGCAGGAGTTGACAGTAGCAGCAGCAGGAGCCCAAATATACACTGGAGTTGGCTTCAGGAGCCCAAAAATTGGATGAATCACACCCTGGAGTTGGCAGAAGTTGGCAGCAGCAGCAGCAGCAGGAGCCCAAATATACACTGGAGTTGGCTTCAGGAGCCCAAAAATTGGATGAATCACACCCTGGAGTTGGCAGGAGTTGACAGTAGCAGCAGCAGGAGCCCAAATATACACTGGAGTTGGCCTCAGGAGCCCAAAAATTGGATGAATCACACCCTGGAGTTGGCAGAAGTTGGCAGCAGCAGCAGCAGGAGCCCAAATATACACTGGAGTTGGCCTCAGGAGCCCAAAAATTGGATGAATCACACCCTGGAGTTGGCAGGAGTTGACAGTAGTAGCAGCAGGAGCCCAAATATACACTGGAGTTGGCTTCAGGAGCCCAAAAATTGGATGAATCACACCCTGGAGTTGGCAGAAGTTGGCAGCAGCAGCAGCAGGAGCCCAAATATACACTGGAGTTGGCTTCAGGAGCCCAAAAATTGGATGAATCACACCCTGGAGTTGGCAGAAGTTGGCAGCAGCAGCAGCAGGAGCCCAAATATACACTGGAGTTGGCTTCAGGAGCCCAAAAATTGGATGAATCACACCCTGGAGTTGGCAGAAGTTGGCAGCAGCAGCAGCAGGAGCCCAAATATACACTGGAGTTGGCTTCAGGAGCCCAAAAATTGGATGAATCACACCCTGGAGTTGGCAGGAGTTGACAGCAGCAGCAGCAGGAGCCCAAATATACACTGGAGTTGGCTTCAGGAGCCCAAAAATTGGATGAATCACACCCTGGAGTTGGCAGGAGTTGACAGCAGCAGCAGCAGGAGCCCAAATATACACTGGAGTTGGCTTCAGGAGCCCAAAAATTGGATGAATCACACCCTGGAGTTGGCAGGAGTTGACAGCAGCAGCAGCAGGAGCCCAAATATACACTGGAGTTGGCTTCAGGAGCCCAAAAATTGGATGAATCACACCCTGGAGTTGGCAGAAGTTGGCAGCAGCAGCAGCAGGAGCCCAAATATACACTGGAGTTGGCTTCAGGAGCCCAAAAATTGGATGAATCACACCCTGGAGTTGGCAGGAGTTGACAGCAGCAGCAGCAGGAGCCCAAATATACACTGGAGTTGGCTTCAGGAGCCCAAAAATTGGATGAATCACACCCTGGAGTTGGCAGGAGTTGACAGCAGCAGCAGCAGGAGCCCAAATATACACTGGAGTTGGCTTCAGGAGCCCAAAAATTGGATGAATCACACCCTGGAGTTGGCAGAAGTTGGCAGCAGCAGCAGCAGGAGCCCAAATATACACTGGAGTTGGCTTCAGGAGCCCAAAAATTGGATGAATCACACCCTGGAGTTGGCAGGAGTTGACAGTAGCAGCAGCAGGAGCCCAAATATACACTGGAGTTGGCTTCAGGAGCCCAAAAATTGGATGAATCACACCCTGGAGTTGGCAGAAGTTGGCAGTAGTAGCAGCAGGAGCCCAAATATACACTGGAGTTGGCTTCAGGAGCCCAAAAATTGGATGAATCACACCCTGGAGTTGGCAGAAGTTGGCAGTAGCAGCAGCAGGAGCCCAAATATACACTGGAGTTGGCTTCAGGAGCCCAAAAATTGGATGAATCACACCCTGGAGTTGGCAGGAGTTGACAGTAGCAGCAGCAGGAGCCCAAATATACACTGGAGTTGGCCTCAGGAGCCCAAAAATTGGATGAATCACACCCTGGAGTTGGCAGGAGTTGACAGTAGCAGCAGCAGGAGCCCAAATATACACTGGAGTTGGCTTCAGGAGCCCAAAAATTGGATGAATCACACCCTGGAGTTGGCAGAAGTTGGCAGCAGCAGCAGCAGGAGCCCAAATATACACTGGAGTTGGCTTCAGGAGCCCAAAAATTGGATGAATCACACCCTGGAGTTGGCAGGAGTTGACAGTAGCAGCAGCAGGAGCCCAAATATACACTGGAGTTGGCTTCAGGAGCCCAAAAATTGGATGAATCACACCCTGGAGTTGGCAGAAGTTGGCAGTAGTAGCAGCAGGAGCCCAAATATACACTGGAGTTGGCTTCAGGAGCCCAAAAATTGGATGAATCACACCCTGGAGTTGGCAGAAGTTGGCAGTAGCAGCAGCAGGAGCCCAAATATACACTGGAGTTGGCTTCAGGAGCCCAAAAATTGGATGAATCACACCCTGGAGTTGGCAGGAGTTGACAGTAGCAGCAGCAGGAGCCCAAATATACACTGGAGTTGGCCTCAGGAGCCCAAAAATTGGATGAATCACACCCTGGAGTTGGCAGGAGTTGACAGTAGCAGCAGCAGGAGCCCAAATATACACTGGAGTTGGCTTCAGGAGCCCAAAAATTGGATGAATCACACCCTGGAGTTGGCAGAAGTTGGCAGCAGCAGCAGCAGCAGGAGCCCAAATATACACTGGAGTTGGCTTCAGGAGCCCAAAAATTGGATGAATCACACCCTGGAGTTGGCAGGAGTTGACAGTAGCAGCAGCAGGAGCCCAAATATACACTGGAGTTGGCTTCAGGAGCCCAAAAATTGGATGAATCACACCCTGGAGTTGGCAGGAGTTGACAGTAGCAGCAGCAGGAGCCCAAATATACACTGGAGTTGGCCTCAGGAGCCCAAAAATTGGATGAATCACACCCTGGAGTTGGCAGGAGTTGACAGTAGCAGCAGCAGGAGCCCAAATATACACTGGAGTTGGCTTCAGGAGCCCAAAAATTGGATGAATCACACCCTGGAGTTGGCAGAAGTTGGCAGCAGCAGCAGCAGCAGGAGCCCAAATATACACTGGAGTTGGCTTCAGGAGCCCAAAAATTGGATGAATCACACCCTGGAGTTGGCAGAAGTTGGCAGTAGTAGCAGCAGGAGCCCAAATATACACTGGAGTTGGCTTCAGGAGCCCAAAAATTGGATGAATCACACCCTGGAGTTGGCAGAAGTTGGCAGTAGCAGCAGCAGGAGCCCAAATATACACTGGAGTTGGCTTCAGGAGCCCAAAAATTGGATGAATCACACCCTGGAGTTGGCAGGAGTTGACAGTAGCAGCAGCAGGAGCCCAAATATACACTGGAGTTGGCCTCAGGAGCCCAAAAATTGGATGAATCACACCCTGGAGTTGGCAGGAGTTGACAGTAGCAGCAGCAGGAGCCCAAATATACACTGGAGTTGGCTTCAGGAGCCCAAAAATTGGATGAATCACACCCTGGAGTTGGCAGAAGTTGGCAGCAGCAGCAGCAGGAGCCCAAATATACACTGGAGTTGGCTTCAGGAGCCCAAAAATTGGATGAATCACACCCTGGAGTTGGCAGGAGTTGACAGTAGCAGCAGCAGGAGCCCAAATATACACTGGAGTTGGCTTCAGGAGCCCAAAAATTGGATGAATCACACCCTGGAGTTGGCAGAAGTTGGCAGTAGTAGCAGCAGGAGCCCAAATATACACTGGAGTTGGCTTCAGGAGCCCAAAAATTGGATGAATCACACCCTGGAGTTGGCAGAAGTTGGCAGTAGCAGCAGCAGGAGCCCAAATATACACTGGAGTTGGCTTCAGGAGCCCAAAAATTGGATGAATCACACCCTGGAGTTGGCAGGAGTTGACAGTAGCAGCAGCAGGAGCCCAAATATACACTGGAGTTGGCCTCAGGAGCCCAAAAATTGGATGAATCACACCCTGGAGTTGGCAGGAGTTGACAGTAGCAGCAGCAGGAGCCCAAATATACACTGGAGTTGGCTTCAGGAGCCCAAAAATTGGATGAATCACACCCTGGAGTTGGCAGAAGTTGGCAGCAGCAGCAGCAGCAGGAGCCCAAATATACACTGGAGTTGGCTTCAGGAGCCCAAAAATTGGATGAATCACACCCTGGAGTTGGCAGGAGTTGACAGTAGCAGCAGCAGGAGCCCAAATATACACTGGAGTTGGCTTCAGGAGCCCAAAAATTGGATGAATCACACCCTGGAGTTGGCAGGAGTTGACAGTAGCAGCAGCAGGAGCCCAAATATACACTGGAGTTGGCCTCAGGAGCCCAAAAATTGGATGAATCACACCCTGGAGTTGGCAGGAGTTGACAGTAGCAGCAGCAGGAGCCCAAATATACACTGGAGTTGGCTTCAGGAGCCCAAAAATTGGATGAATCACACCCTGGAGTTGGCAGAAGTTGGCAGCAGCAGCAGCAGCAGGAGCCCAAATATACACTGGAGTTGGCTTCAGGAGCCCAAAAATTGGATGAATCACACCCTGGAGTTGGCAGAAGTTGGCAGCAGCAGCAGCAGCAGGAGCCCAAATATACACTGGAGTTGGCTTCAGGAGCCCAAAAATTGGATGAATCACACCCTGGAGTTGGCAGAAGTTGGCAGCAGCAGCAGCAGCAGGAGCCCAAATATACACTGGAGTTGGCTTCAGGAGCCCAAAAATTGGATGAATCACACCCTGGAGTTGGCAGAAGTTGGCAGTAGCAGCAGCAGGAGCCCAAATATACACTGGAGTTGGCTTCAGGAGCCCAAAAATTGGATGAATCACACCCTGGAGTTGGCAGGAGTTGACAGTAGCAGCAGCAGGAGCCCAAATATACACTGGAGTTGGCTTCAGGAGCCCAAAAATTGGATGAATCACACCCTGGAGTTGGCAGGAGTTGACAGTAGCAGCAGCAGGAGCCCAAATATACACTGGAGTTGGCTTCAGGAGCCCAAAAATTGGATGAATCACACCCTGGAGTTGGCAGGAGTTGACAGTAGCAGCAGCAGGAGCCCAAATATACACTGGAGTTGGCTTCAGGAGCCCAAAAATTGGATGAATCACACCCTGGAGTTGGCAGAAGTTGGCAGTAGTAGCAGCAGGAGCCCAAATATACACTGGAGTTGGCTTCAGGAGCCCAAAAATTGGATGAATCACACCCTGGAGTTGGCAGGAGTTGACAGTAGCAGCAGCAGGAGCCCAAATATACACTGGAGTTGGCCTCAGGAGCCCAAAAATTGGATGAATCACACCCTGGAGTTGGCAGGAGTTGACAGTAGTAGCAGCAGGAGCCCAAATATACACTGGAGTTGGCTTCAGGAGCCCAAAAATTGGATGAATCACACCCTGGAGTTGGCAGAAGTTGGCAGTAGCAGCAGCAGGAGCCCAAAAAATGGCCTAAAGACATAAATATGTTTTGCACCATTTGTAAAGTGTAAAACGTGGCACCATGCTGAATCTAGTCGCATGCATCAGGCATTGGTGGGTGGAAATCCTGGCTGATCCATCCCTGATTCATTTTGACAAAGGTGAGTCTCTCCACATTTTTAGTTGATAGACGAGTTCTCCTCGCCGTAACTATGGCCCCCGCCGCACTAAACACCCGCTCAGATGGCACGCTACTTGCCGGGCAGGACAGCTTTTCCAGGGCAAACTCTGCTAGTTGCGGCCACAAATCAAGTTTGGCTGCCCAGAAGTCCAGCGGATCCTCAAGGTGTGTTGGCATGGTCATGTCAAAGTATGACATGACCTGCTGGTTCAGGTCCTGCTCCAGGTCTTCCTGCTGCTCATGAGTAGCCTCACTATGCGGGTGTAGAAAGCTACTCATTAGCGACTGAAGACTGAGGCTGCTGCTGCTGATGGAGCTTCTGCTGCTGCTGCTGCCAACCCCCCCAGCGGCCATGGCAGTGGAAGGTGAGCGCAGAGGTCCCCTCGAGTCAGACCTGCGAGAGTATGGACCATGGCGCAGATAGGCATCGGCCAACTGCCTACGTAGAATGTCTTTGTAGTAGTTGAGTTTGTCCTCCCTCTCGGTGGGTTTAAAAAATGCCCCCATTTTGTGCCGGAAGCGAGGGTCCAATAAGGTGGACAGCCAGAAGTCATCCCGCCGACAGATGGAAACAATTCTGGGGTCACTACGCAAGCATGTGAGCATGCTTCGTGCCATTTGCGCAAGTGACTCGGATGGACTACCTGTCTCCATCTCCACTGCATACTGCCACGGTGTGCCCGGGTCCTCTGTCTCTCCTTCCTCAAAAACCTCTAGCTCCTCTGGCTGCTCCTGCTCCTCCTCTCCTGTCCGCTGACTAGATAAACCAGCCATTTCGCCAAGCCTAAACTGTGTTTCGCTGGGCAACTCCTCCTCCTCCTCTTCCTCCTCCTCCTCCTCCAGTTCAGCTCCAACGGGGTTCATGTGGCCGTAAGATGTAAACGCCATGTCTCCAGTGCCCTGACCAGCCATGGTTTCCAACATGTGCTGTAGTACATGAAGCAGTGGAATCACGTCGTTCATCCCGTAATCCTGCCGACTGACAAATAAAGTGGCTTCCTCAAAGGGCCTGAGCAAACGGCAGGTGTCACGTATGAGCTGCCACTGGTTGACATTGAAGTTACACAGGGGAGTCCCCCTATCTGCTTGGATCATCAGGAAATCCGTGATGGCTTTTCTCTGTTCATATAATCGGTCCAACATGTGAAGGGTGGAATTCCAACGGGTGGAAACATCGCAAATCAGACTATGTTGGGGGATACCATTCTGACGCTGTAGCTCAAGAAGGGTGTGTTTGGCGGTGTAGGAGTGGCTGAAGTGCATGCAAAGTTTCCGTGAAGTTGTTAGGATGTCCTGCAGATGGGGGGAACACTTCAGAAACCGCTTGACAACCAGATTGAAGACGTGAGCCATGCAGGGGGCATGGGTCAGGCTTCCTTGGCGCAGCGCAGACAAAATGTTCTTCCCATTGTCGGTAACCATGATTCCCATTTTAAGTTTTCTCGGAGTAAGCCATGTTTGGATTTCCTGATGAATACATTTAAGCAGTTCCTCCCCTGTGTGACTCCGTTCGCCAAGACAAACCATGTGAAGCACTGCGTGACACCTCCGTGCCCTGCACACATGGTAGACTGGAGGGGCACTGAGACTTGAGCCTACAGTGGAGGGTGAGGAGATGGCGGAGGATGAGGAGGCCGAGTCGCACGGTGTCACAGGCCCAATGGGCAGAGAGCGCGGAGGCCGAAGCGGCGTGACCTGTCCAAGTTGCTGCTGCAAAGGGACCACATTCACCCAGTGGGCCGTAAACGACATGTACTGCCCCTGACCGTAGTTACAGCTCCAGATGTCGGCGCTGCCATGTATTTTGCTACACACCGACAGGCTCAAGGACTGGCCCACCTTCTGTTCAACAAAAGTGTGCAGCGCTGGTACTGCCTTCTTGGCAAAGAAATGACGGCTTGGGACTCTCCACCTCGGCTCGGCACAAGCCATCAGTTCTCTGAAAGGTGCAGATTCCACCACCTGAAAAGGGAGCGACTGCAGCACCAGCAACTTGGACAGGAGCACATTCAGCTTCTGCGCCGTAGGATGAGTGGGCGCATACTGCTGTCTCTTGGACATGGCTTCGCTGATGGATTGCTGGCGGGATGCATGACTTGGAGGAGGAGGAGGAGGAGCAGGAGCGACAGAGGATGGGTGTGACGCACAGCTGCCTTCGGCTGAGGTGCTGGAGCCTTGGCTGGCAGAAATTGGGAGCTCACTTGGTGAGGAAGCAGACTGGACCACCCCTTGGGAGCCTCGGTTCTCCCAGGTCGTTTTATGGTGACGCATCATAAGTTGACGCAGGGCCGTGGTGCCAACATTTGGACCCTGGCCACGCTTCACCTTTTGCCTACATATCTTGCATGTGGCCATGTTACCCTCCTGCGGATGCCTCAGGAAAAACTGCCACACTGCCGAGTAGCTACTTTTCCCACCCCCTGGCCTCACTGATTCACTGCTGCTGTTGCCAACTCCAGGAACCCCTGCTCCACTACCTCCCGATAAGGTAGACTGCCGCACAGCAGGTGCTCTACCCCGGCCCCGGCCCCGGCCGGCTCCAGCCTTTGGAATTGTGCCCCCATGCTGACTGCTACCACCTTGCTGCCTCAGCTGCTGACTCCGGGGCAACCTGCGCCCCTCTTCTCCTGATGATGACGATGAAGCCCCTTCATCACCCGGCTCCCAAGTGCGATCGGCTTCATCGTCATCATCATCATCATCACCGGGTTGTGGCTGTACGTCACTGATGTTCGTGGATTCGTCAACAGTGTCTGGCGCAGGAGCTGGAACGCTCGCAGCACCCACGACACTGTCCACATCACTATTTGTCTGCCTAGCTAAAGAAGCCACCTCCATTTCTTGGCTGGGCAGTAGCTGCTGACTGTCCTCCTGTATCTGATCGTCCTCCTCACTAAAGAGTGGAGCTGAACCCAAAGCATAGGATACGTCGCTGGGGGAGGGAACGGCGTAGGACAGAGGCAATGGGAGGACAGGGACTGCTCTCGGGGCATGCCAACTCAGGGTTGTGTCAGAGGAACCTACCGACCCTAGACTGGGGGTCTCAGATGTAAGTTGTGATGATGTTGTTGATGAGCGCGTCAGCCAATCTACCACGGCAGATGCGTTACTGGTGGAGACCCGACCGCTAGCAGATACTGGCAGATTAGGTCTCTCAGCGTGACTCCTGCTGCTACTGGCCCCCAGTCTGATGCGAGCTCTGCCTGCGGAATCTTGGCCTCTGCCACTCCTCTTTTCACTTCCAGGCACTTGTCTGCCCGACATAGTCTAACTGGCGTGGTAGTAGGTGATATTTTAAGAACCCCCAGGCAGCAGTGGGTCTATATAAAACAGAATATAATGCACACCAAAAGTGAGCAGTAACACTCAGCCTCCAACAGGCCTGCTTAGTGTAAATAAGAGAGCTGCTTAGTGTAAATAAAGAGGGGTATGCTATGTTACAGAATGGGATGCCTCAACAGAAGTGCACCTGGCAGGCAGCAGTAAGCCTATGCCCAGCAAAAGTGTCTTATAATATAAATATAATAAGAGCAAATGCTTATATGGTCTTAAACAGAGGCTGCTTTAGTCACAGAATGGGATGCCCTGGGCAGGAATGGACCTGGCAGGGTCCAGTAGGGCTTTGGCCAGCAAAAGTGTCTTTATCAGGCTAATTTCAAATATGATAAGAGCAAATGCTTATATGGTCTTAAACAGAGGCTGCTGTAGTCACAGAATGGGATGCCCCGGGCAGGAATCGACCTGGCAGGGTCCAGTAGGGCTTTGGCCAGCAAAAGTGTCTTTATCAGGCCTGATTTCTATGAGAATAAGTGCAAATGTTTATTATGCTATTAAATAGAGGCTGCTTTAGTCACAGAATGGGATGCCAGTGCCACAAAAACCAGAGAGCATGCACAGCAAAAGTGTCTTTATCAGGCCTGATTTCTATGAGAATAAGTGCAAATGTTTATTATGCTATTAAATAGAGGCTGCTTTAGTCACAGAATGGGATGCCAGTGCCACAAAAACCAGAGAGCATGCACAGCAAAAGTGTCTTTATCAGGCCTGATTTCTATGAGAATAAGTGCAAATGTTTATTATGCTATTAAATAGAGGCTGCTTTAGTCACAGAATGGGATGCCAGTGCAACAAAAACCAGAGAGCATGCACAGCAAAAGTGTCTTTATCAGGCCTGATTTCTATGAGAATAAGTGCAAATGTTTATTATGCTATTAAATAGAGGCTGCTTTAGTCACAGAATGGGATGCCAGTGCCACAAAAACCAGAGAGCATGCACAGCAAAAGTGTCTTTATCAGGCCTGATTTCTATGAGAATAAGTGCAAATGTTTATTATGCTATTAAATAGAGGCTGCTTTAGTCACAGAATGGGATGCCAGTGCCACAAAAACCAGAGAGCATGCACAGCAAAAGTGTCTTTATCAGGCCTGATTTCTATGAGAATAAGTGCAAATGTTTATTATGCTATTAAATAGAGGCTGCTTTAGTCACAGAATGGGATGCCAGTGCCACAAAAACCAGAGAGCATGCACAGCAAAAGTGTCTTTATCAGGCCTGATTTCTATGAGAATAAGTGCAAATGTTTATTATGCTATTAAATAGAGGCTGCTTTAGTCACAGAATGGGATGCCAGTGCCACAAAAACCAGAGAGCATGCACAGCAAAAGTGTCTTTATCAGGCCTGATTTCTATGAGAATAAGTGCAAATGGTTATTATGCTATTAAATAGAGGCTGCTTTAGTCACAGAATGGGATGCCAGTGCCACAAAAACCAGAGAGCATGCACAGCAAAAGTGTCTTTATCAGGCCTGATTTCTATGAGAATAAGTGCAAATGTTTATTATGCTATTAAATAGAGGCTGCTTTAGTCACAGAATGGGATGCCAGTGCCACAAAAACCAGAGAGCATGCACAGCAAAAGTGTCTTTATCAGGCCTGATTTCTATGAGAATAAGTGCAAATGTTTATTATGCTATTAAATAGAGGCTGCTTTAGTCACAGAATGGGATGCCAGTGCCACAAAAACCAGAGAGCATGCACAGCAAAAGTGTCTTTATCAGGCCTGATTTCTATGAGAATAAGTGCAAATGTTTATTATGCTATTAAATAGAGGCTGCTTTAGTCACAGAATGGGATGCCAGTGCCACAAAAACCAGAGAGCATGCACAGCAAAAGTGTCTTTATCAGGCCTGATTTCTATGAGAATAAGTGCAAATGTTTATTATGCTATTAAATAGAGGCTGCTTTAGTCACAGAATGGGATGCCAGTGCCACAAAAACCAGAGAGCATGCACAGCAAAAGTGTCTTTATCAGGCCTGATTTCTATGAGAATAAGTGCAAATGTTTATTATGCTATTAAATAGAGGCTGCTTTAGTCACAGAATGGGATGCCAGTGCCACAAAAACCAGAGAGCATGCACAGCAAAAGTGTCTTTATCAGGCCTGATTTCTATGAGAATAAGTGCAAATGTTTATTATGCTATTAAATAGAGGCTGCTTTAGTCACAGAATGGGATGCCAGTGCCACAAAAACCAGAGAGCATGCACAGCAAAAGTGTCTTTATCAGGCCTGATTTCTATGAGAATAAGTGCAAATGTTTATTATGCTATTAAATAGAGGCTGCTTTAGTCACAGAATGGGATGCCAGTGCCACAAAAACCAGAGAGCATGCACAGCAAAAGTGTCTTTATCAGGCCTGATTTCTATGAGAATAAGTGCAAATGTTTATTATGCTATTAAATAGAGGCTGCTTTAGTCACAGAATGGGATGCCAGTGCCACAAAAACCAGAGAGCATGCACAGCAAAAGTGTCTTTATCAGGCCTGATTTCTATGAGAATAAGTGCAAATGTTTATTATGCTATTAAATAGAGGCTGCTTTAGTCACAGAATGGGATGCCAGTGCCACAAAAACCAGAGAGCATGCACAGCAAAAGTGTCTTTATCAGGCCTGATTTCTATGAGAATAAGTGCAAATGTTTATTATGCTATTAAATAGAGGCTGCTTTAGTCACAGAATGGGATGCCAGTGCCACAAAAACCAGAGAGCATGCACAGCAAAAGTGTCTTTATCAGGCCTGATTTCTATGAGAATAAGTGCAAATGTTTATTATGCTATTAAATAGAGGCTGCTTTAGTCACAGAATGGGATGCCAGTGCCACAAAAACCAGAGAGCATGCACAGCAAAAGTGTCTTTATCAGGCCTGATTTCTATGAGAATAAGTGCAAATGTTTATTATGCTATTAAATAGAGGCTGCTTTAGTCACAGAATGGGATGCCAGTGCCACAAAAACCAGAGAGCATGCACAGCAAAAGTGTCTTTATCAGGCCTGATTTCTATGAGAATAAGTGCAAATGTTTATTATGCTATTAAATAGAGGCTGCTTTAGTCACAGAATGGGATGCCAGTGCCACAAAAACCAGAGAGCATGCACAGCAAAAGTGTCTTTATCAGGCCTGATTTCTATGAGAATAAGTGCAAATGTTTATTATGCTATTAAATAGAGGCTGCTTTAGTCACAGAATGGGATGCCAGTGCCACAAAAACCAGAGAGCATGCACAGCAAAAGTGTCTTTATCAGGCCTGATTTCTATGAGAATAAGTGCAAATGTTTATTATGCTATTAAATAGAGGCTGCTTTAGTCACAGAATGGGATGCCAGTGCCACAAAAACCAGAGAGCATGCACAGCAAAAGTGTCTTTATCAGGCCTGATTTCTATGAGAATAAGTGCAAATGTTTATTATGCTATTAAATAGAGGCTGCTTTAGTCACAGAATGGGATGCCTCACAGCAGACTTAAGATCAGTTCAGTATATATGCACAGTTAGTTACTATAAGCAGCCTGAAAACGCTAACAAAGGCTGGATGAAAAAAAAAAATTCTCCCTGTCAGCCAGCTCCGTTTTTCCTACCTTTCCCTGGCTTTCTGTCTGTCTCCTGTCTGTCTCCTGCCTGTCTCCTGCCTGTCTCCAGCCTGTCCCTGTCTGTCCCTGTCTGTCCCTGTCTCCAGCCTGTCTCCAGCCTGTCTAACTGCCTCAGCTACACAGCGTTCTGTCTGTCTGTCACGAATGCAATAGAGAAATGAGGAAAAGCAAGATGGCCGCCGTTAAATACCGCTGTGTGACGTCACCGGGCTTGCTGGCTGCTGATAGGCTGCATGTGACTGCCCCAGCTTGCACTGGCGCGGGATACATGTCCAGACATGTCCCGCCCGCCATCTTAGAATGCCTGTAATGTAAATGAATGGATGTTAAAGGAAAACTTCGAGTGATCGAATCGCGGGGAAATTCGGATTCGATCCGAATCGAATTTTTCCTGAAATTCGGATCGAATCCGGGTTCGTCCGGATCGATTCGCTCATCCCTATCTGTCACCCAGCAGCTATAAAAGGCTTACAGCAGCAGCAGGAGAGCAGAAGCCAGAGTGATCAGCGTGGGACACAGTGCTCCAGGATGGATGGTAAGTATAACAAAAAAAAAAACAAATAAAATATTTTTTCTCCATGTGTCTGTGTGTGTTTTTTTTTTACTTTTAACCCCTTGTGAACTGGTAAGGGGTCCATGAGACCCCTATACCAGTTCACAAGGCTGGGGGCTGGCAAGTAACCAGCGGCTAGCGGGTAACTTGCCTTTAACCCCCGGCAACCCCAATTACCTGCCTCCCCAAAGCCCGGGGGGGGCAGAAGGGCCAGGCCCATGGAGCTTGTAGCCGGCAGGGCGGGGGGCCACCAAAACTGGCCCCTTCGCCCTGTTCCTACAATCCCCCATAGCTGGTCCTGGGCTGGTTATTGTCACGCTCCGGGTACTACAGCTATCCACTTAGATAACTCCAGTCCTCTCAGTAAGACCTCAACCCCCAATCTCCGCAGCCAGCTTCACCTTTAGGAGCCCCCGCTTGCCGGGACGCAGAGCACGCCTGCCCGGGATCGGTTGCCCCCAGGACTTCAATGGCTCAAAGATTGGAGTCTTACTGTTCAGAGGCCTGGAGAACCCGCGGCTGGAAGTGGTGCCGAGCAGCCCGATTGCTGAGCGAATGACGGAAGTCCAACAGGCTAGGGGTCAGCAACAGAAGTTCCGAGATGGCAGCGGTACAAAGGATTGGACGAGACGTGGTCGAGGATCAAGCAGAGGTCGGCAACAGGAGATCAAATCGGGGGTGGTCAAAACAGGCGAAGGTCGGCAACAGGAGATCAAATCGGGGGTGGTCAAAACAGGCGAAGGTCGGCAACAGGAGATCAGAAAATATACTTAGAGACAAGCTACTAACAGGGTACAAGGCGCTATCACAGGCAATTCCCAACTGAGGGGGAATTGCTTATATAGGGAAAGACAGAGAGGAAGGTGAGGGTGATTGGTGCACTATGATCACAGGTCTGATTGGGAGAGCATGAGTGTAATTAACATTTATAGGGCTCATTGGCCCAGACAAGGGGGGGGGAGGCGTAAGCCTCATGAAACCTAGGGCTCATTGGCCCTTTAATCTGAACCAGGGGGCGTGCCAGTGCCCCCTGGCTTATCTACAGCCTCCGGCGGGCGCGCTGAGCACAGCGCCGCCGGAGGGAAAATATGTCTCGGGCTCGCGCGCGCGCCCGTGAGCTGATGACGCGCGCGTGAGGAGGGGGAGCGGCCGTGCTCGGTGCCGCCAGAGGAGACGCCGCACGGCGCGGCCGCCGAGCAGGAGCTGCTGGGCCCGGCCGACCGCTGACATCGCTGGACCGGGGCCCAGGTAAGTGCCGATTTGTGACACTACCCCCCCCTTCACGAGGGGCCTCCGGACCCTCACCCGGTTTCTCCGGATTATCACGGTGGAATTTCCGTACAAGAGCTTTGGCATGAACATCCCTCGCAGCTACCCAGCATCTTTCCTCTGGACCATAGCCAACCCAGTCCACCAAATACTGTAAAGAATTACGAACCTTACGTGAATCAAGAATTTTATTCACTTCATATTCTGGCTCATTATTAACGAGAATCGGCGAAGGACCAGCAAGAGGAATGTTCTTAGCTGGTTTTAACAACGAAACATGGAAAGAGTTAGGTATTTTCATAGTTGGCGGTAGTTGAACTTTAAACGACACATTATTCAATTTCTTGATTATCGGAAACGGACCAATGAATTTAGGACCCAATTTGCTAGTGGACCCAATTTTAGTGGAGACCTAAACTAGATCGCCTACTTGAAGAGTAGGTTCCTGTGATCTACGACGATCAGCAAATTTCTTATATCTTAAACTGGTGGTTTTAAGAATTTCCTGAACGTGTGTCCAGATATTCTTCCGTTCTTGAAGCCACTCCTCCAACGCCGGCAAGTTGGAGGGTGACCCTGAAAGGGAAGAAGCCCTAGGATTTTTCCCTAAGTTACAAAAAAAGGGCGATATCTTGGTACTCTCACTAGGCGCATTATTGTAAGCAAATTCGGCGAAATCAATAAATTCTGCCCATTGTTCTTGGGCATCAGAGACATAGCACCTTAAGTACTGTTCCAGTGTTTGATTAGTTCTTTCCGTCTGCCCATTGGACTGGGGGTGGTAGGCAGACGAAAGAGAGATCTGTATACCCAGCCGCGAACAGAAATGTTTCCAAAAACGGGAAGTAAATTGGACGCCTCGATCTGAGACTATATTGGACGGAATACCATGAATACGAAAAATATGTGAAGTAAATAGTCGAGAAAGCTCTGGTGCAGAAGGAAGCTTAGCCAAAGGAATGAAGTGTGCCATTTTACTGAAGCGATCTACGACCACCCAAATGACAGTATTCCCGTGTGATAAAGGCAAATCTACAATAAAATCCATAGAAATATGAGTCCAAGGTTCAGCAGGGATTTCAAGAGGAACCAAACCGCCACTGGGAGCCTTATGAAGCCCTTTACTTCGAGCGCAAACAGCACAAGCGTCGATAAAGGCGGTAATATCGCGTCTCATGGTTGGCCACCACACATGGCGACGGGCAAGCATAAAGGTTTTTCGGTTACCCACATGACCAGCAGTTTTAGCATCGTGAAACTCGCGAATTACATCTGAACGCAAATGTGGCGGTACAAACTGGCATCCCAAGGGAACATCACTAGGAGACTGGTCTTGAAACGGCGCCAAGGTGTTAGAGAGATCAGGAAGTAATGCCCCGACCACACAACCCATAGGTAGAATCGGGTCACCAGTATCACCCCGATCCTTACATTCACCGAACATGCGAGATAGGGCATCCGCTTTAGTATTTTTAACACCCGGCTTGAACGTAATAATAAAATTAAAACGCGAGAAGAATAATGCCCAACGTGCTTGACGAGAGTTCAATCTCTTGGCAGACCCAATGTATTCGAGATTTTTGTGATCCGTATACACAGTTATAGGATGTAATGAACCCTCCAGCCAGTGTCGCCATTCATCAAAAGCCAGTTTAATAGCTAATAGCTCCCTATTACCGACGTCATAATTTTGCTCCGCGGTACTGAATTTACGTGAAAAATAAGCGCATGGATGAAGACGCTCAGGATTACCGGAATATTGCGACAAGACTGCACCAACCCCCAGCTCTGACGCGTCCACCTCAACAATGAAGGCCTTACGAATGTCTGGGTGAATTAACACTGGTGCCGAAGTGAAGGCCCGTTTCAAGGCCAGGAAGGCCTCACAGACAGAGGGAGACCAGTTAGCAGTAAAGGCCCCCTTGCGGGTAAGATTGGTAAGAGGTGCAACAACATGAGAGAAGCCTTTGATGAACCGCCGATAAAAATTAGCAAAACCTAGAAAACGCTGCAATTCTTTTAAGGTCTTGGGTTGAACCCAATCCTGAACCGCCGAAACTTTCCCCGCGTCCATCTCCAAACCCTGGTTGGTAATAATATACCCTAAAAAAGGAACTGTGGTGACTTCAAACACGCATTTAGAAAGTTTAGCAAATAAGTTGTTCTCTCTTAATTTTTGCAGTACCAATTTAACATGACGTCTGTGCTCCAACAAGGAATTAGAAAAAATGAGAATATCGTCTAAGTATATGACCACAAATCTACCGAGATACTCTCTGAAAATATCATTAACAAAATCTTGAAAAACGGCTGGTGCGTTACAAAGACCAAAAGGCATGACCAGGTACTCGTAATGGCCGTCTTTCACATTAAATGCAGTTTTCCACTCATCCCCCTGTCGGATGCGAATCAGATTGTAAGCCCCTCTTAAATCCAACTTGGAAAAAATTTGAGACCCTGTGACTTGATTGAACAGATCCCCGATCAAGGGCAAGGGGTATCGATTCTTAACAGTGATTTTATTCAAGGCTCGATAATCTATGCATGGTCTCAGGCCGCCATCTTTTTTCTCTACAAAAAAGAATCCAGCCCCGGCAGGAGAGGTAGAGGGGCGAATAAATCCCTTCCTTAAATTTTCGGTGATATACTCCCTCATCGCTTGCTCTTCGGGCAGAGTAAGATTATAAATTTTTCCCCTCGGGGGAATCGTGCCAGGAAGCAAGTCAATAGGGCAGTCATAAGACCGATGTGGAGGAAGGGTATCCGCAGAACGTTCAGAGAAGACATCAACCCAGTCAGCGTATGGTTGAGGTAATCCCTGAGGTAAAACTTGCACACTTCTAAGGCCTGTAGTGAAGCAGTGATTTTTGCAATGGTCACTCCACTTGATCAATTCCCCAACCCGCCAATCTAACACCGGGTTGTGGAGTTGTAACCAGGGGTATCCCAAAACCACCGGAGTCTCTGGACAGTCGAAGATGAAAAATTCTAAGAACTCAGAGTGGGAAGAGCCAACAATTAACCGAAGAGGTGGGGTCTTGGTGTTTATAGGTCCCCCCTGAATGGCCTTCCCATTGATGGCCAAAACTTGTAGGGATCTTTCAAGAGGAACTAACGGAATACCTAAGAGAGAGATCATGCTCCTATCCAGAAAGTTTCTCGCCGCACCGCTGTCGATAAAGGCGGAAACTGTTTGCTTGGAAGAACCCCAAGATAGGTCAATGGGTACTAACATTTTATTTTGGCGAGAGTTGCAAACTGACTCACCCAGATCAGAACTCTCTACCTGGTCTGGGTGCGGAAGTTTTCCGCCGGTCTCCCCTTGTTGGGACAGGACCCTGCGAAATGTCCCGAGTTCCCACAATATAGGCATAACCCATTGGACCGCCTACGCTGCTTTTCCTCTTGGGTTAACCGGGTTCTCCCTAATTGCATGGGTTCTTCCTGGGAAGGAGAAGAGGTATTTTCCCCACGGGTAGCCGGGGAACTAAGACTCTGGGAAGACCTGAAGGACGTGGGAGCCCTGGCTCTCTCCCTAGCCCTCTCTCTAAGACGCCTGTCTATTTTAATGGAGACCTGCATTAATTGGTCTAGGTCTGCGGGTGGAGGAAAATTTACCAAAGCATCCTTGATGCTTTCCGACAGCCCCACCCTGAACTGACTACACAAAGCGGGATCATTCCACCTTGATTCGACGGCCCAGCGGCGGAATTCAGCACTATAATCTTCTGCCGAATTCCGTCCTTGTCTTAAGGCCCGAAGCCTATTTTCTGCCGTAGATTGTTGATCAGGGTCAGCATATAAAACGCCCATAGCAGTAAAGAATGCTGTAACGGATTGTAGGGCAGAATCATGAGATGGCAAACTGAAGGCCCAGGACTGCGGGTCTCCTTGAAGCAAAGAAATGACTAGGCCTACTCGTTGGGACTCAGTGCCTGAGGAGATGGGTCTCAGCTTGAAATACAGTTCGCAGGCATTCTTAAAGTTGGAGAATTTAGCTCGTTCTCCAAAAAACTTTTCCGGCAATGGAATCTTTGGTTCTGAAATATGAGGTGGTACAGAGGATGCCGGTAACTGTCGAGATTCTTGAGTGGCCACTCTTTGAGCGAGCTGGTTTATCGCCGTAGCCATAGCTTGTACCTGCTGTACCAGGTCATCCATCGTGGCCTGTGATAATGTCACGCTCCGGGTACTACAGCTATCCACTTAGATAACTCCAGTCCTCTCAGTAAGACCTCAACCCCCAATCTCCGCAGCCAGCTTCACCTTTAGGAGCCCCCGCTTGCCGGGACGCAGAGCACGCCTGCCCGGGATCGGTTGCCCCCAGGACTTCAATGGCTCAAAGATTGGAGTCTTACTGTTCAGAGGCCTGGAGAACCCGCGGCTGGAAGTGGTGCCGAGCAGCCCGATTGCTGAGCGAATGACGGAAGTCCAACAGGCTAGGGGTCAGCAACAGAAGTTCCGAGATGGCAGCGGTACAAAGAATTGGACGAGACGTGGTCGAGGATCAAGCAGAGGTCGGCAACAGGAGATCAAATCGGGGGTGGTCAAAACAGGCGAAGGTCGGCAACAGGAGATCAAATCGGGGGTGGTCAAAACAGGCGAAGGTCGGCAACAGGAGATCAGAAAATATACTTAGAGACAAGCTACTAACAGGGTACAAGGCGCTATCACAGGCAATTCCCAACTGAGGGGGAATTGCTTATATAGGGAAAGACAGAGAGGAAGGTGAGGGTGATTGGTGCACTATGATCACAGGTCTGATTGGGAGAGCATGAGTGTAATTAACATTTATAGGGCTCATTGGCCCAGACAAGGGGGGGGAGGCGTAAGCCTCATGAAACCTAGGGTTCATTGGCCCTTTAATCTGAACCAGGGGGCGTGCCAGTGCCCCCTGGCTTATCTACAGCCTCCGGCGGGCGCGCTGAGCACAGCGCCGCCGGAGGGAAAATATGTCTCGGGCTCGCGCGCGCGCCCGTGAGCTGATGACGCGCGCGCGAGGAGGGGGAGCGGCCGTGCTCGGCGCCGCCAGAGGAGACGCCGCACGGCGCGGCCGCCGAGCAGGAGCTGCTGGGCCCGGCCGACCGCTGACATCGCTGGACCGGGGCCCAGGTAAGTGCCAATTTGTGACAGTTATGATGGGTAAGGGGGGCCCCACGGGATTTTTTAACCCTTAAAATTCCAAAAAATATCCCCCCCCCCTCCCAGGAGGGGGGACCCTATGTAATTTTTTTTTTATCAACCCCTTATGTTTATAGTGTGGATAGTAGTATTTTATTTGTAAATGTTATAAAGTGCTCTTTTCAGTTTGGGGGGTCTCCTGGGCAAGAATGGGGGGGCTACCGATACATATGTGGTACCGTTGTAATCAGGAGAAATGGGGCTTTCACATGCAATATGGTTTTCATTAATAAAACAAATGTTTTATTTTAAATAAAGGGGACAATTGTCTAAAAATATTATTTTATTTTTGTTTTTTCATGTCATTTCATGTCATTGACATTTCATGTTAAAGCCTAAACTCTGCTGCAAATATATATATATATTTTCCTGAAAATTCCGGCAAAAATCACAGTTAAACATGGCGCAAAATAGGGAAAAATTGCCTGTCAACAGAGGGTGACAAAACTTCAAGTAGGCTGGCAAGGGTTAATAGTACTTATGCATGTTGGGTATTGTTCTGCTCGGTGGACCTTGCGCTTTCAAATTTAGCTTGTTTTTTCTTGTTTGCATATTTAGATTTTAGGAAAACATGTTATTAATTCAGTTTATTTATTTTTTTTTTTAGGGAAACCCTTTGCAACCTAAGAATTCTTCGAGGGATTACTTCCAGAAAGGTGAGCCTACTGCAACAAGCTGGGTACTCTTAGAAAGCTTAACATGTGTACTTTCAGGGAATATATAGTTTATCAGGGATATTCCAAATGTAGAGGGTTGTTTTGGTTGAAAAATTGCAAGGTGCGCACTTTGCAGAGCTGAAATTTTCAAGTAAATTTACTGTTATGCGCACGCTTTACTTTGGGGTGTTTGCCAACTCTTCCCTTGACAATACCTATGCATGTTGGGTATCGTTCTGTTCGGGGCATGTTGCTTTTTGAGATTTTACTTGTTTTTTCTTGTTTGCATATAGTTTTTTTTAGGAAAATGTGGCTTGATTCTTCCTATTTATTCTTTTTTTAGGGAAACTTTGTGCAAAGGATTACTTCCAGAAAACTAAGCCCACATAAACAAGCTTGGTACGCCTAGAAAGCTTGAGGCGTGTACTTCCAGAGAATATCTAGTTTGGGGGGGGATTTCAAATGTAAAGAATTGTTTTTCTGGAAAACCTGCAAGGTGCACATAGCGCATAGCGCAGTTATATTTTATCTGAAAATCTCCCAAAGCTCTGTTTCAGTTTGGGGATGTCTCCTGGGCTGGAAAGGGTGTCTACCAATACATATGTGGTACCGCTGTGACCGGGAGAAAGCAATAAAATTTTATTGAAAAACTTACATTTTTTATTACAAAAAAAACTACAGATTGCAAAAAATTGATTTTTTTTTTCGTTTTTTTTGCACATATTTCACCAAAAAGTATTGAGAATACACTAAAAAAAGGCAAAGCAAGACATTTTATGTTGAAAAAAAACAATGTATAATTTTCCTGGGAAATCCCTGGAAATCCTTTCAAAAATCACAGTTGAACATGTGTAGCGCAAAATAGTGAAACATGGTCTGGCAACAGAGGGTGACAAAAGCTGCAGGTAGGCTGGCAGCGAAAGGGTTAATTAAGACCTCTGATTAATAGCCTGTCAGAGCACTTTGCAAAAGCGTACACCCCCTCCCAAAATTTAAGTATTGACAAGTTGCTTCTGCTTTTTAAAGGGCACATTTCATTTAATCAGTATATCCCTAGCAAGCGTGCCCACTATAGGATTACATTTTAGAAATTATGTGACAGTGTGACTGGCTATACCAAATTTGTTCAAAGGGACACACATCTGGATTTAAGCATCAGTGGAAAGATTGTGTGGGAGATCATGACTTTTCTACTAGGGAGAGGTTACCACTTAAATGTGGACAACTTCTGTAGCAGCATTCCCTTATTTAGAGCCCTCTACTCATTGAGCCCACTGGCCTGCAGCACCATCAACCGTAATTGAAAAGGCTTGCCCAGGTCAATGCTGCAAAAGAATCTAAACCGTAGAGAGTAATATGCTCTAAGAAGCAATGAGCTCCCGGCCATGAAATACATGGACAGAAAAAACGACAATCCACCATGAGTCAGTCATGAATGTACAACAACGTGGTCCCCTAGCCCCTTCCCCAAAAGCCAAATCCATGGGTTGATAAGACGGACCAAATACTAACATAATACAATGACATCCAAAAATCCAGAGCCTAGAACAAAAAAGTTGCAATTCATTTGGTCCAACTTGCAACTTATAACTTCTATGTTGTCTTAGAGGCAGCAGTACCAGGCTTCGATTTGTTACGGACAATGAAACATAGGTCCACCACCATTATCCTGAGACCACACAATGCAATGGAACCACCAGGGTAAACTCCAAATACATTTTGTGTACAGCAGTCTAAAAAATCAATATGCAAACAAGAATAAAAAGCTAAATCTGAAATAGTAAAATCATTTTTAAATGGAAAGTAATATTATATGATGGAACCTCATCCTTTGAGTGCATTTTTTCCATTAGAATGAGAGCAGTATTTGTCTAAATTTTGTGTTGTGGTGAAGGAAATTCTTATCGTTGCTTTTTCCAGGGGGCTTATTGGATTCGTCATCATAAGTTTTCAAACAGAGCAGGAAGCATTTCCTATGCCATATGCTTAATCACTAATCCTTGAATTCCTTCCAGATAAATGTGTACATTACTTCAAATCCCATCTCGAGACTGCCAGTTGTGTAAACCTTAGGAAATGGACAGGAATGTCCAGGATTGCTATGCACAGAAAAGTATTTTGCCACAGATTGTTTCAGTGTTTTTAAAGACAGTGTATTAGAATGGGACTAGAGAACTATTATGTCATTTGTATTTGCACTTAAAGATCCATGAAAAATAAATGTAATCATGCTTAGGTCCACCTGATGATGTTAAAGCCTCCAAGGGGCAAACAAAAATATGTATACTTACTTTGACTATACGAGTCAACAAAGGTAGAACACTTTCGTTTTTAAATTAACACAATTCCTGTACAGGAAATGTGAAATAGATCAAACATTCAAAAGTAAAATTCAAGAAGTTAAGACTTTTTAATGCAATGAGATCTGCATTTCTGATTTGAAGTAAAGGGCTTTTTTCTGCTTTTTTTCTGGAACATTACACCATTCTTTAAGGCAGGATTTAAACAGTTTGCTCCTCAGGACAGAACACATTGCTATCATAATGGCAAAAAAATAGCATTTAACAAAAAAAGACAGACAATTATTATGCATAGAATTATAGGTCTGTCCTACACAGAAATTGCCATGACATCCAAGGAGCCAGTCTGTAGTTACCTATATTACCACTTAGACACTTAGAGCAAACTCTGATGGTTGGACAGACCAAAGGCCACCACAAATCGAAGTCAATATTTTGCGAGATCAAGATCATCACCGCTCAGCACAAACTTTTCGAGCACAGCTTAACTCAGACCCACACTCAGTTTACACCTGATAGCGGAGCTCTGTTCTCAGTTTTTCCCGGAGGGAGAGAGAAGTTGGGTAAAAAAAACTAGGCTTATGAGGGAGGCTGATAGGGAGATGTACCCCCTACATCGCAGTCCGGACTAGTACCCATTTAAGCTGACCACCAGTCAAAAAAATCAAGCTTAGTTAATTGCTACCCTAACCCCCCCCCCCCCCCACCACCACCACCACCAGATGCTTACACAGAATTTAAGGCACTTTTGACTGTGGGACTGAGATTTTCAGAAGAAGGTCTGTCAGGTGTGTAGCAAGATGGCCACTCCCATGCAGTTCAGTAGCACAACCTTTGGGTTTTTTGACTGGAGGTCCACTTTATATCTTCAGAATAGCAAAGCCTTTTGTTTTTTTTACTGGAGGTCCACTTTATATCTTCAAAAAGCCACTGTCAAAATTGCATAATATAAAAGTATACTACTGAAGAATGGAAGCAGATCTTATGATTAATCAGAAAATGACATATTTGATACATCATGCGATTTGTCTTTGAGCAGATGAAATGATGGTTCCTTAGTGTCTGACACCAACAAGGAATAAGAAACAAGATGGTCTGAGGCTCTTTTGCTTGTTCGATAATTGTAAACTTGCATAGAGTGTCTGGCACACTGGACAAAAAAGGCCTACCACAATATTTTGATGCACCATCTCTGGTGTATGGTTAGTTGGTCAGGGTTTCATATTACAGCCATACAATGATCCAAACTATGTCAGAACTATCTAAATCAGATGAAGCAGACTTTAAGGAATATAGAATAAGAACAAGCTTGGGGGGGCATCCAGAATGCTGGAGCCCCCCAGAACATAACCCCCCTCAGAACACCAGATATCCTTATCTTCAGTTTTGGAAAGGAGTTCCACAATTATGTTCTCCAGCATTCTGGATGCCCCCCCCCCCCCCCCCGAGCCTGTTCTTATTCACTGTCTGCGGGACCAAAACCCGTTAAAGAAAAAACAGGTGTTGCTCTGGTTTAAGCCCCAATGAGCTTGCTTGGGATACGCTGTACAGATTCGAAATCAAATATATAGACTAACAAAAGTTAAGCAGTGGTTACTATTGATTTTAATATTATTGTTTTTTTTATAAAGCTCCATGATATTCCATGGTGCTGTGCGAGTACAAATTACAGACAGGGTAAAAAAAAAAATAAATAATAATAAATAAGATTTTATGGGTTTTATGTATTGTGTTTGGAAAGTAATAAATACTTTAGAACCTGAAAACAGTTATTTATTTCTCAGTGTCATGTTTCATCTTGTAACCTGTAAGAATAAAAATTCTCATTGCCAATTTTCCATATAAAGTTTTATTGTTTAATTTCTTCCTTGATTTGCTTGTCCTTTCTTGTAGCGTTTGCTCACCCACGATGTTTGTCACTAATCCTGTGAATTTCAAATAGGAAATAGTTTTAGCTTGCTTTATTCACGTTTGTCAAGGCAACACTGAACACAGGCCTCACTGAATAATCACATAATATTGTTGTTAGTATCACTAGCAATACATATTTTTGTGTCGGTTAATTATCAGGCACTTTGCTTAGAATGGTGAGATCTGTGCTGCCCATGGGGCTGAACCTGGCTCATTAAATGCTGTTTTCAAAAAATACCCTCCTAAATGTCTAACATATTAGAACCCCTAAAATAGGAGCTTTATACATGACAGTCTAGTATACCAATGTTCTTGTGACACTAAGGGGGATATTTATGGCTTTTAACGTCTAGCACCAGCTAGTGCCTCGTAGCGGCAGGCAGAGTCTGGTGAACCGGCACTGTACGCAAAACCACATTTAGGAAAGGGAATCTGGTGAATGCCTCTAACAGCGCCATGTAGCATCATAGGTATTAATACAGGCGGCTCAGCGTATAGCGCCAGCGCTCTAGGCTTAGGGGCACCATGTAGTATCTGTCGCTCTGTAGCGCTCTCCTATACATTTCAATGGGGTTTCATTCATTGTATATAAATAGCGTGTTTGCCAACTTAATTTTATTTATTTTTTGCTCAAATCATTGTGTGACCTCTCCTGGCTGCAAACAAACACTTTTATAAATTTTTGGGACTTTTTATATTTTTATGTAGAATTGTTTTTACAGGTCTGGCACTAAAGTGTTATTGTCACCGTGTTAAAACAATGTAATTCCATGTGTTTTCGCTTTGTTACTGTTGGATATGTGTTAAAAAATAGACTTTGATCACACAGCGTCTGTCGCTCTGTGCTAGAGCGCCCAGCTTTAGAGCGCCGATGCTGTGTGCGTGTGTAGTTTTTTGTTAAATATAGTGTGGAGCGCCGAGTGCTGGACGCACTGAGCTGGCGCTACCTCTTGCTTGCTGCAACGCCGTGCTGTTGTTAGAGCACCCAACACACATCACATTCATCAATGCCAGCCAGGTTACTAGAGCGGCCGAGACGCTCTGTTACAGCTCCCGATACCCGCTTACAGCGTCTACTAGCGGTCGCTCTAGGCGCTGATCTGGCAATATGTGGCACTAGTAGTGAATCAGCCTCTATTGTTAGTCTTGATGGGGTGGTCTTGCACAGCTAAGGAATAGACAGAGAGTCCCAAACCGATCATAAAGCAAGGTGTACTTGAGCTGAAATTTTGATTTAAATGTTTTTTTTCTTGCATACCCAAGACCAGGAGTCCTATTTTCGGCATTACACGATCCCTTTTACCTTCTTTATCACCCACATCACCTGTCTCTATATCTGGCATTAGAGATGAGCGAACTTTTGAAAAGTTCGATTCGGCCGATTCGCCGAATTTCACAAAGAAATTCGGGTTCGGCCGAATCGAACTTTTGCGAAGTTCCCCATCAAAAATGCCCGCATAGTGGGAGCGGGCCGGCCGGTTCCGCTGTCAGCGGGCCGGCAAAGCGCCCTCAGATGACAGCTGAGAACGGCGCCAGCCTCCACGCTCCGGACCTGCAGGTAAGTGTTTGCCTTTTTTCTCAAATGCCGGCATGGTGGGAGCGGGCCGGCCGGTTCCGCTGACAGAGGAGCCGGCCGGCCCGCTCCCACCATACTGGCAAAAATGCTTTTTTTTTTTTGTTTGTTTTTTAAATGCCGGCATGGTGGGAGCGGGCCGGCCGGCTTTACCGACCCGCCGGCCGGCCCGCTCCCACCATGCCGGCATTTTTTTATTTTTAATTTCAGGAAAAATTCGATCGGCACGAACCACAAAATATTCGGGTTCGTGCCGAATCGAATATTTCCTGAAATTCGGAGCGAATTCCGGTTCGTCCGAACCGGTTCGCTCATCTCTATCTGGCATCTGACGTCTCAGTGATCCCCCTCCCTTCTTTCGTCTAGCCAGAAGTGTACTGAAGAGCACAGGACCTGGTCCAAGGACATTTTAGAGAATAATGAGTGCTTCGGTCTAGGCTTGTGCTCCCCACTCTGGAGGCCTGAAGCCATGAAAAGTACGAAAGTCACCAAGACAAAGGGTGCCACAGGAGCACTTGACCTGGACTGAGGTCTGCAGTAAAAGTTTACTTTCATTTAAATTAGACTACAAACTTTATAAACAGTGTAATAATATGGATCTGGGTTTACCTTTTCACGCTATCTGTGCTCTAGATAGCATTTTTTATTGGTTTACTTCCCTTCCATAGTAAGTTGTTAAAATGCTATTGTTTCAGTAAAATTATTCATTTATGAGGCTGATTCTATTCTTTTACATATTTGAGTTGTTTCCTCAATTAAAGTTTTTTGTAACCTGATATCATGTATTATGCTTAAACTGATCATTGTTTGGGTGACTCGAAGTAAGACGTTCAGTTAAACTGACAACTTTGCAGGATAATGGATGGTGTGGGGTGTGGCTTACCTGTAGGGTTTTTAGGAACAAATATCTGCAGCATTTTATGTTATTCCTCTGTGTATAAGTGGGTATAGCCCTTGACATAAGGTTAAAGCAAACCAATTGGACATCTGGAATTGGAATATCATTCTCAAAGATGGAGCTTAGCTTTCTCACTTTATATGCAGGAAAAGATGAACACAAGCAGACTGTAATGCAACAGAAAAACAAAGTTGTTCAACATAATGTACACCTCCAGACGTCACTCCCCATGGGATTGTTCAGTAGTGTTGCTCTTCAGATTTGGATTTAGAATTTTTACTGGTTCACTTTAATTAAATGAATTAATCTTTAAATAATGGCAGATAAATGTCGTGCCTCAGTATACCTTTCAGTCATGAATGAAGCAGCCATACTGTACAGGGCACTTATGTAGAATATAAACTTTCTAGCTATATAAAGAAACTTACTTTTACTCACAATAAATTACATTTATTACCATCTCATTCATATTTCTCTTGTCTCAAAAAATATGTCGGTGTGAAGAATGCCATTAGTGTTGCTGTTGAGATCTGGGTTAAAGTAAATTTCTACCAATATTGTGCTGATTTGCTTCAGTTTGATAAGAAAAAGAATATTTAAAAAATATACTGTAGGTCTGAATTATACTAAGAGGCTTATTCGAGCAACACTATTGTCCTCCTAGTAGCTCAGACTTAAACACAGAACAGGGCTTTCTTTGGCACCTTAAATTTGGACCTTACTTTGTGTATTCTATCTCTAGATAGTCACAGGTGTCTTCCTTTTAGGCTCTCCTGGCCCTTGCTGGTATTTTTGAAATCCTCATAGAAAACAGGATGCACATGCTTGCACAGCTCCTGTTAGTGTGGTCCATCCACATGGTAGCACTCACATGAACTCTGACACGTGTCTGTTTCCAGTTGGACACTTTCCCTGTTATCTTTTCTAATACAGCTAATTCTGATCTACTTTAAACACTTTCACAATATTTCCCTTTTTTGGTCACCTTGAAATCTCCCAAAGAGATTTGGTGCATTACTATATTCCCCCAGCGTCTCTTAGCTAACTGTTTGTTTGTTCTTTGATATTTTACTTGCACTCCCGTAAGGGATATCAATCTGGACCATCTATCAAAAATATGGGCTTTACTTGATTGAGTCACTACAAGTTTCAGAGGTCCTCCTGGCTCTGGCCTAGAAACTATTTGGCTGCTGATTTAAAGGGGTTAACACCCTGTGAATGGGAGGATGACCTCCTTGATGCTTTACGAAAAGGACCTATCTATATTGCCACTTGGGACAAATACAGAATACACTTACTTGCTTACTTGGGGCAAGTAAGAATACAAATCCAGCTATCACCTAGTTTGGTTCAGAGTACAGAGGAGACAATCTTTACAGAGTCTTTTCCATTCCACAGTGCGATGCACACATCACATTGCACTGTAAGCTATCTACTATCCATAGGCTCATGACTGCTTTTGAAAGTCGAAATCACTAATTAGAAACAGTTAAGATACAACTATTTGGCCTAAATGATGTAATACAATGGGCCTCTCAGTAGGGAGCTGGCAGGATTTTCAAAATGATTCATCATGTTTGTTACAGTCACAGCAGGAGGAAGAAATAGTCCATCCCAAGTACTCACCTCTCATCCCAATATGTGTCTCTCTGAGCTTTGTCACCTCTGTAGCTGTTTGGTCTGTGATATGTTTTTATTGGTGGACGAGCAAAAATAAATAACAGGCATAGTCAATAGAGGTGCCTTTATTTGGTGATAGGCTAGCCCAACAGTGATTCCTAGTTAAGAACCAAAAGTCTGGTTATTCTGTATCCCCAGGTAGATTATTTGTTGTAGAGCCTGCTGAATCATGTCAAGCCTCTCTATTACATGGACGTTTTGTGTTATAGTGTTTTGTGTTCATCTTGGCTCTGATGGTCATCATTTTTGAATGTGGTGTATTACAACATCGATAATGTGTGTTAGAGATACCTTCCCTTCTATGTCTTGCCAAAAGGGAAAGAGCACTTTGTGGACTCTCCACACACAAAACAAGAAAAATTAACTTTACAGCTAAAATTTCCATGGTGTAAAGAGAAAAAGGGCATCTTGCGCATTTCAGATGCCGGTAACAGTCCTTAGTGATACTATTTTTATTGATTGTTGTTGCATTTACCTTCACAAGCACCTATTATTTAGAATTCTGAATAGGTGAGCTGCTCAATCTCTACATATGTCTTTCCCCACAAACCTAAGCCCCTGCTTACCTTTCACCTGCTCCCATGGCACTGATCATTTTCAGTATCTGAAACTGGGTGCTGCACTTTTGACTGGCAGGCGAGGTGTACAGTGGTGTACAAAGCTGAACTGAGTTGCTCATAGAGAATAATAGGCACCTCAGTCTAGGCTTGCACATTGACACTTTCACTACAGGCCAGAAGCAAGGGAGTCCTGACTCTATGAAAACCCCAGATCTGAGGCTCTTAAAACTTTAATGATTAAATCGGAGATCCAGTAAAATGCATCCCCCTCCCCTCTTACCTCATCCAGGATCCAGTGGCCATTTTGGATCTGATGCACAGAGCAGGGAAGGCCACTTGAAAATGACTTGACATCCACTTTAAGCAGTGGATAGTTATTGCTGGAATGCTTTACAATATTTTAGAATGTTTTACAATTTTTATTTACTTTGATAGTAGTTTTCTGACCTACAGTATATGTGAAATTCTTCCATCAAATCACATGTTATTTTAACCAAATAAACATTTGGATTATAGATCTCATTTAATGTCTAGGCAAATTTATATACTATCACACTCTTTTTTTGACTCTAGAAAGGTATATTTGTTTTAGCTGTTATTACATTAAGGCTCGAAAATGTGTATTTATTGTGTATATAGTGTGTGTGTGTGTTTATAATGAAACATCTGCTGCTAATCCAAACGCGCTATTAAAAATATGCCCCAAGCAACCAAAAAAAAAAAACAGACAGTTTCACACATCAGAATTAATCTTCCCTTACCTCACCATGTTTTCCATTACCTGTGACAAATTGAAAAATCTATGTGTGGAAGCTTTGTCACTGAAGTCATAGTATAATTTTGAATATCTTTGAAAGCACTTATAACTATAAGAGTATGTACAGAAACTTTAACTGGACCAACAGCCTTGCGCGGTTCAAAAAAGAAATTCCACAAAACTCCCTTGCCCCATCTGCATGCATGATACTGAATCATTATCAGCACTTACATTTGCTTCTGCATCCAATGAAAGCTGAAACACCACCTCACAGATTTTCTCCTGGTAGCTGCAATTTTGGAGCTTTCTTTCCCAGCATCCCAGCCATGCTGCTGCTTGAATTCAACTGTCATTACCCCACAATGCACAGCAGCAGGCAACTTCCTCTTTGCAGGCAGCCTGCACCTCCATGAGATATTTTGTGTTTTAAATGGACTACAGCAGATGCAAAAAGGTTAATTATTTTTTTATGTGCAGCAAACTGAATTGTCCTGGGAAGGGATGCATAGGAGCACTGTTTCTTGTTGGTCTGGTTCAAAATACTTAAACCGGACCAACAGCCTGGCACAGTTGGAAAAGAAAGGTAGCGGACAATTTGGAGCTTCCTCTCCCAACTGAAATAATGGAAATGCACAGTAACAGGAAGCCCAGCATGACTTCCTGTTTGCAGGTGGCCTGCAAGCCCATGAGTGCCCATCTTGTTTTCAAAATTCACCGCAGCAGGCGTTGGAAAAATATGCAGCAATCTAAATAGCTCTGGGGAAGGATGTATATGAGCACTGTTTGTTGTGTTGGTCTGATTTCATTTTTGACTGTTGGTCCACTTTAATACTTAGCTTACTTCTTGCAGGACTGGTTCCTTGCAGACTCACAGGGTCTTGTTATTATCTCTGGTTCCGACAGCACACACTCTCAGCCATCTTATGTCTGCACCCCTGCTTTCAGAATCAGGGAATCAGTAGAAGAGCATCACACATGTGATCTCCCAGTTGCTGAAATGCTTATCAGCAGTGATGAGCCAAACATGGCTTTGTTCAGTTCAAATGCTGTTCTGCTAAATATTCTTCATTATTTAGGTTTGGTTTCTCACAAATTCAAACTCCATTAGTCCATTGAGGGAAAATTTGACTTAACGTTTTGCCTCTTTTCCACCATCTTTTTTACAAAGTATGGCCCCCTCAATGCTACCATTCAGTGCTCCTGTCATAGGGACTAGTACCTTTGCACACTACCACCCCTGGTACCTTGAATGGATTGGGTGTAATTGAGCAGGTGGTTTTTTACCCCCTTCCATTTGAACTGTTATAGGGAGTTATAGGGTAATCACAGACAGTCACTCCCTTAGAGTATAAAAGACAGCCCCCGAGGTGGTCACTTTATTCCTTTGGCTAGGAGCCAGAGATAAAGGAGGAGGACAGGGAACTTGTGTTACTAAAGACTAAATACCCAAGACTAAAGACTAAATACCCAAGGGTGCTGGAAACCAGCAGATCAGAAGATGCTGTGGAGAAAACAACATCCTTGAGGCTCGGACATGACTACGCATAGAGAAGAGCCCCCCTGCCCCTACTCTACAAGTAGTAGGACAACCCTACTCGATTACCTGTACCCCTTTATAGGCATTGGGGTGTAAGAGCCCAGGGTCATGCCATTTGCACCAGACCTATGCAGATCTATGCTGGGCATAGGTGCTATTATTTCACATGTCTGGAAACTAGTTATTTTGGCCTTTGATCTCTAGGGATACTTAGCCCCATGCCTATGCCCTGGAGAAGGGCATGCTTTAAAATATAAATTAAAAAATAAAAAAGGTAACATTTTATACAAATCAAAAATTAAAAAAAATCCCCATGGAAATTAATGGTAAAATGTTTCAGGAAATTCCCCATATAAATAAATAGCAGAATAATACAGCCAGTTTCAGACACAACACATATTGCTGTCCCCTGTACTCTCTCTTATTGGACGAGAGCCCACATGTGCGCTGTAGGACTGGGAAGAGGTGTGTTGTTCTGGGCATTCTGGAGGGTTTCCCAGACAAGGATGACCCGGGGCTGGGAACACAACCTGTGATCTGTGTGTCAAAATCCTGGGTTTTCCAGGGGGAGAAATGAGTGGGTGGAATGTTTCAAAATGCTTGGCCTTCCTCTTGAAAGGGTTGAGTAGATTTTATCAATTATGAAATAATGCCCTTTTTGTGCAATCCTCCAACCTAATATTGCGATATGCCGCCTCCTAGGTAGGTTTTGCGGGGCCCTAAAACAAAAGTCATAGTGGTCCCCCTCCCACAAAGAGCTTTGTTATAAGATTTATAATAATATGATTAAATATTCAAATAACATAATATAATATAAAGATATTTCCTTTTAGGTTTCTTTGACAGGGGCCGAAGGATGCCAGCAGCTTCTTTCTCCAGTGCTTTATAGTGAGAGCACAAGCAGGATGCTATGCCATAGCATAGCATCCAGCTTGGAGGGTCCAGCTCTGGAGTTTATGGAGGCTGATGTCTTAGCCGAGCTGGCACATCTAAAGGTAAGTAAGGCAATGGGTCCAGATGGAATCCACCCCAGAGTTCTAGGGGAACTCAGATTTGTGTGACTGATTTACTTAACCATTCCATTTCAACTGGTGAGGTCCCAGATGATTGGAGAATGGCTAATGTCGTACCAATCCATAAGAAGGGAAGTAGAGAAGAAGACAGTAATTACAGGTCAGTTAGTGCAGTTAGTGTAACATCTATTGTGATCAAACTAATGGGAACTCTCAAAAAATTAACAACCGGTTGGACCCAAAACAGCCCGGTTTTACTTATGGCAGATCATGTGACATCAATCTTATTGATTTCGTTTATAATGTCACTAATGTGTTAGATGAAGGTGGTGCTGTGGATATCGCCTATCTGGATTTTAGCAAAGCCTTTGACACTGTACCACATAAGGAGCTCATAGAAAAGTTATTGAAGGTAGGACTCAATCCCTGGATAGTTCAGTGGATTTCCAGTTGGCTGAAGGATCGGTATCAGAGTTGTTGTTAATGGTGTGCAATCTGAACAAAGGCGAGTTACAAGTGGTGTGCCGCAAGGCTCTGTCCTGTGGACCATTCTTTTTAATATGTTTATAAGTGACATAGGAGAAGGCTTATTAGGAAAGGTTTGCCTGTTTGCTGATGATACAAAGGTTAGTAATAGGGTGGATATTCCTGGAGGTGTCTGCAACATGGAAAGTGATTTAGCTTTGCTAGATAAATAGTCAAAACTGTGGAAACTAGAGTTTAATGTCTCTAAATGTAAAATCCTGCACTTGGGTAGAAGGAATCCCTGCTCTGAGCACCATATGGGCAGCACTGTGTTAGCCAGGACCTCAGAGAAAAGAGATTTAGGGGTACTGATTACTGATAGCTGCAAGATGAGTGGACAGTGTAGCCAGGCAGTGGGAAAAGCAAGCAGGATGCTCGGCTGCATAGCTTGAGGCATCACCAGTAGGAAGAGGGAGGTTTTGATAGAGCCGCTGTATAGAACCCTGGTGAGACCACAGCTAGAATAATGTGTGCAGTTCTGGAGACCTTGCCTCCAAAGGCGGGCAACAAAAATTGTAGAAGAGCTTAAACTTATTGGGAGAGACTTAAAGAACTTAATTTGTACAGTTTGGAGAAAAGAAGGAAGAGAGGGGACATGATGGAGACCTTTAAATATGTGAAAGGGTTCAATAAGGCTGAGGAGAGAAGTGCTTTTAAGAAGAAACATAATGAAAGAACAGGGGGGCACAAACTAAAGCTAGTTGGAGGGAAGATCAGGAGCAATGTTAGAAAATATTATTTTACAGAAAGAGTAGTAGATGCTTGGAACAAACTTCCAGCAGAGGTAGTTGAAAAATCAACAGTCACTGAATTTAAAAATGCCTGGGATAAGCACACATCTATCCTAAGATAAAAAGTACATACAGTATATACATAAGGGCAGACTAGATGGACCGTATGTTCTCCTTCCGCCATCAACCTTCTATGTTTCTATGCTGGCATCCATCTTCCACCCCGTGGGGACCAACATTCATGGCCTCTGGTGCTCTATGCTGATCTATCACCTGCAACAAGGCCCAGTGAGGTGCCCCCCTCAGGAAGCCACCTCTAGAGAAAGATGGTGGAGGGGAGCAATTGTTGTTGTTATTTTGTTTTAAGTTAATTGGTGGTTTGGCAGAGATAGGGACACCACTGTAGTCCATCGTGTTGGTTACTTTTAATACATTTATTAATTGGTAGCTCAGTGGTCTGCTAAGCCACCAATGATTAAATGTACTAAAAAAAAAACCACATGCCAGTGTGCATCATGTTTAATATGCAGGTAGTCTACTATTTTATATGGCGGTAGGGCACCTTTCTATAGTTTGCTTTAGGCAAAGGAGAGAGGCTAGGTTCACCCCTGTGTGTCCGGAGGACCTATTCCTGCTACTGCCAACCTGGGCCTACTGATGGAGACTGGGCCCTGCCATCATCAATCCTGGTCCTGCTGCTGCTGGCGAGGTCTGACTTACCTGCGCACTGTCAGGGACCTGCTGGAGTGTTGCAATACAGAGACGAGGCAGCTTGCACAGGACCCCTGTCTGCAATGGGCCCTGTAGTAGCTGCCTGTTTCTATGGTATGCATGACTTTGCCCCTCTTTCCTTTAAATCTGATTGAATTTCTTACAAACAGTCTCTAGACTGTTCTATTTCCCCTCTGATATAAACACAAATGAGACGAGAAATATGTAGTCCAGCAGAGCGAGACATAAGCTCACTTATAAACTTACTATCACATCTTCTGAAGGTCCTGTCAATCGGGTCCTGTTATATGATGAGAGTACAAAAGGCACTGTGTATATATAAATATAGCATAAATATGTTGATGTCCTACGTCTGAACTTCTAAAACTAATGTAAACTGAGTGTTTGTATATGTGAACATGGAGAAGTCAGTAAAATTAGAGACTTTGTCTAGAGACTAAAGAGAGAGGCTAAAGAATTCCCTAATCTTCAAAACATAAAAGCAAACTGAAGGACAAAGCTGATCTTACACTCGAGACAGCACTTGTAGCTTTTTAGCTGTATATAATGTCTGATATTTAATCAAACACATTTTTAATATGACAATCCTATAACTGGCGGGCACATCCTGCTTAACTGTCACCGCCACTGGCATCTACAGTGGTAGGCAACATAGTAAATGCCTTACCATATTGACGGGCATTAAATTAACAACATATATATTACTGAGCAAAATTAAATCCTAAGCAAGCATAAAAAGTAAACACTGTAATAACCAGCAACTAATCAATGTATACACTCTAATGTCGCCTGCGCCCCCACTAACCTATCGCTGATGTGCATATCACGCCAGGCATTTCCTGAAGCTGCACATACTCCATTCAGCTTACAAACTGCTCTGACGTCAGTTAAAAATGAATGACGCGTATGTCGCAGATTGGCTGGTGGTTGGCACATGCTGGATGGGATTGTCGGAGAGATGCATATAAAAAGCGATTTAACACAACAATAATATGCAAATCGGGATGCCTTGCTGGAGAGAAACAATACCCGGTGTTGTTTCTCTTTAATTGCCAGTCCAAGCAGATTTGCAGTGTTTAAAGGTATCCTCCTCTCTCCCATGGCGCTGGGTGGGTGGGAGGGTGGGAGGATTACAACAAAAAAAAAAAACATTTACCTCGCCCAGGATCCCATGCCAGTTTCTGAGATTCCAGCAACTTGCACAGCCATCTTTGATCTGCCACATATAGTGGCTTCCCCGCTTTGTCTGCATTCCTGTCCTCCTATATATATTAAACTGCCTTGAATTGCCAGTCCAAGCAGGTTTGCAGTGTTCAAAATAACCCCCACCCTCCTCCCTCCCATGGTGCTCAGACAGGGTGGGGGGATTACAACAAAAAAAAAAACATTTACCCTGCCCAGGATCCAGCGCCACTTTCTGCAATTCTGGCAACTGACACAGCCATCTTTGATCTGCCCCACACAGTGGCTTCCCCACTTTGTCTGCATTCCTGCCCACCTATTCACTTAAATATATATAAAACTGTCTGGACTTTCCCTTTAAGACCTTTAGACTGAGTCACCAGTCATCTCCTGCCATTTCCATCTCTCATCCATCCCTTCCTGTTACAGAATACAACCACATTTCTAATGCATGCCCTGATCATTTCCCAGCTAGACTACTGCAACACTGTGGTCTTCAAGCAAACCAGCTGGCAAGCTTCCAGACTCTCCTGCTGTTATGACCTGTCTCTTGTTTCTTTAGTTCAATTTCCAAAAGAATTCAGTTTAAAGCTCTGTCCACAGCCCACAAAACTCTCTCTGACGAAACTCCTTCCTACATCTCATCACTAATAAAACAATATCAACCCAGACTGATTAAGCTTATCTTCTTGTGCTTGTACTACTTCTATACCAAACATTCCAAGTCTTCAAAAGTGCCCTAAAAACTCATGTATTCATATAAGCATATCATTAAGCTTCAACCGGGCCTTCAACCTTTGAACATCCAAGATGGTGGCCCATGGAGTCTCAGGCTGCCTGCAACACAGGAAGTGTCTTCTGACTATGCTGCTCTGTATTCTTGGATTACTGTCCCTTTCCTGACCCCAGCTCTACTCTGTCTGTGCAGAGCACACCTATAACACACCCTCCTCTCTGCCCCTCAGTATGCGATGCTTCTGAGTAAAGATGGCAGCGGGTGTATTCTGGAGTCCTGAACAGTTGTATCCCTGTAGGGAAAAGAATATTAAGTAAGGGGCCAAAAATTTGGGTTGCTGGGGGATCGAGTTTGGGCTTTTCATTAAATTATGTTGAAGGTCCGGTTTAAGGTCCCTGTCCAGGCGTACCCTAACTTCCTCCTCATATGTGTGGGCATGTAATAGCCATCTATGTCCCACCCCCCACCCCAAATAATAAAATCGGTATCCCCTGTAGGAATAGTGTAAAATTAGCTACTTTAAAGCATGTCAAGATATTTCTTATGTTTTCTAAGTGAAGCCTCTGGCTTTGCTTTGTTGCCTGGACATGGCTGAGGTTAGAAAGGTGAGTCATGGTGCAGCTTTATGAGTCATGCTCATGCTCTGCTGTAGTTGCAACCGGCTGGGTGACCACTGTGGCTTGTTGTGTTCGCTTGCACTGGGACCACAAAGGAAAAGGAGTGTTTGTTCGGCCACATTGGAGGATGGTCATGAATTGATAGATGGACAGGAGGGGCAAACTTAGAAGTAAGTGTCCCAACATCCTCCAGAGCATTTCCCACCAATTACAACCTGTGACTCAACCTATTGTGTCAACTTTCTTTTAGATTTAAAACTCATAATAGCAGGGCCCTTATTTCTTATGTGTTTAGTTATCAATGTATATTTGTTATATTCTGATTGTTTTACCCTGCATGTATTTTTTAAATATATTTTCTAAATATTTAGTTTGTAATAATAACATACATGTGTTATTTTCTTATCACATTAGTTGACTAAATGAGAAGTCTTTCATTATTTATTTTCATTTCATTTCATTAAAGCGGACCTTCACTCTAAATAAGAGTCTATCTTATATGTTTCCCACACCCTGTACATACAGATTGCTCACATTAAAAATCATCCTACCTGCATCTACTGCATTTTATAAGCCTTTAAACATCCAAGATGGCGGCTTATGGAAGCTGCCATTTTTGCAGGCAGCCTGCAAACAGGAAGTGCCTGCAAACAGGAAGTGACTGTGCTGCTCTGCATTCTGGGACTGCTGACCTTTCCCTGACCCCAGCTCTGCTCTGTCTGAGCAAAGCACAGCTATAACCCGCCCCCTGTACCTTATCCCACTTTCCTCTCCTCAGTAAGTGTGATGCTTCTGAGTCAAGATGGCGGCGCCCGTATCCTAAATTCCCGAACAGAGTTGCAGCCCAGTGGGGGAAAGTATAATAAATTAGTGACTAAACATGTAAAATATATTAATTTTAGATGCTGAGGAATTGTTTTTTAAGAGTTTGGGCTTTTCATTAAATCATGGTGAAGGTCCGGTTTAAGATATTGGACACCCATGTAAAAAAAAAAAAAAAAAAAAAAAATATATATATATATATATATTAGAGATGAGCGAACCGGTTCGGACGAACCGGAATTCGCTCCGAATTTCAGGAAATATTCGATTCGGCACGAACCCGAATATTTTGTGGTTCGTGCCGATCGAATTTTTTCTGAAATTAAAAAAAAAAAAAAAGCCGGCATGGTGGGAGCGGGCCGCGGACAGCGGAGCCGGCCGGCGGGCCGGTAAAGCCGGCCGGCCCGCTCCCACCATGCCGGCATTCAAAAAACAACAAAAAAAAAAAAAGCATTTTTGCCGGCGTTGTGGGAGCGGGCCGGCCGGCTCCGCTGTCAGCAGAACCAGCCGGCCCGCTCCCACCATGCCGGCATTTTAAAAAAAAAGCAAACACTTACCTGCAGGTCCGGAGCATGGAGGCCGGCGCCGCTCTCAGCTGTCATCTGAGGGCGCAGGTACCTGCAGGTAAGTGTTTGCTTTTTTTAAAAATGCCGGCATGGTGGGAGCGGGCCGGCCGGTTCCGCTGACAGCGGAGCCGGCCAGCCCGCTGCCACCATGCCGGCAAAAATGCTTTTTTTTTTTTTTTGTTTTTTAAATGCCGGCATGGTGGGAGCGGGCCGGCCGGCTTTACCGGCCCGCCGGCCGGCTCCCACCATGCCGGCATTTTTGATGGGGAACTTCGTAAAAGTTCGATTCGGCCGAACCCGAATTTCTTTGTGAAATTCGGCGAATCGGCCGAATCGAACTTTTCAAAAGTTCGCTCATCTCTAATATATATATATATATATATATATATATATATATATATATATATATTACAATTGTGAGTGTTTTTTGTAACCAAAAAATATTTTTATTTAATAAAATCATATTGCGTGTAAAAGCCCAGGAGACTGTCCCAAACTGAAACAGCACATTAGGAGATTTTATGATACGACTGCTATGCCCACCTTGCAGTTTTTCAAGAAAAACAACCCTTTACCCTTTTATTTGAAACATATTCTCTGGAAGTACACATCTCAGTCTTTCTAAGCATACCTGGCATGTTTATGTGGGTGCAGTTTTCTGGAAGCAATCCCTCAATGAACGCTTTGGTTGCACAGGGTTTCCCTAAAAAAAGAAAAAAAAAGCAGAATCAAAGCCACATTTTCAAAAAAGCAATATGAAAACAATAAAAAACATGTTAAATCTGAAAAAGCAAGGTCCCCCGAACAGAAAAATACCCAACATGCATAGTTACTGTCAAGGAAAGAGTTGTAAAACACCCCAAGTAAAGCTTGCGCGTAAGGGTAATTTTACTTCAAAATGAAAGACAGAGACAAAGTGCTTTTTTAACCAAAACAACCATTTACATTACATTTACATTACATTACATACCCCACACAAACCATTTATTCCCTGAAAGTACACACATTAAAGTTGACCTACACCCAGCGTGATCAGCCCGGGAATCAATAAGATTCCCAGGCCCATCGAATCCCTCCCTGCGGGCATCCAAAATCGGGATGCACCGCTGTGTGAAACCCCCCAGGACGCCCGCTGCACTCACCTGATTGCCAGTCCAACGGCGCATGCGAGGGCCGCAGCGGCATTTCATGCTTCTCTCTAGCTGGGTACGTGCCCACGCTGGCCATCTGTGAATGGCCAGCGCCGGGGCGCGCTCCCTGTTAGAGGGAAGCGCGAGATGCGGCCGCCAGCATGCTCGGAGCCGCTGCGGTAAGACGTCTCATTGACGTGCATACCACAGCAGCTCTGTGCGCGCTGATTGGACGAGCGGCCGCGCATGTGCCGTAGGAGCGGGGTGAGGTGAGTTTTTACTTGCCATCTGGGGGGTTTCACATAGCGGGGCACCCCGGCCCCGGGGAAGTGGACCAAAACCCAGGATAGTCAAAATCCCGGGTGTTGGTCCACTTTAAGCAGTGGGTGCATCTTTCTGGAAGCACAACCTTGAAAACTTCTGGTTGGACAGGGTTTCCGTGAAAAACGAATAAAAGAGCAGAATAAAAAATCCAAATACAGACAAAAAAAAATTTAAGTTAGTTGCCTGGAAACTTATTTTCTAATCATCCAAAAGGGCAGCATATTACTGAGATATTATGGCCTCACCCAATGTAAAAACACGTGACCACCAGAATACACAAAAGCTTTAGCTTTTCCTCCAGAACCCCTTAGTTTAAGAGATCTGAAAACAAAGACAGACAAAGCACCAACTGGTAAATCAGTAAGATAACATATAAAATAACATAGCCTGAGAGAGGGAATCCTGTATGCTGCCCGTTTGGAGGCTTAGAAAAGAAGTTACCAGGTAACTAACTAGGGTTTTTTCAAAACATCCGTAGGGCAGCATCTCACTGAGAGGATAAGCAAGATACTACCTCTACTGGGTGGGAAAGGCTGCCTGAAACACACTTCTGCCAAATGATTAATCTTGTAAGTTGAGCAGATCCAGGCACTAATGATTAACAAACATCTTAGCTGGAGACCAAGTTGCCACTTTACAGTTCTGTTCAATAGAGGCGACAGCTTGTTCCACCCAAGATGTAGAAATACTTCTTGTTGAATGAGCTCTAATCTGCCCTGGAGATGGAGATCCGTTGCAAGCAAAACTGATAGTGTTCTTCATCCATCGGGCCAATGTTGCCTTAGAAACACACTGACCCTTCCTGGGACCCAAGAAGGAAACAAATAAGCTATCGGCCTTCCTCCAATCTTTTTTTTGAAGGTATTTCAGCAAACAGGCCCTGACATCCAAAGGCTTATCTGCAGAACCCATGGAGGGTGATGACAGGATAGAGTCTGAATATCACCAAATCTCTCAACAGAAGTTATTGCCACCAAAAAGAGAGCCTTCCATGTAAGAAATTTAATATGAGAGCTCAACAGAGGCTTAAAGGGTGATGCAGCCAGAGATCTAAGGACCCGGGTGAGATCCCATTGTGGAGCTAACCTCAAACGGACCAGTTGGACTGCCTGACAGCTAACTAAAATCGTCTGACCAGCGAAAAAAATGAAAGTCTCCTATCCCAAAACCTTCCTCCTTTCTGCTTTAATGCAGTCCCTCTCACCTCCCCCGATCTCAGGGTCCATCATGTCAGATACATCTGCGTATCCTAACAAAGCACTGGTCCCTGGGATAGAAGATCTGGTCTCACCGAGAGTTCCCAAGGCCCTTTAACCGAGAGCATCTTCAGAGTTGAAAACCAAGGTCCCTTCGGCCACCATGGGGCTAGCAATAGAACCATAGCTGATTGTCAGGATATTTTGTTTAGAAACTGACGGAGTATCCAAACTGGAGGAAAAGCATAAGTCAGACTGAAAAGCCACTTGTGAGCCAGGGTGTCAATTCCTAGAGCTTGATAGGAGGGATAGAGGGAGATGAACTTACTCAGCTTGTAGTTTCGACTGGAGGATAAAAGATCCACCTCCAGAGTTCCTCTCAGGACACAAATCTGACGGAACACCTCCTAGTTCAGTGGCCATTCTGCCAGTAGAATCTCCCACCAAATGTGAAACTGTTTTAACTGGGCACCTATCATTGCATCTTAGCGACTTAGTGAGTGTTGGGAACCAAACAGAGTGTATCCTAATATCACAAGGTCCCCTGAACAGAACAATACCCAACATGCATAGCTACATTTAACCCTTTTAACTTCCAGCCTACTTGAGATGTTGTCACCTTCTGTTGACAGGGGATGCCCCCTCACTGGGGATCAGGGTGATTTTTAAGGGTTAAAAACCCTTAATAATACCCTGGCATGGAGAGGCCCCCTACCCAGCAAAACCAGCCCGGGGACCAGCTATGCAGGGCTTGTAGAAAATGGCACAGGGGCCAACCTCAGTGGCCCCCCCATCTTGCAGGCTTCAAGCCTACTTAGCCATAGCACCCTCTGGGCTCTTCTGTCGCCCCCAGGCTTTTGGGAGGCAGGTAATGGTATAGGGGTCTCATGGATTCCTTACCAATTCACAAAGTGTTAACAATAAATCAAGACACAGAGAAAAAATGACTTTTATTCTTTTTTTTACACTTACCTACATCCTACCTATCCTCTTCTGTCCCGCGCCGATCACATTCCTCGAAGCTCTTTATGACAGCTGCCAGGCTAATCAGTGGAGGGGGACCAGGGAGCCAGGGGATCAGAGCCCCCTGCCCCTCCAACTCTCTCCGGCGATCACTCCGGCATTACTGAGGATCTTCGGGCATGTGTGGCCACTGGCCCACAAAAGACGGAAAAGACCAGGGGGATGGATCAGAGGTCCTCCAGGGTAAAGAGGAGACCTGGTGGGAGGGATCATGTCCACAGGTGAGTAAATGAGTGCTAGCGGGGGGGGGGCAGCCAGGCCTCTGAGTCTCACAGGTCTAACGTTTAAAGAGTTAAACTTGTCGCCTTTGCCTCAGCCAGTCAGATGATTATCAATCCAGAGCCAGTAAGATAGTAAAATTTTTAATCTATTCATCAGACCACCACTTTGATGTACATTGCTAAGATAAACACATTGTTGCTAGAGAGAACGGTTTTCATTTTATAACATGGAGTTGCAAAAAAATAGAAAAGAAAAAAAACTGATACGCTCAGCACTTTGAGAGCTCATCATATTGCCACAATAATGGAAACTTCTAAAAATGACTTAAAAAGTGGAATTACCCTTTAGTAATCATTTACTGGCATCAAAGAGTTTTAGGGAAAATAAAGCGGACACAATTTTGCCCATGTTTGGGTGGGACTGGGCTAAAAGATCAACATTTGGAATCTCTTATTTTAATCATATCAATAATTTCTAACTTTATGTTTATTTGTTTTTTTCTCTCTCTGTATGCTAAATGAAAGTAGTAGTTTTTACCTTATAGAAACTATTTGGGTTTTGTTTGCCTTCACCTGCCTTTGGTCCATTGTTTGATATTTTGGGATGTTTTGATCCCCTGTTTTCTCCTACTGCCATTATCGATTTAACATTTACCTTTGCTTAAACTATAAAAGACAACTATCTTGTTAACAAGGGCAAACCTTGAGAGTCTCACACTATCGCTCTATGCCGATTTCATTACAATCCTCTTCCTTTCTATTGTATGTGTATTATCTTTTGTTTTGTTTAACATTGACTGAAGAATTGAGTCCTCTCTTGATAGCATAGAAAAATAATCCTTCTGCCAAAAATGGAACATGTTTTCGGTTTCACTTTTTTAAAGGTAAAAAACAAGTTCCTCTCATTAAACTGTCTCAATGACATGAAGTTCTGTTATTTTCACTCTTAACATAAGCTTTTGTTGCCGGATAAAACCTGCAGCCTTTCTTCAAAAAGATAATAAGTAACAGACCTCTAAGTGTCTGTTGAAAGGAGCAGAAAAGCTGCTGTCTGCCGTTTGCCTCCCTGGGGAACTACTGCTATTGTTGGGAAGCAGACAGCCCATGTGCAGTAGTCAGGGCTTACAATGACAAACCCAAGTCACAAGAGACATAACATCACAGCACAGGCTCCTGAATGACTAAATTCCCCAACACATGACCACAGACTATGTTTAACACTCAGGTGGCGGGAGGGAGGCATAGAAAGTCCACTTTCTTCAAGTTGTTGTACCATGTTAGCCATCAATGTAGGCAGCAACTCCCAATGTTAAACACTAGAGATAAGCAATTTTTTTTAATATTCAATTCAGACAATTCACAGAATTTATCCAACAAATTTAGGTTCCTCCTAGTTAAATTTTACGAATCTGTCCATGGCATAAAAAAACTCTGGATGGCTTCCTGACGGGTGGGCAGGCTGCTTCTGATCAGGTTCTCGGTTGACGGGTGGGCAGGCAGTCTCTGGACAGCTTCTTGGCACGCACTGGCTTCTTGTTGGTGTGGGGGGCACACTCAATGCTAAAATTATGCTTACTCTGATCACAGCCATATTGCAGGAACCAAGAGGTTTTTTTTTCCCAGCATCTCAGTTGTGTTGCTGCCTGGATTTAACGTACAATGCTTAGTGGCAGGAAACCAAGCAGTGCTTCCTCTTTTGCAGGCAGCCTCCTGCAGCTCCAAAGGATGCCATTAAGGGGGTAAAATCGAACATGGTAGTAGTTGCAAAAAAGGTACATGAATTTTTATTTGCTGAAATCTGAATTGTCATGAAGAGGGATGAATATGAACACTGGTCACTGGTCTGTTTTACATAGTTACATAGTTAATACGGTTGAAAAAAGACATATGTCCATCAAGTTCAACCAAGGGTCAGGGTTGGGGAAAGTTATTTATTATTTTTGTTTTTACTGATAGCAGCGGATCCCCTGAACTGCTCCCTCCATGAAGTGAACCTTTTGTCAATTTTCACTGCTCTTGCTTCACTCTACTCCCAGATAATGCTGCCTATTTAAACTGTAAAGCCACGCCTCCTCCATTCATTGCCACTGTTGTGTATGGCAATGATGTAATTGCCACGCTAATGCAATGACTGATCCCCTGCCATCTCCCACCGAGGCACTTCAAAAAAATCAGTGAACAATTCGAAAAAATAATGATTTTTTGCTCTACAACCAAAGTAGAGAGTAACGGCAGGGGCTTTGTCCAAATGTATTTCATATGTTCAGTGGGTTTTGGTCCGCTTTAATGTTATTTTCTTCTAAATAAACATCTAATACTTTTTTGAAGCTGTCAGCTGTTGATGCTGTAACAAGTTTCTGTGGAAGGCTATTCCACATATTTTAGTTCTTATGGTAAAAAATGATTGGACCCTCCCACTAATTTATCCACCCTTTCAACCACATGCCAAACCCTGGTGCCAGGGAGACAGATAACCATTTGGTTGAGGTGGCTTGGTGACAAATTATTCTATCAGCCCGTCTGATAATAGAATCCCCTATTACCACTGAGAGGCCGATTCATTAATAGCGGCAGGTAGCGACAGTTGAGCGACTGTAGCGGCATTTTCAGAGCGCCCGCTAGTAGTCGCTGTGCTTGGCCGTTGTTCGGTAGTTGATAGCGACTCAGTCGGTTCGCCGTAATGTTGAATATTAGGTGAGGAGTCGCTATTTGACAGGTTCCGAGCTATATGGGAGCGTATGATAGCGACTAGCCCTAGCGACTGGCTCCCACCATATTCATTAAAAAATGGGTAGTAGTTTTTTAACCCCCAAACAACCATATTTTTGGAAAACAAAAAAAAAAATGTTTTTAATAATTTAGTAATATGAATACATTAATATCAGACTTGTAATATCAATTCTGTACAATTTTTTTCATCTAAAATGGCAGAAGTGGTCACAGAATTTTTCACATTTAAAAAAAAACAAAACATAACAATTAATAATATTTAAAGATTGTTCCATTGAAATGCACTGGAGAGCGCCAGGTAGCGAGAGGTCATACCTGTCGCTGTTCAAGGTCGGACGCTGGCGCTGTGGGCTGAGGCTGGAATAATGATGAATGAGTCGCTATATGGCGCTATCTCAATCGCTAAGCAGGATTGGCTTGATAAATGTGTGATTGTGGTGGGGAGCCGGCGTTCTCGTGGCGGGGCCCGTCATTACCGGCCGCTCACCAGTCGCTACCTGTCGCTATTCCTTCATAAATAAGGGCCTAACTGTCTAGTCTTACCTGCAGTCCCAACCACCCGCTTACTAGCAGGGCTGTGCTCCCGGCTGTCAGGGAGAGCAGTATCCACTAGGGCCATTTCTGAGACTGACAATCTTGAATCATTACCCAACTTGGCAATTTGACAGACACAGGCATGGCCTTCCTTTTCTGTGCTCCATTTTTACTCCATCTATCTACATTTACCCATTGCTTACATTACCCATTTGCTTCTCCTGACCCATTACTCCACCCTCTGGTTCTACCCCACTTACTGCCTGCTCAGTGAGCAGGATGCTCCTTTCAAGATTGTAAGTCTCCAGATCTCTAACCCGAGCAACATGCTTACATTTATCGCAGTGGTATTCACCCTGGAAATGCTGCTCCAGTAGTGAATACATATGACAAATTGTGCACTAAAGTAGACGTCCAATGTTGCTAGCCATTTTCCCAGTAACAAAACCAGTGACATCACAGTTTTAGTGCTTACAGTTGCACCAACTTCAGCTCTCAAATTCTTATATTCTTATTTTAGCTCTATAACACGCAAGCAACTGTCAAGCAAGACAAAAAAATAAATAATTAAATACAATTATACTCTTAAACACTTAACTGTCCACCAGTATAAAGTCTCTTAATGAAAAGTTCACTCACTTATAATATAACCTCACCTGAAAAACTGCTGGTAACTTGCAAAATCTCCTAAACCCACTTTAAAACAATATTACTTATAGCAAAGTCCCTGGCTAGTCTGGAAAACCTGGTTTAATAGATTACCTTTATTGGTTTAATATATTACCTTTTCAATGTTTGTGCCATTAAATTATATTATTTAAAAGTGATATTTCAGGCAAAGGCAAATGTTAGGCAGGGCTATTCCTGTTTTCCATTTTTAAATTTAAAGGGACACTGTAGGCAAAGTGCATTCAACAAGAATTCAATAGCTCACCTTGTCATGACTGCCCTCTCCCTTCCTGTCAGAATGCAGCTGCTCCTGGAACTCAAAACAATGCAAAGAGTAGTGGCACTCCCCCTGCATTCCTTTGCCATGGACCACTAATCATACATCTTGCCTAGTGGTCTATAGCTCCACCCCTGTTTGTCAGCTCAGAAAGAACCAGCACATTAGTATAATGCAGCCTCAGCCATGAGCCTGTATGTCCCCTGTCCCCCTCTCATGCCTTCCATGTTACGGCATATGAATAGCGTCCACGCCTAATTAGCATATTAATCACTGTCGCACCTAATTAGCACTTGAATCGGCTGTGGCAGCCTAGGTGTTCATGATGTGGAGCGAGACAATAAAGCCTGCGCCCTGTCCCTGCACTACCAATCATTTGGCTTTGCCGTTGTGTATAAACTGATTATAACTAATGCATTAGAACACTGGTAATAGTTTAGAAATGCATATAATAAAATATTGACATATTTTCTGTCTAATGTTTGCCTTATGCTATTTTAAAAATGTGCTTATATATGTATAGTAACACAATAGCACAATATGAGACTCCTACAGACCCCACCCATTATTATCCTTTGCCTACAGAGTCCCTTTAAGAAGAAAAGGCCAAAATTTCAAGGGTTACAGTTTTGTAGCTGTGATGCAGCATAGTAATAAACATAATGGGTGGTTCAGACACCCTTGCTGTACTTTCTCCCTCTATACCTGTTGCTAGGCGACATTGGACATCTAGACTCCAGATGTTACTGAGCTTGGACTAACCTCTCTCATTTCTAGGGCCCACCTGACTACCTGTTCCCTCGATCCTATTCCATCCCACCTTATTCCTCAACTGTCTCCATCCCTCACTCCAGCCTTAACATCCATATTCAACCTTTCTCTCTCCACTGGCACCTTTCCTTCTTCCTACAAACATGCAGTTATTACTCCGATAATCAAGAAACCCTCTCTCGACCCCTATGCCCTCTCCAGCTACCGCCCTATCTCGCTACTCCCTTTCTCCTCCAAACTTCTTGAACATGTCCACTCAGAACTGTCACAATACTTATCCACTAACAACTTATTTGACCCCTTACAATCAGGATTCCGCCGTAACCACTCCACTGAAACTGCCCTCACCAAAGTCACCAATGATCTACTCACTGCCAAAAGCATTGGTCACTACTCCATCCTCATCCTTCTTGACCTCTCCTCGGCATTTGATACTGTCGACCACTCTCTGCTTCTTGATATTCTCTCCTCTCTTGGGGTTCAATGTCTTGCACTCTCTTGGCTCACCTCTTACCTCTCTGACAGATCATTCAGTGTATCCTATTCTAACACAGTCTCATCCTCACGTTCTCTTTCTGTTGGTGTGCCGCAAGGTTCTGTCCTAGGCCCCCTACTTTTCTCAGTCTACACCCACGGCACTGGCAAACTTATAACTTCACTAGGCTTTCAATACCACTTCTATGCGGATGACACTCAGATATATCTCTCAGGCCCCAATCTCTCCTCTCTCCTATCTCGCCTCCCCAACTGCCTCTAAGCTATTTTTTCATTCATGTCATCTCACTACCTCAAGCTAAACATGGGCAAGACAGAACTGTTCATTTTCCCACCCTCTAACTCCCCTCCCCTCTCTAACACGTCTATTTCTGTCAACAATTACACAATAACAGCAACTCCCCAAGCTCGGTGCCTGGGAGTCATTCTGGACTCTGCCCTCTCTTTCAAACCACACATTCACTCCCTGGCCACCTCCTGTCGCCTCCAACTTAAAAACATCTCCCGCATCCGTCCTTTCCTCTCACCTGACACCACTAAAATGCTAGTGCATGCCCTGGTCATATCCCAACTGGATTACTGCAACATCCTTCTTTGTGGCTTACCAACTAACAGACTGGCACCCCTCCAATCTATCCTGAACTCTGCTGCTCGCCTCATCCATCTCTCCTCTGCTCCTCCAGTTCTGCCCCTCTCTGCCAATCCCTACACTGGCTGCCAGTCCCTCAGCGAATCCTGTTCAAAACTCTAACTCTCGCATACAAAGCTCTCTCCAACCAGGCCCCTCCCTACATCTCATCTCTAATCCAACAGTATCAACCTAGACGCAGCCTCTGCTCCTCTGCCGACCGACTCCTGTCCTCCACCCTGGTCACCTCCTCTCACGCCCGCCTCCAGGACTTCTCACGTGCAACTTCAATCTTCTGGAATGCCCTCCCGCACCCAATCCGCCACTCCACAACCCTCAAAACCTTCAAAGGCGCCCTTAAAACTCACTTATTCAGACAAGCATATAATCTGGCCTAACCAATCTTCTCAAGGGCACATGCCACAAAGCTCAATACTGACTGTTTGTGATCCTTCCCCCTCGTCTTCACCCCTCTTCCTTTAGACTGTAAGCTCGCAAGGGCAGGGCTCTCTCCCCTATTGTATCTTGTATTTAGAATATCCATTGTCAACTCTGTAAAACTGCATTTGAATTATTATATGTACCGTATGTTTCTACCCTGTCTGTAATTACTACTTTGTAAAGCGCTACGGAAGATGATGGTGCTATATAAATAAACAATAATAATAATAATAATGTACATGTGCGTGCACTCCTGAATGCAAATGCATGCACTTTCAAATGAACACACGCACACTCGCAGATGCTCATGCATGCAATGCCTGATGCCTATGTACCCCCCTCTGGATGCACATGCACACACTTCCTCACACACGTGTGCATCCCTGGACACACAGGTGCGCACTCCCACATGCACATGCATGCAATGCCTGATGCGCATGCACCCCCCCCCCCCCTCTGGATGCACATGTACACACTCCCTGTCACACATGCACGCATCCCTGGACAAACAGGTGCACACTGCAAAATGCACATGGGATCCCTCCCAGATGTACATGTGTGCACTCCCAGATGTGCTTGTCACGCACCCCCAAATGCACATGCATCCATTTCCAGATGTGCATGCTTGCACCCCCTGGCATGCATGTGGGCACTCCAAAACCAATGTGTGCCCCCCCAGATGCACATGCCCACAGTTCCAGATTCGCATGCACGCACTCCCAGGTGGCCATGCGAGCTCTCCCAGATGCGCATGGTGGGTGAGCAGACAGGTAGGTGGCATCAGCGGGTTGTGGCTGGAGCCACAAATGAGGAAGGGGATTTCCTCATTCACAGCAGTGACCTTGGTGTAAGGTCAGCACTGGAGGAGACTTGGCAAGATTAAGCTGCTGTTTATTTTATTTTACCTGAAGAATGTTTTTATGGTGGAATTGGGCATTGGTTCACCCGAGGCAGGGCCCCAAAAAGAGCCAGTAGAGCTTGGTTTTACCTATATGGAAAGTCTCAATCAAAGAACAAGGAAGAGCTATACAGTATTTAGAAGTGAATTACACTCCACAATCATAAACAAAATAAGTAGATATTCTATGAGGACAAGACTTGATTTATTTATTTTCGTATACTTGCCATGGCTTGAAAAGTTGCATCAGAAGATAAACCTGTATGATGCCTGCCCAGGCACTCACTAACTTTCTCCCACCTTATTCCCCTTGGGGGAACAGTAAATAATGAGCAATTTATGCACCTGAAAATCTCTGATTGTATGTAAATTTCTCATATATTCTGGGTGAGATGCATGCTCAGTTTCTGGGTCATGGATGAGCATGAAGCAGCTTTATGAGACTTGAGAGCACTCTGCCGTGGTCAGAGACAGCAGCGGGATAGCTTTGACTGAGAGCACCAAGAGACGTGGAGGCTGGTTTACTACTAGCGCCACGTATGTGAGCATCTGTATAGGGGCGCTTAGAGCGACCGCTAATAGATGCTGTAAGCGGGTATTGGGCGCTGTAAACTAGCGTTGCGGTCACTGTACTAACCTGGCCAGCATTGATGAATGCGATGTATGTTTGGCACTCTAACAACAGTATAACGCTGCAGCGAGCGATAGGTAGCTCCAGCTCAGGGCGTCCGGTACTCGTCGCTCAACACCATACTTAAGAAAAAACTACACACGCACAGCGCTGGCACTCTAAAGCTGGGCGCTGTAGCATAGAGCTCATAGACGCTGTGTGATCAAAGTCAGTAACAAAGTGAAAACACATGGAATTTTTAACACTGTGACAATAACACTTTAGTGCCAGATCTGTAATGACAATTCTGCATAATATAAAAAGTCCAAAAAATGTATAAAAGTGTTTGTTTGCAGCCAGGAAATGTCACACAACGATTTAAGAAAAAAAATAATTGCCAAACACGCTATTTACAACCAAATGAAAGCCCATTGAAATGTATGGGAGAGCAACAAGGTGCCGCCTCTGGTAATACATCGGGCACTATACTGTGCTGTTAGAAAAGCTGACCAGATTCGCTTTCTTAAATGTGGTTTTGCGTACAGCGCCCGGCGTTCACCAGACACTTCATGCTGCTAGGTAGCATTACATGGCTCTAGCTGTTCTTAAATAACCCCCAGAGTCTCTGCCTGCTGTTGGGTTTCTATTGGGTTGTTGGAGTTCCTTTAATTTTGGAATATTGGTGTGGAATGGTGTGGAAACTGCTAATGATATGGTGGGGAAGAAAGGGATGCCCAGTTGTCTTGTAGAGAATAATATGTGGAGGAATAGCTCTAGATATGGACTCTCTTAATTTGCTTGTTGTTGGAATGGACAATGAGGACTAGTGAAGCACCCAGGAACTTCCAAATATGTGCCCAGAATGTAGAGGTGCATTGGGCTGGATCAGAAACTATGTTAATAGCTATTCTAGGTAAACAGAAGATCTATTTAACAATATTTCAAAACAGATGAGAAGCAGACATGAGGAATTTGAGATGAACACTTGTATACATTTTTGGGAAACTGTTTTTTAAGAACTACTGTACAAGAGACAACTACTGTATATGGGACTGAATCTTTGTAAAGCATGAGAGACTCCATGGACGTGTCACCATGCTTGATCAGGCATGGTCAAGGGACATAGGAGTCCAGCCAGAGCCAAGGTTAATCTGCACAGTTCTTTACATTTAGAAATGGCTGGTAATACCATGTTTCCCTGAAAATAAGCCCTGCCCCGAATTTTAGCCTCAGTTACAACATAATCCATCTGCCGGGCCTCAGCAGAGGGTCGGGACTGGCTATAAAGGAGGGGGAGGACACATTGCGGTTGTAAAGGAGGGTAAGGACACATGAAGTCACACAGGTAAGCTTATCTGTCTGGAGTGAAATGTCTGATCTTGCTGGATCTACCCCAGCCTCCTGCCATGCCAGGCACACAGCCGAATCTCCCCGCCACTGTCACCAGACTCAGGCACTGGAGCTGCTGTACTATCTGACTGATGCCATCTTGATCTTACAGGGCTGCACATCACCCTGTTGCCAGCTGGCATGTGCCGTGTCTCTTACGTGTGCCTTGCATGTGCCTTATCGGAGCTGCTGTACTGCCGCCACCATCTTAATTTTACATGGCCACAACCATGCCGGGCACATGGCCACATCTACCCGCTGCCTGCTGACATGGCAGACAAAGCCTCAGGCCGTTCCACCGCCACCCCTGGTACATTAGAGCCCGGCTTCACCAGTGGTACAGAAACAGCTGTCCTGAAAAGTTTGCAGAGCTAACTTTGCTAACTTTGCAGGACTGCTGCCACTCACCTTGCACATGCATGCATCTCCCCACTGCCAGCCGACTATAAGACTATAAGCCCTAGCACCTATTTTTGGAACAAAAATTAATATAAGACCTGTATTATTTTGGGGGAAACACGGTAGTTGTGTGTCAGGAACTCCATGTTGGATTGAACCCTAGAATGTCCAGCATACCTTGAATTGTGAGCCTACCATAACATACCAATAAACGTTTAATAGATAATAGTTTTCTTCTCACTTAACCTAGTGGTGTCTGTGGTACAGTATTTTCTCAGATTTTTCTGCATAGAGATTAACTGGCTATACCGATATTCCTGGTAATGGGAGAAGCACCAAGTGACCGACATCCAAAGACAACTTGATCATGTCTACATGCCCAACCAACTCAGATATCTATGACCTGCTTTAGATTATTTGGAGAAATAGCAGCACACTGCAAAAGCACATGGGAGGAAATCTGGAATGATGGATTACAACCAGGTAGGGGTCATGTCAAATAGGATAAATGAAGACAGATTTCGGTAGGTAGGGTGGTGATCAAAGACTATATAGATAAAAATGTCCTGCTGACTTAGACTTAGAGCTACAGTTCTTCTTCAGTAAGTTTGCACCAAACTTTCTGTAATGAACGTTAATTTTGCTTTTGTTATATTAAAAAAACTAAAAAACAGATGATTTTCATGGGTATTACTGTAAGTTGTATGTGCAACTTCATAGTTTCCATGGGAATGTTTCCAATCTTTTCTGTAGAACTGACTCAGACATGAGCAATCAAAAAAGCTGTAAGATTTGGTCAGGTCAGGAACTGCAAAAAGCATGATGCTTACTTTACGAAGTTATTTCCAAGCTTTGTTTTGTCTTGTGCTACCATAGCAACAGTTACAAAGTATCTACTATACCTGAAACAGTAAAAGTTCCCGACAGTCTCACCCACCTTATCATTAGCATCCTTCACTATGTCATCCTATTGAAATATGAACTTGTTAAACCCAAATTTAGTTGGCATATGTAGCTATAAATTTTAATGAAAAGGTTACACGAAATTATGTTTTATAATAGGTCCGAGTTATTTCATATTAAACGATAAAGATGCAAAAAGTTGTACCCTTGATATTACAAATTGACTGCATTCCTACCTTTTCCATAGACTTTTAAGGCTAAGTAGATAGTGTTGTCTGTAATTAGACAATTACACGCCATTTCCAGGTTACCATCTGGAATTTTTGGGCCCCATGCACCAGCGATGCCTGTGCCCCCCTTGTACCTATATGCTTGACCCCTAGTTTGAGCTGGGCCTGTAACCCTATAGCAACCATGCTCCTCTCAATATTCAGGCTATTTAGGAAATAGAAGTTCAAACAATGTTCATGCACAATATGGGCTGGGCCCCTCTGTAACCTATATGTGATGGCTGTCGCCTAGTGTGATTTGGGCCCCAGTATTCAAACTATATGGTATCAGAAACCAACATTTAAACAAGGAGCCTAACCATTACATTATAGGTTATGGGGAGCCCATATAGTATATAGTATAACCTATATGTGATGGGCCCCTATTTTGAATGGATCCCCAAGGTTAGTCTTGCGGAGGGGGGGGGGGGGGGCAAATGCCCTCATTCATCATTAGTACTGGCAGCAATAGTGTGGCAACCATCAGGTCTCAGGTCAGGGCTACCATCAGACCAGGGCCCCTTCTATGTGACTTGGCCTTTGGGCTCCATACTGGAGTATTGGCTCTCCTGCCCTGATGGCTGCCCTACAGTAGTAGGCAACTCAAAGTCTGTATACTATTAAATAATTATGGAGTTGTTGTTCAAAGCTTTCCTTGGCAAGCAAAGCATGCTAAAAAATATTTCTGTAGATTTTAAGCATGCTTTTGATGTATGTCCTCTAAGTTAAATCTGGTCTAATGTATTGTTTGATGAAGAGGTACAAATCAGAAAGTTCGGCTATGGGGTCTTTGGCCCAGGTCTGGAGAATTAATTGTGATGTTTTAGAATACTTGTGATGAGACCCCTATCTAGGAGTTATCAGGATAGAATTGGTAGCTCATTACTTTTAATCTATAATATGGTAAAATTTTAGGTAGAAAACACTATTTTTGTGGAAATATATGTATAGTATATATCTATTATCCATTGTCCATAATATAATCTATATCCATTATTTAGGATCATTTCAGAAAACTAGTCAATACCAAAGATGTGTCATGGTACAGAAATCACGGGATGATTTTAAAAACACATTTATCCTCTCAAACCACAATGGTGATTTGTCCTGAGGTCAGTTATGTTCATCATAAAAGGGTTTTATGGCTACGTTTATAAAGCTGAGGGAGCTCTTAACGAGGAGAGCCGAGTGATTTTGTCCAAACACACCCTTCAAATGAGAATTTCTGAATGGGGGGGGGGGGGGGAGAGAAATGAATCATCGTAGAATTATTATACATCAATAGAAGAAAATGTCTTGATACCCTTCCAAATCTTTGAAACTATACTTCATACCCCTGAGAAGTAGTGAAATTCGAATCATTTGTCTTGTATGCAGGTATCCAGTATCCAGTATCTAGCCTAATGCTTATTTTACAAATATTTTAATTGCCTCCCCCCTAGAAAAGGTTCAAATTATTAGACTATAGTGATATTCAAAGGGAGATAGGGGTTGGTTCCTCCTTGGGGGGTCCCGAGGGTCTTATTGGTTTGCCCTTCGGTGCAGCCTTTGGAGGGTGACCAAGTTGCACCTAATTCTTACCATAAAAATTGGTTATATATAAAGACACTTTATTATTTGAATGAAGTATACATACAATTGATATTTACAGAAAGCAGTTTTGAAGACATAAATTATAAAGCAAATGTATATACAATAATCACCCTGCACCACGCTGTCCTTAATGCAGGACCAGTTGGTGGTTTGAATAAAAGAGGAAGGGTGGGCGCGTGAGCACCCCACTTCCCGTAAAGACCTTTTCCTGATACCCCTGTTTGTAGCAAATTGTCCGATTATAGGTTCAAGATCCCTCGTTTGTAGCAAGATGCATTATGGGTTTACAGTCCCTCGTTTGTAGCAAGATGCAAACGCTTTTCGCTCTGGGAGCTTCTTCATTGCTTATTATTCTGGTAAGAATGCATGGGGGGGTAGGTAAGTAATATTATCATATTAGGGAGAAAAAAAAAAAGTTTTTTTGTTGCATTATTTATATATTGTTACTCACTGTGTACATTACTTTGGACTAATTGCCTGCTATCCTTGCATGGCCTTGCTGTACCGGTTCGGGGGGGAAATAATTTGGTTGTTAGCTGTATGGAGATACGTCCTAGTAAGTTCTATGGTATTATTTGTTCAGTAAAAACTTTATAAGTGAGTTTAGGCTATTGTAGAGGTACCTTTATGTGATTCGTCTGCTCGCTTTGCCAGTGGTCCGATTCCCCTGGGGAAGAGGTAGAAAGGTCCCTGGGGTGTTATCCGGCGCATAGATGTGGAGGCTACTCGTCTCTGTCTCCGTCTGTGTTTCCAGCAGCTGTGCTCAGAATGTGTCATTTAGAGGTCCGAGGCTCCGTTTGGCGCCCTTTATTTACGAGTGGGCGCTTGAGCAGAGGGCTGCATACTGGGTGGGCAGGGTGTTGTCATCCACCCTCACCCACCATAGGTTCATTATGCATGAACCGGAAGTGCACCAGCCGGCGAACTCCCTCTAGAGGCAGCCCTAACTGGTCTGCGAGAGTGGATTCGCCATATTGCAGTAGTTTGCTAGGTTTCTATAGGCAGTGGCCATTTTTTCGGTTATGTTTTGTGTCTTTGCTGGGGCAGTGGCCATTTTGTTGTAGTTCAGCGTCGCCAATGCGAGCGGCGCCATTTTTGGATGTATCTTGTATCTACACAGCGTGCCTTGGGATAGCAGGCATTTGGCCTTCACAATGGTTTTATTCATTTATAATACATAGGTGTGATATACTGTAGTACAACATTATAGGTTTACATTACATATTTAAGGAAATGTCATTGTGAAGTATATCCTTACCGTGTATGGTGGTTCTTGTATGGGTTTCTCTAATAGACATCTTTAATGCAGCGCAGGTGAGACAGAAATAGGAAGGGTTCTTTTCATAGTTACTGCCTGAGTGTTTGGGTTATTGTGGGTATATATCAGCTATTACTGATGGCTTAGGAATGTGTCTATATGTAAAATTACATTCAATTAAATTAAATTCCTGGGCAGCATCTATGGGGAAAAATTAAAGTGGAACAGAAACGTTTGGCATTTTTCTGTGTTGTGTCTAGAGAAATGGGGTGAAGCTGTTTGTTTCGTTCAAGCCTGGTGGCCTTGTGGCTTCCAATTTTGCGACCCACCTAGTTTCCTTCTGAAGTGTTATTTTTACGACATCACCTCCTCTAGGGATGGTGTGGATTCTGTCTAGTGCTCGGAAGGTGACATTGTTGGGATCAGATTTATGGTATTTGAGGAAATGTCTCCCTATGGGCGTTTTTATTTTATTAATAAATAATTAATAAAAAATAAAAATAAATTATTAATTAATTAATTATGTATTATAGTATAGATTTTTCTGGATGTCTTGTAGGATCCACCCGGGTTGTGAACCTTGATTATATGTGCTTTCGCTTGATTCTATATATTTGACTCTGCTCACATGTGTATGTGTGTGATCTTATACACTTGATTCTGTTCATACACACACATAATTTTTTGTATATTTTACTTTGTCCATGTATATGTATCCGGCATCTAATTAATAGTTGCATAGCCATGACTTAATTAGTATTTCATAGATATGATTGGATGTATTCTATATTTCATGTTATATTTTAGTGATTGATAGATTGGGAGATATAGATTATAATAAAGGTTTACTGGTTTTATCTTTGGTTTTAATTAAGGCTGCATGTTTTCACACCCAGCTGGGTGCTACCTAATGAGCTCCCTCAGCGTGTCTGCTTTTCTCCCTTGCCGCCGGGGGGGGGGGGGGGGAAGGCGGTTACGTCCGTATTTTGGATGCCGTCTTTGATTGGTGGGCGCATCCTGCGCATTGAACGGCCGCCGGCTGGAGCCGCCGTTTGCTGGAACGCCGCTCTGATTGAAGACGAGCTGCACCTGTTGAATAGAGTTCTCCCCAGCTATAAAATGGTATGTGAAGCATGCATTGTTTTCTGGCACCTTTGAAAAAGTGAGCTTGTCTCACGGAACGCGTGGGGGATTAGGACGCCAGGGTCTAGCAGGGACCCCTCCAACCCTTCAAATTGGTGATATCTTGTACTTTAACTATCCACAAATAACCTTCCTTGGGGCAATCTGCTTGGCTGTTTGTTTTCTCTTTTTATATGGGACAACATATCTTGATTGTTGTACTGTAGCACTGTAGCACTTTTTAGGTCAGCACTCAGCACTTTAATATTGCACTAGTTACTTTATACTCATATACTATATACTGTGTGATAGGGATTTGTTTAAAAGGGGAGGAGGGATGGGTGTTTTGTCCCTGCTATTGGATTTTGTTTTTTATATATATGTGATGGTGTATTTGTAAACCATTAATAAATATTGACTTATTTATGATACCTTTTTGATTTAAGTTTATTGATTTGGTGGTGCCTGAGGTTTTCTCCGGTGGCAGCTGGGGCCACATATTTTTGTGTGTTTGTGTTTGGATCTCCCTATGGGCGTTGTTATTGTTAGTGTTTTATGTCTCTTACGTGCTTGTATATTCTTATTTTCAATTTCCTGTTTGTTTTGGCCACATAGAAGCAAGAGCATGTGCAAGTTAACAGATAAATCACGTGATTTGTGTTGCAATTTATAAAATGTCTTAGTATATGTGTCTGGCCGTTTGTTAGGGGAATCTCCTTGCCCTGTTTGATATATCTACAAGTGCTACAGCCTTCGCATTTGTAGATTCCTTGTATTTTGCAGCAAGTGGGCTCATCTGGTTTGTTGTAATGGCTGTGTACAAGTATGTCTTTGATCGATTTGGGGCGTCTGAATGTCAATTGGGGTGTTTTTGGTATTATTGTAGCCAGGTCAGGGTCGTGGGTGAGTATGCTCCAATGTTTTTGGATAATCTTCCTTATGTCTTGATGTTGTTGTGTGTATGTGAGAATGAACGGTAGTCTGTCTTGTTGTTCCTTAGTGTTTGTTTTTCTTTGTCCAAAAAGTAGTGTCTGTCTGTCCTTGTTTTTTGCTTTGTTGTAGGCTAGTTTGAGTGTTTTCTTGGAGTAGCCCCTTTCTTAAAGTCCTGCATTGTGGTGCTATTTCACCTGGCTCTCAAGTATTCCCCATAGGGGATGCTTCTTTTCAGTGCTGTTGGATGTGCGCTGCTGGCCCTGAGTATGTTATTTGCCGCGGTTGGTTTGCTGTAGAAGTTGGTTTTCAACTGTCCCTCTTTGTTTTGGTATATGATTAGGTCTAGGAAGGGGACTTGTTCTGTATGGTAGTCTAATGTGAACTTGAGGTTGAGTTCATTCTTGTTTAGGATGTTAACAAAGGTTTGAAGTTGTGCTTCTGTACCTTCCCAGATTATCAGGATGTCATCTATGTATCGCAGCCATACTAAGATGTTATCCTGATAGTCTGTAAGGTCTTCGTGCTGCCATAGGTTATGCTCCCACCAGCCTAGGTATAAATTAGCATAGGTGGGAGCATAAGTCGTGCCCATGGTAGTTCCTTGGGTCTGATGATATAATTCCTGATTAAATAAAAAGATGTTGTGGGTTAGAATGAATTGTAGTAATTTTATTATGAAGCTGCTGTGTTCATAGTCCCTAGTGTGTAATTGGTCTAGAAAGGATTTGACTGCCTTGAGTCCCTGTGTGTGCGGTATGCTGGAGTATAGGGTTTCGACGTCTAACGTCACTAGTATAGAATCATTTGATATTGTCAGGTCATGTAGGATCTGTAGTAAGTGTGCAGTGTCTTTGACGTATGATGGTAGTGCCTGTACAAAGGGTTGAAAACGGCATCAACTTATTCGCTTGCTCTTCTGGTTAATGAATCGATCCCTGAGACTATTGGTCTTCCAGGTGGGTCTGTCAGTGATTTGTGGACTTTGGGCAGTGCATAAAAAGTTTGTATGGTGGGTTTGGGTATGATGAGAAAGTCTGCTGTCTGTTTGTCGATAACGTCATGTTGTTGTGCATCCCTAATGAGTTGTTCATATGTTTCCTTGTCTCTTAGTAGTGATGTCATTGGGACTTTCTTATACCAGTCCTTATTTCCTAGTATTTTGTTACACATGTTTTCGTACTGTTGTCGGTATAATATCACTGTGTTTCCCCCCTTGTCGGCCGGTTTTATAATTATTTCCTTATTTTCTTTGAGTTCTTGTAAAGCCCTTATTTGTGTTGGAGTGAAATTGGTTTGGGGTTTGCCTTTGGTGTCTAGGTGTTGTATGTCATAACTGACCATGTTTACAAATGTTTTTATGCTGTGGTTTAAGTGTAGTGGGGGGAAGTAAGTAGATGGTTTTTTGAATCGTCTTTGTTCTGTCTGGAGGTCTTGGCCTGTCTCCTGTATTTCCCCTTGGTGTACCTGCTCCTAACTCAGGTCGGTCAAAATTTTAAGGGTTTCCTGATCTCCTTGTGTAAGGGATATCCTCATGTCTTTACTTTCTTCCTGGTCAGGGTCATATCTCCTGTATTGGTATCTAAGGGGTACTCTCCTCGCGAAGAGGTGAAGGCCCTTTGTTTGAATTTATCGGTGTTGGTGTTTGGACAGAAGTTCAGTCCCAATTTTAAGACTGATTCCTGTTCTCTAGAAAGGAATATGTTGGTTAAGTTGATTATGTCTCGTGTGGTTTTGTTAGTCATTTTTTGGGGTTTGGAGTGTGTCATGATGTCTTTGTTGTTGCTCTCGTCTGTCTCTTTGACTGCTGAAAGAGTGGGTGAGGTTGTAGACTTGTTTGTGTGTCTATTCCTAAAAAACTCTCCTCTGAGGAGGTTTCGCTAAACTGTGGGTCTCGGGAAGGCAGAGTTTTTCTTTTGTCAGTGAGTCTTGGGCCTAACTGGTCTGCGAGAGTGGATTCACCATATTACAGTAGTTTGTTAGGTTTCTATAGGCATAGCGAGACGCCCATAGGGAGACATTTCCTCAAATACCATAAATCTGATCCCAACAATGTCACCTTCCGAGCACTAGACAGAATCCTCCAGAAGGAAACTAGGTGGATCGCAAAATTGGAAGCCACAAGGCCACCAGGCTTGTACGAAACAAACAGCTTCACCCCATTTCTCTAGACATAACACAACGCAGAAAAATGCCAAACGTTTCTGTTACACTTTAATTTTTCCCCATAGATGCTGCCCAGGAATTTAATTTAATTGAATGTAATTTTACATATAGACACATTCCTAAGCCATCAGTAATAGCTGATATATACCCACAATAACCCAAACACTCAGGCAGTAACTATGAAAAAAACCCTTCCTATTTCTGTCTCACCTGCGCTGCATTAAAGATGTCTATAAGAGAAACCCATACAAGAACCACCATATACGGTAAAGATATACTTCACAATGAAATTTCCTTAAATATGTAATGTAAACCTATAATGTTGTACTACAGTATATCACACCTATGTATTAGAAATAAAACCATTGTGAAGGCCAAATGCCTGCTATCCCAAGGCACGCTGTGTAGATACAAGATAAAACCAAAAATGGCGCAGCCCGCATTGCCGACGCTGAACTACAACAAAATGGCCTCTGCCCCAGCAAAGACACAAAACATAACCGAAAAAATGGCGCCGCCCGCAAAGGCGACACTGTACTACAACAAGATGGCCACTGCCTATAGAAACCTAGCAAACTACTGCAATATGGCAAATCCACTCTCGCAGACCAGTTAGGGCTGCCTTCTAGAGGGAGTGCCTCGGACCTCTAAATGACACATCCTGAGCACAGCTGCCTCCACATCTATACGCCGGATAACACCCCAGGGACCTTTCTACCTCTTCCCCAGGGGAACCGGACCACTGGAAAAGCGAGCAGACAAATCACTTGAATGTACCTCTACAATAGCCTAAACTTACTTATAATGTTTTTACTGAACAAATAATACCATAGAACTTACTAGGACCTATCTCGCTACAGCTTACAACCAAATTATTTCCCCCCAAACCGGTACAGCAAGGCCATGCAAGGATAGCAGGCAATTAGTCCAAAGTAATGTAAGCAGTGAGTAACAATATATAAATAATGCAACAAAAAACTTTTTTTTTTTCTCCCTAATATGATAATATTACTTACCTACCCCCATGCATTCTTACCAGAATAATATGCACTGAAGAAGCTCCCAGAGCGAAACGCGTTTGCATCTTGCTACAAACGAGGGACTGTGAACCCATAATGCATCTTGCTACAAACGAGGGATCTTGAACCCATAATCGGACAATTTGTTACAAACAGGGGTATCAGGAAATGAACTTTTACGGGAAGTGGGGTGCTCACGCGCCCACCCTTCCCCTTTTATTCAAACCACCAACTGGTCCTGCATTAAGGACAGCGTGGTGCAGGGTGATTATTGTATATACATTTGCTTTACAATTCAGTAATTCCAATAAAAATGATTTGCATTACTAGGTTGCAGTGCCCTTTATTTAGCCCCATAGTGTGTTTGGATTGTGCAGTGTTTTGGAGCTATTTGGCGCACTCCCTATTACTAATAATTGTAGAGGTGGTGCTGATCCCTCTCTTTAGAATTCAATTTTAACATTGGTAATTCAGCAAATTAAGTGGAGACAAGTATCCACATTATTACATGATAATAGTTAGTTGCTTTTTTGATAGATTTGGGAGTCATAGAGCTGGAGGCTATTAAAATCATTTGCTTCTGTCTGGTTTTCTGCATAATTTTGTCAATAAAAAATGATGATGACAAGCCGTATCTTATAGACCCAATTCTGCCTTTACCTGAATAGATGTCTGGGTAATTTAACCATAGATGGCCTTTGGGGTGTGTGAGCCATGCTCAAGGGTGGTTCACTTGCCCCCACCCCACTGAGTTTACTAGTTATTCACTCAATCACTCACCCCCATCCATCTGCTCTCTCCCCCTGTCAGCCACCCAAAGGGTTGTGAGAGGGTTTAGGGGGGCACATAAATTTTGCCACTGCATTTTCTGGTGCTTAATTGGTTGCTGAGGTACTATTTGTCCTGGGTTGGGGGAGGGGTGCCATGTGGCTGCTTTCTCCTGCCATTGTTTTTTTTGGAGGGGGTGGGTGTCAATCAGAACTGCTGGCCTTGCACAGGAATCAGCTAGATCTGGAGTCTTTTAGACTTAAGGTCGGCATCAGGCTTGATGCTAGGTTATGCCCAGGGGGCTTTGGACAAACCCTAGTGGCGGTCGGCAACCGCTTGGGGTAGTAGACCAGTAATGAAGTGTGTTGGGGACACCATCCTATATTTACTTACAGGGTACCTTTCATCCAAAGGCCCGGATTTAACCTAGTATAGAGAAGAGATCTTCAGGTAGCAATTAGTTGCTGTGCTTCTTAAGCCCATTTCGAGCCAGTATTGATTTATTTCCCAGGTAGGTCCATTGAATGTTTTCCACTGTTGAGCGCTAAGAATGATTTACTCTGGTACTCTCCAAGAATAAATTCATTTGGTAGGTTAAAGGTAAGATATGTCTTTCTTCTGTTTTAGTGCATTTCAGATTAATTTTAAAACATATTCTGCTCTGATTGATCTAAGGTAGATCAGCAAAATTTGGGTCAAATTTAAATCTAAACCCATATAGTGAAGAACTTTTAACTCTGGGTATGAATTGTAACCTGCATCTTGGTGAGCCTTTTCATTTTAACACACAAAAAGTTCGATCCATTTTTTAAATAACCCGTACCTACAACAGGACATTTTTACAGCTGAGGTACATCATTTTTCTAATGAGGTAAGGATCATTATTTTTTGAAAATCTGAAAACAATTGCACCCTGTGGGCTATACTAAAGAATTAGCTATATTTTTCTGCATAGCCCATATAATGCTGTTTTCAAACTCCAAAGAGAAAGTTTTCCTTACCTTATTGAAAACATGATATCATTCAACCCAACAGCAGTGTTATGTGTAACTATCTGCAATTTGTTGCTATTGGCAACGTACCCCACGTCTGAACTTGGTTTAGATAGCCAATAGCAACAGATGAAAACTGCTTCCATACAAGCACATTTGCACATTAAAAAACATAAAAAAATGCCAGTTCAGCTCAGCACCTTAAGACATCATTTTTCCACACAAAACTATACACTTTCAAAAATTATTTTGAAAGTAGACTTACACTTTAACTTGACCTCCAGTAGTTTATTATAGTATAAAATGCGTGCTTGACAGTGACTATAGAAATATAAATGAGAATAAAATGCATGCTGTAAGAAACATTGTAATGCAAACCCACGTGTTAGTCTCAGCCATGTCCGAGCAATTACGTATTTCGCTGGTGAATTAGCATCTTAAGCCAAGTTTGTACCTGTTCTCAACCATATATTGCTATGGAGTCCTTGGTTCTTGGTGCTCTGTGGCCATCTTGCTTGCATGCCAGCATATTTTTAGCTAAACCCCACCTTTGGGGCATGCCATGTTTGTATGCATCCCCACAGTGTGATTCACCCTTTTCCTCCTGGTTCCTTTTGGGTTTCTTTTGGGGCATCCCATGTAGTGTGTGTCCCCAGTGTGACACACCTTCTTCCTTGTTCTACCTCCTCCGTTTGGGGCATTCCATGTAGTGTGTGTCCCCAGTGTGACTCATCTTCTTCCTCCTGGTGCCTTTTGGCGTATCCCATGTAATGTCTGTCCCAGCGTGATCCACCTTTTTCTTCCTTGTTCTTCCTCCTCCTCCTTTTGGAGCATCCCATGTAGTGCGTGTCCCCAGTGTGACTCACCTTGTACCTCCTGGCCCCTTTTGGGGCATCCCATGTAGTGTGTGTCCCCAATGTTACTCACCTTCTTCTTCCTTGTTCTTACCTGCTTCCCCTAGTAGTTGCTGCTACTTTCCCCCACCCTAGCTTTAAGCATGTTGGATTTCCTGAACACACCTCCCTGCATCATTCTTGTTTTTTATTTTTATTTTTTTTATAAAATGTTAATATTACATGAACATGTTAAAATGAATTAAACGGTAAAAACTCTAAAACATTTGGGGCCCATCTGGGCCTATGTCCAGCGCTCTTCTCCATGGCACCAGTAAAGACAAAAGAAAAGCAGGTCATTATCTGCTTTAACACATGTCTCCCAGGTCTCCCTAACAGATGCCCCCTGCGTCTCTCATCACAAGACAGCACAACACTAGATGAAAATGTATATTTCAGTGACTTTTGAATGTTCCTAGACAAAGACTTTTAGGTGGTGGCGGGTGGTGCGTTTTGAGTAATTCCAGTCCTGTCTCACTGCCCCAGTTATGTAATCGGGAGGCTGTGAGCTGGGGCAGGCCAGATAACTTTACTCACACACCCTCATTGCTTTGTTCTGGCAGACTTTTTCAACTGGGAAGTGTGGTTGAAGTTGCCCAAACAATGGTGCAACACTTTAGGGGTGCAGGTCTGTCTTCTTCTTGGTGGCTCCCCTCCACCTGTTGGATAGCGAGTGTTTCCTTCTGTTGTTGGCGGGGTGACTCTGTGCATCAGGTTGTTGGCAAATCATGGGGGATACAGCCCTGGAAGTACTCAAGCTGCAACTCCCCACACAACGCTAGAGGACCTCCACTGGACCGAGGTGTACTACATGGGCCAGTGTGGACATCCAAGGACATGGACCAGTGATGACACCTCAAGGTGTGTGTTTTTCCCTTTTTCTGAGGATTTCAGGGGAAAAAAATGATTGGCATGAATCCCAAGAAAATCGGATTTGTGCTGCATTGATTTTTCCCTGAAATTCAGAGCGAATTCGGATTCGCACAAATCGGTTCTTAAGTGTTTAATTCAGCATCTCAAAAGCTGCTTGCTTCATTGATATGGTACATGTGGTGATAATGTAAGCTTGGCCTTGTCAGCTTTTATTCATTTCATTTTTATTTCATCAGTCTCAGGGAGTAAATTCTTCAAGAGATTACATGTATCTAGCATATCATCACTGTCTATATTTTGTTATGCCCATTCTCTTGCAGCCTTTTATCTGATCACATTACAGAGGAATGTGATGACTTTGTAGTAGCAGTAATATGAATCCATTTATCAGCATATTGTGTAAGAAAAGCGGTTACATCATCTACTGTTGCAATACAGAACATATTTTGGGTGACTTTTTTAATAACGTTGCCCAAAGAAATGATGACATTCCTCTAATAAAGGATTACAAAGGAATACAAATTCCTATTTTGTCATAGAATAACCTGCTCTAAGGTTAGCAAATCCACAGGAATGAACCTCATATGTATTGGATTAATATAGCAATAATGGAAACAATAAAAAGGTGATAAAGCATGAGCTTTGTCTGCACCTTCCGGGCTGACCCTCCCAACATTATCTTTTGTTTCCAAAGGTTTGACAATGTGTATATATATATTTTCATATTCCTCATAAGGTTAGAGGGGCCTTCAGTCAGGGATCGTTATCCTCTGTGGGTGAGCTCCCTCTTTGTCGGGGCTACACAGGTGGGCTGGTGGGTGATTCTCCCTCCTCCCCCCAGTGTCTTTCTTATTGTTTTATGCAAAAAGATGTCTTTCTTGTTGTTCTTAATTTACTGATTGCCTGCTCTGTATAACTAGTATTATCTGCTTGTATACCGAACCCCTTTGCCTCCTATACTCTGGGACAATAGCCTCGATTTAAAGACACATTTGTCCGGACTTCCATAGCTGTCTGTGAAAGTTTGGGTGGGTGTTAGTCTTTTTTTTTGCTTTTTTTCGTTCATTTTTCATTCGTACGAACGTTCGGGAAAATGTGTATATGCGCTTTCGATGTAGGAAGCAACATTTTTGTTAGTTCAGATCACTTCCGTTGTTGGGATGGGTTTCCGTCTGATTCAGAGAGCTGATTTCCGACGGACCACCACCCTATAAATCCGTTTCATTTCCGATCCACTTACAGGACCTTTGAGGGCTCGGATTGCTATTGTTGAACATGTTTTGCAGCTATGGGGAGGCATTGCATGTATCAGCATGACCGAGGCCATAAATTGTATAGCAATGCATACCTGAATCAATACATTTCATGTATGCCTTATAGATGCATTTTAATGCTGACCTTAATTAGTCCTTAGCATGTAAACCTTTATTTTCCCACACATCCATATAATTGCTATATTTTTTTAGACTTATGTCCTTTGTGAATTATTTTTGGATTGCTGAACTTGAATCTTAATTGTTGTAGGAGTTATTGTTTTAGTCGGTTACCTTTGCTTTGTGTAATTATTTTATATTTGGTTGCAGGAACCGCAAGATGTGCCACTCACACAACATACAAGCAGTGTTTGGTCCAGCTATGCGATTCCTCAGTGTTCTTGCAGGGCATCCAGGGTCGTCCCACGATGCTTATATATTGTAGAGCTCCGGCTTATTTCGTCAGTTTGAGTCAGGAGAATTATCTGGTAGATGGCTCCTGGTTAAGTTTGCTCACATTCCATCAATCCATTTTCACTGTATGGCAATGAATATAGTTGATGACTCATGACTTAACCTATTGCTGTTTTTAGCCCTTGATGACATGTTAAACAATATTGTAGCTTAGAATGTGTATTTTATGTTATTATTTTGAAATTCTTTCAGGGGATTCTGGATATCCACTCCTGCCCTTGCTCCTGATGCCCGTTCTTTGCCTGCAGAATGCGGGCCAAGGGATCTCTAATCGGCACTATGCAAAACCCGGCCCTTGGTTGCGAGGGCCCTCTGGCTTTTGAAGTCCAGATTTAGGTGTTTGGACCATACGGGGGGGGGGGGGCACTGCAGTATGACCCCAACAAGGTTATACCAATATTTTAATTTAAGTTTTTTAACAGGGACCACACTTGCCAGAGTGGCACAACTGAGTGTCAGGGTCCTGCAGTTGGTGGGCGAGATGCAGGAGCTGCGCAACTCGTTGGGGACCACAGATAAAGAATAATGTTCTGTGGCCTGCCATTGCTATGTATTTTGTTTTTTATAGTTGTAAAAATTAGAAATTTTCTAAATTTAAAAAATTTTTATATTTTTTGATGGAATCCAAAAAAAAATGTTACAGTGTCATTTCATTTACAAAATACATTAACACAAAACTAATGGGCCCAGAAATATTTAAAGATGAATATTCACATGACCGAGAAGTGATTTGGGTGAGCTTTAAGGGTCCAAAAGGGAAGATGGAAGATAGTGCTAAGTGGTTTAGCTAAACATAGTAGAAGTGATGGTGGCAAATATGTAGGCGAGCACTTTAATGAGTTAAGTTTGTAGTGCGCAGGCACTAGATCGTAAGGATTTCCGTCTGGACGAATATTTATTGAAAAAGGGAAACAGAATCGAAGGGGAAACGTAAAGGATTCGTTGGAGGATACGATGGGAAAAGGGCAAAAACGAAAGCCTACGTTGTAACATGTGAAAATGAAACGGAAAAGTCACGATGGAAAATGACATCCTCGTATTCGTAATCTGCCGTACGAACGGACGGAAACTTTACAGAAGGTTTTCAATGCATGCATAGAATCGCTCGCACACTCATACGAGAACGGAAACATTTCACAAAAAAAACTGATTGGCACTAAAACTGAAGTTTTTTTTGGTCTCTCTGAATCGAGCCTAATGTCCCCAATGTAGGGGGCCTATTGCATTATGGGGTGTGGTGTTCGGGACCTCCCAGACCTCTGTAAGGCCTGGCCCTCAAGCTTTGGGCCAGGAGATGCAAGAATGATGCACCGATCTAGGTGGAGGCCCGGTGGGGTCGTGGAGATGGGGGGCCCTCTCATACCATTTTAGCGTGTCAGAGCCATCTGGCTGGGTCCTATGCACCGCTCTTCATTTTCCCCCTAAGCTTGCCCTGATTGGGATTGTTCCCGGTGTCCGCCGCACCCCCCCCCCCTTGTTTCCTGGCACTGCCACTCCTTTGGGTTGTGGACCGGGGTGGTGGGTTGGGGGACCAGACCTTGTCCTCCCTTGGGGGAACAGCTTCTCCCCACCAAACCACTCTTTTCTATACTCACCACCAAAAGGGGGCCTCGCTGGCACTGTTCCTTGCCCCTTGTGGGGTGTGGGCTGGGTGCCCAGGGGAGAGTCCACTCACAGGGGCCCATCCTTTACTGCCCTGCCAGTATCCCGTTGGGTGAACCATTGGCCTCTCATTCCCGGATCTGGTGCCTGCGGGGGTGGGGAATGAAAAATACGAGCATCTATGGACATTCAGAACTCTCCAATATGCCCTTCTTTTTCACACTTTCCTTCTGTACCATTATTACATTTACCATCTGGTTTCCTTCTGAAGTTGATCCTTGTCATGGGTCTCGGCCTCGCCTTTTTTCATTATAGGATTACCTTTTGTGGATTTCGATCTTAGAGCTTCACTCCCTCCCCCTCCACCCCCTCCTTCATGCTGGTGGCACAATGGCTTGCTCGCTCCCCAGCAAAACACTCCATGATAATGAACAAGGTCTCAAGGCTCAAACCACAAGTGGAGACTCTTTCGGACTCTTCAAGAGACATTTCTATTAACAAACCACAAAAACTGGATGCTCGGAGATACCCCTATACCTGTCACAGTTTTTCATACAATTCCAAATCGAAAGGAGTTAGCATCCTCATATCCAATGTTGTGCCTTGGACATTCATAGATTTCATAAGTGACAAGGAGGGCAGATACATCTTTGTGAAAGGGAAAATTGGGGACAGGGTATTCACTATTGGAAATGTTTCCCTCCCAAACTCGGGTCCAATCTCTTTCCTAGAACCCGTCCTTGATAGCCTCCAAGAATTCCCAAAAGGCGGTCAATTCCTAGGTGGCGATTTAAATAATAAACGTTGCGATCTCCAACATATTGTTGATGTTTCTAATGGCAACATTGTCACCTCAGACCATGCCCTCATAACATTATCTATTTCCTTAAGCGATAGAGAGCATCATGCCCCCAGTGGACACTCAACAAGTCTCTCTTCCAGGATCCAGCAGTAAAAGCTGATCTTGAAAAGGAATTAGAGACATAGTTCAGTTTTAATAAGGGCCCTGATATGACAGCACTAGTCTTCTGGAATGCGTTATTAGGGGTACACTTATCAAACATGGCTCTCGTATCAACATATCGAATACCTGGCGAGACTGGACCCACTAACCCCAGCAGTTGCCGAAAGTCTTAAAATGGCCCTAACCCACAAGGAATTTGTAGTGGCCATAAGGTTTAGCCCATCAGGGAAGGTCTCTGGGCCAGATTTATTTTCACAGTTCTTTTACAGTTTCCTACTACAAGACTTTTCTCGCAAAGCTATTTCCCTACTTGCAAAGGCATTCATTGCCATACCCAATAGTAATACCCTACCTCCAGACTCCTTAAAAGACCATGTGACACTTATCCCCAAAGATGGGAAAGACCCATAAAACTGCACAAGCTATAGACCTATTTTCCTCATTAATACGGATTTAAAAATCTTTGTCAAAGCGATCGTCTCCAGACTGCTTCCACTTTTTGAGGGCTTGTTCCCACCGCATCAAGCTGGGTTCCTGTCCAACAGAGAGGCAAAAGATGATCAGAGTGCTAGATATATAATCCATTACGCACAACACTCGCAACTCCCCTTCTCTTAATCTCTACAGATGCAGAGAAGGCTTTCGACTGGGTGAACTGGACATTCATGTTCAGCTGCTCAAATGCTCAGCTGGGTGGGCTTCCTCTATTCCTCCCCAACCAATGCAGTACAAGTGAACAAATGCCTCTCTCACCCTTTTCCCATCTCTAATGTCATGTGTCAAAGTTGCCCCTTTTCTCTCTTAATTGTTATTCTCACTATTGAACCCTTGCTATGCTCTATCAGAGCCAACCCTAATATCTAACTCCCATCCACCACCACAAAGCAGCTGCATTTGCGGATAATCTTCTTTGTAACCAATCCTGAAACAACTATCCAAAAATTTTTCTGCAAACTCATGCTATACAGCTCCCTTTCCCAGCCTCAAAATGAACTACCAGAAATCTGTGGCTCTCAACATCTCTATTCCAAAACACAGATTATCCTCCCTCAAGCCCAACTTTCCATTACAGTGAAGTCTCACATAACTTACTTGTGAGTAGATATCCCATTCATCCCAAGATGAATGTACTACCTCGGCTTCTATACCTTCTTCAAACTCTCCCAATCTTTATACCTAGCACATTTCTGATAAAAGTTTATATGGAGTTTGGCGCTTTTGTATGCTGGGGAAAAACCTAGGATAGGTAGGCATATCCTTACCCTACCCAAGCCCATAGGAGGGGTGGGTCTCACGGACCCAGTAAATTAACTTGCTGCTGTCCACCTGTCCAGAAAGGTTGAATGGTGTAAAAAACATAAGACCAAACTTTGGATTGCCCTAGAACAAGATTGCTCTAACATCCTCATTATGGGCTTCCCTTGGATCAGCTTCGGCATTCCTTCTCATTTGAAATCCCATACCACTATAGACCCCACTATCAGCAAGTGTGCTAGTATTTGGAGCAAATTGCCATGAAATATCTACTTCACTATCCCCCATGACACCAATCATGGGCAACCCCTGCTTCCTCCCGGGTCTCCGGTCCCCCAGATCCGGGACCTGAGAATGCTTAGAGCTATGCATTTCAGAACTCTGAATGGATGGAAGTGACTACAAGAAATCAATGAGATGGCTAGAGAGAAGGAACTTTCTTTCTTCCCTGAAAGAGCGGGAAAAATATGCACGTGATCTCACTCCCTATGAACAGCTTTGTCAGGACACTGACAACATCATGTCTCAAACCTACTCCATACATGTCATACATCCTCTAGTAGACAGTGTCCCTCCCTTCTTCGATAAATGGGAATCAGATCTGGGTATCTCTTTCTCTAACAAAGGGCAAGAATCCTTTTCTTTACCCATAAAGCCTCAGTTGCAAGTAGGTACCAAGAACTGGGCTAAAATTTAGTCACCAGATGGTATCGCACACCAAACCAGCTACATGTCACTTTTCCTGTGATAAGCCCCCTCTGCTCAAAGTGTGGGAGAGACGAAGGAAAGATCCTGCATATGTTCTGATCACGCACCTCCTTGCAGTTCTTCTGGTCTAAAGTGACCTCAATAGTGTTTAAACTAACAGGCCTGAATGTTGCTAATAACCTCGCGCCTGCCTACTGCACCTTAACCCGTCTCAAAAAAATCTTTAAGAATTCCCAGGCAAATCATCCGTTGATGGTTGTCCAAGCCTGCATCGCCACATTCCAGAAACAGGCCCCCCCACCACCAATTTTCCACTGGCTTTCCAGAGTCAATGAAATCCACCGGATGGAAGAGCTCTCCTGTTCGCTGCATACTTAATCTTATTACTGTGCCCCCCTTGTCCCACCCTAACCCACCATTTACTTCCCCCTTTCCCGAACAACCCTTCCCCTTTTTCTTCTTCTTCCCACTCTTCCTTCTCTACTACCCCCCCCTTTTTTTTTTTGTTTCTTCATATTGTTACTGAAAATACCCATCGGGCGTACATATAAGGGCATAAATAAGGAATTAAACTGTATGTTCTGTCAGCATTGAAATACCTCTGTCACTGAACCTAACAGCTTTGCAATACCCAGTTAATATTTCTGCCTAAATGTTTCAACTTTTTCTGTGATATTATTAATAATATTGTGATATTAACAATAATAATATTAACAATAATAATAATATAGAAAGGGCCCTATGACTTTAGTGGTATCTTTGTTAGAAGTGTTCCTTACAATTGCACTCTTAGTGCTAATTCTCAGTTTATACAACTGCTCTCGTTAATGGACACTTCCATCAATTTCTTCCTAGTTGCTCCACTTGTTTTCTATTCTTTGAATTTTGCTTGTTAAAACTTTCACCTCTGCAAATAGCTGTTTTATTTGGTTTATTTCCAGTAGTGGCAACTCCTGGCTTTACTTATTTGCTTTTTATCATGGCATCTGAATCTATGCCATCAGTTGAATTTTGCATTGTTTCCTCCCTTTGGATGCAAACACAAACAAAGTAAAATGGAGGACATTTTCTGTGCTGTTTCTATTAATCATCACCTGAAAAGATAAATATTTGATCAAACAGGCTTTGGCTAAGCAGTGCTGAGAGAAAACAGGCCCCAATCTAGAGGTCATCCAAACCAACGCATCTCTTTAAAGTAACTCTTGACACTTCTGACCTTTGTGTCCTGAACATGACTTGTAGTATTTCCCACCCATTTCCCATTTTACTTGTATACAGACACCTCTTTGAGAGTCGTGTTCAAATTGACCTGCTGAGAGAAAATGCCTTTGGATTGCACAGGGTCTTTTTTGATAGCTTTTATTCACTCTCTATATTTTGGTTTAGTGCAGCTGAACTAAACGTCTAATAACTGACCAGAAAAGAGTTGAAAGTGGACCAAAACTGAAGCATAATTAACTGAAACCCTGCCCTAGGGGGCATTCTAAATTGGGAAACTCACCTTGTCCCAGGATCCTTCAGTGATCATATTCATGATTCCAATATGGGGAGAGAAGCACAGAGCAGAGGGAGAATGGGATACTCAGACAAAGCGAATATGAGCATCGTGAGATCTCCGAACTAGGTGAGTATTACAATGCAGGGCCCGTTATTATTATTATTGTTTATTTATATAGCACCATCATTTTCTGTAGCACTGTACAAAGTAGTAATTACAGACAGGGTAGAAACATACAGTACATAGACTGTTACAAATGCTGTGTTACAGAGTTTAGAATTAGTATTCTGAATGCAGAATATTTGAATTGCTCCCAGGGAGGGGTTTCAGTCAAACCTAGAGACTCTGAGATGAGATTCTATGGCTAGTTAGTGTCCAGAATGAAGCATATCTCCAATCAAACGAGCTTGCACATCAAATTTAAACGATTGTTGACAATCCTATGATTGGTTGCCATTTGCAGCCATATGAGTGACTGAAGAATCGGTAGGTGCTAGACTAGTTTCTCAGTTAAAGTAGAGACTGACTGTATGTCAATATGCACGCTGCCACAACCCTTCCCTGCAAGGTTTGCCTGCTACTTTGTTGCTGTTACGTTGCTGCCCTTTGTCTGACCATGTCCAGCATCAGGTCTTGTAGATGACTCGTGCCTTAATCGACCAAGCCACATGTGACCATTTTCAGTCCTGCTGCCAGCTTTTGCCACATGTGACTATAACTGCACATCTGCTTACAGCTATTGTCCCAGGTTGTACCACCAGCCATGTCTCCTGCTACCATCTTAGGGACCCCTGGTCACCTGCCATCATGACCCAGACAGCAGTTGTTGAGCCTTCTTATACACACAGGCTGCTCTGGTGGTATGTCATACCACTATGACATCTCTGCTAGCTGCCTTTCAGCAGTTCCAGGGATCCAACCAAGATTATTAAGGAACTGGTTTACTTATCAATATAGCTTCCATTTACACATATTTGAAATGGACCTATAAAAGGATTTCCCACATTTACTCTGATTAACCCTTAGGCAAAATACTCCACAAACTGGTGGATTAAAGTACTTTCATGTTCTAGTATGTGGGTTGCCATATTGTATCTTTTGATGTTGATAAGACTCTTATTATCAGGTTGAGCAGCTGATAACAGATAGAGACAATGACTAAGCTGGTAATAATTACACACAAATAAGACTAATGATGATGAAGCCAGACAAATATGAACTCAGAGTCTTTAGTCTCTCAGTTAATTCGAATTTGGTTATGCCCCATTCTTCCTGGATTGGTGAAAGCTCCATAATACTGTAATATCTTTATCGTAAAAAAAAAAAATCTATTTTTTATACCTGTTCAAATGGTTATTTGATGTTTAGGGCTTATTTGTAAAGAATGACATACTGTGCTGCATTCAAGCACACACGGCTCACGTCAGTGCCCCAAGCACAGAGGTTGTAAATCAGCTCCTCATTGTCTGGGGAATATAAGGCTGCAAATTGAGTTTTGGAGAGAAAAATGTATACTTAAATTAGCTCCCACACAGGTGATGCCTTGTTCCTCAAATGTGTATGGACAGTGTAATTAATTGCCTACCCTCCACTTATACACTAAAATACAATGCAAAACATGAGAATTGAATGAGCTGTGTGTCTGCCGGGGGGGGGGGGGGGGGACTTTGCCCATACTTCTGTTCTTAGCGGAAAGTGGTCAGACTGAAAATATGTAAGCTTAACCCTTTCAGTGCCAGCCTACCTAGAGATGTTGTCACCCTCTGTTGCAAGACCATTTTCACTATTTTGCAGTATATATATATTCAACTGTGATTTTTGAAGTATATATTGTTTTGTTCTGGGCTTTTATCTGTGTATTTTTGGGTGAAATATGTGCACATTTTTTTTACAATATGTAATGTTGTTTTGTAATAAAAAATATGTTTTCAATAAAATCATATTGAGAGTATAAGCCCCATTTCTCCTGGTTACAATGGTCCCACATATGTATTGGTAGACACCCTTTTCTGCCCAGGAGATTCCCTCAAACTGCAACAGTGCTTTAAGAGATTTTAAGATAAAATACAACTGCTATGCTCTATGTGCACCTTGCAGTTTTTCAAGAAAAACAACCCTTTACTTTTGAAATACCCCCCACAAACTATTTATTCCCTGGAAGTACATACCTCAAGCTTTCTAGGCGTACCAGGCCTCTTAAAGTGGGCACAGTTTTCTGGAAGTAAGTCTTCAATGAATTCTTTGGTTGCACAGGGTTTTCCCTAAAAAAAGAATCAAAAGAAGCAAAATCAAGGCCACATTTTCCTAAAGATACAATATGCAAACAAGAAAAAAACACATTAAATCTGAAAAAGCAAGCCCCCCTGAATAGAACAATACCCAACATGCATAGCTACTGTCAAGGGAAGAGTTGCCAAACACCTCAAAGTAAAGCATACATGTAAGGGTAATGTAAAATTTCAGCTCTGCAGACAAAGTGCGCACATTTTTAACCAAAATATTTTCCTACAATATCAGTTTGCAAACAAGAGAAAACAAGCTAAATCTGAAATCACAAGGTCCCCTGAACAGAACTATACCCAACATGCATAGGTACTTTTAACCCTTAACTGTTAGCCTACTTGAGATGTTGTCATCCTCTCTTCACAGGTCATTTTTCAAAATTTTGCGTTACGTTAAAAAAATACAAATTATGTAGAATTTGTCTTGTTTATTTTAAATAAAAAATGTATTTTATTCAAGAAAACCATATTGCACATGAAAGTTCAATTTTTCCCAATTTCAACTGTACCATATATGTATCAGTCGCCTCCTGTTCCTGCCCAATAGACCCCCAAATTAAAAAGAACTTTATAGCATTTACAAATAAAACATAACTACTTTCCACACAAAGAGTTAAATAAAAAAAAATGGCGTGGGACGCCCACGCCATTTTTAAGGGTTAAAGTGGACCAAATCCCAGGATTTTGACTATCCTTTTTTTTTTCCTTTCACAGAGGGTACCCCAATTGTGTGCCCCCCCCCCCCCCCAGATCGCCGCACCCAACTCACCATATTCCGGTCCCACGGCACATTTAAGAGCAGCGGCTCTGATGGCCACATCCTCGCTTCCCTGTAGCAGTACGCGTACCCGCTCCAGTCATTTGGCATGCTCCCTGTTAGGGGGAAGCAGAGGATGCGGCCATCAGACCCGCTGCTCTTAGACATGCCGTGGGACCAGGATAAGGTGAGTTACTGCGGTGATCTGGGGGGGTTCACACAGCGGGGCACCCCCGATCAGGGTGTCCTCAAGGAAAGGAACAAAACCCAGGATAGTCAAAACTTTTGACTATCCTGGGTTTTGGTCCAATTTAAAAACCCGGTGGGTGGGCCTTCTCCTGAAGCCTGCTGAGCCCAGGATGGGGATTGGAGGCTTCCCGGTGAGAAGAAGACCTGGGCGGACTGATCGGACTGATCAGGCCTGTTTTGGCCCTCCTCCTGAAGTCGGGAGACCCCAGGGGTGATTGGATGCCCCCAGCCAGCACTGGATCCAGGTATGTGAGTTTTTTTTTTTTTCTACACTAGCAGGGGAAAATGTCAAGCACTTGCTTAGCACTTAAAGGGTCAACATGGGTTACACTGTAATTTCCAAAGGGTTGGCCTTGGTTGAACATGATGGACGTGTCTTTTTCCAAACTATGTAAGGGCAGGGCTCTCTCCTATTTTATCCGTTATTTTTTTATAGCATTTGCTTTGAATATGGCCAATGGCCAAATATGGCCATTGTATGCTTGCTCACCCATATGAATTTTTGCGAATCATGATGCCTGGGAGGTTAGGTGCCTTGTTCAAGAGCACTTCAATCATGTCCCAGCCGCAAATAGAACCTGCAACCCTCTGGTCACAAGATAGCTTCCCTATCTCTAGGGCAGTTCACAACTGGCCCTCAATACTTTTGCCTCTTGTTTGTAATTTAGGTTTTACCTTGGCTCCAATTATAGCTTGTAAAGCGCTATGGAAATAGATGATGCTATATAAATGCATAATACATACATAATAAATATAATACATATATAATACATAATACATTTTAATAAGCCACTGACTAGACACTCATTCATGGCTAGGGCAGGCTGCAGAATAGGCATCCTGGACTGCTAAGGTAAGAGTGGTCTTTTTATTTTTAAAGAGTAGATACCACCCTCCTTGAGGGTAAGTGGTGTCCCAAATTATGGGGCATCCTGAATTCTGATGCCCCACTGTGTAAAATTCCCCCCGGGTTGCCTGATTTACTCTCCTACTCCAGGAGCAACTGCAACACTGCAAATACCTCTATCTAGGGTACGTACTGGCACAGCTAGAGGTGAATCGAACAGGTGGTGCTGATTGGCTGAACCACCATGTGGGAAATAGTAAGAGGTAAGTTATTTGCGGTTTTTAAGTTTTGTTCTTCCCTGCAGGGGCATCCTGATTTGAGAAGAACAAAACCCAAGAGTTACCTTTTTTGTTTTAGTTTCTCCTTAAGGCATAAATCTATCTTAGCACCAAGGTAGGTGGCAGCGGAGTCCAGAGGTGACCAGACTTCTGCTTTAAATAAAGAAAAATAGGCACTCGCTGTTATTAAATGCAGCAATTTGACTGTGATTGGGTGACTAGCCAGTCACGCATTATACAAGGGAGGCAACTGCCCACAGGATGCCAAAATACAGTAACCCGCTTCTGGATTGGAACAGGCCTTGACAATGTTTTTTTGTTTACTCTTGTGTTCTAATTTGATTATCTGGGGGAGGGGGGGGTCATGTGATTTTGGACATTAGCTTTGCCTTACGTTTTCACCTTTTTTCTATCACTACCAATTACACTGTCTAAAACTTGTGACAGAGGATGAACAAGTGTCTCTTTTTAGGCACAAGTGTTCTACCACACCAGGAGCAGTGATAGTTCAAAGCTTCTCCTAATGCAAAGTAACACGGGGGATAAAAACAGTTCTTGTTTTATTCTATTTAGCCATTCACACCATTTAAAAGTGTCTTTTGATGTGTGAGTGTGAATTGACTCTCCTGCACCTTTCTAATGTTTTTATGAGTAGCAACTATGCATGGCAGCAGTTTGAATGATCATGTTAATAGCACAGGGTCTAAGTATTTTGAATGCAATTAACATCTGTTCTTGGAAGTGAGAAATGGCCACACTGAGCCTATATTTGAGGATGTCCAAAATATGTCATTTAACAACATGGAGAAATCATTGCAATTGTTTTAGCGCAACTCAGTAACACCTGCGTCTTAGTAAGTCTTGTTCCAGCTTATAAATAAAATTCCAACCGATATTTCAAATTGATACTTTTTTTTAAGGATTAATAGAATTCCTGTGATCAGTCTCTGTTTTTACTGATCTTGAATTTTAGAAGAAGATTGCAATTTTCCTACATTTTTTCCCCACTGAAAATGTGGATGCCTAGGTGCTATTTTTTCAAATCCCCTTTTATTTCAAAATATATTATTCTTAAACATGTGTTGGATATTTTTGTTATTTTTTGTTTTGAATTGCTGATTTGTTTGAATTAGGTATTTTCAAAAGTATTAAAATAATTAATTTAAAAGAACGCACAATATGCAGCTAAAATAATGCTCGATTCGGTTCCATGCAAGAATGCTTGAGAAAAGTACTCCTTTCACAGGCGGAAGGGTGTGGGAGTAAAATGCAATATCTGGCTTTTGCAATGAAAAAAAATGCAGTAATATTTTGTATTTAAAATAATAAAATATTAATAAAATGGGTGCCCCCCCTTTCATGAGCCAATCAACCAGGCACCAGACATGGAGACTGGTAACCCAGGGCTCAGAGGCTCAACTACTGCCCCTTCGGTTCAGGTCTGGTTTTTGCTGGAACACCAGGCCCATACTGATGGATGCTGAGCTCTTCCTCACACCTAATGCACAAAAGGGAAAGTGTGGGTAATTGGGTGGCGATATATATATTTGAAAGTCTTATATACTCCAACAGCAACAAGAATGGTCAAAAGTAGTGTCAAATAAAATTGAAAAGCTCACTCTTTGCACAATATAGACCTTCAACAAAATGCTGCTGCCATGAATACTTTACCAAGATCTCACATATTTTTGACTTTAATTTTAGTAACACTCAAAATGATTAGGGTGCTTGGAAGTAAGTATCAAGTAGCAATAACAGCTCAAATGTATGCAAGGAATTGTCCAGTCCATGTGCAGCACATCCTGCTTTTGCCAGAAACATAATATTCCCCACTGCCATGTTGCCAAGCACCTTACTCTGTTCCACTTTCAACTTGATCTTACACCATGCAGCCACAAACTATAGTTATTCCTTTGGGGGGAGCCTGGAAATAAAGCATTACTTTTACTAGTAATGCCCGTTTTTTCCAAGGCTCCTTTACGATAACTAAGATGAGAGGGAATGCACAGAGAGAAGATTAATGTCCCCAACCATATTGCTTCATTAGGATTTACTTACCAGGCAGTTTGGCCAGATATTATAAAGATCCATCATGAAGTTGTCATGGAAATATCACTGATAAGAGTAAGCTTCTGACTTCCATTTTCTCCTTCATGATGGCTCCCTTGAAGATAAAAAAAGGAGGACCACAGCTGAAAGTATTTTTCGTACGAAGAAATGATCTTGTAATGATGAAGTCTATAATCCGTAGTAAAATAATATAAATAAACCTTAAAGTATTGTAAACATATCAACTGATCTTATCAATGAACAATAATTAAACACCACATACAAAGTTTCTAAAAACATACTCTGAATATGTTTAATAGTCACTGAAACCACAGATTCATTTGAAAAGAAACTATAAAATATAAAGACATTAACATAATAGGCAATGTGCCACTCAGCCTAAAGTATGCTCAAACTTAATGTATATTTATTCCTTGTATGACGATAAGGGGATAAGGATTACTGTCTTTCTGCTTTTCAGTTTGTCACCTTTAAAATGAAGCTACTGACTTTATTGGTCTGATTTTCTACAAAACCCCAACCCCCCAAATAAAAACACACCATGATTGCCTCACTGCAAGCTACTGTAGATGGATAGATCCTATAGATCCTAGCTGTTAAGAGTAAAAAGAAATCTAACAAAAATATTCCTTGTCTATCACATTGATTTTTATGAATATCAATGCAAAACTATGCCAACAAATGGCCTTGTTTTCATCCTTGACCTTCCCAACCAACACTTTCTAGGTAGCCAGGAACTTGTAAATAAGAAGCCATAAGGACCATAAGATTTACTGTGATCATAATATTCTATGTTTCAAGTATTTGTGGCTATATCAATTTAAGTTCCAGAGAAGACTTTCTTACCAGTGGTTTTGCCAAAAACAAATTAATTGAAGTCTTACAAGTTGATTAGCTTAAGCAGTAAATAGGAGACTCATTAACCAACAAAAAAGTGTTAAAAGATAATAATATATAATAATGGGGAATATTTTTAATGGGTATCAGGGATTGATAACATAAGTGCTTTTGTAACAAAGGACTCCTTTTGAAAACTTGAACATTTTTAAATTTGATCCAGCTGGGTTTTATATAGGTGAAGATAGTAGCCATTGCCATACTCACCTTTTCCAGGATCCTTCTACGGCGGCAGTTGCACAGCAATTTACTCGGCAGCAGGCCGCCCTGATAGGCTGCTCATGGGCAAGTGGGACATTCAAAACAGAAGAGTATCCAGACAGCCCCATTCTCTAGTTTAGTGGCGCCGATGCAGTCTGATCCAGGCAACCCCACTTCTGCATATTAAAGAGGTAGTCCGGTCACTTTTGATAATAAGGGCTAGAAGACACAGCCAACCATCTAGGTTAGGAGAGGCATTATCTATCTAGGTTTGCCAAAGCTTCAGAATTTTTTCTTTGTGTCATTTAGTCAGCTTCTCATTTACAAAAAAAATATATATTCTTTCTTATAACTAGTAGATGCAGGTTTTTGTTTTTTAGTTAATTTTATTGTGTGCTGCAAAACCCTCCAAAACATTGAGGAAGGTTCTCAAAATCTTTAAATAACTTTTCCTATCTAAAAGATATACAATATCTTTTTTGTTTCTTCTTTTAGCAATGAACATACAGCGATGCATCCTAGGCAATTAACATAATCACTACCACAAAAATACCAATTTCCTTCTCTGAGTTAAAAATAGTTTGTCTCAGCATGTAACTGTTTGCTCAAAGTTTTGCATTATTTTATATGATATATTGCATTTATAGTCCACTTAAAATGGTTCACTCAATCATTGTATTTATTGCTGGTATATTTTGTATTTCTGGCTCTTACCAGGACACGCATGAGAAGATTGCTTTAAAAATAATGAAAATGGATTATAGAAGCAAAGTATAAGCCATTTCTTTAAGATTATTCAAAACCAGCTGTACTGTGGACTGGCAAAGGATCTCCCACTAATAAAATAATAAAATGCTTTGTAAGCTCTTAGGTGTATGGCTTGTGATAAAAGTTTATGAAAAAAAACTATATTGCAAGTTCTCATATGAATTCCAGCTGTTGTTTTCCACATATTCAGCACTGTATAGTTCTTGCCCAAAACGCAAGTATAAACCGTGGACTGTAAAAGATGAGAAGGCAGTTATTTGTTTAACTGGCACTTTCATGAGGAAAAATTAAAGTGCAATATTTTATATATTTCTAACTTTTAAAAAAAGGTCTGTGGTTTGGTTTCCTGACATTATATTTTTTAGATTCTTTGTATATTTTTAAGAAAAGAAAAGAACAGAAAAAGGGAGGCATTTTAAAATAACTTAGGACTAGGGATGAACGAAACTCCCAATGTTTTGGCCTGGCAAGTTTGAGATCAATAGGGACCCATTTCCTGGATGCCAGTCCACAGCTTCTGGGTGGTGTGGAGTCTTTCGCCCAGACAGATGAGTTGTCTCATGCTGCCATTTACCCATGACTGTGCTCAAATTGGTGGTACAGGTGCTGCACTGATTGCATGAGAAGGAAGCAGAGGAGGAGGTGGCAACAGGTAGCACAGACTGATGTCCAGCAATCCTGGGTGTGTGAAAGGATATGTGCCAAAATGCTTCCCGCCCTAGTCCCAGCCGCAATTACATTGACCCAGTGGATAGTTAGAGAGATCTAACGCCCCTGGCCATGCTTACTTGTCCACGTGTCAGTGGTAAACACTGGAGCTAATAGCATTGCCCAGTTGCACACCCTATTTTCTCCACAACCTGTTGGTACATAGCCAAAGTAGTGGCAGATGGGAATGGCGTATTGTGGGACAGCCTTCGTCATCAGATCTTTAAAACAGTCCACCTCCACCAGGTAGAATGGGAGCATTGAAATTGCCATGCTTGTATTCAGGGCCAGGACTCATGGAGGAGATTAACCTTAAACTTTCATTTTCTCTCCTGTGTTTGATGGTTGCAAAGCTGAATGCTTCCCTGGGATGTGGGCAGGCTTGGTGATGATGGTGCTGCTGCTGGTGGGGGTCTCACATTCTCTCTTTGGCAGGAGACAGGCAGCCTTGTCGTCGAGGAGTCGGTCATAGAAGCAGAGTAAACCGAAGCAGCAGAGAAAGCCTCAGGCATTTACATGTTTTTAGGTGTTTCTTCCTCTGCAGCTCATGTTTGTATTGCAGTTACCTCATCATGGACATGGTGTGGAGATTATAAATGCTTTTCCCTCAGTTCAGAAACTGGTGGTAAAGCGTACAAATTACCTGTGTCTTGTCATCTGTGCACTGATTGAAAAAAAATGCCACACTTCTGGACACTGGACATCCTTTGCACTAGCTTTGGTGTCCTCAGTCCCTGGCCATGGTGGGCAGTAGTAGCAATGGGCTGACCACTGATGGTTTGCAACATTCTCCCTCTTCTGCTGGCTGCCAGAAGTTGTTGGGCATCTGGGAACCCTAAGTCTTCAACTGGAGCAGGGGCAGGTGGATGGCCCACGGTATGCCAGCTAGGAGTGTCTTTGTAGAGCATTACTGACTCCATGACTTTTGGTTGGGATAGCCTTGCTGATTTTAAGGTGAGAGGTGGAGGGCTCTGCTCTGCAGAAGTCGAGTGAGTGGAAGACAATCCCATGGAACTGGTAGCACTGTGTGCCATATATTCTATGACTGCCTAAACTTGTTCTGGCTTCACCACTCTGGTAGCAGTACTGGGGCCTACAAAAAGACACTGCAAACCCTGACACCTGCTCGCACCTGAGAAAGATGTAGCAGGTACAGATGAAACATGTCCTCTCCCTACAGCACCAGCTCCATCACCACCAGCAGTGGCAGCAGCACCATGACCATATCCCTGTCTATTAAAGTATTTCTGTATTAGTGGACACAGTGTATAGACGAACTGCCCATGGGAATGCAATTCAATTGGGCAGACATGAGTTCTTGTTTTAGTGCAATGCAGATGGGCACAGCTGAGTTGTATTATATACTCATTTGTATATATACCCAGTATATGCAATGCAGATGGACACAGATGAGTGGTATTATATACTCACTAAATACAATACAGATTGACACAAATGAGTCGTATTGCATACCCATTTACATGCAATGCAGATGGGCACAGATAAGAGGTATTTTATACCCAGTAAATACAATTCAGATGGATCCAGATTAGTTGTATTATATACCCAGTAGATGCAATGCAGATGGGCACAGATAAGTGGTATTATATACCCAGTAAATGCTAGAAGTCACGTGTTCCTCCTGGCCAATCTAGTTGTAAAAAGCTGGTTGATTGGTTGCTGAGCAGCCAATCAACCTGCTTTCCGGGTTCGACCAAATGCAGAAACTTGCACACGGACTTCTAGCTTAAGTCTGTGATCGCGTTCAGGGACCCAAGCTTGCAACATTCAATATGAGCCCGAACTTTGCAGCTTGGGCTTGCTCATCACTAAAAATAGGTAGACCTTAAAAACTACACATATCAAAACTTCAGGAGCATTAATATCATTATTAGAGATAAGCAGGCCAAAACCACACTGTTTGGGTCTGTGCTGAACATCGCAGGTTCGGGCCCCCTCAACCAAACACAGAGTTCTGCTGGAAATATGTGTTTGTGTTCATCTGAGCAGCCCATAAACCAGCTTTTAGCCTTTAGACCTTAGCTTTTAGCCTTTAGCCCTTAGCCAGTGGTGTGCTTAGATTTGTTTAAAAGAAATATAGCGGTAGAAGAGAACGAGGGGTGCCCTTTAACATAATACAGGGTGTGCAACAGATAGGAAGCGACTGTACATTTACTTGGGTCAAAGTCAGCATTTTTTTATCTCACATAATGCCGACGGCTACATCTGCCCCCAAAAGTTAGCACCAAGGCAGCAGCCAACTGCCAGTGTCCTCTCTCATGGGGACGACCATCTCATTGTACTGCCATCGACAATCTGTGAGATACGCCAGCTCAGGTAAGTGCCACTGCTATTTATTTTTGAACAGCTAGAATGATAGTCCTACTCTGATTCTGCCTCTGGGCCCCCTTCCCCAACTTTGGATGCTCCACTGTGGGAAGCACCTCAGATCGCCCACACAATGCACCTCTCCACTATTTTCCATGCTGGACAATTGCCCTGTTATTATCCCTATTTTGCAGCCCTCCACCACCTCCACCACTTACTACCTCCATTTTACAGCTATTTTTGAGTCACCAAGCTCGGGTCCCCATTGTTTTCAATGGGGTTCGTGTTCGTGTCAAGTTCATGTACCCAAACCAAACTTTTGTTCAAAATTGACCGAACTTGCCAAACCCAAACTTCAATTATAACATTACAACTTTAAGAAGAGACAAACCCTGGACAATCACCCAAGACAGGAACTAAGAGAATGGGACAGAGAAGAGACACTTATCTCTGCAAGATAAGCCTTTGCAAAGAGGATTACTTGGCCAAGAGGGTTGTCCAAATGATTGAGGTTTGAGATATTTGAATAGAAATGAATTATGTACCTGTAAGAAACTTACTTGTGTCAAGGGGCCCACGGCGAGCGCCTACTGCTCGGTGCGGCGTTTCTGCTGATGAGTGCGGCAGCCGCTCCTGGATCACGGGGAGCGCGGCGCGTCACTCTGATAGCCCCCCCCCGCCCCTCTCTAGCTGTGCGGGCGCATGCTCAGACGCGCGCCCCGCAGTCTCTCTCCCACCACTAGGAGGCGCTGCACTGCGAGTGGCAGGCGGTGCAGCGTCCCCCACACCTGATGAAATCAGGGGCTGGTCAGCCTTACTGCCAAGACTGACCAACCCCTGGATAATTGCTCAATCAGTGTTATACCAATCAATCACAGTGTTGTAAGTTGCACCAATCACCACACACTCTTTCCCGGGTTGCCATTGGTCAGGTCCCCAATAAATACTGAATCAGCCCAGTGATCAGTGCCTGTTATAGTCGCTTGTGATTAGGGTGTAATTCTGTTAGTTATTATCTGTTTCCGACCCGGCTTGATCAACCATCCCTGTCTGCTCCCTTCCCAACCTTTGCTTTGTCTGACCTCGAACATGCCTTCCCCTTTGGATACCCCGCAATCTCTGACCTCCCGGCTTGACCCTTTGGCTACCCCTGACTACGCACCTGTCTTGTTCCTGTACTCTGACGCACCTTCCGGACAGACTACCTGTGAACCTCGGCTTCGGGAAACCCTCGTGGTTCATCAGTGTCCACCGTAAGCAGACATTCTTTGCGCCAATTAAGACCTGGGGGCAACTGTGTCCGGGGAGGCATACCTAGCGTCCCGGCAAATAGGGGCTTGACTATAGGCAGAAGCGGCGGTGGAGATTGGGGGTTGTCTGCTTACAGAAGGCTGGTGTTCCGCTGGGCATCACAGTACCATACTGGAAAAATGATGAACCTGAACTGCAAGGTGCTGTGGCAATGATGAGCGTGTTTAAGCTCTCTCGTTAATTTTGGGTTAATTGTGACAAGAAGGGTTATGTTAGGGTGCCAAGAACAAAGTTGCCAAAGTTTAGAACCATTTTAAGTACATGTGGGATACAAATCACAAATCAACAATCAAGGGGTTTATTCATGAAGCTCTAGCAACAGGTAGTCCATCGTAGTGTCAGGCAGCGTCTGCTGAACGCCGGGAGTTGTACGCAATACCACATGTATGAAAGCGATTCCGTAGAGTGACTGGAACAGCGCCATGTAGCGTACGATTCATCAATACAGACGGCTCAGCGTATAGCGCCATAGCCCTAGCTTCCAGAGCGCCAGGTAAGACTTGTCGCTACCTGTCCCTCTCCCATACATTTCAATGGAAGTTATTTTTCTTCTCTTTAAACAGGGTTTTTTGTTTTTAATTTTTTTTTTATATTTCAAATAATTGTGTCATCTCTCCTGGCCTAGAAGTAACTTTTTAAAACATTGTTGTTTTTTTTATATCTATAAGCAGAATTGCCATTACAGGTCTGGCATTAAAGTATTAGTGTTACAATGTAACAAAAATGTCATTTCATGTGTTTTCGCTTTGTAACTGGTGGATATGTGGCGCTCTAACTTATAGCAACCAGATTTAGAGCGCTGACGCTGTGTGAGTGTTTTTTTCTTGAATATGGTGTGAGTTGCTGAGAGTCGGTCGCAATGAGCTGGCGCTACCTTTCGCTCCCTGCAGCACTGTACTGGTGGCCGTGGCAGTGAGCCTGCCCACCTCCCTGCCACAGCCAAGAAACAAGGAACCAGGGCAGTTGTTACTTACACCTTTATACGAGCATCTGTTGCATAGTGCTGATGTATGTTGTTTAAAATGTTAAAACAAAAAAAGAAAGCTATTATTTGGAAATTTCATCTCATATTTGGGTTTTGGGGATTACACCTAGGAATTGTTCATCTACATTTAAACAGTCTGTGTCGTGAGACACACACAAGCGGGGAGTGCACATATGCCTAGAGTGGCAGTAAACAGGAGCAGTCATGGGTTAGGTGCCTTTCTAAAGAGCACTTCAGTCATGCAACACTCTGGTCATGAGATTGATTCCTTACCACTATGCAATGACTGCCCCTTATAATCACAACAGAAATTGATGGTAGCAACACATCTCAAAAAAGAATGCAGCTGATGTAGGATTCTACTAGCTCAACAGTTTTGAGTTTTCTTTCCCGATTTTCATAATAGTTTCATAATGCATTCTATATCTGAAACACTCTATACTGCAGACAGGTCTGTTCAGCACATGTACTCTACTTTTGTGAAGCCATGCTGTTGTAATAGATGTAGTATGTGATTTAGCATTATCTTGCTAAAATTTGCAAGGCCTTCCCTGAAAGAAACATTGTCTGAATGGGAACATTTGTTGTTCTAAAACCTATATATACTGCTTAGCATTGATAGTGCTTTTCAAGGTGTGTAGCTGTCCATGCCCTAGGTGCTAATGCAACCCCATACCATCAGAGATGCAGACTTTTGAACTATGCACTGGTAACAACCTGGATGGTGTCTATAGTTTTAATAAAGCATTTACTATATATATATATATATATATATATATATATATATATATATATATTTATATATAATATATTTATTATTAATCTCACCATAAAACAGTTTCCTCTTTTCCTTAGTCAATTTAAAATTTTCTTCACCCTTGACAAAGTGACGTGGCTTTTTTTTTTCCTTTTTTTGCATGAAACCGCTTTAACTCACAATCGTGGATTGAACAGACAATGATTTCTGAAAGTTTTCCTATGCAGTGATGTGCATTTCTGATGTATGCTGGTTTTTAATGGTTTTTAACGTAGTGCCGCCAGAGGGTTTGTAGATCATGTTGACCGTTGTGTTCATGGATTTCTCAGATTCTTCAAATATGTTTATTTTTATTCTTATTGTTTCCCGGCCTTCTCCTCAAAGCCCACCAACAGGTCATGTATTGCAGATCTTCATACGTTATAAAAGGCTCTTGGCTGAAGGAGTGAGAGTAGAAGCCAGGGTGATCAGCAGAAGCTGGGTATGGAAGCAGGGAACTCCAATCCTGTGCCCCTGCACCCAGCTTCCATCGATCACTTCCGCTGTCAAAAGGAAGTGGTTGGCCCAGCATGGGACATCAATATCGGCGAGGAAAGGAGGTAAGTTGAAAATAAAAGTATCAGGATAGGGTCATAAAAATATTTTAATAGACAACTACCATTTTATTTTGGATTATTTAAATAAACATTATAATAATCCAAAGTAATTTACATGTTCTCTCCTCGTCTTCCATCTCGCTGCTTTCTTTAACTACAGTAACTGTACAAGCGTGATTCCTTTTATAGTTTAAATTGGTAAATGTGCAAAGAATTAAAAAAAATTGAGAATGAAAACAAACCATGGCTAATGTGTCTTTGAGTTTTTGGAGAAGCGCTTTAAAAACTTTTAAAAGCAGTAGACAAAAGAAGAGGAAATACATGATTTCCATTACAGTTAATTGTCTCTTCTTATGTGGTCACCTAACATGTTTGAATAGGCCAGAAATATCCTCAAAAGAAAATGTGTGAATAATCGTATTATTTTGGTTTGAAGTGACAGACAGTGTTGACACAGTGTATGTCTACTAGTATCCACATTAGCCATGCTTTTCTATAGAGTCCCGATCACTAGATGTTTAAAAGCTCTCAAGCAGTGTAAAATAATATCCCTCAACCAGTTCACTTGTCAGGCAAAAAGGATGGTCTCCTCAATGTAACATGAAAGCAGTTCAAATTCTCACAGTGAACTCGAAAAACACAAAGTGACTTCCATTACATTTATTAAGAATATTCAACATATTTAAGACACAATACGCATCCTTATTTTCTATCAAAGAGTAATTGCAAAAAAAATGTTTTTTAATTGTGTATTAAAATTCAATACATTTGATATGTGTTGTGATAGCTCTAGTGATTGATTTATTTAAGATAGTATATAGGCTTGTTGTTTTTTTGCAAGTACTCTTTGAGAGATAAGCCTACTCTACAGTCTATGGTATAAGTTGAGTAATTTTCAATATCACACACTGGGGGGGGGGGGGGGGGTCTTTATATATGTAGTTATTTGTGTTTTATTTCACATTTAACAACGCTTTAGGATGCTGTCATTTTTAAATTTAGAAATAGTTTTTTCTACAACTGCTTCATCGCAACAACCAATCAATTAAAGATTAGAGAGGCTCTCAAAATCTATTTGGATGATCCTTGTAGTCTTTGGAGGTATCTAAATGAGAGCCTCTGGAGATAACTTTTCTACTAAACACTCTAGAAAGTGAAAAGAGCTTTCTAATTAAACTCTTTAAGTTCCAGCCTACCTAGAGATTTTGTCACCCACTGTTGCCAGACTATATTTCACTATGTTGTGCTATACACATTCAACTGTGATTTTTGAAGGGATTTCCCAAAATTATATATTGTTTTTTTTTTTTTCAGTCTGGCCTTTAACATTAAATGTCTTGTTTGTGATTTAGTGTATTCTCAATATTTTGGGGTGAAATGTGCAAAACAAATTAAAAAAATAAATTTTTTACAATTTGTATCTTTTTTTAAAATGTAAATTTTGCATGTAAAAGCCCAATATCGCCTGATTACAATAGTACCACATATGTATTGGTGGACACCCTTTCCTACCCAGAAGGCTCCCCCTAACTGAAACAGCGCTTTTGGACATTTCCAGATAAAATAAAACTGCTTTGCACACAACCCTTTACATTTTGAACCGTCCCCCACAAACGATGTTTTCTCTGTAAGTACACATTTCAAGCTTTATAGGCGTACCAGGCTTGTTGCCGTGGGTGCAGTTTTCTGAAAGTAATCCTTCAATGAATTCTTTGGTTGCAAAGGGATTCCCTAAAAAAGAATTAAAAAGCAGAATCAAAGCCACATTTTCCAAGAAAAAAACAATATGCAAACAAGAAAAAACACGTGATGTTTCCCTCCTTTACAAACGCCGATGGAGCCTGGATCCCCTGCTGGCATAAATTTAAAGAGCCTGCCCTGCTGACATAAATGCGGAGCGGCAGGCGCTGCCTCCGTCTTTGCCGCTGCAATCACTGCCTCAGCAATAGCAGTGGCGGGGACGGGGACAGAGCCCACCTCTCTTCTGTCTTCTTCTGGCCTCCTGCAGTGCGGCAGGCAACGCGGGAGCACCGGGAACGGGTGAGTTTAATTTTATTTTTTAATTTTTTTTTTTTACATTCACCTGATAAGGCGCACTGGCATTTCCCCCCCCCCCCCCCCCCCACTTTTGGGGGAAAATAAGTGCGTCTTATAGGGCGAAAAATACGCTACTTAATAAATCTAAATTAACTGATACTTAACTTCTTCATTTGGGCTCCTGGGCAGGCTTCTTTAACTTTATGCCTCTATCTAAGGATGCTCTGGCGGCTTTTTGAAAGGGGAGGAACACAGGTTTGGAAGCGGGACTCTATGATGAGACGCTGGGGAGCAGCTTTTATATTAGGCGAAGGAGTCTCTAAAGGATCTCCTCGACATCGCTTACCTCATCAGAAAAGGGGAGGCGCCTAAAGAAGGTTGCACAGGAAAATACCCTCTAGGCCCTGTAGATTCTGTGACTTCAGTGATAATGTCAGAAAGATTCCGTGGAGGCCACGTCTCAAAGTATAAAAGCTGGGTAGCGAGGATGAAAGAATAGGGAACCTATGTTCCCCCTTCCTCCAAACGGCAGTGCAGCTGTCAGCTTCTCTTGGCCGGTTCACTACAAGAAAATGCTGGAGGGAGCACTGAAGAGCCTCGAAGACTGGAAAAGACCCGCCACGGGCCCGGCGGCAGACAGACAAAAGAAGACGGGGACAGGCGAGTGAATGAATTTAAGATTTATAATGCTTTGTGTTGTGTCTTTGTTTCATTTTATTTGGGGTGACCTGGAAAGGGGTCCAGGCAGCTCCTATACCAGTTTACCAGAATCAGAAGCCGGGAAGCAGGTGCCATGCTGGTAAAATGGCTCATTACCCATTTGGGACATTGGCGGTGCAGAAGATCCTGGTGCTCATTTGTGTGGAAGAATCTTGAGCCTATACCAAAGGGCATAAGGGCTGGTAACTTTCAGGGCCAGCGGCACTCAACATATCACTGAAAATGTAAAAAAATTCAATAAAAAATCAGGCTATTTTTCATGAAATGATAAAAAAGTCCACCCCCCCTCCCCCCGAAGAAACCTGCTAGCAGTTACCCGCAGCGGAAAAAACTCACCTTAAGATGCTCTCTCCCAGGCAAAAGATGTAAAGGCTTGTTCTGAACGAAAGCCTATGGCGAAAACTTTTGCTGACATTCGCACAGGTGAACTAATCCCAAAGGCGGCTGGGAATCACACAAGCATACGGGAATTTATGCCATGCAAGTTTACTTTTGCACAAAAAATGAGCCTTTACATGGAGGCTCTGAATCAGGCTTAATATCTCTTTAAAAAGTCCTTTTTGCAGAGTTACATTTATATACACATTAATATAAAGGATAGGTATTGGCACACCATATAATGTTGGAAAGAAGGAAAAAGTTGGTAGGGTACAATCAAATCCTCATGTCTCTCTCCAATATACACCTCACAGAACAATATACTATGGAGTATGTACTAATGCACACCACACGGTAGTATTAGTTGCACTTAAAAAGTATATTAAAGACGAAATTACATATATACATATGCAAGCATGCTATCAATCAAGTGGAATAAAGGTTACAGTGTATAAGTTCAAACTGCAGTAGTATGCCCAATCTCCAGCTTCGTAGACCACCTCAAATGAAACAACAGTATCAGTTGAATTATCTCTATAGTATACTATGAGGCTATATATTGTATAGGCAATCATCCTATGAGGGGTTGCAAGATCGGTCCTGTAATCTTTAGCACATCTGACCAGTATCTAGTCAAGAAAACAAATGTATAAATGTACAACAGAGTAAATGTTTAGTTTCTGGTTAGAGTGCATATAGTCAAAATCGCATCATACCAGAAAGGCAAAATCAGTACAGAGACATACAGTACATTGTGGCAAAAATCATATAACACTAATGTCAAACAGGCAAAAATAGGGATTACCAATGCAATATGAACCGTGATGGCAAACAAAGCCTACGTTTCGAGGCTCTCGGCCCCTTTGTCAAAGGCTGAGAGGGTCACATTTATTTAAAAACTAGGAACAGACAAATGTGGGTAAATTGCAGCTGTAGCTGTATTAAGGAGCAGGGAAGAAGAATGACACTGGATATAGGTGATTGATGTTATCTAATATCCGGAATGCTCTGTTGTGGTTTTGGCAGCAGATTGGGAATTATTTTCAATGTAAGTATATTTATACACACTAATACTACTTTCGCAACCATTCTTTTCAAAACAGTTACATAACTGATGGCCATTAAAGATGCAGCACTTCAAGACCATAATCTATTGCTCGCAAACTTTTCCTTTTACCAGGATAACATTTCACGAAGCACCCTAGGGACAAACTAATTTTACAAATACTTACACAAGACTTACATAAAATACTTTATTACACAACTTACTGACTTCAGAAAAAGATTGGAGCTTCTTTGCTCATTGTTATCAAACAGTTTTATTTATATACTAATGGTGGGACAGTATACAACATAATGATAAGCTTTAAAGGTAAATATATAAATGTGAGACAAGCGGTAAGCAGAATACTGTTATATGTGTATAAAGCAGACTTACACCCAAATCTGATGGCTGTGAAAAAATGTTTCTGCAATGCCTCCTATTGGTTCACCTGTAGATACAGTAGATCTTCTTTACTGTGCTTCAACGGTGGGTGCCAAGTTCTTATCGATTGTGATGAGCCAGAGCGGGGTCTATCCGCATCGGAAGCTCTGCGGCCAGATAGTCCCCAGTATGCGCCATTCAGTACTCCCAAATGCCGGATACAGTAGCCCTGGCCAGCACTATGTGTAAATTGGAATAGAGGTCCCTTGAACCCCTTACCCATTTACAAATAATGAAAAATACAGTTTTAAATTCAAAAGAATTGCCTTCTCCGGGTCTTACTCCATTTGTCCCTTCCCTCCTGTGACATAATTCGTTACATGGGGGATTCCACAAAGGCTCCAACCTGTAAAAGTTTCCTTCCGAGACGGGTTTGGCAATAGATTGGCAGGCCACCAAGGAAGGAGGAAATGCCCTCCCTCATGACAGATGCCAGCAGAGTGGCTGTAGCAGCGACTCCTGTCAACTCCTGAAAAAGTTGACAGCCACCAGACAAAGAAGAAGCCCCCAACCCGTCTGATCTAAAGAGAGGACACTGCCCATCAGCGCATGGATGAAGGAAAATGAACATGAACTCATAAAGTTTAAGTGACTCTTATTCCAGTTCACATGACAAATTATTTGAGACAGATCTTGCCTGTATCTGGGATGGTGTGAACCAGACTGGAACCAGCAGCTTCAGACTGGATAAAAAAAAACCCATTTCTACTTTTAATGACAGAGTGTGATACTCATCTAACAGGATGCACCGGGAAACCAACAAAGGTAATTGTATTGGAAGAATGCTTGTGCCCTGGATGACACAAGTTGCATCTTCTGGCAAGGGACTCACAAGTCGACTGACAAAAGTGTGGAGGGGTTCACTAGTGAAGCCTGTGCATTAGGCTTCAGTTTTAAGATTTGCTGATCCTTAGCTCCCTGCTGTGACAAAAGAGCTTTCAAGTTGTCCAATGTTCTCTACTGCAGGACATAAACCCCTGAACTGTCTGTCAGGGCACAGAGAAAGCCATAATGCTGGCTCTAATTTTTTTATCTCTCTAATTTATCTCTCTAGGGAAATGGCAGGACACTTATGGTGGATCTTAGTATGCAGTTTAAGACTGTCCTTGGGAGTACACTGTATCCTATTAAAGGGAATGGCCAGCTAATCCCTTGAGTTATTTAAAGCAGAATAAAACATTTGGATTCCCGTCCCGGCTGCTTGCCCTCCTTAGAGGCATGCGAAATTGGGATGCCCCACTGTGTGAAACTCCTCAGAGCACTGCAAAACTTACCTTCTTCTTGAGTCCCTCGATGATGTAAAGACTGCTGCCCGCATCTCCAACATATTTGGGCTGTGTGCCACTCACAGCCATTCAGATAGGCTGGAGGCAGGAGCACGCCCGATGCTGGGTGCGGCTGCTCATGCTACTAACCCTCGACGACCAGAACCGTTTGCTGAACATTACATATGCCCAGCAAGCAGCTCCGATTGGATGAGAGCCAGAGCATCGCGTGTCAGAGGACCGGGAAAATTCGAGTTTTACTTGGTGATCTGGGGATGAAAGGGGGTTTCACACTACGTGCATCCCAAATTTGGATGTCCTTAGAGCAGGGGACAAAACCTGGCATAGTTAAAATCCTGGATTTTGTTCCGCTTTAAGGGTATTTATAAAAACGATGTCTCTCATTCTCAGGGCTGCCCTATGAGTCAGACCAATATATAGGTAAACCAGTTAGCTGTATCAAAGCACAGTTCATACTTATACAATTGAGTGAAAAGCTACAACAATTTCTCACTATTACTGATGGCCATTGGGGTTGCAGGAAGCAAGACCATAATTTATTGCTTGAGAACTTTCCTTTTACCGTGGTGCTTTATTTCACCCTAGGGGCAAACTAGTATAGCAAATTCTTACACATAAGATACTTTGAGCCTTATTTAACCCTTTCGCTGCCAGCCTGCCTGGAGATTTTGTCACCCCTGGTGCCAGACCATTTTTCACGATTTTGTGCTACATATGTTCAACCTTGATTTTTGAAGGGATTTCTAGGGATTTTCCAGGAAAATTATATATTGTTTTTTTAAGCAGAGTCTGGCCTTTAACATGAAATGTCTTCTTTGCCATTTTTTCACAGTTTTTATAATGTTTTAATGGAAAATATGTAAAAAAAATAAAAAAAATAAAAAAGTTACATTTTGTGGGGTTTTATTTTATAAAGACATGTACATTTTTCAAGAAAATAATATTGTACATAAAAGCCCCAGCCCTCCCGATTAAAACAGTACCACGTATGTATCACTAGACACCCTTTCATGCCCAGGAGAAACCCAAAACTGAAAACAACGTTTGAGGAGATTTTTAAAGAAAATACAACTACTATGCGCACCTTGCACTTTTTCAACAAAAACAACCTTTTACATTTGAAATACCCCCCCCCAAACCATATATTTCCTGAAAGTACACACCTCAAGCTTTCTAGGCGTCCCCCGCTCGCTGTTGTAGCCACAGATGTCCAGGTGAAATCCATCGATGAACGCACTGGTTTCAAAGAGTTTTCAGAAAAAATTGTAAAAAAAACACAATTAAAACCACATTTTTCAGAAAAAACATAGGCAAACAAGAAAAAACAGGCTAAATCTGAAACGGCAAGGTCCCCTGAACAGAACAATACCCAACATGCATAGCTACTTCCAAGAATAGGGTTGCCAAACAGCCCAAAGTAAAGCATACGCATAAGGGTCATTTCAAGTCAAAACGATGGCTCTGCAGACAAAGGGCGCACCTTGCACTTTTTCAACAAAAACAACCTTTTACATTTGAAATACCCCCCCCAAACCATATATTTCCTGAAAGTACACACCTCAAGCTTTCTAGGCGTCCCCAGCTCGCTGTTGTAGCCACAGATGTCCAGGTGGAATCCATCGATGAACGCACTGGTTTCAAAGAGTTTTCAGAAAAAATTGTAAAAAAACACAATTAAAACCACATTTTTCAGAAAAAACATAGGCAAACAAGAAAAAACAGGCTAAATCTGAAATGGCAAGGTCCCCTGAACAGAACAATACCCAACATGCATAGCTACTTCCAAGAATAGGGTTGCCAAACAGCCCAAAGTAAAGCATACGCATAAGGGTCATTTCACGTCAAAACGATGGCTCTGCAGACAAAGGGCGCACCTTGCACTTTTTCAACAAAAACAACCTTTTACATTTGAAATACCCCCCCCAAACCATATATTTCCTGAAAGTACACACCTCAAGCTTTCTAGGCGTCCCCAGCTCGCTGTTGTAGCCACAGATGTCCAGGTGAAATCCATCGATGAACGCACTGGTTTCAAAGAGTTTTCAGAAAAAATTGTAAAAAAACACAATTAAAACCACATTTTTCAGAAAAAACATAGGCAAACAAGAAAAAACAGGCTAAATCGGAAACGGCAAGGTCCCCTGAACAGAACAATACCCAACATGCATAGCTACTTCCAAGAATAGGGTTGCCAAACAGCCCAAAGTAAAGCATACGCATAAGGGTCATTTCACGTCAAAACGATGGCTCTGCAGACAAAGGGCGCACCTTGCACTTTTTCAACAAAAACAACCTTTTACATTTGAAATACCCCCCCCAAACCATATATTTCCTGAAAGTACACACCTCAAGCTTTCTAGGCGTCCCCAGCTCGCTGTTGTAGCCACAGATGTCCAGGTGGAATCCATCGATGAACGCACTGGTTTCAAAGAGTTTTCAGAAAAAATTGTAAAAAAAACACAATTAAAACCACATTTTTCAGAAAAAACATAGGCAAACAAGAAAAAACAGGCTAAATCTGAAACGGCAAGGTCCCCTGAACAGAACAATACCCAACATGCATAGCTACTTCCAAGAATAGGGTTGCCAAACAACCCAAAGTAAAGCATACGCATAAGGGTCATTTCACGTCAAAACGATGGCTCTGCAGACAAAGGGCGCACCTTGCACTTTTTCAACAAAAACAACCTTTTACATTTGAAATACCCCCCCCCCAAACTATATATTTCCTGAAAGTACACACCTCAAGCTTTCTAGGCGTCCCCAGCTCGCTGTTGTAGCCACAGATGTCCAGGTGGAATCCATCGATGAACGCACTGGTTTCAAAGAGTTTTCAGAAAAAATTGTAAAAAAACACAATTAAAACCACATTTTTCAGAAAAAACATAGGCAAACAAGAAAAAACAGGCTAAATCGGAAACGGCAAGGTCCCCTGAACAGAACAATACCCAACATGCATAGCTACTTCCAAGAATAGGGTTGCCAAACAGCCCAAAGTAAAGCATACGCATAAGGGTCATTTCACGTCAAAACGATGGCTCTGCAGACAAAGGGCGCACCTTGCACTTTTTCAACAAAAACAACCTTTTACATTTGAAATACCCCCCCCAAACCATATATTTCCTGAAAGTACACACCTCAAGCTTTCTAGGCGTCCCCAGCTCACTGTTGTAGCCACAGATGTCCAGGTGGAATCCATCGATGAACGCACTGGTTTCAAAGAGTTTTCAGAAAAAATTGTAAAAAAAACACAATTAAAACCACATTTTTCAGAAAAAACATAGGCAAACAAGAAAAAACAGGCTAAATCTGAAACGGCAAGGTCCCCTGAACAGAACAATACCCAACATGCATAGCTACTTCCAAGAATAGGGTTGCCAAACAGCCCAAAGTAAAGCATATGCATAAGGGTCATTTCACGTCAAAACGATGGCTCTGCAGACAAAGGGCGCACCTTGCACTTTTTCAACAAAAACAACCTTTTTGCATTTGAAATACCCCCCCCAAACCATATATTTCCTGAAAGTACACACCTCAAGCTTTCTAGGCGTCCCCAGCTCGCTGTTGTAGCCACAGATGTCCAGGTGGAATCCATCGATGAACGCACTGGTTTCAAAGAGTTTTCAGAAAAAATTGTAAAAAAAACACAATTAAAACCACATTTTTCAGAAAAAGCATAGGCAAACAAGAAAAAACAGGCTAAATCTGAAACGGCAAGGTCCCCTGAACAGAACAATACCCAACATGCATAGCTACTTCCAAGAATAGGGTTGCCAAACAGCCCAAAGTAAAGCATACGCATAAGGGTCATTTCACGTCAAAACGATGGCTCTGCAGACAAAGGGCGCACCTTGCACTTTTTCAACAAAAACAACCTTTTACATTTGAAATACCCCCCCCAAACCATATATTTCCTGAAAGTACACACCTCAAGCTTTCTAGGTGTTCTTGGCTTAGTGTTGTGGGAGCAGACCTTTCAAAACTTTGAAAGAAATAGTTGGTTTCACTTAAGAAAAAATGATTAAAAAAGCAGAAGCAAAACCATTTTCCTAAAAAAATAATAAGCATTCAAGAAAATACAGGCTAAATCTGAAACTGCAAGGTTCCCCGAACAAAACGATACCCAACATACATCAGTACATTCAAGGGTAGGCTTGCCAAACAGCCCAAAGTAAAGCATACGCTGTAAAACACTAATAAAAAAAACTCTCATTTTTCAAATGGTACTAAGGAGGTGCTATTAGGATAACTTGTGGTATCAGCAACCGAGATCCAGAAAAGGGCCCCATGTTTTCATCACACACCAAAAGCAACCAGCTGCTCCTCCTCCAGCGCTTCCCTTCGCATCATAAAGTACAAAAAGAAAAAGGAAAATATACCACTACAGCACACATTATAAATCAAAGTATACTGGGTTTTGGGATGCCCCGCTGTGTGAGAGCCTGCCACTCAAATGGGCCAGAAAATGCATCTTTTCCTGGCCCTACAGTGAATGTTCAGGCTCTCATCAAATTAGACCCATTTGCCGTGCATATGTAATGTACGGCAAACGGCTCTGCGCTCATCAATTGAGAGCAATTGTGGGCGCATCCCCAGCAAGGGGGGCCACCCCCACCCTGCCACTCTCCTCTGACGCCGAGGCAAGATGGACAGGTTCCAAAGAAGGAAAAAAAAGAAAAAAGGCACAGTGGCATCCTCCTGGCTCATGCCCACACCCACTAATTCACTTGAATGGACAGGAGCCAAGGGATTCTGCTTTGTGTGGCGCATGCACAGAAACAAGCAAGGTAAGGGCTTCTTTCTTTGCAATCCTTCATTCTTGTCTCGGTACCGGGTGGGTGGCAGAACAAGGGGTTAACCTTAACTGGAAATCCTGATTTAACTAAACAAAAAAAAAAAAATAAGGCCCACCTGCAAAATCATATACAGTACATCAATACATCAATCAATACTCTAATTGTGTATGATAAATTTCAAAACAATTTTCAAAACATAACCCGGGTTGGCTGGGACATGTCGGGCAGTAGTACCGCACGTCCTTTCTAACGCCACGCTTCCTACACACCCTGCAGGACTTCTGGGAATACTTTTTTCTCTCGGTGGCGGGAATGCACTTAATAAAATGCTTCCCAATTAACCTTGCCTCGCTGTCATTAGCAGCCACCTCTAGTTGTTCCTGAGCATCCCCAAAAAGCAAAGCAGGGAGTAACTGCTGCTGGTACTTTATAAAGCTCAAATTTGAGTCTGGTACCGCTGCCTTGAAGACAACGTAGCTGTTAAAAGTTGCTAACTGGATCAAATGTATAGCAACTTTTTTATACCAGACTCTGGATTTTCGGGTGGCGTTATAATAGGTGAGAATTTGATCAGTTTTGTCCACGCCACCCATAAATTTATTGTAATCCTTAATGCAACGTGGCTTTTGGGTTGGGGCATGGGAACCACGTCGCTGCACATTCACTACTGACGTATCGTGGATGGTTGTCAGCATGAAAACATTTTTACGATCCATAAATTTTACGGCCAGGAGCTCATCACTTCTTAATGCAAAGGACTCTCCGCGCTTCAGTTTTTTATCCAGCAATGCCCTTGGCAAGCCTTTCCGGTTACGGTTGACTGTGCCGCAGGCAAGAGTGTCCAGGGTGTAAAGGGCTCTAAACAGGGGCAAACTGGAATAAAAATTATCCACATACAAGTGGTAACCCCTCCCTAGCAGAGGGGTGATAAGCTCCCAGACGATTTTGCCACTGACTGACAAATCAAGGGGACAACCAGGGGGGTCTAAATGTGTGTCCCTTCCTTCATATAACCTAAAGAATTTTGTGTACCCGGTCGTACTTTCACATACAGATCACACATCCAGATCACACATCCAAACCCGCCCGCATGGCTGCCGCCGTGTGTGTCGGATCGTATCCCACCCCCCCAAACCAGTAGTAGATGGGGGCTGTAAGCCCCACAGCAACCCCAAGTGGATTTCCAGCACTGATCACTGGCAAATCGCACGCGGACCTCCCCCCCTGCCCCATCGTATGGCTGCTGCCGTGTGTGTGGCGGATCACCAAAACAGTAGCAGATAGGGCTGGGGCTGGGGACGCGGCCTGCCACACACACGGCGGCAGCCACTCGACGGGGCGGATGTGTGATCACACAGCGCTGATCGCCGGCAGATTGCCAGATTGCTGGTCAGATAGCATGTTTTATCCCCCCCCCCCCGCGCGCGCGTGGCTGCCGCCACGTGTGTGGCAGATCGCGATCGCGGCACCCAAGCAAAGGGGCGGGAGGGGTGGACGTGCGATCAGCGCGCACACACACAAACAGTAAAACACCACAGTGCGCCAGCCGGCCCCCCCAAAACCAGCACCTGGCCCCTCAAGAAACGGCACCCCCCGAAACACCCGGCCCCACACAAACAGGATAATTACTAACCAAACAAAATGTGCGATCGCACAGCGCTGATCGCACGTCCAGCCCTCCCCGCCGCATGGCTGCCGCCGCGTGTGTGGCAGATCGCGATACGCCACACCTGGCGGCGGCAGCCAAGCGACGGGGCGGGGGGGTGTACGTGCGATCGCACATCCGACCCCCCCACACACACACACAGCGCTGATCGCACATCCACCTGCCCCCCCCCCCCCCCGCCGCATGGCTGCTGCCGCCGCCGCGTGTGTGGCCGATCACACATCCGACCCCCCCCCCACACGGATCGCAATCTGCCACACACGCGGTGGCGGCAGCCATGCGGCGGGGGCAGGTGGATGTGCGATCAGAGCTGTGCGATCGCACATCCGACCCCCCCCCCACACACACAGTGCTGATCGCACATCCAGAGCCCCGCCGCTTGGCTGCTGCCGCCGCGTGTGTGGCAGATTACGATCCGCCACACACGTGGCGCCGGCGGCAGCAGCCAGGCGGCGGGGCTCTGGATGTGCGATCAGCACTGTGTGTGGGGGGGGGGTCGGATGTGCGATCGCACAGCGCTGATCGCACATCCACCTTCCCCCCCCCCCCGCCGCATGGCCGCCATGTGTGTGGCAGATCGCGATCCGCCACACTTGCCGGCGGCAGCCAAGCAACGGGGCGGGGGGGCAGGTGGATGTGCGATCAGCGCTGTGCGATCGCACATCCGACCATCCCCCCACAAACAGTAAAAAACAAACAGTAAAACATAGCACCCAAACAGCACCCCCCCAAAACAGCACCATCAGGCCCCCCACCCCTGCTGCCGCCGCGTGTGTGGCCGATCACACATCCGACCCCCCCCCCCACACACACAGTGCTGATCGCACATCCACCTGCCCCCCCCCACCACATGGCTGCCGCCGCGTGTGTGGCAGATCCGCCACACTTGCCCGTGGCAGCCAAGCGACGGGGCGGGGGGGGGGTGATGACGTGCGATCAGCGCTGTGCGATCGCACATCCGCCCATCCCCCCACAAACAGTAAAACACAAACAGTAAAACATAGCACCCAAACAGCACCCCCCCCAAACCAGCACCATCAGTCCCCCCACCCCCCACACCTGCTGCCGCGTGTGTGGCCGATCGCACATCCGCCCCCCCCCCCCACACAGTGCTGATGGCACATCCAGAGCCCCGCCGCTTGGCTGCTGCTGCCGCCGCCGCATGTGTGGCAGATCACGATCCGCCACACACGTGGCGGCGGCGGCCAGGCGGCGGGGCTCTGGATGCTGGATGTGCGATCAGCACTCTGTGTGTGGGGGGGGGGGGTTGGATGTGCGATCGCACAGCGCTGATCGCACATCCACCTGACCCCCCCCCCCGCCCCGCCGCATGGCCGCCGCGTGTGTGGCAGATCGCGATCCGCCACACTTGCCGGCGGCAGCCAAGCGACGGGGCGGGTGGGGGGGGGGTGTGGACGTGCGATCAGCGCTATGCGATCGCACATCCGACCATCCCCCCACAAACAGTAAAAAACACATACAGTAACACATAGCACCCGCTCCCCCCCCAAAACAGCACCATCAGTCCCCCCACCCCCCCCACACCTGCTGCCGCCGCCGCGTGTGTGGCCGATCGCACACATCCGACCCCCCCCCCACACACACACAGTGCTGATGGCACATCCAGAGCCCCGTCGCCCTGCCGCTTGGCTGCTGCCGCCGCCGCGTGTGTGGCAGATCGCGATCCGCCACACACGCGGCGGCGCTCTGGATGTGCGATCAGCACTGTGTGTGGGGGGGGGGGGGGCGGATGTGCGATCGCACAGCGCTGATCACACATCCACCTGCCCCTCCCCCCCGCCCCGCCGCATGGCCGCCGCGTGTGTGGCAGATCGCGATCCGCCACAGCACACTTGCCGGCGGCAGCCAAGCGACGGGGCGGGGGGGGTGTGTGGACGTGCGATCAGCGCTGTGCGATCGCACATCCGACCATCCCCCGACAAACAGTAAAAAACACATACAGTAAAAAACAGTAACATAGCACCCTACCCCCCCCCAAACAGCACCCGAATCAATCCACCCACACCTGCTGGCGGGGCTCTGGATGTGCGATCAGCACTGTGTGTGGGGGGGGTCGGATGTGCGATCGCACAGCGCTGATCGCACATCCACCTGCCCCCCCCCCCCCCCCTGCCGCCGCCGATCGCGATCCGCCACACATGCCGGCGGCAGCCAAGCGACGGGGCGGGGGGGTCGCAGGTGGATGTGCGATCAGCGCTGTGCGATCGCACATCCGACCACCCCCCCCCACAAACAGTAAAAAACACACAGTAAAAAACAGTAACACCCTACCCCCCCCCCAAACAGCACCCAAATCAATCCCCCCACACCTGCTGCCGCCGCCGGATCGCGATCTGCCACACACGCGTCGGCGGCGGCCATGCGGCGGGGCGGGGGGGGGGCGGGTGCAGGTGGATGTGCGATCAGCGCTGTGCGATCGCACATCCGACCCCCCCCACACACAGTGCTGATCGCACATCCAGAGCCCCGCCGCCTGGCTGCTGCCGCCGCCGCCGCGTGTGTGGCAGATCGCGATCCGCCACACACGTGGCGGCGGCGGCAGCAGCCAGGCGGCGGGGCTCTGGATGTGCGATCAGCACTGTGTGGGGGGGTCGGATGTGCGATCGCACAGCGCTGATCGCACAGCGCTGATCGCACATCCACCTGAGCCTTCCCCCCCCCCCGCCGCATGGCCGCCGCCGCCGCTGCGTGTGTGGCAGATCGCGATCCGCCACACATGCCGGCGGCAGCCAAGCGACGGGGCGGGGGGGGGGGTCTCAGGTGGATGTGCGATCAGCGCTGTGCGATCGCACATCCGACCATCCCCCCCCACAAACAGTAAAAACATACAGTAAAAACACATGCCCCCACCCCCCCACAGTAAAAACACATCCTCCCCCCCCACAGTAAAAACACATACCACCCACCCGCCCCCCCCCCCCAAACAGTGTAAATAGCCCCCCAAAAAACCCCAATAAGTGGCACACAGCCACACTTACCGATCACTAGATGGAACTGAGGGGAGGAGCAGCGTCATCAGCCTGTTTTTATTGCAGAGAGCCGGCGCTGACAGATGATGTCAGCGCTCTCTTCCGATTGGCTCCTGAGCGATCGGTCACAGGGGGGTCACTCCCATTGACCCCTACTTCAACCCAAGATGGTGTCCTGCAGGAACCATCTAGAATTTCACCTCCACGGACTTCCAGATGATCAGGAGGTAAGTGAATACCAAGCCCGTAGTTTCTACGGGCTTGGCACTTAAGTGGAGTGGAAGCAAGCACGTAGAAACTACGGGCTTGGCACTGAAAGGGTTAAGAAGTGTCAGCGCTACACAGGCCTCAGCGGCACTCAACGTGCCAGCTATCATCTTATTTAACACTAATGCCGAAAATGTTGCAGCGCCGGGCACTCTGGTCGAAGCCGCAGCAGTTGTAACCTGGCACAGTATGTCAAGAATCAAGATCATACAAAGCATTTGCAGAACTGGATTGAAGTGCTTATAATGAATATTAAACACATTTAATTGTACAGAACTTGCATTGTGACTTGTCAACAATTGAAACACAGGATGTAGATGTCACAAAGTGTATTTTTTTTTTGGGGGGGGGGGGGGCGTTGCTAAAATAGTTTTTAACGGCTTCTTTTGCTTAACAATGTGTAATTTGGATAAAAACAACTAAAATGCAGCCTAAACACACTGTAACATTTGTCCCCAGCAATGTCTTGTTACTGTAATAATGACAGCCCTGGAATATTACAACGCCAAAGTTTTCAAGGAGGGAAAAAACATAAATATGCTGTGCAGTGCCGGAATAATGGCAGTAGAAAGTAGCGTTCACTGGCACTGGGATAAATGGCAGCCGAGTCCAACAGGCACTGACATAGGCCAGCCAATACCTACTGCAACAGTCAGAACCAATTAGCATTCTGCGCAGCGACTGGTAGCACCAATGTAGTCCACAGCACAGCGCCAGAAAAGACAAAAATGCCGGTGCTACAAAACTGACACTATGAGGCCGATTCATCAATAGCGCCAGGTAGCGACAGATGAGCGACTGTAGCGTGATTTTTTCAGCGCCAGCCAGTATTCGCTGTGCTTGGCCGGCATTAGCTTGATGACAGCGACTCAGTCGGTGTGCGGTAATGTTGAATACGGGCTGGGGGGTCGCTGTTTCACAGGTCCAGCGTTGTATGTGAGCGCCTGACAACGAATGGCCAGAGCGAACGGCTAGCTTCATATTCATCAACAAATCACGCTCCGAATGTGCTGTCGCTGTCCATTCCTTGTTTAAACCCCAGAGCGCTTGCGGCGATGTGTATTAACTAGTTTTTAACCCCTAAACAACCATATTTTTTGAATGTAACATTATACATGTTTTTAGAATCATTTTGTAATATGAATACATTAATCTCAGACCTGTTAGATCAATTCTGCACAAATTTTTTTTAATTTTTTTTTTTTACTTAAAAATAAATCCTAACATTGCAGAAGTGGTCTCCGGTTTTTTGACATTAAAAAAAAAAAAAAAAAAATTAATACCAATTAATTATGAATAATTATAGATTCCTCCATTGAAATGCATTGGACATCGCCAGGGAGCGACAGCTCATACCTGGCGCTGTGAGGGAATTTGCAGCGGCGCTGTTCGGTCCAGGCGGCTTCATGATGAATGCCGCACTAGCCGTCGCTCTCGCCGGCGCTAGCCTCATTTTGCTTGATTAATGCGTCATTGTGACCGCCGCCGGGCGTACTTGAGTCGGTAGTCGCCGTTAGCTGCCGCTACTTGGCGCTCGTCAGACACTACCTGGCGCTATCGCTTGATGAATAAGGGCATAAAGCCACCAGAAAATTGTTAGCTAGCGTAAAACACAATATACAAGCTTTAAAGACAGATTTGAGTTTCTCTGCTCATGACTATCAGTTTGTTATATAGTTTGCATAATATTTCAAAAACAAATACTCTTTCCTCACTGATAAATTAATTTCCCTAACCTTTAAAAATGCCCTACCACAGGTATGGGTGATCATTGGGGGAAAAAATGCAAAAAAAATGTATTATTGCACTTTTTTTTTGCTTAAATTAAAAAAGAGCAAAGGGGATGGGAGCAGCTCCTTCCCTCTTATTTATGCGAGATTGTTACTTCATATAAGATTATTCTTATTATATACCCTCTTATCATACCAAATTATTATTATTATATATCCTCTTATCATACAAAATTATTATTGATATAATTCAGGGCCTGGGAACTAATTCATCGCCCAGTTTAACCCTCTCATCCTCAATCTCATCTGATTATTCAGCACCAAACATGTCTAGCTATGTGGAAAGACAGAGATTTGGTTGCATATATCTGCAGATCCATGTGGAAGCCACACTGCCCCGGCAAGGCACTCTGTGTTTAGTGTGGTCCCTGCTCTTATTTCTGAGTCCCCAAAATTGGGACATGCAATGCAGTCAAATATTTTTCAGAGCTACTCACCTAGGAAGCTGCCAGCCTCCCTTTAGAACACTCCAAAGGGAGAGATCCATATTAACTGAATTCCTCCCTGTGTGTTTGGTGCTGAATAATCAGATGAGATTGAGGATGAGAGGGTTAAACTGGGCGATGAATTAGTTCCCAGGCCCTGAATTATATCAATAATAATTTGGTATGATAAGAGGATATATAATAATAATAATAATTTGGTATGATAAGAGGATATATAATAATAATAATTTTGTATGATAAGAGGGTATATAATAAGAATAATCTTATATGAATTAACAATCTCGCATAAATAAGAGGGAAGGAGCTGCTCCCACCCCCTTTGCTCAGTTTAAATTAAAAAAACTCACCAGAAATCAGGTTGCAATGCACACCAGAATTCACTCTGACTTCACCAAATAATTAGCATGACCCTCCCCATTAACATGGGCACAAGGCCAATCGAAGGGTAAGTAGTTCAGAAATAGTCTTAAAAGTAATAATAATAGAAATACCAGGTAATAGCTTGTGAAGCCAATAAATGAATCCCCATTTTAAAGCTATTGTAACTCACTGCCCAATTAAGATAATTCAGCAATTTTGTTAATCTGCCTAAATATTTTATTTCAACTTTAAATAAAAAGTTTGAATACTTTAGGCTTTTTTGCTAATATTGTTTTTATATTTCATATCATCTGTTTTTGTAACATCATGCCTTTATATTAAAAAAGGTTTCTGTCTAGGCTTTTGTCAGTGTAATAAAACATTCATTTGAAAATGCTGAAATTGTAACTAACACATGTAAATTTTGAGTGCACAATGTGAAGTATACTAAGGAGGTTATTCATCAAGGGATAGCGCCAGGTAGCGCCTCATAGTGGCAGGCAGCGCCTGGTGAACACTGGGCGCTGTACACAAAACCACATTTGTGAAAGCGAATCTGGTGAGCAACTCTAACAGCGGCATGTAGCATCCAATTCATCATTACAGGCGGCTCAGCGTATAGCCTCGGCGCTCTAGCTTCCAGAGCGCCAGGTATTACCTGTCGCTCTCCCATACATTTCAATGGACGTTTCTTTTCTTCTGTTTAAACAGGATTTTTTTTTTTCAAATCATTGTGTGATCTTTCCTGGCCTAGAAAAAGTCATTTTTGAAAACTTTTTAGATTTGTTTATGCAGAATTGTCATTACAGGTCTGGCACTAAAGTGTTAATGTCACAATGTTACAACAATGTCATTCCATGTGTTTTCGCTTTGTTACTGGTGGATATGTGTTCAAAAAGAGACTTTAATCACACAACGTCTGGCGCTCTGTGCTATAGTGAACAGATTTAGAGCGCATGCGCTGTGATAAGTATGGTGTGGGTGTCGAACTGAGCTGGTGCTACCTCTCGCTCCCTGCAGCACTTTACTGGTGTTAGAGCGCCCAACACACATCACATTCATCAATGCCGGCCATGTTACTACAGCGACTGAGACGCTCTGTTACAGCGCCCGATACCCGCTTACAGCATCTACCAGCGGTCGCTCTAAGTGCTGCTATACAGACGCTTATCTGACGATACCTGGCGTTAGTGATGAATCAGGCTCCACGCTTCATGTATTTTTTTAGTTTACCTTTTTGCTGTATCATTACTTTTTTTTTAGATATCCTATTTACTGAATCTAAAGTTTGAACTTCAGTTGTTTTGGTTTGTTTGCTTTTGTATGTTAATTTTTTGGGTTTAAAACCTTCACTCACTGAAAATTATAAAAAAAATATATTTTTGAAATGTATATATTTGACTTTGTATTTTGAATTCCTTATTCACTAAAAATGTATTGAAAGTAAAGTTTGAACTTCAGGGTTGACTCTGTAAAGCAGCACAGTTCTTACATCTAAAGCCAACTTCTTGACTCGACCACAAAGCTGTTGAGAACAATCATGGAAATCAATAGGAGAATAACTTTGAACCATGTGCATATTTTTTCTTCTAAATGAGTATACTGTATATTATCCGGCTTGTACTCTGTGGTGCTGGAAAAGCTGTCTATTCTCAAGTGATTTACATGGGCCCTTATTTAAGAAGGGATAGCGTCAGGTCAGTGGCTGGTTAATGACAGGTAGCGACTGGTGAACGCCGGACACGGCACGCAATTACACATTTATCAAGCAGAATCTGTTTAGCGACTAGGATAGCGCCATGTAGCGTCTGATTCATCATTTTCACAGCCTCAGCGAACAGCGCCAGCGTTCAGCCTTGCACAGCACCAAGTATGACCTCTCACTACCTGACGCTCTCCCATACATTTCAATGGACGATCCTTTTCTTCTCTTTAAACGGGTTTTTTTTTTTTTTAAATCACAAATAATTCTTTGACCTCTTCTGGCATTGAAAAGCAGTTTTTTCATATTTTTTTTATCTTTTATATATTTCCTCAGAAATGACATTACAGGTCTGGCATTAAAGTGTTCATGTTACAATGTTGCTACAATGTAATTCCATATGTTTTCGCTTTGTTACTAGTTGATAGATGCTGAAAAACAGACTTTAAACACACCGCCTCCTGCGTTCTGGGCTTCAAACAAGTATTTTTCAGCGCCAGAGATTTGTGAGGCTGTTTAATGGTGAATATGGTGTGAGTCGGTCGCTATGAGCAGTCGCTAACATGCGCTCCCATATAGTGCTGTACTGGTCAAATAGAGACTCCTCACAATGTATTCAACATTACTGAACAGCGACTGAGTTGCTATAAAGTAGCGACCCACGGCCGAGCACTGCGACTACTAGCGGGCGCTCTGAAAATGCCTGCTACAGACGCTCATCTGTCGCTACCTGCCGCTAATGATGAATCAGCCTGATGGTTGATAATATCGGTCTATTCCAGCATTACTATACTGTGATTATTTAAGATTAGATACGTTTTATTGGAACTTGCTCTTTTGTTTTTGATGATCAAGTCTTATGGCAGCACAATTCTACATGTTAAAAAAGAAATTGCATCTGCAGATAATGGCCTTGATTTGGTAAGAATTGATATATGGTAGTAAATAATCACTGTTGCTGAATCACAAGCTAGGAAGACAATGAAAGTCAAATGCACTTTTTACTAAGTAAAGTGTAAAAAGGGGCAAACAGTTCAATGCTTTTCTTAGGAGTAAAAAAGTAATTTCATAGTTTTTATGGCTGGTGATTCAGCATTAAAGTGGACCAATACCCAGGGGTGATCGATAGATTCCCGGGCCGATCACCTCCCTCACCGCGGGACATCCGAGATTGGGATGTCCCGCGGGGTGAAGCCCCCCAAAACCCCCAGAAAACCTTACCTTATCCTCCCACGCGCCCCTCTAGACGTGCGCGCACCCGCCGTTTGTGAATGGCCGGCGCGGGCGCGCGCCCTGTAAGAGTGATGTGCTGGAGGCGGCGGCGGTTGTGCTGTCTTGTCTGTCGCTGTCACCCGCTTGTCCGTCGCCGGGAATTGGATGGCGTGGTCACGTGGGAGTGTGGTGAGGTGAGTTTTTGGGGCTTTCTGGGGGGTTTCACACAGTGGGGCAACAATCGGGGTGCCCCCCCCCCCCCCCCCGAAGTGGACCAAAACCCAGGATAGTCAAAATCCTGGGTGTTGGTCCACTTTAATGACATTCTCAAGCGTCTCATAAAGTGAATTTGATAAAACCATGAAAATGTTTTTCAACCCTTACTCTACTGAACCCAGGCTAATTAGTGTGTTTAAGACTATATTTATTTATTACAGAACGAATGTATGATTTTCCAAACTGTCCAAGCTCAGGCAACAAAGTGATTAGGCTCCGCTGTGAAATGCCCGCCCCCACCCATCTTCTTATCTATTATGGGAGTCTTTGAACTGATTGTATTTTTAAAATTCACTCATGTCTTTCTTTTATTCTCTTCAAAAGAAGATATTGTTTCTAATGGTCCTTTAATGGACAAGGATAAAGTTACTAATCATCTGGATAAAACAAAAACAACAAATGAATGGCGCTTTGACAAAGAATAGAGATTCTGCATGTAAAGAAGCTTTGTGTTTGCTAACAGGTCAGCACTTTTATCGCACAGCTGAAGTCTTCGCACTCATTGTTTGCTGTTACTAAGGCTGTAAACAGTGTAGAAAGAGCAGAACTTTGAAGCACTTGGTGTCACCTACTGTTCCCATCATGGAGCTGAGATAACCATGATGTACTCAAGGTGTCTGCTCTAATTCTTTTATTTGCATTAGAGGCTAAATATCAATCATTCTGTGCTTTGAAGATGCTCAGTTAACTAGCCAGGATTTTTTGTTTTTGTTCTATAAGAACACTCACTTTTCAAAATAAAATGTTTGATAATATTGTTATCTGTTAATGAAATATTTTACACTGAAATACGGAGATTGATTTAAGAATAGCGGCATGTATTGCCATTTGTGTGTCCATGTAGCGGAGCTTAGAGCGTCTGCAAGTGGACGCTGCAAGAGTGTTAAATCAATAGCACGTAAATCAATTAAATCAATATCACGTTATATACATGTCAATGTGAAGTATAATAATAAATCATTTGATGTCCTTAACATTAAAAAGTAACGACTACATTTACATCTAGTAATAATAAAATTTGGACCTTAGTGGTAAAGAAAAAATCTGTTTTTGGTATGATTGGAGACCTCCAGATCCCTACATGTTGCATTGGTCAACTTCTTTAGGAAATCTCCAGCTAATATATGCTAATATATGCTATTGTGCAATTAGTTAAACACTCATAGCTTTTGTTTATTTTCACTAAACCGATTGATTTTTTATTTTACTTACATACAGAACTGTTGCAGCCCCTCTGACTGATTTACTTAACCATTCCCTTTCAACTGGTGAGGTTCCAGATGATTGGAGAATGACCAATGTTGTACCAATCCATAAAAAGGGGAGTAGAGAAGAAGCCAGTAATTACAGGACAGTTAGTTTACCATCTATAGTGGTCAAATTAATGGAGACACTCTTAAAAAAACAGATAATTTCCCATCTAAAAATGAATGACCTATTGGACCCAAAACAGCACGGCTTTACTGAGGGCAGATCATGTCAGACCAATCTGATTGACAATGTCACTAAAGTGTTAGATGAAGGTGGTGCTGTGGATATCGCCTATCTGGATTTTAGCAAAGCCTTTGACACTGTACCACATAAGGAGCTCATAGATAAGTTATTGAAGGTAGGACTCAATCCCTGGATAGTTCAGTGGATTTCCAGTTGGCTGAGGGATCGGTATCAGAGCATTGTTGTAAATGGTGTGCAATCTGAACAAAGGCAAGTTACAAGTGGTGTGCCGCAAGGCTCTGTCCTGGGCCCCATTCTTTTTAATATATTTGTAAGTGACATAGGAGAAGGCTTGGTAGGAAAAGTTTGTCTGTTTGCTGATGATACAAAGGTTAGTAATAGGGTGGATATTCCTGGAGGTGTCTGCAACATGGAAAATGATTTAGCTTTACTGGATAGATGGTCAAAACTGTGGAAACTAGAGTTTAATGTCTCTAAATGCAAAATCATGCACTTGGGTAGAAGGAATCCCTGCTCTGAGTACCGTATGGGCAGCACTGTGTTAGCCAGGACCTCGGAGGAGAGAGATTTAGGGATACTGATTACTGATAGCTGCAAGATGAGTGGACAGTGTAGCCAGGCAGTGGGAAAAGCAAGCAGGATGCTCGGCTGCATAGCTCGAGGCATCACCAGTAGGAAGAGGGAGGTTGTGATGCCGCTGTATAGAGCCCTGGTGAGACCACAGCTAGAATACTGTGTGCAGTTCTGGAGACCTTACCTGCAAAAAGACATTATTCAAATAGAACGTGTCCAAAGGCAGGCAACAAAAATGGTAGATGGACTTAAACTTAAAACTTATCAGGAGAGACTTAAAGAACTTAATTTGTACAGTCTGGAGGAAAGAAGGGAGAGGGGGGACATGATTGAGACCTTTATATATGTGAAAGGATTGAATAAGGTTCAGGAGGGAAGTGTTTTTAAGAAGAAGCTTAATGATAGAACAAGGGGGCACAACCTGAAGCTAGTCGGGGGGAAGATCAGGAGCAATGTTAGAAAATATTATTTTACAGAAAGAGTAGTAGATGCTTGGAACAAACTTCCAGCAAAGGTAGTTGAAAAATCAACAGTCACATAATTTAAACATGCCTGGGATAAGCACACATCTATCCTAAGATAAAGAGTACATACAGTATACACATAAGGGCAGACTAGATGGACCGTATGGTCTCCTTCTGCCGTCAACCTTCTATGTTTCTATGTTTCTAAAAAGAAGCAACAAACCAATGTCATACTTGTATATATTAAGACAAGATTCCTTAAAGAAGTTAAGGACCAAATGTGTAGGGATCAGGAGTGTCATTGTACCTTCACCTTAATGACTTTCCAAAGAACCCAATGTCAAGGGAAACATTCAAATATCAAATCCCAACCTGATATGCACTTTATGTTTGTATTTAACATTTGAACGAGAAAAAATAAGTGGCTTTGGAGAGTGTTGCATAATCACTTTTGCATACGCAGCCGATTATCATTGTCGTACCCCAAGCGTCAGTTGAAGTCAGAACTTTTTTCTATTTAAAATTGCCTCATCATAGAATGGCTTACTAAATTGCATCTCCTTTTCCTTTACATTAGGATATACCCTATTGTACCGAACATTAGAAATTAAAGGGACTTTGTAGTCAAAGTGCAAAAACAGTCATTCAGCAGCTCACCTCATCATGGCTGCCCTCTCGGGTCCTGTCAGAACACAGCTGCTTCTGAAAGTAGAAACAAAGCAAATAGTAGTGGCACAACCCCTGAATTACTTTGCCATGGACCACCAATAATAGGGCTAAACTGGTGGTCTAAAGCTCTGCATTATCAAACTGTAGGCACTGTGAGAGAGGGAGATTGGACAAGGGGATGGGAATGCCTGTTTTACAGACCCTGCCCATTATGCTGTTTATTATGCGGCATCACAGGGCCAAGGGCCACGCCCAGATATTTCACATGATGGAGTGAAACTGTAAACCTTCATATCTTGCCCATTTCTTCTTTAAAAATGGAAATCAGTTGCCAAACATGGCCCGACACACTGTCTACCAATTGCCTTTGCCTCCTGTATCCCTTTCATACATAATCATAAAGTTAATATTTACAGGTGCAAGGTATATAAGCTGATCCCCTATGAATTTTGGCCAATACCAGGAGAGGAAGTCAGCATGAATGTCTGCCTGTGACAGCCAATAGATGCAACTGGTGGGTTTGAATTTAGTCCGACAACTGTTATGGCTCTCAGTTTATAACAGTGAAAAACATCATTGCTTTATTATATCTGGCAAGCAGCACGAACAGGGCATTTTTTAGCAATTTTGAAGCTTGGCTTTGGGTCTGAATATTCAGGAATTCAACAATCCAAAGCCACAAGGCCAGCTTTTGAGACCAGTGGTCCTAATTAATCATGCTTGTTTGTTGCAGTTGTTTGTAAATTGTCATGGCTACTTGCTGCTGCAAAGAAAACTTAATAGGAAGCCCATTGTTTCAATTGTCCTTAGAAGACCCAGCTATTACTGTTTTAGTGCAACTCTAGTTTGGGGATAATTGCTTTGTAAGCAGGGTAATTTGATGTGACAACAAACTTGGTCAAGATATGTTTTAACATTGTCTTGTATGACATTACATAACTGTGACAAATGCTTAGAATAAATTTATGGACCATTTGTTTAAGAATAACTGTGAGCAACTAACTAGTGGGACCAAGAGTAATTCCCCAAAGCCTGTCACTTCTTCAGAACTGTATCAGTAACTGACTTGGGTAGATGTTAATCCAGTTGAAGAAAGACACGTTGGGTGAATGATCGGCGAGTCATCTCTGATGATTTCTCAAGATCTTTTGCAGACATACATCATCCTGTAACCATCTAAAGCATCTTGACACACATGGACAATATTTTTTGCAAGGTCATCAACCCTATATGCATCATTAATCTAACACTTCAAATGAAAGGTTATCTCAAGATTATCCACTTACACCAAAATCACAAAAGAAAAAAGTATCTATACCATAATCTCTATTACCATAAAACAATGTAGTGGGCTTTTAAAACTATAGAAAACAGACACGCCAGTTCACTTTCATCTATGCATGGATTAGAACCTGTGTCAAATCTCACAGAAGCACAGTAGTAAAAATACTAAAACAATATATATATATATTTTTTTAAGTTACTGGGTCCTAGTCCTTTACTTATAGCATAGCTTCATAGCAACGTTCATAAAAGCTGGAGGAAGAACTGGCTTCGCGCTATTTCTCTTTTAGATACCCTGAAGCTTGTGTAGATTTACCTACCTCCCCTTTCCTTTACATTTTCATGGCCTCACATGACCACCAGCACCCAGCTGACGTTCATGGATGGGGAAGACTTCCAAGGCTCTATGCACCCGTGAACATCTACCTGATTTTCACTCCTTATTACATAAGAAATAGCTAGTCAGGTGCAGGAAGGTTGAGAATTGTTCTTTGAAATATGATTGGGTTTCCGTTTACCAAAACCCCTTCCTAAATTTCATCCAACAACAATTTATCCAACAATGCCAACCTAGAAGCAGCATTCACCTTACTTCTTTTCCAAACTAAATAAATGTAACTTTGACAATCTTTCAGGGTACTCTACTCTCTGAACTCAATGTATTACCTTAGTTTTCCTCCTTTGAACCCGCTACAGTTCATGTCCTTCTTACACACTGGTGCCCAAAACTCTACCCAGCATTCCATATGGAGTCTGACCAGTGACTTGTACAGGGGTAAAATTATGCTCTGGTCATGGGCACCTATGCCCCTCTTAATGCACCCAATGATCCTATTTGCTTTGGCAGCAGCTGCCTGGCATTGATTACTACAGTTAAGTTTATTGTTAACTAAAACCCATAGGTCCTTTTCCATTGTAGTTTTACAAGCATTTATTTAGTGTGTAATCATGGCACAAATTTCTCTTTCCCATGTGCATAACCTTACATTGATCTGTGTTAAATTTCATTTGCCATTTAACTGCCCATGCTTCCCATTTATCTAAACATGTTTGTAACTGCCTGCTGTCCTCTTTTGTGTTAATTACTTTACACAGCTTATATCATCTGCAAAGATTGAGACTTTACTGTTTAATCCTTCCTGTTTAAAATATATATATATATATATATATATATATATATATATATATATATTAAAGAGAATTGGGTACAGAACCGACCCTTGCAGTACTCCACTAGTAACAGTGACCCCGTCTGTTGATAACCACCCTCTGCTTCTTATCATTCATTAGGCCAATTTCTAACCCATGTGCACACGTTTTCCCCCAGTCCAAGCATTGTCATCTTCTGTACCAGTCTTTTATGTGGCACATTATCAAATTCTTCAGAAAAGTCAAGATATATGATATCCAATGACTCCCCCTGACCCAATCTTGAACTTACCTTCTCATTAAAGCTGATTAGGTTTGTCTGGTAGAAGCAATTCCTCATAAATTCATGCTGATATTGAGTAATAAGGTCATCTTCACAAGAATACTCCAGGATATCCTTTAAAAAAGCCTTAAAACTGCTTGCCCAGCACAGATGTGTAGTTCCCAGGTCCCCCCTTAGACCCCTTTTTGAATATTGGCACCACATTTGCTATGCACCAATACCTCAGAACAGCCCGTGTAATTATTGAGTCTATAAATAATGGCTTGTCTATCACTGTACATAACTCCCTTAAAATATGGGGATGTATGCCACCTGGTCCTGAGGATTTATTGATTTTTATCCGCTTGTGACAGTGCTGCACTTCTTCCTTGGTTAGGCAAGTGACATTTATTGAGCGTTTGGCTTATTGCTCTGCATTTCACCTGGCATGTCACATTCTATTGCTTTCTCCTCATTCTCCTCTATAAGTGTCCCCTCCTTGCTTTTCAGGGGCCCCTCACCCTCAGGTTTGTATCTTTTACAGTTTATCTAGCTAAAGAACATTTTGGGGTTAGTTTTACTCTGGCGATCCGTCTTTCCATCTCCAGCTTTGCTGCCCTTATCTGTTGTTTCCATAGTTGATTTTCTTCTTTATAGTTTTGTAACGCTTCCACTGTCCCTTCCTGCTTTAAACATTTAAACGATTTTTTTATTGTTTATTGCTCCCTTCAACATTTTTGTTTAGCCACATTGGTTTACTCTTGTTTCTAACCCTTTTATTCCTGTAAGGCATATATCTCAATTAAAAAAGGATTTCTTTGAAAGTATTACATTTACTGTCCATGCTTTTGTCTTTACGGACATTTTCCCAGTCAATGCAGTTTAGAGCATCAATAAGATGCCCAAACTTTGGCTTTCTCCATTTTTGTGACTCCATGCTAAGGCACCCTAGTGACTGCTAAGTGGAAATTAAAAATATTATGATCTCCGTTTCCAAGGTGTCCCCCAATCTGTACCTTTGTTACTTTGTCTGCTACATTGGTTAGTATTAAGTTCAATATGCCCCCCCCCCCCTTGTTGAAACTTGTACATCTTGGGAAAGGTAGCCATCTTTTGTTTTAGACAAAAAACTTTTACCTTTATGAGATCCACAGGATCAGCACCCCAGTCTATATCTGGGTAGTGACAGTCCCCCATAATAAATACCTCAGTTAATTTAGTGGCTATAACTATTTGCCTTAGCATCAAGTTTTCTGTGGATTCAGATATATTTGAAAGCTTGTAGAAAACCTGCGTCAGTATTTTATTTTTGTTTCTGCCTCCATGTATTTGTACCCATACAGACTCCATGTGGTCTGTATCATATCTGAAGCAGGACAAATAGCAAATGAAAGGACCCAGCAAGAATTATTAAGGGATACAACGAAAAGAAGGGATCCTAAAAAAGGAGTAGGACCTTAGAGACTCTGTAAAGTACACAATTTTATAAGATTAGACAAATTGTAAATAATCATCGTCATTTACTTAATTGTGATCAGGATTTACGTAAGACATTAAAGGGAGGACATAGGATAGTGAGTAGGAAGGCTCCCTCTTTATCACAGAAATTATCACCAAGCCTTGTTGTGGAAAAGACTACTACCACAACTTGGCTCGGCACAACAGGAGTATACAGATGTGGGTCAGAAAGATGCAGTACTTGTCCATTGTTGGATACAGACAGAGTATTCAAATCCTACTGGTGAGTTGTTTTGTTTCAAGAGTTGATCAGTTGTATCTAAATTTTTGTTATCTATTTAGGGGGTCATTTAAGAAACGTTCGCTGGCTGTTTACCGTGCATTCGCTAGTTTACCTTATTTACTATGCTATTCGCCAGGCCAAGACTGTGTTTGCAGTATTTACAAATGTTTGTCTTCGCCGGGTGAATACTGATGAACAGCTTTTGAATGTGCCAACTTTTAGTGGCAAACCCCATAGGAATCAATGTTATTTTTGGTGAGAATAGCTGTTTATGTGATTTTTACATTTGTTACTAATACGTTGAGTGTGGAGGTCAGATAGATAACTAGTATTGAAGAAACAACTAATAGAACGGGTTTCTCATGATTTTTTATTTATTTTTTAACTATTCTTCGGAGGCTTCCAAAACACTCTGACATTCTAGAGACACCACACATACATTCTGTAACAAATTACATGTTGCCATAAGCTGTTAAGTGGGTTTCCAGCATGATTTCTGGTTTTGTTACAGAAAATTGCACCGCTGCATTTCACCCGCTGTCAAGAGCACATTGTTTGGTAGTAAATACCACACATTTTGATTAGTGAACTGCGGCGTAAACACAGCAAAATTCATTGCAAAGTCTGTGTTCACTTCTGTCTGCTGCAGTAAGTTTTGCTTACTTGCCAGGCTGTCACTTGTGCGCCGCATTTTCATGGAATATACTTTTGTGTAAAGCAGCGAACAGTAGTGAACATAATAAATCACTCCTTTAATATCATGTACTTTGTGCCACTTACAAAATGTGGGTTACACAAGTCATATGTTTAAAAAGTGTAGCTGAGCATTTTTATGGAATTAGTTCTAATAAAAAATAATGTGTCTAATGTATCCAAACATTTTAGAACTTCACATGGAGGAGATATACTGTAGCTGGTGTATGGTGTACTGCGATTAAAAAAGGTGAGTATGGGTATTAGTGGTGGGGACTAGAGATGAGCGAACTTCTCAAAAATTCGATTGGGGCGATTCGCCGAATTTCTCAAAGAAATTCGGGTTCGTCCGAATCGAACTTTAGCGAATCGCTCATCTCTGGTGGGAGCGGGGAGACCGGCTGCGCTGTCAGCGGGCGGCAGAAGCCGGCTTCCGCCGCCCGCTGACAGCGCAGCCGGCCTCCCCGCTCCCACTATACAGCAAACACTTACCGGCACGGTGGGAGCGGGGAGGCCGGCTACGCTGTCAGCTGTCATCAGAGGACGCGTCATCAGAGGAAGCCAGCTTCCTCTGATGACGCATCCTCTGATGACAGCTGACAGCGCAGCCGGCCTCCCTGCTCCCACCATGCCGGTAAGTGTTTGCTGAAAAAAAAAATGCCGGCATGGTGGGAGCGGGGAGGCCGGCCGGCGGAAGCTTCTGCCGCCCGCTGACAGCGCTGACTCCCCGCTCCCACCATGCCGGCATTTTATTTTTTTTAATCTCAGGGAAAATTCGGTCAGCACGAACCACTAAAAATTCGGGTTCGTGCTAAATCGAAATTTCCCTGAAATTCGGAGCGAATTCAGGTTCGTTAGAACCGATTTGCTCATCCCTAGTGGGGACAGACAGGCCAAATTGCTGCGTAGGGAAACGTTTTTGATATTTAAATTAGGAACTAGACACCCTACCAAATTAAATCACCAGTGGGATGTCAACATTTGTATCTAATTATTATTAATAATAATAATTAGCAGTATTCCGCCTCCCCCCTCTCTACTGTCCCACTCATAATATAGATATGTGCAGCTGTTTAGCTAATACTTTGAATTATTAATGGGTGTTGATAATCAGAATAACTTATGGGTTATCAGGCCATTGATTCACTTGTTTATACATGGATACATGCTCCTTTTGAAGCTCCCTTTTAAGATCAGATGCATTTTGATGTGTACATATGCAAACTTGTGTAAAAACGATTGTATTAATAGCTGTATTGTAGATATATTAAGTGCTAATAAGGAGCTCATTCATTGCTGCTGCAACTTGCATTTCTCACTTTTTCCATTTCCCGGACATTGCTGGTGACTGTTGTCAACAAAAAAATAAATACCCCGGCACTCAAATCCCCACCAGCCTGCAACAAATCCTAAAATTTTTCTAAATTTAAAAAACAGTAAGGTTTATGTTGCACACATTTGCAAATGTATGGGAAGCTGCAGGGCCACGTCATGGCACCTCTTTACTTTTGTTGCAGGCTGGTATGGATTTGAGTGGTTGTTTTGTCTGTAACTAATTGCCCACCCCATTGTGCACTGCCCAGTCCAGCTATAAATTGAAGGTGCTGCTTGCTATTTCTTTATTTTTGGACTGTTGTTGTCCCAGCTCATGGTCAGTTTCCCGCTCCTATTCCTTATTCAATCTATGAAGACACAGTTGTTTGATAGATCTCCATGGCTACAGGGGAATGTAGTGGCCTACCTTTCTTTCTCCTCCCCTGTCCCCTTTGGTTACAGGGCCGGTGCTGCAGGTAGGAGGGTTATCCATTCACCTTGTTTGCATTCACTTTGGCTCCCGCACTGGGTGTGAGGGTGTGTGGAGGGGGGCGTGCTTTTAGCAATGCTGCTGGCATACCCAGCAAAGCTGGGGGAGGTTTTGGGTGGAGACACGGTGGGGGAGGCATTGAGCTGACGTGCGGTTGATGTCTATGGCAGTCAGCAAGCGCCATCTTGCACTTTCTTGTGCGTACGGGTGCCGACAGCCACCCCCACCAGTCCAACCAGCATCCAAAGGCCCACCCACCGTGCTCCTGCAGCCCATCCACCACCAGTGGCAGCTGTCCCAGCAGCTAGCCCTCAACCATTAGGAAATAGCACTGACATGGCCTAACCATCCAGCAACCAATCAGCCACATGATTCAGCTGAACACCCGCCCCCTCCACCTGGAAGGCGATCCCGTCCGATATATATTTAAATAGTGGTGCAAAAAAATGAAAAATTATCCGCATCACCCACCAGCACCTCAAGCGCACAGACACAAGCCTGAACTTACAAAAGTTTGACTACTACCTAAGGTTAGATCAATCAACCCATTCACCCTCTATCTTCTTAAAGTGGACCAACACCCAGGATTTTGACTATCCTGGGTCTTGGTCCACTTCGGTGGGACACCCTCGATCGGGGTGCCCCACTGTGTGAAACCCCCCCGAACCCCCCGAACTCACCTCTCCCCGCGCCGATGGACAAGCCGCGGACAAGCGGCTCCTCCGCCGCCGCCTCCCGCGCGTCCCTCTTGACGCGCGCGTGCCCGCGCCGGCCATTCACAGACGGCCGGCGCGGGCGCGCGCACGTCTAGAGGGGCGCGAGGGAGGCGGCGGCGGCCGGCCGCCGCTGAAACTAAGGTAAGGGGTTTGGGGTGTTTGGGGGGGTTACACCCGGCGGGACATCCCGATCTCGGATGTCCCGCGGGGAGGGAGGTGATCGGCCCGGGAATCTTATAGATTCCCGGGCCGATCACCGGTGGGTGTTGGTCCACTTTAAACCTAAATGCTTATAATCTATAATCAAAGATTCAAATATCCTTATGTGTCTTTGAGTAGCAAGCCAAGTTTTCAGACAAATGTTCCCCGTTATGGCCTTATGGATTTTTTTTGCTGGCAGTCCTTGCAATCTGCTAACATCTTGTCCTAATGAATCTGTCTGTTATTATTAGATCAAGCACAGTGATTTGAGTTTGTCTGGTATGTGCAATACAATTATCAGCAAGATACAATATATAGCTAAGAATGAGGTTACTACTGGCTCCACACTTAATCATAAGCCAGAATTACAATGATAGAAATATATGTAGACTTTCATGGCTTTAGTTTGCCCACACGTGTTATTAGGCACCCAGAATATCGTGTTCTAGTAAACATGGCTACATTTTCTATGTTCTCATGTTTTATAAGCAAAATGATTTACCCCATCCCTATCTCTCCATCTGGGAAATGAACAATCAACTATTTCAGACCGCTGTAATAGAAATTATGCTAACATATTGTTAGCATATTATCTCATGTGCAATAAGTCCCATTGCTAAAAGTTTATTTTTCATTAAATGTTAGAATGTATATATGGTGTAAAAAAACATAGTCACAAGCCAGTATGTGGAGAGACCCATGTTAGGCTTAATATAGGGGGGGCTAAAGAGACCAAAAAACCCTCTACTTAGGTAAAGGAAAAGAGTGGCTTTCCTAGAACGTAAAGTATTTGCACAGTACCCAGTCCAAGGACAGATAGCATTACCCATCTACCCTTGCAGTAGGTGGAGCTATGCAAATCATCTCTTTATGTCTCTGTGCCATCCAAGGCCCTTGGAACTGCTAAGGATGCTATGGTGTATAATCCCCATATCTCCCAATGCTTCCTACCCTACCCCCTCCTAACCTGATGCCAGAGTAAATGATCAGTATGTACATTGTATATACATGGCAACAATATACTGATACACTGAATCTGAAAAAGTTCACCTCGTATGAGTATGATCTTGAAAAAAAAAGTTGTGCATGTATTATACTTTACTTTAAGAAGAACTCTTTTTCTTTAATATCAATTAGTAGTGGGATTTTTGGTCCCATGGTCCACTTCATTAAGCCCACCATAGGGCTTCCCTGGTTATTGCTACCCTGTACGTGCAAAAACTCCTAAATAGCAAGTTGTTAATTAAAGAGTGTAAAGCAAGTGATTTTGTGAAGGGTAGTACTAGTGGGGGTGTTGGTGTTAAAGCATCTCTGTAGTCACAACATTAAGGCCCTTATTTAACAAGGGATAGCGCCAGGTAGCGAATGGTGAGCGAACGGTAATGATGGTCACCGCCACGAGAACGCCGGCTCCCCTCCGCAATCACACATTTATCAAGCCGATCCTGCTTAGCGACTGACAGAGTGCCAGATAGCAAATCATTCATCATTATTCCAGCCTCACCCCACAGCGCCAGCGAGCGACCTTGAACAGCGACAGGTATGACCTCTCGCTACCTGGCGCTCTCCAATGCATTTCAATGGAGCAATCTTTAAATATTCTTAATTAATTGCAATTAATGTTTTTTTTTTTTTTTTTTTAAATGTCAAAAATTCTGTGACCACTTCTGCAATGTTAGATATTTTTTTTAAGGTAAAAAAAAAAATATATATTTGTGCAGAATTGATATTACAGGTCTGATATTAATGTATTCATATTACAAAATGTTTTGAAAAACTTTTTTTTTTTTTTCCAAAAATATGGTTGTTTGGGGGTTAAAAAACTACTTTTAACCCATCTCCGCCAGCGCTCTGGGGTTTAAACATGCATTTCACAGCGCGAGAATTTTTTGAGCGTGATTTGTTAATGAATATGGTGAAGCCGTTCGCTATGGCCATTCGCTGTCATGCGCTCCCATACAGCGCGGAACCTGTCAAACAGCGACTCCTAACCCCGTATTCAACATTACCGCACACCGACTGAGTCGTTGTCAACAACCGAACAACGGCCAAGCACAGCGAATACTAGCGGGCGCTGTGAAAATAACGCTACTGTCGCTCATCTGTCGCTACCTGGCGCTATTAATGAATCGGCCTCCCCATGTCTTATATACTCACCTTGATAACAAAGGACAGCTCCTTCAGCTGACCTTCAGCAGGGTGCGCTGCTCTGATGGCTTCCTTGGTCTCTCCTGTCCCAAGCCACGAGGGAACAAGCACTCTGGAGCATGCTGAACCCATCTGGGGACCTTGTTTTGCTAGGAATCCTCTGATGTTCATCCAAATTAAACTTTTTAAAATGCAAGAAATGGGGTGGGCATACTTTTGGCTGCTGTGGCCATTGGAAATGGTCAGCCATACATGCATGCCTTTAAGTTCTATTATAAAAGCTCGAGTAGTTTAAGCGGATGTCCAGGCAACATAAAAATAACCTCATACATGTAAGGGTGCTAGTAGGATCTGAGGTGTCTCACCTCAAATCACCTTGAATATATAAACATTGAATATACTGGTGGATCGAAAGCACACCGAATATCGTAAACACAGATATTACAGGTACCATGTATGTACAATTTAGTGAGAAAAGGATACAGCATGCTGGCTTTCCCGTATGGCACTCCTCAGAAAAAATCAGTGCAAAATAATGTACCACTAGCATATACAGTATGAGCTTTAATAAACCGTGGCAAGTGAGGCAGACTGATCATTATAATAATAAAGGAAATACACAGTACATATGGCAATCAGTGCAAATATTAAAGCTTCCTGGTCAGTGAATAATAATATCTGCCCTGCATCATGCCAGAAGGCAGCCAGCACAAGTCATACAAATGATAACCAATAAGCATTAATCATGACGCTAAGTGCAAATATCATAGATACATAATAGGGAACAATATTACCAATGGATAGGAGGTAAGTAGTGATCGCTACAAATAGCCCACGTTGCGGAGCTCACAGCCCCTTTGTCAAGGCTGTGATAGTGACACAGCAGATCCAGAAACAAAAGTTGGGCAAGCAAAAGCTAGCAGGTAAGTTATTTTTTTAATTTTACCCCCAAATTGGGCCTAGAGTGAGTAGAGGAGGATATTTTGATGTTGGACAACGATATTAAAAGTTAAAAAATATATAGCACAGTGTTGGATTGGCCCACCAAAGGAGACTCCACTGCCAGCAGCCAATTGGAGGATAGCATTTTGGCGGTGAAGGCAAGTATTTCAGGGTGTCATGGGGTGCATTACGCCAGGGGGCTCCAGCAATCTGGATGCCACCTGACTACCATCCCGCACCAGTTACGTCCCTGATGATCTCTTTCTCTTGGAAGAGCTGACATTCTGTTGTCACACACATGCAGACTATAAGTGATGAGCCAGGTAGGTATTTGACTGTTTTGGCACTTATATAATAAATATGATAAAATATAGTAAGGAAAGCTCAGAGCATCAGGCATAGGGGCTATTAGTATGATTAAGAGCCTGACCAGGCTTGAAACGCGTCACTAGGTGCTTGCCTTTTGTTGTTACTGGGCCATTTCAATTACCTCAATAGTTTCACAAAAAGCTGTTTTTAACTGGATGGATTAAAAGCTATGTTTTAAGGAGAAGCTGGACAAATCACTGTTATTTTCGCCTGTCAATTCTGGAGGAGCTGTGCCTGGGATCTCCCCGTCCGTGCTTTTACTAAGGAGTTTGGTGAGCTGGCTATTTTTTCTTTGAATTTCATAGGGGCTATTAGCCCAGGACTCAGAAGCTGAGCCACCGGCCCTCAGCCCTGTATGTCTTTTTACTAGCCTCTATGTACAGTGCAGGTCTGGTGCTCCTCCAGGGGTGGGGTCACCCGTGGAAGAACACCAGCCACATATCTCAGGGGCCCCAGACTCTTCCACACCCTTGGTGCCCAGGAGATGGTATGGGTAGAAGGTAAAGGGCATGGAGCTTACCAACCTGATAAGCCAAACATAGGGACTGGCCTTAGTATTTATCCTTTATGCCCTTCGGCACAGGTCCAGTGAGACCCTGTAACACCGGAGGGGCTGAAAAGGGGCTAGGGGCTCCTCCGCACCCCTCTGACTGATGTGAGTGCGGGTATTGGGGGTTATGAGTAAACCACCCGCTGGAATGCCTGGCAGGATGCTTTCCGTCCACCTGCTATTTGAAAGTTTTAGCGGTCACTAGGACCTATTTCCAGTTAACCAGGTAAAGAAAAAATGTTTTATTTAATTACATTTGACCTTATTCACACCTCCATGACTTCTGGACCCTTCTGGGTGTCCCATCTGAGACTCTGCTGACACCTGCAGTTGAGGGGGACACAGATTCCTTACCTTAGCATCTCCCAAACAGTAATACTGGCCTCTGGGGAGGTGGGTTTTTAAATAATAAAGCCTGTGCCTCTGTGGAATTTCTGCTTCCTGGTCTACTAGCCCCAATTACTGGTGCACCGGTCTATGGGAGGGGGGAATTTTTTTAATTTAGAAAAATATCCTGGATTATTTGACATAACTTCATCTCTGATCCAAGGCTTATCACAAACTATGATTGATATATGAATATGACTTATGCGCATATTCCTTGACAATGGGGTCGGTTAAGAGCCTGGTGAGAAAACTCACTTCTTTTTTTAGGAGAGAAAATTGCCATTCACTTTCATTGTCATTCACTTTCTTTGTCATTCACTTTCTTTGTATACCTTGGGGCTAATTCAGAGCCAACTGAGAATTTTCACCCGCTAGACAATGAAAGTGAATGGCAGTTTTTTCTCGTAAAATAGAAGGGAGTTTTCTCACCAGACTCTGAATTGACCCCATTGTCAGATATTTTTTTACAAGCTGAATGTTTCAAAACACCATTTGGACAAAGCTAATGCTAAATGTTGAATCTTTTTTATTTCATGTCTTGCCCAAAATATTACAGTGGCCAGGTAGTAAACTCCAGTAAGAATTGTCTTATGGCAATATGTAATCTTATTCTTAGATACAATCACTACAATCTAGAACAGAGGTCATCATTTGACATTTCCTCATAAATAAAAAGGTAAGAATGATTGATGTCGTAGCAGATAAACCTGAGGCTGACAGTTTTACGCTCCCTGGCCTGGAAATTGACTATAGACTGCTCTGGGCATCTTAACTTAACAGAGACACCTCTAGCCCTCTTATCTTGAGATGTAGATGGCCACTGAGAAATACAGAATATGTATGACACTAGGTTCAAGAGTGCACTTGCCTGATAACAGTATCCCTTTCTCCTTCCGTTGCTCCTGGTAGAGCACAAGTTAAACATCTTTAATCTGGAAACTGATGGGGGCCTGGAATGTACTTTGACACAAATGGTGTTATTTTTCTTATCTTGATTACTCTTTGAAATGGCTCTTCTTTAAGAGAAGATAACTAAATTGGCTGTGGACTGCCGGACTTAGCAAAACCGCTTTTATTGAGGAGTCTTTCCTGTCTACAAAAATGAATAGCTGCAGGCATCCCTTCTTCTATAGAATAACATACGTGGTAAATGCTATTGCACAATACAGCCGGTCTTAGCAATACTCTTGCAGGATATAGAATGTTAGCTGAAATTGGCAGACCACACAAGATTAGTAATGATTATTATGTGGGTTTGAAGATTTTCTCATTCTAGTGCTGACACATGTGTTTCAGAAGAGAACGGTCGCTCGAGCCCCTCCACCTTCTTTAATTCAGTAACAGTGATAACCAAATGTATTGTCTAACTGAAAGAAAAGACAGCAATAAACTACTGTCAGCTCAGCAATGTTGCTTTAAAGTGGACCAACACCCAGGATTTTGACTATCCTGGGTTTTGGTCCACTTCGGGAGGGCACCCCGATTGGGGGTGCCCCGCTGTGTGAAACCCCCCAGAAAGCCCCAAAAACTCACCTCACCACGCTCCCACGTGACCACGCAGTCCAATCCCCGCCGACGGACAAGCGGGTGACAGCGACGGACAAGAGAGCGCGTCCGCCACCACCTCCCGCATGTCACTCTTACAGGGCATGCGCCCACGCTGGCCATTCACAAACGGCGGCAGGCGGCGGTAGGATAAGATAAGTTGTTTTGGGGGGTTTCACCCCGTGGGACATCCCGATCGCGGATGTCCCGCGGTGAGGGAGGTGATGGGCCCGGGAATCTTATAGATTCCCGGGCCGATCACCCCTGGGTGTTGGTCCACTTTAAACAGCCATCAAATATGTGGGAAAAAGCATGTGACAGCCAGACATACAGGCAAAGTTTTACTTTTTTTTGAGTAAGTAAACCATCTTTAACCCACTGGAGCTACTGTATTTTGCTCCTCCAACTCCTCCAAGTACATTAGCCCTCAATGATGTTTGGTATTCCTGTTATAGTGACTGTAATTTTTGTTTTCCCAAAGTATGCCATTGTATGCCCTTGGTTTTGGACAGGATAACATTGTTTGAAACAATCGCCCCCCCCCCCCCCCCACAACTTCATGCTGAGAGAAATTACAGCCTATTAAAGGCAGGAAGATAAGAGCCAAAAAAAAACATTTAATTTTCCCTCAATTTTTCTTTTGAAGCCAAAATCGTTTGTGAATACTTTTATCTTACTTTTTAGGGGAGTTATATATGTTTTTTTTTTTATTTACACCTCCATAGGACATGGTTGGTCCACTTTAATCAGTAAAAGGGGCTGCCTGGCACCTATTCTACAGTGGCAAAAGAACCAACCTATCTGGCTCACATGGCTGCAGGTTGTACATGGTCTGATATGGTGGTTGTGATCACATAGGATATACACCCCTGAAGAGGTGAGTATCCAGATGGCCCAATTTGCCAATTTAGCGTTCTGAGTTGCTGTATATTAAGGAGAGAGTCCAGTTTTTTTTTTTACTTTTTGAGCCTCTTTTCTGTTGAGTTGCATTTCAGTAGGGATACTGCAACTTACCACAAGCCGAAAAAAAAGGTGTCTATTGAACCAAATGGGATGCCCCACCAATGTATCTACATTTAGATACATTGCTAACAGTTCCGGCTGTGCCAGTATCTGCTGGGTCCACAGGCATCACCACCACTTCTGTGCAGGGCCCTTGATTATTGCAATCTCATCAACTTTTATCTTCTAGTATCACTGATGATGACTGTTCCTGCCACTGACCTCCCTTGGGCTTTCACTGGCAGGTGAGATTGAAAAACCACGGTTGCTGCAGGATGACCCATGAAACAACCACTATAGCGTTTTCACAAATGGAGGTACAGTGCAGTACACATATGTAGAAATACAGTGTGAAATGAGTCGTTGGGAGACTTATGTCGTTTGTAAAAGTCCACAGCTAAAAATGTGTGAGCAAAAGAGCGCTCTACTTAGAATAACAGAATTAACCATCGCTTTAAGCCAGTGGACAAACCATGCAGATATTATCTTTCAAAGAGGCCCCATAGACAAAAATGTGCTGAACAACCTCCCCATAACCCCAGGAGGCTTGGCAATGGCCTTTAAACCCCTCCCCCTTCTGGTTTTTGTGGGTGCTGAAATTTTGGAGTTCAAAGGAAAAAAATGCTTTACTATATTACTTTACTCTTACTACTATTTAAACTTAGTTGTGCAGTACCTCTACTCACCATCTACCTAGGTTTTGTCTGGTGTAATAGGCTTCTTTATGGATGTGAGTAATAAATATACATGTAAATCTAGGTAACATGAAAGGAAACATTGAAGCACTCCTTCATTTTGAGGACATGCTTTAGATCAGTAATATAGGCCATTTTCCCTCAAAATTGAGGCCATTGAGATTGAGACCATCACAAATATTGTTTTTAAAGTTTGCTTTTAAGTGTTCTTTATTCTTTTAAACATGTTTATAGGTTACTGAAATATAATTTATCCAAATATACAATTTTACAAGACTTCTGCAATTTAACTTGGCATGCTGGATATCAGCATCAGATCTAAATGACTGCTGGCAAACTATGACCGCCTAATTGGGACTTGGAGTTCTGTATTTTTGTTTGTCTACCTGTATTTTGAGGACTAACCACAGGTTCTTAATGGGATTGAAACCTAGGGAGTTCCATGGCCATGGACACAAAATTTAAATGTTTAGTTCACTTTACCTGTTAATTATCTTGTTTTCTTTGTGACATGGAGCTTCATAATGCAGGAAAAAGCATTGTTCATCACCAATTGTTCCTAGTTGGTGGACACCAGTCAGTCACTCCCTTGTATAATAAAGGAAATCCACATGAATGGTCTCAGGATTAGTGATGGGTGAACCCAAACTGCAAAAGTCAGGGTCTGGCCTGAACATAGAAAAGCTGCTTCACCGAAGGGTGCAGCAGCAGGAAGTGCTGCTGTAACTCACCTCGGACCTGAGATCCTCTTCCTGGTCAGTGGCGACGCTTGAAATCGTCCCCAGCTGGGGCTACAGAAAGATTGCTGCCGGCTCCCATGAGTGAGGGCCATGAGTGAGGCACTGCCAGTTGGCACTAAAAGTGTTGTTACACATGGGTGCTGGTGGCCCCAGTTAGGGTGATTTTTAATGCCACTAACAGCAAGAGGACAGCAAGAGGATCGTGGGCTGAGGTAAGTTACAGCTGAGCCCCCTCATCACAGGCCCCCCCCCCCCCAAAGCTCAATAGGGAGCGGGTTCAGGTCCCTGAACCCGAACATTTATTCAAAGTTTAGCTGAACTTGCCAGAGCCGAAATTTGAGAGGTTCTCTCAGGCCTACTCAGGATGCTTAACTCTTGGCATAAAACAGGACTCATGGAAGTGTCACTTTTTCTTCTTCGAAAGTCATTCTTCCAAACTGAAAGGAAGAAACACACTTTACCCCAGTGCTCTGGAGTTCTATCCCTACACTTTCTGCAGAATGATGAGCTGTCTTGAATCTTTTTCTTGGAGGAAAGTGGGTTTGTGACCCAGTATCCAAAAGCCTTCTCCTCATTGTACATGCATTTACCTATTACCAATGTCATGACTGAATCCTCTTTAGGGTACAGTTCTGGTACTTGCTGGACTTTCTAGGGAGCCCTGAAGCCTTCTTTGTAAAAATTGAACCTTCTTCTTAGAAGTTCTTGATGATCTTGAAGTTCTTGATGATCCAATAACATAGTTTTTTCTCCAATTTTTATAGTTATATAAATGTGCTTTGCTTTTTCAAATTAATTTGCCAAAGTAAAAAAAACACAATAAAAACCTGGTTTAGCATTGTAGAAAGGAACAAGTTATGATGTAACCTTAATATATGTTTCTCTCAGCTCGGAGCAGAAATCCTAGTTAGGCACTGTTCTCAGCAGTACACAGATAGTGTGAACAAATATTGCTTTTTCTTTTCCGGCCCCCTTTGTTTTCCTGGACTTTCCCTATGAGCAGGATTTAATTCTGTTCATACATATTACCGGTAGTTTTTTTCAGTGAAAAATATGTATGCATGAGTCTTTTAGAAAAAAAAAGCCCACTGCTAAAAAAAATGTCCCTATGCTGATAATTATGCCCATTATCTTTAATACCAGTATCCAAATGCGTCTGCTCCCTGTGCTTCCTGGAGCTATAATGGAATACAGTGCATTGTGAGGGGAGGAGACGGATCATCCATAGCCCTATACTGATTGCCTGTTGCTGGCACCAGGAACATGTCCTAACCTAAGTAAGGCTTTTGGGAAAGTCCGCTGGGCATTTTGGGATTGCTGCTGGCGCCATGTTTAGAGAGTGATTGCTTTCAGACTTGCAAAGCTGTGAAAGTAGAATTTCTTTGTAAGAATGCTCAAAATCATCAAATTCTCAGGGGAGTGTGGTTGTGCCCAGACTCTGATTCACAGCATGCAGAATTTACTGCTATGAAACATGCTGGGTTTATTTTTTTACACTAATATATACAGTAAATACTAATCTACACTAATATACAGTTTTATTAGCGGTATAAATCGCTATCATGAGTTCATTCAGTTTTCTGAAGTGGAACATGCAATGAATTGTTTATTTGTATGACCTGTGACCAAACTTTTTTTTAGATAAAACGTTGTACCTATTATCTGATGAAGCTGCAGGCGGTGAGCCTAGGATGGTGTATCTTATATCAACCGCACAATTTGTCTCACATTGGGCTGCAGCCTTGTTGACCTTTCTTATTACCCAGCCTTGGGAGAAGAACTAGCTGGAGCACATCCACCTTCCTTTTGCTGTCTAAGCAAAGTAAGAATGATTAATAATCAGAGACTTTAGACAAAACATAGGTATGTCTATTCCATGTGCGATGGAGAATCCCCAAAAAACATTAAAAGGCATTAAACACATCACCAAGGTGTGGAAAAACAGAATCTAGTCCCATAGCAGAGGTGTCTGTGAGAGCTGAAGTTTTTTTTATTAACAAGAAACTTTCCAGCATTTTCAATGACTCCCATAAAATATATCTGACAACCCTGTAGCTCTATTATGTGGCCCATTATGTCCCTGGCTGCGTTGAACTAATGGGTCTTGGTTGAATCCCTGGGCAGGGCGAAGTATTCATTCTCTCCTCCATCCATGCTCCCCCCTGTTCCCTACTGCTTACTGCAAAACTTCTTAGGCTCCTTTTATTAATTTATTTTCACTCCTATTCCATTACTTATAAATCTACCTTATTTTTGTCACATAAGACGAGCCTGCCCATCAGGGCTGTATTTACCAATAGGCAGCCCTAGGCCTGTGCCTAGGGTGGCCACTTGCAGGGGGGTGCTATGGAGTGTGCTGTTACTGCTATAGTTAAAAAATAAAAACAAATCCTTGCTGGCACCTTAATGAGCCCCCCATACACAGTAAGATATAGAGGCCGATTCATTAATAGCGCCAGGTAGCGACAGATGAGCGACAGTAGCGGCATTTTCAGAGCGCCCGCTAGTAGTCGCTGTGCTTGGCCGTTGTTCTGTAGTTGATAGCGACTCAGTCGGTTTGCCGTAATGTTGAATATTGGGTGAGGAGTCGCTATTTGAGAGTTTCCGCGCTGTATGGGAGCGCATGACAGCGAATGGCCATAGCGAACGGCTCCCAGCATATTCATTAACAAATCACGCTCAAAAAATTCTCGCGCTGTAAAATGCATGTTTGAACCCCAGAGCGCTGGCGGCGATGGGTTAAAAGTAGTTTTTTAACCCCCAAACAACCATATTTTTTGGAAAAAAAAAAACAAGTTTTTCAAAACATTTTGTAATATGAATACATTAATATCAGACCTGTAATATCAATTCTGCACAATTTTTTTTTTTTTTTTTTTAACCTTAAAAAAAATATCTAACATGGCAGAAGTGGTCACAGAATTTTTGCCATTTAAAAAAAAAAAAAAACATTATTAACAATTAATTATTAATATTTAAAGATTGTTCCATTGAAATGCATTGGAGAGCGCCAGGTAGCGAGAGGTCATACCTGTCGCTGTTCAAGGTCGCTCGCTGGCGCTGTGGGCTGAGGCTGGAATAATGATGAATGATTCGCTATCTGGCACTCTGTCAGTCGCTAAGCAGGATCGGCTTGATAAATGTGTGATTGCGGAGGGGAGCCGGCGTTCTCGTGGCGGTGACCGTCATTACTGTTCGCTCACCATTCGCTACCTGGCGCTATCCCTTGTTAAATAAGGGCCATAGTGTGTGCGTGTTTGTGTGTGTAGGTGAAGGTGCAAGGGGTTAAACACAGTCTGCAGCCAGAGCCTCGCTCTTAGCTGTTAACAGGGCCTGATTTCCCTGCCTCCAGGCTGTGGTCGTGAGACCTCTGTGTGTCAGGATCCTGGGATGCCAGTTCCTGACACACAGGAACCCCTAACCCCTTGCACCCTGTCCACACACTGTCACGCTATGGGGTAACTCCAGACCTCTTAATGAGCTCGCAACCCCCAATCTCCACAGCCAGCTTCACCTATAGGAGCCCCCGCTTGCCGGGACGCAAGTTCGCCTACCCGGGATCGGTTGCCCCCAGGACTTATTGGCTCAAAGGATGCAAGCTTATATGGAGAGATCTGGAGAACCAATAACTGGAGCGTGAGTGACGGAAGTCCAGAGACAGGCAATAGGTCGATAACAGGAAGGCAGAGATCGTAGCGGCACCAAGGATCAGGCAAGGCGTAGTCGGGGTACAGGCTCAGGTCGGCAACAGGGGTTCAGGATCTAGAGGCGTCAATACAGGCAGAGGTCGGCAACAAGGATTCAGGATCGAGAATGGTCAGTACAATCAAATCGGCAACAGGCTAGACTTCACAGGAATAGAGTACACAGGGTTCTGAGCGCTATCACAGGCACAGGAGTGAATGGTGGGGAAAGACTTTATAGGGACAGGACATGATTGGGTAAAGGGAAGGAGAGAGTGTGATTGGTGCAACTAGGATCACAGACCTCATAGGGTGACAGGGTCTGCAACTTTAAACTAACTGGCCTGACACTGAAAGGGGGCGTTCCCCACAGCTGAGCTTCAGGCTCAGCTCTTCCTCCGGCGGCCGCGCTGAGCACAGCGCCGCCGGAGGGCATAGAAGGGATGTGCTCGCGCGCGGGCGCGAGCACGCGTGTCAGTGCCGGAGACGCCGGCAGCAGAGGAGGAGGGGGGCGCGCCCGCACGGGAGCGAGCTGCCGCCTGGCGCGGCCGGCGCCAGAGCGAGGAGACGGCGGGAACAACGCTGGACCGGGGGTCAGGTAAGGGAATCCTGACACACACACTGTCTGTATGTAATCACTTGCACCCTCACCCACCCCACACACTGTATGTAACCAGTTGCACCCTCTCCATCTTCAACATACACTGTCTGAAATTAACCCCTTGCACTCTCTCTTTCCTCCGCACAATATCTGCATTTAACCTCTTGAATCTTCTCTCTGCTTCACACATATTATTTTCATATATACCCTTGCACCTTCATCCCCCACATTTACACTCTCTGCATTTAATCCTCTTGCACCCCCTTCAAGTGGGGTAGGGTGCATGCAAAAAATAAGTGCCTAGGGCAACCTGGACACTAAATACAGCCCTGCTGCCCATAAGATGCACCCACGATTTGGAGGAAGAAAAAAAAATAAAAATATATATTCTGAACTAAATGAAAAAATACCTTCTCCAATGACCCCATTACATGTGCATAATCCCCATTACAGACCCCACATTACAGGCAGTGAGCGGCATCCCACATTAAAGGCAGTGAGGGGCATCCCACATTACAGGCAGTGTTCAGTACCCCACATTACAAGCAGTGTGGGGCATCCCAATTACAGGCAGTGTGTGGCATCCTAATTACAGGCAGTGTGAGGCATCCTAATTACAGGCAGTGTGAGGCATCCTAATTACAGGCAGTGTGAGGCATCCCAATTACAGATGACGAGAGGCATCCCACTTAAAGGCAGTGTGTGTGGCGTCCCAATTACAGACAGTGTGAGGCATCCCAATTACAGACAGTGTGCAGGATGCCCCCCTAATAAACAAAAAGAGCTTACACAGTGTCTACTGCCGACATAAACACAGAGACACACAAACACAAACATACATTACCGGCTGCCACCTACGCTGATCACTGTCTCCACACAAACATGTTCCCGGGACACTGTTCTGGCTCCTGGGTTATTTACGCCATAGAACATACTTTTAAAACAGTAGTACCATATTTTTCGCCCTATAAGACGCACTTATTTTCCCCAAAAGTGGGGGAAATATATCCGTGCGCCTTATCGGGCGAATGTAAAAAAAAAAACCCGTTCCCGGCGCTCCCGCGTTGCCTGTCACTCTGCGAGAGCCCAGGTGTAGACAGAGGAGCGGCGGGCTGTGTCCCGGCCCCGCCGCTGCGATCGCTGTCTTTTCAGGCAGCTTTTTCAGGCAGCTCCTCCAACTGCTGCCTCTTCCTGAGCACGGACGAACACCCAGGTCAGGGCAGCGGGTGGGCGTGGCCTTCACAACTCGGTGCAGGCCACACCCACCTGCTGCCCTGACCTGGGTGCTCGCGTGTGCCCAGGAAGAGGCAGCAGATGGAGGAGTGGCGGGCATTGTCTCTGGCCCCACCACTGCTATTGCTGCCTGAAAAGACAGCGATCGCAGCGGCGGGGCCGGGATACAGCCCGCCGCTGCTTCTTACGGCCAGCTCAGTGAATCGGGTGGGCGTGGCCTGCGCCGGCGTTGACGTGGCGCTGGCCACGCCCACCTGATTCACGAAGCCGGCCGCTCAGCGAAGCTATGTCAGCGGGCAGGTGAGTTTTATTTATTTTTTTTTACTTATGCTGCACTGCCAATGGGGGGAGAGGGGATACCACACAGCCTATACTAATGAGGGGAGGGGGGATGCCACACAGCCTTTGCTAATGGGGGGAGAGGGATGCCACACAGCCTATACTAATGGGGGGAGAGGGGGATGCCACACAGCCTATACTAATGGGGAGAGGGATGCCACACAGCCTATACTAAGGGGGGGAGAGGGATGCCACACAGCCTATACTAATGGGGGAAGGGGGGATGACACACAGCCTATACTAATGGGGGGAGAGGGATGCCACACAGCCTATACTAAGGGGGGGAGAGGGATGCCACACAGCCTATAATAAGGGGGGGAGAGGGATGCCACACAGCCTATACTAATGGGGGAAGGGGGGATGCCACACAGCCTATACTAATGGGGGAGAGGGATGCCACACAGCCTATACTAATGGGTGAGGGATGCCACACAGCCTATACTAAGGGGGGGAGAGGGATGCCACACAGCCTATACTAATGGGGGAAGGGGGGATGCTACACAGCCTATACTAATGGGGGGAGGGGGATGCCACACAGCCTATACTAATGGGGGGAGGGATGCCACACAGCCTACGGGGGGGAGAGGGATGCCACACAGCCTATACTAAGGGGGGGAGAGGGATGCCACACAGCCTATACTAAGGGGGAAGAGGGATGCCACACTGGGTATACGGGGAGGGGGGAGAATGCCACACTGCCTGTATGGGGAATGGGAATGGGAGGGGGGATGCCACACTGGGTATATGGGGAATGGGAGGGGGGAGAATGCCACACTGGGTATATGGGAATGGGAGGGGGGATGCCACACTGGGTATATGGGGAATGGGAGAGGGGAGAATGCCACACTACCTATATTGGGAATGGAAGGGGGGAGAATGCCACACTGGGTATACAGGGAATGGGATGGGGGCATGCTACACTGTCTGTGCAATGGGGGCATCCCACGCGGCCTATGGGCAGGTGCGTCTTATAGGGCGAAAATACGGTAATTGATATATTTTACAAAGTAAATCTAAGATCTAATTTGAAAGTAGATAAACAATATCATAACCATATCCCCCCCCCCCCCCCCCTGTTCAATTAAATGGGCAGACGGGAGTGTTCACAGTGCGGCACAGACCAGCTAGAATGACAGTGGGTGAGGCAAGAGTTTTTTTCTTTGTAACCCCCTATCCTGCCTCAGCACCAGGGGAGGGTGGCAGGGCAGGGCAGTTTCCTAGTGACTGGACTTCCACTTTAATTGTAATATACAATATGTGCATAAAAATATATTGAAACAGAAAACATATAGAACATATAGTGCAGCCACAATTTAACCTGTTAAAGTGGACCTCCAGACCCCCCAAAAATAGTCAATTAGTCCCCTAAACCCCCTCCTGTGGGGTATAAACTGCTTGCAAAAGTTTTACCCTATTTATATTTTGCAGAAAACATTTGCAGATGCTGTGCTCCTGGCCTGTTTAAATCCGAGAGTACTGTCTCCAGGTATATTTTTTTCATTGCTTTCTGCTACACAGAAAGCTCATCCCAAGCAGTGGATATATGTATTGTTCTCTCCTGGCAAAAATAACACCATTGATCTTGAACAAGGGAAAGGTGGAGGGGGGGGGGGGGGCTTCCAGCATACCTGAAGAGCATTTCATACAACAGTTCTATAGTGTAGCTGTCACTGTGGACCGTAAGCACAGACACATTAAAGGGCCGCTGGGTTTTGGTCCGCTTTAAGAAGGCTCTTCCTTTTCAAACAGTATCTGGGCTCAGGGCTCTATAACTTTGCTGTCCTTTCTATCTATAGCCCAGTTGTGTTTAACTACTTTAGATTTACTTATATTTTGTTTGTGTATTATGTTCTTTTTTTGTTTATGGACAGTCCTCAGCACATTTTATCTTTATCTGAAGTACCCAACATATGTTCCTAATATGTTCAGTTAATATTGAGGTTCTTTGTCATCCTAAACAACAGGCTTGTGTCATGTATAATTCTTTTCTGTTGCCACTAGTCTCATTTCCTCCCGCAATTAAAAAAAAACCTTATCTTACATAATATGTCACTGGAAACATGACTAAAACGTGTCCTCAGAAGAATATTTTGAGTCCAGCTGGATGAGGTAATGGAAGAGGAATGTCAGGCTTCCTGTTACTTAACGCTCAGGAACGTCTTTTAAGTGATAAATGTCGGAAGCATTGGCAATACAATTATTGTCTTAAGTTTCTGCTAGAGATACTCTGCCCCCTACTCTTGTTTAGTGATAACCCCCTTCAGATAGCATTTAACAAATTATCTAATTTGTGTTTTCTTCTCACATTCCTCAGTTGTTAAACATTCTTGAAGCTTGTAATTTTTTTTTAACATACTAGTTATGCAAAGGGACATTCTTCAGCTTTTAACTGGAGTCCATTAATTTCAAGCATAAACCCGTTTATTTTACATCACAGAGGCTCTGATTTAATTTGTCTGGTACATACAGTTCATTATATACGTGCTAGGATTTTTTTGTAGCAAAGAGGTTACAGTGATACAACAGGTAGGGGTATTACTGGTAAATGACTGACAATTCCAACATAAGCAGAATAGGAGAGAGAGTTGTGCAAAAACAGTTTTGAGAATCAGGCTAAAGACCTCCCCAGTCCAGGAGCCACTGCCTAGGAAGCCAATTCCAAAGTGCCATATGGAGTGGGTCATAGTCCAGAGGGGAGAAAAAGTGGGCAATCAGAGTACAAAACAAAAAGTATTTTGATATAAGAGGGATTAGAAGGCTAAGAGCCTCCTACCCAGGCAAAAATTCCAGTCTGAGGTGCCACATAGAGGATTCACAATACCAAGCAAAAAGGAGAAAGTAACTAGTGGGGTAGAGAGATAGAGGAAAGGGAAGAACTCCTTGTACTAGGGGGCTCCTACATGGTGGGTGTCCTTGTTTAGAAAGTGTCAAAGTAACGTGAGAGAAAGTGAGGAGAGAAGATACGGTATTTCTAATTGATATGCCCCCCCCCCCCCATATCTGTGTCTGGACTGTAAGTTTGCTCATGGTCAGAACTCAGCAGGTGAAGCTTGGCCCTCTCACTTCTAGCATCAGATATACTAATGTTGGTGTTCTCCAGGGTGTTTCTACGGTAGGGTCCTTACACCAATACTGTATCCTTGTATACCACTCTCATTAGGCATTAGGTTTGCAGAGCACATACAGGAGTTCGGGATGCCACCATCAGTGGCTCCTGCCTTTACAGTGGCCACTGTACCCCGGATGTAAGATATGTGGACAGCCCAAAAACTGGCTTTTTTATTTTTTATTTAAGCCAACAGTACAACATACAATAGTCATACAATTCATTCTGGAACAGATTTGGGGCATGAGTACATTGGAGTGTACACTGATGAGTAACTTAGAAAATATATTGGTAGCATTAGCATTTACACCCAAGGTATCTGTAAGGGCATCGACCTGGTAGTGGACCGATGGTGTGAGAAAAAAAATGAGCAGTTTTTTATGTTTTAATCTGCAAGACATTACAAGTTGGCATACAATCTTCCATGCCACACTGTTACCAAAAGAATCCAAAAGTCTTTCATGACTTGTGGATTACTTTAAAAGTAATAATCCAGTCTGTTTGTTAGTAGACCACAGAGGAGAAAGTTGCAATAGTCTATTACAGAACATGCAGTAGAATGTTAGTAGTTTTGGCTGTGAGGATGGGTCATATGCCTTCAAGTTGGATTGGACGGGAGGTGGCCAGTGACTGAATGTTAGGTGTAAATGAGAGGGTAGTCATTGTAACACCAAGACATTATACCTGGTGATCCACGTTGATTGTGGGGTCATTGATGGATATTTTTGAATGGAAGACATGGTGCAGAATTGGATAGTAGATAGACAATAGGCTCAGTTTTGTCCATGTCCAGTTTGAGGGAGTGAGATGACATGCATAAGAAGATGCAAGACAAGAAAGTCTGGAAGACAAGATAACTATTTGTGGTATTTATGCGAATTTGTTCCCTATTGGGGGTACACGATGCTGAATTTCAAACCATCATCTACTATCAGTAGAGGACAAATTCCAACACATATGATTGTATGTACTTTCATTGCAGTTAATGCAGAATGGTTCAGCACACCACAGTTATCCAATTAACCCTTAAAATATATAGATAGGTGCTGCATCCTTAATTATAGGGCTGTCCATTATAATGTGCCCTTATTAAACCAGTTTTGAAAAACGTCATTTAAGGTACGCACTCACAAAAATCAAGAACAACTGATTCTTTACAAAAATAACAATAAAGTTCATTTATTATATTTTATACGGTCTAAAAATCACAAAAATATACACAGGAATGACACAGAAATCACATCACATACAACACAGCTATAAAAATGCACCATACTGGGTATGTTAGAAGATTATACATTGCTGTTTCATATCCAGCAGTCGGGTTAATCAATTGAGTGCATTGTGCATTGAATAAGATAAAAAAGAAATAACTTCATGATAATCACAGTTTAAATGACATCAATTCATCAGCAATTGCACAGACCCCAGCAGCCTCATATTGCATCTATTCCCTGAATCTAAAACATACCTCTTATGGAGCACTCACTAGATTCACTATAATGCATGACAACTAGATACATGAATACTGTTCAACATTACCAGCAAAGAACATAGCAATCAGACCTCCATCGTATCCCACACATTCACATTCACCCTGACGGCCGTTTCGAGCCCTGTCGGCTCTTTCTCAAAGGTACGCTATTGTCTCACGTGCGCTTTAAACTCACGATGCCTCACTCCCCCGGCGTCACGTGACTCCGAATGCCGCGGCTATACGGCAGCGTCATTCCGAGTACGTTACCCGCCCAGCGTGAGTTCCGGCGTGAGCGCCAACCACGCTGGAGCGCAAGCTGCAAGTACAGCCAGCTCCTGCGTGACAGCGCGCACGCGCACGGGGCCGCAGCCGTCGGGCTCCAACTCTTCAATGTAACAACTGAACATAAACAAAGAAATAAGTACAGAGATGTTATCACAAAGTTGGAAGTTGTAAGTACTTCCATTGCAGACATATGCATATTCAAAGTTCTTCTATCTTTTCTGTTTATCAATAGATGTACTTTTGGTTACTACTTAGTTCCACTATATTGTTACATAAGATGAATGATTATGCTGTTTATACTTGTGGTACGTAAACCATGTCTTTTGGGGTTTTGTAAAAGAAAATTGCTTTGCTACTGCATAAAATTGGATATAAGTTTAAATGAAAATAAAAATATCCATCATATCTCTTGCCAAACTGAAAACCCAAAATGTGTAATGCTGGCCTAAAAAAACAAGCAATGCATTATTATTAGGCTTTGCATGTGTGTGGGGTGCATTGGTGGCATTTCATTATATATTAGATTTCAGATGGAATTACTTTGCTGTTTAGAAGTGTTGACAGCTTTGTGGTTTGAGTCAGAAAAGAAAGCTGTTAACCTCAACATGAAAACAGTGATACATATCAACTAACATTATTCATTCTTGTGTGTGTCAGCAAACAAACAAAAGAACATATTTTTCTGTTGACTATATTATCCAAAAATTAAATTAAAAATAAAATGCTGATACCTTCAGAGGTATCGTTAACAACATTTGCATCTGTGTTGCTGTATGATGCATACTGAAGCATGGATGCAAATGCAGTGTTGGACTGAAAATGCCTTGAGCCCATCCAAAGGAAGTAAAGTTCAAACCAATGCACTAAAGTTCACCACCTCCCCCCACCCCCGGGACCCCACTATGCTGAACACAATCCTGGATTCTGGTCTTTAGGCAACAATGATGGTCCAGCTTGCCACCATGCTCCATTTTGCCATTCCCTGACAAGAGCTGCCATCTTAAAGCAGACCTGAATAAAAGCTTATATGTTTCTACCACACTGTACATACAGGTTGCCCACATTAATAATTGTCCTACTTGTATCTACTGCATTTTATGAGCCTTTAAATATTAAAGATTCATGGAGTTCAGGCAGCCTGCAAACAGGAAGTGCCTTCTGACTGTGCTGCTCTGCATTCTGGGATTGCTGTAATTTTCCTGATCCCCAGCTCTTCTCTGTCTGTGCAAAGCACAGCTATAACCCCCCCTCCTGTACTTTTGCCCCCCCTACTCTCCTCAGTATGTAATGCTTCTGAGACAAGATGGTGGCGCAAGTATCCTAAAGTCTTGAACAGAGTTGAATGCCAGTGGGGGAAAGAATAAAAAGTGACGAAAAACATAAAGTCTATTAACCCTTTAAGTACCAGCCTTCCTAGAATTTTTGTCACCCTTTGTTGCCAGACCACGTTTCACTATTTGGCTCTACATATGTTCAACCTTGATTTTTGAAGGGATTTCCAGGGATTTTCCAGGAAAATTATATGAAGTCTGAGCTTCAACATGTAATGTCTTGTTTGGCCTTTTTTTAGTGTATTCTCAATACTTCTGGGTGAAATTTGTGCAAAAAAAAAAAAATGCAATTTGTAGTGTTTTTTGTAATAAAAAATTTAAGTTTGTCAATAAAATCTTATTGCATGTGAAACCCCAATTTCTCCCAGTCACAGCGGGTATATGTATAGGTAGACACTAGGGATGAGCGAATCGATCCGGACGAACCCGGATTCGATCCGAATTTCAGGAAAAATTCGATTCGGATCGAATCCGAATTTCCCCGCGATTCGATCGCTCGAAGTTTTCCTTTAACATCCATTCATTTACATTACAGGCATTCTAAGATGGCGGACGGGACATGTCCAGACATGTAAGCTGGGGCAGTGTATGCTGGGACAGTCACATGCAGCCTATCAGCAGCCAGCAAGCCCGGTGACGTCACAGCTGTATTTAAGGCCGGCCATCTTGCTTTCCAGCCTCATTTCTCTATTGCATTCGTGAGAGACAGAACGCTGTGTAGCTGAGGGAGAGACAGACAGTTAGACAGGCAGGGACAGACAGGGACAGGCTGGAGACAGGCAGGAGACAGACAGGAGACAGACAGAAAGTCAGCGGAAAACAGGGAAAGGAATGGAAAATCGGAGGCTGTCAGTTTTTTTTTTTTTTTTCATCCAGCCTGACAGCCAGGCTTTGTTAGCGTTTTCAGGCTGCTTATACTAACTAACTGTGCATATATACTGAACTGATCTTAAGTCTGCTGTGAGGCATCCCATTCTGTGACTAAAGCAGCCTCTGTTTAAGACCATATAAGCATTTGCTCTTATCATATTTGAAATTAGCCTGATAAAGACACTTTTGCTGGGCATAGTACTACTGCATCTTTTTTGGGGGGCATCCCATTCTGTGACTAAAGCAGCCTCTGTTTAAGACCATATAAGCATTTGCTCTTATCATATTTGAAATTAGCCTGATAAAGACACTTTTGCTGGGCATAGTACTACTGCATCTTTTTTGGGGGGCATCCCATTCTGTGACTAAAGCAGCCTCTGTTTAAGACCATATAAGCATTTGCTCTTATCATATTTGAAATTAGCCTGATAAAGACACTTTTGCTGGGCATAGTACTACTGGATCTTTTTTGGGGGGCATCCCATTCTGTGACTAAAGCAGCCTCTGTTTAAGACCATATAAGCATTTGCTCTTATCATATTTGAAATTAGCCTGATAAAGACACTTTTGCTGGGCATAGTACTACTGCATCTTTTTTGGGGGGCATCCCATTCTGTGACTAAAGCAGCCTCTGTTTAAGACCATATAAGCATTTGCTCTTATCATATTTGAAATTAGCCTGATAAAGACACTTTTGCTGGGCATAGTACTACTGCATCTTTTTTGGGGGGCATCCCATTCTGTGACTAAAGCAGCCTCTGTTTAAGACCATATAAGCATTTGCTCTTATCATATTTGAAATTAGCCTGATAAAGACACTTTTGCTGGGCATAGTACTACTGCATCTTTTTTGGGGGGCATCCCATTCTGTGACTAAAGCAGCCTCTGTTTAAGACCATATAAGCATTTGCTCTTATCATATTTGAAATTAGCCTGATAAAGACACTTTTGCTGGGCATAGTACTACTGGATCTTTTTTGGGGGGCATCCCATTCTGTGACTAAAGCAGCCTCTGTTTAAGACCATATAAGCATTTGCTCTTATCATATTTGAAATTAGCCTGATAAAGACACTTTTGCTGGGCATAGTACTACTGCATCTTTTTTGGGGGGCATCCCATTCTGTGACTAAAGCAGCCTCTGTTTAAGACCATATAAGCATTTGCTCTTATCATATTTGAAATTAGCCTGATAAAGACACTTTTGCTGGGCATAGTACTACTGCATCTTTTTTGGGGGGCATCCCATTCTGTGACTAAAGCAGCCTCTGTTTAAGACCATATAAGCATTTGCTCTTATCATATTTGAAATTAGCCTGATAAAGACACTTTTGCTAGGCATAGTACTACTGCATCTTTTTTGGGGGGCATCCCATTCTGTGACTAAAGCAGCCTCTGTTTAAGACCATATAAGCATTTGCTCTTATCATATTTGAAATTAGCCTGATAAAGACACTTTTGCTGGGCATAGTACTACTGCATCTTTTTTGGGGGGCATCCCATTCTGTGACTAAAGCAGCCTCTGTTTAAGACCATATAAGCATTTGCTCTTATCATATTTGAAATTAGCCTGATAAAGACACTTTTGCTGGGCATAGTACTACTGGATCTTTTTTGGGGGGCATCCCATTCTGTGACTAAAGCAGCCTCTGTTTAAGACCATATAAGCATTTGCTCTTATCATATTTGAAATTAGGCCTGATAAAGACACTTTTGCTGGGCAAAGCACTACTGGACCCTGCCAGGTCCATTCCTGTTGGGGCATCCCATTCTGTGACTAAAGCAGCCTCTGTTTAAGACCATATAAGCATTTGCTCTTATCATATTTGAAATTAGGCCTGATAAAGACACTTTTGCTGGGCAAAGCACTACTGGACCCTGCCAGGTCCATTCCTGTTGGGGCATCCCATTCTGTGACTAAAGCAGCCTCTGTTTAAGACCATATAAGCATTTGCTCTTATCATATTTGAAATTAGCCTGATAAAGACACTTTTGCTGGGCATAGTACTACTGCATCTTTTTTGGGGGGCATCCCATTCTGTGACTAAAGCAGCCTCTGTTTAAGACCATATAAGCATTTGCTCTTATCATATTTGAAATTAGCCTGATAAAGACACTTTTGCTGGGCATAGTACTACTGCATCTTTTTTGGGGGGCATCCCATTCTGTGACTAAAGCAGCCTCTGTTTAAGACCATATAAGCATTTGCTCTTATCATATTTGAAATTAGCCTGATAAAGACACTTTTGCTGGGCATAGTACTACTGCATCTTTTTTGGGGGGCATCCCATTCTGTGACTAAAGCAGCCTCTGTTTAAGACCATATAAGCATTTGCTCTTATCATATTTGAAATTAGCCTGATAAAGACACTTTTGCTGGGCATAGTACTACTGCATCTTTTTTGGGGGGCATCCCATTCTGTGACTAAAGCAGCCTCTGTTTAAGACCATATAAGCATTTGCTCTTATCATATTTGAAATTAGCCTGATAAAGACACTTTTGCTGGGCATAGTACTACTGCATCTTTTTTGGGGGGCATCCCATTCTGTGACTAAAGCAGCCTCTGTTTAAGACCATATAAGCATTTGCTCTTATCATATTTGAAATTAGCCTGATAAAGACACTTTTGCTGGGCATAGTACTACTGCATCTTTTTTGGGGGGCATCCCATTCTGTGACTAAAGCAGCCTCTGTTTAAGACCATATAAGCATTTGCTCTTATCATATTTGAAATTAGCCTGATAAAGACACTTTTGCTGGGCATAGTACTACTGCATCTTTTTGGGGGGGCATCCCATTCTGTGACTAAAGCAGCCTCTGTTTAAGACCATATAAGCATTTGCTCTTATCATATTTGAAATTAGCCTGATAAAGACACTTTTGCTGGGCATAGTACTACTGCATCTTTTTTGGGGGGCATCCCATTCTGTGACTAAAGCAGCCTCTGTTTAAGACCATATAAGCATTTGCTCTTATCATATTTGAAATTAGCCTGATAAAGACACTTTTGCTGGGCATAGTACTACTGGATCTTTTTTGGGGGGCATCCCATTCTGTGACTAAAGCAGCCTCTGTTTAAGACCATATAAGCATTTGCTCTTATCATATTTGAAATTAGCCTGATAAAGACACTTTTGCTGGGCATAGTACTACTGCATCTTTTTTGGGGGGCATCCCATTCTGTGACTAAAGCAGCCTCTGTTTAAGACCATATAAGCATTTGCTCTTATCATATTTGAAATTAGCCTGATAAAGACACTTTTGCTGGGCATAGTACTACTGCATCTTTTTTGGGGGGCATCCCATTCTGTGACTAAAGCAGCCTCTGTTTAAGACCATATAAGCATTTGCTCTTATCATATTTGAAATTAGCCTGATAAAGACACTTTTGCTGGGCATAGTACTACTGCATCTTTTTTGGGGGGCATCCCATTCTGTGACTAAAGCAGCCTCTGTTTAAGACCATATAAGAATTTGCTCTTATCATATTTGAAATTAGCCTGATAAAGACACTTTTGCTGGGCATAGTACTACTGCATCTTTTTTGGGGGGCATCCCATTCTGTGACTAAAGCAGCCTCTGTTTAAGACCATATAAGCATTTGCTCTTATCATATTTGAAATTAGCCTGATAAAGACACTTTTGCTGGGCATAGTACTACTGGATCTTTTTTGGGGGGCATCCCATTCTGTGACTAAAGCAGCCTCTGTTTAAGACCATATAAGCATTTGCTCTTATCATATTTGAAATTAGCCTGATAAAGACACTTTTGCTGGGCATAGTACTACTGCATCTTTTTTGGGGGGCATCCCATTCTGTGACTAAAGCAGCCTCTGTTTAAGACCATATAAGCATTTGCTCTTATCATATTTGAAATTAGCCTGATAAAGACACTTTTGCTGGGCATAGTACTACTGCATCTTTTTTGGGGGGCATCCCATTCTGTGACTAAAGCAGCCTCTGTTTAAGACCATATAAGCATTTGCTCTTATCATATTTGAAATTAGCCTGATAAAGACACTTTTGCTGGGCATAGTACTACTGCATCTTTTTTGGGGGGCATCCCATTCTGTGACTAAAGCAGCCTCTGTTTAAGACCATATAAGCATTTGCTCTTATCATATTTGAAATTAGCCTGATAAAGACACTTTTGCTGGGCATAGTACTACTATATCTTTTTTTGGGGGCATCCCATTCTGTGACTAAAGCAGCCTCTGTTTAAGACCATATAAGCATTTGCTCTTATCATATTTGAAATTAGCCTGATAAAGACACTTTTGCTGGGCATAGTACTACTGGATCTTTTTTGGGGGGCATCCCATTCTGTGACTAAAGCAGCCTCTGTTTAAGACCATATAAGCATTTGCTCTTATCATATTTGAAATTAGCCTGATAAAGACACTTTTGCTGGGCATAGTACTACTGCATCTTTTTTTGGGGGCATCCCATTCTGTGACTAAAGCAGCCTCTGTTTAAGACCATATAAGCATTTGCTCTTATCATATTTGAAATTAGCCTGATAAAGACACTTTTGCTGGGCATAGTACTACTGTATCTTTTTTGGGGGGCATCCCATTCTGTGACTAAAGCAGCCTCTGTTTAAGACCATATAAGCATTTGCTCTTATCATATTTGAAATTAGCCTGATAAAGACACTTTTGCTGGGCATAGTACTACTGGATCTTTTTTTGGGGGCATCCCATTCTGTGACTAAAGCAGCCTCTGTTTAAGACCATATAAGCATTTGCTCTTATCATATTTGAAATTAGCCTGATAAAGACACTTTTGCTGGGCATAGTACTACTGTATCTTTTTTGGGGGGCATCCCATTCTGTGACTAAAGCAGCCTCTGTTTAAGACCATATAAGCATTTGCTCTTATCATATTTGAAATTAGCCTGATAAAGACACTTTTGCTGGGCATAGTACTACTGGATCTTTTTTGGGGGGCATCCCATTCTGTGACTAAAGCAGCCTCTGTTTAAGACCATATAAGCATTTGCTCTTATCATATTTGAAATTAGCCTGATAAAGACACTTTTGCTGGGCATAGTACTACTGGATCTTTTTTGGGGGGCATCCCATTCTGTGACTAAAGCAGCCTCTGTTTAAGACCATATAAGCATTTGCTCTTATCATATTTGAAATTAGGCCTGATAAAGACACTTTTGCTGGGCAAAGCACTACTGGACCCTGCCAGGTCCATTCCTGTTGGGGCATCCCATTCTGTGACTAAAGCAGCCTCTGTTTAAGACCATATAAGCATTTGCTCTTATCATATTTGAAATTAGGCCTGATAAAGACACTTTTGCTGGGCAAAGCACTACTGGACCCTGCCAGGTCCATTCCTGTTGGGGCATCCCATTCTGTGACTAAAGCAGCCTCTGTTTAAGACCATATAAGCATTTGCTCTTATCATATTTGAAATTAGGCCTGATAAAGACACTTTTGCTGGGCATAGCACTACTGGACCCTGCCAGGTCCACTTCTGTTGGGGCATCCCATTCTGTGACTAAAGCAGCCTCTGTTTAAGACCATATAACCATTTGCTCTTATCATATTTGAAATTAGGCCTGATAAAGACACTTTTGCTGGGCATAGCACTACTGGACCCTGCCAGGTCCACTTCTGTTGGGGCATCCCATTCTGTGACTAAAGCAGCCTCTGTTTAAGACCATATAAGCATTTGCTCTTATCATATTTGAAATTAGGCCTGATAAAGACACTTTTGCTGGGCATAGCACTACTGGACCCTGCCAGGTCCACTTCTGTTGGGGCATCCCATTCTGTGACTACAGCAGCCTCTGTTTAAGACCGTATAACCATTTTCACTTATCATATTTGAAATTAGGCCTGATAAAGACACTTTTGCTGGGCAAAGCACTACTGGACCCTGCCAGGTCCATTCCTGTTGGGGCATCCCATTCTGTGACTAAAGCAGCCTCTGTTTAAGACCATATAACCATTTGCTCTTATCATATTTGAAATTAGGCCTGATAAAGACACTTTTGCTGGGCATAGCACTACTGGACCCTGCCAGGTCCACTTCTGTTGGGGCATCCCATTCTGTGACTAAAGCAGCCTCTGTTTAAGACCATATAAGCATTTGCTCTTATCATATTTGAAATTAGGCCTGATAAAGACACTTTTGCTGGGCATAGCACTACTGGACCCTGCCAGGTCCACTTCTGTTGGGGCATCCCATTCTGTGACTACAGCAGCCTCTGTTTAAGACCGTATAACCATTTTCACTTATCATATTTGAAATTAGGCCTGATAAAGACACTTTTGCTGGGCAAAGCACTACTGGACCCTGCCAGGTCCATTCCTGTTGGGGCATCCCATTCTGTGACTAAAGCAGCCTCTGTTTAAGACCATATAACCATTTGCTCTTATCATATTTGAAATTAGGCCTGATAAAGACACTTTTGCTGGGCATAGTACTACTGCATCTTTTTTGGGGGGCATCCCATTCTGTGACTAAAGCAGCCTCTGTTTAAGACCATATAAGCATTTGCTCTTATCATATTTGAAATTAGCCTGATAAAGACACTTTTGCTGGGCATAGTACTACTGCATCTTTTTTGGGGGGCATCCCATTCTGTGACTAAAGCAGCCTCTGTTTAAGACCATATAAGCATTTGCTCTTATCATATTTGAAATTAGCCTGATAAAGACACTTTTGCTGGGCATAGTACTACTGCATCTTTTTTGAGGGGCATCCCATTCTGTGACTAAAGCAGCCTCTGTTTAAGACCATATAAGCATTTGCTCTTATCATATTTGAAATTAGCCTGATAAAGACACTTTTGCTGGGCATAGTACTACTGCATCTTTTTTGGGGGGCATCCCATTCTGTGACTAAAGCAGCCTCTGTTTAAGACCATATAAGCATTTGCTCTTATCATATTTGAAATTAGCCTGATAAAGACACTTTTGCTGGGCATAGTACTACTGGATCTTTTTTGGGGGGCATCCCATTCTGTGACTAAAGCAGCCTCTGTTTAAGACCATATAAGCATTTGCTCTTATCATATTTGAAATTAGCCTGATAAAGACACTTTTGCTGGGCATAGTACTACTGCATCTTTTTTGGGGGGCATCCCATTCTGTGACTAAAGCAGCCTCTGTTTAAGACCATATAAGCATTTGCTCTTATCATATTTGAAATTAGCCTGATAAAGACACTTTTGCTGGACATAGTACTACTGCATCTTTTTTGGGGGGCATCCCATTCTGTGACTAAAGCAGCCTCTGTTTAAGACCATATAAGCATTTGCTCTTATCATATTTGAAATTAGCCTGATAAAGACACTTTTGCTGGGCATAGTACTACTGCATCTTTTTTGGGGGGCATCCCATTCTGTGACTAAAGCAGCCTCTGTTTAAGACCATATAAGCATTTGCTCTTATCATATTTGAAATTAGGCCTGATAAAGACACTTTTGCTGGGCAAAGCACTACTGGACCCTGCCAGGTCCATTCCTGTTGGGGCATCCCATTCTGTGACTAAAGCAGCCTCTGTTTAAGACCATATAAGCATTTGCTCTTATCATATTTGAAATTAGGCCTGATAAAGACACTTTTGCTGGGCAAAGCACTACTGGACCCTGCCAGGTCCATTCCTGTTGGGGCATCCCATTCTGTGACTAAAGCAGCCTCTGTTTAAGACCATATAAGCATTTGCTCTTATCATATTTGAAATTAGGCCTGATAAAGACACTTTTGCTGGGCATAGCACTACTGGACCCTGCCAGGTCCACTTCTGTTGGGGCATCCCATTCTGTGACTAAAGCAGCCTCTGTTTAAGACCATATAACCATTTGCTCTTATCATATTTGAAATTAGGCCTGATAAAGACACTTTTGCTGGGCATAGCACTACTGGACCCTGCCAGGTCCACTTCTGTTGGGGCATCCCATTCTGTGACTAAAGCAGCCTCTGTTTAAGACCATATAAGCATTTGCTCTTATCATATTTGAAATTAGGCCTGATAAAGACACTTTTGCTGGGCATAGCACTACTGGACCCTGCCAGGTCCACTTCTGTTGGGGCATCCCATTCTGTGACTACAGCAGCCTCTGTTTAAGACCGTATAACCATTTTCACTTATCATATTTGAAATTAGGCCTGATAAAGACACTTTTGCTGGGCAAAGCACTACTGGACCCTGCCAGGTCCATTCCTGTTGGGGCATCCCATTCTGTGACTAAAGCAGCCTCTGTTTAAGACCATATAACCATTTGCTCTTATCATATTTGAAATTAGGCCTGATAAAGACACTTTTGCTGGGCATAGCACTACTGGACCCTGCCAGGTCCACTTCTGTTGGGGCATCCCATTCTGTGACTAAAGCAGCCTCTGTTTAAGACCATATAAGCATTTGCTCTTATCATATTTGAAATTAGGCCTGATAAAGACACTTTTGCTGGGCAAAGCACTACTGGACCCTGCCAGGTCCATTCCTGTTGGGGCATCCCATTCTGTGACTAAAGCAGCCTCTGTTTAAGACCATATAAGCATTTGCTCTTATCATATTTGAAATTAGGCCTGATAAAGACACTTTTGCTGGGCAAAGCGCTACTGGACCCTGCCAGGTCCATTCCTGTTGGGGCATCCCATTCTGTGACTAAAGCAGCCTCTGTTTAAGACCATATAAGCATTTGCTCTTATCATATTTGAAATTAGGCCTGATAAAGACACTTTTGCTGGGCACAGCACTACTGGACCCTGCCAGGTCCACTTCTGTTGGGGCATCCCATTCTGTGACTACAGCAGCCTCTGTTTAAGACCGTATAACCATTTTCACTTATCATATTTGAAATTAGGCCTGATAAAGACACTTTTGCTGGGCAAAGCACTACTGGACCCTGCCAGGTCCATTCCTGTTGGGGCATCCCATTCTGTGACTAAAGCAGCCTCTGTTTAAGACCATATAACCATTTGCTCTTATCATATTTGAAATTAGGCCTGATAAAGACACTTTTGCTGGGCATAGCACTACTGGACCCTGCCAGGTCCACTTCTGTTGGGGCATCCCATTCTGTGACTAAAGCAGCCTCTGTTTAAGACCATATAACCATTTGCTCTTATCATATTTGAAATTAGGCCTGATAAAGACACTTTTGCTGGGCAAAGCACTACTGGACCCTGCCAGGTCCATTCCTGTTGGGGCATCCCATTCTGTGACTAAAGCAGCCTCTGTTTAAGACCATATAAGCATTTGCTCTTATCATATTTGAAATTAGGCCTGATAAAGACACTTTTGCTGGGCATAGCACTACTGGACCCTGCCAGGTCCACTTCTGTTGGGGCATCCCATTCTGTGACTACAGCAGCCTCTGTTTAAGACCGTATAAGCATTTGCTCTTATCATATTTGAAATTAGCCTGATAAAGACACTTTTGCTGGGCATAGCACTACTTGTCCCTGCCAGGGCATCCCATTCTGTGACTAAAGCAGCCTCTGTTTAAGACCATATAAGCATTTGCTCTTATCATATTTGAAATTAGCCTGATAAAGACACTTTTGCTGGGCATAGTACTACTGGATCTTTTTTGGGGGCATCCCATTCTGTGACTAAAGCAGCCTCTGTTTAAGACCATATAAGCATTTGCTCTTATTATATTTATATTATAAGACACTTTTGCTGGGCATAGGCTTACTGCTGCCTGCCAGGTGCACTTCTGTTGAGGCATCCCATTCTGTAACATAGCATACCCCTCTTTATTTACACTAAGCAGCTCTCTTATTTACACTAAGCAGGCCTGTTGGAGGCTGAGTGTTACTGCTCACTTTTGGTGTGCATTATATTCTGTTTCATATAGACCCACCGCTGCCCGGGGGATCTTAAAATATCACCTACTCCCACGCCAGTTAGACTATGTCGGGCAGACAAGTGCCTGGAAGTGAAAAGAGGAGTGGCAGAGGCCAAGATTCCGCAGGCAGAGCTCGCATCAGACTGGGGGCCAGTAGCAGCAGGAGTCACGCTGAGAGACCTAATCTGCCAGTATCTGCTAGCGGTCGGGTCTCCACCAGTAACGCATCTGCCGTGGTAGATTGGTTGACGCGCTCATCAACAACATCATCACAACTTACGTCTGAGACCCCCAGTCTAGGGTCGGTAGGTTCCTCTGACACAACCCTGAGTTGGCATGCCCCGAGAGCAGTCCCTGTCCTCCCATTGCCTCTGTCCTACGCCGTTCCCTCCCCCAGCGACGTATCCTATGCTTTGGGTTCAGCTCCACTCTTTAGTGAGGAGGACCATCAGATAGAGGACAGTCAGCAGCTACTGCCCAGCCAAGAAATGGAGGTGGCTTCTCTAGCTAGGCAGACAGATAGTGATGTGGACAGTGTCGTGGGTGCTGCGAGCGTTCCAGCTCCTGCGCCAGACACTGTTGACGAATCCACGAACATCAGTGACGTACAGCCACAACTCGGTGATGATGATGATGACGATGAAGCCGATCGCACTTGGGAGCCGGGTGATGAAGGGGCTTCATCGTCATCATCAGGAGAAGAGGGGCGCAGGTTGCCCCGGAGTCAGCAGCTGAGGCAGCAAGGTGGTAGCAGTCAGCATGGGGGCACAATTCCAAAGGCTGGAGCCGGCCGGGGCCGGGGCCGGGGTAGAGCACCTGCTGTGCGGCAGTCTACCTTATCGGGAGGTAGTGGAGCAGGGGTTCCTGGAGTTGGCAACAGCAGCAGTGAATCAGTGAGGCCAGGGGGTGGGAAAAGTAGCTACTCGGCAGTGTGGCAGTTTTTCCTGAGGCATCCGCAGGAGGGTAACATGGCCACATGCAAGATATGTAGGCAAAAGGTGAAGCGTGGCCAGGGTCCAAATGTTGGCACCACGGCCCTGCGTCAACATATGATGCGTCACCATAAAACGACCTGGGAGAACCGAGGCTCCCAAGGGGTGGTCCAGTCTGCTTCCTCACCAAGTGAGCTCCCAATTTCTGCCAGCCAAGGCTCCAGCACCTCAGCCGAAGGCAGCTGTGCGTCATACCCATCCTCTGTCGCTCCTGCTCCTCCTCCTCCTCCTCCAAGTCATGCATCCCGCCAGCAATCCATCAGCGAAGCCATGTCCAAGAGACAGCAGTATGCGCCCACTCATCCTACGGCGCAGAAGCTGAATGTGCTCCTGTCCAAGTTGCTGGTGCTGCAGTCGCTCCCTTTTCAGGTGGTGGAATCTGCACCTTTCAGAGAACTGATGGCTTGTGCCGAGCCGAGGTGGAGAGTCCCAAGCCGTCATTTCTTTGCCAAGAAGGCAGTACCAGCGCTGCACACTTTTGTTGAACAGAAGGTGGGCCAGTCCTTGAGCCTGTCGGTGTGTAGCAAAATACATGGCAGCGCCGACATCTGGAGCTGTAACTACGGTCAGGGGCAGTACATGTCGTTTACGGCCCACTGGGTGAATGTGGTCCCTTTGCAGCAGCAACTTGGACAGGTCACGCCGCTTCGGCCTCCGCGCTCTCTGCCCATTGGGCCTGTGACACCGTGCGACTCGGCCTCCTCATCCTCCGCCATCTCCTCACCCTCCACTGTAGGCTCAAGTCTCAGTGCCCCTCCAGTCTACCATGTGTGCAGGGCACGGAGGTGTCACGCAGTGCTTCACATGGTTTGTCTTGGCGAACGGAGTCACACAGGGGAGGAACTGCTTAAATGTATTCATCAGGAAATCCAAACATGGCTTACTCCAAGAAAACTTAAAATGGGAATCATGGTTACCGACAATGGGAAGAACATTTTGTCTGCGCTGCGCCAAGGAAGCCTGACCCATGCCCCCTGCATGGCTCACGTCTTCAATCTGGTTGTCAAGCGGTTTCTGAAGTGTTCCCCCCATCTGCAGGACATCCTAACAACTTCACGGAAACTTTGCATGCACTTCAGCCACTCCTACACCGCCAAACACACCCTTCTTGAGCTACAGCGTCAGAATGGTATCCCCCAACATAGTCTGATTTGCGATGTTTCCACCCGTTGGAATTCCACCCTTCACATGTTGGACCGATTATATGAACAGAGAAAAGCCATCACGGATTTCCTGATGATCCAAGCAGATAGGGGGACTCCCCTGTGTAACTTCAATGTCAACCAGTGGCAGCTCATACGTGACACCTGCCGTTTGCTCAGGCCCTTTGAGGAAGCCACTTTATTTGTCAGTCGGCAGGATTACGGGATGAACGACGTGATTCCACTGCTTCATGTACTACAGCACATGTTGGAAACCATGGCTGGTCAGGGCACTGGAGACATGGCGTTTACATCTTACGGCCACATGAACCCCGTTGGAGCTGAACTGGAGGAGGAGGAGGAGGAAGAGGAGGAGGAGGAGTTGCCCAGCGAAACACAGTTTAGGCTTGGCGAAATGGCTGGTTTATCTAGTCAGCGGACAGGAGAGGAGGAGCAGGAGCAGCCAGAGGAGCTAGAGGTTTTTGAGGAAGGAGAGACAGAGGACCCGGGCACACCGTGGCAGTATGCAGTGGAGATGGAGACAGGTAGTCCATCCGAGTCACTTGCGCAAATGGCACGAAGCATGCTCACATGCTTGCGTAGTGACCCCAGAATTGTTTCCATCTGTCGGCGGGATGACTTCTGGCTGTCCACCTTATTGGACCCTCGCTTCCGGCACAAAATGGGGGCATTTTTTAAACCCACCGAGAGGGAGGACAAACTCAACTACTACAAAGACATTCTACGTAGGCAGTTGGCCGATGCCTATCTGCGCCATGGTCCATACTCTCGCAGGTCTGACTCGAGGGGACCTCTGCGCTCACCTTCCACTGCCATGGCCGCTGGGGGGGTTGGCAGCAGCAGCAGCAGAAGCTCCATCAGCAGCAGCAGCCTCAGTCTTCAGTCGCTAATGAGTAGCTTTCTACACCCGCATAGTGAGGCTACTCATGAGCAGCAGGAAGACCTGGAGCAGGACCTGAACCAGCAGGTCATGTCATACTTTGACATGACCATGCCAACACACCTTGAGGATCCGCTGGACTTCTGGGCAGCCAAACTTGATTTGTGGCCGCAACTAGCAGAGTTTGCCCTGGAAAAGCTGTCCTGCCCGGCAAGTAGCGTGCCATCTGAGCGGGTGTTTAGTGCGGCGGGGGCCATAGTTACGGCGAGGAGAACTCGTCTGTCAACTAAAAATGTGGAGAGACTCACCTTTGTCAAAATGAATCAGGGATGGATCAGCCAGGATTTCCACCCACCAATGCCTGATGCATGCGACTAGATTCAGCATGGTGCCACGTTTTACACTTTCCAAATGGTGCAAAACATATTTATGCCTTTAGGCCATTTTTTGGGCTCCTGCTGCTGCTACTGTCAACTCCTGCCAACTCCAGGGTGTGATTCATCCAATTTTTGGGCTCCTGAAGCCAACTCCAGTGTATATTTGGGCTCCTGCTGCTGCTGCTGCCAACTTCTGCCAACTCCAGGGTGTGATTCATCCAATTTTTGGGCTCCTGAGGCCAACTCCAGTGTATATTTGGGCTCCTGCTGCTGCTGCTGTCAACTCCTGCCAACTCCAGGGTGTGATTCATCCAATTTTTGGGCTCCTGAAGCCAACTCTAGTGTATATTTGGGCTCCTGCTGCTGCTACTGTCAACTCCTGCCAACTCCAGGGTGTGATTCATCCAACTTTTGGGCTCCTGAAGCCAACTCCAGTGTATATTTGGGCTCCTGCTGCTGCTACTGTCAACTCCTGCCAACTCCAGGGTGTGATTCATCCAATTTTTGGGCTCCTGAAGCCAACTCCAGTGTATATTTGGGCTCCTGCTGCTGCTACTGTCAACTCCTGCCAACTCCAGGGTGTGATTCATCCAATTTTTGGGCTCCTGAAGCCAACTCCAGTGTATATTTGGGCTCCTGGTGCTGCTGCTGCCAACTCCAGGGTGTGATTCATCCAATTTTTGGGCTCCTGAAGCCAACCCCAGGGTCTCTTTAAAGTAATGTTTGGGCTCCTGCTGCTGCTGCCAACTCCAGGGTGTGATTCATCCAATTTTTGGGCTCCTGAGGCCAACTCCAGTGTATATTTGGGCTCCTGCTGCTGCTGCTGTCAACTCCTGCCAACTCCAGGGTGTGATTCATCTAATTTTTGGGCTCCTGAGGCCAACTCCAGTGTATATTTGGGCTCCTGCTGCTGCTACTGTCAACTCCTGCCAACTCCAGGGTGTGATTCATCCAATTTTTGGGCTCCTGAAGCCAACTCCAGTGTATATTTGGGCTCCTGCTGCTGCTGCTGTCAACTCCTGCCAACTCCAGGGTGTGATTCATCCAATTTTTGGGCTCCTGAGGCCAACTCCAGTGTATATTTGGGCTCCTGCTGCTGCTACTGTCAACTCCTGCCAACTCCAGGGTGTGATTCATCCAATTTTTGGGCTCCTGAAGCCAACTCCAGTGTATATTTGGGCTCCTGCTGCTGCTGCTGTCAACTCCTGCCAACTCCAGGGTGTGATTCATCCAATTTTTGGGCTCCTGAAGCCAACTCCAGTGTATATTTGGGCTCCTGCTGCTGCTACTGTCAACTCCTGCCAACTCCAGGGTGTGATTCATCCAATTTTTGGGCTCCTGAAGCCAACTCCAGTGTATATTTGGGCTCCTGCTGCTGCCAACTTCTGCCAACTCCAGGGTGTGATTCATCCAATTTTTGGGCTCCTGAAGCCAACCCCAGGGTCTCTTTAAAGTAATGTTTGGGCTCCTGCTGCTGCTGCCAACTCCAGGGTGTGATTCATCCAATTTTTGGGCTCCTGAGGCCAACTCCAGTGTATATTTGGGCTCCTGCTGCTGCTGCTGCCAACTTCTGCCAACTCCAGGGTGTGATTCATCCAATTTTTGGGCTCCTGAAGCCAACTCCAGTGTATATTTGGGCTCCTGCTGCTGCTGCTGTCAACTCCTGCCAACTCCAGGGTGTGATTCATCCAATTTTTGGGCTCCTGAGGCCAACTCCAGTGTATATTTGGGCTCCTGCTGCTGCTACTGTCAACTCCTGCCAACTCCAGGGTGTGATTCATCCAATTTTTGGGCTCCTGAAGCCAACTCCAGTGTATATTTGGGCTCCTGCTGCTGCTGCTGCCAACTTCTGCCAACTCCAGGGTGTGATTCATCCAATTTTTGGGCTCCTGAGGCCAACTCCAGTGTATATTTGGGCTCCTGCTGCTGCTGCTGCCAACTTCTGCCAACTCCAGGGTGTGATTCATCCAATTTTTGGGCTCCTGAGGCCAACTCCAGTGTATATTTGGGCTCCTGCTGCTGCTGCTGCCAACTTCTGCCAACTCCAGGGTGTGATTCATCCAATTTTTGGGCTCCTGAAGCCAACTCCAGTGTATATTTGGGCTCCTGCTGCTGCTGCTGCCAACTTCTGCCAACTCCAGGGTGTGATTCATCCAATTTTTGGGCTCCTGAAGCCAACTCCAGTGTATATTTGGGCTCCTGCTGCTGCTGCTGCCAACTTCTGCCAACTCCAGGGTGTGATTCATCCAATTTTTGGGCTCCTGAAGCCAACTCCAGTGTATATTTGGGCTCCTGCTGCTGCTACTGTCAACTCCTGCCAACTCCAGGGTGTGATTCATCCAATTTTTGGGCTCCTGAAGCCAACTCCAGTGTATATTTGGGCTCCTGCTGCTGCTGCTGTCAACTCCTGCCAACTCCAGGGTGTGATTCATCCAATTTTTGGGCTCCTGAAGCCAACTCCAGTGTATATTTGGGCTCCTGCTGCTGCTACTGTCAACTCCTGCCAACTCCAGGGTGTGATTCATCCAATTTTTGGGCTCCTGAAGCCAACTCCAGTGTATATTTGGGCTCCTGCTGCTGCTACTGTCAACTCCTGCCAACTCCAGGGTGTGATTCATCCAATTTTTGGGCTCCTGAAGCCAACTCCAGTGTATATTTGGGCTCCTGCTGCTGCTGCTGCCAACTTCTGCCAACTCCAGGGTGTGATTCATCCAATTTTTGGGCTCCTGAGGCCAACTCCAGTGTATATTTGGGCTCCTGCTGCTGCTGCTGTCAACTCCTGCCAACTCCAGGGTGTGATTCATCCAATTTTTGGGCTCCTGAAGCCAACTCCAGTGTATATTTGGGCTCCTGCTGCTGCTACTGTCAACTCCTGCCAACTCCAGGGTGTGATTCATCCAATTTTTGGGCTCCTGAAGCCAACTCCAGTGTATATTTGGGATCCTGCTGCTGCTGCTGTCAACTCCTGCCAACTCCAGGGTGTGATTCATCCAATTTTTGGGCTCCTGAGGCCAACTCCAGTGTATATTTGGGCTCCTGCTGCTGCTACTGTCAACTCCTGCCAACTCCAGGGTGTGATTCATCCAATTTTTGGGCTCCTGAAGCCAACTCCAGTGTATATTTGGGCTCCTGCTGCTGCTGCTGCCAACTTCTGCCAACTCCAGGGTGTGATTCATCCAATTTTTGGGCTCCTGAGGCCAACTCCAGTGTATATTTGGGCTCCTGCTGCTGCTGCTGCCAACTTCTGCCAACTCCAGGGTGTGATTCATCCAATTTTTGGGCTCCTGAGGCCAACTCCAGTGTATATTTGGGCTCCTGCTGCTGCTGCTGCCAACTTCTGCCAACTCCAGGGTGTGATTCATCCAATTTTTGGGCTCCTGAAGCCAACTCCAGTGTATATTTGGGCTCCTGCTGCTGCTGCTGCCAACTTCTGCCAACTCCAGGGTGTGATTCATCCAATTTTTGGGCTCCTGAAGCCAACTCCAGTGTATATTTGGGCTCCTGCTGCTGCTGCTGCCAACTTCTGCCAACTCCAGGGTGTGATTCATCCAATTTTTGGGCTCCTGAAGCCAACTCCAGTGTATATTTGGGCTCCTGCTGCTGCTACTGTCAACTCCTGCCAACTCCAGGGTGTGATTCATCCAATTTTTGGGCTCCTGAAGCCAACTCCAGTGTATATTTGGGCTCCTGCTGCTGCTACTGTCAACTCCTGCCAACTCCAGGGTGTGATTCATCCAATTTTTGGGCTCCTGAAGCCAACTCCAGTGTATATTTGGGCTCCTGCTGCTGCTACTGTCAACTCCTGCCAACTCCAGGGTGTGATTCATCCAATTTTTGGGCTCCTGAAGCCAACTCCAGTGTATATTTGGGCTCCTGCTGCTGCTGCTGCCAACTTCTGCCAACTCCAGGGTGTGATTCATCCAATTTTTGGGCTCCTGAGGCCAACTCCAGTGTATATTTGGGCTCCTGCTGCTGCTGCTGTCAACTCCTGCCAACTCCAGGGTGTGATTCATCCAATTTTTGGGCTCCTGAAGCCAACTCCAGTGTATATTTGGGCTCCTGCTGCTGCTACTGTCAACTCCTGCCAACTCCAGGGTGTGATTCATCCAACTTTTGGGCTCCTGAAGCCAACTCCAGTGTATATTTGGGCTCCTGCTGCTGCTACTGTCAACTCCTGCCAACTCCAGGGTGTGATTCATCCAATTTTTGGGCTCCTGAAGCCAACTCCAGTGTATATTTGGGCTCCTGCTGCTGCTACTGTCAACTCCTGCCAACTCCAGGGTGTGATTCATCCAATTTTTGGGCTCCTGAAGCCAACTCCAGTGTATATTTGGGCTCCTGCTGCTGCTGCTGCCAACTTCTGCCAACTCCAGGGTGTGATTCATCCAATTTTTGGGCTCCTGAGGCCAACTCCAGTGTATATTTGGGCTCCTTCTGCCCCTCATAGTGATGCCACTTCAACTCTCTGCAATTGTGCCGCTCTGCGATTCTATTAGCGATGCCTCTGATCTGCATGTGATATTTCTTCAAAGTATTATTTAACTAACCCAGCACGCATCCTGTGCGTGTTACAGCAAGGCTGAATGGTTTACAACCCTATTGAGGCTCTAGGAGGCTCAGAAATAGCCGTTTTTAATAGCGATTCGTCGCGAATTTATTCGGGTCGAAACGATTTTTGTCGGAAAATTCGGCGAATCAGTCGAATCGAATTTTTCAAAAGTTCGCTCATCTCTAGTAGACACCCTTTCCTGCCCAGGAGACTGGCCCAAACTGAAACAGCACTTTAGAAGATTTTCAGATAAAATACTACTATGCTACGTGCTAAGCGCACCTTGCAGTCTTTCCAGAAAAACAACCCTTTACATTTGAAATACACCCCATAAACTATATATTCTCTGGAAGTACACTCCTCAAACCTTCTAGGCGTACCAGGCTTGTTTATGTGGGTGTAGTTTGTGGAAGTAATCCCTCAATCAATTCTTTGGTTGCGCAGAGTTTCCCTAAAAAAGAATAAAAAAGAAGAATCAAAGCCACATTTTCCTAAAAAAAACTATATGCAAACCAGAAAAAACAAGTCAAATCTGAAAAAGCAACATCCCCCGAACAGAAGGGTACTCAGCATGCATAGGTACTGTCAAGGGAAGAGTTGCCAAACACCCCAAAGTAAAGCATGTGCGTAACGGTAATTTTACTTGAAAATTTCAGCTCTGCAGACAAAGTGCGCACCTTGCAATTTTTCAACCAAAACAACCCTTTACATTTGGAATATCCCCCATAAACCATATATTCTCTGAAGGTACACATGTTAAGCTTTCTAAGTGTACTGAGCTTGTTATAGTGGGCTCATCTTTCTGGAAGTAATCCCTTGAAGAATCCTTAGGTTGCACAGTGTTTCCCTAAAAAAAAAAGCAGAAAAAAACATGTTTTCCTAAAATATCAATATGCAAACAAGAAAAAAACAAGCTAAATCTGAAAGCGCAAGGTCCCCGAGCAGAACAATGTATGTAGAAACATCACCCCCTCCAAGCAGAACAGAAAAATCAATCTTGGGTTACTCCACCCCTTTTTGGCCACATATAGATTAGTATTTTTGAAATATACCTTTTACTAGCACATGATAAAACATAGAATGTTTCATTTCAGTATTTGGTATACTACAATCACTTTCACTGACGTCTACAGAGGCCTTGCAAGAAAACATAAATGCATGTATTTTAATCATTTGTTAATTATATACCAATAAACAGTTTCTTTCTACATACATGCATAAGCTGCTTATATTACCCAATGTGTATTTTCTGATATATACAGGAATTTCATGATACTAAATGACATTAAAATGAAATTAAGTTTACATTTAAAATGTCATACCCTTCCCCAGACAGTTGAAAAATATTCATAACATTGTATTAAATATTATAGACATACATGGCATTCCATTTTGATCCTTTCCTTTTATATTTTTCTTCTGGTTATTTTCCCAGCTATTGCATTCATCTGTATTTCCTATCCCATGTCTTTATTTAATCTCCCAAGACTAGCGTGTGTTTTCTCTGCATTATATTCAGAGAGCACTACTAAAAACTATTTTGCAAAACAAAAAATGATATTTTTATGGCTGGATCTACTATATTAAAATAGCATTCGTACATATTATAGTACCAATCTTTTTTTCGCCGTTTTCTACAAAGAAAACTGTCATAAATCACATTGAGGCAACTCAAAACAAGCAAGCACATTGAAGCTGCTGTCCTTGGTTCCTTTGTTCATCTTTACATTTGTCCTTTTTTGGAAGGATTAAAGTTATATGATTAATAGGGGTGTAGCATCAACTCAACATATGATTTAAGAATGTATAATCTTTTATTATAAGGAGGGAAATAAAAAGGTGTTAGAGCTTACAGTGAACTAGGAATCAAATAGAAGGTCAAAGTACTTAAACATGAAAACATGAGAAGGTTAAGGGAAAGATACAACAATATTTTACAAACTGGGCTCTGCCTTATAGCAGATCAGCTCAAAGTTAAGAGCCATGGTGAAACTCGCCCCTACAGGACAGGTTTCCCCTATGCATCTAAACCTATATTTGCTCCACCCAGTACTGTTGCAAACATACCCCCAAACCTTTCAAGATGGTAAATGGCAAGATCTGAATAATCACGCCAGGGCTTTTTTTGCAATTAAACAATGCCCATGCCACACCCTTAACCGTGCCAAAATTTCAGCCCATTGATACCAATTCACACCCATCATTCTCCAAATATACTACAACGAATATCGACTCAGCTGATCAGAATGGTCTCTCAGGTACATTAACCAGTACAGGTAATCTTACTATTAGCACACTGAGAACTGAGATAACGAGCCAGACCTACAAGTTAACGCTCACATTCATCACATTGATCCATTTTTTCTAACCAGATAACCAGCTCCCTAGTTGAAACCGGGCCTGTGATTGGCCGCTGGACACTAAAAGGCCTCCAGACCATACTATGGCCTAAGAACGAGGATCAGGAAAGAAAATGGGCCTGCGGAGGTGGTGTACACAGGAGCACATAGGCAATCAGGATGTACCTCTGCACTGTGATCAGCAACTAAAGAAAGGGTTTTGGATCAAAACATTTCACTGCATTATGGGTCAGCCAACTACCACCACTTCATTACTGCTGCCGATTGCCCTCTGGTACTAGTTGCCTCCCCTCTTCACTGCTTCTGATGGGTCCTCCACAGTTTCCTCCACATCCAGATTGTTGCTGACGAGTCTTTTGCTAAGTTAGTTGAGGGTGCAGGTGAGTGGTTGGGCATCGGGGTTAGGTTAGGGGTGTCGTCTAGTGGCTATGGACAGTGGATAGCTTATGTGTGCAAGTCAGTGGCTGGGGGTTTAGTCGAGGTGTGGGTCAGTGGCTGTCCTTCTTGTCACTGGATGCTCAGCATCCCATCAACCAGCTTTTTCGGGTCTGTCCGTGTTTGGTTTGGGAACCCGAACTCGCAAAGTTTGGTACAAACCCAAACTCTGCGGTTCAGGTTGGCCCAACACTAGTTATAATAGTATGAAATTAAAATTTATGGAACCCTTAGTTAAAACACAACCCAGTAAATAAAATACTAAAATTACTATAGCAAACATGGACCATATTTATATTATATGTATACCATATTTTTAACATTTTTTTTGACCATAACATATTATACCTCCTGCCTGTTCTTGAGGGGACACCCAACTATTAAGTCACAAATATCCAAGAAAAGGACCCCTCTTGAGCACATCTCACCTCAACCTTGCACCTCCGTCCAGTAATAAAACACCTTGACTTCCAAATAGGGTTAAGTGACACAGTCCTGTCCTGGATCAGAAAAGGTACCTATTGTGTGCTACACATGTAATCTCCAGTGGGGGGGCTGTAGATGATCTAGAGAAGGATCTGGTTGAAGGATCTGCCCCAGCTGGGCTATTGGCAATCCCCATAGCTAAACCACTTAATTTTCTCCTTATCAATTTCAAATTGTTTTCCAGGAAGCCTACTGCCTTCGAAGAACTATGCATGGGCTCTCGAGAATATTTCTATACAGAGGAGTCAATCTTTACAGTGTAATTCCATCCCACAGCACAATGCACACATTACATTACACTGTAAGCTATCTAAATTCCAACAGTAAGTATCACAGCTGATTACAATAGAAACAGTTAAGATACATTATTCAAGCCAAATGGAAATTCATGTAACACAATGAACCTTTCAGCAGGGAGCTGGCAGGCTTTTCAGAATGACTCATCTTGTTTTTATAGTTCCAGCAGGAGGGAGAGATAGACTTTTACTCTCCTAGGTTTATGAGACAATGGGAACAAGGCCTCCATCGTAGCCTAAATTATAAACAAAAAGATGACCATCTACCACTTTATCAAGCATCAATAGCTAGCAGTCCAGGAAAGAAGGTTCAAGATTCTTACTAGGAGATAAATGGTCCCATCTAGAATCCTTCCATAATCATCCCTCATCTTTTGGAAATGTGGAAGAGAAGATAAGCTGGTGCATAATTTTTGGGCTTACAGAGAAGACCATACTGGACCTATAAGTTTGGTAATACAGAACGCAACCAATGTTGATCTATATCCTGATCCACCCCCAGAAAGCAGCCAAGGCCTGAATTACAGATTGCTGGAAGCAACAAAGCAGCAAACTCCTCCCTCTATGACCCTCTGATTCTCCAAGATAAATGAGGTGATGCACATGGAAGATCTCACCTTCCCAATTAAGGGAGGTAATGAAGCCTTTACCATCACCTGGTATTACCGACTGGAATACACACATTTCCCAGAATACATTGAACTCTCTGGTTTAAAAATCAACCGAATAACGCCCCCTTTTTTTTTCTTCTTCTTTCCTACTCCTCTCTTTTGTAACCCTGTGCCCCATCTATGTACTGTACTATTCCATTCCCCACACCCTATCTAGTTCCTCGCCCTGGAAAAGATTAAGAATCCATGGGTGTGTTTATAATTGCTTATATTTTGGTTATTTTAATAACTTGTTACAATCTTTAAAATAATTATTATTGTGTTACTTTACTCATCTGATCAGCTAGGTCACGTTTATGTCTGCAACTGTGCATTTCATAATAAAAACTTTATTGAAAAAAAGAATCAGCTTGTTAAATACCTACCTTGTTAAGCAAATTGAATGCAAATGCTGGGGCCCTGACAAATTATGAGCCAGGTTCCTGGTGGGATTTTGGAGCCATGTAATACAGGTCTAATTGTATCTTATTGGAAAGATTAAAAATGGCATTATGTTTTTGTTTGTAAACATGCAATCAATTCGGTTTTTGATGATTTATAGTATACTGCGAAAGCACGTAGCTTTGCACAAAATTACACAAAATTAGAGTCATAGATGTTACAAGTGCAAGTCTTAGATGTTAACTACCAGATAATGTAAAACCCAAAGGAGCCCTCTTGAGAACAAACATAGTTTAACTTTGTTGTCCTAACACGTGTTTGTAGATTAAGGCATTTTTGGTAGAGCACAGACAAAATGTTCTTACAGGAGAATCCTGAATAAGGCCCTGGGGAGCTGTCATCTGCCTCTTTTTTTCACCCCTAGTTTAGTGTTACTTTGTCTTCACATGTAAGTTTCACATAGCACGTTTTGCCAACTGTATTATCCATCAACATTATGATGATCTTTTAGCAGTCCATGTTTGTAAAAATAAGATGTCTTTCAGTTTGTCGTAATGGTTCTGCAATTATCCTTGTACTTTGCTATTACAGCTTCAATCACAGAGGTTTTTAGTGATCGTCTCTCTTTGTGCTCACACCTCTTTGTCCTATAGCGCGCTGTATCTCAACCTGCAGTACACATACCCCAGGGGGTACACAGAAATGTTCAGGAGGGGACCAAAAGAGTGTGTCTGTGTGCTTTTAAGTTCTACAAGGCCTGTGGCCTACTTATTTTGGTAACATTTATAATTGATAACCCACTTGCTAGGGGGTACTTGGCATAAACAGGTTGAGAATCATGGCTAGCCAGGGGACTCAAAACAAATTTATTTTATAGAGTTATTATTATTAAGACTATGACTATGTATTGTTCTATGTACTATGGGTGTATCTGTAATAAAAACAAGTGAGTCAGCCACCACAAGTCGCATTGCACATTTTGTTCCCCATTTTTATTAGATTTAGCAAAGATCGGGGGATGGCATTACTGCATTCTGTCATTTCTTTACGAATATAAATACTTTATTGACCGCCAAGTAAGTACAGGATACATACAAGGAATACTTCTTGGAAGGGAGGTACCCTGTTAGAGCTATAAACTTTAATATATAAACATTAGTTAAAACAACAAAAAAAATTTGACAAATTTTACATATATTATACATATTTAACATATTTACATATGATATTGGTGGTAAAATCAGTGACATGGTAAGGACAGTAAGTTTGCAGCAGATTGTTCAATGGTGATTATTTAGAACCATAACGGCTAGAGGAAAAAAAACTATTTTTGTACCTGGTGGTTCTTGTCGAAAGTGCCAGGTACCTGCGGCCAGAGGGCAAGAGTTTGAAAAAAGAATGTCCTGGGTGTGTTGGGTCCTCAGTTATTTTTTTGCCTTTGAGCAGATCCTTTCCTTGAATTGTTCCTCAAAGATGGTAAGGGGCATCCAATGATCCGCTCGGCAGTCCTAGTGATCCTCCTCAGCCTGTTCTTGTCCTTGGCTGTGATCCCGTAATACCAGACTGTGAAGGAGGAGGTCAGAAGTGACCCTATGGCACCATTGTAAAAGGTTTTTGGGATCTTTTTAGACACACCGTATCTTGCTAGTTGTCTCAAGAATAGTCTCTGTTGTGCCTTCTTCAAGATGACGGTGGCTTGCCTGCTCCACTTCAAATCCTGCGTGATCACGGTGCCGAGAAATGTTGTGCTGGTAGCGATATTGACCTCTCCATTACCAATGGAAATGGGCCGATGTGTTATGTGGGAGCGTCTGAAGTCAATAATGAGTTCAACCGTTTTCGGGATGTTCAAGATAAGGTTGTATAACCAATTATTGTTGGCTCAGTGGTGGCAGCCAAGTCTCATACCCAGGGTCCTCCTAGCCATCCCAAATTCATAAAGAGGGGCCTTGGACAGCAAAATAAAAAAAAATAAGCTGGAAGCTAACAAGGTCTAGGCACAAGTGGTGTTTGTGCATCGAACCAGGTGGCAATTCATTGGGCAGGTAAAGTTTGTATAGGTAAACTTGATAGTATGAGCTTTAATTCCATGTTTGTTTATGTAAGGGGGGTTTATTGTTTTGCAGTAATCTAAAACATAATACACATTTTTTCAATAAGGTATTGATATTTGTTTTTGGATTTTAGAAATATCAGTTTGGGGTATGTAGAAAAAATGCATGAGTAAGGAAACAAGCTGCTCACCTGATGCCTGTCTCATGTGCCTCTCATCCATTTCCTGAAGGTAGAAATTGTAGCTGGGCTCCGAAGTTTTAAATGCATTCTTCCAGAACCACACAAAAAAAAATTGTCTCTTGGTGCTCTCAGAATGGACCCCTATACCAGTTCATACTCCATTACCCGCACCACCAACGGGCATGGTGGTGCAGATCACAGCAGCCATTGAGCCCTGGAATTATAAGCCCCTAAGCTTGGTTCGCTGGGTCGGTAATGGTTTCAGAGGAGAACCCCATGCATTTTTTTACATATTTGGTGGGAAAATTATTTTAAATGTAATCCTGCCCGAACATGTTTAATTTTTTTTCTTTATATGCATGAGGTCCCCCCATAAGGAAACCAATCATAGGGCTTGTAATTCAAGGGCTACCCAGCGGGTACCCTGAACATTATAAGCCCATATGCCCTATAGCACAGGTCTAGTGCTCAGCACTGGCCCAATCTATGGGTTGGGGGCTCAAGAGGAGGGGCATTTGTAGGGACCCTATGACATACTGTATGACATCACAAAATGGGAGAGGCCCAGAGGGGGTGGCACAAGAAAATCCTCTCTTGGCTTTTCCCTTTCTGTGACATCAGCAATGACGTCAGGGAGATTCCATGGAGGCCACTTTTCCAAGTATAAATATCGGCTCTCCTGGCACTCACTTCCCTCGATTGGGAGGATGAAAGAAGGGGGGACCTATGTTCCCCCATTCTTCGAAAGGGCTCTGATGACCAGCCCCACCACATCTACATGCTTGATGGGGCCTGGAAGAGCCTCAAAGAAGACGGCGCAGGACAAAGACGGTCTGCCGACCCAAGGAAGAAGGTGCCTGGCAGTGAACAGAAGATAGAAGTCGGTGGTGGGTGATTATAAGTTAAATTAAGAATTGTAAATATATTTAATAATAATAAATATATTTAGATATAGGGGTCCAGGGGACCCCTATACCAGTTCACCATGGCCAGGAGCCGGCATGGCACCTGTCAGGCTCAGCTGGTGCCATGCCAGTAAAAACATGCCCACACCCCCCATTTGTGGGAACATCAGGGGTGCAGAATAACCCATTGATGTGAGCCCATACCAAAGGGCATAAGGACTTATAACTTGCCGGAAAAGGGGCTGCCAATAGTGCATCCCATAAGCCCTGGGATACAAGGCCTTATGCTGCACTTATTTGTAAAAAACAAAATACAAAGCCAAGAAAAAATAAAATGAGCCGCATTATCAATTTCTCTGCTTAAGTGGCATTCTTTCAAACAAAGAAAAGTATTTTCATGTAATCCCCCTGCCCTGCTTCAGCGCTAGGTAAAGGTGGCGGGGCAGGGGGGCTGGGAAAATGGCCATTCTTGGTGAAATTGCCCTTTAAGGTAATTGGAAAATGGAAAGTGGTACTAGATGAAAAAAGTTTGGGGACTCCTGTGCTAGATTTTATTTTGCCTCCATAAATGTCAGCTGAGCAATCTTTGTTCACAAGTCTCAGTCAGGCAGCTGAAGGTTTATTGGTCCTGTCAAGGATGGGCAAGGCATGTAATTTATATTTGTGAGATTCTTTGCCTCGGGTCTCTGCAAAGCACACCCCTTTATTTGAATTTATTCACTGTTGTCAGTAGTGAAAATATTATCTTAACTAGTTGCAGAAAAAAAAGACAACACAAATGCTGTGCATTTAATGCACGGAGGAAAGTGATCCCTCTGAGAAAAAAGGTGGAATATTTCTTAAAAAGCCCCCTGGGCAACCGCCTGTTAGAAAGCTATCTGAAAGGACCTGACTAGATGAGATTTTGTTTTTCTTTTAAGATAGAGAATGGTTTCAATGGCAAAATGTGTGAGAACTAATCTGGAGCACTCCCGAGTATTTTTGTTTTCATTCACAGTGACATCATTTAGTTAAAAGGAAACTAGAACTAACTTTATGACACCAACATTTAGTGCCTGAATTAAAAGGTGTCTTCACTATTTAGCACCGATGGTTTGATCACTGCATCATTCTATGCTATTACAATTTGCAACTTGTGCAACAGTAAGCGCCAAGTAGAATGCTTCATACTATTAATTTATGAACACCTTCACAGTGCAGTGCGGTGCTGTTGTACAAGCTATGTCAGTCATAAGTGGTGCTGAAGCTACCATTAAAACGGACCTTTAGCATCATTTAATGAAAATCCCAAACCCTTAAAAAACTATTACCCACCATCTAAAATTAATATATATTACGTTTTTAGTCTCTTACATATTATTATTTCCCCCAGTGGGCTGAAACTCTGTTCTGGACACTCGGATATGGCACTGCCATCTTGCCTCACAAGCATTACATACTGAGGACAGAAGGGGGGGGGACTGCAGGGTCGGGTTATTGCTTTGCTTTGCACAGACAGAGCAGAGCTGAGGTCAGGAAAAGGACAGCAATCCCAGAATGCAATGGCACAATCAGAAGATATTCTGCAGATATTAAGAGAATTTGAGCTGATCTCTGGGCTACAGGTGAATACTGCCAAATCATGGGCATTGAATATAAATATCCCAGCTAATCAATGGTCCCAACTCCAATCAGGGAAAGGGGAGGGATTAAATATTTAGGAGTTAATTTAACTAATGGGTATGAGTCCCTGATCGATGCTAACTACTTCCCCCACCATCATAAGCTCTTAGCTTTATAAGGGAAATGGAAAGATTATGGCCTATCCTGGCCGGGCAGAATAGCTGACATTAAAGTGGACCAACACCTGGGATTTTCACTATCCTGGGTTTTGGTCCACTTCCGCGGGGCACTCCGATCGGTAAGGTAAGGTGAATGGGGCGTCCTGGGGGGTTTCACACAGCGGGGCATCCCGATGTTGGATGCCCCGCAGGGAGGGATCAGATTCCAGGGCCGTTCCTTCAGGGTGTTGGTCCACTTTAAAATGACTTTATTACCTACGTTTCTTGATATAGCGAGAACACTTTCCGGTTTAGATTCCCTTGCAATACCTAAAGCAGCTTCAAGATAAGATACTGGATTTTATATGGGAGCAAAAACGTCCAAGAATTGCAAAGAGCATTATACTTAAACCAAGGAGGTTTAGAGGTTCCTCACTTGAGGAAATATTATCAAGCTGCCCAACTTGCCCAAATGCCTGCATACCATACAACTAAAGACTTGCCATCCTGGGTTCAAATAGAGACTGAATTGTGCTCTTCGGTATCAGTTGATAACCTACCTTGGATAACCCCTAAAGCAAGAAAAGCATTGGGTAACCCTCTAATAGCCCATACACAGAGAGTGTGGGATGATCTGAAGTTTTCCGGGGGCTTCACCTCTCCACACATGCCATTACTAAAACTATGGAAGAATCCTATGTTCCCCCCAGCTTTTATGGACCCTGGCAGGTTCAGCTCCTGGAAGAGTGCAGGGATCTTGTACCTTGGGGATTGTCTCCAAGACTCTAAGGTGGCTACCTTCCAGCAGTTGAAAGACAAATATCACTTACAGTCCAGAGACCTGTTCGGGTATCTGCAAGTGGCCCATTTTATCGAAACAATAGTGAAAGAGATGGATGACCTAATCTGACTTACTCCATTCGAAAGGCGCTGCAGACAGGATCCAAGGGGGAAAGGGGCAATTTCTGAAATTTATAACCAGCTATGTGAGTCCTCTGGTGGGCTGGTCCTTCTGTATAGGCAAAAATGGGAACAGGAATTTAATGAGGTGAAGGATCTGCGAGAGTGGCAGAGTATGTGGAGAGCCTCCTTTGGCTCAACATCATCAGCCATGTTGGTGGAAAGAAACATCAAGCTGGTCTTGCGTTGGTATTTAGTTCCTGATCAAATGAAACACTTTGCAAGAGACCACCAGTGACTTTGATTCAGAAGTTGCTCGGAAGCAGGGTCTTACAGGCATATATGGTGGGACTGTGATAAATCAAAATTATTTTGGGGAAAAGTGTTTGAAGTGCTTAGCAAAGTCTTGGGTCGGTTTTAGGGGACCCATGGGTTGCTTTACTTAACAATCCCATTGAGAGTAGTTCAAAGAAGCAGAAGCTCCTGGCTTATCATATTCTGACAGGAGTTAAACAGGTTTTTGCGGAATCCTGGAGAACCCCCAATCTGAATTTTAAGACGTGTATCAACAAAGTGAACTTTATAATGTCTATGGAGAAGCTGTCTGCGATCCATAATGGGGATTTAGAAGGATTTCGAGAAATGTGGGCTCCATGGATTCGGGAATATGGGCCTGCGGACTTCGATGAAAGTCTGCTAACGGTCTAACAATAGAGCATAGTAGTCTCTTTTTATCTTGCGTATGTGTATTTTTCCCTCTCCCTTCTCCTCTTCTCCCTCTCCCCTTTCCTATACCCTTGTTCCACCCCCTACCCTTCCCTCCACCCGTTTGCTTCCTTAAAAAACTCCAGTTTAGGGTGCGGAACTTGAACATAGGTCCCTTGGCCTTAGCTCGGAATTTCACAGTGAGAACCACGAAGGATACAGCTCAGATGCAAGCATATGTCCGACAACTCTGCGTTGTAACCTAAGTGTCAATATGTCTTAGTTACTTTGAGTTAATCGCCGCCTGAAGGCTGCAGCTGCCCTCTGAACATTATGTATAACTTGATGTCCTCTAAAATCTTTCAATAAAAATCTATTGAAGCAGAAGACACTTCCTGTTTGCAGGCAGCCTGAGACTCCATGAGCCACCATATCGGATGTTTAAAGGCTCAGAAAATGCAGTAGATGCAGATAGGATGATTTGTATTGTGGACAATCTGTATGTACAGGGTGGGGGAAATATATAAGATATGCTCTTATTCAGGGTAAAGGTCCTGCACAATGACAGGAAAAGTATCGCAGTGTTTTGTAATGAAAAAAGGTTGAAAAAAATGCAATGTTTGGGCCCCCAAAACCTATATTTGATTTGAACTTTACCCCAAGGCAACAACACTGGGCCCAGGCACAATATAGGCTGTGGCTCAGTTCAAAAAAGGCACCTGCCATCCCTTTTAGGTTATGGCTGGGTCTATCATTTTAACTTTTGTTAGTCCCAAGGAAACCAGGCCACACTCCCAAGGCAGACCCCCCCCCCCCACCAACACTGGCCACTTGGCTATGTTTCAAAGCTGGACCCTTCAGGATAAATGCACCCCACCCTCCCCAGGCAACGGGGGTGCAGAAGAGAACTGAATTGAGAAAGCCAGCAAAACATCTTTAAACATCTAGACATCTGACAAATGCACATCAGAATAATTAACTCAGAAAGCCTGTCAGATGAAATAGTGAAATATATGAAATATTATATACTGCTAAATGGCGGCTAGTCAAATTACTGCAATGCCTTATCAGGTTATAGTGAATGAGGGTTGCAGCAGCCATAAGTGCTTTCTAATGCAAGCACTTGAATTTGATAGGCTGTTACATTATATCAAGAATTTAGCCTCCAGTCACAATAGTACCTGTAACAGAAGGATCTTCTATACATAGTGCTTTCAAAACATGAAATAAAAATAATATAACTAATATTGCTAAAGCTAAAGGTTTTTCTTTGCCTGTACACTATTAGACTGACAGTATAATCTCCAGCAGCACAACCTAGCCTCACCTTTTTGGCCCCCAGGCTATGATGTAATTGTACAGTAATAACCGCTTCTGTTTTGAAGAGGTAGCGGCTGCCAAGTTACAGTGCACACAGGCGAGCAGATGTTTTCGCTTCCCTGAAAATGGCGGCTCCTACATTCACCAAATACTTTACATTTTATACCTTTCATTTTAAGCACTTTAGGAATCTGCTGCATATTTCTGCTGACTTATCATTTTGTTTCTGTCACATTGGGAGGCTGGTTTCACACACTCCGAGTGCTGTGGATGCTCTGGAAACGTTAGAACTACATGTGAAAGCGCTCATAGATTACTAGGGGCAGCTTTTCACAGGCTGTTGCGCATCTGCGTTGGTGTGAAACCAGCCATCACCGTAGTGATGTTCTACAATTTTTTACTTTTTTTAACATTAAAGCTTGTAAGGCAGGTTTCACACTAGCGCGGATCTAGAGAGCTTGCGCTTTCATACGAGAACCCTGCAGCCGCCTTTGAAAAGCTGAACATAGTAATCTATAAGGGCTTTCACATGTAGTTTGGGCATTTGTAGAGCGCTCTGAGTAAAGTCCTCCCAGCGGCGTCCTAATGGCGCAGCGTTAATGATCTCCCTCTATGTGAGTGGAGAGCGCTAGCGCTGAACGCCCTCCACATACTGACACCAGCAATTGCAGGGCACTCACCCTGATGTGAAACCAGCCTAAGTGAATGAATTATTTGACAAATAGAGCTTAGCTAAAAGAATGAATCATTGATTTGCCTTTTTAATTTAAAATGATCACCGTGCAAAATAAAAATAATGGATCTTTAAAACCAAGCTTGTATAAAAGGCAGAATATTCCATTGGACATTTCAATTGCCCGGGTCCACTGCTGCGTGGTTTGCTCTAGTGTATAGGAGACCAGCATGAGTAGCTTCCATATTAATTACACCGCAGGTCTATTTTAACCAGAAGATTGGGACTTTGACCAAGGATTGATCTCACCCCTAGCCTTTATGATAACTTATGAATGGTGGATGACATTTTACATAAGTATGAAAGATTTACTAGAGCTAAGTAAATGCAAACATAGGGATGGATGTTCCAAAATAAGTGGATATCCTCTTTAGTTCTCTGTAATTTCCTTACTATAATAATTAAAGGACCAAAGCTCTGATTTACTACATAAAGGGTCCTTACGTCACAAAATAGTAGTGTTAGATAATTGTACACATTCACACTCACATCTGTTTTGCTACTGTTAGTATCAAAACAATTTACTTGTTTTACTTTGTGGATCCTTTTTCTATTAGATTTCTATTAGATCATGCACAGAATCCTGTAACTGTCATCCTGAGCACCAGTTGATTTGAATCCACTCCGACAACTGGTGGAAATCCATTTTGAAATGTTCAATTCTTTTAATTTAAATTAAAATTTAAAACTCTTTCTGCAACTGTCCTGGACACAGTTGGCTCCTATAGCTGTACTTGTACTTCCCTGCCTGGACCTACAGTCTGCCTCCCACTTCCCTCTTATGCACATTAAGGATTTAAGGAGTTGATTCATTACTGCATTATACATTTTCTACTGGAGGGACTTTTTGTTCATTTGTTCTTGATATACTTCACTGATACAGATATAGATATTTAAAAAGATTTTGCTCAGATAGTACTCTTTCTACGTATACTTTGGTCCTTATTTATGAAGGAATAGCGACAGGTAGCGACTGGTGAGCGGCCGGTAATGACAGGCCCCGCCACGAGAACGCCGGCTCCCCACCACAATCACACATTTATCAAGCCAATCCTGCTTAGCGACTGAGATAGCGCCATATAGCCACTCATTCATCATTATTTCAGCCTCAACCCACAGCGCCAGTGTCGGACCTTGAATAGCGACAGGTATGACCTCTCGCTACCTGGCGCTCTCCAATGCATTTCAATTGAACAATCTTTAAATATTAATAATTCATTGTTATGAATTGTTTTTTTTTTTTTTTAAATGTGAAAAATTCTGTGACCACTTCTGCCATTTTAGATAAAAATAAAAAAAAAATGTACAGAATTGATATTACAGGTCTGATATTAATGTATTCATATTACAAAATTATTTCAAAAACTTGTTTTTTTTTGTTTCCAAAAATATGGTTGTTTGGGGGTTAAAAAACTACTTTTAACCCATCGCCTCCAGCGCTCTGGGGTTTAAACATGCATTTTACAGCGCAAGAATTTTTTGAGCGTGATTTTTTAATGAATATGGTGGGAGCCAGTCGCTATCATGCGCTCCCATACAGCGCGGAACCTGTCAAATAGCGACTCCTCACCCAATATTCAACATTACCGCAAACCGTCTGAGTCGCTATCAACTACCGAGCAACGGCCAAGCACAGCGACTACTAGCGGGCGCTCTGAAAATGCCGCTACAGTCGCTCAACTGTCGCTACCTGCCGTTATAAATGAATCGGCCTCTTAATTGTACTTAGCTTATGTGTATAGCTTATTAATGAAATCTTAGTTTTCTCGCCTTTTCTCTCCCACCCTTCATTTCCTTCTCTCCTACCTTTTCTAGAAACAATAGCTATACCAAAGTCTGTGTTGGTAGTTTGAGCGACAAGAATTGGGAGTAGGCGCACTTGTGATGGCTTGGTCAGCCTTCAGTCTAGTGTGTGCTTTTCTATTGATTACACTAACTCACCTAATTCAATGGCTATGCTTGGAGATTGTTAGGATGGTTTTGGTCGCTCCAGACAGGCTTAGAACTACATGGTTACCTAGACATGGGGAATCTGGCGTCGAACAATGGTGCCTTCTGATTACACCAGATCTTCAGTCTCAGTGTCTTTTACTACATCCCATTTTCCAGCCTTTGAGGTTGGTCTCATGGAGAACTAAATTATTTCTGGTGGCGATGTGCACATTGTACACATGTAAAGTTTTCAGCTCTATCCTTTCTTTTGCAGATGTCATCTAATTACTCTATGAAGACCTTCTTACCACCTTCTTACCATCTGCCCACTGTTTAAGACATCATTATCAAATTTGATTCAGAAGGTGGCATTTTCTTTGATTGCTAAATCCTAAGTGAAGCAGAATTTGTTACCTTATCCATAAGTGCACCCTTTCTGAATATCCATGTCCAAACTCAAGGGTTTTCAAATTAGGATTTATTTCACTTGCTGGTTATAGTCTAGTCAGGGCAGAACAAAGCTATTTACATAGGATAAAAGAGGTCCAAAATACTGGTTTATTCTATATGCACAGTTAGTAAGTGGATTATGCTAGTGATTACTGATGCTTACTCTGAAAAGAGTGAGAAGCCCTTTATGAACATTGGAATATTGAAATGTATATATATGTATATATATATATATATATATATATATATATATATATAGTGTTCTAGAGTTACAGGTCTGATTGATATTACAGGTCTGATATTAATGTATTCATATTGCAAAATTATTTTTAAATTTTTTTTGGGGGGGGGTTTTTTTGGTTTCCAAAAATATGGTTGTTTGGGGGTTAAAAAACTACTTTTAACCCACCGCCTCCAGCGCTCTGGGGTTTAAACATGCATTTTACAGCGCAAGAATTTTTTGAGCGTGATTTTTTTAATGAATCTGGTGGGAGCCAGTCGCTATCATGCGCTCCCATACAGCGCGGAACCTGTCAAATAGCGACTCCTCACCCAATATTCAACATTTCGGCAAACCGACTGAGTCGCTATCAACTACCGAACAATGGCCAAGCACAGCGACTACTAGCGGGCGCTCTGAAAATGCCGCTACAGTCACTCAACTGTCGCTACCTGGCGCTATTAATGAATCGGCCTCTTAATTATACTTAGCTTATGTGTATAGCTTATTAATGAAATCTTAGTTTTCTAGCCTTTTCTCTCTCACCCTTCATTTCCTTCTCTCCTACCTTTTCCTTTATCCTTTTTTAGCTTTTATTTATGTTTTTTCATATACAGTATGCATTGTTCTTAGAATTTTTATATTTATCGAATTATGTTCGTATTATATGTTTCATTGTTATGTCCTAAGTTGTGTTTTTTTCTTTGCTTTTGCCTATATATATATATATATATATATATATATGCAACTGTTTTGCAACACTATTTTCTGCTGCCACATTTCTTCACCAAGGGTATCCTGAAGAAGCTGAGTATGAAGCACAAACATTGATTTACAGTTTTACACTGCGGGCATCCCAAATTGAAATACCCCCTAGGGATCCAGAACTTTAACACAAAATTTGAAGGTTCAAAGTCTGATAAGATAACAACCTGGTTCCCAGTCTTGGATGTAGTCACAATGCCACCATGTCTAATAATTCTTTGGCTCCGGGTACCTCACAGCCAAAAAGATTAAGGGCCTTATTTAACAAACTATAGCGCCACATAGCAGCAGGTGTTTTTCTGCAGTGCCACCAGCAAGCAATATTTATGCAAAAAAAAAAAGTTTTGCGCCACACATAGCGCCATGTAGTGTTCCATGTATCAAGAGCACCAAGTGGGTAGTGCCGGCACTGTGTTCCCCACAGCGCCACATCACATGAAACACTGAGTGTCGTTCTCCCATAGACTTCAATTAGCCATTCCAGTTATGTTATTTTTGGGGACTCCTGGTTAGGGTTTTATATTTTTTTATGTGCTCGATCAAGTGACATGGGATCCCTGGCCTGTTCAGAATAGTTTTTTCTTCAGTTATTGTACTTAGGTTAACCGCAGAAAATGTGTGTGCCCATTCCTGCCAATCATGGGTTATTTCATTTGTGTGTCCTTGATGTCGTTCCATGTGTTTTCGCTTGGTCATTGTGCTGCCATCCCGACTGTTCTTTTACATGTTCAATTTGATTGATTTCTGGCGCTCCCCACCAGCGCTACCTAATGCTAGCTCCACTGGAAAAAAACAAACGGGGGGCACAGCATCAGTGCCAAATGCTAGCAGTGCCATCTGCCTGTGGTGGGTGTTGCGCCAAAGGCGCTAGCAGCATCTCTCGGCAGACACTCAAGGTGCTAGTAATAAATTGGGCTCCCTGGTTTTCTCTCCCATATATTGGCATAAATCTCTTTAATCAGTCTTTTCCGTACTTCGAAAGTAAAAACTTTTCATGTTCACCATCTCAAAAAAAAATATATATATGTCCACAGTGCTACCCCAAATCAAAATCACATCATCTATAAATCTTCTCCAAAGTAAAAGAAAGTTGTTTTTCTTTTTGCCGTTGTGCCAGACTGGGTTGTCCAGTGACATTCGGTCTATGACATCGCATTCACTTACATCAGTCATTCAGGCAGCACCACAAGAAAGAAGGAAGTTGAGATAGCTGTGCTCATTCTGTGCTGGGCAGAGATTCATGTGCAAGATGTTTCAGTAGTTCATATTGCAGGACTTGAAAAGATGGATGTATGTTTTCTTGGCAAACAGCAGAAATCTGCCATGAAGAGTGGGGCTGAATCAGGCAGTTTTTAACTGTTTGCTAGTGCTTAGAGATTCCGAAAGTGTAACCGATTGCATCCAGAAAAAATAGCTATACCAAAGTCTGTGTTGGTAGTTTGAGCGACAAGAATTGGGAGTAGGCGCACTTGTGATGGCTTGGTCAGCCTTCAGTCTAGTGTGTGCTTTTCTATTGATTACACTAACTCACCTAATTCAATGGCTATGCTTGGAGATTGTTAGGATGGTTTTGGTCGCTCCAGACAGGCTTAGAACTACATGGTTACCTAGACATGGGGAATCTGGCGTCGAACAATGGTGCCTTCTGATTTCACCAGATCTTCAGTCTCAGTGTCTTTTACTACATCCCATTTTCCAGCCTTTGAGGTTGGTCTCATGGAGAACTAAATTATTTCTGGTGGCGATGTGCACATTGTACACATGTAAAGTTTTCAGCTCTATCCTTTCTTTTGCAGATGTCATCTAATTACTCTATGAAGACCTTCTTACCACCTTCTCACCATCTGCCCACTGTTTAAGACATCATTATCAAATTTGATTCAGAAGGTGGCATTTTCTTTGATTGCTAAATCCTAACTGAAGCAGAATTTGTTACCTTATCCATAAGTGCACCCGTTTTGAATATCCATGTCCAAACTCAAGGGTTTTCAAATTAGGATTTATTTCACTTGCTGGTTATAGTCTAGTCAGGGCAGAACAAAGTTATTTACATAGGATAAAAGAGGTCCAAAATACTGGTTTATTCTATATGCACACTTAGTTAGTGGATTATACTAGTGATTAATGATGCTTACTCTGAAAAGAGTGAGAAGCCCTTTATGAACATTGGAATATTGAAATGTATATATATATATATATATATATATATATATATATATATATTTATAGTGTTCTAGAGTTACATTTCTCTAGCTCTAAGGCTATATTTATTTCTCCTCCCTTACTGTTTGAAATGAACTGGCCACTGTTGCTAAAGGTAGGATTGGTTTACCCAGTGGAGAATCAACTTTTTTGACCAGGTACAAGATTCTGGAGGCGGGATATATCAGATGTCACATGACATCATATGTCATGAATAAGGAATAATTGCACAACTCCACATACGCAGAAAAGCCTTTGCATTACAGTAAGTATTACAATCTCTTTTTTGTCAACAGACAATTACAGCTAGCAAATAGACACTGTGTTAGAACTTGAGTGATGACATAATAAAACATTTCATGAAAGACATTTGGCAATGTTAATCAGTATTGTTTAAAATGTAACTATTCTTTGTCAACAAATCTGTTTACCGAGTAACTCCTCTGTCTGCAATTTCTGTAATACCTTTTTTAAAATAGAATATGGAATTGCTTTGAAATCTAGATCTAAGATTCTCAACTCAGAACGAGTCATCAGCTACAAAATTATGGTAGCCAAAAAATAAACATAACGTCATTGTTGCCTGTAGCATGTAATATGAAATGTGTCACATGCGTAACAAATATAATCCACTGCACTGCTAACAGGATTAAGCCCTTATTATAACAAAACGCTCTTGATTTGGGTTGCACACCATTTGCGGTAAATATGATGTGGGAGGTATGAAGGATAATATAAGCTTTGTTCTTTGAGAATAATAGAATACACCTTCAGCTACAGCAAATAACAGCGAAAAACAGTGTCTAATCTGGACTCATGTTTGTTCTAATATTTATGATCTAATATTTATTCGTCATGACCATACTTGACCACCCATGTAAAAAAACAAAACGAATACTTACCTCTTGTCCCCCAAAGCCGATTTGTCTCTTCACCTAGGGGGCATCCAAATTCCCCCCTGGGCTCTAAAACTTGAGGGGAGGGCCTGGAAGAGGCCCCCCAGCATCTGCTGTCCCTGCTGATATCTAGAAAAAAAAATATTTACTCACCAGCTGCCGCAATCCCTCTTGCCTGGTCTCCTCTTCCCCTAGGGGACCTCCAATCCCCCCCGGCTCTTCCGTGGCAAGGAGAACGCCCCAAAATAGGCCCACTCCCCACTTTCTCTGTAGTCGCTGCTAGCCCTACCTTTTGTGAGCGGGGCAGATAATGTCACCCGTGACATCATCTAGCACTTGTCTGAACACCTTCAGTAGTGCCGAATGATGGATAGGGTTGAAGGGGTAGGGAGCTGTGAAGGACTCCAAGGCCAGCAGACTAAGTGATCCTGAGGCATCCTGAATAGGATGCCCTACTGCTTGAACACCCTGTGATCAGCCACTGTAACTTAGCTCACCATTGCCCCCCATTCGGGATTGCCCTGCTATGTGAAACCCTCAAGATCGACAGTAACAGCTCACCTTTCTTCGGTCCAACTGTGTAGGCGCAGGCTCTCATACAATCAGAGCCATTTGTCATGCCTATGTAATTCGGCAAACAGCTCCGATATTTAGCAATTTCCCTAGGCTGGGATGGGTGTGTGTGTGCTGCTGCAGATGCAGCCATTTGTGCTCCCAGTTACAGCTTCAGAGCTGTTTGCCAAATGACATTTGCGCGGCAAACTTCGCATGCACTGTTGGACCAGGAAGAGGTTTTCGGGGTTTCACACAGCAGAGCATGCCAAATTGGGATTCCCCCAGGTCACAGAATAAATCCCAGGAAAGTCAAAATCACTGGTTTTGTTTCGCTTTAAGTACAGCCATGGCTTATCTCATTTCATGAGGTTATGCTTTTCTTTTAGATTGTTAATTATCGTTTCTTTCTGTTTCTAGCTTCTAAGACTAACTTTGTTTCAACATCATGTTTTTGTAGATCATAATTTCCTATTATTAGTGTCAATGTCTTTGGACATTTGTAAGATCTAATTAGTAAGTAAGCAGTTCATTAAATTTCCTGGAAACCATGGAAAAATAATATGTATTTATGAAATTCACAACAGATGTTACGTTTGCTTTAAATATATATGTGTGCAGATTTTGAGTATAGATAAAATGCATCCGTTTTCTTCTTGTTACACAAAATGATAAAAAAGAAAATATTGGGTAATTTTTTGTAGAGCCTGTCTGGCATTGATGCCCAAGAGGGTGAACTTTATAGTGCCTTGAATCTAAATATTTGTACTATCCCAGTTGAACCTTTCATACTGCCCAAGGGTGATCAGAGTATTGATCCAGCTCCCTGACCAAGATTCTAGGATCTGCTAGGAGAGCATGGCAAACAGAACACAGGCGGCAGCCTCTCCATTGGGGACACAAAGTACATCCTAATGTGTCACTAAAAAGGTAGATGTATTTGCCACTGGGGACACACTTAGCAATAAAACACCTCAAAAGAATTATAGACCCTTTAAATAGTAAGGGCCTACTTCCCCTGTTTAAAGTGGAAGACAAGCCCAAAATGACCATGTCATTTTAGGTGAGCTGAAGCGGAGCCCAGTCGAAGCAGGTGGAAAAATGGCAGAAACAAAGGGTCAACAAAGGGTCTAGTAGACCAGAAACGTGATGCTTTTTTTGGAAGGACAATGGGTGGAAGTTACTTGTTTTTAAAGCATACCTAGTAAAGGTTATGTTTTATTCATCGCCATTGCTTCAGCTGGATACCTCTTCAGTTCCAGAGGAACGGCACAATTTGAGAAGCACAGATCATCTCTGGAAGGTGGGGGGCATCAAAACAGTTTCGAAACATGGTGAAAGATTAGGTTCATGTTAAAGCACTTTAACTGTCCTATGCTGCTATTTTGAGGATTTTGTATAACCCGGAGAGCAGAAGGTAATGTAATAACAATTCCAAAGGATCTGAAAAGTGTTGACCAGGACAAAATATGGGGAGCAAGTGAACCACGGTTACATACACTTTGTTATGACACCAAGCAGGGTCAAATCTTGGCTGTGGAGTCACAGACAACTCAAAATGTACAACCTTTTAATGAAAGTAAGACTTCAGGCACAAGACTCCCCTGCTTAACTTCCACCCACTGCCTTACTCCCTTATCGCTCTCCTGCAGTCCCACTATGAGAAGCCAGACCAGCGTGGTCTATGTACAGAGGTCTCCCATTGAGAACAATGGGTCCTTCAGACACAGAAATTTCTGTGCATGGAGGCATTTATTATTCTCAATGAGAGACCTCTGTGCACAGATTTCACCAACCTGCTGGATAAGCATCTCATAGCATGGCTGCGAGGGAGCGATGGGCATGACAGGAGCGAGTGACAGGTAAGAAGGTGAGATCAAAAGAGCAAAGTGACGAAAACAGACAGCAGAAACAGAATGAGCAGTGCTGGATGAGCTGTGCGGAAAATATATATTTGCAGTTCACCAATGGGCTTAAACGATTTGTTTAGTAATGGGGATCAATAAGTTCACATTGCACAGTCTATGAAGAAATTTCAGAAGTTCACTCCCAGGCTTGCCCTTTATGGGGAGACCTGGGGCCATATTATAGGCAGGGTCTGAGCAGCTTGCACCCAAAGGCCTCCACCATTTGATATATCCAGAGAGCCTCCACCACTACTACCATAAATCTAGGAAATTCCTGCAGTGGCAGGATTTATACAAGTTGCCTGGTGAAACTGCTGATATCCACAGTCTACGGCAAGATGGCCGCCTTCATATCTGAGGACATAGCCAGTGTATGCCTTTGGAAGCATTGGTTTGGAGGCTACAGGAAGAAACAGGGCAGGGGGATATTATGACTGAACATTTACAGTATAGAGGCTCTCACCATACTGTTAGGGCGAGCGCTGCACGCCCGTCTCACAGCATTTCACCTACCTCCATGGCTGCATGCAGCCGTCATCCATCTTCCCTCAGGGCTGCTTCCAGCTGCCGCCCTTCCCCCAATGCTTCCTCCTTGCATGGTCAGGTGCGCACACGTCTCCGTCCACTAGAGGGCGAGCGCACAGGATCCCTGAGATTTAAAGGGCCTTTACAGCACTGATTGGTGTTTATGTCATCCAATCCTGCATGATCTTCCCCTATTTAAACAGGCACTTCCTTCCTTCAGTGCCCGGATCTTGGTCTCTCCATGCTTGTTGAAAGTCAGACATTCTTGGATTGCTCACCCGTGTACCGACCTCTGCCTGTCCCCGACTCTGAACCTTTGCTGCCTGCCCCGACCTCGGCTACTCACCTTTACCGCGAACCTGTGCTGCCAGCCCCGATCTCTGCCTGTACTTACTATGCCTTTTTGCCTGCCACTTGTGTACCTCACTGAACCTCGGCTGACTGTGGGACTGGGCCGCTGTTAGGGGGTAGCGACCTGGGGGTCACTCGCCGCACAAGACCAACCTGCCTTGTGGTGGGCTCTGGTGAATACCGGTGGCCTCTTAGACTCCGCTCCCCTGACACGGTACCCGCCATCGGTTCCACAGTTAAAGCGGATCCACACCCGAGTCCGCTCCACCCGGTCCGTGACAGTAAGATCCGGCCATGGATCCCGCTGAGGTACCGCTGCCGGATGCCACTGAATTGCCTGCTATAGTGGCTATGCAGTCCCGCCAGATTAATCAACTCTCTGCCACGATGCAGCAATTTTTAACGATTCAGCAACAGCAAGTTCCATCACCGGCTCCAGCATTACCGCCACAGCCCCCGGTAACATCTTCTGCCAGAATCCGTCTCTCCTTGCCGGCTAAATATGATGGGGATGCCAAGTTATGCCGAGGGTTCCTTGCCCAATGTTCCCTGCACTTGGAGTTGTTGGCGGATCAATTTCCCACTGAACGAGCTAAGGTGGCCTTTGTCATCAGTTTGCTTTCTGGAAAGGCTTTGGCCTGGGCCACTCCCTTGTGGGATCACAATGACCCTGTCTCTTCCAGTATTAACACCTTTGTCTCAGAGTTTCGCCAGGTCTTTGAGGAACCTGCCCGGGCTTCATCTGCTGAATCGTCCCTTTTGAACTTGGTCCAGGGCGAGTTGTCCGTTGGTGAATACGCCATTCGGTTCCGCACTCTTGCCTCCGAATTGTCTTGGAACAATGAGGCCTTGTGTGCCTGCTTCAAGAAAGGACTTTCTAGTAAAATTAAGGATGCTCTTGCGGCTCGTGACTTGCCTTCATCTCTCACTGAACTCATCCATCTGGCCACACGCATTGATGTGCGCTTTGCTGAGAGGCGTGAAGAATTCCGCCAAGAAAGAGACTCTCAGCGCCCTAGGAGGGCATCCCGTTTGGCTCCAGTATTTCAAAACCCTTTGTCTGCACATGTACCTCCCAGTGAGGAGGCCATGCAGGTCGATCGATTCCGTTTGACCCAATTGGAGAGAACTCGCAGAAGGAACGAGAACCTTTGTCTGTAATGCGGTGGTTCTGAGCATTTTTTGAAGGACTGTCCTATTCGCCCTCCATGTCAGGGAAACGGGCGCACCTAGTGGCGGTGGGAGAGGCGTCCCTGGGTGTATGTGCTTCCTCTCCACGGCTCACTGTTCCTGTTCAACTTTCCATCTCACCTTCCACCTCCCTGAATTTAACCGCCTTTTTGGACTCTGGTTCTGCAGGGAACTTTATAGAGGCTGCCTTGATCAATAAACATAATATCCCTGTGAATCGCCTTGCTACACCCTTATTTATCGCCTCAGTCAATGGTGATAGGCTGGACTGTACTGTGCGCTATCGCACCGTTCCCCTCCAATTAAAAATTGGACTCTTCCATCAAGAGAATGTTGAGTTCTACGTCCTCCCTAATTGCACCTCTCAGATTCTTCTAGGCCTTCCTTGGCTCCAACGTCATGATCCCACGCTTGACTGGATCACCGGTGATATCAAGACTTGGGGTGCAGCGTGCTTTAAGAGGTGCTTGAAGTCTGTTCCTGTTCGACCTATTCCTGCTTCAGCACCATTACCTGGCTTGCCTGAGATCTACCAGACCTATGCTGATGTATTCTGCAAGAAACAAGCGGAGGTACTTCCTCCTCATCGCCCCTACGATTGCCCTATAGACCTCCTACCGGGTACCACTCCTCCTCGTGGCCGAATTTACCCTCTCTCGGCTCCTGAGACTCAAGCCATGTCGGAGTATATTCGAGAAAATCTTCATAAAGGGTTCATACGGAAGTCTTCCTCTCCGGCAGGCGCAGGGTTCTTCTTTGTGGCGAAAAAAGATGGCTCTCTTCGCCCTTGTATTGATTACCGCAACCTCAATAAGATTACCGTTAAAAATCGATACCCTTTGCCCTTGATTGCCGAATTATTTGACCGGCTGCGTGGGGCCAGGGTCTTCACCAAGCTTGACCTGAGGGGAGCCTATAATTTGATACGTATACGCGAGGGCGATGAATGGAAGACCGCCTTCAATACCCATGATGGCCACTTTGAATATTTAGTGATGCCCTTTGGTCTCTGCAATGCACCCGCTGTATTCCAGGAATACGTAAATGACATTTTTCGGGACTTGCTTTACTCCTGTGTTGTATATTTGGATGATATACTCATCTTTTCATCTTATCTAGAAGAACATCACCGTCATGTCCGGCAAGTCCTGTCTCGTCTCCGTCAACACCATCTTTACGCCAAGCTGGAGAAGTGTCTATTTGATCAAACCGCCTTACCCTTTCTTGGATATATTGTCTCAGCTCGTGGCCTTCAGATGGACCCCAGCAAGTTGAAAGCAGTTCTGGATTGGCCCCGTCCTATTGGCCTGCGAGCTATTCAACGTTTTCTGGGCTTCGCCAATTACTATCGGCAGTTTATTCCTCACTTTTCCACTGTAGTGGCGCCTATTGTGACCCTCACAAAGAAGAGCGCCAATTCGAAGTCTTGGCCTCCTCAGGCGGAAGAGGCCTTCATTGCTCTAAAAAAGGCCTTCTCCTCTGCACCAGTGTTGTCTAGGCCAGATCCATCTCGGCCTTTCGCCCTAGAAGTAGATGCCTCCTCCATTGGAGCCAGAGAGGTGCTCACTCAAAAATCGTCTACTGGCAGACGAACTTGGTCCAGGGCGAGTTGTCCGTTGGTGAATACGCCATTCGGTTCCGCACTCTTGCCTCCGAATTGTCTTGGAACAATGAGGCCTTGTGTGCCTGCTTCAAGAAAGGACTTTCTAGTAAAATTAAGGATGCTCTTGCGGCTCGTGACTTGCCTTCATCTCTCACTGAACTCATCCATCTGGCCACACGCATTGATGTGCGCTTTGCTGAGAGGCGTGAAGAATTCCGCCAAGAAAGAGACTCTCAGCGCCCTAGGAGGGCATCCCGTTTGGCTCCAGTATTTCAAAACCCTTTGTCTGCACATGTACCTCCCAGTGAGGAGGCCATGCAGGTCGATCGATTCCGTTTGACCCAATTGGAGAGAACTCGCAGAAGGAACGAGAACCTTTGTCTGTAATGCGGTGGTTCTGAGCATTTTTTTAAGGACTGTCCTATTCGCCCTCCATGTCAGGGAAACGGGCGCACCTAGTGGCGGTGGGAGAGGCGTCCCTGGGTGTATGTGCTTCCTCTCCACGGCTCACTGTTCCTGTTCAACTTTCCATCTCACCTTCCACCTCCCTGAATTTAACCGCCTTTTTGGACTCTGGTTCTGCAGGGAACTTTATAGAGGCTGCCTTGATCAATAAACATAATATCCCTGTGAATCGCCTTGCTACACCCTTATTTATCGCCTCAGTCAATGGTGATAGGCTGGACTGTACTGTGCGCTATCGCACCGTTCCCCTCCAATTAAAAATTGGACTCTTCCATCAAGAGAATGTTGAGTTCTACGTCCTCCCTAATTGCACCTCTCAGATTCTTCTAGGCCTTCCTTGGCTCCAACGTCATGATCCCACGCTTGACTGGATCACCGGTGATATCAAGACTTGGGGTGCAGCGTGCTTTAAGAGGTGCTTGAAGTCTGTTCCTGTTCGACCTATTCCTGCTTCAGCACCATTACCTGGCTTGCCTGAGATCTACCAGACCTATGCTGATGTATTCTGCAAGAAACAAGCGGAGGTACTTCCTCCTCATCGCCCCTACGATTGCCCTATAGACCTCCTACCGGGTACCACTCCTCCTCGTGGCCGAATTTACCCTCTCTCGGCTCCTGAGACTCAAGCCATGTCGGAGTATATTCGAGAAAATCTTCATAAAGGGTTCATACGGAAGTCTTCCTCTCCGGCAGGCGCAGGGTTCTTCTTTGTGGCGAAAAAAGATGGCTCTCTTCGCCCTTGTATTGATTACCGCGGCCTCAATAAGATTACCGTTAAAAATCGATACCCTTTGCCCTTGATTGCCGAATTATTTGACCGGCTGCGTGGGGCCAGGGTCTTCACCAAGCTTGACCTGAGGGGAGCCTATAATTTGATACGTATACGCGAGGGCGATGAATGGAAGACCGCCTTCAATACCCATGATGGCCACTTTGAATATTTAGTGATGCCCTTTGGTCTCTGCAATGCACCCGCTGTATTCCAGGAATACGTAAATGACATTTTTCGGGACTTGCTTTACTCCTGTGTTGTATATTTGGATGATATACTCATCTTTTCATCTTATCTAGAAGAACATCACCGTCATGTCCGGCAAGTCCTGTCTCGTCTCCGTCAACACCATCTTTACGCCAAGCTGGAGAAGTGTCTATTTGATCAAACCGCCTTACCCTTTCTTGGATATATTGTCTCAGCTCGTGGCCTTCAGATGGACCCCAGCAAGTTGAAAGCAGTTCTGGATTGGCCCCGTCCTATTGGCCTGCGAGCTATTCAACGTTTTCTGGGCTTCGCCAATTACTATCGGCAGTTTATTCCTCACTTTTCCACTGTAGTGGCGCCTATTGTGACCCTCACAAAGAAGAGCGCCAATTCGAAGTCTTGGCCTCCTCAGGCGGAAGAGGCCTTCATTGCTCTAAAAAAGGCCTTCTCCTCTGCACCAGTGTTGTCTAGGCCAGATCCATCTCGGCCTTTCGCCCTAGAAGTAGATGCCTCCTCCATTGGAGCCAGAGAGGTGCTCACTCAAAAATCGTCTACTGGCAGAATTCTCACCTGCGGGTTCTTTTCGAAGACCTTTTCGCCAGCGGAGAGGAATTACTCCATCGGAGATCGGGAGTTACTCGCCATCAAGTTGGCGTTGGAGGAGTGGAGACACCTCTTAGAAGGTTCTGCCCATCAAGTATCCATCTATACTGATCACAAAAATCTATCTTATTTAGAAACTGCCCAGCGATTGAATCCACGACAAGCTCGTTGGTCGTTGTTTTTCGCTCGATTTGATTTTCAAATCTACTTCCGGCCAGCCGCTAAGAACATCAGGGCAGACGCCCTTTCTCGCTCCTCTGACATCTCTGGTGTTGAATCCACTCCACAACATATCATCCCGCCTGAACGCCTTGTCCACTCTGCCCCCGCTACTCTTGTACAAGCACCGCCGGGAAAGACCTTTGTGCCAGCCCGCCAACGTCGCAAAATATTAGAATGGGGGCATTCTTCCCATGTAGCCGGCCATGCCGGTATCAGGAAGTCTTGTTCTATCATTTCTCGATATTATTGGTGGCCTTCTTTTGAAAAGGATGTGACCGAATTCGTTCAGGCCTGTACCACCTGCGCTCGCGACAAAACCCCTCGCCAAAGACCTGCTGGCCTACTCCACCCACTTCCTATTCCGGATACCCCATGGACACACATTGCTATGGACTTTATTACCGACCTCCCTTCTTCGCATAGCAATACTGTAATTTGGGTGGTAGTGGATAGGTTTTCTAAGATGGCGCATTTTGTTCCTTTGCCCGGCCTCCCGTCAGCTCCTCTGTTGGCAAAATACTTCCTGAAGCATATCTTTCGACTTCATGGTCTACCTACACATATTGTGTCTGACAGAGGTGTGCAGTTTGTGTCCAAGTTCTGGAGAGCTCTTTGTAAACAAATGAAAATTAAACTGGACTTTTCCTCCGCTTATCATCCCCAGTCTAACGGCCAGGTGGAAAGAGTCAACCAGATTCTCGGGCATTATCTTCGCCATTTTGTTTCAGCGCCTCAAGACGATTGGGTCGATCTGTTGCCTTGGGCGGAATTCTCGTATAATTTTAAGGATTCTGAGTCCACAAGGAAATCCCCGTTTTTGGTGGTGTACGGTCGTCAACTCCTTCCGCCTTTGCCTTTATCCACGTCCTCCGGAGTGCCCGCCGTGGACAATCTCACACAGGATTTCTCCACCATCTGGCAAGAAACACAGCGTTCCCTTTGTCAAGCTTCCGCCCGCATGAAGGTTAGCGCTGATAAAAGGAGAAGAGCTCCGCCTGTTTATTCTCCAGGAGATAAGGTGTTTCTGTCGGCAAAATACATCCGCTTCAAAATTCCTAGCTACAAATTGGGCCCCCGTTACTTGGGGCCATACAAGATCAAACAACAGATCAATCCAGTTTGCTATAAGCTTCACCTACCGACTTCACTGCGAATTCCCAATTCTTTTCACGTCTCTCTGTTGAAGCCAGTTATTGTCAATCGATTCTCTCCTAAAACTTTGGTGCCTGCCCCAATCTCGGGCACCGAGGATTAGAGATGAGCGAGTAGTATTCGACCGAGCCGGTATTCGATCGAATACTACGCTGTTCATCATACTCGATTTCGATCGAGTACAGCGGCGATGGCGCACTCACAATTCGTTTCCCCTCCCACCTTCCCTGGCGCGTTTTTTACACCAATCACCATGCAGGGGGGGTGGGACAGGTCCTGGGAGGACGCTGGCATCGCGAGAACGGCGTCTACACGCATTGGCTGGAAAAACCATGTGACCTCGAATATACAAAACTCAGCACTTCCTCTTCGTCAGCATTAGCAGCTTGAACTTAGTGAGGGACAGACGCTCACAGCAGGGAAAGACAGGCTGTCGCTGGCAGGGCCCCAGAAGCTCGGAATATCGCATTTACCACCATCTATACCAGCTACCAGAAGACAAGAGAGTCATTAAGAGCCCTTATTAGGGCTACTACGCTGAACAGTATATAGCTCATATCCTATGTAGGCAGGCGGGGCCCCAGAAGGTCAGAATATCGCTTTTACCACCATATATACCAGCTACCAGAAGACAAGAGAGTCCTTAATCCCTTATTAGTGCTGCTATGCTGAACAGTATATAGCTCATATCCTATGTAGGCAGGCAGGGCCCCAGAAGCTCAGAATATCGCTTTTACCACCATATATACCAGCTACCAGAAGGCAAGAGAGTCATTAGGAGCCCTTATTAGGGCTACTACGCTGAACAGTATATAGCTCATATTCTATGTAGTCAGGCAGGGCCCCAGAAGCTCAGAATATCGCTTTTACCACCATATATACCAGCTACCAGAAGACAAGAGAGTCATTAAGAGCCCTTATTAGGGCTACTACGCTGAACAGTATATAGCTCATATCCTATGTAGGCAGGCAGGGCCCCAGAAGCTCAGAATATCGCTTTTACCACCATATATACCAGCTACCAGAAGACAAGAGAGTCCTTAATCCCTTATTAGTGTTGCTATGTTGAACAGTATATAGCTCATATCCTATGTAGGCAGGCAGGGCCCCAGAAGCTCAGAATATCGCTTTTACCACCATATATACCAGCTACCAGAAGACAAGAGAGTCATTAAGAGCCCTTATTAGGGCTACTACGCTGAACAGTATATAGCTCATATTCTATGTAGTCAGGCAGGGCCCCAGAAGCTCAGAATATCGCTTTTACCACCATATATACCAGCTACCAGAAGACAAGAGAGTCATTAAGAGCCCTTATTAGGGCTACTACGCTGAACAGTATATAGCTCATATCCTATGTAGGCAGGCAGGGCCCCAGAAGCTCAGAATATCGCTTTTACCACCATCTATACCAGCTACCAGAAGACAAGAGAGTCATTAAGAGCCCTTATTAGTGCTGCTATGCTGAACAGTATATAGCTCATATCCTATGTAGTCAGGCAGGGCCCCAGAAGCTCAGAATATCGCTTTTACCACCATATATACCAGCTACCAGAAGACAAGAGAGTCATTAAGAGCCCTTATTAGTGCTGCTATGCTGAACAGTATATAGCTCATATCCTATGTAGGCAGGCAGGGCCCCAGAAGCTCAGAATATCGCTTTTACCACCATATATACCAGCTACCAGAAGACAAGAGAGTCCTTAATCCCTTATTAGTGCTGCTATGTTGAACAGTATATAGCTCATATCCTATGTAGGCAGGCAGGGCCCCAGAAGCTCAGAATATCGCTTTTACCACCATATATACCAGCTACCAGAAGACAAGAGAGTCATTAAGAGCCCTTATTAGGGCTACTACGCTGAACAGTATATAGCTCATATTCTATGTAGTCAGGCAGGGCCCCAGAAGCTCAGAATATCGCTTTTACCACCATATATACCAGCTACCAGAAGACAAGAGAGTCATTAAGAGCCCTTATTAGGGCTACTATGCTGAACAGTATATAGCTCATATGTAGGCAGGCAGGGCCCCAGAAGCTCAGAATATCGCTTTTACCACCATATATACCAGCTACCAGAAGACAAGAGAGTCATTAAGAGCCCTTATTAGGGCTACTACGCTGAACAGTATATAGCTCATATCCTATGTAGGCAGGCAGGGCCCCAGAAGCTCAGAATATCGCTTTTACCACCATATGTACCAGCTACCAGAAGACAAGAGAGTCATTAAGAGCCCTTATTAGGGCTACTACGCTGAACAGTATATAGCTCATATCCTATGTAGGCAGGCAGGGCCCCAGAAGCTCAGAATATCGCTTTTACCACCATATATACCAGCTACCAGAAGACAAGAGAGTCATTAAGAGCCCTTATTAGGGCTACTACGCTGAACAGTATATAGCTCATATCCTATGTAATCAGGCAGGGCCCTAGAAGCTCAGAATCTCGCATTTACCACCATATATACCAGCTACCAGAAGACAAGAGAGTCCTTAATCCCTTATTAGTGCTGCTATGTTGAACAGTATATAGCTCATATCCTATGTAGGCAGGCAGGGCCCCAGAAGCTCAGAATATCGCTTTTACCACCATATATACCAGCTACCAGAAGACAAGAGAGTCATTAAGAGCCCTTATTAGGGCTACTACGCTGAACAGTATATAGCTCATATTCTATGTAGTCAGGCATGGCCCCAGAAGCTCAGAATATCGCTTTTACCACCATATATACCAGCTACCAGAAGACAAGAGAGTCATTAAGAGCCCTTATTAGGGCTACTACGCTGAACAGTATATAGCTCATATTCTATGTAGGCAGGCAGGGCCCCAGAAGCTCAGAATATCGCTTTTACCACCATATATACCAGCTACCAGAAGACAAGAGAGTCATTAAGAGCCCTTATTAGGGCTACTACGCTGAACAGTATATAGCTCATATCCTATGTAGGCAGGCAGGGCCCCAGAAGCTCAGAATATCGCTTTTACCACCATATATACCAGCTACCAGAAGACAAGAGAGTCATTAAGAGCCCTTATTAGGGCTACTACGCTGAACAGTATATAGCTCATATTCTATGTAGTCAGGCAGGGCCCCAGAAGCTCAGAATATCGCTTTTACCACCATATATACCAGCTACCAGAAGACAAGAGAGTCATTAAGAGCCCTTATTAGGGCTACTACGCTGAACAGTATATAGCTCATATCCTATGTAGGCAGGCAGGGCCCCAGAAGCTCAGAATATCGCTTTTACCACCATATATACCAGCTACCAGAAGACAAGAGAGTCATTAAGAGCCCTTATTAGTGCTGCTATGCTGAACAGTATATAGCTCATATCCTATGTAGTCAGGCAGGGCCCCAGAAGCTCAGAATATCGCTTTTACCTTAATCCTTAATCCCTTATTAGTGCTGCTATGTTGAACAGTATATAGCTCATATCCTATGTAGGCAGGCAGGGCCCCAGAAGCTCAGAATATCGCTTTTACCACCATATATACCAGCTACCAGAAGACAAGAGAGTCATTAAGAGCCCTTATTAGGGCTACTACGCTGAACAGTATATAGCTCATATCCTATGTAGGCAGGCAGGGCCCCAGAAGCTCAGAATATCGCTTTTACCACCATCTATACCAGCTACCAGAAGACAAGAGAGTCATTAAGAGCCCTTATTAGTGCTGCTATGCTGAACAGTATATAGCTCATATCCTATGTAGTCAGGCAGGGCCCCAGAAGCTCAGAATATCGCTTTTACCACCATATATACCAGCTACCAGAAGACAAGAGAGTCCTTAATCCCTTATTAGTGCTGCTATGTTGAACAGTATATAGCTCATATCCTATGTAGGCAGGCAGGGCCCCAGAAGCTCAGAATATCGCTTTTACCACCATATATACCAGCTACCAGAAGACAAGAGAGTCATTGAGAGCCCTTATTAGGGCTGCTATGTTTTAAAAATTGTGTGGAGGCCCAAGAGCTGAGACCTTTTAAAAATTGTGTGGAGGCCCAAGAGCTGAGACCTTTTAAAAATTGTGTGGAGGCCCAAGAGCTGAGACCTTTTAAAAATTGTGTGGAGTCCCAAGAGCTGAGACCTCTTAAAAATTGTGTGGAGGCCCAAGAGTTGAGACCTCTTAAAAATTGATTGTATTAAGCCCAAGAGGTGAGCCATAATTTTTTTCATTAATACAGCAATTCTACGGCGGTTAAGGAGGAGGAGGAGGAGGAGGAAATGGCACTTCATACAGATGGCACTTCACTCTTGGCTGCTTTCCACTGTTGTACAAGCAAAGTCCGGGTCAATCCACTTGCTGTTCATTTTGATTAGCGTCAGCCTGTCGGCACTGTCGGTTGACAGGCGGCTGCGCTTATCGGTTATAATGCCCCCGGCTGCGCTGAACACCCTTTCTGATAGCACGCTGGCGGCAGGGCAGGCAAGCACCTCCAAGGCGTACAGGGACAGTTCCAGCCACGTGTCCAACTTGGAGACCCAGTAAGTGTAGGTCGCCGAGGGATCGGGGAGGACAGGGGTGTGGTCTGCCAGGTAGTCCCGCAACATCCGCCGATACTTGTCCCTCCTGCTGATAGCGGGCCCCGCAGTGATGGAAGTTGCACGAGGGGGTGACATGAACGTGTCCCACACCTTGGAGAGTGTTCCCCTGGTGGCTGTGGGCCTGATCGATGTTGTCAGACTCTGGGAGACACTCTCCTCTCTGCCGCCAGCGATGCTGGGTGGGAAAATCTGCATCATGTTCTGCAAGAGTTCCCTCTGGTATTCCAGTAATCGATTCGTCCTCTCCTCTACCGGAATAAAAGAGGAGAAGTTATCTTTATACCGGGGGTCCAGGAGTGCGAAGACCCAGTATAGTTTGTTCTCCAATATCCGGACAACACGTATGTCCCGGGAAAAGCAGCCCAGCATGAAGTCAGCCATGTGTGCCAGACTCTGAGTAGGCATGACCTCACTGCCCCCGCCAGAAGGATCATTTTCCATTTCCTCCTCTTCCTCCTCCTCTCCGCCCCATCCGCGCTGAACCAATGGGACGCACACAGCCTGACTGCTACCCTCGCCGCCAGCATCCTCTTCCACAGCCACCTCCACGTTGTCCTCCTCCTCCTCATCCTCCTCCTCCTGCAACTGCCACCGAGCAGCAGACAAAAGTGTGGTCTGACTGTCTACCTGCGTTGCGTCTCCTCCTACCCCCGTCTCCTCTGTGTGCAATGCGTTCTCCCTTATTGCGATGAGCGATTCTTTAAGGACGCCTAGGAGCGGGATGGTTACGCTCACTATAGCGTCCTCGCTGCTGACCTTCTTAGTGGACTCCTCAAAGATACGCAATACATCGCATATGTCTGCCATCCATGGCCACTCGTGGTTGGCAAACTGAGGGAGCTGAGTTGGAGGCACGCGTGGATGCATCATCTGGTACTCCATCAATGCTTTCTGCTGCTCACACACCCTGGCCAACATGCAATAGGTGGAATTCCAGCGAGTGGGCAGGTCGCACAACAGCCGATGTTGAGGCAAATGGAGGCGTTGCTGGATTTTTTTTAAGCTAGCAGCAGCTACAGTTGACTTCCGAAAGTGAGCGCACAAGCGCCGCACTTTGACCAGTAGCTCTGCCAGGTTGGGGTAAGTCTTTAGAAACTTTTGTACTACCAAATTAAAAACGTGGGCCAGGCATGGTACGTGATTGAGTTCTGCAAGCTCCAGAGCCGCCACCAGGTTACGGCCGTTATCGCACACGACCATGCCTGGTCCTAGCTGCAGCGGCGACAGCCACATCTCTGTCTGCTGCAATAGGGCGTGCCTCACCTCTGCGGCGCTGTGCTTCCTGTCACCCAAGCTGATGAGCTTAAGCACCGCCTGCTGACGTCTCCCCGTGCCAGTGCTGCAACGCTTCCAGCTAGGGGCTGAGGGCGATGTTAAGGCAGAGGAGGAGGAGGAGGAGGAGGAGGAGGAGGAAGAGGAGGGGGGTCTATCAGAACCCGTGCTGGCAATCTTGGGCGGGGGTGGTATGTAGGCCGTCCCTGTTTGCGACCCCGTCCCCGCTTCCACAACATTCACCCAGTGTGCCGTCAAAGAGATGTAGCGTCCTTGGCCGCAAGCGCTTGTCCACGAGTCGGTGGTCAAGTGGACCTTTGCGCTGACTGCGTACCTCAGGGTCCGCCTGATGTTACGCGACACGTGCTGGTGCAGGGCGGGGACGCCACACCGGGAAAAATAGTGGCGGCTAGGGACGGAATAGCGAGGTGCGGCAGCCGCCATCAGGTCGCGGAAGGCCTGCGTCTCCACAAGCCTAAACGGCAACATCTCCAGGGCCAGCAGTTTGGAGATGAGGCAGGTTAAGGCTTGGGCTTGGGGGTGACTGGAGGCGTACTTCCGCCTGCGGTTGAACGCCTGAGAGATGGACAGTTGATGGGACGAGGAGATGGAAGGTGCAGACGAAGATGCGGGGGAAGGGGGGGCTGAAGGAGAAGGCCCCAAAGTAGCCGAGGCAGAGGCAGATGTGGAGGTGTCCTGGCTGGAGGTCTGGACCGCAGTGGCAGCACACAACAAAGGGGAAGAGGCAGTGGCAGCAAGACGGGGCGCAGGTTGTATTGCGTTTGCTCTCTCCCACTCAGCCCAGTGCTTGAATTCCAAGTGACGGCGCATGCCTGAGGTGGTCAGATTGCTCTTCTCAGAGCCCCTACTCAGTTTTGAGTGGCAGATTGCGCAAACCGCGCTCAGTTTGTCATCCGCGCAAACATTAAAAAATCTCCACACCACAGAAGTACGAGGCCTCGATGGGGGAGCTTCGCGCGACTGCCTGCTGCCGGGAAGAGCTTCGGCCCTGCTGGCTGTGGCCTGCCTTCTCTGTCTGGACTGTCCTCTGCCTCTGGACTGTCCTCTGCCTCTTGCTGCCTTATTCGGTGATGCGCAGACCGCATCTCCACTGCTTTCCCCGTTGGACATCACCCCTGTCCAAGTGGGGTCGGTCATTTCGTCGTCCACCACCTCCTCTTCCACTTCCTCTCTCTGCTCCTCCTCCTGCCCACTGGACATTCCAACAGCCTCCCTTGATGGCAACTGCGTCTCATCATCATCGCTCATGATAGCAGATGCTGGTTCCGGGTCCACATCACTAGCAGATGGCGGATACTCAAGTGTTTGGGCATCACTACAAACAAATTCCTCTGCTAGCTCCTGGGATTCTTGCAGCACATCTGGAAAAGGACCCGAAAAGAGGTCCTGGGAGGGGTCAAGGGTGGGCTGACTCTGTTGGCCAGGTTGGGAGGAAGGAGGGTCAGAGTGAGACTGTGTGGATGACTGGGTGGTGGACAAGTGACTGGAAGCGTTATTGGCCATCCATTGCACCACCTGTTCACGCTGCTCAGGCTTTAACAGAGGTGTACCCCGCCCCCCGCATAACTGTCCCATAAAGGCAGGGAAGCTGGATGAGCGTAATGCTGGCTGCCCCTCATCAGCACTCATTGTATCCCCACTGGCTTCAACGCGGTTTGTGCCCCAACCAGCATTTCCGCGCCCCCGTCCTCGTCCACGTCCCTTTGCGCTAGCCCTCCGCATTTCAGACGTTTTACTTTTTTGGCCACGCGTTATGCCAAATATAAAAATATTTTTAAGAAGAACACCTGGCTATACAGCCGTATACTGCCAGAAGGTGAAATGGTGCCTATACGCACCGGGTATATAACAAGGTTTTGTTGGTAAAGAGGACACAAAACAGTAGTGCCAAATATAAAAATATTTTTAAGAAAAACACCTGGCTATACAGCCGTATACTGCCAGAAGGTGAAATGGTGCCTATACGCACCGTGTATAAAACAGTGTTTTGTTGGCACAGAGGACACAAAACAGTAGTGCAAAATATAGTTTTGTATATAGGTGCTAATACACCACTGAAGTCTTTCTGTCCCTATTCCAGCATCAGCAGCTACCCCTCACTAAAGCAGCCGTTTTGAGCAGAGTGTATATAGTTTTGTATATAGGTGGTAATACACCACTGAAGTCTTTCTGTCCCTATTCCAGCAGCAGCAGCTACCCCTCACTAAAGCAGCCGTAGCTGCAGCACTAATAAGTGCTCAGCTCTTGGGCCTCCACACAATTTTTAAAAGGTCTCAGCTCTTGGGCCTCCACACAATTTTTAAGAGGTCTCAGCTCTTGGGCCTCCACACAATTTTTAAGAGGTCTCAGCTCGTGGGACTCCACACAATGTTTGAGAGGTCTCAGCTCTTGGGCCTCCACACAATTTTTAAAAGGTCTCAGCTCTTGGGCCTCCGCACAATTTTTAAAAGGTCTCAGCTCTTGGGCCTCCACACAATTTTTAAAAGGTCTCAGCTCTTGGGCCTCCACACAATTTTTAAGAGGTCTCAGCTCTTGGGCCTCCACACAATTTTTAAAAGGTCTCAGCTCTTGGGACTCCACACAATGTTTGAGAGGTCTCAGCTCTTGGGCCTCCACACAATTTTTAAGAGGTCTCAGCTCGTGGGACTCCACACAATGTTTGAGAGGTCTCAGCTCTTGGGCCTCCACACAATTTTTAAAAGGTCTCAGCTCTTGGGCCTCCACACAATTTTTAAAAGGTCTCAGCTCTTGGGCCTCCACACAATTTTTAAAAGGTCTCAGCTCTTGGGCCTCCACACAATTTTTAAGAGGTCTCAGCTCGTGGGACTCCACACAATGTTTGAGAGGTCTCAGCTCTTGGGCCTCCACACAATTTTTAAAAGGTCTCAGCTCTTGGGCCTCCACACAATTTTTAAGAGGTCTCAGCTCTTGGGCCTCCACACAATTTTTAAGAGGTCTCAGATCTTGGGCCTCCACACAATTTTTAAGAGGTCTCAGCTCTAAGCTTCCCTTACTGCTGGGGTGACACACTGTAACAAACCTCCTCCTGTAAGCTTCCCTGACTGCTGGGGTGACACACTGTAACAAACCTCCTCCTGTAAGCTTCCCTTACTGCTGGGGTGACACACTGTAACAAACCTCCTCCTGTAAGCTTCCCTGACTGCTGGGGTGACACACTGTAACAAACCTCCTCCTGTAAGCTTCCCTTACTGCTGGGGTAACACACTGTAACAAACCTCCTCCTTTAAGCTTCCCTTACTGCTGGGGTGACACAATGACACAAGAGGACATGTCTGACCACATCTCACACACACACACACACACACACACAATGACAATTAGGGGTGGGGTCTATTTATTTTCCCCCTTGCCTATGCCATCTGTGGTTGTCATAGGCAACGTGATTTTAAGGGGTGCAGAATTTTGTTCTTCTTTTTTGTACAGTTTGGCTTGGGGTCCATGGCAATGTAGAGGAAAGAAGGTTTCCTTGTCTTGTCTCACTTTACGTAGAAGTTATATTGTGTTTGGAGTGTATTGTTGAGTGGCTGTGATAGTGGCGTAATAGTGCGACTTGGGCGCGTTATATGCACCCAGACATGCTTCCCCTGCTGTCCCAGTTGCATTCCAGCAGTGTTGGCATCATTTTCTGATGTTTCAGGGTGGACTTGGTGACCTCCAAGTGGTCGAATTGAGATTTCCAAGTGTCGAGCATTTTTTTCCCATAGACTATAATGGTATTCGATATTCGGTCGAGTAGTCGAGTAACGCGGTCTATTCGAATCGAAATTCGAAATTTCGAATATTTCACTACTCGCTCATCTCTACCGAGGATACCTTTTCAGTGAAGGAGATTCTGGCTTCTAAGCTCTCCAGAGGAAAAAGATATTTCTTGGTCGACTGGGAAGGCTGTGGACCTGAAGAAAGATCTTGGGAGCCCGAAGAGAATATTCTAGACCGTAGTCTCATCTCAGATTTTCTTGGTCCCAAGTTGAAGGGGAGGCCCAAGAGGGGGGGGTACTGTTAGGGCGAGCGCTGCACGCCCGTCTCACAGCATTTCACCTACCTCCATGGCTGCATGCAGCCGTCATCCATCTTCCCTCAGGGCTGCTTCCAGCTGCCGCCCTTCCCCCAATGCTTCCTCCTTGCATGGTCAGGTGCGCACACGTCTCCGTCCACTAGAGGGCGAGCGCACAGGATCCCTGAGATTTAAAGGGCCTTTACAGCACTGATTGGTGTTTATGTCATCCAATCCTGCATCATCTTCCCCTATTTAAACAGGCACTTCCTTCCTTCAGTGCCCAGATCTTGGTCTCTCCATGCTTGTTGAAAGTCAGACATTCTTGGATTGCTCACCCGTGTACCGACCTCTGCCTGTCCCCGACTCTGAACCTTTGCTGTCTGCCCCGACCTCGGCTACTCACCTTTACCGCGAACCTGTGCTGCCAGCCCCGATCTCTGCCTGTACTTACTACGCCTTTTTGCCTGCCACTTGTGTACCTCACTGAACCTCGGCTGACTGTGGGACTGGGCCGCTGTTAGGGGGTAGCGACCTGGGGGTCACTCGCCGCACAAGACCAACCTGCCTTGCGGTGGGCTCTGGTGAATACCGGAGGCCTCTTAGACTCCGCTCCCCTGACACAGTACCCGCCAACGGTTCCACAGTTAAAGCGGATCCACACCCGAGTCCGCTCCACCCGGTCCGTGACACATACTTTACAAAATCCTTTGCCCATATATATAAAACTGTTCCAAAACATGATAAACATCATATTTGTGAATTTTTGCATGTTTTTTGCTTTTTAAATGGTAATTTAGTTGTATTTTAACACAGTTTTAGATGATGACATACCATTCTCTAAAACCTTTTTTTATCTAGTCTGTTCTTTCAAATGCTCTAACAAATAATTCCATAAATCAGTCAGTCAGTCAGTCAGTCAGTCAGTGTCATTTAAGTCTTAACAGGTCTGTAAATGGCAGCTTCCATGATTAGAGAAGATGATTAGAGATGAGCAGGCCCAATCGGCATTGGGTCCATGACGAAAATCACAGGTTCAGGGTCCCGGATACTTCAGCCAGAAGTCTGTGTTTGGGTTCCATTGAACAGTAAAGCTGTTTGGTGGGGCTCTGAGCTCTTAAGCTCTTCAATCAGCTTTTAGCCCATAGCAACCACAGCCATGGCCAGTAAGTTCTAGAGCCTGCTGTATAAGAGGCGGGGTCACTTATCTCAGCGCTGTTACAGCTAGGTAGGTTAAAAAGGAAGAGTCTGTAGCTGCTAGGGACAGAGAAAAATGTAATAATTGCCTATTAAGGGCAGGTAGGAGGATGATAATTGTAAAGGACAGGTAGTAATATTAGAAAATTGCCCATTTTAGGGCAGTGTCAGTAACTGCAAGTGTATACGCATACCTTCTTCTACTGCAGTGAAAGTAACTGCAAATATATACTAACACTATACCATCTTCTATTGCAGGGACAGGGACCTGCCTGTGCCAGTGCCTGAGTGAGTGGCTAAAGAGTTGGCTACCTCTTCCTCCTCCTCAGCCTCTTCCACCTACACCGCCACATTCACCTCCATCTCCTCCCCCTGGACTTCTGACACCTGTTTAAAATGTATTATTTGATTTTATTTGTTTTTATTGTATTTATCTTTTTATTTAATATTAATTTTTAAGTACTGTCCCTACCCTATTTTTTTGCAGGGCAATGCCCTGTTATTACCTGCATTTTGCAGCCCTCTTCCTCTTACTACCCCCATTTTGCAGCCATTTTGGGGGTCACCAAGTTTGAGTCCCCATTGATTTCAATGAGCTTTGGGTTCTGGAAAAGTTCAGGTACCCGAACTGAACTTTTGTTCAAAGTGCAGCCAAACCCAACATCTACGGATTCACTCAACACTATACATGATAATAACTCTATTCGTGCAGTTGTGTGCATTTCATGCATTTTAACTGTAGGTTTTTGTGTATTTTAACACAGTTTTAGGTTATTGACAACCCAAACTTTGGTTACCATTACCATACTTTACCATACTACAAACCTTACTTAAAGCGGTCCTTCACTCACATTAAAATCATCCTACCTGCATCTACTGCATGTTATGAACCTTTAAACATCTAAGATGGCGGCTCATGGAACGTCAGGCAGCCTGCAAACAGGACGTGCCTTCTGACTGTGCTGCTCTGCATTCTGGGACTGCTGACCTTTTCCTGACGCCAACTCTGCTCTGTCTGAGCAAACCACAGTTATAACCCACCCCCTGTACTTTATTCCACTCTCCTCTCCTCAGTAAGTGTGATGCTTCTGAATCAAGATGGCAGTGCCCGTATCCTAAAGTCCCGAACAGAGTTGCAGCCCAGTGGGGGAAAGAATAATAAGTAAGTGACTAAAAACTTAAAATATATTAACTTTAGATGCTGGGGAATCGTTTTTTAAGGGTTTGAGCTTTTCAATAAATCATGGTGAAGGTCCGGTTTAAAAAAAAAGTTTGAAGACCATCTCTTTTAAACTTTTTTTTAGTTGGTCTGTTCTTTCACATGTTCTAAAAGAGTTAACCAACATGCCTTTAAACAGCAGCTTTCATACGAAGAAACACAGACACTAAAATCTTTGCCGTTCCACTGGCAGCCGAGGCTCGGAAGCAGCGCTGTGCTAGGTGCTTGTTTTCAGAGACCTTCTTCCTGTCTCAGACTTGCTGGGTTAAACTCCCAGTTGTGGAATAACCACAAGCCAATTAGAATTTAAATTGTTGTGCAGCCTAGATCTAATTGACGTCTCTCATTTTATTTTTAGGATTTGAATTAAACTGTATATCCATGCAGGGTATAATCATGTTTATTTAAGAGCAATGCATTCCTCATTGAAAAAAAGCAGAGTCAAAAATACTAGACCTAACGTCTAAAATAGGAAGGTGGGCGGCATGTTGTGTGTATTTGTAATTGAGAATTTCATCTAAGTTTTGCTATTTGTATGGTACGTTACAAAAACAATGATTTAGACGGCACGCACACAGTGTGAATCAATAACACCTGCCACAGCTAGGCAGTCTATACAATCCCCACAATTATTCATGGTGTTATCAGCACGTGGATAAACACATTAGGAACAGGCTCAGACTGACAATCTGGTGGCTTTGGTGGGTTGCTATATTTAAAGTGCTCTTGTACCTTATGGCCTTTAAACTGCCAGTCTGGATAACTAACAGTTTTGTGCAGTTGTATTCACATACTGCCAGTACTCTGGGCTTCCTCCACTAATGCTCACTGGTTTTATGCACTTTAAGGGGGTTATTTAAGAAGGGATAGCGCAAGGTAGTGCTTCGTAGCGGCAGGCAGCGTCTGGTGAACGCCGGGCGCTGTACGCAAAACTACATTTATGAAAGCGAAGCTGGTGAGCGACTCTAACAGCGCCATGTAGCGTCCGATGCATTATTACAGGCGGCTCAGTGTATTTACTTGTGTTTAAAGTGGACCAACACCCAGGATTTTGGATATCCTGGGTTTTGGTCGACTTCGGTGGGGCACCCTAATCGAAGCCCCAAAAACTCACCTCTCCCCGCTCCCACGTGACCGCTGCTGCCAATCCCCGCCGACGGACAAGCGGGAGGCAGCGACGGACAAGAGAGCGCGCCCGCCGCCGCCTCCCGCGCGTCGCTCTTACAGGGCCCGCGCCGGCCATTCACAAACGGCCGGCGCGGGTGCGCGTCCTGCTAGAGGGAAGCGCAGGAGGCGGCGGCGGGCACCGCTGGATCGAGGAGCAGGTAGGGATTTAGGGGTTTCTGGGGGGTTTCACACAGCCCAGATCGGGGTGCCCCGCAGTCAGGGGACTGATCGGTTCAGGAATCTTATAGATGGGTGTTGGTCCACTTTAAACAGTGTGTTTAAAGTTTTGTATTTTTTTGCTCCAAACATTGTGTGACCTCTCCTGGCTGCAAACAAACATTTTTAGAAACTTTTTGGACTTTTTATATTTTTATGCAGAATTGTCATTACAGGTCTGGCACTAAAGTGTTATTGTCACAGTGTTACAACAATGTCATTCCATGTGTTTTTGCTTTGTTACTGGTGGATATGTGGTCAAAAACAGACTTTAATCACACAGCGTCTGGTGCTCTATGCTATAGTGACCAGATTTAGAGCGCCAATGCTGTGTGTGTGTCCTTTTTTGATAAGTATGGTGTGGAGTGCCGAGAGTCGGTCACACTGAGCTGGCGCTACCTCTCGCTTCTTGCAACGCTGTACTGGTGTTAGAGTGCCCAAGATGCATCACATTCATCAATGCGAGCCAGGTTACTACAGCGACTGAGTTAGCAATGAATCAGCTCCACGACTGCATAGACTGCTGTCTATGGTCCTTTTTATAGTAAATTGACCATTTTTTGGGGCCTCAAAGTGGGACACGGACCAGCTTATAGTAAGTGCTTATGAGTAATGGTCATGGTAGTGGGTATGGTTTTGAAAAACAAATATCTATAGCATTTCTTGTTAGATAACATGCTCAAGGCACAACTCAGACTCACAACTTAACTTTCTCCTCTGCTTTTCATTATCTATCTTGAAGTTTTTCTGCCCCAAATTCAGAATTCCCCAAAAGACAACAATAGGCAAGGAAGAGATTTAGGAAGAGATTAAAATAATGATGATTCTCTGCTTTGCCTGACACGACCCCATGACCAAGTGCAATATATGAAAGCAGACCGACACCCTCTGCGTAGAGGTTGTTGGTGGCAACCTGCCACTGCTGCTAGAATGACAGTCTGTGCGAATGCAGATTACTGGAGCCCCCCCCCCCCGCACATAATCCTGCAGGGTGCCCGTAAACCTTACCTTAACCTCACACCCCCACCGTGAATCCAGCGCCACGATTAGCTGCCAGACGCTTACATGTGCATTTAGGTTACGGCTGCCAAATGTCCTGCTCATTATTGCAAGGCAGCCAATCACAGCATGGGAGCAAGATTAAGGTAAGGGTTACGTGTACACCCTTGGCTTGGAGGGAGTTGGTCCTCTTTAAGGACTTCAGGTTAGCCCTAAATTTCAAAATTAACAAATAAAATCAAATGCAAAGTCTTTTAATCTGCAACTAGATACATCAAAATACTTAAAAAAAACTCCAGAAACAGCTTTTATATACTCAAGCACTGTAGCTGGTACATGCCCATTCCCCACACAAATTGCAAAGAAATGGGAAAAGATTTAGAAACCTCCTAGATCAACAAACCTGGGAAAAAGTTTTGCCAAATCCAGCTATCACTCGATCACCAACTTTAAAAAGTGCAAACTGTAAATATATCCAGGACTACAATCATAAAATGCCCAAAGTTTTATGTTTGTGGTTTTTCCCTGCCTCTTGGACCGCTTTGGTATTAATTATTGCATTTGATTTTGGCATTGCACTGTGCATTATTTATGGAGAACATTAAGTGTGTTTTTCTTGCGGTTTAATAACCTTTTATTTTATAATTTTGCCCATTATATTGCACTTTATGTAGATTTGCACTTTATGGATTTATAACTTGTTAGGTCTTATTTTGGATGTTATAGCGCTTTAGTGATCCGGATCACAGACAGGGGAAGATTTGATTATTCATAGTATGGTATGCTGCCTCCCCCATTTCCACCTTCTATTCTGTTAAAATAATGCAGTGTCTCCCTTTAGATCCTTTTGTTTGCTAAAATCATATCTGTATAACTGTCATTTTGAAATGGTTTAAAGACAGCTGTTATTTTGAAACTTTAAGCTTGAATTGCATTTATGCAGGATGTCAGGAATCAGTTCATTGTAATTGATCACTGACTGCTTTTTCTTCAATTCAATTTATAATCATTTTATATCACTAAGTCACATTAATGATTGCAAACATGCTGTGCAAAGTGAACTACACCCTAACCCTCAACATCATTTGATGTGTGGGTGTTTGAGAACCTTGACCAAACCAGAAATGTCCACTTGGCGCCTGGGACTAGGTAAGGTAACAAGAAACCAGTCCAGAAGTAATGACTAGCATGTCTTCTTTAGCCACTTGCTAATAAATGAAAGTCAACTATCAAGTAGATTAGGGATACAATGGCAACATTGAACTGACCACCAGGCACAAGTGGCATTGTGGTATGGCGTCTCTGACTGCAGAGTAGGCAGGAGCAAGTTCAGTAGAGAAGCAACAGGTACTTGGAAAAATAGTGGAACTCAAGAAAGAGTCGAGAACACCAGAATTGTTGTTAGCCAAGCCAAGCCAGAGCTGGAGCACATAGGATCAGTGTCAGCCAAAGCAAGAGTCGAGCCCAAATGGTTGTTATAAGCCAAAGCCAGGGTACAGCTCCCAAACAGAAATGCAAGAAGATCTGCTGGTTCTGGCTTCTTGCACAGCTAGTGATTACCATCCATAGATGTTCCCACCTGCAGGACCTTAAGGTCTAGATGCGGGTTCTACCCAACTGCTTTCCATTTGCTAAATAAAGGCTTTATGAAGTTATATCAATACAGTCCTAGATCTTTACTGTATGTAGATAATCTTTGCTTTAAGTATCAGTCGTTATTTTTATCTTTCTGTGAATGTTCCTCTCACTGTGCAATGTACTCCTCCGCTTCAAATTCTTTATTCATCTTTGATACTCAGATAATAATAATAATAAAGTAATAAAGTCAATGTATGAGGATTCCTATCGCTGTTATTGTCACATGGAAATCAGATGCAGCTTTTCTGGTCTAAAATGTATTGGTGACCTAAAGGAATCTGTCAGTGACATCACGCTGTTGTCTATGTTGCTTTTGCCAAAACAATTAAAAACCCAGAAGTGAAAATTTGTTTAATAGATACATTTAGGGCAGAAAAACTTGGGTGGTTTTAAAGAATAATTAAAAGAAATACCTGATAAGTACACTTGACAATAACACATACAATTAGTATTCAAAGTCATTTTTAGATTTCAGTTGACCACATTCAGTTTACTCTGGTATTATTCTGTAAAGTCAGAAAACACAACTAAAATATGTCCTTCCTAGTTCTGTACTCTGTGAACCCAAACTCTAGACTTGCACACTCACAAAATGTTTTACTAAATTTCTTAGAAACCTGAAAATAACAGATTTGTTTCTGACTTCTTACAAAAATGCATCTGACAAAAAAATCATTGTTGCAATGCACAGGATTAGTGTAGACCCCCAGCTAAAACCCTTTTTTGGATATTATGGGGAAAATTAGGGGTCTTAAATTCACAACAGGCAAATAAGTGAGGTTACCAAACACAAGGGTGTCTATTGATTAGCGAACCGATTCCAACGAAACAAGAGAATTTGCTCAGAATTTCAGGGAAAATTTTCTTTTTATATATATATATATATATATATATATATATATATATATATATATTATCTTTATTTAAATGTTCTTTTATCATATTACAACTTAATTAACAAAACTATTTAAGTACAAGAGTGCCCTGATCTCATAATACAACCAATATCAACAATTAAAAAAATATCAAAATGCTTCTACAATACTTCTTATTATACACCTCAGATTAATCCTATCCACACTATTATAAATGTCTAACCTATCTTGTTCAAGACCTACTTTGACCAAGGAGTATTTGTTCCATAAAAAATGTCCTTCTACCCTCCTCTCATTCTTTCCTCCTTGGAGATTCTCCTTCCCAAGTCCTTTTCCCATTCCCTACAACAGTACACTCATGCTTCCTCTTGTGACATTATTAGAAAATACAGGAGGGAGATTGCCCTTGGTGGGGGTTTCTTATCAGCTCCTACTTTCTCAAAAAGAATTAAACTCCTTTTGAGAAATACTTTTTTTCTTCTAGATAAAATGGAGAAATATTCACCCTTCATAACCTTATGCCTTGGCATTGGTTCTGTATACTCACCTTGCGCATAAGCAGCCTTCCAACCATATTTGCACTCAGCATTGTTAAAGCACCCTGCAGCATCCTCTGCTTTCTCCACCCTGTGTACCCGCCCTAGTATTCAGGTCTGCACAGCGCATAAAGCAAGGGTGCCACTGGAGTGTACTTGTGCCATGGCATCCCAGATTGAGGCGAGTATGTGGGTACATAGGGAGAGTTTCGGTCCTCCTTGAAGTACTTGCTGTACACCAATACAATCAGGATTCAGCTGCCAGGGCCTAACTCTCTCAATGACTTGGGAAGGAAGTTAAGTGAAGGTTTTGGGTCGGCAGCTGGGGCAGGGGGATTAGGTGAGGGTTGTGGTTCAGCAGCTGGGGAGAGGGGTTAAGTGAGGGTTCTGGGTCAGCAGCCAGGGAGGGGATTGAGATTTGCATAGCACCCTTTGGTGACAGGGCCCTGTGCAACAAACAGTTTTCCCCCCAAAATGCCCCGTGCTCCAAAAGCTAATATGGCAACCCAAACCACCTGATGTTGCAGGTGGGTACTGCTCCAAAATACTTTAATATTTGCTATGGGTGCTACTGCACATGTAGTGGGGTTGGCGGCAGGCAGTCGCCATTGAAGCATGCTGATGGGAGGTGTGCTGTATACAAGTTCCAGCTCCTGCATGCTGTACAACTCAATAATACGACACAGGCTGTCATTAGGGATGGGCGAACCAGTTGAAGTTTGGGTTCGTCGAGTTCCGACGTCACTAGTGAGGTTCAGGTCCCCGGACTTGACCCGAACCCAAACCTCATTGAAGTCAAAGAAAACATGAATTTGGGGGACCAAAAATGGCTGTAAAATGGAGGTACCAAGGTCTAGAGGGTTACAAATCGAGGGGAACACCAGGGTGATTGCCCTGCACAAAATGGGGAAAGTACTAAAAATAATAACAGAAAGCTAAAAAATGAAAGAAATACATACTAAAATAAAAGAAATAATAATATTTTTTATGGTTGACTGAGACCAAATCGGGGGTAACACCAGGGAGATTGCCCTGCACAAAATAGGGTAGGGAAAGTACTCAGAATAATCCCAGAAAACAAAAAAAATAAACAAATACATACATCAATGAAAAAGAAAAAGAAAATAGGGTGTGTGGCAATTGCCCTGCACAAAATGGGCTAGGGAAAGTATTCAAAATAATAACAGAAAACAAAATAATTAAAGAAATATATATATATATATATATATATATATATATATATATATATATGCATAAATAAAAAAAATGACGAGGGTTGGAGGAAGAATTGGGGGGAGGGTCCCTGGGATAATACTCGGGAATGGAATAGGAAGTAAATAATAAGAACAGAAAACTAAAAAATGAAAGAAATGCATATATACATAAATAAATCCAACAATAAATATATAGATAAATGAGTAAATAAATAATTAATAACATCAATGAATATATAAATAAATACTGTAAGCTTCTGGGATCTTTCTGGACTTCATACACAGGGGATAATTAACTCAAACGGTTTATTTGGAGTCACAAAGTCCAACATAAACAGGCTTTCTTCAGCATTCATAAGGAAATACAGGTTCTCATAACAAACTGTGTTTCATATGGCCACATAGGCCTACTCACAGTTCACATCAGAGACTCTCAGACGCTTCTGCCCTGTCGACTGTCTTATTCTGTTTTGCAGCAGGCCTCCTGGTCCCTGTAGCCCACACGGCTGTTGAACTGCGAGCTGTCCTCAGCTCCGGTGCCATCTGCACCTGGACACAGATGTCGGTCTGTGAGCTCTACCAAGCTGGAGCTGCCTGGACCCGATCAGCTCACTCAGCAGCCCTCAGCTGTGGCTCATTACTGTATTTAAAGGCCTTCTGTCCTGGAGCACTAAATTTGAGTGAGTGGCCAGCAGGACCCATCCAACTCCTCTTGCTGGCCAGACTCCAGGGCCCTATAGAGTTCTCTTTCAGCTGCCCCTTAAAGAGCCAGTAACTGGAGAAACACACTTTCCTGGAGTCCTTTTCCATTTCAATCCAGCATCCCATCACAAACACAGGCTGATTTGTGCTATTTTTGCCACTCCATTATAAATAAAGAAATAAATAAATATTAACATAAATATTAACATAAATAAATACAATCAATAAATAATTGCATATATAAATTAGACTGTAAGCTCGCAAGGGCAGGGCTCTCTCCCCATTGTATCTTGTACTCAGAATATCCACTGTCAAATCTGTAAAACTGCATTTGAAATAGTATATGTACCGTATGTTTTACCCTGTCTGTAATTACTACTTTGTAAAGCGCTACGGAAGATAATGGTGCTATATAAATAAACAATAATAGTAAATAACTATGCACATATATTTAAAAATTTAAAAAAATTGTCAGAGGTTCCAGGGGTGGGGTGGGGGTAGAAGGTGCTGGAGGTGGATGTGGCAGTGTAAGCAGAAAAGACGAAGGAGGTGGATATGTCAGAGGCGGAGGAGGAGGAGGTAGAAAACACTTTAAGCACTCACTCAGGTGCTGGCACTGGCAAGTCCCATGGGATCCATGCCTTGTTCATCTTAAGGAATGTAAGCATGTCCATGTTGGCTGTGGGTGAGCGGATCCTCCAGTCAGTGATGGTGCTAAACACATGTTCTGATAGGACACTTGCCGCAGGGCAGACCAGCACCTCCAAGGCATAGAGGGCAAGCTCTGGTCACATGTTCAATTTAGTGACCCAGAAATTAAATGGGGAGGACCCATTGCTCAACACCAGGAGATGCGTGGATAGGTAGTCATCCACCATGCAAGTCAAAGTCTGCCTCGTAGTACTACGGGCTGTATCTAAAGGCGGTGGATGTGGCGGACAATGGCACAAGTTGTTCCACATTGTCTCCATAATCAACCTCCCCGGTGCCCCTGCTGCATTGGCGGCTTGCTGTCCCTCCTCCTCGGTCTTGTGCTGCCACCGAGCCTTAAATTCAGCAGGGAACTCCACCAATCATGGGTCCACCTGAGTGCATTTGTAGTCAAGTAGAAGCATTTCCTCAGTGTCAAGTGTCTCCTCCCTCCAACCACACTCCATCAAAGCCCCTATGCTCCACTGAGTGCCACCATGCTGTAAGAGAAAAGCCTCCTCTTCCTCCCCCTCCTTCTCCTCTGAATTCTCCAGAACTCTCTGCTGGCTGGACAGTGCCGAACCTGGCCCAGCTACCCACCCTGTGAGCCACATGTGCACTGCAGCACCGTGCAGATGTCCCTCATGGAGGCCCACTCATTGGTGGTGAAGTGAAGTGGAGAAACTCCACTATTGCCTGCTGCTTCACATACACATTTTCCAGCATATACAATGTGGAATTCATCCTGTTGGGCAAGTCCAAAGTTCCTCTACAGTGTAGTAAGGTGAGCAGCTACGCATTTTATGCAGCAGCTCTGGCATGTCTGGAAAAGGAAGCACCACCAAGTTGAGAACATGCACCAGGCATGGGATATGCATCAACCCCGCTCGTCCTAAGGATGCTACAAGGTGGATGCTACAATGCTCAAATTGGTGGTACAGGGGCTGCGCTGACTGCTTGAAGAGAAAGTAGGAGGGGAAGCAGAGTAGGAGGAGGGGGAAACAGGAGACAACAACTGATTTCCAGCAATCCTGGGTGGGCTAAGGACATGCACCACAGTGCTTTCCACAACCTGTTGGTGCAGGAATGACCTAGCGAGAAAAGTAGTAGCGGCTGGGAACGCTGTATTGTGGAACAGCTGCCGCTATCAGACCTTTAAAACTGTCCATCTCCACCAGGTGTAATAGGTGCATTTTGGAAATGCTCGCATTCAGGTCCAGGGATTGTGGGTAGGATGGTCTGAACTTCCCCTTTCTCTCCAAAGTTTGCAGGATGGAAAGCTGAACACTTCCCTGGGATGGTGGGGACTGGCTTGGTGTTGGTGGTGGGGGTGGTGCTGCTGCTGGAAGTGGTGGTGGTGGTTATCTCACATCCTATCTTTGGGAGGAAAGAGGTAGCCTTGTTGTTGGGGAGGCCTGGTTGTGGATGAGTCAACCGAAGCAGCAGAGGAAGTCTCAGGTGTATCCATGTTTTTTTAGGTGTTTCTGCCACTGCAGCTCATGTTTGGATTGCAGGTGCCTGATCATGGACATGGTGCTGACATTATTAAGAATTTTCCCTCTGGTGGAACAGCTTGCAAATGACCTTTGTCTTGTCCGCTGTGGACCACTTGAAAAAATGCCGCACTGGTGAGATCCTTTGATCCTGTCTTGGCGCACTCAGTCCCTGGCCATTGTGGACAGTGGCAGCAACGGGCTGACTGCTGGCACCCTTCTCCCTTTTCTTCTGGCTGCCTGACTACCACCACCTCTTCCTCTAAATTCTAATGGTCTTTATTCCACATTGGGTCTAGTACCTCATTATCACCCCTGGCATCCGCTTCCACCCTCTTCTCTGTGCTAGCCTCTCTCTTGCAGAAAGTTGCAGCAATCGCCACTAGGGTTTTATCATCATCGAGGGTGTCCTGAGATGGTCCGCTGGCTACGTCCTCATCCTCCAATATAAGTTGTAGGGCATCTGGGAACCCTAGGTCTGCAACTGGGCAGGTGGTTGGCCCACTGTATCCCGGCTAGGAGATCATAGAGCATTATTGACTCCATGACTTGTGACTGAGACAACCTTGCTGATTTTAAGGGGGGTGAGGTGGAGGGCTCAGCACTCATGGCAGAGGTGGAGTGGGAGAAAGACAATCCCATTGAACTGGTATCACTGCGTGCCATATATTCTACAACTGCCTTAACTTGTTCTAGCCTCACCACTCTTCCAGCAGTATAGGAGCCTACAAAAATGCACTCCAAACCCTAGTGCCTGCTTGCACCAGAGGAACTGTAGCAGCAAGGATGAAACACATCCTCCCTCTGCAGCACCAGCTCCGTTACAAGCAGCAGCAGTAGCAGCTCCGTGGCCACGTCCCTGTCCCTTATTTGCTTCTTTCTGCATTGTTAGACACCTGCAGTTACAGCAGTTAAAAATAGACAAATAAAATAAAAATTACAGGGAAATGCCCCTGAAGTGCCCTGAACCAGTGGATACTCCACTAACAATTGGTATTAAGAAGTACTGACACACAAGTGCCCTGAACTATTGGCATTAAAGAGCAATAAAGTGGCCTGAACTATGGGTTTTAAAGAGCACTGATACACAAGTGCCCTGAACTATTGGTATGAAAGAGCACTGACACACAAGTGCCCTGAACTATTGGTATGAAATAGCACTGACACACAAGTGCCTTGAACTATTGATATAAAAGTGCACTGATAAAAAAGTGCCCTAAACAATTAGTATGAAGGATCACTGGCACACCAATGCCATGAACTATTGGTATGAAAGAGCACTGGCACATAAGTGCCTTGAACTATTGGTATGAAAGAGCACTGGCACAGAAGTGCCCTGAACTATTGGTATTAACCCCTTAAATGCCAAACCCATAGTTTCTATGGGTTTGCTTCTCCTACCGTTAAGTGGCAAGCATATAGCAACTACGGGCTTGGCATTTTACCCTGCTGCTGTAAAAAAAGTTAAAAAATAAATTAAAAATGCTTTCCTCCAGCCTGGATCCAGCACTGAGGGTCTCCTCTTCCCCCCAGGATTACAGGGACGAAGGCTGACAGCTTGACCTCTTGGCTATTAGCCCTACGTTAGCCCATAATGAGAGGGGCAACGCATTTAAGGAAAAAAAGGCAGAATGATTTGATGCGGATCTTGCCGCTATCCGCAATGGGGCATAAGGGACTGAAATGGCAATGTCTGGGTCTAGCTTCATCTTGGATTCAAAGCCCATCCCTAGTGCCCAGCAAAGAGGTATACATTTTTCGAGCTGGAAACAAGTCTAAGGAATGTATAATATATTTTGGAAACTATTAACAGGACAGTCCATCCAGGCTGCCCATTTTTAAACTACTCCCTGCCCTTACCTAGTGCTATAGAAGGAAAAAGGGGTTAAACAACAGAAAGACATTAACCTCACCCATAATCCACTGGTGCCGAGTGCGGATCGATGGCTGGACTGACCCTTTAAGTTCAGATCGAACTGAGCAACATTTGCCATTGTTCAGATGGAATTTAACTTTAACTGAGATCAAAATAAGAATTCTATAATTTTTTAATTCCTTTTGGTTTATAAAGCCACCTTTACTTCCTTGCTTTTCATGTTGTTCCTTTAAAAATAAAACCATTGTCTAGAGACATAATGCTATTGTTTGTACTTTTAATAATTCAAGTTTCTGTAAGACTTTAAGTTTCACTTTAAACCACTGAAACAACAAGATTGTTTTTGAAGACAGGATCAAAAAGTATTAGAAGTTATTTCCTCTGCAGTCTTTCCATTGCCCCGGAGGTATTAATGGCTCAGCGCTGTGATCTGTAATATGGTTCTTAAATATTAGGTTTAATCTACAAACGTCACATTTACACGTCTCAAACATGTGTCAAGTCTACATTGTAAGCAAAAAGACCTTCAAATTGCACATTGACACAGACACCTACTTGGAAGCTGCCATCGCTAGTCAGCAGTTCAACGTGGCAAGTTCTCCTCTTTAAACTTGCACAGGGTTTCAAGACACAATAGCCGTTGGCATGTTAAGCTACAGGTGTCCTCCCAGCAGACAAGCTTTGCTCAGTTCTGTGTTGGCCTCTACCAGAATCTCAAACAAAACAGCAACCACAATACCTCCGCAATATGAAGATCAAAGATCTGGAAAAGTACGTTTTGAAATGTTTCAATATTCCCTCTAGCACTCTGGCTAAAAGCTTTAATTATGGATGCAAATAGGATGAAAGCAGAGGAAGTAGCTTTACAAAACACACGCGGAAAAGATCCACAAGAAAATCCTTAGATTTGTGGGTGAAAAGATTTGTGTAAAGAGCTAACACAACTAATTATTTAGCCGTCAACTGGCTGTCAAATGCGAACTAAACTCTACAAAGAATTCATTGCAGAGCCGGGACCGTTTTGGCTGAATATGATTCCATACTAACATGAGTTGCAAATTTCCCATGAGAGCTAGTCGCACAGCATGCTACAGATACATTAATAAAAATGTATAAACACCTTTGGCACAGAATATGCCCTCTGCATATAACTCTCCTACATGATGAGGCGACTACCCCCAGCCTGGGATATCACCCCTTTTTTTCTAATTCTTTCACTTTCTATTCCCTCTTTTGTCCTTGTGCCTTTTCTTCCTGTTTCTTTTCTCTCGCTTTTATTTTTTTTCTATATTGCCATTAAGGAGCTGATCTACTAACCGCTTTGCTATTACTTGGCAAGCATTTGCAGGTTTAAGCCGTGTTTGCCACATTTACCAAACAAAATGTGTCATGTTCGCCTGACTATGCCTCAATTTGCTGTATTTACATATTTATTAGTTACATAGTTAATACGGTTGAAAAAAGACATATGTCCATCAAGGGTGTTGGATTAGGGGAAGTTATTTATTTATTTGTTTTTTTTTTTTTTTTTTTACTGATAACAGCTAATAGTAATTGTTAATGTTATTTTCTTCTAAATAAGCATCTAATCCTTTTTTGAAGCTGTCAGCGGCTGATGCTGTAACAAGCTTCTGTGGGAGGCTATTCCACAGATTTATAGTTCTTATGGCAAAAAACGATTGTCGCCTCCAGAGACTGAATTTCTTTTTTTCCAGTCGAGTGCCCCCTTGTCTGTAGAGAGGATTTACCTGAAATAGTGTTTCCCCCATACTTTTTGTATTGGCCATTTATATATTTAAGTTAATCATGTCCCTCCTTAGTCGTCTCCTCTCAAGACTAAACAGATTTAATTCTCGTAATCTTTCCTCATAACTAAGATCCTTTATTCCTCTTATTAGTTTGGTGGCTCTCCTCTGCACCCTTTCCATAGTCAGAGTTAATCATGTCCCCCTTTAGTCGTCTCCTCTCAAGACTAAACAGATTTAATTCTCGTAATCTTTCCTCATAACTAAGATCCTTTATTCCTCTTATTAGTTTGGTGGCTCTCCTCTGCACCCTTTCCATAGTCAGAGCGTCCTTTCTACAAATGGGTGCCCAGAACTGGACGGCATATTCCAGGTGAACATGCACCAGTGCCTTGTAAAGAGGCAAAATTACATCCCTACCTCATGATTTTTGTGTGCAGCGTAGTTGGGCGAATTCTGGTGAACACATGCCTCTAGCTTTTAGCAGAAAACCCCATTGGAATCATTGATAAAACAGATTTTTTAGCTCATTATCAGATGAGTGAACTTCTTGAAAATTTGGGCGATTAGCCGTATTTCCCTAAGAAATTTGGGTTAATCAGAATCAAATTTTTATAAACCGCACAAACAAAAAAATATAAGCTCACTTTCATCCATGCTCCAATCTTATCCTCTGACGGGGCAGGTGTCTTCAGCTGAATCAAGAACACAGATACTGTCCCGTGCTGGGCTCCTGGCATTTCCCTCCCTGCCGCAGGGAGGGGCAATTTTTAGACGAGGAGTGAGATCTGTGTCCTCTGTTCCGCTGAAGAGCAGGACAGATGAGGACACAGTCTGGCGAGGGATAGCGAGGAAGGAGATAAAGAGCAGCAGACAGAGCCCCTCCCCATGACTGAGCCCAATATGGGCCAATGAGAGGCGGTCACCCTCCCATCCTCCCTAGGGTACAGCCTTGTGTGAGCCCTTAATGAAGCTCTGTGTGGAGATAGAGGCCTTCATTGGCACTTGTGTCAGACAGCTTCCCACACCAGGCTCCAATGTTGTTATGTATTGTCAGTGATTTGTATTTTCATTCATGCTAAAGAATAAAAGAGAGCTGGTGTAATCCAACTTTCCCACATAAAGTATTAAAGAAAACCCAGTATGGTGGGGGGTAGTGGTACATATACAGGTTTATTTTGACTATCCCAGGTTTTGTTCCTGGTTCCCAGGTCATCTCGAATTGGGGTGTCCCCGATTCATCCAGAAAAACTTACCTTTCCTCGGTCCTACGGTGCATACACAGGCTCTCATCCAATAAGAGACATTTGGCAAGCTGCTCTCCACTAAGCAATCGGGAGCAAAAAATTGCCACTCCCGCCCCCAGCGTATCTAAACGGCCGGGCACAGAAGTGCACCTGTGCCCAGGGATGCTGAAGATGCAACTGCTGAAGTAAACAGGGAGCCAGGGTAATGTGAGTTTTATGGTTCCTTTATGTCCTTGGGCCACATACTGGATTCCTGGCTGTCCTGCCCTGATGGCAGCTGTGTGTGGGGAATTAGTGAAGCTTGTGCATCATGCGTAGTCTTACCTTTTGGGTACAGTTTTATGTGCTACTAGGCCCATATACTGTACATCACTATATTACCTTTTTCCTAAGTGTATACATTATATGTGTTACATTTGAGCTAAAGTAATATCAATGAAGTTATCATATAAATAAATGTTGGTAAAAAAGGCAGATTTTATCTACATGGATTCTGTCCCTAAAAGGAGCCAAAAAAGCAGTTCTGTGTACAGGCCCGCTGCAATGTTGAGGCCAGCCATCACACTTTTTTCTAGATTTATCGTTGCCGGGCAACATCATAACTGGCATCCTGGGCAGGTTGTAGCTGGCTATGCATGGAGAAATTTCAATTTCTGAATTTTGTGTCACTGTGTGGGAGTCACTATGTGGATGACCTTTTCCTGATCCCATAATCAGACAAAAATGGTCAAGAAATGGGTTTACATTTTGTCCAATGATAATAGCAGTCTAAGGGCACTATTTTCACATTGGAAGCTCAATTTTCGGTTTGATCATTCAGAAGAAGAAAGACCAGAAGGTGGTTGACTTTGCCTGCTCCCCAAGGGAAACAGGTGAGGGCAGATAAGACACAGATATATTCTAGTCTGCTGCTTAAAACGATCTTTGCTTCCTATTTGAGAACAGAAGCCATGTTCTTTTTTTATCTTTCTTGAAATATTACTCCTTATTTTGGGAAAATGTTGTCAAGCAAACCACTTTAAAAACATTACCGTTTCTCAAGAACCTAACAAATGGAGGATCTGAAATATCTAAAAGCCATGAAAACAAGGCTCCTGGCCTCAGGACAACACATGGGGGGGTTCCAGGTAGCAAGAGCAGAAGTCTTTATTCTGGGGTGGGGTGACATCCAGCATTACAACAGGTCATTACTAAAACGTTTAGAGAGAAAACAAACCTTGACTTGTCATTTGAAATCCTCATCATACATAACACTGACAGACGTGTTTATACAAAATTGTAGCAATTTGCAAAGCTGAAAAACAGGTTTCTATTACTAAACTAAATCTGTTTACCCCATTATCACGTCTGGTGTTCCGGGGTGATCCGGTTTAAATGTCAAGAAACAGAAGCTGCTTTACTGAATTAGTTAGGAAGCCACAACACAGACAAAATAGCAGTGTCCAACTGGAGGGGTTTGGAGCCATCAGTGGAATTGACTATAGGGGGCCTCCTTCCCACCAATCCTGCTACCTTCTGCTTTTATCTTACAAAAAACATTATTACTATCATTTAGGTGTCATCTCAGTGCATAATGCCATCTCTGTTACACTTGAGCACTTGTACACCACAACTAAGAAATTGCTTACTACCTTCCCAGGTGCTATACAGACAGAACCCCTTAGCACTGTGCAAGCCAGGGTGCCCAAGCCCCTTTGTGAACGAGGGCACCCTGGGGAACCTCCATGTCCTTTTGTGGGGCAGTCCAAGCCTGCAAATAGGTGCAAATCAAGTTCTGAGCCCTCCACAAGCTTCTCACAATAGGCTGCTCTCCCAGATTGAAGAGTTGGTGATCTGTATCTTAGTTGCACTTAGTTCATCTAAAACACTTCAATTGGAGTATTGGCCATATATAAATATATATATATATATATATATATATATATATATATTTTTTTTTTTTTTTTTTAATATACACTAATTATTAATTAATATTGGAAATTCCACACCAGCATTGTTTTTTTTTTCCGGATGTCTTGACTGATTTCCAATAATGTCAGGCATGGCGCATGTGTGGGCACTGATGCCGTCTCTTCCCATTGGCCAGCAGTTCATCCTTCGGGGTATTTAGGGAGGGGGACTCCCGAGCAGCCGATACACCCTGGCGAAGTGTCATTACGACACGCAACGCATCGGTGGCGGCTGCTGCGGGGGATCCCCGGGTGACAAGGTAATGTAAGTTTATTTATTTTGTTGTTAATTCTGTGGCGCTCTATGCATTAACCCATACTCTGCCTGATTGGCCAGTATCATGTTTGCTTTGTATTGCACTTTAGCACTTTAAGGATTTTAGCTGTGGGTCTTGTCTGGTTAACGGAATATCATAATTTTGGAGTTATATACTCAGCACTTTTTCTGAGCCATATATATAAGTTTTGCTCCATTTTGCACACTTTAGCACATAGATATTATGCAATTCAGCACCGTATTAAATGGGTGCAGCACTTTATTCACTTTTTGTACATATTAGGTATTTTTCATATCCCATCAGGCAGGTTTCTATTAAATATATCTATACGCCATAAACGATAATAGTCACCTTGTATGGTGGATCCCCTGTTTTTGTGTATATGTTTTTTAATTGTGTAATGTGTTGTTATGTGATGTCTTTCTTTAATTAGCTTGAATTTATTTAACAATAACAATATTGTAATTTTATCTTTTGAGTGCGGCCTTTGTAAGGGGATATTTTTCTGGGGATTAATCTAGGATCCCCTTACTATATATATCTCTGTTTTGTCCCCATGGGCTATAGCACCTTTAGTTTTTGATTAGTTATCTAGGCAGTGCATATCCATCTTTTGTGTATATTTCTGATTTCCAATAATGTCAAGCAGCAGAAGAATTTAAAATCCCTAAAATTACCTTGAAAGAAAAAAAGCATGAAAACCTCACTGTTGCCGGATCACCAGCTAGGAAGACAATAGTAGCAGTAGTGAATTATACATGAAATGGCCTGAAATTTGAAATTGGAGGTGGTGAGATATAAGAGGTTATTATTTGTAGATATGTAATTCCTCATTCTGTTACTTTGCAAACAAAAAGTTTAGCAGATTGTATCCCTAGTGAATGGGACCCCAGGAGTGGAGTGTCTGAATTGCTGATAGAAATAGATACAAAGAGATGAGAAATAGATGCAGCTGAGATGTTATGGTGCAAAACTTCAGTAGAGGAAATGAATGTCCATGAATGAAAGGCCAGGTAAAAGTACAATGCCTGTGCAGTTCAGCTGCAGGAAACAGGTAATCCAGGTAAACCAGTGACACTGGAAGAGTGACCTGCAAATGTAGATGGTTGTGGACGAACTATGTTATATACAGTATTGCTAAGTAGGACAGGAATCAGCAACACATACTGTTTGCAGACGACACCTCCTCTAACTGGGGTGCTTCTGGTTCTCCATGGCACAATGACTGCGATTTTGAACAAGGTGAGTATACTGAACTGAGATGTCTAAAAATGGATTATTACAGAAATTGCCTTTCAACTTGATGAGTGATGCATCGGTTTAGAGGTTACTGTAGTAGAAGTAAGTGATCTCTTGGTCATGGTGATAAATAGCTGTATCCCATTTGCAATGTAAACCTCTTCACCTTAAATATTTAATAATGAATGGCCTGCAACTGCTATATGGCAGAGCTATTACACAAACAGTAATATCAGCTACTCGTTTTATTTGTCAATCCTTATGCACATGGTATTTCCTTACTGGTAGAAAAAAACCCAGAGGAAACAGAGGTCAGATCGGCAGTGTTCCCTAATTATCTAGACCAGGGGTTCCCAACCAGTGGTACTTGAGGTCCTAGCAGGTGATTCTTGGCAAGGCTGCTGCTTGATCTGTACCCCAACCAGATCTTCCTGTTGCACACTCTATGCCCCCCGCTACAGCCACCCCTCAAAGTTTGGGTCCCCATTGATTTCAATTGGGACCAGGTTCGGGTTTTAATCAAAGTTTGGCCAAACGTTCCAGACTTGAACTCTGGGAGGTTTGCTCGTCCCTATTGGTAAGCTATGGACACCTCCAGTATGGCTGGCTTTTGCAATTCTTTGCTGGACTGGTAAATTAGCAAAGGTGTAATCTGGCAATTTTGCATCTGCTTTGAAATCTGTATAAAAGTTAAATTGCAAGTCAAATTTCGTTTTCTAATGCTTTGGGTCATAATTTAGCAATGACCATTGCATGGAAGGAAATCAGGCAATCACCAGGGGCCACATCTTGAGTCTCATCTCCCGGTGGCAGGACATCCCCCCTGGTGAAAAGACAGCTTGTAGGGATGGAGACTTCTACTTCCTTGAAATATAGAAGCTGGTAGGACTGGCACTACAGACAGCCGCACAATCGGAAGAACATTGGAGAGCACAAAACAATGCTGTTCTGCGCCACTCCTACCCCCTGACCCCAGGACTCCACCTCAACGTGTTCTAAATTGCAAATTAGAAAGATTATTAGAATCAAATATCTCCCATTTGTCAACACTTTCATCATGTCCATTTTTAAAAACTTTCCCTCCATCCTCATGTAAAGATGCTACAAAGGTGCTACACAAAGATATAAACTGCTTTGTAAACAAGCAAAATGCTAATTCCCTATTTGCAAGAGGCATGCTGGGGCTTGTTTTTGGCTCATGTTTCTTTTTAATCTGAAGATGTAGGGATGGCCAAAATGTTGTAAATGCTGTGCAGGCTACAGGCTATAGAAACATAGGTGAGCTCACCTTTCTGAAGTAATTGGGCTCCGCCGTGGCTTGGGACCATTCCGTGGAGTGTATTACCCACTGGCTGTTGTAAGGGGGTCTCCAGGCCAAGAGTTTAATAAGATCGGTGCTATATTGAAAGTCTTAATGAGTATAATTCTAATTTGATTACTTAACTGCTTAATGAGTTAATTATGTTAATTGTGTCACCTATTTCAGTGGTAGTAGTCTGTAACTTATTTTGCAAATCAAAAAATAAGACCCTTCCCGTGCAGGCTTCAGCCAGCTTAAAGGTGAAATTTACTCTCCCAGGTGTTGTTCCTTTCAGATCGGATCTGGTAAACTGGGAGGTTTCACAAACTGGGGCAACTCCATCACAAACTCAATCAGGGTTGAAAGATTAAAGCAGGAGAAAACAAAGTATTTTGAATATATTTTTTCTTCTTCCCCTGCCTGGGGGCATTCCATTTTTGGATGCCTCACTGTGTGAAACATCCCACACTGACCAGAAAATGTCAATGTCTCAGCGGCTTCGGAAGCCAGCCCAGCAGGTTGACAGTACAACCATCTTCCCTGGTCCCCTCCTGCTTTACTGTACTTCTCACAGGGTAGACTTTGCAGAGGCACACGCACCTACACAGCAGGAGGGGACAGCCACCGACGAGTGAGCAAGCTTGCAGTGAGTTTGCAAGAATTCCAGGGAAAATTTGATTGGCATGAGACCCAGAACTTCGGATTCAGGCCAAATTGAAAATACTCTGAAATTCAGAGTAAATTCCGATTCGATAGGTTTGGTTCGCTCATCACTCCTGACAGGCCCAACCAGGCTAATTCTTGGCCCCAGTCTGCCAGTGTGTAGGAGTTGATAATAACAATAGTAAGCTGATGGATTTCATTTGCACATATCATGTAATACACATGATGTGTAGCCATGATGAAACACTATGTCTTAAACCATTTCTCACAGGAGGAATGCATTTATATATTGAGGTAGGTGAAAATATTGGCACTGAGTGGCATTACCAGGCGTTTATGCTTTATAAATGAGGCTTTTTATAACATCAATGACTAACCAAGGTAGAGTTATTAGTAACAGAAAATAAAGGTAAAAAGAGTAAAAGCCTAAGATGATAGGCCAACGGTAGGGGTAGGAGAGTTGTGGCTTGTTGCACTGGCCACATGTGCAAGTAGCACGTTCAGTAAGTTAGTGCCGATGGAAATGCTTCTGACTGTTGTTCTTGGTTCTGATGTAGGGTAAGTGTACTGGTTTGCAGCAGGATTGAGAGGGACAACAGATGTTGGTCGGATGATCTTGCCTGTCCTTACCCACCCTAGATGTAATTTTGCCAGGCTATGACCAACAGCAGGTTCAGCAGGTATTGGCATGTCGATATAATTGCATGCTCATTGTTACTGCTTGCTTTGGAACTGAATATTATTTAAAGCACCCCTTGGATTTTAGCCACTAACTTTCATGTATTTTATTGAGATTTTATATGACTGAATAACACAAATTAGCAATTTGTGGAGCAGAAAGAAAATGAAACCAGCATTTCCAAATTAAAAAACTGAGAAATGTGGCATGCATATGTACTTAGCCCCCTGTACTCGGATACCCCTAAATAAAGCCCAATGTGGCCTGAGTCCACCTATATGTGATTTATTATCAGTATACCTACAGCTGTTTTTGAAGGCCTAAGAGGTTTGTTAGAGAACATTAGTGAACAAACAGCATCATAAAAACCAAGGAACACAACAGACAGATCAGAGATAAAGTTGTCGTGAAGCATACTTCAGGGTTAAGTTATAAAAAAAATAGCCCAAGCTCTGAATATCTCATGGAGCTCTGTTCCATCCATCATCTGTAAATGAAAGGAGTATGGCAGAACTGCGAACCTATCATCAAGACATGGCTGCCCTGCTTCAGGCAAGGAGAACACTAATTAGAGAAGCAGCAAAGAGGCCCAGGGTCACTCTTGAGGAGCTGCAGAGATCCACAGCTCAGGTCTAGAGATGAGCGAACTTTTGAAAAATTCGATTCGACTGATTCGCCGAATTTTCCGACAAAAATCGTTTCGACCCGAATAAATTCGCGACGAATCGCTATTAAAACGGCTATTTCTGAGCCTCCTACAGCCTCAATAGGGTTGTAAACCATTCAGCCTTGCTGTAACACGCACAGGATGCGTGCTGGGTTTGTTAAATAATACTTTGAAGAAATATCACATGCAGATCAGAGGCATCGCTAATAGAATCGCAGAGCGGCACAATTGCAGAGAGTTGAAGTGGCATCACTATGAGGGGCAGAAGGAGCCCAAATATACACTGGAGTTGGCCTCAGGAGCCCAAAAATTGGATGAATCACACCCTGGAGTTGGCAGAAGTTGGCAGCAGCAGCAGGAGCCCAAATATACACTGGAGTTGGCTTCAGGAGCCCAAAAATTGGATGAATCACACCCTGGAGTTGGCAGAAGTTGGCAGCAGCAGCAGCAGGAGCCCAAATATACACTGGAGTTGGCCTCAGGAGCCCAAAAATTGGATGAATCACACCCTGGAGTTGGCAGAAGTTGGCAGCAGCAGCAGCAGGAGCCCAAATATACACTGGAGTTGGCCTCAGGAGCCCAAAAATTGGATGAATCACACCCTGGAGTTGGCAGGAGTTGACAGTAGTAGCAGCAGGAGCCCAAATATACACTGGAGTTGGCCTCAGGAGCCCAAAAATTGGATGAATCACACCCTGGAGTTGGCAGAAGTTGGCAGCAGCAGCAGCAGGAGCCCAAATATACACTGGAGTTGGCCTCAGGAGCCCAAAAATTGGATGAATCACACCCTGGAGTTGGCAGAAGTTGGCAGCAGCAGCAGCAGGAGCCCAAATATACACTGGAGTTGGCTTCAGGAGCCCAAAAATTGGATGAATCACACCCTGGAGTTGGCAGGAGTTGACAGTAGTAGCAGCAGGAGCCCAAATATACACTGGAGTTGGCTTCAGGAGCCCAAAAATTGGATGAATCACACCCTGGAGTTGGCAGAAGTTGGCAGCAGCAGCAGCAGGAGCCCAAATATACACTGGAGTTGGCCTCAGGAGCCCAAAAATTGGATGAATCACACCCTGGAGTTGGCAGAAGTTGGCAGTAGTAGCAGCAGGAGCCCAAATATACACTGGAGTTGGCTTCAGGAGCCCAAAAATTGGATGAATCACACCCTGGAGTTGGCAGAAGTTGGCAGTAGCAGCAGCAGGAGCCCAAATATACACTGGAGTTGGCTTCAGGAGCCCAAAAATTGGATGAATCACACCCTGGAGTTGGCAGGAGTTGACAGTAGCAGCAGCAGGAGCCCAAATATACACTGGAGTTGGCCTCAGGAGCCCAAAAATTGGATGAATCACACCCTGGAGTTGGCAGGAGTTGACAGTAGCAGCAGCAGGAGCCCAAATATACACTGGAGTTGGCTTCAGGAGCCCAAAAATTGGATGAATCACACCCTGGAGTTGGCAGAAGTTGGCAGCAGCAGCAGCAGGAGCCCAAATATACACTGGAGTTGGCTTCAGGAGCCCAAAAATTGGATGAATCACACCCTGGAGTTGGCAGAAGTTGGCAGCAGCAGCAGCAGGAGCCCAAATATACACTGGAGTTGGCTTCAGGAGCCCAAAAATTGGATGAATCACACCCTGGAGTTGGCAGGAGTTGACAGCAGCAGCAGCAGGAGCCCAAATATACACTGGAGTTGGCTTCAGGAGCCCAAAAATTGGATGAATCACACCCTGGAGTTGGCAGGAGTTGACAGCAGCAGCAGCAGGAGCCCAAATATACACTGGAGTTGGCTTCAGGAGCCCAAAAATTGGATGAATCACACCCTGGAGTTGGCAGGAGTTGACAGCAGCAGCAGCAGGAGCCCAAATATACACTGGAGTTGGCTTCAGGAGCCCAAAAATTGGATGAATCACACCCTGGAGTTGGCAGCAGCAGCAGCAGGAGCCCAAATATACACTGGAGTTGGCTTCAGGAGCCCAAAAATTGGATGAATCACACCCTGGAGTTGGCAGAAGTTGGCAGCAGCAGCAGGAGCCCAAACATTACTTTAAAGAGACCCTGGAGTTGGCTTCAGGAGCCCAAAAATTGGATGATTCACACCCTGGAGTTGGCAGCAGCAGCAGCAGGAGCCCAAATATACACTGGAGTTGGCTTCAGGAGCCCAAAAATTGGATGAATCACACCCTGGAGTTGGCAGGAGTTGACAGTAGCAGCAGCAGGAGCCCAAATATACACTGGAGTTGGCTTCAGGAGCCCAAAAATTGGATGAATCACACCCTGGAGTTGGCAGGAGTTGACAGTAGCAGCAGCAGGAGCCCAAATATACACTGGAGTTGGCTTCAGGAGCCCAAAAATTGGATGAATCACACCCTGGAGTTGGCAGGAGTTGACAGTAGCAGCAGCAGGAGCCCAAATATACACTGGAGTTGGCTTCAGGAGCCCAAAAATTGGATGAATCACACCCTGGAGTTGGCAGAAGTTGGCAGTAGCAGCAGCAGGAGCCCAAATATACACTGGAGTTGGCTTCAGGAGCCCAAAAATTGGATGAATCACACCCTGGAGTTGGCAGGAGTTGACAGTAGCAGCAGCAGGAGCCCAAATATACACTGGAGTTGGCCTCAGGAGCCCAAAAATTGGATGAATCACACCCTGGAGTTGGCAGGAGTTGACAGTAGCAGCAGCAGGAGCCCAAATATACACTGGAGTTGGCTTCAGGAGCCCAAAAATTGGATGAATCACACCCTGGAGTTGGCAGAAGTTGGCAGCAGCAGCAGCAGGAGCCCAAATATACACTGGAGTTGGCTTCAGGAGCCCAAAAATTGGATGAATCACACCCTGGAGTTGGCAGGAGTTGACAGCAGCAGCAGCAGGAGCCCAAATATACACTGGAGTTGGCTTCAGGAGCCCAAAAATTGGATGAATCACACCCTGGAGTTGGCAGGAGTTGACAGCAGCAGCAGCAGGAGCCCAAATATACACTGGAGTTGGCTTCAGGAGCCCAAAAATTGGATGAATCACACCCTGGAGTTGGCAGGAGTTGACAGCAGCAGCAGCAGGAGCCCAAATATACACTGGAGTTGGCTTCAGGAGCCCAAAAATTGGATGAATCACACCCTGGAGTTGGCAGCAGCAGCAGCAGGAGCCCAAATATACACTGGAGTTGGCTTCAGGAGCCCAAAAATTGGATGAATCACACCCTGGAGTTGGCAGAAGTTGGCAGCAGCAGCAGGAGCCCAAACATTACTTTAAAGAGACCCTGGAGTTGGCTTCAGGAGCCCAAAAATTGGATGAATCACACCCTGGAGTTGGCAGCAGCAGCAGCAGGAGCCCAAATATTACTATAAAGAGACACTGGGGTTGGCTTCAGGAGCCCAAAAATTTGATGAATCACACCCTGGAGTTGGCAGCAGCAGGAGCCCAAATATTACTTTAAAGAGACACTGGGGTTGGCTTCAGGAGCCCAAAAATTGGATGAATCACACCCTGTGGAGAGTCATGTGGAGAAAAAGTAGCTTAGTTAGTAATATCTACATAAAATTATGAATAAACAAATGCAAAAGTATTGCCAAAGTGAAGTTTTGTTTGAGGGTGTGTTTCCACCTTTTAATTAAATCAGAAACAAGAAGGTATCATTGCCTCTGACTAATTAGCCCTCAAAAATTCTTGGAATTTTTAATCTGGAATCATGTCTGATCCGTCTTATCCGAAGAATATTAATAAAAAGTAAGAGTAACGGAAAGGATTTTTTATCAATACTTACTTGTGGTCCGATGCGGAGGAATGTCTGTAACTGGAGAGCAGCGCCTTAAATCTGTTTTGCACGATCCATCTTTCTTTAGTGTAGGTCTGGCCCCGTCATCAATCTACTGGAATACATCAGGCATTGTTGGGAGGAAAGCTTGGATGATCCAAGCGCCATTCATTTCCACGCAGGGCAGTCTCTGGAAAAAAAAAGTCTGTATAAACCAGGGTCTTTTTCATATAAAAACAAATGGTTATTCTTGCTTGTAAACCATATGTTCCACAGATTTACCAGTCATTGTGTCAGCCAATGAAGCAACTTTGTCTCGAAGTGCTGCAAAAGCAGTCCACTGCATCACAAGTGGCATCTGACACCCCCAGTCAACTGTCTGTCTGTTATGCTTTGGGTTCAGCTCCACTATCCATTGATGAAGATCTGATAATCATAAAATTCAGCAGCTACTGCCCAGCCAAGAAGTGGAGGAGACACTCGCCTCTTCTTCCAGTAGCCGGCAATTAGTGATGAGGAGAGTGTCGTGGGAGGAGGTGTTGCAAGCCGAGGTAGTGGAAGAGGGTCCCTGGAGTCTGCGGCGGTGGCGGCGGCAGCAGCAGCAGATTATTGCGGACTGTTGTTCGGAAAAATCAGCTACTCAGCGATGTGGCAGTGTTTCATGCAGCATCCTGGGGAGAAAAAGTAGGTTAGTTAGTGTATATACATAAAATTATGAATAGACAAATGCAATAGTATTGCCAAAGTGAAGTTTTGTTTGAGGGTGTGTTTCCACCTTGTAATTAAATCAGAAACAACTAGCTATCATTTGCCTCTGAATAATTAGCCCTCAAAAATTCTTGGAATTTTTAATCTTGATGTCTGAGGGATTTCTCCTCTCAGACAGCGTCACCATAAGTCCAGCCTGCTGCATTACACTTGGAAGAACATCTTGTTTGCGCTGCGACAAGGAAGCCAAAGTCATGCGTCCTCACATGGCACACGTGTTCAGTCTAGTTTTTAAGTCTTGCCCCCATCTGAAAGAACAACAGGAAAGAAAGTTAGCATGCACTTCTGGCACTCCTACACCACGAAGCACAACCCTATTGAGCCTCAGCGTCACAACGGTGTACCCCACCATAGTCTGATTTGCGATGTTTCCACCCGTTGGAATTCCACCCTCCATATGCAGGATCCACTATAGCAGTGGTCCCCAACCCTGTCCTCAAGGCCCACCAACAGGCCAGGTTTTGCAGATCTCCACAAAGATGCACAGGTGGAGTAATTAGTGCAGCTGCAGAGCAATAGAGCTGGCTATTTGGAGATCCAAAAAACATGACTTGTTGGTGGGCCTTGAGGACAGGGTTGAGGACCACTGCACTATAGGAACAGAGAAAAGCCATCACGGATTTCTGGATGATCCAAACGGATAGGGGGACACCTGTGTAAATTCAATGTAAACCATTGGCAGCTCATACGTGACACCGACCGTTTGCTCAGGCCCTTTGAGGAAGCTACGTTATTAGTCAGTTGCCAGGACTATGAGATGAACGATGAGATTCCACTGCTTCATGTACTACAACACATGTTGGAAACCATGGCTGGTCAGGGCACTGGAGACATGGCACATACATTTCACAGCCACATGAAGCCTGTGGGGGCTGAAGTGGAGGAGGAGGAGGGGGTGGGGCAAAGCAAACCACAGTTTAGGTTTCACAAAATGACCATTTTATCTAGTCATCTGACAGAAGAGGAGGAGCAGGAGCAGCCACAGGAGCTAGAGGGTTGTGAGTAAGGTGAGACAGAGGACCCAGACACACCGTGGCAGTTTACAGTGGAGATGGAGACAGGTAGTCCCTCCGAGTCATTTGCACAAATGGCACGATGCATGCTCACATGCTTGCGTACTAGTGAGCGCAGAATTGTCTCCATTTGTCAGCGGGAAGACTTCTGGCTCTCCAACTTATTGGACCCTCGCTTCCGGCACAAAATGGGGGCATTTTTTACGCCCACTGAGAGGGAGGACAAACTGACCTACTACAGAGACATCCCACGTAGTCAGTTGGGCGATGTCTATCTGCGCCATGGCCCATACTCCCGCAGGTCTGACTCGGGGGGACCTCTGCGATCACCTTCCACTGCCATGGCTGCTGGGGGGGTGGAAGGAGCAGCAGCAGCAGCTCCATCAGCAGCAGCCTCAGTCTTCAGTCGCTAGTGAGTAGCTTTCTACACCCGCATAGTGAGTCTACTCATGAGCAGCAGGAAGACCTGGAGCTGGACCTCAAACAGCAGGTCATGTCATACCTTGACATGACCATGCCAACACACCTTCAAGATCCACTGGATTTGCTGGGAAGCCAAACTTGACTTGTGCCCGCAACTAGCAGAGTTTGCCCTGGAAAAGCTGTACTGGCCGGACAGTAGTTGATTTAGATGGCAACTGGGCTGCTCTATATAACGAAGCAAAATGGCAAATTTACCTCACTATATGAGCTATTGCCCCTCAGATTTACACAGGGGCTGCTCTATATTATGCTGCAAAGTGGCAAATTTACCTCACAATATAAGCTATTGCCCCTCAGATTTACACAGGGGCTGCTCTATATTATGCTGCAAAATGGCAAATTTACCTCACAATATAAGCTATTGCCCCTCAGATTTACACAGGGCCTGCTCTATATAACGAAGCAAAATGGCAAATTTACCTCACTATATAAGCTATTGCCCCTCAGATTTACACAGGGGCTGCTCTATATTATGCTGCAAAATGGCAAATTAACCTCACAATATAAGCTATTGCAGCTCTATATAAATAAAAATAAATAAATAAAAAAAGGGCCTGTAGAAGCTTATTTAGTATAACAGATAGGGTGACATGTGCTGGTTTGGGATGCCCATATGGGCTAGTGTTTTGGCAGCAGTACAAAAACCAATGCAAAATGCAATAGCTTAATAAAGCTGATGCTGATCAACGCTTATTTAGTATAACAGATGGGGTGCAACATGCAGGTTTGGGATGCCCTGCGGCCTGGTGTATTTAAAGCAGACCAAAACCAATTCAAAATGCAATAACTTAATAAAGCTGAGGCTGTAGATGCTTATTTAGTATAAACAGGTAGGGTGCAAGGTGCAGCTTTGGGGTGCCCTGCGGCCTGGTTAAATGAAAGCAGTCAAAAAGGAAGTGCAAACTGAAGTAGCTTAATGAAGCTGATGCTGATCAACGCTTATGTTGTATACCAGATAGGGTGCAAGGTGCAGCTTTGGGGTGCCCTGCGGCCTGGTTTATTAAAATCAGTCAAAAACAAGTGCAAACTGAAGTAGCCTGATCAACGCTTATGTTGTATAACAGATAGGTTTAAAATAGCATGTGCCTTGGGATGCCCGTGTGGCCTGTTATATTTCAAGCTGAACAAAAAGTAACAATAATCCAAGTATGAGACATCATTTTGACCTTCTTCACAGCGCCATACTTTGAAAAAAAAAAATTAATTTCATGCCGATCAATCCAAAGGTCAATGCCCCTAACAAAAATAGTGTTCGGCATAAGTTTTCCTTCTGGAAGGACGTAACCTTTAGTTTACATGGTTGGGGTAGGTTATCTTACAAATTGGGATACCACAGGCAGCAGTGTCATTGAAAGAGACAGATTGTAATGCAGGCCATACGCAAGCAGAGAAACTCAGGCTGCAACAGGCCTATTTAGTTTACATGGTTGGGGTAGGTTATCTTACAAATTGGGATACCCCACTGTATATGAAACCGAATATAAATGCACACCCAAAAGTGGACACTCAGCCTCCAAGAGGCCTGCTTAGTTTAAATAAGAGAGCTGCTTAGTATGGTAGGTAGGTTATGTTATGTTACAGAATGGGATGCCCCAAGCAGACTTGAGATCAGTATATATGCACACAGCAGCAGTGTGTTAGCAGGCTCATACAGGCCAAATTTCTTTAAATAACTGTGCAGCTTACAGTTAATGCAGAGGCTAATGGTATGTTACAGAATGGGATGCCCCAAGCTGACTTGAGATCAGTATATATGCACACAGCAGCAGTGTGTTAGCAGGCTCATACAGGCCAAATTTCTTTAAATAAATGTGCAGCTTACAGTAAATGCAGAGGCTAATGGTATGTTACAGAATGGGATGCCCCAAAGCAGACTTGAGATCAGTATATATGCACACAGCAGCAGTGTGTTAGCAGGCTCATTCAGGCCAAATTTCTTTAAATAAATGTGCAGCTTACAGTAAATGCAGAGGCTAATGGTATGTTACAGAATGGGATGCCCCAAAGCAGACTTGAGATCAGTATATATGCACACAGCAGCAGTGTGTTAGCAGGCTCATACAGGCCAAATTTCTTTAAATAACTGTGCAGCTTACAGTTAATGCAGAGGCTAATGGTATGTTACAGAATGGGATGTCCCAAAAACCAGAGAGCACCTGGCAGGCAGCAGTAAGACTATGCACAGCAAAAGTGTCTTTATCATGCCTAATTTCAATTAGAATAGGTGCAAATGGTTAGGTTCTTAAATAGAGGCTGGTGTAGTCACAGAATGGGATGCCCTAAAAACCAGCAGTAAGTACACCTGGCAGGGACAAGTTGTGCTATGCCCAGCAAAAGTGTCTTTATCAGGCCTAATTTCAAATATGATAAGAGCAAATGCTTATATGGTCTTAAACAGAGGCTGCTTTAGTCACAGAATGGGATGCCCCGGGCAGGAATCGAGCTGGCAGGGTCCAGTAGGCCTTTGGCCAGCAAAAGTGTCTTTATCAGGCCTGATTTCTATGAGAATAAGTGCAAATGTTTATTATGCTATTAAATAGAGGCTGCTTTAGTCACAGAATGGGATGCCAGTGCCACAAAAACCAGAGAGCATGCACAGCAAAAGTGTCTTTATCAGGCCTGATTTCTATGAGAATAAGTGCAAATGTTTATTATGCTATTAAATAGAGGCTGCTTTAGTCACAGAATGGGATGCCAGTGCCACAAAAACCAGAGAGCATGCACAGCAAAAGTGTCTTTATCAGGCCTGATTTCTATGAGAATAAGTGCAAATGTTTATTATGCTATTAAATAGAGGCTGCTTTAGTCACAGAATGGGATGCCAGTGCCACAAAAACCAGAGAGCATGCACAGCAAAAGTGTCTTTATCAGGCCTGATTTCTATGAGAATAAGTGCAAATGTTTATTATGCTATTAAATAGAGGCTGCTTTAGTCACAGAATGGGATGCCAGTGCCACAAAAACCAGAGAGCATGCACAGCAAAAGTGTCTTTATCAGGCCTGATTTCTATGAGAATAAGTGCAAATGTTTATTATGCTATTAAATAGAGGCTGCTTTAGTCACAGAATGGGATGCCAGTGCCACAAAAACCAGAGAGCATGCACAGCAAAAGTGTCTTTATCAGGCCTGATTTCTATGAGAATAAGTGCAAATGTTTATTATGCTATTAAATAGAGGCTGCTTTAGTCACAGAATGGGATGCCAGTGCCACAAAAACCAGAGAGCATGCACAGCAAAAGTGTCTTTATCAGGCCTGATTTCTATGAGAATAAGTGCAAATGGTTATTATGCTATTAAATAGAGGCTGCTTTAGTCACAGAATGGGATGCCAGTGCCACAAAAACCAGAGAGCATGCACAGCAAAAGTGTCTTTATCAGGCCTGATTTCTATGAGAATAAGTGCAAATGGTTATTATGCTATTAAATAGAGGCTGCTTTAGTCACAGAATGGGATGCCAGTGCCACAAAAACCAGAGAGCATGCACAGCAAAAGTGTCTTTATCAGGCCTGATTTCTATGAGAATAAGTGCAAATGTTTATTATGCTATTAAATAGAGGCTGCTTTAGTCACAGAATGGGATGCCAGTGCCACAAAAACCAGAGAGCATGCACAGCAAAAGTGTCTTTATCAGGCCTGATTTCTATGAGAATAAGTGCAAATGTTTATTATGCTATTAAATAGAGGCTGCTTTAGTCACAGAATGGGATGCCAGTGCCACAAAAACCAGAGAGCATGCACAGCAAAAGTGTCTTTATCAGGCCTGATTTCTATGAGAATAAGTGCAAATGTTTATTATGCTATTAAATAGAGGCTGCTTTAGTCACAGAATGGGATGCCAGTGCCACAAAAACCAGAGAGCATGCACAGCAAAAGTGTCTTTATCAGGCCTGATTTCTATGAGAATAAGTGCAAATGTTTATTATGCTATTAAATAGAGGCTGCTTTAGTCACAGAATGGGATGCCAGTGCCACAAAAACCAGAGAGCATGCACAGCAAAAGTGTCTTTATCAGGCCTGATTTCTATGAGAATAAGTGCAAATGTTTATTATGCTATTAAATAGAGGCTGCTTTAGTCACAGAATGGGATGCCAGTGCCACAAAAACCAGAGAGCATGCACAGCAAAAGTGTCTTTATCAGGCCTGATTTCTATGAGAATAAGTGCAAATGTTTATTATGCTATTAAATAGAGGCTGCTTTAGTCACAGAATGGGATGCCAGTGCCACAAAAACCAGAGAGCATGCACAGCAAAAGTGTCTTTATCAGGCCTGATTTCTATGAGAATAAGTGCAAATGTTTATTATGCTATTAAATAGAGGCTGCTTTAGTCACAGAATGGGATGCCAGTGCCACAAAAACCAGAGAGCATGCACAGCAAAAGTGTCTTTATCAGGCCTGATTTCTATGAGAATAAGTGCAAATGTTTATTATGCTATTAAATAGAGGCTGCTTTAGTCACAGAATGGGATGCCAGTGCCACAAAAACCAGAGAGCATGCACAGCAAAAGTGTCTTTATCAGGCCTGATTTCTATGAGAATAAGTGCAAATGTTTATTATGCTATTAAATAGAGGCTGCTTTAGTCACAGAATGGGATGCCAGTGCCACAAAAACCAGAGAGCATGCACAGCAAAAGTGTCTTTATCAGGCCTGATTTCTATGAGAATAAGTGCAAATGTTTATTATGCTATTAAATAGAGGCTGCTTTAGTCACAGAATGGGATGCCAGTGCCACAAAAACCAGAGAGCATGCACAGCAAAAGTGTCTTTATCAGGCCTGATTTCTATGAGAATAAGTGCAAATGTTTATTATGCTATTAAATAGAGGCTGCTTTAGTCACAGAATGGGATGCCAGTGCCACAAAAACCAGAGAGCATGCACAGCAAAAGTGTCTTTATCAGGCCTGATTTCTATGAGAATAAGTGCAAATGTTTATTATGCTATTAAATAGAGGCTGCTTTAGTCACAGAATGGGATGCCAGTGCCACAAAAACCAGAGAGCATGCACAGCAAAAGTGTCTTTATCAGGCCTGATTTCTATGAGAATAAGTGCAAATGTTTATTATGCTATTAAATAGAGGCTGCTTTAGTCACAGAATGGGATGCCAGTGCCACAAAAACCAGAGAGCATGCACAGCAAAAGTGTCTTTATCAGGCCTGATTTCTATGAGAATAAGTGCAAATGTTTATTATGCTATTAAATAGAGGCTGCTTTAGTCACAGAATGGGATGCCAGTGCCACAAAAACCAGAGAGCATGCACAGCAAAAGTGTCTTTATCAGGCCTGATTTCTATGAGAATAAGTGCAAATGTTTATTATGCTATTAAATAGAGGCTGCTTTAGTCACAGAATGGGATGCCAGTGCCACAAAAACCAGAGAGCATGCACAGCAAAAGTGTCTTTATCAGGCCTGATTTCTATGAGAATAAGTGCAAATGTTTATTATGCTATTAAATAGAGGCTGCTTTAGTCACAGAATGGGATGCCAGTGCCACAAAAACCAGAGAGCATGCACAGCAAAAGTGTCTTTATCAGGCCTGATTTCTATGAGAATAAGTGCAAATGTTTATTATGCTATTAAATAGAGGCTGCTTTAGTCACAGAATGGGATGCCAGTGCCACAAAAACCAGAGAGCATGCACAGCAAAAGTGTCTTTATCAGGCCTGATTTCTATGAGAATAAGTGCAAATGTTTATTATGCTATTAAATAGAGGCTGCTTTAGTCACAGAATGGGATGCCAGTGCCACAAAAACCAGAGAGCATGCACAGCAAAAGTGTCTTTATCAGGCCTGATTTCTATGAGAATAAGTGCAAATGTTTATTATGCTATTAAATAGAGGCTGCTTTAGTCACAGAATGGGATGCCAGTGCCACAAAAACCAGAGAGCATGCACAGCAAAAGTGTCTTTATCAGGCCTGATTTCTATGAGAATAAGTGCAAATGTTTATTATGCTATTAAATAGAGGCTGCTTTAGTCACAGAATGGGATGCCAGTGCCACAAAAACCAGAGAGCATGCACAGCAAAAGTGTCTTTATCAGGCCTGATTTCTATGAGAATAAGTGCAAATGTTTATTATGCTATTAAATAGAGGCTGCTTTAGTCACAGAATGGGATGCCAGTGCCACAAAAACCAGAGAGCATGCACAGCAAAAGTGTCTTTATCAGGCCTGATTTCTATGAGAATAAGTGCAAATGTTTATTATGCTATTAAATAGAGGCTGCTTTAGTCACAGAATGGGATGCCAGTGCCACAAAAACCAGAGAGCATGCACAGCAAAAGTGTCTTTATCAGGCCTGATTTCTATGAGAATAAGTGCAAATGTTTATTATGCTATTAAATAGAGGCTGCTTTAGTCACAGAATGGGATGCCAGTGCCACAAAAACCAGAGAGCATGCACAGCAAAAGTGTCTTTATCAGGCCTGATTTCTATGAGAATAAGTGCAAATGGTTATTATGCTATTAAATAGAGGCTGCTTTAGTCACAGAATGGGATGCCAGTGCCACAAAAACCAGAGAGCATGCACAGCAAAAGTGTCTTTATCAGGCCTGATTTCTATGAGAATAAGTGCAAATGTTTATTATGCTATTAAATAGAGGCTGCTTTAGTCACAGAATGGGATGCCAGTGCCACAAAAACCAGAGAGCATGCACAGCAAAAGTGTCTTTATCAGGCCTGATTTCTATGAGAATAAGTGCAAATGTTTATTATGCTATTAAATAGAGGCTGCTTTAGTCACAGAATGGGATGCCAGTGCCACAAAAACCAGAGAGCATGCACAGCAAAAGTGTCTTTATCAGGCCTGATTTCTATGAGAATAAGTGCAAATGTTTATTATGCTATTAAATAGAGGCTGCTTTAGTCACAGAATGGGATGCCAGTGCCACAAAAACCAGAGAGCATGCACAGCAAAAGTGTCTTTATCAGGCCTGATTTCTATGAGAATAAGTGCAAATGTTTATTATGCTATTAAATAGAGGCTGCTTTAGTCACAGAATGGGATGCCAGTGCCACAAAAACCAGAGAGCATGCACAGCAAAAGTGTCTTTATCAGGCCTGATTTCTATGAGAATAAGTGCAAATGTTTATTATGCTATTAAATAGAGGCTGCTTTAGTCACAGAATGGGATGCCTCACAGCAGACTTAAGATCAGTTCAGTATATATGCACAGTTAGTTACTATAAGCAGCCTGAAAACGCTAACAAAGGCTGGATGAAAAAAAAAAAATCTCCCTGTCAGCCAGCTCCGTTTTTCCTACCTTTCCCTGGCTTTCTGTCTGTCTCCTGTCTGTCTCCTGCCTGTCTCCTGCCTGTCTCCAGCCTGTCCCTGTCTGTCCCTGTCTGTCCCTGTCTCCAGCCTGTCTCCAGCCTGTCTAACTGCCTCAGCTACACAGCGTTCTGTCTGTCTGTCACGAATGCAATAGAGAAATGAGGAAAAGCAAGATGGCCGCCGTTAAATACCGCTGTGTGACGTCACCGGGCTTGCTGGCTGCTGATAGGCTGCATGTGACTGCCCCAGCTTGCACTGGCGCGGGATACATGTCCAGACATGTCCCGCCCGCCATCTTAGAATGCCTGTAATGTAAATGAATGGATGTTAAAGGAAAACTTCGAGTGATCGAATCGCGGGGAAATTCGGATTCGATCCGAATCGAATTTTTCCTGAAATTCGGATCGAATCCGGGTTCGTCCGGATCGATTCGCTCATCCCTACTCAGGTCCATAGGAAAACCATCAGTCGTGTATCCAACAAATCTGGAAAAGTGACAGGAATCCCAATAGTGACACATGGTGGTGGCAGCATCAGGCTGTGGGGAGACTTTTCTTTAGCAGGGACTTGGAAGTTGGTCAGAGCTTATGGGAAGATGGATGGAGCCAAATACGGGAGGAAAACCTGTTAGAGGCTGCAAAATACTTGAGATTGGGGGGTAGGTTCACCTTCCAACAGGAGAACCACCCTAAACATACAGCCAAAGCTACAATTTAATAGCTTACAATGATCTAAATTTCATTGAGAATCTGTGGCGTGACTTGAAAATGAGCAAAGGGGGTGGGAGTAGCTCCATCACTATTATTTATACAAAATCATCATCATTAATATTCAGGGCCTGGGAACCAATTTACTGCCCATTTTAACCCTCTCATCATCCAAGTTTTAAGCACCAAACATGTCTAGCTATGTGGAAAGACAGAGATTTGGTTGCACATATCTGGCAGCTTTCCAGGTGAGTAGCTCTGGCCGCATTGCATGTCCCAACTTTGGGGACTCAAAACTAAGAGTAGGGACCACACTAAACACAGAGTGCCTTGCCGGGGCAGTGTGGCTTCCACATGTATCTGCAGATATGCGCAACCAAATCTCTGTCTTTCCACACAGCTAGACATGTTTGGTGCTTAATACTTGGATGATGAGAGGGTTAAACTGGGCGGTAAATTGGTTCCCAGGCCCTGAATAATAATGATGATAATTTTGTATAAATAATAGTGATGGAGCTACTCCCACCCCCTTTGCTCAGTTTGACTTGAAAATGACTTATATCAAACACTCTCCATCTAATTGGGCTGAGCCAGAGCTATTTTGCAAAGAAGAATTGTCGACAGTTGGACCTGGGCGACGGGGGAGCCAGCATACAGGTAAGTTTCAGGAAAATTTTGATTTACACAAATCAAAAAAGAAATTAATGTTTTTGTTGCATTACATTTTTCCTGAAATTTGAAGAAAATTCCTGAATTCGTCTGAATCAGTTCACTCATCTCTAAGTGTATAGTTTAAGAACAATGATACTATGAATACTATGAGAATGTAGAGACAATAACCTATTCCTACAGGGAGATTTTTCTCCAGTCCTGCACTTCGCAATGTCCATTTACCTCAACACACCTGAACTTAAATCACTGGAACTCTTATTCAAGCCAGTTAATTGACTGGGCACAGGTGTGTTGTGGGAAAAGGTCATTGCTAAGTGCAGGACTGGAGAAAAATCCCCCTGCAGGAATGGGTCAGGTTGGAGTCTGAGAACGGGAGCTGCAAAATTGACCTCAGGCAAGGTAACTATCACCCAAGGGCAGGTGCAGCAGGAGAGCCATTTTGCTGACCCCCTGAGAAATATTAAGTAATTTTCTCAGGCATGGGGGGAGGGGGTGTTGTGGGTGTAGACTTCAATTGATTTAGCTGAGGAATGTGGAAGGCATGCAATTGCTGCATAAAAAATGTTTTTTTTCCTATTAGAATATCCAGTATAGAGAACTCATCATCTTAGAAAAAAATCAAAATTTCCCTCGATAAAAGCCCTGAAATGCCAATATTTCTTGCCTATGAGAATGGGACTGCAGAAATGATCCATCAGCCACTGGCTGGAGCATTAGGAGGGCTGTTTCGCTGTCAGAAATCCTCAGAAATGTTCCCAGTATGGGACAGCAGCAACACTATACGATGGGTGAGGAAGGAGCTGAATTTTTTCCTTCCTGCACTGAATGCTATTTTGCCTTGAATCTGTCCTGAATGTCACAGACCTTTGCATAATTAATCAGTATGATGAAGGTGTTGGAACGGTATAAAACCTGATTTAGTTAATAGCAAAAGGCTAAATAAAAATATGCTAGTTAGTTAGCTAGTTAGCTATTAGACCAAACCCAATGGTCCTAAAGGTCTAAAAGACTCTAGGGCTGGATGATTCCCTCCTTTCCCTTCTGTTGACCACACCTGAAACCTTGAAAAAGTGGGGGGCTACCTACGGAATGTGTGGGGAATAGAGGACACCAGGCCGCAGTGGGGATTGCTTCCAGCCTTACTAATGGTAATAATCTTTCATGTTTAAATGTTTGTTTTCCTTTTCTGTATAGTGGATGGGATATTTTGCAGTTATCACTTTGAGGGCACTGACACTTTATATTCTTAGCTAGCTAGTTAGCACTTGCACTTTATTTAGTACTTTTTTTATAGCTCATGATGAAGTCTATCTGCACTTTCTTGGCTGGTAAATCCCCTTTGTGGATTATGAGATTTTAATTATATGTTGTTAGTGTACTTTTAAAGCAATAAATACAGAAATTTAATGTGAGATGACTTTGTGATCTGTTGGGGCATTGGTGCCTGGGGTTTCCTTTATTATGGTTGCTGGGGCCACGTTGTATATAGAGGTTTGTACTTCTGGTGACCACACATACAGTGCACAGGGCCTGTTGGCTGCTGCTCATTACACCCCCATCTCGATCCTGCTTCCCTAGTCTCCCCCCCCCCCCCCCCAGCAACATCCTAGCTAAGAAACCACAGCCCATGTTCTACTCCCAATGCTATAGCCTCAGATTAATGGCTGTGGGGGTCATACCCTACCTTGACACATTATTAACCCCCACAATACTAAAGCTTTAGTACCCATAGGTTGGCCATATCCACCCCTGCTATTGACTGTCCCTGCAATCCCAGACTGAATTTTGTCTCCAGTCCTCCACTGGAAACAACAGATTCCTTAAAAGTGTGGAATCAGATTCTTTATTTACTAAAAACCAATTGAAACCTAAAAGTGTGGGATCAGTCGAGAAGTCTAGGGGCTGCCATCATGGACAGCATCTGGGCCCTCTTAAGGCTACTGGACCCCATACAGTAGTCCAGCCTGTCTTGCCCCATAGTGGAGCCTCACCGGGATTTGTCCCATTGCTCCTTATGGCCAGCATACACCAGTCCACACTGGTTCCCCCCTGATAAGGGTTGTGCAGCTTCCTAGTGCTTATTTGGGGTGTTCAGGAGAAAAAAGTTAAGTGGACCCTTATCCACCTTGGGAAAATTGTAAAACATTTAATTTAAAAGTAGCTCAAAAACTCTGATTATATATAAATGCCTTATGAATCCTAAGAACAGGCATGGCTGAGCTCGGAAGGTTATGTCATACTGACAGCTATGGGACCGCTGTGGATTGCCATGCTCGCTCACCCACAGAGTATCTGGTGGCTGTTAGGGAAATTAAAAGGAAAAGCCCTGCTACGGCTTCTACCCAACACTGTAGTGCAGGAAATGGAGTTGAGGCATATGGGACAGGCAGATAAGCTTACTACCTTATTATTGGGTTTACAGTCCATTTATGTCTTATTCAACTAAAAGAGGAGCAACCCCCCCCCCTCGGGTCTACAAGGCTCTTATGGGGGCATCCCAAATTAGGATCACCTGCTATGTGAAACCTGTGTAAAATCTCCCCAATCACCCAATTCACTCACCGCTCTGACCAAATTGCGGCCACAGGGCACCAATGGCGGGATGCGGCCGGTGGCACGGTGGCAGATTTTCTTTGCCTCACTGAACAATGTGGCCAAGGAAATCTGAATAGGAACAGCTGTTTTGCCAGAGGTGCATTTTCAGGCCATTCGTGGTGATACACACAGCGGGGCATCCCAAAATGGGATGTACCGCCAGGGAGGAACAACACTCAAAAAGTCATTTTTGAGTGTTATTGCTCTTTAAGGTTTACATGAATAAATTGGCAATAATTGTTTTCTACCAAAACTGAAGACCTGCAGCTATCTAGTATTTTCTTTATCTGTTGCCTGGATTTGGTCTGAGGCTTTGCAATAACTCCAGCTTCCTTGAAACATTGTCCCTGGAAGGCAATCTAATCTCATGCTGCTCCAGCACTGGACTTCTTGCATACAATATTATTAACCCTTTGTTTCCTGCTGTTCACCATCCTCAGCTTCCATGGTAGAGTGGAAGATTTCCCTGCGCTTCCCTTGCCATAAATATAGAGACGTGTGCTGTATTACCTGTAACATAATGTGCTGTGTGTGTTTTGGTTTAGAGAGCTCTCTCCACCTGCTGCAGGCGCTACACTGTCTCAGGGCCGCAGCACTTTAGGGTTCAGGTGTCACGCCGGCGCTTGAAGCCGACAGATCAAATGACCCTCCTCACCTAGTTGCTGCTCCTCGCCTTTCTCTCCAGCGGAAATATCTCTGTGCAAGATGTGGTTTTCTGTTTCCTCCTTCTCTATTGTCCATCCTCGGATGATGTGAGAGGTCGCAAAAGTGAGAGCGCCTTCCTGGAGATGACAAAAGCCTCCCAGGCGCATGGACAAGAAGAAGGGGCCTGTTGGGTGGCAGACTCACTGACAAAAGAGCGAGGCACATGGCTTCACATCCTGTCCTTTGAAAGTTACCCCTGGCTGACTTGGCTTTCTGTTGTGTGCCTCCAGGAGTGAGATCGGGACGCTCATTAAAGCTCAAATGGAACTACAAGGACCATCTTGAGCTCTGTTGAGGGGGGTTTGGAGCTGTCAGGATCACAGCCCTTAAAACAGACCAAGGCCTACCATTGATGCGAACAGAAATTAGCCAATCTCCCCACAGATAGCCCCCTTCCTGGGAGTAGATACATTAGGTTACAGATACATTAGGTTACATTAGATACAGATAAAATACATTTTCCCTTTCCCCCCAACATATTGTAAACTAAGAGGCCGATTCATTGATAGCGGCAGGTAGCGACAGATGAGCGACAGTAGCGGCATTTTCAGAGCGCCCGCTAGTAGTCGCTGTGCTTGGCCGTTGTTCTGTAGTTGATAGCGACTCAGTCGGTTTGCCGTAATGTTGAATATTGGGTGAGGAGTCGCTATTTGACAGGTTCCGCGCTGTATGGGAGCGCATGACAGCGAATGGCCATAGCGAACGGCTTTCAGCATATTCATTAACAAATCACGCTCAAAAAATTCTCACGCTGTAAAATGCTTGTTTAAACCCCAGAGCGCTGGCGGCGATGGGTTAAAAGTAGTTTTTTAACCCCCAAACAACCATATTTTTGGATAAAAAAAAACAAGTTTTTCAAAACATTTTGTAATAATAATACATTAATATCAGACCTGTAATATCAATTCTGCACAAATTTTTTTTTTTTTTTTTTTTTTACCTTAAAAAAAAAAATCTAACATTGCAGAAGTGGTCACCGAATTTTTGACATTTAAAAAAAAAAAAAAAAAAACATTAATATCACTTAATTAAGAATATTTAAAGATTGCTCCATTGAAATGCATTGGAGAGCACCAGGTAGCGAGAGGTCATACCTGTCGCTGTTCAAGGTCGCTCGCTGGCGCTGTGGGGTGAGGCTGGAATAATGATGAATGATTCGCTATCTGGCGCTCTGTCAGTCGCTAAGCAGGATCGGCTTGATAAATGTGTGATTGCGGAGGGGAGCCGGCGTTCTCGTGGCGGTGACCGTCATTACCGTTCGCTCACCATTCGCTACCTGGCACTATCCCTTGTTAAATAAGGGCCTATGTTTCTTACATTCAATTTCCAGGCTCCCAACTCATCACATCAGAAATGTCATACATAATGAAGGAGGAACGAATGTCGCTAGATTTGAACGCCATATTCCAATCTGGGAATCTGGGTCATAATGCAATCTGGGAATTGCTGGGTTCTGCCGCTCAAGTCCCTGGCAATCTGGAACTTCAGGGAAATTGCTGGATCTTTTGCTGAGCAATGAAAACAGGATGGCAAAGCCACCCAAGTTACTCTCTGTGGGGTGAGGTTTAGGTCAGCTTTAGTTTAAGTAGAATACTTCCTTAATACTCTGCCAGTTTTCTGCCACTTTTAATCCTTTTAATGTAAAGCAGAACTCCACACTACATGGTATCTATGTGCAAAGGAGGGTTACCCCCCCCGACTGATGAGCCCTGCAATAAAGAGACTCTCTAATTCTCTGGAGTTTAAAGCAATTTAACTCTGGAGGTCCAATTCAAAGAGGAACATTGGAGGCCCTAAATGACTCCAGGGCTTCCCAAGTTTCAGACCTTGGAGCATCCCAAATTAGGTTGCCCCGCTGTGAGAAACCCTCCATGAACCCCAGAAACACTCACCCTGTCCTGAGGCCCTCGCCACGTCTGTTTGCTCCGAGCGCATCCCTCACTTCTAGCTCGCCGACGCCAAAGCGTGCCCCTCAGCCAATCAGTACACTCGCTTATACACGAGTCTGCGCCGTGGGGGCGAAAGGAAGGTCAGTGAAACACACACAGTAGGACATCCCAATTTGAGATGCCTCCGCAGAGAGGAACAGCACATGTGTGTTCATGTGTGTTGTGAACAGGGTATGAACAGGGTAGTTTCTAGGCAAAATAGCTCACACACAGTTCAGGAAGGAAAGAAAACCCTCCTCTCCATACCCAACCTATAGTGCTGCTGTCCCATATATATGTATGTGCCATGCTGTGTCTCTACCATAGCAGCTGGAAGGGTCCCCTACTCATGGCTGAGCAAAGTATGGGGGGAGGATGGGCCTCTCTTATGGCTGGCACTACTAATTTTGACCCTGACAAGGGTGCCCCCAGTAGCCTTGGCACCCAGGGCGATCACCCTACTTGCCCTCCCCTAGAAACAGCTCTGGGCATGAGACACCTGCGGTCACCTGCCACCTGCTCCTGTGCTACTCATCTAAACCAGACTATGTGGGAGAGAGATGAACAGCAAGGGAGCTGAACATTAGGTCTTTTTGCCTGGCGGTCTGCTTTAAATGCAAAGTCCACTTCCAAATCCTGATTTGGGACACCCCATTGTGTAAGCCCCCACAATCACCCCAGCAATCACTTACCTTTCCGGTGTTTCCACAGCAGCTTCGCGGCCCGCTGCCACATCCATGGCCTCCCTTGCAGCTGAGACACGCTCCCGCAGCCAGCCATTCATGTAGGCTGGGACGGGAGCGCCACAGATCGCTAGGAGGCTGCATATGCGACTGCTCCCAGTTCCATATGCCGGACCAATGTTCAAAACAAGGGTGTAATCCTTATGCACGTTATACGGTGCTGATTGGATGAGAGCCAAAGCATGTGATGTGCGAATGTCAGGAATGATTGATCCAGGGGGTTTCACACAACGGAGGGATATCAAAACCCAGGATAGCCAAAATTTTGGGTTTTGGTCTTTCAGGTAACAATGGCTTTAGGTACCTTCTAACATTTGCCCTGAGGTATCATGATTTGGGATGCCTCTACAGTTAGATATCCTAAGAAAGCCAAAACCAGGCTTAGAACATGGGGGGGACAGGAAATTTCCTTTTAGAGGAGATGTTGATGTTGTATGTGTGCACAGTTGTCTCATGTCCCCTGTCAGATGGCACTCTGATAGGAGAAATGGGATATTTATGTAAAGCTCATGAATTTCAGGAGGATAGGTTAGTGTAGGATGATCTAGGACCCTCTCTGGCACAGAGATATTGGGCATTGTGGAGTTCTTCCTTAAAGTGGACCAAAACCGAGGGCCACTTGATTCCTACCCCCGGGACATCCAGAATCGGGATATCCCAATGTATGAGGTCGCCCGGTATACTCACCTTCTCTCCCGGTCCAACGTCGCATGCGCGAGCATTGCTATTCCTTTAGCAGGGCGCATGCCCATGCCTGGGCACACTCCCTGTTAGAGGGTAGCAGGGATGCAGCCACCTGAGAGCTTGGCATACTCAGCTGCTCTTGATGGAACTCGACTGGACCCCGACCCTTAGACGAGTCTATCCAGGTTGGCGTCAGCGCAATCGAGCGCGCTGATTGGACAGGAGGCCATGCATGTGCCATAGGAGCAGGGAAAGGTGAGTTAGTTCGGGCAACCTGGGGGTTTGCCACATTGGGGCATCCCGGATCAGGGTTCCCCGGGGGCTAGGGCCAAAACCCAGGATAGTCAAAATCCTGGGCTTTGGTCCACTTTAAATTCAACAAAAATTCATCAGAGAGATAGATCCAACCCCGGGGGAAAAGGAAACAGCTGTCCACATGTGCTGCAGCCTCAACCTCCTTCAATATGAGCTACACTAAAACACTAATGGTGGGACTGTCCGAGAGCCCAACTAATCTGGATGGCAGCCTCGGACCTAATGCACACATTATCATTGGGAGGGACATCCCTTAAAGTGGACCAACACCCAGGATTTTGACTATCCTGGGTCTTGGTCCACTTCGGTGGGGCACCCCCGATCGGGGTGCCCCGCTGTGTGAAACCCCCCCGAACCCCCCGAACAACTCACCTCTCCCCGCTCCCAGCGCCGACGTACAAGAGAAGATCTTGAACGTCTAAGCGGCGGCGGCCGCCGCCGCCTCCCTCGCGTCACTTTGAACGCGCGCGCCCCCGCGCCGGCCATTCGCAGACGGCCGGCGCGGAGGCGCGCACGCCTACAGGGGCGCGAGGGAGGCGGCGGCGGCCGGCCGCCGCAGAAGATAAGGTAGGTGAGTTGGGGTGTTTGGGGGGGGTTTCACCCCGCGGGACATCCCGATCTCGGATGTCCCGCGGGGTGGGGGGTGATCGGCCCGGGAATCTTATAGATTCCCGGGCCGATCACCCGTGGGTGTTGGTCCACTTTAATGTAACCTGAGCATTATTAATCATTGATCAAAATCTAAAACCACCAGAAAGCTCGTCCACCAAAAAAGCAATCCTTAGTAACTAGAGGAACCCTAATGGCCTAAGCCCCAAAGCCTGAAAAAATCAAATCTTATGCTGAAATGGAAATCACTATCTCTAAACAAACTAAACCCAATGACTTATGGCATAAAGCACTAAGCCAAGACAAAAAAAAAGGATAAAAGGAAAGTTAGGCCCTTATTTAACAAGGGATAGCGCCAGGTAGCGACTGGTGAGTGAACGGTAATGACGGTCACCGCCACGAGAACGCCGGCTCCCCACCACAATCACACATTTATCAAGCCAATCCTGCTTAGCGACTGAGCTAGCGCCAGATAGCGACTCATTCATCATTATTCCAGCCTCACCCCACAGCGCCAGCGAGCGACCTTGAACAGCGCCAGGTATGACCTCTCGCTACCTGGCGCTCTCCAATGCATTTCAATGGAACAATCTTTAAATATTAATAATTAATTGTTATGATTTTTTTTTTTTTTTTTTTTTATGTGAAAATTTCTGTTACCACTTCTGCCATGTTAGATATTTTTTTTAAGGTAAGAAAAAAATAAAAAAAAAATGTGTGCAGAATTAATATTACAGGTCTGATATTAATGTATTCATATTCCAAAATGTTTTTATAAACTTGTTTTTTGGGGTTTCCCAAAATATGGTTTTTGGGGGTTAAAAAACTACTTTTAACCCATCGCCGCCAGCGCTCTGGGGTTTAAACATGCATTTCACAGCGCGAGAATTTTTTGAGCGTGATTTGTTAATGAATATGGTGGGAGCCGGTCGCTATGGCCATTCGCTATCATGCGCTCCCATACAGCGCGGAACCTGTCAAATAGCGACTCATCACCTTGTATTCAACATTACTGCACACCGACTGAGTCGCTATCAACAACCGAACAACGGCCAAGCACAGCGACTACTAGCGGGCGCTGTGAAAATACCGCTACAGTCGCTCAACTGTCGCTACCTGGCGCTATTAATAAATCAGCCTCTTAGAAGGGAACGAAGGGGAAGTGAAAAAAAGAAAAGGAAAAAGTGGAAAAGAAAAGAAGGACCAAAAGAAATAGGTAACCAGCGAGACTGGGGGAGGGTGGGAGAGGACTCAGCGGAAAGGGAGGGGAAACTTATGAAATGTATAAAATAAATAAATAAGGAAATAAATAAGCACCTCCCCCAATGATGAGGCAACAAGTCTCCATCTCTTATCAACCGTTTTGGGTTAAAACAAGGAATGGAAAAAAGGAAAGAGGCAAACCTGAGAGGGAGGGAAAAACATAGGAGGCATGTGGCACTGCAATGCGCAGCTGTTTTCTTGCCCCCCTTTATTTTGAAACTCTGGGTTTACGGCAGTGGGAGCAGGTGGATTACTGTCCCTGAATATTGGCCATACAGTTGCTAGTGTTAAGGTCCACTTTTTTATGTCCAACATATAGTAGGAAATCTGGTTTTCTGCAAAACATAGCTCCTCTGATACTATCAAAGGAGATCTCCATTCAAAAAATTAGGTTCTTCACAATAATCACCCCTAGAGGATCCTTATTTGGCCCCTACAGCCAAAGCAAACATGGAAGTCTGTATGATGGGGACAGCAACTAATTGCACACTGTAATTAAAGCGGTCCTTCGCTCTGAATAAGAGCATATCTTATATGTTTCCCACACCCTGTACATACAGATTTCCCACATTAAAAATCATCCTACCTGCATCCACTGCATGTTATGAGCCTTTAAACATCCAAGATGGCGGCTCTTAAGATGCTTTAGATGCTGGAGAATCGTTTTTTAAGGGTTTGGGCTTTTCAATAAATAATGGTGAAGGTCCGGTTTAAATATGTCTTGTCTTGAGGAGGTACAGCTGCCACATATGTGTGCAGCTTTTTCTTCCCCCCATTAGCTGGAGCTCTGAGCTCGCTGGAGCAAAAGGTGAGTATCTCTTTAATGCAGGGTTCAATGATGGTGCAGGAGAAATGGTTAGGTTAGTTTAGTGTCCCTGTGAACCAGGACCCTCCCTGACACATAAGATACCAGGCAGCATGGAGATCTGCTTTAAATACCGCAAAAGTATTAAAAGTTTTAGAAAATCAGCAGGCTATTAAAGTAGAACTACTTTTTAAATTACTACTTTTTAAATTAAAGAGGGCCTAAACCCTCCCTTGCAACTATGTCGGGGATTGAACTGGTAAACGGGGACACTAAACTAACCTAAAATACTCCTAAAGCCATCAGTGAACCCTGCATTAGAAATATCACCATTTCCTAGCAGGGCTCTATTTCATAGGGAATAGCAAACTGCTGCACACATGTGCAGCAGCCACAACTCCTCCGATAGGAAGTGCTTGGCTTTTTACTATGGATCTTTTATTTTTCTCGGTTATGTTTTTTCTCTGGGAATATGGAAGGTGGGTCAGGGTCCCTGCAGATTGGGCACAAAGTTACCAGATGGATTAAGGTCCGTTTTTCTGTGAACGTAGTAAGAAATGTTATGTGGAGATCAACCTGCTAAATATATCTCCTCACCAGCCAAGGGAAGCTAAATATTCACTATAATGAAATATTACGCCTGTTTCGAGACTAGACAGAGATTTTTCTTAAAAAAAAAAAATGTATAATGTGTAAAAAGAACTTACAATAGAGTTTGCAATACAGTTCCACTTAAAGCAGGCCTATAGTTTAGAGTGACTTTAGGTCGATTTTACGGGACAACCCAGTCTAAATAACTCTTGTAGATTATGGGAGCATAATGGGGGATGGGATTACCTGCGGCTGCTTCTATTCTGCTGAGATGTATGGGACAAGCCCTTCTCCTATAGTAATCCCATCATGGCTGTTCCCAAGGACCACAAGAGTTATTTAGACTGGACTGTCCATTTAACAGTCACCCATGAGGCATCCTGTACTGGACTGCCTCTAAATTAAAAGAGGACCAAAACCCAGGATTTTGACTATCCTGGGTTTTGGTCCTTGCCACCCCAATCGGGGTGCCCCGCTGTGTTAAATTAAAACCCAGGTCACCCGAACAAACTCATGCACGCCCACTCGTCCAATCAGTGCGTTCAGATCCACTCAAGCCCCTTCGTCCAAGCCTTTGTCTAAGCCAGCATCTTCACGCTGATGGAAGCATTCCCTGGTACACTCTAACAAGGACTGTGCCCAAGCTGGCCATTCACAAATGCAGGGCATCCTGATTTTGGATGCCCCAGGGGGAGAGAATCAATAGCCCTGGAAATCTTATAGATTCCTGGGCCAATCTCCGTTGGTTTTGGTCCACTTTAAGACAAAATCAGGCGTGGAACGCAGTATGATGGGGACAGGAAATAGCTGCACACTTCACTATAGCATGTCTCCTATTAGAGGAGGTGAGGAAGCCGCACATGCATGTAGCTATTTCCTGCCCACTTATTGGATGGAGCTCTTCTAGAAAAAGGTTAATATCACTCTAATGCAGGACACACTGATGATGTGATTAGTGGACCAGGACCCTCGCTGACACAGGGTTGCTAAGGTGCATGTTTAAACATTTAAAGTGCAAAATAACCAATCCAATAAACTGGCAAAAGGTGATTAAGTAATAGCATATGCTCTGAACTTTGTAGCAGCTTGTAATGGTCTCTGTACTGTTTGTTATATCTTGTCTGTAACTATACCTTGTACAGTGCTGCAGAAAGAAGATGACACTATATATATATATATATATATATATATATATATATATATATATATATATATTAAACAATAATAATAAGTTACCTTTTATTTTTACAGGAAAGCAGCAAACCTCCATATAACACTGAATATTTAGCCAGTAAGCTTGAAAGGGCAGAGCTCTCTCTCCTATTGTGTTCTACTCTCATAGAGTTTGCTTTGAAATTTGTTGCATCCGTTCTGCAGTTGTCTATATACTGTATGTTTACCCTGTCTGTAATTAACACATTGTAAAATGCTACAGAAGAAGATGGTGCTACATTAATAATAATAATAGTCCTTTTTAAAATGTAGGCAGCCATCAAGAATTTTGGAGCTCCATACAGCTTTAGTGTCCTTCCCTATAATATACATGTGATGGCAGGGCCCTAGTATTCAACCCCCCCCTCGGAGCAACATGTTAATAACTCAAAGTAGGCCAGGTGAGCAGGGGGTCAAGCAGAGGTTGTGCAGGGCCATCAGAGCCAGAGTTTGGGCCCTCTGGACCCCACGCAGCTGTCATGCCTGTACTGTCCTAATGGGGAGCAATTTAGAAAGCACAAGCCAAACCATCCATATTTTCATAAGAGTTTATTTCAATAAAGAAGCTGACATTCTAGAGCATCGATCCTATGTACCATATAAAAAAAGGGAAATAGGAATATATATTTATAGATATTTACATTTGCAAACTGAAGGAAATACTGGGATAGAAATAGAAACTCTCATTATTATTAATAATATTTATAAATATATACAACTGACAGTTGCATTCTTATGTACATAACAGTAATTTACTGCAGACACTGAGAATATAGTGCAGTTCCGTAAATAGAAACCATTCATGGGACTCCAGATAGGTGACCTCCAGAGTGTGCAATGTAAACCGTGATCATCGTCCATAGAACAAGGCACCCATCAAGCCAAGTCCCGGGCCTAAGTCAAGGCCAAGTCCAGGGAAGTGGGGGGCACACTTAGTGCCTTTGACAGGTGTGGAGTCTGGAGGTTTTGGGCACGGTGGTAAATTCTCCCTTCTGTAGCTTGCAGGACAGGCCTGCTCCACAGTGGCAGCGTTGAAAGATCTCCAGCCCGTGAGATCCTTTCCTTCTGTGCTTGGTGCACACTTGGCCTTCCTCCAGGACTGGTTTGCAGATCTTGGACCAGAAGTGGCGAGCGCAGCACAGTCCTGGACCACAGTCACTGGAACGCAGGCACACATCACCATCGCGACCTAGAAGCAACAGATACAACGTAAGTGCCAGGAAAATTTAGAGATTCATGAGCTGCTAAGATTTCTAAGGAGCTAAAAGTTTGGGTATTGTCATAGCTGCTATCAAGAGTTTAAATGCAGTTCTAATATTTACTATGGTGTTCTTACATAAAGTATATGGATGCAATTATATATTGGCAACACCGACTTACCTTTAAATGGCTGCATTCCTGATGGAGAGGTGGTGAGCTTTGGGTTGGTGACAACAGTGGCATGGTCATTATAGGTCTCCATCATGGTGTCCTCCTGGTAGCCAGGCTGTGATGGACGGTCTTGATCCTGCTCCACCGGCACGCAGATACCTGAAGGGGGGCAAGCAGGGGGCAGGTTAGCACAGTTGTGTGTAAGTGTGAGTCATTAGTTGGCAGAATAATGGGGTCACTGAGGAGGCGATGACACCGGACACCTGGAGAAAGTCATTCTCCGGCCAGACGACATACAGGGAGAGACAATGGCCTTTATTTGTCCTCATAATGAGGTACTAAAGGCACAATATGGACTCGGCCATTAACGATTGTCATGGTAAGTAACCCTTTAGTGACTGCTAACATTTAGGAAGCCCCTCTGATCTTGCTTTGATTTTAGCTCTAATGTTTGTTCAGATCCTCAAAGGGTTGGAATGAGCTACTTAGGATTACAGTTGCACACAATGGAGTATTCACGGGGCTCAGAAAGCCCCTTAACATGTCAAATGGGGAATGCTTTCATCCTCAAGTGAGCGCCAATGCATCACAAACTGCTGAAGGTACCCCCATAGCCTTGTGTAGCATGTGAGATCTAGCTCTGGAAGAGTGTGTGTCTATTATATTTTTTACCAAGCTGTCTTTATGATATGTAACTACTACTAAACAGGTCATGTTTGGGGTAATTTATGACATGTCATTATATAAGTCCTGGACCTTTTTGATCATTGGTGATCAAAGTTCCTGTGACAATTGGATTAATCAGTTGCATAGTTCGGACATGTTCAGGCAATATTTAATGGTCATGGTGGGACAATATGGGGTTTTAGCTTTCTCTTTCTTTGGCTGAAGGCTGTTGTGAAGGCAATTTTGGTTATTTGGTATTGGAGACTTGTAACTAGTTTGGGATATTAACAATCATATCTCAGTTGGGATAATGGGTAGTGGGTACATTTGGGTTGTAGCTATCAGGGCCAGGGGACTGTGTCGGTAAAAAAAAGTCTACCAAAGCCCTGGTGGAAAAGGGGGCTGATTATTAAATGTCTGGAAGCATTTTAAAATGTTGTTAGTTTTGGGTTATGGTTGCTAAAGCTCTAGGACAAGTTTGATGTTTAAAATAAAACATTTTGGATTACTGAGCATAAAGGCCACAAGGGTTGACTGACTTCTTGGGATTTTGGAGCAGTTGGTTATGATGGAAGATATGTGACTATAGCTTTGGTTTAAGGCTCTAAGTGCTTTATAAATCTTTGATTCTGGTAGTCACAGGTGACATTCAGAGGGAACAATGACTTACCGTTACTGCAGTAGTTGCCCATGCAGCACATGGCGTCCCTCAGGCATCGCTTTCGGCGTTTGCGGCAGGCCAGGCACACCATGGAGCCTCCATTTTTGGAACTGTGGCAGAACTCATCCAGGGCGCAGTCATCATCTTCTGAGCATGAGTAGAGCTGGAAAGGTGAAGAGAACAGTGTCAGCATGATAGGGATAGAAATACAACCTCATCCTCTGTATAGATCAGAACAGAATAAACTTCTACCCACATAGAAGCTGCCAGCCAACCTCCCCATGCATCAGCTCTGAGGTACTAAACTTATGCATAGATAGAGGCTGTCACTGGATCTTAATCCCATCCTCCCCATGGATCAGCACTGAATGACTAAATGATGTAAATAGAAACTGTCAGCCAACCTAAAACCAGTTCTCTCCATGAATCAATGCTGAATGGTTAAACTTCTACCTATACAGAAGCTGTCATCCAACCTCATCCCCATCTTCTCCTTGAATCAGCTCTGAACAACATAGCATCTACCTACATGGAGGATGTCAGCCAATCTCAGCCTTATCCCCATTCTCTCCATGGATCAGCTCTGAGGCACTAAACCTCTACCTACATGGATCAGATATGAATTACTTAACATCTGTCTACATATAAGCTGTCAGTCACCCTCAAACTACTAACCACATCATCTCCATGGATCAGCTCAGAATAACTAAACCTCTGTCTACTCTAGATAGAGACTGTAAGTGAACCCCAAAACTCCCAAGCTCATCCCTATCATCCCCATGGATCATCTACAAATTACTATACATGTGTCTACATAGAGGCTGTCAGTGAATCTCAGACTCCCAAGACCTTTCTCATTATTTTCACGGATCAGCTCTGAATTACTAAACTTTTGTCTAGCTAGAGACAGTCAACCTTAATTTACGCCCATCGTATTCTTGGATTATCTCAGAATTACTACATTTCTCTGTATATCAAGGGTCTTGGTCACCCTCAGCCTTCCAAGTTCAGCTGCATCCTCCTTATATATCAGCTCTGAATGACTAAACTTCTACCTACTTGGAGGCTGTCAGTCAACCTCAGCATCACCATATCATCTCTCAATGTGCATGGAGGCTGTCAAGTCAGGGCTGCTACATCTATAACATGGGTCTCCAACCATATTACGGTTGAGGACCTCTGATCTAAAGAAGACCCAGTGCATAAGCTGCTAAGACTTGATAAAGTGTGTGCTCACCGGGTAGGCGTCCAGAGGTTGGTACTTGTTGGCCATGTCATAGAAGGAGTCCGGGCTGGCACTGACTGGGTGGTGGGCTCCTGGCTGGGCAGGGGGCACGGCAGGGGCGCTCTTGATGGAGTTGGAGTTGCTCTTCAGGCCGTAGCAGGAGGTTGCATGAAGGAGCGCGGCGCACACAGCTGCCAGGCTCAGCGCTATCCTCACCCGGTCCATGCTGACTGTTAGTAAATCCCGACTGCAGGAGGAGAAAGAGAATGGAGGAGAGCGTGTGTGAAGATGCTGCCGAGCCGGCCCTTCTTATAGCGCTCACCCTGTTTACACACCCGCCTTCCCCCCCCCCTCCCCCCCACGGCCGGCACAACAAAGGCAGAGGAGGGGATGGGATTTCAAAGTTGTGCGATTTATTATGGCGGATCCCGGGCCAGACTGGTGGCAGCCAGCGATTTCACAATCACTGCAATTACACATCCAAGAGCGCACAGGTCAGCCTGCAAGAGAAGGGGGATCGCAAATGCCTTGCCGATCCTAATCGCTGCCCCCCCCCTACATTCACAGACTGCCCGACTCAGCATCTGCCCGACACACCGCTCTGATCCTCATTGCCCTGGCTGGAGGATCCTCTTTACAAGTTTTCTTCTTATGATATGATACCCAAGTAAAGACCAGAGCAATTTCAGATTTCAGTTTTTCATGGAGCTTGCTTGTCCGAATTAGAACTGCTTTAAGGTTCCTTTTTATGATATATATATATATATATATATATATATATATAAAATGTGTCGGGAAGATTCCCCTTCCAGTAACTTTCGTGAGTGAGGTAATAGTCTCCCCAAATGATTCAGAAAAATGTATCTATCCCTCTATTCACTGTTGCAGAAATAATGTATGTTTCCATTTATATCCATTTATATACAGACCACATGTATATTTAAGTTTTTAATGGCGCTTGGCAACATTAGAACTACTTTAATGTTCGTTTTTATTACATACATTTATAATCTGAATGTATGTTTCTTGGCAGGATAAGAACATATTTATGTACATTTTAGGAATATATATATATATATATATATATATATATATATATCATCTGTTGAGAAGATTTCAATCTAGGGCTCTAGTCAAATCATGTGACAGTCTCCCCAACCTCCATTCACTATTAATAAATTATATATATTCCCATTATAAAGCCAGGACATCATTTATATTTCCGTTTTTAATGGAACTTGCTAGGATTAGAACTGATTTAATGTTAATAATAATACAAAATTACTTCCCCCTTTCCCTTACTAGCCATAGCTATATATATATATATATATATATATATATATATATATATATATATATATATCCACCTTTTAGATACCTAATCAGACTTGTAACACACACACCACCCCCAGACCTGATTTATATTTCAGTGGTCTGTGCAGCATTGTAAGAACCTTAAAGCATATAGGAACCCTAAAGCATTTCTAATCCTGTACAACTTCATTAAAACTTAAATATAAATGTGGTATGTGCTTTGTAAAGTGTTAAAAAAAATTCTATAATAGTGAAAAGAGGAATGAATTCATTTTTCTGAATCTGTTGCAAAGACTGTCGCATACCACGTTTACATTTCAGTTTTTAATGGAGCTGGGCAGGATAGGGTCTGCTTTAAAGTGCAACATACAACAACCCATATATATTAATCTCTTAGAGATTTCCCTTGGGGCATCCCAGTTTGGAGTGCTCTACAATGTGAAACGCCTTGGTTTCCTTTAAACTCCCCTTGAACCTTGATTGACAGCTGTGGCAAAACACCCAAGCACCCCACATCATTCCTGCCAAGTATGGTAAGTGTAGGTGCTTTAGTATAGTATATAGTATATGCATATAGTAACACATTCTGAAACAAGGAGATAACAGAAACAGGTGTACCAAAAGGTGGAGGCATTCGATTTTAACACACTGAAACCATCTGCACCACCTGATCCCAGTGCTATATCTTATTCTATAAGGCACTTAACTCATGCTATTAAAGAAAGAACACAACTAAAAAAAAGACAGGACAAATATAAAATAACACAAACCCATTCACACTGGCCGGGGGAGTAGGGGTCCTAACTGGACTTCTTTAGAAGAAACGTAAAGGAGGTCTCTTTGGGAGCAGTTGGACGACTTCAAGTAAAACAGCAAGTCCAGTTGCCATTATTTATTTCTACATATATAATGTGTATATTAATATATATATATATATATATATATATATATATATATATATAACTATTAAATTAATAATACTATTATATTAATAACCTAAAAAATAAATACAATTGAAGGGTAAACGTATAAACTTCGAGATTACTCTGTAAAACAAACTCCCCAAAAAGTATTTTTCTTGTGGATGTATGTGTGTATCTATTAAGGGTGCTGAGTTAGTGACTGCATTTATGTCAGATTTGTATCCGCATGCTATCATGCACAGAAATGAAGCACCATCTCTCTCTCCAATGTTCTTTTCCTCTCTTTCTCTTATCTCTCTCTATTTTTTTTTTCTATCTTCTATCATTTTCTCTGTCATCTGTTCTCTCATTTTCTACTACTCTTTGTCGTTCTCTCTCTCTCTTTCTCTCTCTCTATTTTTTCTCTATCAGCTATATTTTTCTCTGTCGTCTGTTCTTTCTCTTTCTCCTACTCTATGTCGCACTCTCCCTCTCTCTCTGTCAATCATCCATCACATCGGCTATCTCTCTCATTTTTTCTGTTTATCTCTCTCTTTCTCTCTCTCCATTTTTTCACTATCAGCTATCTTTTCTCTGTCCTCTGTTCTTTCTCTTTCTCCTATTCTCTCTCTCTCTCTCTATCTATCTATCATCCATCATATCGGCTATCTCTCTCATTTTTTCTGTTTATCTCTCTCTTTCACTCTCTTTCTATCTCCTTTTTTTCTTTTCTCTCTCTTGCTCTCTCTTTCGATCTATATATCTGTTATCTCCATGTATCGCCTTATCTCTCTCCCTCTCTATATAAATCTCTCTTTTTCTCTCTCTCTTACTTTCTGTCTATTATCTATGTAGTTCTCTCTAAATATATATCTCTCACATCTCTATCTTGGCAGCATGCAGGTAGGCATGAGGAATGATGGAATATTAATAAAACATATTAAAATAAACTGTTAAGTAGTAACTATGATCCCAATGACCACTTTTATTTTTTATTTGTGTTCTGATCACGTGGCTTTCATTATCTCTCCCCTGCCTCTGGTTTGCCCCTTTATACAATAAGCCGGCCGAGCCATCAAAGTGAATTGCACATCGGTACTTTAGCGCCAACTAGCGGCACCTTTGTGGTACTACCAGGCTCCGGCATGTTACTTGTCAGCCTGTGTTTTAGTACAACAAACTGCTGAGAGTACATTAGACCTATGCCGGGTTATTTAACTTAAAAGGCCAAGGTGATGCTACCCCCAGCCGATGTGGCACTACAGGTGACAGCATGCTGGCTGCCTCTCCAGCCCACGTGTCCATAGCCCCTCCCCCCTCTCCCTCCTGCTCAGGTATGTGGGTCACGTGTCTGCAGCTCAGTTCTTTGACATGAAGGTGGCTTCAGGACACTTGAGGCAAGGTAATTGTTGCTGAGGAATGAGGGGGAGATGCTCATAGACACATGTCTCCATTTAATGTGAGCGCCACACAAACAAACAGAGAATTGCCGCCATTGATCAGCTGCGGGGAGCTCTTCTGAGGATGTCTCATAGATTATTACTTGTGGAACAAGGCCGCCGATTCTTTCACGACATCAAAAAGAATGTGTCGTGCTCGCCTTCTATAACCTCAAATTTCCCTCATTATCCCGGCACCAGGCGTCAGGACCTGGCCGTCGCAGCCGCCGTCATTGGGCTCCTTTAAACAATAGAGCAAAGGCGGCGCTGAATAGAAAAGGGCGAGCTTCAAAAGTCGCACAGCTGACCCTTTATTTTCAAATGCTTCATGATTTGTCGCATAAAAGCAAAAGGGGTTATTGAAGAAGGGATAGCGCCAGGTAATGCTTCGTAGCCGCAGGTAGCGTCTGGTGAACGCCGGGCGCTGTATGAGAAACCACATTTAAGAATCTGGTGAGCGCCTCTAACAGCGCCATGTAGCGTCACATGCATTACCAGAGGCGGCTCAGTGTATAGCGCTGGTGCTCTAGGTTCAAGAGCGCCAGGTATTGCTTTTCACTCAGTGTCGCTCTCCCATACATTTCAATGGGCGTTCATTTGCTTGTGTTAAAATAGCGTGTTTGCCATTTTATTTTGCTCAAATCATTGTGTGACTTCTCCTGGCTGCAAACAAACACTTTTATAGATTTTTTTTACTTTTTATATATTTATGCAGAATTGTCATTACAGGTCTGGCACTAAAGTGTTAGGCCCTTATTTAACAAGGGATAGCGCCAGGTAGCGAATGGTGAGCGAACAGTAATGACGCTCACCGCCACGAGAACGCCGGCTCCCCTCCGCAATCACACATTTATCAAGCCGATCCTGCTTAGCGACTGACAGAGCGCCAGATAGCGAATCATTCATCATTATTCCAGCCTCACCCCACAGCGCCAGCGAGCGACCTTGAACAGCGACAGGTATGACCTCTCGCTACCTGGCGCTCTCCAATGCATTTCAATGGAGCAATCTTTAAATATTCTTAATTAATTGCTATTAATGTTTTTTTTTTTTTTTTTTTTTATGGCAAAAATTCTGTGACCACTTCTGCAATGTTAGATATTTTTTTTAAGGTAAAAAAAAAAATAAAAATTGTGCAGAATTGATATTACAGGTCTGATATTAATGTATTCATATTACAAAATGTTTGTAAAAAAATGTTTTTTTTTTTTCAAAAAAATGGTTGTTTGGGGGTTAAAAAACTACTTTTAACCCATCGCCGCAAGCGCTCTGAGGTTTAAACAAGCATTTCACAGCGCAAGAATTTTTGGAGCGTGATTTGTTAATGAATATGGTGGGAGCCGTTCGCTATGGCCATTCGCTGTCATGCGCTCCCATACAGCGCGGAACCTGTCAAACAGCGACTCCTAACCCCGTATTCAACATTTCCGCACACCGACTGAGTCGCTGTCAACAGCCGAACAACGGCCAAGCACAGCGAATACTAGCGTGCGGTGTGAAAATAACGCTACTGGCGCTCATCTGTCACTACCTGGCGCTATTAATGAATCGGCCTCCCCGTGTCACAGTGTTATAACAACGTCATTCCATTTGTTTTCGCTTTGTTACAGGTGGGTATGTGTTCAAAACAGACTTTAATCACACAGCGTCTGGCACTCTATGCTACAGCGCCCAGCTTCTGTAGTTTTTTTGTTAAATATGTATTGAGCGCCGAGTGCCGAACGTACTGAGCTGCTGCTACCTCTCGCTTACTGCAGCGTTATACTGTTGTTACAGCACCCAACACACGTCACATTCATCAATGCTGGCCAGGTTACTACAGCAACCAATGCACTCTGTTACAGCGCCCGATACCCGCTTACAGCGTCTACCAGTGGTCGCTCTAAGCGCTGCTATACAGACGCTCACATGCCGATACGTGGTGCTAGTAGTAAATCAGCCTCAAAGGGTCAAATGAGAGTGCGCCACAAACTTGGAGCAGATCCTATTGTCAGCGCCAATGGCGTAACTTAATGTGACGGGACAAACATTAAATAAGGCCCTTTTACGGCTCATACAGTAAACTTTTTTCTGTCTTTTAAACTGGACCGGAAACCTGAATAATTGTCTAACTTATATGCTCCCCACACCCTGTACATACAGATTGCCCACATCAAGAATTATCCTTCCTGCACCTATTGCGTTCTTTTTTTAGTTTTCCAAGGCGGCGGCACATGCTGAGTCTCAGGCTGTCTGCTGACAGGAAGTGTCTTCTGACTATGCAGCTATAACCCACCCCTCTGTACTTTTACCCCCCTCTCCTCAGTGTGTATGGTGCCTCTGAGGCAAGATGGCGGTGCCCATATCCTAGAGGCTTGAGCAGAGTTGCAGCCCAGAAGGGGAAAGAATAATAAAGTAAGTGACTAAAACATATAATATATTAATTTTAGATGCTGGGGAATATTTGTTTAAAGGTTTGGACTTGTCATTAAATGATGCTGAAGGTCCGGATTAAAATGGACCAAAACCCAATTGATTATCCCGGGTTTTGATCCTTGCCCTGGGGCACCCCGCTGTGTGTGTCCCCCCCCAAGTCGCCCAGTCTAACACACCTCTCCCATTGCTCTCTAACATGGAGCGTGCCCATGCCGGCCATCCACAAATAACTGGTGCAGGCCCGCACCCTGCTAAAGGTATGGCAGGGAGCGGCTGCTGCTCGCGTATGCGCCAATGGATCGGGGGAGAAGGCGAGATTACCGGGCGACGTGGAGGTTTTCACACATATAAAGATTAAACACATGTCAAAGTGGCCCTGGGTTTTGTTCCACTTTACCTCAATTAGAGACTGAAACAGATGAGACAAATGCTGCATCCTTTCCCTAAATGATGCCAAATAAGCACAAATATGATACATAAGATGGATGAATAACGATGATGGGGCCCCCCTGACCTGCTGGGCCCTAGTGTGGTTGCACCCCCTCAAGTCAGCCCCATTATATATTTACATTTGTAATCTGTAATCTGTTTATTTTTGGCAAATATTCACAATATATGTAATTATTCTTGACACTTTTCTTCATTTATGCATAGGAAAGAACAATGAAACCTTAAAGTGGACCAACACCCAGGATTTTGACTATCCTGGGTTTTGGTCCACTTCGGGGGGGGGCACCCCGATTGGGGGTGCCCCGCTGTGTGAAACCCCCCAGAAAGCCCCAAAAACTCACCTCACCACGCTCCCACGTGACCGCGTCCGCCGCCGCCTCCCGCACGTCACTCTTACAGGGCGCGCGCCCGCGCCGGCCCTTCACAAACGCCCCTCTAGACGTGCGCGCGGGAGGCGGCGGCGCAAGGTAGTGTTTTTTTGGGGTTTTGGGGGGGTTTCTCGGATGTCCCGCGGTGAGGGAGGTGATCGGCCCAGGAATCTTATAGATTCCCAGGCCGATCACCCCTGGGTGTTGGTCCACTTTAAAGAGCAAAAAGCTCTAAGACCTTCACATTTTTTGTGGGCGTTCCAGGGTGTTTCACACAGCGGAGCATCACACGTTTTTTAAACTCCAGTGCTAGTCCGCTTGGGTTTTTATTTGCTTTAAAGTGGACCAAAACTATGACTATCCTGAGTTTTGGTCCTTGCCCTCAGGCAATCAGGGGTGCCCCACTGTGTGAAACAAACCCACCTCTTCCCAGTCCTATGACGCATGCGCGGCTGCTCGTCTAATCAGCGTGCTTGGATTCGCTCGAGCCCTTACGTCCAGGAGCTCGTCTAATACGAATGGATCCAATCACGCTGATGGGCACATCCCCCGCCCCCCGCTAACAGGGAGCGTGCCGTGCCGCGCCATTCACAAATGCCTGGTGGGGGTATTTGCCCTGCTAGAGGGATAGCGGGGATGCAGCCATTGCTCATGCATGTGCTGTTGGACCGGGAAAAAAGGTGAGGTTCTGGGCGACTTGGGAGGTTTCACACAGCAGGACATCCCGATTCTGGATGCCCCAGAGGGAGGGAATCAATCGGCCTGAGAATCTTATAGATTCCTGGATCGATCTCCATGGGATTTGGTCCACTTTAAAGGGACAATCCAGTCTAAATAACTCTTGTGGTTCATGGCAGCAGCCATTATGGGATTTCTGCAACATGTCGTCCTGTTGTCGCCTATTGAGATATATGAGATCAAGCACTCCCCACTCTCTCAATAGAAGTCAATGGAGTGGCCGACGCAGTAAACCCCCCACAAAAGTTTTTCGGACTGGACTGTCCTCTTAAAGTGAATGTCCAATTTCTTGAGGCAGGACCGGGGGGGGGGTGGTTACAACAAAAAAACTGCTTACTGGGCTGGACACAGCCATCTTGGAGTGTTGACACAGAGCTGTATCCTCAGCTATGTCCACGGCCCATGTACAGAGCGGGGAACATGTGCTGTTGACAGAGTTGGATCCTGAACAAGGTATAGATTTCTTTTTGTTCCAGCCCTCATCTTGCCTCAGAGCCAGACGTGGAAGGCAAGGCAGAGGGTGAAAAAAAGACTGGACAGAGACTTTTAAAAGGAGCAACTAAGAGGCCGATTCATTAATAGCGGAAGGTAGCAACAGTTGAGCGACTGTAGCGGCATTTTCAGAGCGCCCGCTAGTAGTCGCTGTGCTTGGCCGTTGTTCAGTAGTTGGTTTGCCGTAATGTTGAATATTGGGTGAGGAGTTGCTATTTGACAGGTTCTGCGCTGTATGGGAGCGCATGATAGCGACTGGCCCTAGCGACCGGCTCCCACCATATTCATTAAAAAATCACGCTCAAAAAATTATTGCGCTGTAAAATGCATGTTTAAACCCCAGAGCGCTGGCGGCGATGTGTTAAAAGTAGGTTTTTAACCCCCAAACAACCATATTTTTGGAAACCAAAAAAAACAAGTTTTTTAAAATAATTTAGTAATATGAATACATTAATATCAGACCTGTAATGTAATGTCAATTCTGTACATTTTTTTTTTTTTTTACCTTAAAAAAATTATTTAAAATGGCAGAAGTGGTCACAGAATTTTTCACATTTAAAAAAAAAAATAAAAAAATAATAACAATTAATTATGAATATTTAAAGATTGTTCCATTGAAATGCATTGGAGAGCGCCAGGTAGCGAGAGGTCATACCTGTCGCTGTTCAAGGTCGGACGCTGGCGCTGTGGGCTGAGGCTGGAATAATGATGAATGAGTGGCTATATGGCGCTATCTCAGTCGCTAAGCAGGATTGGCTTGATAAATGTGTGATTGTGGTGGGGAGCCGGCGTTCTCGTGGCGGGGCCCGTCATTACCGGCCACTCACCAGTCGCTACTTGTCGCTATTCCTTCATAAATAAGGGCCTAAAACTCTAGGGCCAGTGGTTTCTCTCTTTGCGGGGTATCCCGATTTGGGATGCCCAGATGTGTGAAACCCCCATCATCACCAGAAAATATAAATATGCATTTCCACTGATCCTGCATCTCCACGGGACCCAATGTGTCACAAACTGGAAGAGATTGCAGCTCATAAAAGTAAATGGGCCCTTTGGCACCTTTGTGTTGCATTTTGCAAAAAAAGACATACAGCTTTTGGTTGCAGCGCAACGATAACGCAGCCCATAGAAGTGCAATGCATGTGCAATATATTAGCGCTGCGTTGAGGTGCAGTAAAGGGGCCACGTTCGCTGCCACCTTCCCGTCCATCGCTGTTGGTTCCCTGCCAATGTCACGAGCCCTTTCAGTTTGCTGCCTACTGCAGCCTCCTTCTGCAGACCTTTCCACTGGGTCCTTGCTGGAGCACAGAACTGAAGGACCCCAATAAGGTGGGTAATGCAAGTGCTGGACCGGAGGAGGATGCCGAGTCCTGTCGCCTCCTGCCTCTGTTGCTGTCACCTGTTTTCTTGAGGAGCCCGGAGCTCCTTTCTTCACTGCTGCCCCCCCCCTGCTGTCACCATCACTGCTCCCTCCAGGTGCCTGTGCCACCATTTCCTCTTCTCAAGGGGACAGGAAACACTGTGCTGCATTTGTGCGCAATGTTTATCTTGACATAAATGAGGGACCAAATAAATATGAATGCAAATGAAATGCATACTGTAGAAAACATCTATTTAGCTACAAAAATTAAGTCATAAAATTTGGACCAAACCCCAGGATTTGGACTAGCCCGGGGTTTCCAGCCCGATCAGGGATGCTCCACTGTGTGAAACCCCCCAGTTTATCCAATCTCACTCACCCTTCCTCAGTCCTACGGCACATGCGCAACCTCTCGTCCAGTCAGCGCATGCAGATCTGCTTCAGCCCCTCGTCTAAAGCGAGCGAGCTGGCGGACACCCCCCGCTACCCTTTAACAGGGAGCGTTCTTGCGCCAGCCATTCACAAATGCCTGGCATGGCACGCGCCCTGCTAAAGGGATCGCAGGGATGTGCTCGCTGCTCACGCATGCACCAGGACCGGGAAAGCAGGTGAGTTTTTGGGCGGCCTGGGGGGTTTGACACAGCAGGGCCTCCTGAATCTGGATACCTTGGGGGAGCGAGTAGGCCTGCCCTGGAGTCTCATAGACTTATAGACTCATAGACAGAGCCTAGTGGGCAAAAAAGTGTGTGGGCTTACCCTTCATCATACCTGCAGTTGTAGCACAACCCTCATTGAAATTCTGGGAAAGAAGCAACAAAGAAAGGTAAGCCGGCACACTTCTCCACCTACCAAATGAATTGACCCCCCCCCAGGCAGGCCATGAGCCACAGAGAAAGGGTCCGTGAGCCGCATGTGGCTCCCAAGCTTCATGTTGGGGACCAGTGATTCTTTTTTCTATATACCTCTTTTGTTCTGTATGACCTATTGAGACACTGCATTTATCGCCCATTATCTGAAGGTAAATGACTGGCTCTAATTAAAATAGAGCTGGACAAATATTAAACTAAATATAGCTCAAATTCTGTTCTAATCGAACCAAACCAATTTTAGTTAAATCGGAACAAAACACAGGAATTTGACTTTCCCGGGTTTTGTTACTAGCCCTGGGGCATCCCAAAATGAGATGCCCTCCAGTAGTTTGCCCACTACAACTCAAGCTTCAGCAGCACATGAGCGCTGACACTAGGGATGCAGGAGATTTGGCTTTGCACGATCCCCATTCACAACAATCAGAGCCGAAAAGAAGTAAACATGGAAAAAAGCTCTGATTGGACGAGAGCCTACACGTGCGCCAAAAATATTCCAGGGAGCTAATGGGTTTTGTTCCACTTTAAATTTAAGCAGAAGTCCAGTCATAGGGTAACCACCCAACCCTGACTCTGAGGCTGGATGGGGGATTGCAAAGAAAAAAATCCTTACCTCTCCCGTGGTCCAGCACCGCTCTTCAAGCACATTGGGTTCTGCTCGCCACCATCATAGGAGAAGGCACAAAGCAGCTTCCCCGACTCAGCAGGAGCATGCACATTGCAGGGGGATGAGGATTTGTGTTTCTTTATGTAGAGGCCCAGTAGAATGGTGCTGGATCACAGGTGAGGTAAGAGTTTTTTTTTTCTTTGTAGGCATCAGTGCCAGGAGAGGGTGGTAGGGTGGAGGGGACTGGACTTCCAATTTAAGATTCCTGTCCAGATGCACGCTAACTCCCTCCCACCATATCCCCCTTTGGGGATAGTGTAAATCTAAGAGCACCTTAAAATCTCAGATTTTATGTTAATATTTTATGTATGCTAATAAGGTAAGGTTGCTGTAATTTCTGGCTCATGGCTGAGCTGGGAGGGGCATGTCATGTCGCAGCTTTAAAGTGGACCAACACCCAGGATTTTGACTATCCTGGGTTTTGGTCCACTTCAGGGGGGCATCCCAATTAGGGGTGCCCCGCTGTGTAAAACCCCCCAGAAACACCCCAATACTCACCTCAAAACGCTCCCACGTGGCTGGGTGACAGCGACGGACAAGCGCTGACAGCGACGGACAAGCCAGCGCGTCCGCCGCCGCCTCCCGCACGTCCCTCTGACAGCGCGCGCGCCCGCGCCGGCCATTCACAAACGGCCGGCGCGGGCGCGCGCACGGCTAGATTCCCTTATAGATTCCCGGGCCGATCACCCCAGGGTGTTGGTCCACTTTAATTTTCTGCCCTTCTGTGTGTGAGACAGCTGTGTGACCACTGTGGCTTGCTGTGGTTGTTTGCACTGAGAGCACCAAGAGATAGAGTGTCTGTCAGACCGCTTTATGGCCTGCTCCTGGAGGAATGAAATTGAAATTAGAGCACACTTTGGAGCCTTGCTAAAGGTCCTATCTGTTTGCTGCCTTATTACTGCAGGTGGGTTAATAGTCCCTTTTACTTTAACCCAAATCTGAACAATACCAATAACTCAATGATATAGCTAAATGTAAAGGGCCCTTGTGTGAACATTAAACAGGGCCCTGTCATGGCTCATACAGTTCCCTTTTTTCCTGTCATTTTAAAGTGGAACAACACCCAGGATTTTGACTATCCTGGGTCTTGGTCCACTTCGGTGGGGCACCCCCGATCGGGGTGCCCCGCTGTGTGAAACCCCCCCCGAACCCCCCGAACTCACCTCTGTCCGCGGCGACGGACAAGCCGCGGACAAGCGGCTCCTCCGCCGCCGCCTCCCGCGCGTCCCTGTTGACGCGCGCGTGCCCGCGCCGGCCATTCACAGATGGCCGGCACGGGCGCGTGCACGTCTAGAGGGGCGCGAGGGAGGTGGCGGCGGCTGGCCGCCGCCGAAACTAAGGTAAGGAGTTTGGGGGGGGTTTCACCCCGCAGGACATCCCGATCTCGGATGTCCCGCGGGGAGGGAGGTGATCACCGGTGGGTGTTGGTCCACTTTAACTTGGTTGGATACAACTAGACAACTAAAGACTGAAACAGACGAAACAAATGGTGCTCCTTTTTCCATTACATGATTTCAAGTGAGCACAAATCTGATAACTAAGGTGGAGGAGTAACAATGATGGGGCCTCCTGATCTTCTGGGTCCCAGGCAGTCGCACCCCCTGCCCCTCTATATAGTTACGCCCCTGTAACCACTGTTGAGTGTTTGTCTACTGGGTGATCAGTAGTATTGCTGAATAATCCTCTGCTCTATTGCAGTGCAGTTCAGACAACTTAGGCCCTTATTTATGAAGGAATAGCGTCAGGTAGCGACGGGTGAACGACCGGTAATGACGGGCACCGCCACGAGAACGCCGGCTCCCCACCACAATCACACATTTATCAAGCCAATCCTGCTTAGCGACTGAGATAGCGCCATATAGCGACTCATTCATCATTATTCCAGCCTCAGCCCACAGCGCCAGCGTCCGACCTTGAACAGCGACAGATGTGACCTCTCGCTACCTGGCGCTCTCCAATGCATTTCAATGGAACAATCTTTAAATATTCATAATTAATTGTTATTATTTTTTTTTTTTTTTAAATGTGAAAAATTCTGTGACCACTTCTGCCATTTTAGATAATTTTTTTAAGGTAAAAAAAAAAATTGTACAGATCTGATATTAATGTATTCATATTACAAAATTATTTTAAAAACGTATTTTTTTTGGTTTCCAAAAATATGGTTGTTTGGGGGTTAAAAAACTACTTTTAACCCATCGCCGCCAGCGCTCTGGGGTTTAAACATGCATTTTACAGTGAGATAATTTTTTGAGCGTGATTTGTTAATGAATATGGTGGGAGCCGGTCGCTATGGCCAGTCGCTATCATGCGCTCCCATACAGCGCGGAACCTGTCAAATAGCGACTCCTCACCCAATATTCAACATTACGGCAAACCGACTGAGTCGCTATCAACTACCGAACAACGGCCAAGCACAGCGACTACTAGCGGGCGCTCTGAAAATGCCGCTACAGTCGCTCAACTGTCGCTACCTGCCGCTGTTAATGAATCGGCCTCATAGTTTCGCCCCTGTAACCACTGTTGAGTGTTTGCCTACTGGGTGATCAGTAGTATTGCTGAATAATCCTCTGCTCTGTTGCAGTGCAGTTCAGACAACTTATGGCCTTATTTATCACGGGCTAGCGCCAGGTAGTGTCTGACGAGCGCCAGGTACCGCCAGCTATCGGTGGCTACCGACTCAAGTACGCCCGGCGGCGGTCACAATGACGCATTTATCAAGCTAAATGAGGCTAGTGCCGGCGAGAGCCACGGCTAGCACGGGATTCATCATGAAGCCGCCTGGAACGAACAGCACCGCTGCAAATTCCTTCACAGCGCCAGGTATGACCTGTCGCTCCCTGGCATTGTCCAATGCATTTCAATGGAGCAATGTTTAATTAATCATAATTAATTGGTAATAATTTTTTTTTTTTTTTTTTAAATGTCAAAAATTCTGAGACCACTTCTGCAATGTTGTGTTTTTTTTTAAAGTAAAAAAAATTAATAAAAAAAATTTGTGCAGAATTGATCTTACAGGTCTGATATTAATGTATTCATATTACAAAATGATTCAAAAAACATGTATAATGTTACAATCCAAAAATATGGTTGTTTAGGGGTTAAAAACTAGTTAACACCCATCGCCGCCAGCGCACTGGGGTTTAAACAAGGAATGGACAGCGCCAGCAAATTCGGAGCGTGATTTTTTAATGAATATGAAGCAAGCCGTTCGCTCTGGCCATTCGTTGTCAGGCGCTCACATACAACGCTGAACCTGTGAAACAGCGACCCCTAAGCCCATATTCAACATTACCGCACACCGACTGAGTCGCTGTCATCAAGCAAACGCCGGCCAAGCACAGCGAATACTGGCTGGCGCTGTAAAAATCACGCTACAGTCGCTCATCTGTCGCTACCTGGCGCTATTAATGAATCGGCCTCTTTATGTAAAAACTTTTTTCTAATCGAGCAAAACCAAATTGACAAAATTCTGGTTGACTCTAACCTAAATCAATACAGCAATACTAATGGAAAAATGAGTGACTGCGGGAACCAGAATATACCAGCTTAGCTTAAAAAATCTAAAATTTTAAAGTGATAACATTTGGGTAAAATATTTTCTTACGCTAGATAAGCATTTTTTTTCTTTTTTTCTATATAGCTCCTTTGTTCTTTATCTTCGTGTTTTCCTGGACTGAGTGACCAATTGAGACACCACATTTATCTGAAGTTAAATTACTAGCTTACTTTTTAGACCCTTATTTAAGAAGGGATAGCGTCAGGTAGCGCCTGGTTAATGAGAAGTAGCGACAGGTAGTGAGTGGTCAACGCCGGACACGGCACGCAATTACACATTTATCAAGCAGAATCTGTTGAGCGACTGGAATAGCGCCATGTAGCGTCTGATTCATCATTTTTACAGCCTCAGTGAACAGCGCCAGCGTTCAGCCTTGCACAGCGCCAGGTATGACCTCTCGCTACCTGGCGCTCTCCCATACATTTCAATGGACGATCCTTTTCTTCTCTTTAAGCGGGGTTTTTTTTTCCCCAAAAATCACAAATAATTCTTTGACCTCTTCTGCATTGAAAAAGCAGTTTTTTCATAATTTTTTCATTTTTTAAATATTTCCTCAAAAATGACATTACAGGTCTGCCATTAAAGTGTTCATGTTACAATGTTGCTACAATGTAATTCCATATGTTTTCGCTTTGTTACTAGTTGATAGATGCTGGAAAACAGACTTTAAACACACAGCCTCCTGCGCTCTGGGCTTCAAACAGCTATTTTTCAGCGCCAGAGATTTTTGCAGCTGTTTTTTTCCTGAATATGGTGTGAGTCGGTCGCTATGAGCAGTCGCTACCATGCGCTCCCATACAGCGCTGTACTGGTCAAATAGCGACTCCTCACAATGTATTCACCATTACTGAACAGCGACTGAGTCGCTATAAAGTAGTGACTCACGGCCGAGCACTGCGACTACTAGCGGGCGCTCTGAAAATGCCTGCTACAGACGCTCATCTGTCGCTACCTGCCGCTAATGATTAATCAGCCTGCCAATGTTTAATGTTTAATTAAAATATACCTGGACAAATTTTTAATTCTGTTCTAATCAAACCAAATCGAATTTGGTAATTTTTGGTAAAGCTAAACTTCAGTGGATTTTACCTTTAACCCGAACTTAAACAGCAACTATAGTGATCCGAGTATAAATAGTGTTGAGTTCTTCATAAAAATATTCTTATTGTGTTATATCTCCTAATCATCCATCACTTCCACAGAGCGAAACTCACACCCCACTTTGTTAAAAGTAACACGTGTGTGTCGGCAAAGTTGGGGATCTCAATAAGCCCATGCTCCTCGCACTCCATTGAACTAAACTGTGAAGACATTCTTCACCCTGACTGGCCGGCCTTTGTTTTCACAGCACATCCCCTGCACACTGAACTCCACTATCAAGCTTGTTTAAGGATTTTCTTTGATGAGCAAAGATCAAACAGGCCGAGGACCCCGGCCCCTAATCAGAGGCTGGCAAAGATGGCGCTTTCACAAATAGTTAGCTGGCCTGGTTTCTCGGCAGGTCTTTACAGACATTGTACTCAGCACATTCATCTAGTTAAATGTCAGGTAATCCTCACTGTGACTACTGCTCGGCCCTAATCCATTCACACTACAATGGCTGATGTTTCCTTGCAATGTCATTTCTTAAGCAAACAAACAAACTTTTAAGTTAATTAAATCGGGTGGGGGGCTATCCCGGGTCTCGGGCAGGTGAGCTTTTTTGAGATTAACTTTGAAGAGAAGAAGCAGATTGTGAAGACATTACATTAACCATGGCATATTTATTTATTTTTTTATATTTTTGAAATATCAGCTCCATCTTGTGGATTATTATGTAACAACAACTTGCTGTGTCTTCAAGGATTTCTGTTCAGATGTGGGATCAAATAAGGATCCTTTTTTTAGATTGCATTACAATTTAGATTGCATACAAACAATACAAAATCTTCGATTTAATACTAACCAATATATCAAACAGAGTAACAAAGGAATGCATAGTGGGGGCATCTTAAAGTGGACCAACACCCAGGATTTTGACTATCCTGGGTGTTGGTCCACTTCCCCGGGGCACCCCGATTTGGGGTGCCCCGCTGCCTGAAACCCCCCCAAACACCCCGAAAACTCACCTCTCCACGCTCCCACGTGAGTGCGCTGTCCAATGCCCGCCGACGGACAAGTGACGTCCGTCGACGGACAAGGGATCGCGTCCGCCGCTGCCGCCTCTCGCGCGTCACTCTTGACGTGTGCGCGCCCGCGCCGGCCATTCAGAGATGGCCGGCGCGCGCACGTCTAGAGGAGCGCGAGTGAGGCGGCGGCGGCGGAAGCAGCGGCTGGAGAGGTAAGGTTTTTCGGGGTTTTGGGGGGGGTTACACCCCGCGGGACATCCCGATCTCGGATGTCCCGCGGTGTGTGAGGTGATCGGCCCGGGAATCTTATAGATTCCCGGGCCGATCACCCCTGGGTGTTGGCCCACTTTAAAAACAGTGATCATATTATTTATTTATTTTTATTTTATTTTATTTTCTTCATTTATGAAGGAATAGCGACAGGTAGCGACTGGTGAGCGACCGGTAATGACGGGCACCGCCACGAGAACGCCGGCTCCCCACCACAATCACACATTTATCAAGCCAATCCTGCTTAGAGACTGAGGGCCTTATTTATCAAGGAATAGCGACAGATAGCGACAGATAGCGACTGGGGAGCCGGCCAGTAAAGCCAGGTACCGCAACTAGAACGCCGGCTCCCCTCCACAATCAAGCCAATTCTGCTTAGCGACTGAGATAGCGCCACCTTGCAACTCATTCATCATTATCCCAGCCTCATCCCACAACGCCAGCGAACATCCTTGAACAGCGACAGGTATGACCTCTCGCTACCTGGCGCTCTCCAATGCATTTCAATGGCAGAATGTATTTTAATTAATAATTCTTTTTTTATATTTTTTTTTTTTTTACATTTCAAAAAAAAAATCTGTGAACACTTCTTCCTTTGAAAATTAATTTTTTGGGGATTTTTAAAAAAAAATTTTTTTTGATAGAATTGATATTACAGGTCTGATTTTAAACTATTCAGGTTTGAATATTATTTCAAAATCATTCCATTTTTTTTTGGGGTGGTTAGGGGGTTAAAAAACTACTTTTAACACATCGCCTACTGCGCTCTGGGATTTAAACAAGCATTTCACAGCGCTAGGAATTTTTAAGGCTGATTTTTTAATGAATATGGTGGGTGCCGGTCGCTATGTCCAGTCGCTATCATGCGCTCCCATACAACAGCGAACCTGTCAAATAGCAACTCAGCATCTTGTATTCAACATTACGGCACACCGACTGAGTCGCTATCATCCACCGAACAATGGCCAAGCACAGCGACTACTAGCGGTCGCTGTCAAAATACCGCTCCAGTCGCTCAACAGTCGCTATCTGTCGCTATCTGTCGCTATTAATGAATCAGCCTCCCAGATAGCGCCAGATAGCCACTCATTCATCATTATTCCAGCCTCAGCCCACAGCGCCAGCGTCCGACCTTGAACAGCGACAGGTATGACCTCTCGCTACCTGGCGCTCTCCAATGCATTTCAATGGAACAATCTTTAAATATTCATAATTAATTGTTATTAATGTTTTTTTTTTTTTTTTTTTTTTTTTTTAAATGTGAAAAATTCTGTGACCACTTCTGCCATGTTAGATAATTTTTTTAGAGTAAAAGAAAAAAAAATGTGTGCAGAATTGATATTACAGGTCTGATATTATTGTATTCATATTACTAAATTCTTTAAAAATGTTATTTTTTTTGGTTTCCAAAAACATGGTGGTTTGAGGGGTTAAAAAACTACTTTTAACACATCGCCGCCAGCGCTCTGGGGTTTAAACATGCATTTCACAGCGCGAGAATTTTTTGAGCGTAATTTTTTGATGAATATGGTGGGAGCCGGTCGATCTGACCAGTCGCTATCATGCGCACCCATACATCGCGGAACCTGTCAAATAGCGACTCGTCACGCCGTATTCAACATTACTGCACACTGACTCAGTCGTTATCAACAACCAAACAATGGCCAAGCACAGCGACTACTAGCGGGCTCTGTGAAAATACTGCTACAGTCGCTCAACTGTCGCTACCTGCCGCTATTAATGAATCGGCCTCTTGGATTCCTTATCATGAAACCACAAAAATGTGAAACTTCAAAAAGGCTTAATTTGGTAATCTTAGAAATGCCCTAAACCACATGACTGGGAAAATGTCCTTAAAATTATTAAAAATAAATGGTATTCTTTTAAAGAAATCCCTGATATTCATTGTGATAGATGCTCACCTTATAGGAATACAAAGAATGAGCTAAGGTGACTAAACAAGAGGGTAAAGGAGGAAATAAACAGCAAAAAGGGCATTTAAATGTACAATGCAAGAAGGCAACATGGAAGCATTACAAAAGAAAGAAATAGATTATGTAAATAGCAGATAAGGGTGGAAAAGCTGTAGACTTGCCAATGAGAGTAAAACTAACCCTAAAATGTTCTTTAGCTACGTGAAAGTTTCAAACCTGAAAGTCTGTGCCCCTTTAAAAGGGAGAAGAGGGTTAAATATTTAAATATTCAATAATCATAGGGACTATTCTACAGGATTGGCGCTTAGCGAATGTGATGCCAGCATTCAAAAGGGGTCTAACAGGAAACCTGGCAACTACAGGGGGAGGCTGATTTATTAATAGCGACATGTAGCGACAGTTGAGCGACTGTAGCTGTATTTTCACAGCGCCCGCTAGTAGTCGCTGTGCTTGGCCGTTGTTCGGTTGTTGACAGCGACTCAGTCGGTGTGGCTAAATGTTCAATACGGGGTTACGAGTCGCTATTTGACAGGTTCCGCGATGTATGGGTGCGCATGATAGCGACTGGTCAGAGCGACTGGCTTCCACCATATTCATCAAAAAATCACGCTCAAAAAATTCAAGCGCTGTGAAATGCATGTTTAAACCCCAGTTTTTTAACCCCCAAACCACCATATTTTTGGAAACCAAAAAAAAAAAAAAATTTTTAAATAATTTAGTAATATGAATACATTAATATCAGACATGTAATATCAATTCTGTACAATTTTTTTTTTATTTTTTTTTTCCCTTAAAAAATTATCTAAAATGGCAGAAGTGGTCACAGAATTTTTCACATTTAAAAAAAAACAAAAAAAAAAAAACATTAATAACAATTAATTATTAATATTTAAAGATTGTTCCATTGAAATGCATTGGAGGGCGCCAGGTAGCGAGAGGTCATACCTGTCGCTGTTCAAGGTCGGACGCTGGCGCTGTGGGCTGAGGCTGGAATAATGATGAATGAGTGGCTATATGGCGCTATCTCAGTCGCTAAGCAGGATCGGCTTGATAAATGTGTGATTGTGGTGGGGAGCCGGCGTTCTCGTGGCGGGGCCCGTCATTACCGGCCGCTCACCAGTCGCTACCTGTCGCTATTCCTTCATAAATAAGGGCCTAGGTTTAACATCGATGGTGGGCAAGCTGAAGATTTTCAAAGCTCTCCTGGAGTATCTCAGTGAAAGTGACCTTATTACTTCTTATCAGAATGAATTCATGGGGAATCGCTTCGGCCAGAGAAACCTGATCAGATTTATAAGTCACTGGTCAGACCCCATATGGAATGTTGTGTATACAGTTCTGGGCACCTGTGCATAAGAAAGGCATATCAGAACTGAGCATGTGCAACTAAATTATTACATTGAAATCCAGGGATTAGATTATCTCAAAAGACTGGCAAAATTAGTTTGGAAAAAAAACGCCTGAGGGGTGATCTGATAACTATGTACGAATGTATCCAGGGTTAATTTAATAACTTGGCCCAAGATCTATTTAGACCAAGGATTGTAACTATAACTCGGGGGAATCCACAATTTTTTACTGAAAGAAAGGGAGGCTGATTTAAGACTAGTGCCATGTATTGTCATATAAGCGTCTGTGTAGCAGCGCTTAGAAAAACCGCTAGTAGGCGCTGCAAGCGGGTGTCGGACGATGTGACCTAGCGAGAACCTATCGAGAACACTAGATTGTGTCCCAAAGTTAAAGCGCCCAAGACTACGCTACATCTAACAGCAGGAATACTAAAGGAAAAATGTGAGACCGCACTCTGCTATATAATTGTTTAATGTGCAGTGTGCACAAAAGGGTGAAGCAATAGTTATACACAAAGAAGCTGGAAGTCCCACACCTTCCAAATCACCCACTATGATATATGGCACCACTGCTAAATATATTATAAAAATCAATATTTATTTACAAAAATATATAGAAAACTATACACACTAAGGACTCATTAAAAAACACAGAAGACATTACATAGTCAATAAGGAAGGAAGAAAAACAAAAGATGGAGGGGAGGGGGACTGGTAGATGGTACAATATTAATTCATGGTCATAATAATTTATGTTACAAATATGCATTAATTGTACTGCCTGGCTGGTACAAATCAAAGTGCTACAGTGCATATAAACGTCTCTATTGTAAATAAAAACATCAGTGTCTCAATATATTAGAAACCCTACTTAAAGTGCAAGTGCTAACATGAACTATCCTCTAACCTATACATTCCTATATACATACTAATAAACAGTGAGAACCAGCCGGGTAGGACAGAAAAAAATACAATTCCCAATATTAAATAAAGAACTTACATCAAGAACAACCACCAGCCCACCGCCCCAGCGACTACGCGTTGCGTGACGTCACAGGCGTCACTTCCTCAGGACATACTATTATTATTTACAATAGAGACGTTTATATGCACTGTAGCACTTTGATTTGTACCAGCCAGGCAGTACAATTAATGCATCTTTGTAACATAAATTATTATGACCATGAATTAATATTGTACCATCTACCAGTCCCCCTCCCCTCCATCTTTTGTTTTTCTTCCTTCCTTATTGACTATGTAATGTCTTCTGTGTTTTTAATGAGTCCTTAGTGTGTATAGTTTTCTATATATTTTTGTAAATAAATATTGATTTTTATAATATACTTAGCAGTGGTGACATCTAACAGCAGGACAATGATGCAGGGAGCGATAGGTAGCGCCAGTCAAGTGCGCCTGGCACTCGGCTCTGGAGCCCGTATTCAAGAAAAAACTAAACACAGACAGCATCGGCGCTCTAAAGGTGGGTGCTGTAGCGTTGAGCGCCAGAAGCTATGTGATAAGCTATGTGATTTGCAAACCACCAACTTCATCCTCTCCAAGTAAAGGAAAACCAATGAAATGGCTTATTAACACATCACCGCTTTTTGGCCAGGTCATTTTATAGAAATAAGAGACACGCAAAGCTGTAAATAAATAAAAAGCCAGATAAAAAGCCACTTGATGACAGTTGATATAAAACACCTATAGGAAGAGAGTCAATCAATCCTCTGACAGGTTAAGCATACATAATTAAAGGGCCATTTCCTGTCCCTGTGTTGAAGACTTTGAAAGTGTTGTCTGCTTTTCACATTAGCATTGTGCCTGGCCATGAGAAAGCTGCCAGGTTTTTGAATGCGAAAGAAATGGATTGTCAGCTTCCTAAATGAGCCTCATTCGCACTGGCTGCCCCCATAATTAACCATAACGCGGTCTCCCTTTGCTGGGCTGTGGATGGCTTACAATTTGGGTCATAGGTAAATTTTGAAGAACTTTGCCAATTTGTTTCTGCTAAAACAGAATATTGGCAACATCCAGGTCCAATACGAACCAGCTCTGATTTTTGGTTACTTGGAGGCTGATTCACTACTAATGCGAGGTATTGCCAGATGAGCATCTGTACGGCGGCGTTTAGAACGACCGCTAGTAGATGCTGTGTTTGTTTGCAGCCAGGTCATACAATGATTTGAGCAAAAAAAAAAAAATTCAATTGCCAAACACGCTATTTATAAACAACTAATGAAAGCCCATTGAAATGTATGGAAGAGCACTACAGAGCGACAGGTACTAAATGGTCTAGAACGCCGGCGCTATACACTGAGCCGCCTGGATTAATACATGTGACGATACATGGCGCTGTTAGAGTCGCTCACTAAATTTGCTTTCTTGAATGTGGTTTTACGTACAGCGCCCGACGTTCACCAGACGCTGCCTGCCGCTACGAGACACTACCTGCCTCTATCCCTTCTTAAATAACACTCTCTGATGGTCAGAATAGAGTCCCGTGAAGGATACCCTAGTCCGGCCGTGGGGCGACCCTCCTATTGTGGGCAGGAAGGGGGTGTGGAGAAAGCTGGTCCACTTAAAGTTAAACAATTGCAATTCCAGGACAAGGTCCAGTCCCGGCACTAGTGTAAAGGACCCAGCACACACCTTTAAACAGTTAGAATTATCTCTTAACTTTATTGCAAATATATTAAAAGGTTTATATACAGTGATACAAAAAGTTTCATTCATCTGTTTCATTTGTCTTAAGAAAGAAAAATCGCATTGGTCACTTATACAGTTGCTTGACTATCATGTAACTGATTTGTCTTACTGGTCTGACGTTCGCAATCAGGGCAGACATGTTTCGCCACATGGGCTTCCTCAGTACCCTGTGGTTTCTATGTTGTATACCATAATGTCAGACCCTGGAGAGGATGAGGGGTCACCTGCTTGTCCCACGCCACCTGGTGTTTGGGTTGTGTGAGCCTGGGTTGAGGTCACCACCATACATCAATGTGTCCTTAAGAGCCGTATGGCTATGGTGCTATTTTGGGGGTGCTCCAATGCTTCGCTGGTTTTTAGGGACAGTTTGTCTCACTCTGTGAAAGGCAACAGTGTAGCCTGATGGGAGTCAGCGCGTCGTGGTGCATATGTGGGTGAATCCCAAAGTTGTGGCAGGAACACTGCCCGCTCACTCTGTATAGGGGTTGTTTTCTTGTGGGAGCCCGGTTCAGTGTAGGGGGCTGCGCCCCTCTGTTCGCGCTGGCTCACTAACTAACTAACCTTCTTAAATAACCCCTAAAATGTTTTTAACACCAGTGATGTGTCTGTAGAGAATGGCAGATGTCACCATTAATCACCTAAAGATAGAAGAGATCCCCTTGAAAGCAAAACAAAACCCAACAAGGCCGGCCCTCCCCTGGGGAATCCCGATTTGGGATGCCCTGCTGTGCCCTGGGTGATGCAAAACCCACCTTCTTCTGGCCTTCCCCTGCCGTTTTAAACCGGACCTTCAGTATAATTTAATGAAAAGCCCAAATCCTTAGAAAACTATTTCTCAGCATTTAAAATGAATATATTTTAAGTAGCTTACTTATTATTCTTCTCCTCATGGGGCTGCAACTCTGTTCAGGACTCTAGGATACTTTAAAACTCTCAGTTCAGGAATCTAAAAGACTCCAGGGCCAGACGATTAGCTCTCCCTGGTGCATTCCAGTTTGGGGTGCCCTATGTGTGGAACCATGGTGATTGCTCAGTAAACTGCCAATCCAACGGTGCATCCGTTTGCATCCTCACTATTTAGCTAGACGCTTACTCGTGGCAGGCGTTTGTGAATAGCTGGCGTGGGTAAGCCGCACAGCTAGAGGTTAGGGATGCGGACGTCGGCACACTTGGCTAAATTTAGCTCACTTGCTGCTCTGAGATTCAAACACCTAGAAAAACTGAATGCCAGAATGATGAGTTTTCTTAGTGATCTATGGAAGGATGCTTTCGCCAAAAAGGAACAAAACACAGGAGAGTAAAAATTCCTCTTTAACGTGGACCTATTATCTCAGTGCCGGTCTTGGACTCATTAACAGCGATTCATTAACAGCGGCAGGTAGCGACAGTTGAGCGACTGTAGCGGCATTTTCAGAGCGCCCGCTAGTAGTCGCTGTGCTTGCCCATTGTTCGGTAGTTGATAGCGACTCAGTCGGTTTGCCGTAATGTTGAATATTGGGTGAGGAGTCGCTATTTGACAGGTTCTGCGCTGTATGGGAGCGCATGATAGCGACTGGCCCTAGCGACCGGCTCCCACCATATTCATTAACAAATAACGCTCAAAAAATTCTCGCGCTGTAAAATACATGTTTAAACCCCAGAGCGCTGGCGGCGATGGGTTAAAAGTAGTTTTTTAACCCCCAAACAACAATATTTTTGGAAACCAAAAAAAACTAGTTTTTTAAATAATTTTGTAATACGAATACATTAATATCAGACCTGTAATATCAATTCTGTACAAATTTTTTTATTTTATTTTTTTCCTTAAAAAAAATATCTAACATGGCAGAAGTGGTCACAGAATTTTTCACATTTAAAAAAAAAAAACATTAATTACAATTAATTATGAATATTTAAAGATTGTCCCATTGAAATGCATTGGAGAGCGCCAGGTAGCGAGAGGTCATAACTGTCGCTGTTCAAGGTCGGACGCTGGCGCTGTGGGCTGAGGCTGGAATAATGATGAATGAGTGGCTATATGGCGCTATCTCAGTCGCTAAGCAGTAGGGATGAGCGAATCGATCCGGACGAACCCGGATTCGATCCGAATTTCAGGAAAAATTCGATTCGGATCGAATCCGAATTTCCCCGCGATTCGATCACTCGAAGTTTTCCTTTAACATCCATTCATTTACATTTACAGGCATTCTAAGATGGCGGACGGGACATGTCTGGACATGTATCCCGCGCCAGTGCAAGCTGGGGCAGTCACATGCAGCCTATCAGCAGCCAGCAAGCCCGGTGACGTCACACAGCGGTATTTAACGGCGGCCATCTTGCTTTTCCTCATTTCTCTATTGCATTCGTGACAGACAGAACGCTGTGTAGCTGAGGCAGTTAGACAGGCTGGAGACAGGGACAGACAGGGACAGGCTGGAGACAGGCAGGAGACAGGCAGGAGACAGACAGGAGACAGACAGGAGACAGACAGAAAGCCAGGGAAAGGTAGGAAAAACGGAGCTGGCTGACAGGGAGATTTTTTTTTTTTCATCCAGCCTTTGTTAGCGTTTTCAGGCTGCTTATAGTAACTAACTGTGCATATATACTGAACTGATCTTAAGTCTGCTGTGAGGCATCCCATTCTGTGACTAAAGCAGCCTCTGTTTAAGACCATATAAGCATTTGCTCTTATCATATTTGAAATTAGGCCTGATAAAGACACTTTTGCTGGCTAAAGCACTACTGGACCCTGCCAGGTCCATTCCTGCCCAGGGCATCCCATTCTGTGACTACAGCAGCCTCTGTTTAAGACCATATAAGCATTTGCTCTTATCATATTTGAAATTAGCCTGATAAAGACACTTTTGCTGGCCAAAGCACTACTGGACCCTGCCAGGTCCATTCCTGCCCAGGGCATCCCATTCTGTGACTACAGCAGCCTCTGTTTAAGACCATATAAGCATTTGCTCTTATCATATTTGAAATTAGCCTGATAAAGACACTTTTGCTGGCCAAAGCACTACTGGACCCTGCCAGGTCCATTCCTGCCCAGGGCATCCCATTCTGTGACTAAAGCAGCCTCTGTTTAAGACCATATAAGCATTTGCTCTTATCATATTTGAAATTAGGCCTGATAAAGACACTTTTGCTGGCCAAAGCACTACTGGACCCTGCCAGGTCCATTCCTGCCCAGGGCATCCCATTCTGTGACTACAGCAGCCTCTGTTTAAGACCATATAAGCATTTGCTCTTATCATATTTGAAATTAGGCCTGATAAAGACACTTTTGCTGGCCAAAGCACTACTGGACCCTGCCAGGTCCATTCCTGCCCAGGGCATCCCATTCTGTGACTACAGCAGCCTCTGTTTAAGACCATATAAGCATTTGCTCTTATCATATTTGAAATTAGGCCTGATAAAGACACTTTTGCTGGCCAAAGCACTACTGGACCCTGCCAGGTCGATTCCTGTTGGGGCATCCCATTCTGTGACTACAGCAGCCTCTGTTTAAGACCATATAAGCATTTGCTCTTATCATATTTGAAATTAGCCTGATAAAGACACTTTTGCTGGCCAAAGCACTACTGGACCCTGCCAGGTCCATTCCTGCCCAGGGCATCCCATTCTGTGACTAAAGCAGCCTCTGTTTAAGACCATATAAGCATTTGCTCTTATCATATTTGAAATTAGGCCTGATAAAGACACTTTTGCTGGCCAAAGCACTACTGGACCCTGCCAGGTCGATTCCTGTTGGGGCATCCCATTCTGTGACTACAGCAGCCTCTGTTTAAGACCATATAAGCATTTGCTCTTATCATATTTGAAATTAGCCTGATAAAGACACTTTTGCTGGCCAAAGCACTACTGGACCCTGCCAGGTCCATTCCTGCCCAGGGCATCCCATTCTGTGACTACAGCAGCCTCTGTTTAAGACCATATAAGCATTTGCTCTTATCATATTTGAAATTAGCCTGATAAAGACACTTTTGCTGGCCAAAGCACTACTGGACCCTGCCAGGTCCATTCCTGCCCAGGGCATCCCATTCTGTGACTACAGCAGCCTCTGTTTAAGACCATATAAGCATTTGCTCTTATCATATTTGAAATTAGGCCTGATAAAGACACTTTTGCTGGCCAAAGCACTACTGGACCCTGCCAGGTCCATTCCTGCCCAGGGCATCCCATTCTGTGACTAAAGCAGCCTCTGTTTAAGACCATATAAGCATTTGCTCTTATCATATTTGAAATTAGGCCTGATAAAGACACTTTTGCTGGCCAAAGCACTACTGGACCCTGCCAGGTCCATTCCTGCCCAGGGCATCCCATTCTGTGACTAAAGCAGCCTCTGTTTAAGACCATATAAGCATTTGCTCTTATCATATTTGAAATTAGGCCTGATAAAGACACTTTTGCTGGCCAAAGCACTACTGGACCCTGCCAGGTCCATTCCTGCCCAGGGCATCCCATTCTGTGACTAAAGCAGCCTCTGTTTAAGACCATATAAGCATTTGCTCTTATCATATTTGAAATTAGGCCTGATAAAGACACTTTTGCTGGCCAAAGCACTACTGGACCCTGCCAGGTCCATTCCTGCCCAGGGCATCCCATTCTGTGACTACAGCAGCCTCTGTTTAAGACCATATAAGCATTTGCTCTTATCATATTTGAAATTAGCCTGATAAAGACACTTTTGCTGGCCAAAGCACTACTGGACCCTGCCAGGTCCATTCCTGCCCAGGGCATCCCATTCTGTGACTACAGCAGCCTCTGTTTAAGACCATATAAGCATTTGCTCTTATCATATTTGAAATTAGCCTGATAAAGACACTTTTGCTGGCCAAAGCACTACTGGACCCTGCCAGGTCCATTCCTGCCCAGGGCATCCCATTCTGTGACTAAAGCAGCCTCTGTTTAAGACCATATAAGCATTTGCTCTTATCATATTTGAAATTAGGCCTGATAAAGACACTTTTGCTGGCCAAAGCACTACTGGACCCTGCCAGGTCCATTCCTGCCCAGGGCATCCCATTCTGTGACTACAGCAGCCTCTGTTTAAGACCATATAAGCATTTGCTCTTATCATATTTGAAATTAGGCCTGATAAAGACACTTTTGCTGGCCAAAGCACTACTGGACCCTGCCAGGTCCATTCCTGCCCAGGGCATCCCATTCTGTGACTACAGCAGCCTCTGTTTAAGACCATATAAGCATTTGCTCTTATCATATTTGAAATTAGGCCTGATAAAGACACTTTTGCTGGCCAAAGCACTACTGGACCCTGCCAGGTCGATTCCTGTTGGGGCATCCCATTCTGTGACTACAGCAGCCTCTGTTTAAGACCATATAAGCATTTGCTCTTATCATATTTGAAATTAGCCTGATAAAGACACTTTTGCTGGCCAAAGCACTACTGGACCCTGCCAGGTCCATTCCTGCCCAGGGCATCCCATTCTGTGACTAAAGCAGCCTCTGTTTAAGACCATATAAGCATTTGCTCTTATCATATTTGAAATTAGGCCTGATAAAGACACTTTTGCTGGCCAAAGCACTACTGGACCCTGCCAGGTCGATTCCTGTTGGGGCATCCCATTCTGTGACTACAGCAGCCTCTGTTTAAGACCATATAAGCATTTGCTCTTATCATATTTGAAATTAGCCTGATAAAGACACTTTTGCTGGCCAAAGCACTACTGGACCCTGCCAGGTCCATTCCTGCCCAGGGCATCCCATTCTGTGACTACAGCAGCCTCTGTTTAAGACCATATAAGCATTTGCTCTTATCATATTTGAAATTAGCCTGATAAAGACACTTTTGCTGGCCAAAGCACTACTGGACCCTGCCAGGTCCATTCCTGCCCAGGGCATCCCATTCTGTGACTACAGCAGCCTCTGTTTAAGACCATATAAGCATTTGCTCTTATCATATTTGAAATTAGGCCTGATAAAGACACTTTTGCTGGCCAAAGCACTACTGGACCCTGCCAGGTCCATTCCTGCCCAGGGCATCCCATTCTGTGACTAAAGCAGCCTCTGTTTAAGACCATATAAGCATTTGCTCTTATCATATTTGAAATTAGGCCTGATAAAGACACTTTTGCTGGCCAAAGCACTACTGGACCCTGCCAGGTCCATTCCTGCCCAGGGCATCCCATTCTGTGACTAAAGCAGCCTCTGTTTAAGACCATATAAGCATTTGCTCTTATCATATTTGAAATTAGGCCTGATAAAGACACTTTTGCTGGCCAAAGCACTACTGGACCCTGCCAGGTCGATTCCTGTTGGGGCATCCCATTCTGTGACTACAGCAGCCTCTGTTTAAGACCATATAAGCATTTGCTCTTATCATATTTGAAATTAGGCCTGATAAAGACACTTTTGCTGGCCAAAGCACTACTGGACCCTGCCAGGTCCATTCCTGCCCAGGGCATCCCATTCTGTGACTAAAGCAGCCTCTGTTTAAGACCATATAAGCATTTGCTCTTATCATATTTGAAATTAGGCCTGATAAAGACACTTTTGCTGGCCAAAGCACTACTGGACCCTGCCAGGTCCATTCCTGCCCAGGGCATCCCATTCTGTGACTAAAGCAGCCTCTGTTTAAGACCATATAAGCATTTGCTCTTATCATATTTGAAATTAGCCTGATAAAGACACTTTTGCTGGCCAAAGCACTACTGGACCCTGCCAGGTCCATTCCTGCCCAGGGCATCCCATTCTGTGACTACAGCAGCCTCTGTTTAAGACCATATAAGCATTTGCTCTTATATTTGAAATTAGGCCTGATAAAGACACTTTTGCTGGCCAAAGCACTACTGGACCCTGCCAGGTCCATTCCTGCCCAGGGCATCCCATTCTGTGACTAAAGCAGCCTCTGTTTAAGACCATATAAGCATTTGCTCTTATCATATTTGAAATTAGGCCTGATAAAGACACTTTTGCTGGCCAAAGCACTACTGGACCCTGCCAGGTCCATTCCTGCCCAGGGCATCCCATTCTGTGACTACAGCAGCCTCTGTTTAAGACCATATAAGCATTTGCTCTTATCATATTTGAAATTAGGCCTGATAAAGACACTTTTGCTGGGCATAGCACAACTTGTCCCTGCCAGGTGTACTTACTGCTGGTTTTTAGGGCATCCCATTCTGTGACTACACCAGCCTTTATTTAAGAACCTAACCATTTGCACCTATTCTAATTGAAATTAGGCATGATAAAGACACTTTTGCTGTGCATAGTCTTACTGCTGCCTGCCAGGTGCTCTCTGGTTTTTGGGACATCCCATTCTGTAACATACCATTAGCCTCTGCATTTACTGTAAGCTGCACAGTTATTTAAAGAAATTTGGCCTGTATGAGCCTGCTAACACACTGCTGCTGTGTGCATATATACTGATCTCAAGTCAGCTTTGGGGCATCCCATTCTGTAACATACCATTAGCCTCTGCATTTACTGTAAGCTGCACAGTTATTTAAAGAAATTTGGCCTGTATGAGCCTGCTAACACACTGCTGCTGTGTGCATATATACTGATCTCAAGTCAGCTTTGGGGCATCCCATTCTGTAACATACCATTAGCCTCTGCATTTACTGTAAGCTGCACATTTATTTAAAGAAATTTGGCCTGTATGAGCCTGCTAACACACTGCTGCTGTGTGCATATATACTGATCTCAAGTCTGCTTGGGGCATCCCATTCTGTAACATAACATAACCTACCTACCATACTAAGCAGCTCTCTTATTTAAACTAAGCAGGCCTCTTGGAGGCTGAGTGTCCACTTTTGGGTGTGCATTTATATTCGGTTTCATATACAGTGGGGTATCCCAATTTGTAAGATAACCTACCCCAACCATGTAAACTAAATAGGCCTGTTGCAGCCTGAGTTTCTCTGCTTGCGTATGGCCTGCATTACAATCTGTCTCTTTCAATGACACTGCTGCCTGGGGTATCCCAATTTGTAAGATAACCTACCCCAAGCATGTAAACTAAAGGTTACGTCCTTCCAGAAGGAAAACTTATCCTGAACACTATTTTTGTTAGGGGCATTGACCTTTGGATTGATCAGCATGAAATTAATTTTTTTTTTTCAAAGTATGGCGCTGTGAAGAAGGTCAAAATGATGTCTCATACTTGGATTATTGTTACTTTTTGTTCAGCTTGAAATATAACAGGCCACACGGGCATCCCAAGGCACATGCTATTTTAAACCTATCTGTTATACAACATAAGCGTTGATCAGGCTACTTCAGTTTGCACTTGTTTTTGACTGATTTTAATAAACCAGGCCGCAGGGCACCCCAAAGCTGCACCTTGCACCCTATCTGGTATACAACATAAGCGTTGATCAGCATCAGCTTCATTAAGCTACTTCAGTTTGCACTTCCTTTTTGACTGCTTTCATTTAACCAGGCCGCAGGGCACCCCAAAGCTGCACCTTGCACCCTACCTGTTTATACTAAATAAGCATCTACAGCCTCAGCTTTATTAAGTTATTGCATTTTGAATTTGTTTTGGTCTGCTTTAAATACACCAGGCCGCAGGGCATCCCAAACCTGCATGTTGCACCCCATCTGTTATACTAAATAAGCGTTGATCAGCATCAGCTTTATTAAGCTATTGCATTTTGCATTGGTTTTTGTACTGCTGCCAAAACACTAGCCCATATGGGCATCCCAAACCAGCACATGTCACCCTATCTGTTATACTAAATAAGCTTCTACAGGCCCTTTTTTTATTTATTTATTTTTATTTATATAGAGCTGCAATAGCTTATATTGTGAGGTTAATTTGCCATTTTGCAGCATAATATAGAGCAGCCCCTGTGTAAATCTGAGGGGCAATAGCTTATATAGTGAGGTAAATTTGCCATTTTGCTTCGTTATATAGAGCAGCCCAGTTGCCATCTAAATCAACTACTGTCCGGCCAGTACAGCTTTTCCAGGGCAAACTCTGCTAGTTGCGGGCACAAGTCAAGTTTGGCTTCCCAGCAAATCCAGTGGATCTTGAAGGTGTGTTGGCATGGTCATGTCAAGGTATGACATGACCTGCTGTTTGAGGTCCAGCTCCAGGTCTTCCTGCTGCTCATGAGTAGACTCACTATGCGGGTGTAGAAAGCTACTCACTAGCGACTGAAGACTGAGGCTGCTGCTGATGGAGCTGCTGCTGCTGCTCCTTCCACCCCCCCAGCAGCCATGGCAGTGGAAGGTGATCGCAGACTTCCCCCCGAGTCAGACCTGCGGGAGTATGGGCCATGGCGCAGATAGACATCGCCCAACTGACTACGTGGGATGTCTCTGTAGTAGGTCAGTTTGTCCTCCCTCTCAGTGGGCGTAAAAAATGCCCCCATTTTGTGCCGGAAGCGAGGGTCCAATAAGTTGGAGAGCCAGAAGTCTTCCCGCTGACAAATGGAGACAATTCTGCGCTCACTAGTACGCATGCATGTGAGCATGCATCGTGCCATTTGTGCAAGTGATTTGGAGGGACTACCTGTCTCCATCTCCACTGTAAACTGCCATGGTGTGTCTGGGTCCTCTGTCTCGCCTTACTCACAACCCTCTAGCTCCTGTGGCTGCTCCTGCTCCTCCTCTCCTGTCAGATGACTAGATAAAATGGTCATTTTGTGAAACCTAAACTGTGGTTTGCTGTGCCCCACCCCCTCCTCCTCCTCCACTTCAGCCCCCACAGGCTTCATGTGGCTGTGAAATGTATGTGCCATGTCTCCAGTGCCCTGACCAGCCATGCTTTCCAACATGTGTTGTAGTACATGAAGCAGTGGAATCTCATCGTTCATCTCATAGTCCTGGCAACTGACTAATAATGTAGCTTCCTCAAAGGGCCTGAGCAAACGGTCGGTGTCACGTATGAGCTGCCAATGGTTTACATTGAATTTACACAGGGGTGTCCCCCTATCCGTTTGGATCATCCAGAAATCCGTGATGGCTTTTCTCTGTTCCTATAGTGCAGTGGTCCTCAACCCTGTCCTCAAGGCCCACCAACATGTCATGTTTTTTGGATCTCCAAATAGCCAGCTCTATTGCTCTGCAGCTGCACTAATTACTCCACCTGAGCATCTTTGTGGAGATCTGCAAAGCCTGGCCTGTTGGTGGGCCTTGAGGACAGGGTTGGGGAGGGTGGAATTCCAACGGGTGGAAACATCGCAAATCAGACTATGGTGGGGTACACCGTTGTGACGCTGAGGCTCAATAAGGTTGTGCTTGGTGGTGTAGGAGTGCCAGAAGTGCATGCTAACTTTCTTTCCTGTTGTTCGGATGTCTTTCAGATGGGGGCAAGACTTCAAAACTAGACTGAACACGTGTGCCATGTCAGGACGCATGACTCTGGCTTCCTTGTCGCAGCGCAAACAAGATGTTCTTCCAAGTGTCAGTCACCATGGGTCCAAATTTGCAGTTTTCGTGGATTAAGCAATGCTTTCATGGATTGAGTTCTCATTTTTAGTAGTTCCTCCCATGTGTGACTCTGATGGTCAAGGAAAACCATGTGAAGAACAGCGTGAAACCACAATCACCAAGGGGGCCTAAAAGGATATATATTGTCCACCATGAGTCTATAGTTACAGCTCCAGGCGTAGACAACACTGTGCACTTTGGTACACACTGACAGGCTAAAGGACTGGCCCACCTTCTGTTCAACAACCATGCCATGTGACTCTCCACCTCGGCTCGGCACAAGCCATCAGTTCTCTGAAAGGTCCACCACTGGGTAATGCAGCAGGCTGGACTTATGGTGACGCTGTCTGAGAGGAGAAATCCCTCAGACATCAAGATTAAAAATTCCAAGAATTTTTGAGGGCTAATTATTCAGAGGCAAATGATAGCTAGTTGTTTCTGATTTAATTGCAAGGTGGAAACACACCCTCAAACAAAACTTCACTTTCGCAATACTATTGCATTTGTCTATTCATAATTTTATGTATATACACTAACTAACCTACTTTTTCTTTACAGGATGCTGCATGGAACACTGCCACATCGCTGAGTAGCTGATTTTTCCTACCAACAGTCCGCAATAATTCGCTGCTGCTGCCGCCGCCACCGCCGCAGACTCCAGGGACCCTCTTCCACTACCTCGGCTTGCAACACCTCCTCCCACGACACTCTCCTCATCACTAATTGCCGGATAGTGGAAGAAGAGGCGAGTGTCTCCTCCACTTCTTGGCTGGGCAGTAGCTGCTGAATTTTATGATTATCAGATCTTGGATATCAGATCAATGGATAGTGGAGCTGAACCCAAAGCATAACAGACAGACAGTTGACTGGGGGTGTCAGATGCCACTTGTGATGCAGTGGACTGCTTTTGCAGCACTTCGAGACAAAGTTGCTTCATTGGCTGACACAATGACTGGTAAAGCTGTGGAACATATGGTTGAAAAGCAAGAATAACCATTTGTTTTTATATGAAAAAGACCCTGGTTTATACAGACTTTTTTTTTCCAGAGACTGCCCTGCGTGGAAATGAATGGCGCATGGATCAGCCAAGCTTTCCTCCCAACAATGCCTGATGTATTCCAGTAGATTGATGACGGGGCCAGACCAAGAAAGATGGATCGTGCAAAACAGATTTAAGGCGCTGCTCTCCAGTTACAGACATTCCTCCGCATCGGACCACAAGTAAGTATTGATAAAAAATCCTTTACGTTACTCTTACTTTTTATTAATATTCTTCGGATAAGACGGATCAGACATGATTCCAGATTAAAAATTCCAAGAATTTTTGAGGGCTAATTAGTCAGAGGCAATGATACCTTCTTGTTTCTGATTTAATTAAAAGGTGGAAACACACCCTCAAACAAAACTTCACTTTGGCAAACTTTTGCATTTGTTTATTCATAATTTTATGTAGATATTACTAACTAAGCTACTTTTTCTCCACATGACTCTCCACAGGGTGTGATTCATCCAATTTTTGGGCTCCTGAGGCCAACCCCAGGGTCTGTTTAAAGTAATGTTTGGGCTCCTGCTGCTGCTGCCAACTCCAGGGTGTGATTCATCCAATTTTTGGGCTCCTGAGGCCAACCCCAGGGTCTCTTTAAAGTAATGTTTGGGCTCCTGCTGCTGCTGCTGCCAACTCCAGGGTGTGATTCATCCAATTTTTGGGCTACTGAAGCCAACTCCAGTGTCTCTTTAAAGTAATATTTGGGCTCCTGCTGCTGCTGCTGCCAACTCCAGGGTGTGATTCATCCAATTTTTGGGCTCCTGAGGCCAACCCCAGGGTCTGTTTAAAGTAATGTTTGGGCTCCTGCTGCTGCTGCCAACTCCAGGGTGTGATTCATCCAATTTTTGGGCTCCTGAAGCCAACCCCAGTGTCTCTTTAAAGTAATATTTGGGCTCCTGCTGCTGCTGCCAACTCCAGGGTGTGATTCATCCAATTTTTGGGCTACTGAAGCCAACTCCAGTGTCTCTTTAAAGTAATATTTGGGCTCCTGCTGCTGCTGCTGCCAACTCCAGGGTGTGATTCATCCAATTTTTGGGCTCCTGAAGCCAACCCCAGTGTCTCTTTAAAGTAATATTTGGGCTCCTGCTGCTGCTGCCAACTCCAGGGTGTGATTCATCCAATTTTTGGGCTACTGAAGCCAACTCCAGTGTCTCTTTAAAGTAATATTTGGGCTCCTGCTGCTGCTGCCAACTCCAGGGTGTGATTCATCCAATTTTTGGGCTCCTGAGGCCAACTCCAGTGTATATTTGGGCTCCTGCTGCTGCTGCTGCCAACTTCTGCCAACTCCAGGGTGTGATTCATCCAATTTTTGGGCTCCTGAAGCCAACTCCAGTGTATATTTGGGCTCCTGCTGCTGCTGCTGCCAACTCCAGGGTGTGATTCATCCAATTGTTGGGCTCCTGAAGCCAACCCCAGGGTCTCTTTAAAGTAATGTTTGGGCTCCTGCTGCTGCTGCTGCCAACTTCTGCCAACTCCAGGGTGTGATTCATCCAATTTTTGGGCTCCTGAAGCCAACCCCAGGGTCTCTTTGAAGTAATGTTTGGGCTCCTGCTGCTGCTACTGTCAACTCCTGCCAACTCCAGGGTGTGATTCATCCAATTTTTGGGCTCCTGAGGCCAACTCCAGTGTATATTTGGGCTCCTGCTGCTGCTACTGTCAACTCCTGCCAACTCCAGGGTGTGATTCATCCAATTTTTGGGCTCCTGAGGCCAACTCCAGTGTATATTTGGGCTCCTGCTGCTGCTGCTGCCAACTTCTGCCAACTCCAGGGTGTGATTCATCCAATTTTTGGGCTCCTGAGGCCAACTCCAGTGTATATTTGGGCTCCTGCTGCTGCTGCTGCCAACTTCTGCCAACTCCAGGGTGTGATTCATCCAATTTTTGGGCTCCTGAGGCCAACTCCAGTGTATATTTGGGCTCCTGCTGCTGCTACTGTCAACTCCTGCCAACTCCAGGGTGTGATTCATCCAATTTTTGGGCTCCTGAGGCCAACTCCAGTGTATATTTGGGCTCCTGCTGCTGCTGCTGCCAACTTCTGCCAACTCCAGGGTGTGATTCATCCAATTTTTGGGCTCCTGAGGCCAACTCCAGTGTATATTTGGGCTCCTGCTGCTGCTACTGTCAACTCCTGCCAACTCCAGGGTGTGATTCATCCAATTTTTGGGCTCCTGAGGCCAACTCCAGTGTATATTTGGGCTCCTGCTGCTGCTGCTGCCAACTTCTGCCAACTCCAGGGTGTGATTCATCCAATTTTTGGGCTCCTGAGGCCAACTCCAGTGTATATTTGGGCTCCTGCTGCTGCTGCTGCCAACTTCTGCCAACTCCAGGGTGTGATTCATCCAATTTTTGGGCTCCTGAGGCCAACTCCAGTGTATATTTGGGCTCCTGCTGCTGCTACTGTCAACTCCTGCCAACTCCAGGGTGTGATTCATCCAATTTTTGGGCTCCTGAGGCCAACTCCAGTGTATATTTGGGCTCCTGCTGCTGCTGCTGCCAACTTCTGCCAACTCCAGGGTGTGATTCATCCAATTTTTGGGCTCCTGAGGCCAACTCCAGTGTATATTTGGGCTCCTGCTGCTGCTGCTACTGTCAACTCCTGCCAACTCCAGGGTGTGATTCATCCAATTTTTGGGCTCCTGAGGCCAACTCCAGTGTATATTTGGGCTCCTGCTGCTGCTGCTGCCAACTTCTGCCAACTCCAGGGTGTGATTCATCCAATTTTTGGGCTCCTGAAGCCAACTCCAGTGTATATTTGGGCTCCTGCTGCTGCTGCTGCTGCCAACTTCTGCCAACTCCAGGGTGTGATTCATCCAATTTTTGGGCTCCTGAGGCCAACTCCAGTGTATATTTGGGCTCCTTCTGCCCCTCATAGTGATGCCACTTCAACTCTCTGCAATTGTGCCGCTCTGCGATTCTATTAGCGATGCCTCTGATCTGCATGTGATATTTCTTCAAAGTATTATTTAACTAACCCAGCACGCATCCTGTGCGTGTTACAGCAAGGCTGAATGGTTTACAACCCTATTGAGGCTGTAGGAGGCTCAGAAATAGCCGTTTTTAATAGCGATTCGTCGCGAATTTATTCGGGTCGAAACGATTTTTGTCGGAAAATTCGGCGAATCAGTCGAATCGAATTTTTCAAAAGTTCGCTCATCTCTACTAAGCAGGATCGGCTTGATAAATGTGTGATTGTGGTGGGGAGCCGGCGTTCTCGTGGCGGGGCCCGTCATTACCGGTCGCTCACCAGTCGCTACCTGTCGCTATTCCTTCATAAATAAGGGCCCTAGAAAAACTGAATGCCAGAATGATGAGTTTTCTTAGTGATCTATGGAAGGATGCTTTCGCCAAAAAGGAACAAAACACAGGAGAGTAAAAATTCCTCTTTAACGTTCCTCTTTAACGTGGACCTATTACCTCAGTGCCGGTCTTGGACTCTAAAACCCCACGCCAGATGACTAAGTGACTATGAGGCATTCCAATTCGGGATGCCCCAATCTCTGACTCCCCCAGGCAGAATCGCTTACATTTCTGGGAGTCCTGCACCGGAAAAGCACATGCCCGGCATCCCTGCAGCATTCAGATAGGCTGGGCGCAGGAGCGCGGCACACACCACAGAGAAAACAGGAATATGGCTGCTCCCTATGCTCATGCTCAGTTCAATTAGTATGCATGTCATAAAGCACTGAATGAATGAGAGTCTGTGCATACATCATTGTGTGGGCAATGGTACAGATTTATGCGACAGAAGCGTGCTGCGGAAGCTGCAGGGCCACTGTGACTTGCAGTGGCAGCTCACGCTGAGAGCAGCAAGGGACATGTTTTTTTTGTGTGGTCCTGGAGGAAAGAAATAGAAAGAAGGAAAAACCTTTGAGCCCTGCTATGGCTTCTATCTGACACTGAAATAAATGGTGGAGAGACACATTAGACAGGCATCACGTGAGCTGCTCGCTAACGTTGGGTCTCCCATTTCTGGTGGCTATAGTGCCAATAGCACCAGGTAGTGTCTCATAGCGGCAGGCAGCGTTTGGTGAATGCTGGGAGCTGTACCAAATTTAGAAAAGTGAATCTGGTGAGCGCCTCTAACAGCGTAATGTAGCGTCGCATGTATTAATGCAGGCGGCTCAGCGTATAGCGCCGACGCTCTAGGCTCAGGACCGCCATGTAGTACCTGTCGCCTGTAGCGCTCTCCCATACATTTCAATGGGGCTTCATTAGTTGTGTATAAATAGCGTGTTTGGCAATTTAATTTTTTTTTTGCTCAAATCATTGTGTGACCTCTCTTGGCTGCAAACAAACACTTTTATACATTTTTGGGACTTTTTATATTTTTATGCAGAATTGTCATTACAGGTCTGGCACTAAATTGTCATTGTCACAGTGTTAAAACAATGTTATTCCATGTGTTTTTTGCTTTGTTACTGGTGGATATGTGTTCAAAAACAGACTTCGATCACACAGCGTCTGGGGCTCTATGCTAAAGCGCCAAGCTTTAGAGTGCCGATGCTGTGTGTAGTGTTTTGTTAAATATGGGGTGGAGCGCCGAGTGCCAGACGCACTGAGCTGGCGCTACCTCTCGCTCGCTGCAACGTTATACTGTTGTTAGTGCGCCCAACACACATCCCATTCATCAATGCGGGCCAGGTTGCTAAAGTGACTGAGACGCTCTGTTACAGCGCCCCATACCCGCTTACAGCGTCTACTAGCGCTCACTCTAAGCGCCGCTATACAGATGCTCATCTGGCAATACGTGGCGCTAGTAGTGAATCAGCCTCTAATTTGCCTTGATTGTTACACTGGTCGATGTCCTGATGGACCCGACTGGCCATTATTCCAGCACCAGTGCCAGTGAGCGACACTTTGTCCCGCCATCTTTTTGGCTCTGCAGTGTAATTATTAATTTTTTCCTGAAAAGATTGCCACTGTATTTTACCGGCGCTGGTCAGTGTTTTATCATTACACTTACAGGATATCACTTTGACTATCCTGGGTTTTGGTCCTCTCTCCCGGGGCACACTGGTCAGGGGTGCCCCGCTGTCTGAAACCCCCCTAGGTCGCCGAGCCTAACTCACCTCTTCCCGGTCCTAAAGCGCATGTGCGGCTGCTCGTCCAATCAGCGTGCTCGGAGCTGCTGACGTCGCGCCGTCTAAGCCTGCGCCTAAGGCCAGCGGCCCAAGTGCGCTGTGGTGGCATCCCCTGCTTCCCTCTAACAGGGAGCATGCAATGTCTGGCTCGGGTACACGCCCTGCTAGAGGGATAGCAGGGATGCAACCACGGCTCGCACATGCACTGTTGGACCGGGAAGCAAGGTAAGTGAATGTGAAGTGAAGGTAAGTGAATGTGAAGTGAAGGTAAGTGACCTGTGGGTTTTCACACAGCGAGGCATCCTGATTTTGGATGCCCCCGGGGGGAGGGAATCGATTGGTCTGGAAATCTTATAGATTACCGGGCCAATCGTACTGGGTTTCGGTCCACTTTAATGGGAGTTGCAAAACTAGAATACTGGAAATTATACAGAAGTGTACCAGAACAGAATAGATTCTGCTCATTATGGTTATCCTGTATCTTGCTTAATTGCCGGCTGCCATATGCGCAGCAGTTTTTCAAGCGGCTCCCATCAGTAGTTGTGTTGTGTGCTATGTGTGTGAATAAACAACAAAGGCCACCCAATGGCAAGGCGTCGCAAACATTAACAAGAACCGCAGGTCTTGACCTTTCCACACCGGGAGGACATCTCATTACATTTTTATGGCACAAAGCACCTAGATCTGAGGTGTCTAAATGGTTGTGATGGGGTTGTAAGGCAGCTCCACCTGGGCCAGATTAAGTGATCATTATCATTCATTTTCTAATGCATCTTCCAGAATGTGTATTTGCTCAGAGTTAGAACAACAAATCAGCTCTTTGTGTTGCGTTAGTTAATGTGATGTTAACTAAAGTTCTTAGTCATCTCTTTGTCAGTTGTTCCAGTTCTCTTATCACCCCATTCCCCGGTTGAGGCTTATCCACCTACCGCTTCTAAGCAGCTGTTAATGGGATGTCACCTTTTGATACGGCACATATCCCATTCTTTACATGGGGCCGGATCGCCTTTCAAAAGGACGCGGCCAGCATTTGAAGTAGTCCCCCTATCAGGCCCGTCCATTTGTTTTCTTTACACTGCTAGTGGTGTTCAGAGAGAGGCAGGGGGGACATTTTGATGAAATTAAGAGGATTAGATTGTGTTTAAATCATCAATTTCCCTTGAATGCTTCTAAAACTAGATTAAAGTTTACTTGATGGCGCCTAGGCCGTGCATCCGGCTTCCATATCTGCAAATGCAAGATTAAAGGAAGAGGAGCAAGCCTTTGCTTTACATGCTCCGACATGTTAGAAGCTCATCAAAACCTATTAACTCAAGGTTTTATACACAACCAGGCACGTTTATAGGCAAAATAGCTCTCAGTGCAGTAAGGCAAAAACATTTCCCCCCCTCCCATACTGTGGTGCTGCTGCCACCCCATACTGGTATGGGCCATAAGGGTGCAAGGGCAGCCATCAAGGCAGGACAGCCAAGACGCCAGTTTGACCCTGCTAATAATGGGGGGCCTAGGCATGTAGACCTGATGGCCACAACACTATTGCCACCAGCTCTGATGATGAATGAGGGTGTCTTTCCCGCCCTGAGCCTGATATTATGTCTTGGCAACTTGGAATAAAGGCCCAATTCAAATAAAATGATAAGCATCACATATAGGTTATGAGAGATGGGTAGGCTATACTGCCTTTATTGTGTCTGGGCACCGCATAACCTATAACATAATGACAGGGTCCCTTGTTTGACCCTTAGTTTTCTATATGGTTGGAATACTGTGGTCAAGTTTAAACTAGGGACCTAGCCCTCTCATATAGGTTACAGAGGGACCCAGACTTTATAAAGCATATATTGTGTCTGCTCCCCCTGTCACATATAATGTAATGGTGGGGCTATGGTTTCCTATATGGTATGAATATTAAGGTGCGTCGGGTTACCTTGGGGCCTGGCCATAACTTTATCATTTTACAATGGGACCCATAGTTTTTCATTGTATGGGGTCCAAAAAATCCAGTCCTGATGGTGGTCCCCTCCTCATGACTGAGCACAACTCGGGGGGTGGGGGGGGAGGTGAGGGGCCCAGTGTATGGCTCACATTAATAAAGAGGCTAAAACATAGAAATTGCACAGCTCTACCAATATTTTCAGGCCAGCTGTTGGCAGAATCATGAGAAATTAACTTTTTGGAATCTGGATTTATTAAATGGCCAAATAAATGTGATGGCCAGATCCCTTATTTGAACATCAGTCTTCAACATATTCTTAATGCTGGGGCAAGCCTGACTTCCTTGGGGTCAAACTGTGAACCTAGAAGGAATAGGGGGTTGAGAACCTACTAGTATAAATGGGATGTGTGATATAGTAATAATATAATATTGTAATATTATGTTAGGTAATGTTTGTAAAAGGAGAAAAGTATGTCATTATTATATGAGATGTGTATAAATAATTAAAAAAAAATGAACCCAGCCATCACATATAGGCTGGAGAACCCAAACAGTGGTATGGAGGCCAAAAAAATCCTCATGGAAGCCCTGCCCAGCCAATCGCATTGTCACCGGGGTGATAGCTCCCTGCTCGCTCACCGATAGAAACAATGGCCCACTAAGTGGATCAGTACCTACCTATATAAGCTGAATTACGCAGCCACTGAAATCAATATCTATTATTATTACACATATCATTTTGAAGTATGGTCCTTATTTTTCAAACACTTTTGCCAGACTAGACCTCATCAAATTAGAGTAGTGCAAAATATAATTTATAATTTTGCAAGCATGTTGCTGCACTGCTAATGTGTAAGCAACATGTGCCAGTGAAAAAAAAATCGACATCACTCGAATTTGCACCCATGTGGCATAGTCTGGCAGAAATGTGTAACTTTCCGTAAAATATCTTCCTCAACACCGGCCCCACAATACTGAGTTGAATTTGGGGTATTAAAGCACAGAAGACCTGCATTTGATGGCCAGCATTGCTTGGCTGCGATCTGCTCACTGTATTCCCCACCACAGTAATTGGCAGAGGGGCCTTTGTGCCCATTGTATAATCCAGCCCTGCATGTAATAAAAATTGATAACAATTTTAGTGATTGTACAATTAAGTTTATGGGGGTACCTTGTGATTCATTGTTATGCTTCTAAGAGTTTTTTCCCCCCATGATATATAATGGCTTTAGTGTAGGTATATGTGCTGGTGGTGTCTGTTATACCATACATTTAATCCCTTTTAGATCCCTTACTGGAATATAGATGGAATGATTAGAGATAGATATGATATGATAGATAGATAGATAGATAGATAGATAGATAGATGTCCTTGAAAATGTGTGACTTCATTCAGCGTAGTAAAAGAGGACCGACTATGTCCTATGGAAGGTAATATTTAATAATAAAAAAAAAACTATGTGCCCTGGTAATGAATTGGATAAAAATTCTTACAAACGTTTTTGGGGGAAAATTAAAGGAAAATTGGGAGCCTAATTTATTAATAACGCCATGTGTAGCTACAAAAATATAAGCAAAATAGCAACAAAAACATTTACTAATTAACTGTCTGAATGTATCTGGGCTGTGACTTTTTACTGTGCCTATTATTAGTATTAGTATATTATTAGTATTAGTATAAAATACAAAAATATTAGTTTGTCTAAAGTATTTATTTTTTAGTAACCTTCACTCTCTATAACTCTGCTTAATCTATGTTGGGATGCTATTGTTTAATGGTTGTTAACACATTTTTTTTTGCATTTGTGTCACTTTTTAACTAGGCTTTAACTGGGTCCTAATGTCCCTCCGCGGTTCCTAGGGCATGATTCAAAGCACCGTTCTTGCCACTTACCCCAAAGAATGATGTAATCATTTTTGCACCCAGACAAAGCCAGTCTGTGTATCTTTGGCACCTTCTCTAGGCTGTATAGCATCTCCCCTCCAGGGCGGGCCAAACATAGGAAGTGTGCTTTCAGCAGGCAGATGGTTTGTTCCACAATGCATCTGGTCATTTGATAAGCTGCATTGTACCACACATCCGCCGTCCTCTGCAGGTTGCGTACTGGGGTCATCAGCCAGGTCTTTTGGCCGTATCCCTTATCACCTAAATAGAAACACATTTGTTAATGTTGGTTACACACTAAAGGCTCACACGACCCTGCTCCTTTCACTTTTGGTCTCTGTTTACCCACCCCCCATTGTAAAGCCTGTTAAGTATTGTTCGGACTTACAGCTTGCACCGTTACTTACCTAGTAGCCAACCCATTGGCATTTCTTGATTCTCAAATATCCTGGCCATGGACGATTGTTGGCACACATAGGCATCATGGCATGAGCCATGCAGTCACATCTCCTGATTGCAAACAACCATCATATTTATAGAATGGAAGCTTTTATAGTTGTAGAAGGGCAGTTCCCGGGCTCGAGGGGCAGGGTGGAACGGGATATGGGTCTAGTCAATGCACCCTAGTACATTGGGGATCCCCACCATGCAATAAAATGCAGGTTTAATGCATTGCATCTCTTCCTTTTGGACATCCAGGAGAGCAGGAGGGAAATGAATCAGTTGCTGCAGGTACTGAACGACCGAGTACAGCACCAGTAGTGCCCATATGCATTCTTTGCCTTGGTTAACAATGGAAAGGTCTTTGGCCCATGGAACACACTTTGAAAACAGTTATGCAGTGCTTTTGTGTAATTTAGAAGACATTTAGAGAAGGCTTAACATGTGTTTGCCTACTTATGCCTTGTGTCTTCCAAAGTAAAACACATTTTGACTGCCCTTTGTTTTGCATACTCCAGCATTTACCCAGTCAGTTCCCAGCATCACCCGATGCCCAGCAGTAACCACCCAAGCAGCATCAGCCACCACAGCAGCAGCATCGAGCAGCCACCACTGAGCTGCACATCTGTAAACAGTGTGTGTGTACTCAACAAACCCATAAACCATTATCTTGAGGTGTTAGAGTCACCAGTCCACCCTGTTTTGCTGCAGCCCCCGCCAATGCTGTGTGTTCTATTTGTGCTGGTCTAGCACTGTTCTTCACTTCCCCAAACATCGGTTCACTTGTAAGTTATCTCTTTGCTTCTTAACAGGCCAAGGCTTCGGGGTCTCTGGTTCCTGCCAACCCAGCTGGAATGGCTCCTTCAGGTGATTTGGGGGTCCCTCTTAGGCAGGCCTCAGTATCCACTTTGGTAAGTTTAAGGTGCCACAACCATGTTTGCCCACAACCTTGTGGGTACCTGTCGGGGAAATAATTTCCAAGCACAATTACCCCTCCACTCCAATGTTGTGTCCGAAGTACATTGCCATGTAATTGTGGTTGCTACATGTTTTCCCTACTTTGGCAAAACCCAAAAATGCTTATTCCCTGATTTAACAGCAGCTCACCAATACCTTCATCCACACACACTAAACAATACTCTGGGTTAGCTCATGGGTGACCAATACACTATAGGCAACCATAGACAGTAGAGTGATGTTTCTTTGTTTCTTTCTTCTCTTATTTACAGGCTCCATTGTGGGTTGATCTACGAACTGGGAGCACATGTGCTGGCGGCCTACAATAGGCAACAACTGCGCTACTGGTGGAAACAGTGGCAGTGATTGAGGGAAAAATTAGGACCTTTCAAGGCCAACTAACAACACGGGCAAAGCAGGAACAGCATGGGAAACGGGCTGGGGGTCAACATCTTGACATTCTCTCGGCCGTTCAGGAGAGCAGGAGGGAAATCAATCAGTTGCTGCAAGTGCAGCAGAAGAATATTTTTTTCCACCAGGCCCTGTGTGGAGCTGTCCCTTTTGGTTCCAACAACCTCCCTGCTTCCAACTAGCAGCACCGCCACATCCAGATCTTGCTCCATCTGACCCACCCCTGCTAGACCCACCCAATGATAATGTGGCTTTCGTATCACTCCCTGATTTTGGACCCTAATTTTCTTTGTGGACCTTTGTTGGTTATTTTTGTTGATTCACCACAATAAATTTGTTTTTGACCACCTACAGTTCTCAAATTGTGTGGCTTGCTAACGGAAGTGTAAAGGTTTGCTTGGGTCTTAATATAAAAATACACTAAAATAAACATAGCACATGGGTTTATCAAAGCAGACACATACACATTTGTCAAAAAATATTACATTTTAATATTAAAATGGCAGCCACACCAAAAAGCCCAATCATCTAAACCTTAGTATGCCTTACCAAAACAGTTTTCTCCCCCCAGCCAGCATCTTCTCTCGCATGTCTAGCAGCATTGCCCTGGACTCCAAAACATAATCGGTGATGCTCCCGAATGCATTCTTTAAAAAAAAAAAAGTTCTGCAACAGCGAGAAAGAACCAACACCAGATTATTAGCTAAACAAATCACACCAAGGCCACACTTTGCTGGTTCGTGATTCAGAACAATCCTACTTCTTGTGTGGTTGCCCAAATAATTTGTGAATTGCAATCTGTGCCACAAAAACACAAGCTAAATAATGCACAAAGATCCGGATTTGGTTGGAGTCAGAGTAAGTGTAGAACAGCCAATAACCCCAAGACCGAGGAGTTTGTGGACCTTATGTGCAACCTTTAAATTAACAACAGCTGGCTGAGCGAAAGGGGAGGTTTGGATTTGTAGACACGTAACCAGCAAGCGATATTAACACTAGAGATGGGCAAATCCAAATTGCAAAGTTCAGGTTCGTACCGCAAGTTTGTGTTCCCAAACCCAAACATGGACTTCAGCCAGTATGTATTCGAGTTCGGAGGCCAGCCTGAACACGGGAAAGCTTGTTAACTGGCTGCTGAGCAGCCTATCAACCCGCTGCACCTAAGGGTGTAATCACCTCAGCCCTTGATCCTCAGGTGTGGCGGCAACAGAGGCATTCGAAATTGGCCCCAGTTGGCAGTAGAAATGTCCTCACTCAGCTCTGGCCCTGAGCTTCTCCCGGTCAATCCATCAAGCAGTTGGGATGTCCTGTTAATCCCAAGGAGTTTCCTCCATACCTCTGCTTCCGGAGTAGCTCATGGTCACTGAATAAGTTTAGGCTACCCACCTCTCTTGAGGTGATACCCGAGTCTGTTGATAACTAATTGCTTACTTTTGTGTTCATGTTGCATTGTTTTTTCTCTGCCGACCATTCCTTTCAGTAGCCTATATGTTACAGTTAATAATGAAAATTTCGTGCCCTTGGGGATACCAGCTGCTTGCCTCCCCGGCGAGACCCAGTTTTTTACATGTTTGACCACAACGGTCGTGTTATAGCCTTGCTAATAATGTTTTCATATATGTACTGAGCTTTTGCCTCTATGGATGCTGGGTGGGCTCCTCACTACAGCTTAGTGGGGGACATATCCTCCCTTGGCGTCGGGTGGACGGGCCTCATCAGTTTCTGTGGGAGCAATGTTATCGGAATGCTGGTAGTTGGTTTCTTGCACCTTTCGTGTTACCTATCTATAAGTTGTTGCATTGTTATGTGATCTTATACTTGTGCCAGAACAGCCTCCCGACTCACCCCTGGCACACCCCCGACTCCCGAGGTCCTGATTTATACCTGATCCATTCCTCTGGGATATTAATTCGCACAAATGAGTGCGATAAGAATTTGTTCTACATTGTGTACTTATGTGTTTCTATCACTCTATTTTCTTTTGATCTCTTTACCCCCCCTTTTTACCCCATCCCTCTCCTTTCCCATCCCAACTTCAACGGGGACCCAGGCCGACCACCCTAGCATATCCCCGGGAGAAGCACTCCCACCCTTTAGTAAATGTCCCTCAGTGTAGTGTCACTTAATGTCCAGGGTCTAAACTTGCCTAACAAGCGGTCTAGAGCTTTCAAATACTTCAATTCAATCCACGCTGATGTGGTTTGTCTTCAAGAGACTCATTATACAGCATCTTCAATGCCCAAACTTCTCAATTACAAATTTCCTCTCTTCTTTCAAGCAGTAGGACAAAGCAAACAGAGAGGAGTCCTTATCGCTTTTCGTAAAGGTGTACCCTTCACCTGCCATAAACAAATTTCAGACCCCAGCGGCAGATTCCTATTACTTCAGGGGACTCTCCAGGACTCTGAGGTAACCATTCTTAATAATTATGCACCCAACACCGGGGAACTCCCCTTTATATCACAAATGTGTTCCATGGTAAAAACCCACGGGAAGGGCACCATCTTTATGTGTGGAGATTCAAACCTAACTCTACAGCCTGAACTAGACAGATCTCTCCCCCCTAACACCCAAACAATACAAGATAGCAAACACTTTCAAGATATAGTTAATAAAACCAATCTGGTAGATCCCTGGCGTGATCAGCATCCTCATAAGAAAGACTTCACTCACTATTCAGCCCCCCACAGACTTTTCACAAGAATAGACCACATTTATGTTCACGCCTCCTTTCTCCCTCAGGTCGGCATTTCTAGAATCCATCCAATACCTTGGTCTGACCACGATCTGGTAACAATCTCATGTAAATCGTTAATCTCTACTTCTAAACCTTCCTCCTGGTCGCTTAACGACTCCCTGCTTTCATCAAGATCCCTAGTTGAAGAATCCCGTGGAGTAGCCATGGACTTCTTTAAGATTAATGTGACCCCAGCTTATCCCCAACTATGATATGGGGTGCATTCAAAGCAGTAATGAGGGGACACTACATAGCCCTATCATCCAGGAAAAAAAAGGAGAGGACAGAGTTAGCTGCAAAACTCCACAAACAATACCTGGCAGATGTCCGGGTCTTTAAGGCCTTGCTCACCTCCAGACATCTTCGCCAGATGGAAAGTTCCAGAGCGAAACTGAATCTTTTACAAACCAAACAGGCAGAAGGCCGCTACAGGCACTCTAAACAAACCTATTATACATCAGCAAACAAATCAGGGACGCTTCTTGCCTCCCAACTAAAATGCCAAGATCAGTATGTAGCACCTGTCAAACTACAAACTAGGGAGGGTACTGAAACCAGTAACCCCCTGGCTGTAGGGGGTGAATTTTCAGCTGACCTAGTCAATCTTTACAAATCCCCCCCACCTCTGGATCTCCAGCAGGCTCAGGCCTTTTTTGACAATATAACCATCCCTCCTATCTGTGAAGCCCAGAAGTCTTGTTGATGAAGATACTGCATCCGACAAGGTCCTAAAAGCTATCAAAACCTTGAAAAATAGCAAGAGGCCTGGCCCTGATGGACTTACCGCTCTATTCTACAAAAAAATGGATTCTATAGTAGCCCCAAGATTAGCTGCAGTTTTTAACTATGTTAAGGATGGAAACCCCTTCGACCCTGAAATGCTCAGGGCATCCATAGTTATGATCCTGAAACCTGGAAAGGATCACCGAAAATCGATTAATTTCAGACCCATCTCCTTACTAAACATAGACCTTAAGATCCTCACCAAAATTCTGGCTAATAGAATTAACAAATTCTTGAGTGAGATAATTCATAGGAATCAAGAGGCGAGAGCTAAAAATATTGAGTCAATGCTTCTCTCCCTCGATGTGGAAAAAGCATTTGACTCTTTGTCATGGCATTATCTTCATTTCTCCCTCGAGAGGAGAGGATTTGGTTCTGGTTTTCTCTCCTTGATCGGGGCTCTCTACTTCCAACCCACTGCCCATGTAAGATACGCTGGCTTTTCCTCCTCTACCTTCCCAATACAGAGGGGTACCAGGCAAGGCTGCCCCTTCTCCCCCATTCTATTCATATTAGCACTAGAACCCTTGGCCCAAAAACTATGACAAAACCCCGCAATCAAAGGCATTCCAGTTGGCTCCCTAGAACAAAAAATTTCACTCTTCGCAGATGACATGTTACTCATACTATCCTCCCCTCATCTATCTGCCCCAAATGCACTCCAAGATCTATCTGCATTCAGTCGATTTTCTGGCCTTAAGCTGAATGCCTCCAAGTCTATGGCACTAGACATATCGCTGTCTAATACAACTAAGCAGACTCTTTCTCAAAACTTTTCATGGATCTGGACGCACCGATTACCCTATTTAGGGATTAATCTGACGGCCAACATCAATGACATTTTTAAGGCAAACTATCCGGATACTATCAAAACACTAGACTCCCTGCTCCATTCCTGGCACTTTATAAAGCTCTCCTGGCTGGGTCGGATAGCCGCTCTTAAAATGACTCCCAGTCCAAGTTCCCCAAAGGACACTGGACTCTGCAGCAGAAATTCATGCACTTCGCGTGGAGCAGAGCTAGGCCCAGAATCAACAAGGCCACCTTGATCTGCAAAAGAGAGAAGGGGGGGTTAGCCTTCCCCTCGATTAAGAAATGTTACCTGGCAGCACAGGTGGCACCCCTTGTTCTGCTCCACACGATAAAAGATAAACCCCTTTGGGTGATTAATGATACATTGAAATGCTCACCTATTTCCCCAGCGTCGCTACTTTGGACCCCTAAGGCCCTAAGACCCAAAAATCTACCTCCAATCCTAACTTTCTCTCTCTCAGTTTGGGAAAGGGTGAGATCCAACTTTACCTCTCCCTCTCTGCCTGCCTCCCCGCTGCTCGGCAATCCTTTGTTCCCTCCAGGTATCACCCACCTGACTAACTTTAAATGGTGGACACAGAGGGGTTATACTACGGTAGCTAGCTTCTGCACCCCGAATGGCATGAAAGCCTGTCAAGATATCACCCCAGGGGAAAACCTACCCCCCTCTGAAACCTTTAGACTCTTACAAATCCAGCATTTTATAAATAGTTTGCTGCAACACTCCTCTCCTCCACACCAAAGCACAGATTTTGAAATCAGGTGTATCAGAGACCACTTTTGCGGTGGTCTGATATCGAGCCTGTATGATATCCTAGTGTCTCCACCATCCCCAGTCAGACACAAGTATATGTATCATTGGGAGAGAGAGTTGGGGCCTGGCATGGGGGAAGAGGACTGGCAGAGAATGTGGGACAACATAAAGAAAATATCCTGTTGTCCTGGAGAATGCCTACAAGATACTCCTCAGATGGTACCTCACCCCAGATCGCATTCACAAGTTTTCTCCGACAGACTCACCACTCTGTTTTAGAGGATGCGCATCCCTGGGGACAATGGCCCACATTTGGTGGGAGTGTCCAATAGCCACGGCCACATGGAACAGGGCTTATAGACTACTCTCTGACATCACACACACTCCAATAACCAAAAATTCCTGGGAAGCCTTGCTCTCCCATAAATCAGGAAAATATTCTAAAAACGAATGGAAATTGACCCAGCACATTCTAGCCGCAGTTAGAGTCACCATAGCCAGAAACTGGAAGTCCCTCAGGATCCCCTGGCAATAAATACTGAATAGAATCTCGGACACCTTATGTAATGAGAAAATTACAGCAATTAAAAATGACACATATGAAAGCTACCTTAACGTTTGGGACCCCTGGTTAGAGTATATAGGTGTATGTCACCATGCTCCATCCTACGCTAATCTCTATCTTAGCAATCTATTCAATAACCCAAACCTGGACCCCTACATTACACATATTGTCTACTGGGGTTGTTATATTGACAATATTTTAATCCTTTGGGATAGCAACATACCCACACTTAAACGCTTTATCAACATCATTAACCAAAATGACCTCAAATTCACTTTCACCTACGACTACAACACCATATAACCATAAAGTTACATGTACAACCAGATGGGTCCATTACCACCAGCCTCTACCATAAAGCAACAGCTGGTAACAGCATCCCGCATGCCACTAGTCACCACCCACAACGCCTCATCAGAATCATCTGGATTGACTCTGACTCTACTTTCAAGACAGAGCCTTACATAACCGCTTAAGAGCATGTGGCTACCGGGATAAATATCTCTGGCTGGCATACCACCTAGCAACAGTCCACCCATGTTCTGAACTCCTGAAAAAATGTGACTGACCATCACAGGTGTCAGCTCAACTACCCAACTTCATTACAACCTATGGGAATTACAACACTACCTTAAGGCCATCCTGGCCAAACGCTGGCATCTTCATACTTTCCTGAACTCACTGGCCATGTCACAGACAGGCCAGCTATAACCAACAGACGTCCACCATCTCTTAGGGATAGGATAGTCCCTAGCCACTACAATCCCTGTCAGGATGAACATTGCAGGATGTCAGGTACTTACCCATGTGGTACCTGTTCGGCTTTCAAATTCGTCTCTTCAAATTGTACTATCCGTTTAAAACGACGTATAATTCCATATCTGAAAACATTGCTAACTGTAACACCACGCATGGTATTTACCTGGCCAGAGTCCTCGAGCACAACAATGACATTTATCGTCACCTTCTCAGTACATTAGCTAGATCACCCATTCTTCCACCCGAAACCTATTCAAATTCACAGTCATAGACAGGGTCTATCCCAGCTCCTGCTCCAGAAAGAAACCAAGTGGAATATTACCCATCATGCCAACTGTTAATTTTGCATGCTAATTATAGCACTTCCTGTTACAGTTGGTTACCTGCCACTATCCCTTACCCTCATCTTTTCCTTCGGATTTCGGTTTTAGGACTGTTTGGCCCTTTTTTGCCAATTGTACCTGCACCTTAGCTAATACCTGGTTTATTCCATGCTCTCCTGCAAATTGCTGTGTAAATAAAGAATGTAAGCACTTTATAGGCTGTTTAATGTTAGATCATTGACTGCATGTCCATCTTAAGGTACTTCGCACCAGGCACACTACTGACTAAAGGTCCACTTCATGGGACCTCACACCCTCAGCATCATGCACTGTAGGCCTACTTTAAAGTACTTAAAAGTACTTGGCACCATTCAGCCCCCATTTGTCCTGGATTTCTTTATGGTGTCCCTCTCCCCACCCTCATCTATCCTATTAGCACCCTTTCCCGACCACTACACACCTCTTCAAACCATAGGATCCTTATCACAGAGCATTATGTTTACTTTGCACCATTCACACGCAGCTCCTCTTAACCCCCGGGTTACACCCTTCACCCACCCACTACCCACTTACCCATACGCCATGATACTACCACACTCACAACTACCATTAAGCCTGAGGGTAGATTCTTTGGTAAGGCAGACACCTCTCAACTTTGGCTGCTGCCCATGTTTATATCTGTCAGCGCCAATCACACTGACAACACTGCCCGCTACCTGCCTCCTACACTTTAATTGATGCCGGGCCTGAATAGCCGTCTCCTGTTGGCCCAGGTCTATCCCCATCCAAACCTTCCAGCAGTGCTCTTCCTACCCGCCCAATTGCAATTGAAGACCCCCCACCCCATGCTCTCTACACAGAGCGCCACCATGGCCGGACACTTACCACATTTCCGGACACTGGCTGGCCACTACACCACTGGATAAAGCCACCCCTTGTACCAGCTACAAGCCTTACGGGCCCTGCATTGGACATTACAGGCACCGCTCCATTCTACAGCCACTGGACCATGCTTGTTGAATGGATCATTCAACAAACACAGGAAAGTTTATGTGCAGTTATTGCTGCACAAGTGAGTCACATCAGCCGGACTGGACTACCACCATTCAGCCAAGGAGTCAGAGCAGTTGTAAACCATCCAGACATTCAGCATCCTGCAGTCAGTGGGACAGTCTTGCCCATAATGTCAGCAAAGTGAAACAATTAGGTGTCCCGAGAGTTATCGGGGGGGGGGGGGGGTTAGGGGAGCGGACAGTGTCCAAAGTTGGTTAGTTTACCCTTTAAACCCTTTGACCCACAGCCCCTAGACGTGTCCCCCTCACCCTTAACCCCCTAGACATCCTTCACTGATGAGAACCCAGTGGAATGTCCAGGTTGTCCTGGTATAGAGATCCTCCTTCACCACCTCATCTCCCAATCATCTATGTGTATCCTAAATAGCCCTGCTTATCCTCTTCTATGTTAAAAATGCCCTTTCGAAATCTACTCATTTATTTACATTACTAGTTGTATCTAGTCCCTGTGCCACAAGGAATTCCTTGTATGTTGACATTGAGCGCAATGACTGAGCCTAAGTGTGAATTGGAAAACATGCAATGCCTTTGATGTCGGCATTTCAGTCAGCACACATGGCTGGTTTTAGCCTATTGCATATCCTAGGAACAGATTCATAGGGATTTTTCAGTTTGTTGTCTAAGGATGGGGCTTACTGTTGAGTATAAATGATTGTGCTTTTAATTCGGTTCTACGCCCGTTTTCTAATTAATGGGTGTGGGATAGCATCATAACAGGCTCGGGGGCATCCATATTGCTGTAGCCCCCCTGCGCAATACCCGCCCCACAACTCCCCAAAATCCATGCCTTATCCCCCGATTCTCAGCCGAAATGTGGTCCCCCCCCAATTAGCCACCAGTGGTGACGTAGATGGGCCTTGACTGGCAGCCGAAATAAAAAACAAACACGCACTAACCTTCTCTCTTCCACAGCAGCTCCTTGCTCGTCCTCCTTTTTCTGTGACTGAGGTGCTCTGCTAGCATGTGACCAGCACTCATTGTCGGTTTTTGCCTCATAGCTCCCCGGCAGCACCAAAGTAAAAAAGTGGAGAGTATCCTACCAGAGAGCACCCCCACCACCTAACCACGTGCAGACCCATCTTAAAGAAGAATATTCCTATACTTATTGTGTGTCAGAATGGTACAACATTTTTAGGGACCCCTCTTATCAGGGAAAGAACTGCTGAGAAGTACTTTGTGTCTTATTGCATCATAGTCGCTTTCAAGAAGCCAACAAAGCTGGAAACTTGAGCAGCGATCAAGATGCATCTTACGGGTGATCATTAAATGATCCAGTACCTCTATAGCAGTTCTTGAGGAAGTCTTTGTGTGTGTGTGTGTGTGCGTGTATTTTACATTTAACCCTTTGTGAACTGGTAAAGGGTCCTTTATACCCCTATACCAGTTCACAGGGCAGGAGGGGCTGGCAAGTCCCCTGCCAGCAAGTGCATGATTTGCCGTAACCCCCCGCCCCATTACCTGTCTCCCCAAAGCCCAGGGGGTTGCAGAAGAGCCTGCAGTCGATATGGGCAATGAGGGCCTCCAGACCCTGGTCTACCAGCCCTATAGCTGTTTAACGGTTTAACCTTAAAAATAAAAAAAAAAGCTAGCCCCCATCATGGAACTCATACTGTTTTTTTATTTAATTGAAATGTTTAAATGGTTTAACCCTTTGATAGTTAACCGTAAGGTTAGTTGTATTTTTTGAAAAATCTTGTAAAAGGCTGTTTTCAGTTTGGGCGGTCTCCTGGGCAGGAAAGGTGTCTACAGAAACATATGTGTTACCGTTGTAACAGGGAGGAATTCACTTGGCTCCCTTCAGCTCTGCTAGTGGCTGTGCTGCCTTGAGTGGCTAAGCAGTCGAGCAGAGCCGTAACCCCTGCTCACCTTCTAGCTGTGGTGTGCCTGCAGAAAGGCCCGGCACAGGTGTGCGTACAGCTAGAGTTGAGCAGGTATGCAACTATGGCACCAAGACACGGCGATGGCTCCTGCAACAAGTAAGTGGATCTGCCGATGCGGAGAGGGGTTCAGTTCGGGATGCCCCATAGAGTGGGACTTGGATGGCCACGGAGTATTTTAGACTCCAGGGCATCCTAAGTTCCTCTTCAAATTTTTCACAAATATTTGCTACTTTGTGTTGCTAACATGAAATCTCAATAAAATTGTGACTGTAACATTAATAAATGTTCACAAAAAGTAATTCAATCCAAAAATATAGCTTCTACACATTTTTACTTACTTAGAAAACCCCGCCAACCCACAACCAATAAACAAGATAACACAATAATATAAAAAGTTACAAAAACATCTTTATTCTTTCTCCATATACAGCAATGACTGTTCATCAACTGAGAAGGAAACTGTGCAATGACTGTTCATCAACTGTGTCTAACAGGGAGCGTGCCCTGCTAGAGAGAAGCGTGGTATAAGGCCACGGCCTGTGTATGCGCTGTTGGACTGGGATTGAGGTAGGTGTAGCGGGTGTCCTGGGGGTTTCACACAGTGGGGCATACCGATTTTGGATGCCCCGCTGGGAGGAAATGGATCCAGCCGGGTTTTGGTCCACTTTAAATGGGAAAAACACGCCAAAAAGCCCAGCAGAGGATGTTCTTCCTATGCCAGCTGAAGAACTTTGGCGTATCCAAAGATACCTTGCGTATTTTCTATACCTCCACCATAGAGGCCATCGTATGTGTGTTCATCACTGTCTGGTATTGCAACTTGTCCTCCAGAGACAAACGGAGAACACAAAGCATAATAAGTAAAATCTTACCCTTGCAGTCAATAGAGTCCCTTTACCACAGCAGGGTCATCAAACGAGCTCAGGGTATTACGAAAGACCCATCACACCCAGGACATATGTTCTTTGAGCTACTACCATCAGGTAAGAGATTAAGAGCTCATCGCAGCAGGACCTCTAGGCACCTGAACAACTTCTTTCACATGCCAGCAAGCTGCTAAATTTCTGTGGTATTTGAGGACTATATTACTCTATTACTACCACTATTTCTCAACCTGTGGTACACATACCCCAGGGGGTTCTTGACAAGGTTCAAGGGTGCACCAACAACGGGGGTCTGACAGGCCTGGTATATTATATATTATTATTATTATACCAGTAAAACATGGAAAGGATAGTGTGAGAGAGAATGAGAAATGAATAAAAAACAAAGAAAAAAAGAAGAGGGGGGCAATAACATCAAAAGATGGGATGGTTTTGTAAAATGAGATAGATGAAAACAGATACATGAAGGAAAATGGAAGAAAATTAGAAAGTAATTGCTGGATCTAGGAGCTAGAAAAAGTGAGAAATAATATAATTTGAAAACAGAGGCAAGAAAAAGTGTTTATCTGCATCCCTCCCCAGGGTAAATCATATTGCTGCACATAAAAATTAATTTACCTTTTTGTAACTCCTGCCATGGTCAATTTCTCTACACAATTGCAATTTTGTTATACTTTAATACAATTCACAAGTCATCCAGTGCCTTTTCCAATAGGCAATAGTTTACTTCACACATACATCTAAAGAGATGATTGACAGAACACGTGTAGCATAAGAAAACAGCAAGTCTAGTTGCCTTAATCTATTACTAAATACATATCTTTATTATTTAATTTATATATTTTTTTATTACTGTTTTAATACAAAATTAAAGCCAACACCTTCGGGAAAAGTGCTAAACCTTGACCAAAAGCCATGGGGCTCGTAAGCTGCCAGGGCCGGGGGTCGGCTGTTCGGCTTTTTGATCCTGGGTTTACCTGGTGCACCAGTCTGGTAATCTGGAGCATATCTGTAGGAATTAATCTAGACAACTGCAATAGATGTTTTTTTTTACGTCAACACGTTTCACAAGTCATCCAGCTGCCTTTCCTAATAGAGGGATAAATACATATCTAGCATCACATAGGTAACTGTGATCCTTCACAACAAAGTGACTAGTTGCCCAAGTGCATTAAATAACAATTGTCACAAATTCACAGAGATATATGACATGGAAACTTCACTTAATCATACTGAAGCTGTGTAAAATGTAGAAAACAAATGCACCATTTTGGGTAAAGACTTCTCAGCACTGCTTTCAGAGATTTTCGTTTTTCAGCTGGAAAATTTGAGACGACTTTCCAGAAATGTTCGCTTACTAAATCCGTTTTCGCATGGAAACGTAAACTTTTTGTGCATATTTTCAAGCCCATTCGACTGGACGAATTTAATTAGTCAGCTTTGTTGAATCATCAAGTTTTTTGCATGCGAATCGATTTTCCAACCAAAACTATTTTTTTTCTATAGTTCTTGAATCAAGCCCGATATAGAATATGAAGTTCAGACAAGGAACCCAGCCATCACATTATAGATTAAGGGGTGTTAGACCACATATAAGCTGTATAGAGTCTGCCCTCCAATGGCCCTTAGGTGACAGCTAGCCCCAAATTTGCATTTGGCCCTGGGGTTTACCAGCTGGGGGGGGTAGACACCCTAATTTATCATTATCAATGAAAGTTTTCAGAGACAAATTTTGGCAGCCAGTTGGTCTCACGTCAGAGCTGCCATCAGGGCCCCCTACCTGTTGCCGGCCCATTTGCGCCCCATACTTGAGTCTTGGCTTTCCTGCACGGCTATCCACTACCCTACACAATGGCTGCTAGTGTCACTTAGATTGATTAATAATGTAATAATAAGTGTACCATTAATTGGGAGCCCACATCAGTGCTGTTTTTCCCAAATATTAGAGATCATCTAGAGATAAGTTTAAAGAGAGAAGTCCAAGCCTTTTGTAATACTCCGTCAATCCCTTCCTTCATCTTATGCTGCTAAGCTCAATTTGGGTAATAACATAAAAAACAACTCACCGTGAAGTGGGCAGTTGTAACAGGGTGATGAAATAGCCATCGCCCCTGTTAAAACATTTGTCCAGTTTTCGGGGGTTGTTTAGGGTAGATGTATTTAGTTACATAGAAGAGGTAGTTAGCAGAGGGAAATGGGGTGCAGTAAAGAAGTTAAATGTGGACACTAGGTGTTGCCCTTGCTTTGCAGTAAATGGTAGGACACTGGGCAGAGGAAGCCAACCCAAATTAGGTGGTTGTTTCCAGACCTTTATATAAAGCTTGGACATGTATGAGCAGGGTGTGAGAAGAACCTTAGATATCTATGGATTGGGAGACAGAGAGAGAAGCAGAGAGAAAATCCCCTCTTTGAAGGGGACAGGGGAAAGAGCTGTGTTTTGCTTTCCTTGGGTGTCTAAGATGAAGTATTATTGAGTACTGAGCAGCTGTGGGTCTAGACTGACCACATGGGGACCTTGGATTGTCTAGCCGAAGGACTGCCCCCTCTGCAAGGGACAGAGAGAAAGACTGTGTTGAGCACACTCCAGGAGCCTTTGAGGTGGAATCGTGGATGGTAGACCCAAGCCCGACACTGTCTCCCCCACCCATGGCTGCCATGCAGAGCCCCGCTCCCCACCAGCATTATGGGAGCATTTTGGAAATTAGGTGAGTTATTTTATTATTTTAACACCCATATCGGGTTTTACAGGGGGGATGGGTGTTTACAAAAGCTTGCGCTTCCTCTTTAACCTGTAATCATGGCAGCGAGAGCAATGAAATCATCAATGTGAGAAATGTGTTTATTAACACTTCAGATGTTAGCAGTGGATTTGTACAGTTGTTTCATTGTATATTGTCTTTGTATTTCCAAACTTCAGTGAATAGAAAATCACTACTCCCTGCTGACATCACATTCAGTGTTGGGATCTCTTGCTCCACAGATACCTCTCGTTGGTGGCTATTGCTGCTCTTGTAACGGTAATTATCGGGGTCCGCTTTAATTGTAATTCAACATATGTCACAATGTCAACTTATCTCAGTCAATGTCACAACCCTATAATGGTAGTTAGGGGGGTTAACCAGCAGTAATCACAGTCAGTTTTAACTTATAATACAAAGTGTGTCATGGTGTCAACTTATCACAGGTATGGTAAGGGTTAATGGGACCGCAGCATGGGGAGATGACAAGATGGCATCTCAGCAGACAGACACCCAACAGCAAACTCGATAGGTGAAACTTGTTTTATTGTTGCAGGGATATGAAAGGTTTAATACTTTAATCCACATCACTGTCAAATTCACAGGCAAATTAAATTTGCATCGCTTGTAGAAAAGCAAATAGAAACATAGAAACATAGAAGGTTGACGGCAGAAGGAGACCATACGGTCCATCTAGTCTGCCCTTATGTGTATACTGTATGTACTCTTTATCTTAGGATAGATGTGTGCTTATCCCAGGCATGTTTAAATTCAGTGACTGTTGATGTTTCAACTACCTCTGTTGGAAGTTTGTTCCAAGCACCTACTACTCTTTCTGTAAAATAATATTTTCTAACATTGCTCCTGATCTTCCCCCCGACTAGCTTCAGGTTGTGCCCCCTTGTTCTATCGTTAAGTTTCTTCTTAAAAACACTTCCCTCCTGAACCTTATTCAATCCTTTCACATATTTAAAGGTCTCAATCATGTCCCCCCTCTCCCTTCTTTCCTCCAGACTGTACAAATTAAGTTCTTTAAGTCTCTCCTGATAAGTTTTAAGTTTAAGTCCTTCCACCATTTTTGTTGCCCGCCTTTGGACACGTTCTATTTGAATAATGTCTTTTTGCAGGTAAGGTCTCCAGAACTGCACACAGTATTCTAGCTGTGGCCTTACCAGGGCTCTATACAGCGGCATCACAACCTCCCTCTTCCTACTGGTGATGCCTCGAGCTATGCAGCCGAGCATCCTGCTTGCTTTTCCCACTGCCTGGCTACACTGTCCACTCATCTTGCAGCTATCAGTAATCAGTATCCCTAAATCTCTCTCCTCCGAGGTCCTGGATAACACAGTGCTGCCCATACGGTACTCAGAGCAGGGATTCCTTCTACCAAGTGCAGGATTTTACATTTAGAGACATTAAACTCTAGTTTCCACAGTTTTGACCATCTATCCAGTAAAGCTAAATCATTTTCCATGTTGCAGACACCTCCAGGAATATCCACCCTATTACTAACCTTTGTATCATCAGCAAACAGACAAACTTTTCCTACCAAGCCTTCTCCTATGTCACTTACAAATATATTAAAAAGAATGGGGCCCAGGACAGAGCCTTGCGGCACACCACTTGTAACTCGCCTTTGTTCAGATTGCACGCCATTTACAACAACGCTCTGATACCGATCCCTCAGCCAACTGGAAATCCACTGAACTATCCAGGGATTGAGTCCTACCTTCAATAACTTATCTATGAGCTCCTTATGTGGTACAGTGTCAAAGGCTTTGCTAAAATCCAGATAGGCGATATCCACAGCACCACCTTCATCTAACACTTTAGTGACATTGTCAAAGAAATCAATAAGATTGGTCTGACATGATCTGCCCTCAGTAAAGCCGTGCTGTTTTGGGTCCAATAGGTCATTAATTTTTAGATGGGAAATTATCTGTTTTTTTAAGAGTGTTTCCATTAATTTGACCACTATAGATGTTAAACTAACTGGCCTGTAATTACTGGCTTCTTCTCTACTCCCCTTTTTATGGATTGGTATGACATTGGCCATTCTCCAATCATCTGGAACCTCACCAGTTGAAAGGGAATGGTTAAGTAAATCAGTTAGAGGGGCTGCAATCACAAACCTAAGTTCCCTTAGAACTCTGGGGTGGATTCCATCTGGACCCATTGCCTTACTTACCTTTAGATGTGCCAGCTCGGCTAAGACATCAGCCTCCAGAAACTCCGGAGCTGTACTTTCCCAGCTGGATGTTGTGCTATGACCATGCCTGCTACTATCTGAAAATACCGAACAAAAGTAGCTATTCAGATGGTCAGCCACAGCCTTATCTCCGTCAATATATTTATTTTCCCTACTTCTAATTTTTGAGACTGCATTGTTTTTCTTCTTTCTGTCACCAATATATCGGAAAAAGGTTTTATCTCCCCTCTTCATAGATTTGGCCATTTCTTCCTCTTTTTGCCCTTTAGCAGTCCTTATAATTAGTTTTGCTTCCCTCTGTTTAATTTTATACGCCTCTCTGTCAGCTACACTTCCACTTACTTTATACTTCTTATAGGCAGACTTCTTATCTTTTATGATAGTGCTGACTTCCCTAGTAAACCATAATGGTTTCTTCTTCCTTTTATTCTTGCTAGTTTGTTTCACATATTGCTTAGTTGCCTTTAAGATGGCCATTTTTAATAGTGACCACTGGGCACTCACTTCTGCTACTCTGTTCCACTCACCTAATTTTCTTTCTACATACTCCGCCATTTCCTTGAAGTTTGTCTTCCTAAAGTCTAGCACTTTGGTTCTGGTGTGTGATTGCACAATGTCTGTTTTTATTCTGAACCATAAGCATTGATGGTCACTGGAACCCAGATTTTCTTCAACCCTGACCTCGGACACCAGATCCCCATTAGTCAGAACTAAGTCCAGAATGTTATCTCCTCTAGTTGGCAATGTCACAAGTTGTTTTAGAGACACTCCATTAAGTGCCTCTAATATAGTCCTGCTCTTGCATGTCGATGCACTTGGGATATTCCAGTCCACATCAGGCATGTTGAAGTCACCTGTAATTACAATGTCCCCCTTCTCTGCCATTCCACTGATTTCATCTATTAATAGGTTATCTAGATCCTCAGATTGTCCAGGGGGCCTATATATCACACCAATTCTGACCACAGCTCCCTCCTTAGTCTGCATTGTAACCCAGAGAGTTTCTAGTTCATTATGTGTATGCTGAATTATTGTTGATTGAAGGGTAGTCTTGACATAAATGGCTACTCCACCGCCCTTTCTATCCAATCTGTCTTTTCTGTACAATGTGTAACCGGGTATGGCTATCTCCCAGTCATTGTGATCCTTGAACCAAGTCTCTGTTATTGCAACAAGATCCAATTCATCTCTGGATATGATAGCCATTAATTCACAGAGCTTGTTGCCCAAGCTGCGAGCATTGGTACACATCATGTGGATGTTGTTGGTATTGTATTTTAGTGTGTCCTTGATCTTTTCCACCTCTAGCCTACCACTAACCGTGTTTCCTGCTTCAATGTCCTGCTTCATCCTAAATGGTAGGGGACAGAAATCACCCTCGCAAGTTACATCTCTGTCCCCTTCCTCTAGTTTAAATCAAAAAATGCTCTGAGTTCCACTCCAAGTTCTTCTGTGGCTTTCTGTGAAGGATGCAAGCCATCCCTCTTAAACAACTCATTGTTCGACCACCTTCTAACATCATGACTAATACATCCAAAGCCTTTGTCTTCACACCACTGACGTAACCACAAGTTGAACTTGGCGATGTTGAGTGCCTTTTTTCCCTGATTACATACTGACTACCTGACTACATACTATCAAATACTTGCTTTATAAGCAAGGGTGAAAGGGTTAAACAGGCTTGTGTCCATCAGGCATAGAACACAGGTACTCTTGCTTATCAAAATGTTTCAGCATAGGGGGTGGGCACGTATGTAGGCATGTATTTCCCAGTTAACAGTAGGCCATTTTCCAGAGGAGGTTTTGGACGGCCACCACCCCACTTTGAACTGAGCACTCCCTGATAGTCGAGATTGTACAGGAGCCTCAGTCACAGCAGCTTCCTCTTTGCTGCCTGTCTGCCCCTTTAGAACCTCTGTACTCATAAATGGGGCCTTCTCTGCCAAAGCCATGCTAGGACCCCGTTGGGTTTCCTCCTGCATGGACCTCAAATCTCTCTGTGTAGACCTAAGCTCTCCCCTTCTCTCTGCAACTCAGCACAGGCTATGCATGCACTACAGCCACATCTTCTTACTAGCTTCCAACTGTAGCCAGGCCTCTACTCTGCAGTAGCCCCAGCAGACATCTTACGCAGGAGGCTACTCCAGTCTTTCCCTTAGTATGGTTGTGGACGATCTACCTGTATGCCCCTCTGACTTCCCCTCTTAAAACCTCTGCTCAATACATTGTTGCCTGCAGTTTTCCCTCCAAAAAGCTCCAAACCAATATCAGCAGTTTTCTGCTTTTCCTCAATTATACATATCATGCCCCCTGACTCATCCGAAATGGGAGAATCCTACACACAGATTCTAAAATTCTCTTTTACATGTATGGTGTAATACCCATCTAGTGTTCAAAGTTGGAATAGCAATCACCGTTTCAATATACTGGACAACTCCACAGATCTTTCTTACCCACTGTTGTTTTTAAGCAACCCCAGAAATGTAATGCTGTTTGTAGCTACCAAACTCTACCATACTCTTTACATAATCAAGGATCAAACTTTAAATGGAAAGTCCATGGTGTGCTGTGGCAGGCTGGGGTTTCTTGCTGGACGGGAGTGTTCAGTGATGCCGGAGACAGGGAAACTAAGTAGGTAGAGATTGGATAGGAGGTCTACCCCTGATTGTGTACCAAAAGGATGTATCTAGCATTAAAATAAGGCACCATCCTGAGCCTTGCACAGGGCTCCTTCCAGGCCGGCCTGGAATATATGATCAGCATTTACTATGAAAATACAGGCTCACCCTTCCAGAAATATGTCAGTATTGCACAATTCATACTCAGACTGAAAATCAGTTGTTCTAAATATTGTTTGCAGTAGTATGGTCTTTAAATAATTGTCTGATGTCTTACATGTTTCGAGGAATGACTTCATCAGAGGCAAGGCGTAGACTGCAGTTTCCAACATTAAACATTTGTAGAAAAAGGCATAGGTTGGGTGAGGCAACATTAAGTCAAATTATAATGTCTCTGTTTCAGTCTACACAGATCTACAATGCTCATTTTAGGGTGAGTTCTTTTTTGCCAACAGATATAAATTTTCACCGGAACTTCAGTTGCCCCTTTTCATGGAGAGATTTTCCAACTCTTATTAGCTCCCAGGAATAGGCAGTTGGCAAGAAAACTGCAGATTCCATGGCTGGTCCTCCACCATGTTCAAGCAAATCACTGTAACAGAGGCAAGTAGTCCACTCTGTACAAGCCGACAGATGTGGCGCAGGATGTCTTAGGACCAGGGTCACCATTAGGGCAGTACAGTCATCTCCAGTAGGAGGCTCTTCTGTAAATGGGCCCAGACAGAATGTATTCCATAGGTTAGTTTATTTTAGAGCTGCAAGGTTGCTTGGGATATGAGTAAGTCCCTGGGTAGTGCTAGAAGAGTGGCTTCTCATGGCCATTAGAGTCTGTAAAAAGGGACCCTTAGAGTATAAGTTGGGGAGGTAACATGGGTGGCTCAAGGGTGGTAAAGGGGGTACTCAGATAATATGCAACAACCTTGGAAGGTAATATGTCAGCAAGCAAAATAGGGGTTGCTCTAGAGTATTTGTGTACTACATTGGCTCATGGTGGTAAAGGGAGACTTGTATTGTCATGCCTGGAGTTCCTCCTTAGCTTTGGCTGCTCCTTTCTGGGACCTTTCCCTGTTGTATGCAGCTTGACCAGCAGATGGCACTGTTCTGCAGAGGTCCTGGAAATCAGCTTGCACCTGTGACATTACCTGGCCTATAGAAGCTGTTCCACACATGGCCTCAGGGGATCAGCATTGAATCTGTCTTCTGAACTGTCTACCAGGACTTGTGTCAGCAAGCAAAATAGGGGTTGTTCTAGAGTATGTATGTACTACATTGGCTCATGGTGGTAAAGGGAGACTTGTATTGTCATGCCTGGAGTTCCTCCTTAGCTTTGGCTGCTCCTTTCTGGGATTGTTCCCTGTTGTATGCAGCTTGACCAACAGATGGCGCTGTTCTGCAGAGTTCCTGGAAATCAGCTTGCACCTGTGACATTGCCTGGCCTATATAAGCTGATCCACACATGGCCTCAGGGGATCAGCATTGAATCTGTCTTCTGAACTGTCTACCCGGACTGTGCCTTTGGACTTCTGAATCTGAACCTGAACTTGAATCTGAATCTGAACCTCAATCTGAACTTGAATCTGAATTTTGTATGTATGCACTCTGACTCCACATGCATATATATATGTACAGCAGGCTGTTTGATGTGTGTGTGGTTCACTGGTTGTTACTATTAAACATGGTTTGTCGCATATCAGTTTCTGTCTCGCATTCTCAATTTCTGGTCATTTACTACAATCGTGATTTCACCATTGAGAAATCCCGGACAGAATGCTGATCCCCTGAGTCTGGTCGCCCTGCCAAGTCTCGTCCTGATCACTGTTCCTCTCATATTCCTAAAGAATGCCTTGAAGATCCCTTACGTGCCCCTGTTTTTTTAACACCTCGGTTCGCACATGGTGATTTCTTCCTGCTGGCTCTAGGAGGCCTTGATGGGTTTCCTAGAGTTGCAGTAAGGTTCGATTCTGGTTTCCTAAGCTCTGATTCTAAAGGATTCAGTGTCTTTGGGAGCTGCCTTGAAGGTCCCAGTCACCTTGGATGCAGCCTCGAAGGTCTTGGTCCCCCTGGCCATTGTTTCTTGGCCTTTGAGCCTGGAGGGACTTCCATGTCTGCCAAGTTTTCACCTGCTTCGGGCCATATTCCTGTCTCCCAGCACCCCGGGTGTAAGCATTCTGTCTCCCAGCTACCCGGTTGTGAGCCTCCTGTGTTGTCCCTGCCTGCTTTGCCCCTGCCTGGATTTCTGCCTGCATTGCCCCTGCCTGGATCCATTGCCTTACTGATCAGGCAGAGCAGTTATTTAAAGGCGTTTGGTGCCTGCCTGGTGAGAGGGGAGGTAATGTCATGCCTGGAGTACCTCCTTAGCTTTGGCCCTTTCTGGGACTTTTCTATGTTGCTGGAATCTGCTTGCACCTGTGACATTACCTGGCCTATATAAGATGGCACAGTGGATCAGCATTGAATATGTCTCCTGAACTGTCTACCCGGACTCTGTCTTTGGACTTCTGAACCTGAATCTGAACTTGAATCTGAATCTTGTATGTAAGCACTCTGACTCCACATGTATATATACGTACAGCAGCCTGTTTAATGTGTGTGTGGTTACTGGTTGTTACCATTAAACATGGTTAGTCGCATATAAGTTTCTGTCTCGCAGTCTCAATTTTTGGTCATTTACTACAATCGGGATTTCGCTGTTGAGAAATCACTGACATGTATTGTGGCAGACTGGCATGGGGAGCACACCAAGAGTTCCCAGTGGGTTACACTGCTTTGGGGGCAGAATATCCTGGCTCCTGACACAGACCCTTTGCTATAATTATAATTCCCCTTCTAACACTCCCCTCTGCTCTCTGCCCCCCAACTTGGTTTTCCTCAAACTCCTCCACCCATACCTGGCCCCATTGTCCCATGTTTTGCCCTTCCAATGCTATAGCCAAAGTGTAATAACCCACCCCGCCACAATATCTTCCCCTAAAATTTCAAAGCTTCACTGCCATCATTATAACAATGGTCATTTCTTCCTCTGCCCATGATCTACCCCTTCAATGCTATAACCTCAGCTGATGAACACACCAGTTGAACAGCTGGGAAGCACCCTGTAGATTGGGCTCAATCATTTGGCCTTGACCATGTCCAGGTTAGTAAAATCCGAAGGTTTATTTATGTCTCTACCCCCCCCTAATCTTGAGTGACATTTTCTCTGCCTAAATCGTAAAGGGGCAATAGGGTTGGAATGGATGGTCCAAGAGTATAGAAGGAGCCCCTTGGCATTTGTATGAAACAGGAGACCCATTAATGGCTATAGTGTGGTATAAAAGGGGTATAGAGATGGAGGTAGGTTAAATTGGGCCCCTGACAATTTGGCTGTATGGGGCCCAGAAATTCCTAATAGAGACCCTGCACAGGACCCTATCTTGGAAATGTGTTTACACTGCTAGATGAAGCAGGGGAAAAGAGGCTAGTATTTCTTTTTTTTTTTTTTTTTTTTGCATATGAATAATCCACGTTTTCCTAGGCTCATATATTCTGTACACGTTTCCGTCTGTGTTAACTGTCTAGCATTGAATGACATAAAAAATATTCAAAAGTAATTGTTTTATTTGAACTCTATAAAGTATACAACAGGCACTCAGCAATACAGCTGCAGGTAAAATACAGAGCAAATCAAGAGCAATTCATTATATGAATATTGTTCATCTACATCAAAAGAGTGCAACCGGTCAAAGACCATTTGAGGACAAATGTGTTCAAACAGACAAAAGTAAACTAAACGGAACTTTAAAAAGATAGCTGTATCCAAGAAGACCTAAGGAAAATATATCCATAAATATACAAAATAACCAACCATTTAAAAAGAGCGGAAAGTGAAATAAATAGGAAATGTCCAATGGAAACCAACTTCTAGGATCTCCTGCAGCCTCCCCACTTAGTGTTGTGTCTGTGCAATACGAGAAGAGCCAGGTTTCCTGCTTGTATTGACAGCTTGTGTCGGAAATGGATTGCATATACAAGAACTCGGAGACAGCAGAGGTGCTGCTTTGCTAAGGATTTTGGAAGGGTGTTCTTTATTTCAATAAAATAGGTATCGTACTTTCCGTATATATCGTGGCAAACGCCTGTCTCAGATATGGTTTGGTAAGGGGCTTATGCTTTAGGACATCAGCTAAAGGGCCCATTTTGGCCTGTGCTTTGGGATATTACTAGCTTGGTTAAGAGATCAAGGAAATATCCAAAACTTTGAATTTGACTATTCTGCCTAGATGCCAAAGGGGAGATGCCAACGACTTTATTAGGTTTGCGATATAGAGGACTGTATTATTTTTCATAACCATTTCACAAAGCCATACATTATCTGAGATCATCCCACTGTAATATAAATTAGATCCGTATATTGTCAGATTTGTCTCTCCAATTTAAAATGCAGTTGTATATTATGTTTTGCATAGAAACATTATTGAGTTAATGATAAAATATTTTTAGTCACTTTTAATCTTCCCCTAAATACTAACCACAGCCTGTTAATGCTGAGAATAACAAATGAATACTTGTAGCTCTCTAATGGGGATAACCTGTTTCACAAGAACTCTTTGCAAGTTCTGCAAAGCTCCCATGTTTTTTGTGGGAGGAGGACGTCATGGCCTAGTGGTTAAAGAAGAATTCTTCCGTTTGGAAGTTTTGGTGGCTGCCGCACTCTTACCAATATTAAATCCAAATGTGCGGGTGCACGGTTCGCGAAGACGCCGCAGTAATCCAATGTTTGCAAAGAACCAGCAATCCAAAAGTTCGTGATAATCCAATCTGCATTAATCCAATCACCAAATAAGTGCAAACAAGAATTGGTTGTCGGTCGACGTTTCGGGGTGCCCTCGGCCCTCTTCCTCAGGACCAACCACATACAAAACCTTTTTTTTTTTTTTTTCGTATGTGGTTGGTCCTGAGGAAGGGGGCCGACTGCACCCCGAAACGTCGACTGACAACCAATTCTTGTTTGCACTTATTTGGTAATTGGATTAATGCAGATTGGATTATCACAAACTTTTGGAGTGCTGGTTCTTCTGATTGGAGGGGTGCAGGTTCGATTCCTTGCCTAGACATGACTGTAATACAGTTGAGCAATGCCCCTAACGCCCCAACTGCTCTCCAGGCAATGTTCCTAGGGCAGTCCCTGCTCCCAGCACGTGTACACTCACTTCTTGTGTTTTTTTTTCACAGCTAATGGGAATGGGTTAATTGTGGAGCAACAAGCACATGAAATAAAAATTACCCATCGAGGACATCCTGTCCTGTGATCTACAAGCACTGTGGCTGGCTTCTCAGGTCTGGCCGTAGTCATATTAGCAATGGTAAGTAATCTTTTTGTAGGGCATCCAAATTTGTGTTACCCCCTCAGGAACCATTGTGAGTTGGCCAAAAGTCTAGACCTTCAGTCTTCTTTAATTAAGATCAGACACCTGTCATTTAAGTATGCAAAAATCTTATTCTTAGAGGCAATAATGGTTAAAATGGAAACCTGCCTCCAGGAGAGTTGCAGGTAGTGCAGAAGCAGCAGGCGAGCTAGGGGTCACATAGGGAACTGTTTGAAAAGCACATCCACTCTAATAACTGAGCAGTGCATGTGTTGCCGCCACCCTTTTGAGGCTGGAATATTCTGCTTAAATGCCAAAAAGAAAAATTAGAATATGCCAGTGAATGCAGTGCATGTATCATGTTTGTGCCACTACTTCCTCCCCTGCAGTTTAAATGTTTCCCCCCTTGCACTCAGTTCCTAAAAAAAACTGTTTGGTGTATTTATCTTTGCCTTCTTTATCTGCTTATATTTCTTCAAAGGGTTTAGGAAAACAATACAGTCACACACTAGTATTTCAATCAGTGGCAGGCAATCTCTATGGGAAGGCAAGAAAGGCAACCTCCCTGGTTGCCAAGGCCATAGTGTATGCTGGGGGGGGGTTAACCCGGCCATCCTGTTTTCCTCAGATGGGTCAGGGCAGCTGTTAGTGGTGTTGGCCACACATCAAGCCAATAATCCCCCCATATAGGGCACAGTCATGGGGAGGATCACTGTCTGATCCTATGGAAGAGACACAGCATGGCACTCATAGGCATGGGACAGCAGCAGCACCATAGGATGCAGTTCCCAACCAGTGGTACAGGTACCATTAGTGGTAAGTGCAGTCCTCTAAGGTGGTACTCGATAAGTTGTACTCTGAGCTGTACCCTAACCTGATCAGTTGCCATCTATACCCAAGTCCGATTACTTAATTACAAAACTACAAACACTTTTTGTGCATACTGTGCATTTTAAATCATTGTTTTATGAAAAGCCTACCATGGTTTTAGGCGACTGACAACACCTCAAGGTACTTGAGATAATTATAAAATGGAAAATAGCTGGGAACTGCTGCTCTAAATCAGGGGTCCGTATTCTTCCTCTCATGGGCCACCAACAGGTCATGTTCTGCAGATCTCCACCCAGAGATGAAGAGATTAGTGCTCAGATGGCTATATGGAGATCCACAAAACATGTGGGTGACCCATGAAGAGAGGGTTGGGAAACAACGTTTTTAATGATATTACTCTAGTGTGATCCAATCCAACCAAAACCAGGAAGTCTGAGAATTTTTGCTGGAGGGTAGATACCTATTCTAATCGCTTTGATTGGACACCTTAGCAAAACAGTAATATTTGTGTACAGACTGATAGTATGTCATATAGTAATTAGACCCGCACATACATTTATACATTTCACGGAAATGATGCTGCGTCCCATTAACAGATACACAGCTCCAGTACATTGAACAGAAATCAATAGAACAATATTATTTTTTTTTAATCCTTATTTCACAAATAGTAAATAGTAAAGGCGTAGAAATCGTTAGCAGAAAGAACTGTAAAACATTGCAAGCTAAGAAAGGACAACAGTTTGAGGTGTGTTTGTCATAGTCATGCAGCATAACACCAAACGGTTATTAAAAGATGTCACGAATTTAAGGCACTTGCAACAATGCCGAAATCATCAGGTTTGATGGTTCAGGACTATGGAACGAATGAGATGGCGCGGGGTACGATCACTCACTAATACTGACAAAAGAACCCACCTGCACCTAGCTAAAGACTGCACGCTACAGAATAGAAAAGAAAACAATCATCCCATGAGTTACTATTTTAAAAAGCACCGCTATGCATATCGAATAAAATATCAAGAGAAAATACCTAGAGCCATACGAACACAGTCTGCATGTGGTCCTACCGCGATCGAGAAGAACTGATGCCACTGAGGTTGTACGCACACCGATCCAGACATGCTGCAAACACTTAATGTCAGTGAAGGTCAGTCACCAAGACCAATACTCAATAGAGGACCATGTTGAGGATAATACTATGTATTCTGTAAATCCAACGAGAGCACAGACGTCACTTATTCATTGTTATAGCTACCCAATGCCTGTGGTTCAGTGGCCACTTATACATTCAGATTGTTTTGTGAGCCAAGTTGGCATAAAACGTGAAACTCTACAAAGTACAAATGCTGTCTGCGCTGGAATAAAATAATTATTTCGCTTTTCAGCCGATAATCACTGGAAAAAATTACATGTTTCCACATTCAAAAATGCAATAATACTTACAAAAGAGCTGTCTCTTTAAAAACAAAAAGTAACGGTCTTTAAAATTCACGGAGCATTCAAAAATTTCAGTGGCAATTTTCATCACCATGTGAATAGAAGATAATAAGTGAATCCAACACCTATAAAATCTTATGCATACCGGATTAACTCTTTAGCTTTAGCATGTACAGTCTACTCAGTAGCAATTCTACCATATACAACCCAATCTGTGATACTCTAATCTTATAACATCAGCTCCAATAATGCTCATTTCATATGAGCTCCTGAGAGCTCACCCAACTGCTTAGAGTCTTTGCCATTGAGTTGTAATCTGAGATAAGACCTAGGCCCTTATTTATGAAGGAATAGCGACAGGTAGCGACTGGTGAGCAGCCGGTAATGACGGGCCCCGCCACGAGAACGCCGGCTCCCCACCACAATCACACATTTATCAAGCCAATCCTGCTTAGCGACTGAGATAGCGCCATATAGCCACTCATTCATCATTATTCCAGCCTCAGCCCACAGCGACGGCGTCTGACATTGAACAGCGACAGGTATGACCTCTCGCTACCTGGCGCGATCCAATGCATTTCAGTGGAACAATCTTTAAATATTAATAATTCATTGTTATTAATTTTTTTTTTTTTATGTGAAAAATTCTGTCACCACTTCTGGCATTTTAGATGAAAAAAAATGAAAAAAAAAATTGTACAGAATTGATATTACAGGTCTGATATTAATGTATTCATATTACTAAATTATTTAAAATACTTTTTTTTTTTGGTTTCCAAAAATATGGTGGTTTGGGGGTTAAAAAACTACTTTTAACCCATCGCCTCCAGCGCTCTGGGGTTTAAACAAGCATTTCACAGCGCTTGAATTTTTGGAGCGTGATTTTTTGATGAATATGGTGGAAGCTGGTCGCTCTGACCAGTTGCTATCATGCGCACTAATACATCGCGGAACCTGTCAAATAGCGACTCGTCACCTTGTATTCAACATTACGCCACACCGACTGAGTCGCTGTCAACAACCGAACAACGGCCAAGCACAGCGACTACTAGCGGGCGCTGTGAAAATACCTCTACAGTCGCTCAACTGTCGCTACATGTCGCTATTAATAAATCAGCCTCCCTGTGATTACATTTTTGGAAGTGATGTTATAAGATTGGAGTATCACAAATTGGGTTGTATACGGTGGAACCGCTACACAGTGGATTGTACATGCTGAAGCTAAAAAGTTAATCCGGTATGCATAACATTTTATAGGTGGTGGATTCACTTTTTTTCTGCAATTCCCATGAGCGATGAAAATTGCGGTTTAAATCTTTGAATGCTCCGTGGCATTTTTAAGACTGTTACTTTTTGTTTTAGACAGTTTTTTAAAAAGTAATATTGCCATAAAATATAATTAAAATCAACATGATTACTAACATTATAAGAACCACAAAGCAAGTCTGTGAAAAATGGGGATGCAAATGATTTCTTTTTTCCATTTGAAATATATACAGTTAGATATGTCTCCTTGTAATTAAGTACTATCAGTGCCTTCTGTATGACCTGTCCCGGCCACAAGAGGGTACCGAGGAGCAGATCCTACAAGACGTAAATAGAGTTCGATGAATATGCTTGTCCTGCTCATTAAACCTAAGTCTTTAGGCTGCACTAACAATAAAGCACAATACAATTTATATAAAGATCTACAGTAACATGGTGCTCCAGTCTTTGGACATGTAACAGTGAGAGTGATTCAAGCTAATGTGGGGTTGGGGGTTCTCAGGAAAAGCTTTTGAAGTCATGTTATTTGTTCACAATCACTATTTAACCTATTCATTGAAGAAAAAGTATTTAACGGTGTGCTCAATGTAAAATAACTTTTAATATTCACTTGGAAACACAGTCACTGAGGCAAAAACTACTGCACTTCCTCATAAGTTTGCAGCATGGGGGCATCCTGGAAAGGGATTCCCTACTACATATAGGAAAGACAAGGAATGGGGCCACTGATTCTTACCACTTCTGCATCCTAATTAACCTCAAGCAGCCTATCAGGCTTGCACGATGGATGTGCATATTGATGTGCACCCACCAGGCTTGATAGACTGCCGGTGGTCATGTTTATGGTCGCCAAGGTCAAATTAAGCACTGGGCACAATGGGTTCCTATCATGGGGCCTCTACCACTTTGGGTCCTCCACCATCAACTGTGAGTAGACTGTGGCTTTGCTGTGATTCCCAGGATAATTTGTTTTAGGCACAGCCCAATGAGGTAACACATGTGCTTCTGCCTACCAGGGCCTCAGCCACAGTCTGGCCCTACATCAGCCTAACTGGGCTCTTGCAGCCACCTGGCCCCCATAGCCTATCATGGTCCCTGCAGCAGCCTGGTCCCACAAAAAAAGCCCATGGAAAAAAGATTAACAGTGCCTCAACAGAAGGGTGGCCCAACAGCAGTTTAACAGTGCCCATGCAGCAGCCTGGACCCCACAGCAACCTAACCCCCACTTAACATGCCTCGACCTCACTGACAACTGTTGTAAAATGATTTCGGAAAAGGATGAGTTTCCCACCTTATGCAGTGCTGATGAACAAGTGGGGCATTTTGATTCAGAATGCCTCTGCCTCCAAATTAAAGAGAAAGTCCAGTTATTTTTGAGTGGACTACTACTTTAAAGGAGGTAGGAAACCAGGGGCAACATATTGGTGATCCAAAGAGCCCTTCCTGATCTGTGGGTGGGCCAGCATCAGGCCTGATGAGAGCAGCGCAGCACAGGGGACCTACAGAAGACACTTCCAATGGCCACCAATTGCCGCTGGTTTTTCTCCCTACCTAATGCTACAAGTGACTATGTCCCCAGTGAATGATACAGATGTCTAGCTGTACTTATTTAATGAGGTTAGTTACAATGTTTATTTACTATATACTCTTCTTCTTTGTACAATATGCTCAAATGGCAAAGGATTTACACTTCTTTTGTATTTCTCTACAAATCATGTGTTTTTTTTTCTTTTTAGCTTATTGCTCAACAGTGGCCTCATTTACAAGAACAAGAGTGGAGAAAATAATTGTGTTACAAATAGCAGCCAATACATGCTAGTATGTGACTGGTTGATGCCATTATTTTCCTTATGGCCTGTTATCACATATGAGCCACACAGATTTCATCATTTCAAGTGTCTCAGAGCAGCAGATTTCATGTTAATATGAAATTGTAAAAACCTTTTATTTGTAACTGCTCAGCATTCAGCTTCTAAACACAAATCTGTATCTGCTGTTGAATTTTGGGCCTCCTGCTAAACGGTATTGTCTAATGGCACTAAACGCCATGATGTGAATGGTGAGACGTAATGAGCTAGAGCGTGTTTACAGCGGTGGACCAATGAATTGCATATGTGTCACAGATGAAATATATACATAGCACCGGCATAAAATGAAGAGAGCCTATCTGATTGACTGACTGCCATCATTATGAGAACAAGATCCCTTCACTCCCATAAAAATAGGTCCTTCAAATAGATGAAACTGCCAGGGGTGATTTTTTAGACTTCTTTCTCATATTCTTGCAACACTTGTACGAAGGAAAACACTTTAGAAAATATGCCCCATAAACATCATTGTTACATAAGCCCTTTAGTAAATAAATATTCCATTTATGACCTGCCACTATATTTCAACCAGCTATAAACTTTCTTTTAGTGTGAACGAGCCATGGAAGAATTCTAGAGAGGCCCTTAAGTCAAAATGCCCTTTTTTCCCCCTGCACCCTCCAAGAATTCTGATTTGGGAAGGCCATCTACTTCTAACCCCTTGGAAGCCTGTAAATCAGCTAAATGGAATCTCATTAGCCACCATGTTTTCTAGGAGATTCAAAGCAGGAGGGCATTTCAAAAGTGGATGCCCAGGGCTGAGGGATGTAGTGGCCCCAAGGTAACAGGAATATACTTTATTTAAAAGAGACCCTATAGGTCACTGATAAAGGCACCTCCTAGTGCACATGAAATAGGGATGCCCAGCCAGTCCTCCGGGAGCTGGAGACAAAATTACAATTTTGGACCTACATTGTAAAATGTTTTTTCCCTTAGTTGTCAAGGGACACTGAGCCATTACGATTGTACTGCTAGTAGGCAGTAGGCAGGATTAAAACAGGAAGTGAGCTTTAATTCCTCCCTATCCACAGGCATAAGACCTGGCATACCAGTAGCTTTCCCAGTACACAAGCAGTCGAGACTAGGTCTACGGGAGCAATGAGCAAAAAGTAGTAAAAAAAAAAAAAAAAGAAAGCAATCAGCATCCTGGATGTCATACCTGCGGATGCGGAGGAATTTAAGTTCACTTCCTGCTTGAGGCCTGCCTACTGGCTACTAGCAATACCCAGCAATAATGGCTCAGTGCTCCTGGATGAACAACCTATCAGGAAAGCACCTGTGTGCGCTGCTGGAGAACCAGGCAGAGGTGCATGAGCATTAAAAGGCATTGAACTGCCCATAGAGTAGGTTCACTTTAGAAACCAGAACATGTCATGTAATAGGCCCTATGCAACACCAGGCTCCCGTCTGGGGCCACCCCTATTAATTAGCAAGACAATGGTTGTTCTACAGTTATTTTAGGGGACATCCACTAGACTTTCTGCCAACCCACTCTGGGCCTCTGCAAGCAAAACTGAACAGTTGCTCAGTAAAAAAATAAATCAGAATTGTTCACATTTCCTTTGATTTGTTTTATGCCAAGAAGCCTGCCGGTGCAAGCCAGACTCCATCTATCCTTTCACTATCTTTGGTCTCCTTTGTTCTCTCAATGAACATTATCATTGGTAAGAAGGAAAGCACTGGCAGCCGTATCACACATGTGAAGGTGGTCACCGCCCCCCCCCCCCCGGCTGATTTTCTAATCTGACCTCTAACCTTTAGCTGTCTCTCATAACAAAAGTAATATATTAGATAAAATTCATATGTGTTGTAATTGTATTTGTTCTCAGTGAAGGTTCTACTTTAGAGGGATGCTACTTGAAACTTTATTTAGATATATGATAAAACTTTAACCTTAAATAATTAAACTTTCATATAAACATAATCTTAGATGAGATCATATAGATGAACCTTGAATAAATTATACAGTTCTGTGCACCTGAGTAATATATATACGTCTCTGCTATCAGAAGAGCCAGACTGGAAGACATCCTCTATGCTAGATGTACGCTTGGATTGGTTTTTGGCCTCCCTCCCTCTAAGAGTCCTGTGCCTGTTCAGTTTGCCTGTCTGTCTATGTAACTAAGACAAACCTACCAGTTTTGAGATGTTTGTTAAGGTTTTCTTTGATCAAGGTGTATATACATGTAGCAATACAGCAATGGGAGTATTTGTCTACGTTTTAGTGGTCATCTGACTAGAGTTCTATTTTCAAATTCAATTGAGAAGGCCAGTCAGATGACTACCAAAAGATTTTCAAGAATACTGTCAGTTCCTTTGCCTTAGCTTAGTGCTGCAAATCTATTAGCAGTGGGAAATGAGTGTTAGGTTATGTTTTGTATTTATGTATGTGTGTATTTCCATAGTGATTTCCCTAAGTAGGTGTTCACGTACACCTTTTCTTTTTGTGTTCAATCAAGCCTCTAATTTTGACAGAGCCACCATCTCAAATATTGGCCACCACATTTATTTATTCCCAGACATAAGGGCTGCTGAGGCCTGGGCATTCCCTTCACAGCCAGGCCACTTGGGCTCCATACTGGAGGCTTGGCTATCCTGTACTGATGGTGGCCCTGTATTTCCACTCTGTGTAGCTGTGTCAGTGCTCTCTGGCAACAGCAAGAACTCGGAAGCACTTCAGGAATCTGATAAATAGGCTACTTGAGTTAGGTGAAGTTTAGTCCAGAAGGTGGGCTCTTGGATAGTGCACTTATTCCTAATGAGCACCAAACTAACATCAGGGCTGTGAGAGGTGTAAACTTGGAAATTCTACCTGAAACCTTGTCTGCATAATCCAGACAGCGGCAGTAACCGGCTTGCTTTTTTGCTACACATGGAGAGCAGCTACAATAGTGGCCCAGCCACAAATCAATGGATCATAAATGTACAGAATGTTGCAACTGTAACTGCTGACCTTGGTCAAAAGACCACCTAACACATTGCAAAACATTTCTTTTAAAAGTACAGCAACTAACTAACTAAAAATAATTAATGTGGAAGTACCACCGAAAATGCTGGACTACATACTGTTGAAGTGGTCCTACATCTGGTCTTACCTACTGCATCCCTTATTTAAGAAAAAAATAAAAGACCCCAATATCAGGCTTCATTTAATTTACCCCTCCGTTCTCTCACCATGTGACCCACCAGTAACCAATAAGTTTGCTGGCTGTGCATAAACAGTGTTGCGCATTCCATTAGTGAAATTGAGAATCTAGCAATATTATGAACCCAATGGAACTTGAAAATGTAAACCCAGAGATTTACATTTTTGCCAAATCCGGGACAGCCATTCTTCACAAAGGCCCAAAGCATATGTGAAAATGCCTATAGATTACTATGGGCATTTTCACAGACCGCTGTGGGGTACAGTTCTGTAAGCACGAACACCCCTCATCCACGCTGGTGTGAAGATCAGCCTTATTGGGTGAGCTGTGAAATTTGCATACCCCATTGATTGTTGATAGGTCACATAGCTGGCCAAAACATGTAGGGTTGAGTAAAAGGTCCCATTTTGGGTATTTCTGGGAAATCTGCGGCATCACTGAGGACCACTGCAGGGTTTAAACTGACCTGGCACTAACAAGCTTTAACTCACATTGCCCAATACCATGGCACTGATTCACTAAAGCAATGAGTTTTTCCCTGTCCTTCACCAATCAGATTCAAAAGGGACCTTTCACATGACAATGATGTTTAAAACTGTTGCCTCTAAAAGACAAGCCCCCGATTTCTATTTGACCCTTTATTTGAAATGAATGGTCACATGGTGCTGAATAATGTTTTCAAGTCAAGTGATAGCAGAACTCTCCATCCAATCCATTTGGCCTTATTCAGGCAAAGACCCATAACCACCTCCATATAATGTTACATTCAGAGGTTTAGATGAGGATGAATGAATGAATTGATAACTATTATGATGGTTTTCAACAGCATATGCAACAGTTGTGCTTTTTTATTATTAGAATTGTTAAAAATCTAACAAAAGAGAAAAAGAGAGAGAGAGAGAGGCTAACATTCAGTTTTGTCATAAACACAAATTAAAAAAAATGATTTGACATAAACATAGAATGACCAAATAACTGTGGTCCTTGTAATGAATGGCAAATAATATAGTAAGGCCCTTTCACTAGTAAGCGGGGGGTGGTACCTTACACTGTTAATAAACACTGTCAATGCTCAATAGAGGTAGCCAAGATCGATTATGAGGATCAAAGGAACTTTCATTTTGGAATTTTTGTACATTTTACTATGCAGAGCATTTGTTAAAATGGACCTAAACCCTTCCTTGACAACTGTGTGCCAGTTAGGGTCCAAGTCCACTGGAACCCATCAATGTGAACCACTGCTTGTGGATCAAGAATTTAGAGGCGCTCTGCTCGTATCTCTGCATATTGGGGGCAGGAAGTACCTGTTGGAGGAGGTGTGAATTCCATATCAGTAACCTCTGCTGCCACTCCCTATTGTACCATCAGGAATTTTTGTCTTTGGGGTTGGAGACTGAATGTGGTGTGCTTTGTGAATGTTTTGGGATTCATTTAGGGTTTTGTAGATTTTAATGTAATTTCAATAAAATTTGCATACAAGTCTTACTGTTAGTTGGCCTTCGTACACCGGTTTTATTGTCTGTTTTTTAGCCATCAGGAATTTCCAGGCCCGATGCTCAAGTGGCACATCAAGCATGTCCTGGTCAGGAATTGAACCTGCAGCCCTCTGGTCACAAGACCAATTCCTTAATGCTTGGCCATGACTGCTCATGATCTAAGCATGGCTGCCATAGGGCCAGGGTTATGGGGACAGCTTATAAATAGGCTGCCTTTATAGAGCTTCCCATAACCCAAAAACCTATAATATTGTATTCCTGGGCTTCATCGCCGTCATGGTCACTACCCTTCATTACAGCCATAGGTTTGATTATGCTTCATGATGGCAAAGAGTGTCTGGAAATTGTGGAGACAGGAGATAAGGTAGTTGTGCAAGGGGGGGAGATAGATACGGCTGCTCACTCTGTCTGGGAGCTTGTCCCAGCACTGACATGCCTCCCTTTGGTGCCTCCTGATCTGCTGCACCCGGGGTACATGCCCCGTCTGCCCCCTTAGCTACTCCCCTGTTTTGCTAAAAAAACCTATGGCTGCAATGAAGGGGAGTGACCATGACGGCGATGAATCCCAGGAATACAATATTATAGGTTTTTGGGTTATGGGAAGCTCTATAATGGCAGCCTATTTATAAGCTGTCCCTCATAACCCTGGCCCTATGGCAGCCATGCTTAGATCATGAGCAGTCATGGCCAAGCATTAAGGAATTGGTCTTGTGACCAGAGGGCTCTTATTTGGTTTCGGGCTCGCATTATAGCCCCGATATTTCTACCAATATAGCTTGCTTATTTCCTGAAAAGCAATAGTGCGGAAGATTACTGACCCTCCTTTAATGTTTTCTCCTTGAAAAATGGCTGCCTCTATTGAACTCTGACAGTGGGCACAATAGAATAGTCACATTATTTTAATTGAAAGGAAAGAGAATATTTTAATGTTCAGCAGGACACAGCTGGGGTAAAACAATAAATATTATCCACACTTACCTACCCTGACCTGCAGTAAGTAATCCGTTTACATACGTTAGAAGAAGCATGACCATGTGTGACCCCATAGCTGTTGCAGCTGCCGCCCCAGCAGATGGCATCCCTGCCGTACATGGTCAACTGTACCGTAATAAATTATGCTTTCCTATGGATAGTACTTGCTACAGGTATGTACAGTTTTAATACATTTTGCACTATACTGTCCATCTGTGAATTTCGTAAGGTTAGAAAGCACATACTTTGAATGAAGAGGCTTTTGCTTCAGGACCACCATGTCAACTGCTAGTAAAGGTCAAAACTTAAAATATGGTATATGAGAGTTATTGTGAAATAAGCAAGAAGTCCTAATGCCACTGTAGTTACTATAGCAGCATCAATCAAGGCATCATGGTGACCCCGAGCACTATTCTTCCCCGGCTCCTTCTTTGTTCTCTTGGCAGCCATGTTTCAGGAAAGCTGTCTTCAGCAAGGCAGAAGCAGGAAAGAAAAAATGCATTAAAAGTCTATGTCCCATCCTGAATTGTCATCCGGGGGAGGATCATCATTGTCTTCTGGAAAACTGTCAAAATTGCTTGTGTCTGTGGGGGATGCAACCTGCAACACGAGAGATTATTATTGTTTTATACATCACAATACATAGACTCTGCACACACTGTGCTGTATGTACAGTACAGAGATATTGAAGCAACCTTAAAGTGGACCAACACTGAGAGGTGATCGGCCCGGAAATCTATAAGATTCCCGGGCCGATCACCTCCCACCCCGCGGGACATCCGAGATCGGGATGTCCCGCGGGGTGAAACCCCCCAAAAAACCCCCAAACACCTTACCTGATCTTCGGCGGCGGCCGGCCGCCGCCGCCTCCCTCGCGCCCCTGTAGGCGTGCTCGCGCCCGCGCCGGCCGTCTGCGAATGGCGGGCGGGGGCGCGCGCGCGCCGAAAGTGACGCGAGGGAGGCGGCGGCGGCGGCAGCCGCTTGGACGTTCCTGATCCCCGCCTGGACGTTGGCGGGGATTGGACCGTCCAGTCACGTGGGAGCGGGGACAGGTAAGATTTTGGGGCTTTCTGGGGGGTTTCACACAGCGGGGCACCCCCGATCGGGGTGCCCCGCCGAAGTGGACCAAAACCCAGGATAGTCAAAATCCTGGGTGTTGGTCCACTTTAAACCCATCCTGATGACTTGGTGGCATCCAAACTCATCTACTTCTGCTGCCCGTGAACCCCAAATTTAAGAGATAACCTTTTCTCATTGACAGTGTTAATTTGACAGTGCTGAATTAAATCATTTTCTGAATCCGCAACTTTAACAGCACAATTTTCGGGCTGAAAGAATTTCCCTCTATTGCACCTAAAATATTGCTAAACTGGATCAGTTTAGGTAAATCTGTAGAAATAAACAAAGGCAACTTCTGCTAGTCATCTGATTGGCCTTCTCAATTTAGAGGGGAATCTTCAAGAAAATAATGACAGAAAGGCCAGTTGCCTTGATTTATTCCTAAAGATATACCACAACCCTGATGCATAGATATACTTTAGGTAAACTACACGGATAACTTGATATTTGGTATTGGTTAGAAAAGTCAGGTTACCCCCCCCCCGGGGGCATTAACTAAAATTACCCAAATAATGAAATTCTTGCTAGAATTACTCTTCTAAAACCCCACAGCCTTAAAGGAAAAGTCCACAGATCTCAGAGCAGGAGTGTTCCATCAGTTGCTTTGTGCCCTCAGGAGCTGCACTTCCTGGCAGGTTGGGCTGTTTAAAATCAGATAATCAATATAAAAACTAAACTGTTATTCACCTTTTTTTTCCTGTGCAGCTGATCAGTGCTAGTCCAGCAATCAACTCACCTGCTGTACTGCTTTTAGCCCACCCAGACCCAAACTCCATTCACCGGCCCTTTTGTGTTTTGTGTGTGTCCACCACCATTAGTCACAGGGGCGCAAATACACCCATTCGCTACAATAGAGTGGGAGTGTTAAGCCTAAGCACACCCCCACCATTGCAATGAATGGAGAGGGCGTGACAGCGTTCCTGTGGCTGATGGTGGGTCGCAAGCCCAACACACCATCAATCCCAACCTTTGTCTGGGCCCAAGGCGACAACTCAGACTGGGATCCCTTACTTTCTTTCTTGATATCAGAGACTATTTATGTTTAATTTTTGAGCAACAAGTCCCACAAATTCTGCAAAGTTCTCTGGTCTGTATCAGATTTTACTGTAAGATGACAATCTAGATCACACATACTCAACCTGCGGCCCGGGCTACATGTGGTCCCCAGAGCCGTTTACTGTGGCCTCTGACCTACTGTGGAAAGTGGAAGGGGTAAATAGAACTGACATGTAAAGGTAGTTGAATAGGGGCACAGTATGGATGGGCAATTGCTCGGAGAGTGATTTTGGAGGGAATCATTGACACATAGAGCTGACAGCAGTGGCTTGGAGGAATGCAGTCACATTAATTGTGTGACACCAGCTCTGGGTTTGGCAGAATAATTTGGTAAAATATTTTTTTCCATAATAATTGTATGCTTAGCACTGGTGGGAGCTTAGATGGGTTAATCATTGGGAACATGGTTAAGATGTGGAACTGATGGAGGAGGGCTATAAATATGGGATGCATATATTTAGGGAGGTAAGCTAATCGACATGTGCAAAGACATACAAGTAGTTTATGGAGACATTGGGTATCCTGACTGTTGTAGAAAATCTTCATTATACTATTCCAAATGAAAATGTTCTGACCCTATTCATTGTAGCCTGCGACCAGTGGCCCACGTTTGTCAAAAGCTTGGTCACTCCTGATCTAGATGAAAAATAGCTGCCTTGGTGGTAGCCTCCTATGACATACAGAATAGGTCGTTCTATGGAATCGCTGCGGGCAGGGGTGTACATAGCCCTGATGGGGCCCCATAGCAGGGCCCCCACCACGGCCCCCACCAGCTGATACCCCGCATTCATCTGCGACGCTCACTGGCCAGACCAGCAGGGCGCACAAGTGGCGCCATTGGAGAATCATGGCCCATGCGTGGCGTGGGTCAAGCAATGGAGAAGTGTCAGAGATGTGAGGCATGTGTACGGCACCGCCAGAAACGGAGCACTGCTGGAGCGCGACACGTGGCGTCGAGGTGTGTGCCCACATTCCAGCAGGAAGGATATGCCATGGTTAGGTAAGTATTTTGAGCGGGTATCGCAGAGGGGATGGTGGCAGCGTGCCCCGGGTCCCCTTGTTCCACAGGCCCGGAAGCACGTGCCTGCACTCGTGGTTTGTACGCCCCTGGCTGCAGGCTAATTAAAACTGTTTGCGAGTTTTAAAATCAATTAAAGGCAGATAGAGGAATACTCACACTTGGTATTATAGGCGGTGTCAGTGTACCTTTCCGTAAACCTTCCCAGTTAAAGCCTTCAAACCATCTGAAAAAAGAAAAATATATTTTAAATGATTTCAGCCTCAGTAGCTCGCTTGTAGCAGGAAAAACATTATACCATTATATTATATACTATTATATCTACCTCTGCATTAAAATAACCATGGCACAGACTCCTCCAGCTTTAATACAGATATTGGAGGTCATGACAATAAATTTGGCAGAGCAAGATTGACTTTGAGTGTGACTTACAAACTGCATCTCAGTGAGGTTTTTATTTTTAACACACAAATGAAATAAAATGTTTGCTAGAATATTTCCCCGAAACTCACTTGTATCTGTGACTGAGCCTTTTTAGAGATGAGTTACACATCTAAATAAGGGGTATGCAGAGTTATACATACTGCACTAAATAATTAGTTGAGTGTTACATGTATTAAAGCTGAAGTCCACCTACCTCCCTCCCTGTGATACTGAGACAGGACAGGAGGGTGGTTTCAAATTAAAAAAAAGCTTTATCTTGTCCAGGATCCAGAATTGTTTGCCTGGCGCTTTGGGTCCTGGGAGCCGCCATCTTGAAGATGCTATCAGGTGGTACAAACTGCAGACTGACCTGTACCCCATCCCGATCTGTTACCATCTATACTTTACCCAAATACTGATGGAACTATTCCTGAATACGACAGTGGCAGTTGAAATAACTAGCTCTCCACTAGCCTATTCATGGGGCATCCTATACCGGGCTCATTTCGCTGGTATACTCAACTTTTCCGGTGGGTCCCAAAACGCTGTGATTGCCAGGCACTGAATCTCTAGCTTTCCTGAGGCCGTGCGTATACGCAACCCAGCCTTTCCCAATGGTTGGGTGCGGGAGCACAGACGGCCGAGCAGAGAGCCAGGATTGCGAAAATCCAGCTAGTGAGAGCTGTTGCGCCACTTTTGAGATCAGCCAATCACAGATCTCAAAAGTGCTGCTGGGTGTGGATTAGCCAGTGAAAAAACCCATTAAAAAATGTATGCAGCCTCTGAGCTGCTGTGGAAAGTGGGACAACACACTGCTGAGTCTGGGTTCAGGCACTCCCCAGTAATTCTAAATACGCTTTTGACCTAGACCACACCTTTTGATATTCAAAATTAATTTATTAGTACCTTATTCTTTAAAATACATCTATTTACAAATTCATACTCTCTGAGCTCTCAGTTCATTGTTTACATAATATTCATATTTACATAATGTTCAAACATGTTGGTATATACATAATGCACTGATCATATTTTTTCAAGTATGTATGAAATACATTTCTCCCTACTGTCTTGGTAATCAGTTGGATTCATAATTCCTTCCTGATTGGGCAGACATGTTTCGCCATTGGCTTCCTCCGTGCCCTTATTTAAAAGAAACGGAATTTTCATTATGTGAGAGCATTTGTGTTATCAAGTATCATCTTGCTTTTACAATATCATGACAGTATCTTTCTTTGTACTTATGTACCTCTTTAAGGAAGTTGAGGTGCTCTTTATGATTTCCTCATCCTTTTACATCATATATTTGTTCAATCTATGTAACATGTTGTTATTTCTTATACCTCAGAGAAATCTGGTTCATACACCCCTATGTTGCAGATCAGAAGCTTTCCAATCCTTTAAAGGATAAGAATATTAAATTACCCTCAAAATATCTTGTATCATTGGTCTGTATATATCAAGGCTTACATTTCTCCAAAATAACTCATGTATACACAATGGAAATACCTGTTTGTTCCTGGCAGGCCCCGCAGACTTGTGGGTACTGTTTTCCCTTTCCAGGCTGCTCCCCAATTCTATATTTAAAAAGAGGGTTCAATTGTCATAATTGGCCTTGTGCTGTATCACTCACTTTCAGTAAGGTAATGGTGGCTAACCCTTTTAAATCAAAACCGCACTGTACCTTTAAATATGCGTTGTTTTATAAGTAAGTCGTCCGTGCGCCAGATGTCCACCTTGTATCCACTGTGGTTTAGGGACCCTCCCGGGCCTCCAGGATCTCCACTGCTCGTCAGTCTAGGGGCGCGCTGGCGTCTCTCCAAGAGGCGCTTTTATACTGCGCGCTCAGGGACCCTCCCGGGCCTCCAGGATCTCCACTGCTCGTCTGTCTAGGGGCGCGCTGGCATCTCTCCAGGAGGCGCTTTTATGCTGCGCGCTCCGGGACCCGGGGCGCCGCGTCACACCGGCTTCCGCCGGAAGTGACGCATGCGCCCCAGGCCCCGGAGCGCACAGCACACCACCAGGCGCCACGCCCCCCCTGGGACGTCACCCACTGCCTGGTTAACGCACACCGGCCCCTAGTGTAAAGTTTTCTGCCCCCTCTGAAGAAAGGAATCTAAAAAAATCCCTTTCTTTTTCTCTTTTTAACATCAACTAGATAAACAAACAAGTAAGGGCTTCAAAAAGATGGAGATGCCTATGCAGACATTCTGTCAATATCGCATATATGAACTGAATACATACAAGTAATGCCAACAGACAGGTACACACACAATGGCTCCAGAATAATGGAGGCGCTTATGCAGACGCTTAGTCTGCATCGCACATTCAGGCCGAAGAGGGGGAGGGGCCGGTGTGCGTTAACCAGGCAGTGGGTGACGTCCCAGGGGGGGCGTGGTGCCTGGTGGTGTGCTGTGCGCTCCGGGGCCTGGGGCGCATGCGTCACTTCCGGCGGAAGCCGGTGTGACGCGGCGCCCCGGGTCCCGGAGCGCGCAGCATAAAAGCGCCTCCTGGAGAGATGCCAGCGCGCCCCTAGACAGACGAGCAGTGGAGATCCTGGAGGCCCGGGAGGGTCCCTGAGCGCGCAGTATAAAAGCGCCTCTTGGAGAGACGCCAGCGCGCCCCTAGACTGACGAGCAGTGGAGATCCTGGAGGCCCGGGAGGGTCCCTAAACCACAGTGGATACAAGGTGGACATCTGGCGCACGGACGACTTACTTATAAAACAACGCATATTTAAAGGTACAGTGCGGTTTTGATTTAAAAGGGTTAGCCACCATTACCTTACTGAAAGTGAGTGATACAGCACAAGGCCAATTATGACAATTGAACCCTCTTTTTAAATATAGAATTGGGGAGCAGCCTGGAAAGGGAAAACAGTATCCACAAGTCTGCGGGGCCTGCCAGGAACAAACAGGTATTTCCATTGTGTATACATGAGTTATTTTGGAGAAATGTAAGCCTTGATATATACAGACCAATGATACAAGATATTTTGAGGGTAATTTAATATTCTTATCCTTTAAAGGATTGGAAAGCTTCTGATCTGCAACATAGGGGTGTATGAACCAGATTTCTCTGAGGTATAAGAAATAACAACATGTTACATAGATTGAACAAATATATGATGTAAAAGGATGAGGAAATCATAAAGAGCACCTCAACTTCCTTAAAGAGGTACATAAGTACAAAGAAAGATACTGTCATGATATTGTAAAAGCAAGATGATACTTGATAACACAAATGCTCTCACATAATGAAAATTCCGTTTCTTTTAAATAAGGGCACGGAGGAAGCCAATGGCGAAACATGTCTGCCCAATCAGGAAGGAATTATGAATCCAACTGATTACCAAGACAGTAGGGAGAAATGTATTTCATACATACTTGAAAAAATATTAGAGATGAGCGAACTTTTGAAAAATTCGATTCGACTGATTCCCCGAATTTTCCGACAAAAATCGTTTCGACCCGAATAAATTCGCGACGAATCGCTATTAAAAACGGCTATTTCTGAGCCTCCTACAGCCTCAATAGGGTTGTAAACCATTCAGCCTTGCTGTAACACGCACAGGATGCGTGCTGGGTTAGTTAAATAATACTTTGAAGAAATATCACATGCAGATCAGAGGCATCGCTAATAGAATCGCAGAGCGGCACAATTGCAGAGAGTTGAAGTGGCATCACTATGAGGGGCAGAAGGAGCCCAAATATACACTGGAGTTGGCCTCAGGAGCCCAAAAATTGGATGAATCACACCCTGGAGTTGGCAGAAGTTGGCAGCAGCAGCAGCAGCAGGAGCCCAAATATACACTGGAGTTGGCTTCAGGAGCCCAAAAATTGGATGAATCACACCCTGGAGTTGGCAGAAGTTGGCAGCAGCAGCAGCAGGAGCCCAAATATACACTGGAGTTGGCCTCAGGAGCCCAAAAATTGGATGAATCACACCCTGGAGTTGGCAGGAGTTGACACCAGCAGCAGCAGGAGCCCAAATATACACTGGAGTTGGCCTCAGGAGCCCAAAAATTGGATGAATCACACCCTGGAGTTGGCAGAAGTTAGCAGCAGCAGCAGCAGGAGCCCAAATATACACTGGAGTTGGCCTCAGGAGCCCAAAAATTGGATGAATCACACCCTGGAGTTGGCAGGAGTTGACACCAGCAGCAGCAGGAGCCCAAATATACACTGGAGTTGGCTTCAGGAGCCCAAAAATTGGATGAATCACACCCTGGAGTTGGCAGAAGTTGGCAGCAGCAGCAGCAGGAGCCCAAATATACACTGGAGTTGGCCTCAGGAGCCCAAAAATTGGATGAATCACACCCTGGAGTTGGCAGAAGTTGGCAGCAGCAGCAGCAGGAGCCCAAATATACACTGGAGTTGGCTTCAGGAGCCCAAAAATTGGATGAATCACACCCTGGAGTTGGCAGGAGTTGACACCAGCAGCAGCAGGAGCCCAAATATACACTGGAGTTGGCTTCAGGAGCCCAAAAATTGGATGAATCACACCCTGGAGTTGGCAGAAGTTGGCAGCAGCAGCAGCAGGAGCCCAAATATACACTGGAGTTGGCCTCAGGAGCCCAAAAATTGGATGAATCACACCCTGGAGTTGGCAGGAGTTGACAGTAGCAGCAGCAGGAGCCCAAATATACACTGGAGTTGGCCTCAGGAGCCCAAAAATTGGATGAATCACACCCTGGAGTTGGCAGAAGTTGGCAGCAGCAGCAGCAGGAGCCCAAATATACACTGGAGTTGGCCTCAGGAGCCCAAAAATTGGATGAATCACACCCTGGAGTTGGCAGGAGTTGACAGTAGCAGCAGCAGGAGCCCAAATATACACTGGAGTTGGCCTCAGGAGCCCAAAAATTGGATGAATCACACTCTGGAGTTGGCAGAAGTTGGCAGCAGCAGCAGCAGGAGCCCAAATATACACTGGAGTTGGCCTCAGGAGCCCAAAAATTGGATGAATCACACCCTGGAGTTGGCAGGAGTTGACAGTAGCAGCAGCAGGAGCCCAAATATACACTGGAGTTGGCCTCAGGAGCCCAAAAATTGGATGAATCACACCCTGGAGTTGGCAGAAGTTGGCAGCAGCAGCAGCAGGAGCCCAAATATACACTGGAGTTGGCCTCAGGAGCCCAAAAATTGGATGAATCACACCCTGGAGTTGGCAGAAGTTGGCAGCAGCAGCAGCAGGAGCCCAAATATACACTGGAGTTGGCCTCAGGAGCCCAAAAATTGGATGAATCACACCCTGGAGTTGGCAGGAGTTGACAGTAGCAGCAGCAGGAGCCCAAATATACACTGGAGTTGGCTTCAGGAGCCCAAAAATTGGATGAATCACACCCTGGAGTTGGCAGGAGTTGACACCAGCAGCAGCAGGAGCCCAAATATACACTGGAGTTGGCTTCAGGAGCCCAAAAATTGGATGAATCACACCCTGGAGTTGGCAGAAGTTGGCAGCAGCAGCAGCAGGAGCCCAAATATACACTGGAGTTGGCCTCAGGAGCCCAAAAATTGGATGAATCACACCCTGGAGTTGGCAGAAGTTGGCAGCAGCAGCAGCAGGAGCCCAAATATACACTGGAGTTGGCTTCAGGAGCCCAAAAATTGGATGAATCACACCCTGGAGTTGGCAGGAGTTGACACCAGCAGAAGCAGGAGCCCAAATATACACTGGAGTTGGCTTCAGGAGCCCAAAAATTGGATGAATCACACCCTGGAGTTGGCAGAAGTTGGCAGCAGCAGCAGCAGGAGCCCAAATATACACTGGAGTTGGCCTCAGGAGCCCAAAAATTGGATGAATCACACCCTGGAGTTGGCAGAAGTTGGCAGCAGCAGCAGCAGGAGCCCAAATATACACTGGAGTTGGCTTCAGGAGCCCAAAAATTGGATGAATCACACCCTGGAGTTGGCAGGAGTTGACAGTAGCAGCAGCAGGAGCCCAAATATACACTGGAGTTGGCTTCAGGAGCCCAAAAATTGGATGAATCACACCCTGGAGTTGGCAGGAGTTGACAGCAGCAGCAGCAGGAGCCCAAATATACACTGGAGTTGGCCTCAGGAGCCCAAAAATTGGATGAATCACACCCTGGAGTTGGCAGGAGTTGACACCAGCAGCAGCAGGAGCCCAAATATACACTGGAGTTGGCTTCAGGAGCCCAAAAATTGGATGAATCACACCCTGGAGTTGGCAGGAGTTGACACCAGCAGCAGCAGGAGCCCAAATATACACTGGAGTTGGCTTCAGGAGCCCAAAAATTGGATGAATCACACCCTGGAGTTGGCAGAAGTTGGCAGCAGCAGCAGCAGGAGCCCAAATATACACTGGAGTTGGCCTCAGGAGCCCAAAAATTGGCTGAATCACACCCTGGAGTTGGCAGGAGTTGACAGTAGCAGCAGCAGGAGCCCAAATATACACTGGAGTTGGCCTCAGGAGCCCAAAAATTGGATGAATCACACCCTGGAGTTGGCAGAAGTTGGCAGCAGCAGCAGCAGGAGCCCAAATATACACTGGAGTTGGCCTCAGGAGCCCAAAAATTGGATGAATCACACCCTGGAGTTGGCAGGAGTTGACAGTAGCAGCAGCAGGAGCCCAAATATACACTGGAGTTGGCCTCAGGAGCCCAAAAATTGGATGAATCACACCCTGGAGTTGGCAGAAGTTGACAGTAGCAGCAGCAGGAGCCCAAATATACACTGGAGTTGGCCTCAGGAGCCCAAAAATTGGATGAATCACACCCTGGAGTTGGCAGAAGTTGGCAGCAGCAGCAGCAGGAGCCCAAATATACACTGGAGTTGGCCTCAGGAGCCCAAAAATTGGATGAATCACACCCTGGAGTTGGCAGAAGTTGGCAGCAGCAGCAGCAGGAGCCCAAATATACACTGGAGTTGGCTTCAGGAGCCCAAAAATTGGATGAATCACACCCTGGAGTTGGCAGGAGTTGACAGTAGCAGCAGCAGGAGCCCAAATATACACTGGAGTTGGCTTCAGGAGCCCAAAAATTGGATGAATCACACCCTGGAGTTGGCAGGAGTTGACAGCAGCAGCAGCAGGAGCCCAAATATACACTGGAGTTGGCCTCAGGAGCCCAAAAATTGGATGAATCACACCCTGGAGTTGGCAGGAGTTGACACCAGCAGCAGCAGGAGCCCAAATATACACTGGAGTTGGCTTCAGGAGCCCAAAAATTGGATGAATCACACCCTGGAGTTGGCAGGAGTTGACACCAGCAGCAGCAGGAGCCCAAATATACACTGGAGTTGGCTTCAGGAGCCCAAAAATTGGATGAATCACACCCTGGAGTTGGCAGAAGTTGGCAGCAGCTGCAGCAGGAGCCCAAATATACACTGGAGTTGGCCTCAGGAGCCCAAAAATTGGCTGAATCACACCCTGGAGTTGGCAGGAGTTGACAGTAGCAGCAGCAGGAGCCCAAATATACACTGGAGTTGGCCTCAGGAGCCCAAAAATTGGATGAATCACACCCTGGAGTTGGCAGAAGTTGGCAGCAGCAGCAGCAGGAGCCCAAATATACACTGGAGTTGGCCTCAGGAGCCCAAAAATTGGATGAATCACACCCTGGAGTTGGCAGGAGTTGACAGTAGCAGCAGCAGGAGCCCAAATATACACTGGAGTTGGCCTCAGGAGCCCAAAAATTGGATGAATCACACCCTGGAGTTGGCAGAAGTTGGCAGCAGCAGCAGCAGGAGCCCAAATATACACTGGAGTTGGCCTCAGGAGCCCAAAAATTGGATGAATCACACCCTGGAGTTGGCAGGAGTTGACAGTAGCAGCAGCAGGAGCCCAAATATACACTGGAGTTGGCCTCAGGAGCCCAAAAATTGGATGAATCACACCCTGGAGTTGGCAGAAGTTGGCAGCAGCAGCAGCAGGAGCCCAAATATACACTGGAGTTGGCCTCAGGAGCCCAAAAATTGGATGAATCACACCCTGGAGTTGGCAGAAGTTGGCAGCGGCAGCAGCAGGAGCCCAAATATACACTGGAGTTGGCCTCAGGAGCCCAAAAATTGGATGAATCACACCCTGGAGTTGGCAGGAGTTGACAGTAGCAGCAGCAGGAGCCCAAATATACACTGGAGTTGGCCTCAGGAGCCCAAAAATTGGATAAATCACACCCTGGAGTTGGCAGAAGTTGGCAGCAGCAGCAGCAGGAGCCCAAATATACACTGGAGTTGGCCTCAGGAGCCCAAAAATTGGATGAATCACACCCTGGAGTTGGCAGAAGTTGGCAGCAGCAGCAGCAGGAGCCCAAATATACACTGGAGTTGGCCTCAGGAGCCCAAAAATTGGATGAATCACACCCTGGAGTTGGCAGGAGTTGACAGTAGCAGCAGCAGGAGCCCAAATATACACTGGAGTTGGCCTCAGGAGCCCAAAAATTGGATGAATCACACCCTGGAGTTGGCAGAAGTTGGCAGCAGCAGCAGCAGGAGCCCAAATATACACTGGAGTTGGCCTCAGGAGCCCAAAAATTGGATGAATCACACCCTGGAGTTGGCAGGAGTTGACAGTAGCAGCAGCAGGAGCCCAAATATACACTGGAGTTGGCCTCAGGAGCCCAAAAATTGGATGAATCACACCCTGGAGTTGGCAGAAGTTGGCAGCAGCAGCAGCAGGAGCCCAAATATACACTGGAGTTGGCCTCAGGAGCCCAAAAATTGGATGAATCACACCCTGGAGTTGGCAGGAGTTGGCAGCAGCAGCAGCAGGAGCCCAAAAAATGGCCTAAAGACATAAATATGTTTTGCACCATTTGGAAAGTGTAAAACGTGGCACCATGCTGAATCTAGTCGCATGCATCAGGCATTGGTGGGTGGAAATCCTGGCTGATCCATCCCTGATTCATTTTGACAAAGGTGAGTCTCTCCACATTTTTAGTTGACAGACGAGTTCTCCTCGCCGTAACTATGGCCCCCGCCGCACTAAACACCCGCTCAGATGGCACGCTACTTGCCGGGCAGGACAGCTTTTCCAGGGCAAACTCTGCTAGTTGCGGCCACAAATCAAGTTTGGCTGCCCAGAAGTCCAGCGGATCCTCAAGGTGTGTTGGCATGGTCATGTCAAAGTATGACATGACCTGCTGGTTCAGGTCCTGCTCCAGGTCTTCCTGCTGCTCATGAGTAGCCTCACTATGCGGGTGTAGAAAGCTACTCATTAGCGACTGAAGACTGAGGCTGCTGCTGCTGATGGAGCTTCTGCTGCTGCTGCTGCCAACCCCCCCAGCGGCCATGGCAGTGGAAGGTGAGCGCAGAGGTCCCCTCGAGTCAGACCTGCGAGAGTATGGACCATGGCGCAGATAGGCATCGGCCAACTGCCTACGTAGAATGTCTTTGTAGTAGTTGAGTTTGTCCTCCCTCTCGGTGGGTTTAAAAAATGCCCCCATTTTGTGCCGGAAGCGAGGGTCCAATAAGGTGGACAGCCAGAAGTCATCCCGCCGACAGATGGAAACAATTCTGGGGTCACTACGCAAGCATGTGAGCATGCTTCGTGCCATTTGCGCAAGTGACTCGGATGGACTACCTGTCTCCATCTCCACTGCATACTGCCACGGTGTGCCCGGGTCCTCTGTCTCTCCTTCCTCAAAAACCTCTAGCTCCTCTGGCTGCTCCTGCTCCTCCTCTCCTGTCCGCTGACTAGATAAACCAGCCATTTCGCCAAGCCTAAACTGTGTTTCGCTGGGCAACTCCTCCTCCTCCTCTTCCTCCTCCTCCTCCTCCAGTTCAGCTCCAACGGGGTTCATGTGGCCGTAAGATGTAAACGCCATGTCTCCAGTGCCCTGACCAGCCGTGGTTTCCAACATGTGCTGTAGTACATGAAGCAGTGGAATCACGTCGTTCATCCCGTAATCCTGCCGACTGACAAATAAAGTGGCTTCCTCAAAGGGCCTGAGCAAACGGCAGGTGTCACGTATGAGCTGCCACTGGTTGACATTGAAGTTACACAGGGGAGTCCCCCTATCTGCTTGGATCATCAGGAAATCCGTGATGGCTTTTCTCTGTTCATATAATCGGTCCAACATGTGAAGGGTGGAATTCCAACGGGTGGAAACATCGCAAATCAGACTATGTTGGGGGATACCATTCTGACGCTGTAGCTCAAGAAGGGTGTGTTTGGCGGTGTAGGAGTGGCTGAAGTGCATGCAAAGTTTCCGTGAAGTTGTTAGGATGTCCTGCAGATGGGGGGAACACTTCAGAAACCGCTTGACAACCAGATTGAAGACGTGAGCCATGCAGGGGGCATGGGTCAGGCTTCCTTGGCGCAGCGCAGACAAAATGTTCTTCCCATTGTCGGTAACCATGATTCCCATTTTAAGTTTTCTCGGAGTAAGCCATGTTTGGATTTCCTGATGAATACATTTAAGCAGTTCCTCCCCTGTGTGACTCCGTTCGCCAAGACAAACCATGTGAAGCACTGCGTGACACCTCCGTGCCCTGCACACATGGTAGACTGGAGGGGCACTGAGACTTGAGCCTACAGTGGAGGGTGAGGAGATGGCGGAGGATGAGGAGGCCGAGTCGCACGGTGTCACAGGCCCAATGGGCAGAGAGCGCGGAGGCCGAAGCGGCGTGACCTGTCCAAGTTGCTGCTGCAAAGGGACCACATTCACCCAGTGGGCCGTAAACGACATGTACTGCCCCTGACCGTAGTTACAGCTCCAGATGTCGGCGCTGCCATGTATTTTGCTACACACCGACAGGCTCAAGGACTGGCCCACCTTCTGTTCAACAAAAGTGTGCAGCGCTGGTACTGCCTTCTTGGCAAAGAAATGACGGCTTGGGACTCTCCACCTCGGCTCGGCACAAGCCATCAGTTCTCTGAAAGGTGCAGATTCCACCACCTGAAAAGGGAGCGACTGCAGCACCAGCAACTTGGACAGGAGCACATTCAGCTTCTGCGCCGTAGGATGAGTGGGCGCATACTGCTGTCTCTTGGACATGGCTTCGCTGATGGATTGCTGGCGGGATGCATGACTTGGAGGAGGAGGAGCAGGAGCGACAGAGGATGGGTATGACGCACAGCTGCCTTCGGCTGAGGTGCTGGAGCCTTGGCTGGCAGAAATTGGGAGCTCACTTGGTGAGGAAGCAGACTGGACCACCCCTTGGGAGCCTCGGTTCTCCCAGGTCGTTTTATGGTGACGCATCATATGTTGACACAGGGCCGTGGTGCCAACATTTGGACCCTGGCCACGCTTCACCTTTTGCCTACATATCTTGCATGTGGCCATGTTACCCTCCTGCGGATGCCTCAGGAAAAACTGCCACACTGCCGAGTAGCTACTTTTCCCACCCCCTGGCCTCACTGATTCACTGCTGCTGTTGCCAACTCCAGGAACCCCTGCTCCACTACCTCCCGATAAGGTAGACTGCCGCACAGCAGGTGCTCTACCCCGGCCCCGGCCCCGGCCGGCTCCAGCCTTTGGAATTGTGCCCCCATGCTGACTGCTACCACCTTGCTGCCTCAGCTGCTGACTCCGGGGCAACCTGCACCCCTCTTCTCCTGATGATGACGATGAAGCCCCTTCATCACCCGGCTCCCAAGTGCGATCGGCTTCATCGTCATCATCATCATCATCACCGAGTTGTGGCTGTACGTCACTGATGTTCGTGGATTCGTCAACAGTGTCTGGCGCAGGAGCTGGAACGCTCGCAGCACCCACGACACTGTCCACATCACTATTTGTCTGCCTAGCTAAAGAAGCCACCTCCATTTCTTGGCTGGGCAGTAGCTGCTGACTGTCCTCTATCTGATGGTCCTCCTCACTAAAGAGTGGAGCTGAACCCAAAGCATAGGATACGTCGCTGGGGGAGGGAACGGCGTAGGCCAGAGGCAATGGGAGGACAGGGACTGCTCTCGGGGCATGCCAACTCAGGGTTGTGTCAGAGGAACCTACCGACCCTAGACTGGGGGTCTCAGACGTAAGTTGTGATGATGTTGTTGATGAGCGCGTCAACCAATCTACCACGGCAGATGCGTTACTGGTGGAGACCCGACCGCTAGCAGATACTGGCAGATTAGGTCTCTCAGCGTGACTCCTGCTGCTACTGGCCCCCAGTCTGATGCGAGCTCTGCCTGCGGAATCTTGGCCTCTGCCACTCCTCTTTTCACTTCCAGGCACTTGTCTGCCCGACATAGTCTAACTGGCGTGGTAGTAGGTGATATTTAAAAAAACCCCGGGCAGCGGTGGGTCTATATGAAACAGAATATAATGCACACCAAAAGTGAGCAGTAACACTCAGCCTCCAACAGGCCTGCTTAGTGTAAATAAGAGAGCTGCTTAGTGTAAATAAAGAGGGGTATGCTATGTTACAGAATGGGATGCCTCAACAGAAGTGCACCTGGCAGGCAGCAGTAAGCCTATGCCCAGCAAAAGTGTCTTATAATATAAATATAATAAGAGCAAATGCTTATATGGTCTTAAACAGAGGCTGCTTTAGTCACAGAATGGGATGCCCTGGGCAGGAATGGACCTGGCAGGGTCCAGTAGTGCTTTGGCCAGCAAAAGTGTCTTTATCAGGCCTAATTTCAAATATGATAAGAGCAAATGCTTATATGGTCTTAAACAGAGGCTGCTTTAGTCACAGAATGGGATGCCCTGGGCAGGAATGGACCTGGCAGGGTCCAGTAGTGCTTTGGCCAGCAAAAGTGTCTTTATCAGGCTAATTTCAAATATGATAAGAGCAAATGCTTATATGGTCTTAAACAGAGGCTGCTGTAGTCACAGAATGGGATGCCCCGGGCAGGAATCGACCTGGCAGGGTCCAGTAGTGCTTTGGCCAGCAAAAGTGTCTTTATCAGGCCTAATTTCAAATATGATAAGAGCAAATGCTTATATGGTCTTAAACAGAGGCTGCTGTAGTCACAGAATGGGATGCCCTGGGCAGGAATGGACCTGGCAGGGTCCAGTAGTGCTTTGGCCAGCAAAAGTGTCTTTATCAGGCCTAATTTCAAATATGATAAGAGCAAATGCTTATATGGTCTTAAACAGAGGCTGCTGTAGTCACAGAATGGGATGCCCTGGGCAGGAATGGACCTGGCAGGGTCCAGTAGTGCTTTGGCCAGCAAAAGTGTCTTTATCAGGCCTAATTTCAAATATGATAAGAGCAAATGCTTATATGGTCTTAAACAGAGGCTGCTGTAGTCACAGAATGGGATGCCCTGGGCAGGAATGGACCTGGCAGGGTCCAGTAGTGCTTTGGCCAGCAAAAGTGTCTTTATCAGGCCTAATTTCAAATATGATAAGAGCAAATGCTTATATGGTCTTAAACAGAGGCTGCTTTAGTCACAGAATGGGATGCCCTGGGCAGGAATGGACCTGGCAGGGTCCAGTAGTGCTTTGGCCAGCAAAAGTGTCTTTATCAGGCTAATTTCAAATATGATAAGAGCAAATGCTTATATGGTCTTAAACAGAGGCTGCTGTAGTCACAGAATGGGATGCCCCGGGCAGGAATCGACCTGGCAGGGTCCAGTAGTGCTTTGGCCAGCAAAAGTGTCTTTATCAGGCCTAATTTCAAATATGATAAGAGCAAATGCTTATATGGTCTTAAACAGAGGCTGCTGTAGTCACAGAATGGGATGCCCTGGGCAGGAATGGACCTGGCAGGGTCCAGTAGTGCTTTGGCCAGCAAAAGTGTCTTTATCAGGCCTAATTTCAAATATGATAAGAGCAAATGCTTATATGGTCTTAAACAGAGGCTGCTGTAGTCACAGAATGGGATGCCCTGGGCAGGAATGGACCTGGCAGGGTCCAGTAGTGCTTTGGCCAGCAAAAGTGTCTTTATCAGGCCTAATTTCAAATATGATAAGAGCAAATGCTTATATGGTCTTAAACAGAGGCTGCTGTAGTCACAGAATGGGATGCCCTGGGCAGGAATGGACCTGGCAGGGTCCAGTAGTGCTTTGGCCAGCAAAAGTGTCTTTATCAGGCCTAATTTCAAATATGATAAGAGCAAATGCTTATATGGTCTTAAACAGAGGCTGCTGTAGTCACAGAATGGGATGCCCCGGGCAGGAATGGACCTGGCAGGGTCCAGTAGTGCTTTGGCCAGCAAAAGTGTCTTTATCAGGCCTAATTTCAAATATGATAAGAGCAAATGCTTATATGGTCTTAAACAGAGGCTGCTGTAGTCACAGAATGGGATGCCCTGGGCAGGAATGGACCTGGCAGGGTCCAGTAGTGCTTTGGCCAGCAAAAGTGTCTTTATCAGGCCTAATTTCAAATATGATAAGAGCAAATGCTTATATGGTCTTAAACAGAGGCTGCTTTAGTCACAGAATGGGATGCCCTGGGCAGGAATGGACCTGGCAGGGTCCAGTAGTGCTTTGGCCAGCAAAAGTGTCTTTATCAGGCTAATTTCAAATATGATAAGAGCAAATGCTTATATGGTCTTAAACAGAGGCTGCTGTAGTCACAGAATGGGATGCCCCGGGCAGGAATCGACCTGGCAGGGTCCAGTAGTGCTTTGGCCAGCAAAAGTGTCTTTATCAGGCCTAATTTCAAATATGATAAGAGCAAATGCTTATATGGTCTTAAACAGAGGCTGCTGTAGTCACAGAATGGGATGCCCTGGGCAGGAATGGACCTGGCAGGGTCCAGTAGTGCTTTGGCCAGCAAAAGTGTCTTTATCAGGCCTAATTTCAAATATGATAAGAGCAAATGCTTATATGGTCTTAAACAGAGGCTGCTGTAGTCACAGAATGGGATGCCCTGGGCAGGAATGGACCTGGCAGGGTCCAGTAGTGCTTTGGCCAGCAAAAGTGTCTTTATCAGGCCTAATTTCAAATATGATAAGAGCAAATGCTTATATGGTCTTAAACAGAGGCTGCTTTAGTCACAGAATGGGATGCCCTGGGCAGGAATGGACCTGGCAGGGTCCAGTAGTGCTTTGGCCAGCAAAAGTGTCTTTATCAGGCCTAATTTCAAATATGATAAGAGCAAATGCTTATATGGTCTTAAACAGAGGCTGCTGTAGTCACAGAATGGGATGCCCTGGGCAGGAATGGACCTGGCAGGGTCCAGTAGTGCTTTGGCCAGCAAAAGTGTCTTTATCAGGCCTAATTTCAAATATGATAAGAGCAAATGCTTATATGGTCTTAAACAGAGGCTGCTTTAGTCACAGAATGGGATGCCCTGGGCAGGAATGGACCTGGCAGGGTCCAGTAGTGCTTTGGCCAGCAAAAGTGTCTTTATCAGGCTAATTTCAAATATGATAAGAGCAAATGCTTATATGGTCTTAAACAGAGGCTGCTGTAGTCACAGAATGGGATGCCCCGGGCAGGAATGGACCTGGCAGGGTCCAGTAGTGCTTTGGCCAGCAAAAGTGTCTTTATCAGGCCTAATTTCAAATATGATAAGAGCAAATGCTTATATGGTCTTAAACAGAGGCTGCTTTAGTCACAGAATGGGATGCCCTGGGCAGGAATGGACCTGGCAGGGTCCAGTAGTGCTTTGGCCAGCAAAAGTGTCTTTATCAGGCTAATTTCAAATATGATAAGAGCAAATGCTTATATGGTCTTAAACAGAGGCTGCTGTAGTCACAGAATGGGATGCCCTGGGCAGGAATGGACCTGGCAGGGTCCAGTAGTGCTTTGGCCAGCAAAAGTGTCTTTATCAGGCCTAATTTCAAATATGATAAGAGCAAATGCTTATATGGTCTTAAACAGAGGCTGCTTTAGTCACAGAATGGGATGCCTCACAGCAGACTTAAGATCAGTTCAGTATATATGCACAGTTAGTTACTATAAGCAGCCTGAAAACGCTAACAAAGGCTGGATGAAAAAAAAAAAATCTCCCTGTCAGCCAGCTCCGTTTTTCCTACCTTTCCCTGGCTTTCTGTCTGTCTCCTGTCTGTCTCCTGCCTGTCTCCTGCCTGTCCCTGTCTGTCCCTGTCTCCAGCCTGTCTAACTGCCTCAGCTACACAGCGTTCTGTCTGTCTGTCACGAATGCAATAGAGAAATGAGGAAAAGCAAGATGGCCGCCGTTAAATACCGCTGTGTGACGTCACCGGGCTTGCTGGCTGCTGATAGGCTGCATGTGACTGCCCCAGCTTGCACTGGCGCGGGATACATGTCCAGACATGTCCCGTCCGCCATCTTAGAATGCCTGTAAATGTAAATGAATGGATGTTAAAGGAAAACTTCGAGTGATCGAATCGCGGGGAAATTCGGATTCGATCCGAATCGAATTTTTCCTGAAATTCGGATCGAATCCGGGTTCGTCCGGATCGATTCGCTCATCCCTAAAAAATATGATCAGTGCATTATGTATATACCAACATGTTTGAACATTATGTAAATATGAATATTATGTAAACAATGAACTGAGAGCTCAGAGAGTATGAATTTGTAAATAGATGTATTTTAAAGAATAAGGTACTAATAAATTAATTTTGAATATCAAAAGGTGTGGTCTAGGTCAAAAGCGTATTTAGAATTACTGGGGAGTGCCTGAACCCAGACTCAGCAGTGTGTTTAGAACGCTTGACCATGTACCAACCGACATTTCCCATACATATATGTGGGTCACACAGTTGGAGAACCTAGATTTAGGTTGCTCCACTATTAAAATTTGTCCGAAAGTGGGACAACTCGCTCATCTGAAATGTAAAGGTAGTTAAATAGGGGCACAGTAAGAACGGGAAATTACAATGATTTAGGAGGGATGCATTGGCAAATACAGGTGACAGCGGTGGCTTGGAGGAATGCAGTCACATTATTTGTGACACCAGCCCTGGGTGAAAACCTTTGGCAGAATAATTTGGCAATATTTTTTTCCATAATATTTGTATGCTTAGCATTGGTGGGAGCTTAGATAAGTTCATTATTGGGATTATGGTTAACATGTGAAACTGATGGGGGAGGGCTACTCGTGCATCCAGCCTGGCTGGGCACGGGACCATGCACGTCCAAGCAGAAACCCATAATTGGGGCCGGCCAGCTGGCGCGGGCTGCTGCAGCACTTTAGAGATCAGCCAATCGCTGATGGCCGTGGCTTAGGAGGTGAAAAAACCCATTAAAAAAAAAAACAGGCCATCACCAAACTGGCAGCATCACCGAGCTGCTCAGGCAAGGGGGGCCTTAGGATAAGCGGAACACCCAAAAATGAGTTTCTCTGCTTTAAGAAACCAAGATAGATTAAAAAAACTAGACATGCTGTATGTTTCTTAAACACAATTCTAAATGACTTGCCCAAACATTTCAATCATTCAATATTACTGAAGATTGCTCTGATCAGAATGGGCTTAAGGAACCCATGGATGGAAGATGCTGATTGCATTTGCATCAACTGAAGTGATGAGGTGTCAAGATTATGAAGCTATGAGATGTGTCAGATAGCCCAGCTTCATACCAGATGACCGAATTCTTCCCCATGTTTTAAGTTCAGCATAGATACCCATATGGAAATGGCACTCTTAAGGTTATTGAATTCCATCGACTAAGCCTTTTAGTAGGTAGTGATTGTGAAAGAGAAAGATCTCATTATCTCCAGGTTGTGATCTACAAGATGGTGGGCATCAAAGAGCAGGTATGGGTCTGTGTAAGTTGGTTGGGATTACACTGATTGAACAACAACAATCAACTGTACCCAATATGTTGGAGATTCCTGTGCAAGTTATTCTGATTAGTGAAACGTGATCAAGAACAATTACTTCAACTCTCATTGCTTTAATTTTTTTACCACACAAATATCATGCCATGATTCATTCTTAAAGAGTGAGTCCAGACAACCACAATAATTAGGCAGCAAGGAGCTCTCCTGAAGCCTGTGCCATGTGCCTCTTCTCTATTTCCTACAGTGTGCCGTAGATGCTGTTTCCACTCTTTTCCTTTACATTTTCCCCAACCACACTGCTCCAAATGTGGTCACCCAAGCATGCATCCCTGTACCTCAGCGCTCCCAGCATGAGCTCACACTGGTAATGCTGCGTAAAAAGGGGAGGCTCTGAGACCACATTTGGACACGTGGTCATAGAGTAATGGAAAAAAAAGGGGGGGGGGTAAACTTTGCAAACTTGCTACAACATCTGCAGCACTCTAGAGGTGAGGCATATGGGACAGGCTTCAAGTGCTGCCTCACTATTGCAATTGCCTGAACTGTTCCTTTGAGTTTTTAACCTTATACAATGACAATCTGGGGATATCTACCATTTTATAGGAATGTATAAGCTAAATGAAGTCTCTTTCAGGAATACTGCATTACGACTTGCCTACATTTTTGTTTATTTTGTATCTTGCTATTTATTTATTTATTTATTTGCACTGGTACATCATTATCTTGTGAGCGCTTACACATGATAATTCTAAAAAGTACTTACTTGTGCTTTTGGATGTCTTTCACTCCATTTTTCAAGTTTCCTAGCCTTTCTGACGGATTGTCCCTGTTAACACGTAACAAATGATTGATAACATGTAAATCTATAAATCAAATATAATTTAAAAATAGTATATACATTTGTATTATGTATGGTGGATGGGTACTAGCAGGAAGAGCCAAACTAAGGTTTGGAGGCTATCTGCTATTTTTTAGAAATATAAAATGGTTGGCAAGACTTTGTGAGTCTGTAAAGACTTAAATCAGACCTCTAATCAAAGATGGAGGACCACTCACCCACCCCAATCCTGGGAGAATCCCATTCAGGATGCCCCACAAGTTAAAGAGGATCTCTAGTCAAAACTGACTGGAGGTTGTCTTACTTTCACTGCACATTCCACCACTCGGAAGTATAAGACCACTGGCAGTGACACGATCACGTGAAAGCCACGTGGACCCAGTAGGCTGCCAGTAGTTTGGTTTGGTTTGGGCAGTGAACTGTGAGAATTGATGAGTCTGGTTTGCTTGGGCTTCCGAGCAGGGGGATGTGCAGTGGGGCATACTATTAGCTAAATTAGCTGTCCCATGCTGTGAAGGTCAGAGGACCTACAGTCCATTTCGACTAAAGATCTTTTTTTACCAATTAAAAATGCAAGCCATATGTAGTTCATGCCCCCCCCCCCCCCCCCGCTCTTGCCATCTCCACAAACCATAATAGGTGGCACCTGTGCAAATTCCTCAGCCTGCTGGCAGTAATGGGGGTAGCATGAAGGTAAGTTATTTTGCCTGGGCTTACTTTACATGTTTTATGCTGGAGCATGCTCTTGGGTTAGGAAGATGTAGGAACTTCAGTCCCAGGAGCTTTAATATGAACCCCTGTTGGCTCACCAGTGGACCTCTTTTTAGGGAGCCAGAAGGGTGCTGGAGTAGGTGTTATTTAGAGTGTAGACACTACTCATATAGAATACAGCAGTTGCTTGGAGCACAGTCCTGTGCTGGTGACTCAGCTCTGATGTTCTACAATGGGGAGCGTAAGCGGCCACATCCCCAGAGCCACGCACGCTCCCCTCCCAGCCTATCTTAATGGCTGGGGTGGGAGCATGCGCACAGCATGAAGATGGAGAGGATGCAGCTGCTCTCACTCTCCATTGTAAATAATCAGAGCCAGTAGCTGATTTACATAGGCATGGCAAACAGCATTTATTGAACTAGAGCCTGTGCATGTGCCATTGGACCTGGAAACGTAAGCCAATACGGGGGGTTTCTGGGGGGTTTCACACAGCCGGGCTTCCTAAATCGGAATGCCCCTGGGCGAAGGCCAGTGTCCCACCTTGTGTTTTGTTCTGCTTTAAGAGAGAAAACTACCATTCACTTTCATAAGGGTTGATTACAGTACTTTGCGAGAAAATGCTTTTTCTCGTTAATTTTTTCATCGGTGCAATTCAGCACTATATGTAGCTGTGCAAAAGAATTGCAAAGGTAAAAATGGTGCTGAATTGTACTGAGGAATAAAATCATAAGAACAATCATAAGAACCTTGCGATGGGTTGAAAATGAAAGTTAATGACAGATATCTCTCTCGCCCTGAACTGACCCTAATGAGTATAAAGATGTGTTTGCCTTTGCATTGTTATGGTGCTGACAAGAGGTGGCGTAACACTTACCTGCATAGTTTCTTTATTAAATTAGCAGCATTTTTGGTAATCTTCTTTGGAAATTCAATCATGTCAATTCCTCTCAGGATGATGTTGTAAGTCTTCATAGGATCTGGACCTGAGAATGGCGGGCTGGGGGGTAAGCAGACCGTGCGTGAATATTAAAAATGAACCTCATCACTGATTATCCCTGAATGTTATATGTTAATCATAATAAATACAGGCTCATTTTATATAAAAAATATGTAGACCAAAATAAAAAGAAGATACTTATCTTTCCACCCACTTAGCAGCTTCTTGCTGGTCCTTTACTCAGTCCCATAGTCCATGGCCCAAAATGACCTGGGAACATGGCCAACCACCAGTGTTGGACTGGAATGCCTTGGGCCCACCAGCAGAACTGACTCTGGGGGCCCACCCCACATTTAAATACAAGTATTACCAACTTCCAGTCAAACTGTATTGTTTGTGTGTGTGCACTTGGGATGGAACAGATAAGTTATACATTGTTCAGGCTTGGTAATGGAGGCCCTCAAATGGCCCGCTGGGACCATGGGCCCGCTAGGTTTTTTTCCTGGTAACCCTGTGGGCTAGTCCTCCGCTGTATCAGCAACAGGAGAGCATGGAGAGGACATGCACAGTCACTATGACTGAAGTGAGGTGTGGCAGGAGAGCCTGAGGGAAAGCCATGTAGCAGGAGCCCAGTTACTCCCCTCTACGGGATTGCATCCATTGGAGGTAGTGATTGGCCGCATTTGGTCACATGGTGCCAGGCTCCAGAACATCAGCGAGGGTGACGTGCAATTTGGGGACACAGGCTTGCAGGAGTCTATGTGCATGTTGGGGAGGAGGGCAATAATGTCAGGGTAGGCCAAAATAGCAATTTATTTTTCTTCTTCCAGGTAGGACTACCAGTAGGGAGATTGGCTATATTGTTTTTGCATCACTTAAAATGGCTGTATAGCTGGTCTTTGAACTGAATTTCCGCTGTATTACTTTAACATTTAGAACAGGTCATATTACAGATCTCCCTCCAAGTGCAAGTGCAGTGAAGGCTTTTGGGGCCCGTCTACTTCATCAACATTTTCCGATAGTCAGTAGCTGTAAACTGACCTGTTTTAAATGCAATTCAAAGCGTATACACACAAACCCTAAAGCCCTATGCTTCTAAATACCCTGTTAAATGATCATGGTTTTCATTAATGACTGCCAAGTATTGCTGCTGCTAGTTCTATAATCAAGATGACAAAGGCATAAATCTTCCACGTTCCATTTTTCTATTTTTATCATGGCAATGCTCATACCTGCCAGTCAGGAGTTCATACATTAAGATTCCCAGTGACCAGTAGTCGGCTGAAATGTCATGACCTTTGTTCAAGATGATCTCTGGAGCTACATATTCTGGGGTTCCACAAAAAGTCCAAGTTTTCTTACCAAAGCCTATTTTCTTTGCAAAGCCAAAGTCAACCTTTGTAGAAAAAAAAAAAAAATCATCAAAGACAAGGAGTAGCATTGTTCTCACTTGAAGACAAAAGCTGAGCCATCTACAATAGATGTTTATCTAGGCCTTAGCTTTGAAGTGGCCTTCCACTAAAAAATGGCCCCGCTTGAAGCTCTCACAGGCAAATTCAGGAAATTAGGAAACTATAGTTTGCCAACTTGTTGTGCCCTTTCAAGTGGTTTCATCTTGTTTTAATATAAAATATATAATTGATTGATTGGTTGGTTGTGGAAAAGAGTCCTTGGCATGTGATCAGACCAGAAGAACCCTGTGCATTGAACAATGCATGGCACATGTACGTGCCTCAGCCCAGGAAAGCAAGGGACTGGCCACATCCCGCACATGCACTGTTGGGAGCACTGCAAGGTGCATATAGTAGGTGATCCAGTAGGAATTTAACATAGTGGCGCATCCTCAATCGGGACACCCCATGGATCGGGAGATCAGTCTTCATGGAGTCTAAAAAAAGTTTTCATTATTTTTAAGAAACAAATTATAACACTAGCCTTGAGCACAGCGGATCATCTTTTGCCCTGCTCACATGTGCCAGTCAAAACCGAATGTGCCATCTTCCACATACATTTTGAGAAAATCATATAGGGGTCAATTCCTCAACATTTGTAAAAGGTGCACTTTTTGTAGTAAAAAGTGCCGTTCCCATTCATTGTCTACCTAGGGATCTATATTTTCCTTCTAAACTACACTTACCACAGATGGTACCAAATTGTTCCCCTAGTCCCACTAACTCTAGGCCAGTGGATATTCACATGTTTACCTTTTAGTATTCTACTAATGTAAATGGGAAAACTCACTAAACCACTTACTCTCTCATTGAGTCTTACTTATTCTGCCAAATACCATCATTAAATGTCTTTTACTTACCAGCTTTGCATAACCTCTGTGGTCTAAAATAAGATTCTCAGGCTTGAGGTCCCTATAAATAATTCCTTTGGAATGCAGATAAGCAAAGGCCTCAACTACACAAGCTGTGTAAAACCTTGTCGTAGAATCATCGAATGAGCCTCTGAAATAAACACCAAACATATTGTCATTTATCTGGGCGTTTCTATAGAATAGAAATCACACTCACAATGTCCATAAAGACATTAGCATTCAACACCGCCACTGTTGAATGACCTTAGTGCAGCTCATTGTCTGGCTAAGGTGTAAACACAATTGAATACAATGATACAGCACATGTGCCATGAGTAACTTAGATGTGCAATGAAAAAGGATACATTGACAAGAGTCCAATAATTACTACAGGCATGCCATGGATCCCTAGAACTATGTCCTTCTGCTGGCAGGGTCTAACATCTATTTCTATTTGTACTTAAAATATATTCTTCATTCCCAAAATGTTTACAGGATGGGTGGTAGACCATCAAGACATTGGACTGCCACCCAAGTCATACCAACAACCTGAATTATAGATACACTTATATATAATCTAAAAATAATATATATATATATATATATATATATATATATATATATATATATATTTAATATAATATTTAGAAATCAAAATAAAAGTTTAGTAAAAAAATACAAGGGGAGCCAACTGTATATAACAAAAGATAACCTTATTATACTGGTGAATATGCTAAATACCATAGATATGCTTGAGTGGAACAACACAGCTTAAATACTATCTGTATACCTAAAGGAAATGTCCCCTTTCATAAGCTTTCCTTACCCTGACCCAAGATCAGGGGTACCATATGGGCACAAGGCTCTCCTGCGGCGTTGATCACGCTCCCACTGGATGGCCAGGGTGTACAAACTTCAGCTAAGTTTCCAGAGAAACTGAATCATTTTTGCCTCGGTCTGGCGTCACTACATGGGTACACCTAGAGCCAGAAGTGCAGCACCTGGCTTTAGATACCGAAGATAAGGGGGAGCTGGAAAGCTTTGTGCCCTATGACTGTAGAGAAAGTCCATGAATGTTTAAATAATGAAAAGCTTTACCCCTCTTACCCCCATACATCTGATCCAGCACAATGAGGTGTGAAAAAATGATCTTCATCTGTAGCAGTGCTCCTTCCATCAGTCATAAGAAAGCAGGTTAAATGGAAGATAAAGCGTAAGCCCAGACCGGCTATGCCCCATGCATTCAGAGTAGGTTATCCAGTCTGAAGGTAGAAGCAGCCATGGAGGAAATATATTAGCCCCCTAACTTCTAAATCCAGTGAAATTGAAAATTTCCAAAAATGTGTCTCCATTAGGAGCAGCTCCAGACACACAGTAAAGTGTGGTGTCTAAGTGGAGTGAGGGGGTGGTAAGGGGCAGAATTTTTCTACATAGAAACACGGAAGGTTAAAGGCAGAAGGAGACTATATAGTCCATCTAGGCTGTTCTTATGAGTGTATGTTCCTTAACAAACCTAAAGGCTCACAGGAAAACATAGGAAATACAGGGTGCTAAAAAAGATCAGATGTGTCAGGGTCGGGTGAATAATGCTTTATTTTAGGCATACAGATAAGCTTTAATCGTTCAAAGACTAAAAAGAAATCCCTTCATTTCTAAAGACTTTCTTCTGGGAATTAGGCTTTGATTAAAGGTTTTCATTGCGTGCTGCACACAGTGTTAACTGTAGGTTCTATTGTCCTTTTAATGGATATATGAATAGGCAAGGTGATACACAATAAAGAAAAATAAAATACATATACAAAGTGTGAAAACACATTGACAGATTGATTGTGTATTAACCGGCATGTACACACTGTGTAGAAGTCTTATTTTACTTTTATTTTTTTTGTAGTTTCTCAAGTAAGTTTTGGGCCAGTTATGTGGCCACTCATAGAGCTTTATTAGCCCTCCTACATGCTGGGGTTAAGACACAACAGAAACAGCCATAGCAGAAGAGAGGTCTTACTTATACACATTTTGTGTTAGTCCTGGGCAGGTTTTGCTGTTCATTGGAAAAGTAATTGGTAGAAAAAAAAAGAGCAAAACATGTAGAGAAGATTTCTGTAATTTCTTCACACAAATGACTGAAAGACATCGCACTCATTATTGTCCACCACAGATGAGCTGACATTTTATGCGTGATTGTATTTACATGAAACAAAGGGGGATAAAGTAGACTGACGCAATCTGTCTTCAAAGCAGCCAAGCAGCAGGAAGACTGTAAAATTAAATAGGATGTTCCCTGTTAATTACTCAGCATTTTCCAACTTCTGTGTACCCGTGCTGACAGGGGGCCGCCGGCTGATTGAGCTAATTAGATTAGGCATGTTCAGTCACTTAGTACAAGTGATGTACGTTCAGGTTTACCAGGAACTGTGAGATATGATATGTTTATGGAAACAAGCTATTGCTGCCTTATTAAGGTGCATTATTATTATTATTAGCTTGATAGCCATTCATAGATAGCTGATCCTGCTTTACATGTAAATCCAAAAAGCACGCAAGCATAACCTACCAAGAAGGCCTAAAACTATTGAGTATTTGCTTCTAACGGTAAATTCCTCTTGCTTTAATTTGGATGAACGTTAAATTTATGTATGGAATAAAAATGTAATCATCACAATTCCTTCTCCCCCTGACTCGTCTAGGGCAGCTAAGGCTATTGCAAGTAGGTCAGTGTTTCCCAACTAGTGGTATTTGTGCCACTGCTGGTACACAACATGGAATTAGGTGAGGCAACTAATTTTACCCTGACATTCTTTTTCTAAGACTGATTGCAAATACAAAACTATTTATGTGCATTTTTGTGTGTTTCATGCATCCTAAAGATGTCTTAGGATGACCTAGGGACTCAAGGGCTGGCCAACTACATGGCCATGGGCATCCCAATTTGGAATGTGACCCCCCCCTATGTTTGCAGTGAATCCTAGCATTCTGGAAATCCCATGGCTGCATCCACTGTGTTCCTCTGATTGCTTCCCACACCCGGCCTATCTGAATGACAGGTCTGGGTACGCACAGCCAGAGAGGAGCAGCCACATCCTCAGTCGGGTTCCCCTGGGGACATGGAACAAAATTTGAAATGCTGGCTTTTATTTGACTTAAAATGGCTGTTTTGTGTACTTTTAACACAATTTTAGGTAATTGCCAACCCATACGTACCACCAGGGGCAGACTGGCCATAGGGAGACACGGACAAATGTCGGGTGGGCTGCACTGCTTTGGGGCAGTCTGGGCTGCTACCTTTACTAACACTACCATCCAATCCCAGCCCCCCCATCCTATTCATGACTCTATATCCTCTCACCCAAGCAACCCCAGCCCATGTCCTCAGCCCTAATGATATAGCCTCAGCTTTGGAGCATACTGGATGCCTGGCCAGGAAGCAGCAGAAATGGCACTGGCTGGTCATGGTCATGGTTCTGGTGAAATCCCAGGGAGAATTTTGGCCCTAGTTCGCCACTGTGTACAACTTGAATGTTTGAGATAAAAAAAAGTGATACATGATGAAAAAAAAGTTGTAGATTATTCAGTGATGCATCTTCCTTTATGGTAACACCCTGTGATGCAAATCAAGCTTTAGAGTAACTAATGTTTGGTTCCTTTTTGTTGTGTGCAACCCTAATTGGGGAGAACTAGCCCAGCTTTCTCACTGTTGTTATAGAGCAGGGGTACTCAAATGGCGGACCGCGGTCCGAATCCGGACCGCAAACGCCATTTGTCCGGACCGCTGCCCAGGGCTGTCACATCAGCCCGGGATCCGGCGGTGCCGGTGACAATTGCCGGCCATTGCCGGCCGGGGCTGTCAGTGCTGGGGGCGGGCACATGGGCGTGGCCAGGCCGGGGGAGGTGGAAGCGTCTCGGGACTCGTAGACGGCGGGGGAGGAGTGGAGACGAAGAGGCGCGGGAGGAGGAAGGAGCCGAGAGCGCGGAGCTGGCGGAGGCTTCGGGCGGCAAGCAGAGCCCGCTGCACACACCTGGAGGCCCGGCATCAGAACACACTGCTGTGCTGGCTGGAGGAGCGGCTAGCCCGGGGTGAGGAGGCCATTACCCGGGGAGCTGCTGAGAAAGTGCAAGGAGGTGAGATTCCTGCCCCACATTTACTTCATGTGTAGAGTGCAAGCTCCTCAGCCAACCTGAGCAATGAGCTTTCCTGTCCCCCCACCCACCTGTCATTTACTTCCTGCTTCTCGCCCTTCTGTGTAGAGTGCAAGCTCTTCAGCTAACAACAGCTGACATGGGGTGGGGGGTGTAAGTAAGAGTGCATGTGAGCTGTTGTTAGCTGAAGAGCTTGCACTCTACACAGAAGGGCGAGAAGCAGGAAGTAAATGACAGGTGGGTGGGGGGACAGGAAAGCTCATTGCTCAGGTTGGCTGAGGAGCTTGCACTCTACACATGAAGTCATGCACTCTACTTACCCCCCCCCCCGGACCTTCATCCCACGGCAGACCCTGGTAAGTGGACCTCCACTGACCGTAATTGAGTACCCCTGTTATAGAGAAAGAAGGTGATCTATTTAAAAAGGTCTATTTAAAAAGGTATGGCCGGTACAGGAAGAACACACTTGTTGTTTGTGACAATGCTTTTGGGACAGGAGTTGTCCAGGTCCAAAAAGAAACATTGTCACATGTATCCACCCCTAAAATGATATACTACATGTCCTTAAGCATAGTTTAAGGGTTTAACCCTAAAGGTTTAAGGCAGTCCCCCCAGTGCTATAGAACCAGTGTCCTTTTAGCTGGTTGTCAGAACCAAAACCTCTTCCTCACCAGCCACTAATATAAAAACAGTTTTGTGTCGAAACCTAAAAAAACTGTTTTGTTCATAGAGAGTAAAAGTAAACTGGGGTTAAAGTAAACTGATGTGTGTGGGTATTTTAACTGACATGAATGAATAGTAGGATCAGTTATAATGCTCCTACATATTTTAGTAGCATTACATAGTTTGGCGTGGTAATTTTTAATTGAAATATGTAAATGCATGAAACTTGCATTGCACCACTTGATGAATTTTGGTATAGTGAACCCCACTCCCGGGCCACCCCATTTATGTTATAAGGAATAAGAAAAGAATGTGAGGATCTGGACTTTGTGTTGGGATCACATCATCATTTAGGCATTGGCCTTCTGCAGTATTTGACCTGAAGGTACCATAACAACAGTGATCAGCGTAATTATAACTGGCCTAGTGTCTTTTTTGTAAACACCTCACACCCCTGGAAATGTATCAAAATGAATATCTGCTCACTCAACTGCCCTCCCCCCGTCCACATTATATTTGAACCCTCAGTAACACACAAAGTTTTCCTTTATGTGTCTAAAGTCTCATTTTACTTTTTATAGATTTTAGTCAGAACCAACTCCAGGCTGCTTAGAAAAGTAATCGGTGATCATGCCTCATTATAAAGGACAACCCAGCACCAGCACCAGCTCTAACCCCAAATGTGTGGAATTTACAGCATCTATTGGAGTGGCTGGGGAAGCCTTTTAATTGTGTTTCTCTCATTTTGTGGGACGTGAATGTGTTTAAAAATAATGCAAAGCATTCTTGTAAAGTGAATTTATTCTATTATAACACGCCGTAATAGCAATATATAGGTTAATTGACATGGAATTGGTTCATATGCATATATAAATGTACATGCGGAGTAAAGGACATAAGAGCTGATCTAAAGTAAAAAAAACTGCTAACAGACACCCCCATGTCACCCCATGTCATAGACCATATGACTGAGAGTGGACCGGCTTGCTAGGATGGTGTGTGCAACGCCTTAAACACCAGTGGAGTGGTGGCCGCCAGCTGTGTCTCTAAGGTAGGAGGAGTACGTTGCCTGATTTCCAGCTTTATAATGCTGACTAACTGTGGGGCCATCCTGGGGTATCTTTTTTTTTTCTTTAGATTTGTTTGTAAGCCACATGTTTAACAGCACTGACATTTTTACATACCTATGTTCAATATAAAGCTATATCTCTAATGTAACATACCTGTCCCTGAGAATAGTCCAAAGCTCTCCACCTAGACAGGCTTCCATCAGCATATATAGATACTTGCTGTCTTTGAATGTTCTGTATAACCTATAACCAGGATCAATATATTAGCTGTACATAAAAGCAAGGTAATCACTAGGAAAGAGGAGAAATATGCCGGGGGGGGGGGGACAAGTTTGGGAAGGAATGTGAGAAAGACATAAAAAGGATACTAAGGATACTAAGGATACTGAAAGAAAGATGGGGGCATTGTAAAAAAACGAGTGAGGAAGACAAATAAATAACAAGAGAAGGAACAAGGAAATGTACAGAAATCAAAAAGGGATAATGAGGAATAGTGCAAATGGGGGCCCTGCTCAGCCATCTTAGAGCTTTCTATCTGATGGGGTGTCTACATGGTGTCTCTTTACAAAGAGGTTAGGATTGTGCCCCATGCAACCGCACAGCTTGCATACACCAGAGGCCGTCTATGTCTACATTTTGAATTGAAGCAAGATACACCTTGGTACAGAAAGGGTTTGTGTGTGCTGCCCAAATACTGTATACAGCCTGAGTAAGTGGTTTTTGTTAAGGGCCGGCCACACTGACCTTACAATGAAGTCCGAGTGAGCACTCTGCATGATTTGCTTCTCAGATCGGATGTGCTCCTGCTGCCTCGTATCCACTATATGTCGCTTTTTAAGAATCTTCATTGCAAATGTTTTGGATTCTTCGCTCTTCAGCTGCACCTAAGAAGTAAAAGAAGTAGAAGGTAAAAACGGAGTTCAGCAGGCATTTCTTCGACCTCTTCCCTCCTGCTGTGTGTTCCCATGGCAGCCCCAGAGAGGCCTGTCATGAGTGCGGTCATCAGCCGGAGGGATGCATGGTAGGCTGCCACGGCCCGCACATGGGATTGTCATAAAGGCAGTATTCCGGATGGGGCATCCCAATTAGTAAATCCAGTAACAGCCGCCCAGTTTTCCAGGATAAATACCACCTGGAAGGTGAGTGCAGGGCTGATTCTAGGGGAGGACCGGCAGGGCAATCACCCCAGGTGGCAAGGCAATTGGGGCACCTTTACCCCAGCAATCCTGTTTTTCTGCAATTGAGTCAGGGCCCCTCAACCCCTACCTTTCTGTCATGTTGGGGGGCAATGTGTGCTGCTAAAGAAGAGACACAGAATGGCACATACCAGTATGAAACAGAAGCAGCACCATGTATAAGGAGGAGGTTGAATGTTTTCCTTCCCGCACTGAGTGCTATTTTACCTAGAAACTTCACTGACTGGGTGCATTGGTTTGACGAGGCTCCGCAAATGCAGTAGTTAAACAATAACTCATTGGACTTTTATGAAGATGATTAAATGTTACATTTTATGAAGTGACAGCAGATCTGGAGTTTCACTGTACAGTCTAAAAATTACCCAGCACTCCAAATAAAGAGCAAAACTTCTTAATTTGTGCTCAGTGCAGGATGTTTTATCCAAATTTGGAGTGCTGGTATATTTTTGGACTCACAATGTCCCAAAGAGATGGTGGCCATTGGTCCTAGACTGCGGTTGGTTTCTCCTCTAAGTCCATGGCTTGCAGAGCAATATGGAGCAGACACAATAGGGTTTTTATTAGCTTGCTATGTGACTGCAGGTGATGGGATGTCTCGTCATCTATAAGACCTGTAGACAGGGCCTGGGACAACATGATGGCCGTCCTTGTAATGTTCAGCAGAACCTGTTCTGTGTAAGCTTGTGCAGACACATTTTCTAGGAACCTGAGAGAGTGATTGATTTGCACATCAACGCAATGGCAACATAGCAACAATCACCGCTGTACACAGCTCTGTCAACATGCGGGTGCTGGTGTGACAGCTGGTCCATGGGCACATGTGCTGGGTGCTACTAAAAGTAGGGAGTTAGGTCAGGGGTTCCCAACCAGTGGTACTAGTCTCAGGGCCACTGGGGCTTAAAGCATGGGACATGAAGCACCGCAGACAAGCCACTTCTGCACCAGGGAGCCAAGTCAACAAGGTGCAGGAGTGGAGCATCTTGGGATTATTGCATTGCTGGAAGAAGAGCTTGCATTGTTGGGCCGGTTATGAACCTCCAACCACTTGGGGAAGTCTGTATTAGTGGTGGTAGGGGTGGTACTTGAGATAACTGCAAAATTGAAAGTGGTACTCAAAGAAAAAAGGTTGGGAAGCCCAGAATTAAAGGTTAATCACTAAATTATGTAGAGCTTGCCTTTAGACTGTAAGCTGTTCTCACAACATTTGGTTTGGAGCTATGTAGCATCTAATTTGTATTGGTCCCTGCACGGTATGTTCTACCTTGCCTGTAATTTTACCCTGTACAGCGCTATGGAATAAGACAGCGCTATATAAATAAACATTAATAATAATAAATAAGAAGCTTGTAAAAATGTTGGCCTTGCTAAATAGAATAAATAGGTTGTAATACAGGGTAAAACTTTCCTGCTTCAGGTCCCTCCATAAAGCAGCTGTGCTATTCCACTTAAAGTGGACCAATCACAAGTATTTTGACCAGCCCAGTGATTGGTTGTCTTATCTGGGGCATCCTGATTCAGATGCCCCGCTGTGTCAAACCCCCCAGATCGCCTACACCACTTACCTTTCCTCCATTCCCTCGTTGCATCCGCAGGCTCCAGTCCAATCAATGCATACAAATAGAATGGGTGTGCAAAATTAGCTGATCAGATGTCCCACTTCTGACAGATGTTCCCACTGCTGACATTATGGAGAAGACATTACCATCAGATGCAGGATGTCTGAACGGTTCACAATTGCTCTGACTCTTTGGCTGAATGGTGGTAGTGGAATGAATGGATTGGAGGAGCACTGGCTTAATTACTAGAGAAAAGTCCCTGGAGCATGTGACCGTTGTGGGGTCCAACTACTTACACACATTAATAGCATAGAATGCCAATAAATAAGCCACACCCCTAAACCACACCCTCACCACACTCATTACCCACAAACTGGTTTAGGCAGTGCCACTCTGAGCCCCAGAAATGGTCAGTTTAGTGCAAGAGCCCCCGGGGAATCTCATTATCCACCAGTAGTTAGTGGTGGTGCAAAAGCATGGACGAGGTCCATTTTCCAACCTCCTATTACTCAAGCTGAACCTCAAATCAAAATGCCATGGAGTTTGTGGGGGTGGGGGAGGGGGTGGTTGTAAAAAAAGACCTTAAGTCTTTTTTGAATTTCTGCTTTAATAAATACTTCAAGGGGTATTATGGTGAACCCTTACCTGGAGGACAGAGAACCAAAAAAGGTTGACAGGCAGAAGGAGAGCACAAGGTGCATCTAGTCTTCTCAAGTGTATGTTCTCTTTATCCCAGGATAGAGGTATGCTCATTCCAGGCATGTTTACATTCACCTCTGGTTGATCTTCCAATAACCTCTGCTGGAAGTTTGTTCCAAGTATCTACTACTCTATCAGTAAAATAAAAAATTCTAACATTGCTCCTGATCTTCCCTCTAATTAGCTTCAGGTTGTGCCCCCATGTTCTATCAAGCTTCTTCCTAAAAACACTTCCCTCTTAAAAGTTGGTACTGCATTTTAAAGAGGATGTAAAAGCTAAATAGTGCCAGTATATGCTTCTAGTACTGGCAGCAGGGAGGGCATCCTGATCTGGGATGCCCGCTGCACAGAGCAGTCCAGAAAGCCTGATGCGGGGTAATTTTCTGCAAACACATTGCGGGCCTGCACATAAGGGTAGATTTAGCACCAGGTGCAAAAACTCGACTACTCTCCTAAAAAGTAGTAGAGTTTTCTCACCTGGTGCTGAATTGATCCTGTAACGAAGTGCAGGCTGCTCAGTGAACCTTAATGGTTACCAGCAGCCATTCATTCAGCTGCCACCACAATGCCATTTCGGTCAGTGACTGCTGGTGACCATTCAGGTTTGCTGGGTGGGCTTGTTTGTCACTATGCAGTGGCCATGTTTGGTTGAAGAGGTGTCAGAATGCCCTGCATCAGACTTGCCGGGTCCAGCCAAGTTTCCATTATTGGGAAAGCACAGAGGTGCCAAAGTCTATCTACAGATTACTAGCTAGCCAAATCGTAGTGAATTTTAGTACCACCTAATCCCGCTCTGCATCTGTATGCTGCTACTAATTATACAAAATGCAGCAACTTCCCCGAAATATGTATTACTTACCTGTAACATTAAACCAGACTTGGCCTAAGCTGTCTACTAGTGCTGGTCCAAATCTATTCCTGGGATGGTTGGGGTCTGCTTAATACAAGAATATTTGTGATCCCCACTTGTCTCATCCCTATATTCTTTAGACTGTAACCTGTAGGGACAGGTCTGTCATTCTTTCTCCATCCTGTTATCTGTTACATATATGTTGCATCCCACTTGCAATGGTCTATGTATTATTTGCTATTATTGATGATGGTGGCACTATACAGGACCGGCCCCTGTGGTAAATGTCAACATGTGCAGCATTTCAGGATTGTGTCCCCCACACAAAGACGTTCATACAAATAAAGAGTAATGGAGAGAACGTAGAAACATGAGAGAGAGAGAGAAAGAGAGGGAACACGGAAAAGAGGAAGACCAAGGGATGGATAGTACAAGATAGAGGGGTGGAATAATAAAGCAGGAATACAGAAAATAAATACATTGTGTGGAAAAGACAGAGAGAGTAGTAGGGAATGTGAAACAGGGAATGAAATAGACAGAGAAAATAAGGGAATGCCAAAAGAGAGCGAAAGATTATGTGGAAAGGAGAAAGCGAGAAAGGAGCAAAAGAGAAAATAAGAGAAGGTGTAAGAGAGAGCGAGAATAAAAGCAAGAGAAAGAAAATAATATGGAAAAGATAGAAAAGAAAAGGAAGAGCAGGGAACGAGGAATGTGGAAAAGAGAGATAAGGAAGGAGGGCAAGCGATAAAGAGTGAAGGAGAGAATGTGTAAACAAAACAAAGACAGAAAGAGGTAGAGAAGGTGAAATGAGAGAGAATAAAGGAATATGGAAAAAAGAGAGCTGGACGGAACGTTGGATAAAGGGAGCGACAGAGCATAGAATGGAGGAAGGCCAAAAAAAGAGGGAAAAAGAAAGTAAGAACTGAGAGAAAGGGGTAGATTCAGAGCGAGGTGAGAGCTAAATGGCCATTGACTGGAGCAAATTTAGAGCCAGGTAACAATTTACACCCCTGGATCTGAATCAACCACAAATAAAAAACGGTAATAAGAGAGAATGTGAAAAAAGAGGGTGATGGAGGTAATGAGACATAATATAGAGATATTGAGATAATGTGCAAAAGAGAGCAAGATGGGTAATTGTGGAAAGGAAATGAAAAAAGGGGGGGGTACAAAGAAAGAGAAGGAGATGGAGGGATTTGTAAAGAGATAGAACCAGGGAAAAGCAAAATAAATATGCCGGAGCTAGGTTAAAGTGAGGCAAAATAAGTGATAAATGTGCAAAAAGAAGTTAGGGAAAAATGTGAAAAAAGAATCAGCGGAGAGTTGTTCCCAGAGGACTCTGAATGAGTTCCATTGGTGCCCCTTACAGAGCGATGGTGCCTTGTGCGACCACACAACTCACATGCCCTCAGGGCTTGCCATGGTGCTATAGAAATATTAATAATGATAACCTACAAGCTATCATTTCACATGTTGCACATGTTATGGGCTGTAGGGGTTGAGCTATTATCTTATGACCTTATGAAACAGCTGGGAGGGTTTCTGGGTAGGATCTGGTGATACAGGAAGCTCAGCCATTAAGCTCTAAGATTCAGATTACCCGATAGCGCTCAAGCAATCATTAGCATTGGCAGCAAGCCTCAGTCACGCACCAGCTGAATCAGGGGTAACCTTTGAAATTAAAAACCAGCCTCCTGGACTGAGAAGACACTCTAACACCTTCCTAGAAGGCCTCCTTAAACCAGTTGGTGTTAATGTTTAGTTAAGTAAGCAGTCACACATGCGTGTTGTGTCTCCTCCTGTGGAGGACACGTTCAGCCAACAGCTTATATTGCGCAACAGATTTGTAACAGATATGAATGATATAGCAAACAGCAAGGAAAACCCTAACACTGGACAATAATGGAAACCAGCAGGGTTGTATTTGTAGTTCATGCTGCCGTGGGCATTTTTTGTGATTGTGCTCTCTTCTTTTCCGCGAGTATACCGCTAAGTTTTGGAAATGAACTGGCTTTCTTCATTCAGAACATTCAGCGTTTTGTGTGTGTCTGTATGCATGTATGTATGTATGCTCCTCAATATTGAAATGACAGCACCAAGAACGCCAAGCCATAATGTTATGCAAATAAAGTATATAGTGCTTGTCATTAGGATCTGCAAATAGTCACATTTTGGAGCTCCTTGCTCCATTTGGTGGCATGTGAGGGGATCAAACAAGCCAGATTAAATGTTTTTTAACCAAATAAAACCTCAAAAATTGAATCAAGCAGTGTGGAAATATTGCCCAGTGCCTACTGTTCCTAATGTAGACATGTCAGTTGTTACCACTTTCACTCTGGCAGGTCGCTACACGCCTAAGCCGAGGTGTCAGCATTGCTCAATATTGCACATCCCAATGGATGGGAGAAAAACAACTGGAATGACAGTGAGAGTTGCATGGAGGTAAATGGAGGTATAAATTATAATGATAGAAGTTATTTAGAGGTTATTACTCAATCAAACTACTTCATGGTGTTGTACAAGAAATGGAGAGTTAAACATAAATAATGTTTAACTGATAGAGGAAAGGAAAGATGGCATCTGCAACATCTGTGGTTCTGTCATCGGTTGGGTGAAGACACGGTGTAAGAGCTGAATAGGAAAAGGAGGTTATTTAAGGAAGAACTCTACTAATGTTCTGGGTTCTAGAAGTGTTATCCAAGAGCAGCAAGCAGTGCGATTCCAGCCGGACCTCAGGGAAGACGAGAAGTCGGTGACAGCCCGAGGCAAGACATGCTGACAAGACCTGTGCACTTCATTTATGGGAGTAAGTCCAACCAAACTAGTCCCAAGTGGAGCTAGAGTGCTGTGGGATGCTGTGGAACATCTTGAAGTTGTGAATCAACTAGAATCTGCTAAAGTGTACCATCTGAAGTTATTCCCGAAACCTGAATAAAGAAGGAGTTCCTTTGTATTACCCAAGAGTAGACATCGCGTGTTAATGGGGGTAAGTCCAACCAAACTAGTCCCAAGTGGAGCTAGAGTGCTGTGGGATGCTGTGGAACATCTTGAAGTTGTGAATCAACTAGAATCTGCTAAAGTGTACCATCTGAAGTTATTCCCGAAACCTGAATAAAGAAGGAGTTCCTTTGTATTACCCAAGAGTAGACATCGCGTGTTAAAGAGTGCACCTCACCACACACTATATACCCACCTGAGACATCCACCTTAGGTCCAAGAACCCCCCCTTGCTCCCTCAGCCACTCGCCCAGCAGGGGGGCCTTACACTAGCACATCAAACAGTGCCCATATACCAGAGGAGTAGCTAGGCTTTCTGGAACCCGGGGCAAAGATTCAAAATGGTGCCCCTGAACTGTTCTAAGGTCCCCCTTTGCCGCCCCCCTGCCCTGCAGCACCCGGGGCAAGTGCCCCCCCTGCTCTCCCCTAGCTACGCCCTTGCCATACACAGTCAGAAGGCATTTGCACGTTCTTGGGCTATGATCCAGACATCCAACTACAGGTGTTTCTTTGACCTCCCACCACCACTTTCAAAGTAGTGCACAGCAAAATGGCAATGTAGGCTGATGTGGAGGTCTATCTTCATCAGTGATGAATTCTACTTTCATTTTAAATGCAATGATAGCCAAAGATTGGTCCAGAAACCACTTGGGTAACGCTATGCAGAGACCCCCATAAAGGAATGTCACACTGGTTCTACTCCAGAAACTATAATGTACAGAAGGAGGACACCTCTAATATTTATTTCAAGTCCACAAAGAGCTTGTAATTAATTGATTTGGTGGTGGAACCAGTGGTACAGCTATTTCTCCAAAGTGTTGCTTGTGCTACTGTGAGCAGCCTGCGTGGCCCATGGAGTGCAGCATCTCTAGACATTTCAGCCAATCTTGATGCCCAAGTGCATTCAGCATGGCAGAACATTCCTCAGACAACCATCGATAACCTCACTGACAACATGCAAGTGCACATATTCCTTTGCTTGGTGCTCATACTAAATAATGAATAAATCAAGGTGTGTAAACAGGAACTTTTAGATTCCAGGGCCATCTGAGTTCCACTCCTTGGGGCATCCCAAATTGGGATGCCTTGCTGTGTGAAATCCCCTGATTGCCCGCTGGTCTCACCTGCTCCCAGAGATCTCGCCATATCCCTGCTCACCTCTAGCTGTGCGCACACCCGAGCCAGGCCTTTCTGAATGGGCGGCATAGACATGCCATAGCTAGAAGCTAAGCAGGGGAGGTGGCTGGTGGCATCCTCGGCTCTGCTCAGCTTTGCACGGCCCGTCCAGACAGCCGAGCCAAAGGGAGCATAGATAAAATGAGCGGGCTGATGGCTTAGCAGGCTACTCAGCCAATCACGCTAATTTACGGGCCGAGCCTGCACTGTGGGAACGCCACACAGCGAACCATCCCTTATGGGGATGCCAACGTTTGAGAGGAATAACACACAGGAAAGTGAAACTCCTATGTGTCGTTCCTCTTTAAATATTGTATCACCATTTGCATATTATTTACATATTTTTTGATCCTGTGATTTATATTATTCCAAGACGTTTTCTTCTTGGTTTTGCTACTTATATTTCAATGTTGAGGAGTGTATAACCAATAGATTCATGTACATTGTCGTTTTTTAATAATGTGGGAGAGGGTTCCATTGATCTTAAATTTACAATTAAAAAATTACTTCCCCTCTGTACTTCACAAGACGTAAGTGTACAAAACAGTGTAAAAGTATCAATGCAGGACCAAGCAGCAGTGACAGCTATGGCTTTTTGGCCACTGAAGATAAGAAGGAAGATTAAAGCTCCCCAATGGGGCCACAAACAAGCAAACAATAAAAGAATGTTAAAAATTACTAAAAATTCTGCTTTACATGACCTACATTTTAGGTTTTGGATAATTTTTTATATATCAATGCTTTTTAGTTGGTTATAGCCAGCATTGTGTTCCAGTCTGTGGAAGGGATCCCAATGCAGGGAACCACCCGAGGCGAGACTTTTACGGTGGAACACCGAGCAAGTGTAACATGATGCCAGGGATATCCCGCGGATCATCTTTATAAATAGCAAGTCCTCTCTTCTTTCTTCCAGCCCTGTGATACCCTGAAGCTTGGGAATGGGACGAGATGTTTTTGCTATTTACAGCACTGACCCTGTTAAAGGCTGGTAACCCTTTCACTGCCAGTACTCTGTGTTCTCCCTCTGTGCTAAGCCAGATTTGGACTTTGAAATGCTAAAACAGTTCATCTGACAATGGCAATCCTCCCCTGATTGAACATCACATTGATTGAGGGATAACCTGTGCATGCACCTTGGGATTGAGATTAGAATATTGGGTGCTGGGTTTCCCACAGCCACAAGGGCCAAAAATCAGCCTGGGATTTTACCAATCCCACCAGCCTGTGACATCCACGTTGAGCACCCCCCATATGTGCTCCCTTGCCTGTTTGCAGGGGTGGATACGGCTAAACTGATAGCATAGAAGCTTAAAGTGTTCTGTTCTTCCCTCCTGTATAAAAACCCCAAATCGCCCACACAATGCATCTTTTCATCCTTCCTACGACATGGGCTCTTGTCCAATCATATTAATGCACAGCACAATGCATTGTTTTGAACTGAGTGTTGGCGTAGGGAGAGGAAGCAGCCGCATCTCAGGTTTTTCTGCAGTGTGCAGCGCGCTCCTGTCCCAGCCCAGCAGAATGTCTGGGTGTGAGCTCAGCTACAGGGATGCTAAGGATGTGGCTGCAGCCACTGCAGAAAGTGGGGCATTTTGTCGGCCGGCGTTGCTGGCGATAGGTCCACTTTAAAGAGAAACAACAGCCTCCCTGGAGTCTAAAAGATAGATTACGTAGAGGAGCAGGAGTGTGGCCAGCAGAGCACGCTCCATTCAGGCTTTTTACTATACTGAGACATCAGAATAGCTAGTAAGGAATGAATGAAGCAAGAGCCACTGATTGGCCAGTGGCCCACATATGCAATATGGGGTCCCCAGAAGGTAATTTTTCACCAGTGAGTTTCACACCAAACCAAATTGGGATGCCCTACTGGAGAGGAACAGCACCCAGAAGAGTGAGTATCTGGGTGTTATTCCTTTTTAAGTAGGGCATATAATGCAGTATGCCATGATGAGCCATTAGCATTGGACCAGAATATGTCCTGGGTTGTCTTTGCTGGGAGAAAACACTAGGGGTCAGGTATGGGGGGGGGGGGGGGTTCTGAAGGAAGACTAAGCAGTCATGGTTGGATAGTGGTGTGAGAAGCAGTGGCCCAAACGTCCCCATAGCAGGGTGGCCAGAGTCTCTCTATAGACAGTCTGCCCAAATCGGGATGCCCCAGTAAGGTGTTCCTCTTTGATTTATCTCATTCCTTATTCTGAAATACAGCATAAATACTGTCCTTATTTTCAGTAGTTCATTTCTATGTGAATGTTTGTCGGCATGAAACGGTGGCAGTTAGATGTCTGAACCTGCAGTTATGAAAGTCCCGTTTCAGAACATGTTGTTCATATTTTTTATACCTTTGGGACTACAGATGAACATTTTGTTTGAAAGTATTTTATTTATTTGCAATTAATAATGAATATCAATTACAACTATGCTGTATCTCTGGTTGGTTTCAGAGCAAGAGCCTATTGCCATCTCTGTCCTTGGAGACAGTTGCCATGTTTACAGGACTCTGCATTGTTGTGAGACGTTCCGGGGATTCTCATACCAGAAACTCCTCCGGTGTCCTCGCTCAGCACAGCGTCTGGCTACAGGGCTCACGCTAATCACAGTCTTGTCACATACAGGTGCAGGGCCGCCATTAGAAATGTTTGGGGCCCATACAACCTCAAAGGCACCCCCAAGGCCCTCTACCATAGCGTACTGCTATATCAATGTGTATCTGTTGTATTTCTGTCACCTCTGACCCATAACACTATTACTCAGTGTTTTATAAGTGTATTACTTGTCCTCCTGTATTTTGTAACCTAGTACGGCACCACAGAATATGATGTGGTGCTCTGTAAATAAAAAACAACAATAATAATAATAATAATATAGGTGTGACGCTGGGGAGCACACCAAGAGCGGGGTTTCTGCGCTGGGCAGCCGACAGGGCAGGAATGGAGTTTATTGTTGTTGGCAGATGCCAGTAATGAGAGATGCCCCTTACTGACTGTAATGAGAGATGCTGTACACTGCCGGTAAAGGGGGATTACTGGCTGTAATGGGGGATGCCGCTCACTGCCTGTAATGAGAGATGCCCCTTACTGACTGTAATGAGAGATGCCCCTTACTGACTGTAATAAGAGATGGCGTACACTGCCGGTAAAGAGGAATTACTGGCTGTAATGGGGGATGCCGCACTGGCTTTAATGAGAGATGCCCCTTACTGACTGTAATGAGAGATGGCGTACACTGCCGGTAAAGAGGAATTACTGGCTGTAATGGGGGATGCCGCACTGGCTTTAATGAGAGATGCCGTACACTGCTGTAATGGGGGATGCCACTCACTGGCTGTAATGAGGGATGCCCCTCACTGCCTGTAATGAGAGATGCCCCTTACTGACTGTAATGAGAGATGGCGCACACTACCGGTAAAGAGGAATTACTGGCTGTAATGGGGGATGCCGCACTGGCTTTAATGAGAGATGCCGTACACTGCTGTAATGGGGGATGCCGCTCACTGGCTGTAATGAGGGATGCCCCTCACTGCCTGTAATGAGAGATGCCGTACACTGCTGTAATGGGGGATGCCGCTCACTGGCTGTAATGAGAGATGCCCCTTACTGACTGTAATGAGAGATACCGTACACTGCCGGTAAAGAGGGATTACTGACTGTAATGGGGGATGCCGCTCACTGGCTGTAATGAGGGATGCCGCATGCTGTCTGTAATGGGGTGGTTTGGAGGGGAATTTCAGCACACAAATTTAGTTAAGAAGATTTTTTTTATTTTTGTCCTCTAAACCCTGAGTGCGCCTTATGCCCAGGTGCATCTTATGGACCTCCCAACCTATGTCCCCCTGCACAGGGGGGCATCCCGATTTCTGTTGCCCCCCTGTGCATTAACCATAGGTAAACTATGAAATAGAGCCCCGCAATACCCAGCAGTCTAATACCAGGAAGAGAAAAGGTATGATTTCTCAGATTAGCGGGGCTTACCACACAGGGCAGCACCAGCAATTGGGATGCTACCCCCTCCATGCAGGTAAAATGGGAAAAATGGGCTTTGTTCCGGTTTAAATTGGATGTCCAGTCATAAAACTGCCCCCTACCTGCCCTGGCTCTGTGTGCGTGATCCACCCTAACCATTTTAAGCCACCTACCTCAGCACCAGGGAAGGGAGGCAGGTTGAAGGGAAGTTTTATGACTAGACATCCATGTAAAAAAGGACCATCTACCTTTTGAAGTCGGGCCTAGAATTTAAAAGGCTCCATGGCCTTCCGCTTCCCTAATCCAGGGCATCCCAATTTGAAAACCCAAGGCAGAACATTTTAATAGGCCCTTGGTGCATTCACAGCCTCCAGCTGCTCCCCAGCATCTCGTTACCGAGACGTGCTCCGATGCCCAGCCATTTCGATGGGAGCGGGTGGGAGATTTTTTAGATGATCTTGGGGGTTTCACTTAGTGACGCATCCCAAATCTGAATGCCCCAGAGTTTTGGTCCACTTAAACACACAACAAAGTGCAATATATGTATGTACAACGTACATATTTTTGTTCTAATTTCTCTCAAAATATCACCCGTACTTGTCATGGAGAACTGGGGAACCATCATTTTTCCAAGGTGAGGGCATATTTTGGAAAGCTGGGAAAAAACTGCACCCTATGGGGTATGCAGAAAAAAGAATGTGAACACATTAGCATAGCCCATAGGATTCTGTTTCCAAAAGTTCAAGAAATTATCTTTACCTCCCCTGTAAAAATGCTCCATCGCAGGTACAGGGTTCTTTTGGGAAAAAAAAACACTTTTTTTGGTAAATTTGCTTCACAAAAATATTAGCATGACCTCCAATGAGGATCAGGCACAGCCAGGAGGGCACTGAGGCCAATAAGAAAGACGTCTTTCGAAATGCCTTCAGCAAACCTTAATATTTATGGACATTAGAACGTTTTACACAGCCTTAGGGCAAAAATGCCTGCCCCAAGAAACAGCACAAAGGTTGATTAACAGTGGGCTGCAGTGGGCATCTGAGAAGTCACAGAACTGCCATCAGGGCCAGAAGCTGCCCCCTCTCGTTGAGCGCCTGGGCTCCATCCAGGAGTTCTACCTGTAGTGCCCTGATGGCAGACCCTATACAGCTATAATGCAGTGCTGCAGAGTAACTGATTTCTTTTTTACTATTGGGAAGTTCTGATGGCATGAACGCTTATCTTTTTTTTGCATTTCCATCAGTTTTGTTTAAACATTTACAATTCACGCTCCTTTGTTTCTCGATTTCCCTCCTTTAGTTTGCTAAGCCTGACATTTTGGAACAATGCTCCCAAGTTAATATTTGAGTTGCCGACTCATATTGTAAACAGGTCAGAAGCTCTTTTCCTTGCAAGTGAATTTTATTTTAAACACGTTTATTGGAACTGCACTGCTTTTGACTTCTATTTTCAAGAAATTTTAAAGTGGATCAAGAGTCAAAAATGACTTTATGTCCCTTATAACACTCCCCCTTTATGATGGGGGACAGGGAATAGCTGCGCACATCAGTGAAGCATGTCTCCAATTGGATGAGCTGTGTTTAGCTATTAAAGCAGAATTCCTGTCTCCCTAGTAATGCCTGAAATTGGTCATTAGCATTCCTCCTAACCATCCCGATTCCTCTGTGGCCGTCACAGGTTGTACTGGCTGTCCCGGTGTCCCACAGGGCTGTCATGGGCCAGCGGGACAGTGGGCCAGCACCTGGGATGGCCACAGAGAAAGCAGGAGGGTGGGTGATGGTGCATGCATAAGGGCAGGTGGTGGCCGGTGACCAGACAGGTAGGGTAACTGATTTATGCCTGCCCGCTGCCCCAGCTGCTGGTCTGGTTGCACGCCGCCACTCACGGTTGCTAAGAAAATAGTTTCGGTGGCTGGTGGGCGTGGCCTGTGTCTATGGGCGGTGTCCATTGTTTTTATTGGACGCCGGCCATATGGGCCACGCCCACCAGCTGCTAGGAATCATTGGCTCAGCAACCAGGGAGCGATTAATGTGTGTGTGAATGTGTGTGTGTGAGTGGGGGAGGCGGGAACAGCGGCAGCTGCGGGTAGGCAGGCAGGCATGAAGGGGGGTGCACACTGGCTGTAATTGGGGATGCCCCTCACTGCCTGTAATGAGAGATGCCGCACACTGCCTGTAATGAGGGATGCACATCACTGCCTGTAATGGGAGATGTCACACACTACCTGTAATGGAGGGATGCCCTTACTGCCTGTAATGGAGATGCTGCACACTGCCTGTAATGAGGGATGCTTCTCACTGCCTGTAATGAGGGATGCCTCTCACTGCCTGTAATGAGGGCTGCCTCTCACTGCCTGTAATGAGGGCTGCCTCTCACTGCCTGTAGTGGGAGATGCCACACACTGCCTGCAATGAGGAATGCCCCTCACTGTCTGTAATAGAGATGCCACACATTGCCTGTAATAAGGGATGCCCCTCACTGTCTGTAATGGAGATGCTGCACTCTGCCTGTAATGAGGGATACCTCGGGGCATGGTTTAATTGCAAAAAATATTTCGCACATGTCCCTTTTTCTTGCTTTCAAAAGTTGGGAGGTATGCATAAGTACTTACCTAGCTTGCACTACCATGCTTAGAGTGTGTACCCCCAGCCAGCAAACCCTATTTTGCCACAAGAAGTGATGGAAATTCAAGGATGTGGCTGTACAAGTGCTCAATTTGGGCATGAAAGGGCAATTATCATCAAACGCTTATGCTAGTATATGATAGGTTGTGTCTGCTCACAAATCTTTTTTGTATAGTGCTTTGTCTTTATCCACAAACATCAAAACCCCTGACCAATCATACGTTTCAATGTGGTGCCGGTCATTTCCTAAACAGCTATGACACGCAACAGCTATGTTTGTGTATCAAAAAATGACAACTTAATCAAGGGCCTGTTATTTGTGTGTCTTAGAGTGGACCAAAACCCATGCATTTCCTTTGGTTCGTAACATTGAACCCCTAAATTTGAATGCCCCGCTGTGTGAAACCCCACTGGTGACCCATTATACATACTTCTCCGGCATACAAGTGAGCGGCTAAAGAAAATTAATGGAAGCATAGTTGCATCCCTCTATGGCTGTTATTCAGATACAGGGGAGGCCACCACCATGTGATCACCAATGAGGTGGGTATAAAGGGCGACCGTCAGGCTTTCAAACAGCGAGGCATCCTAAACTGGGATGTCCTGTGGATGGTTATTTAACCAAACCTAGATTGTTATAGATTCTAAGTCTGGTGTTGGTCCATTTTAAGACACAGCACTGTGTACTCCCCCCCCCCCCCCCCCGCGAGACTGCTTAGCTCTGTCTCTTTTTTTAACCTCCATCACTTTCTGCTTATCTTTTCAAGTTTCAAGCTGGAATATGTATAGAAAACTTTTAAGCAAAGTATGTAAGTCAAATATTTTATTTCTGTAGTGCATCATATAATAGCAATGCCAGTGCCATATTGGAATGTAGAAAGCCTTGTACAACCGAGAGGCAATAACCACCTAACTCATATTAGCACATGACCATCAGCACTGGAAATCCACCATATTCCTGGACAAAAGGTGAATACAGCTGCAACCATCTTTTTTATATCCTGTAGTCCAGCTGCACAATCAGTTTTTTTTTTTTATCAATTATCAATAGATTCAATTTAACCCCCAAACAGTCCTAGACATCCCAAAAAATCACGTGTCTACAAAAGCAGCTGCAGCTCCAGACACAGCGCAGTGTGTGGAGTCTCGGTATATAGGGTGAGGTGACAGTAAGGGTAAACTGAACATTTTTTGATTCATTCATTTTGTGAGTGATGGGTGTGGTGGGGGTGCAGTTTAGAGGTGTGGCTTATTTACAGGTTTAACAAATATCCACAGCATTCTACGTTACTCATGTGTGTAGATAGGTGTAGCCCTTCCCCCAGTCACATGCTCCAGCGATCTTTGGTCCATAAATGATGTTGATGATTGCGCCAGTCCATGCTCTTGGGGGGCAGTGGGCCTCAAATCACAGAATTTGGGAAATCGGGTTTAACTGAGTTTGCTCAGGCAAGACTCATCTTGCAAATGGTAAGAGCAGTGGTCCTCAACCTTTTCCTCAAGGCCCACCAACAGGTCATGGTTTACTGATGGCCTCACAGATGCACAGGTGAAAAATGAATGATCAAACAGAGCTATACGACTGACTATGTGGAGATCCACAAAACATGATCTGCAGGTGGGCCTTGAGGAGAGGCTTGGAGATCACTGGTTTAGGGGGTTAAAATGATACAATTCAAAGCAAACTCTTCACTCTCCCTCCATTCAATCGTTGAAGTTTTGCTACTAACTCATTTGTGTTGTGATTCAGTCATATACAAAAAAGTAATTGCATAATAGTGCATAACTGTGCATCATGGGTTCATCCAGTGTATTACTATGAACAGATTGCACTTTGCGTCCTCCTCATAAAATGCAAGTTTTCAAGCAGAAAATTGGACTCACCAGTTCAACTCTTCCGAATCCTCCAACGCCGAGCGTATCGATGATGTTAAAGTCCGTAAGCTTGAGATTGCCGAAGAAGGCCGCTTCCGCTTCATATCTGTGTTTTTTTACAAAGAAAAACAAGTACTTCTTAGAAGAGTGAACCTTTGAAAAGTTTCTGAGGGAATTGGTAAGAGTTTTCATAATTTTTTTCACACAAGCAGAAATGGCGACGAGTTGGTCCTCACACTTAGGGATCCCATTTAGCCCTGTAACGATCAAATGCTTGCTCTTTCTCAAAACCTACAAGGTGCCATGTTAGAGTTACATGTTGGCTGTGCTTTATGATGCTGTTTAGGCTTTAGTCAGAGAGCTCAAGCAGAGGAGAGGAAGATGGGAGACTTGAAGCATGCACACAGGTCTTTCTGCAGACATCAGGGTAATGAGACTTCATCCAAGTCTAGAAGCTGTTTGCAGGCATTCTCTATCTCCTCGTGTGTGCTTCCCCATTCTACACATACAAGTCTAGGTGCCCATGTGCTGTGTCCCTGTCCCAGAGTGACGGGGGGGGGGAGCACCGTACAGTTTAAATCTCCTAAAATATATCAGTGAGCAACGAGATATATTTAGGATGTCAGTGATCAGCTGGTACCTCCTCCTACTGCAATGGCCGTGAACCTAGAGGTATGCACTTCCTTTAAATGTCCTTGATGCATGGAGTCCTAATCGCTCCATGGCTACCAGGATTACTTTCCTGAACATATGGAAAGAGCATCATCTGACAGCATACTGCTAAGAATACTCATCAGGGATACATATGGGTGTGTTTAACGAATGACTTCTAAATGAACTTTCCATGTGTGTTTGTATAGATATATTGAGAGGGGTCAAAGAAACAGATCAACACAATCCCTCCACTGGCAAACACAGTCCCTCCACTGGCAAACACAGTCCCTCCACTGGCTAACACAGTCCCTCCACTGGCTAACACAGTCCCTCCACTGGCAAACACAGTCCCTCTACTGGCAAACACAGTCCCTCCACTGGCAAACACAGTCCCTCCACTGGCAAACACAGTCCTCCACTGGCTAACACAGTCCCTCCACTGGCTAACACAGTTCCTCCACTGTCTAACACAGTCCCTCCACTGGCTAACACAGTTCCTCCACTGTCTAACACAGTCCCTCCACTGGCTAACACAGTCCCCCCACTGGCTAATACAGTCCCTCCACTGTCTAACACAGTCCCTCCACTGGCTAACACAGTCCCCCCACTGGCTAACACAGTCCCACCACTGGCTAATACAGTCCCCCCACTGGCTGGAAATATCTGAGAGAATTTAGTTTAATATTCTAACTACAGATGAGTGAACCGATACGTTTGAATCAGAATTTGCTTTGAATTTCAGGGAAAAATCATTTTGGCATGAATCTTGGGATTTCTAGGGAATTTAGTGATTGAATATTTCTCTAAAAACCTTAAATATAGCTCAGCAAATTGCATAGGCTATGCATACCTCGCCTCTTAAGGTGTTGTCGCAGGTCCAAATCTTTGGCTGTCCACACTGGCCCCTGTAGTTCATCGGGGACTGGGGGATGTCCTCCGGTGGAATTTGGTGGCGGGTGGAGACACGTTTTGAGTACTTCCAGCACTGACTCATTGCTCATTGGGTGATGTCCCAATGGACAGAGACATCCCATATACAACTGTCCCTACCTAAAATGAAAAAGAAGCCCCCTTCCCAAGGAGCAGCCGGAGTGATACTCCCAAAGCACGGCCCTAGAGCCTGAGCAGCCCAAAACTGGACGCATCATAAAGCCCCAGTTGAAAATGGCTACAAGAAGGGAGCCATAAAAGGGAGCCAACCGCACAACCCCCATGACATGAAGAGGGCAGAGAGACAGCATTTGAAACGGTCAAACCGTGTCTCCACCCACTGCCTAACAGCACTTGAGGACCTCCCCAGACTTAGATGGGCTACAGGGACCAGCATGGCAATTCAAAGGCATGGACCAGTGACGACACCTCAAGGAGAGAGGAAAGCACACTCTTATACAAGCCTTCAAGAGTTCCCTTAACATTTCCCAATTCAGATGAGTCTATCATCTGGCCTAAGTAGGTGACATTCCTTCAGATCATTTGCTATCATACTTAGTATATATTACTTGTGACCCACTTTTGGTTTTGGTCCTTTTTCCCTGTGTGACCCCCAGATCGCCGAAGAAACTCACCTCATCCTGGTGCTACTGCACATGCATGGCCGCTCGTCCAATCAGCGCGCTCAGAGGCGCTGATGTCACGCCATCCAAGATGGTGTCTAAAGCCATCGGCTCCAATCGCGCTTGCAGCCGCATCCCCCGCTTCCCTCTAACAGTGAGCGTGCCTGCCCTGGCCATTCACTAATGGCTGGCGCGGGAATACACCCTGCTAGGGGGATAGCGGGGATGCAGCCGCGGCCCGCGCATGTACCATTCGACCTGGAAAAAAGGTAAGTAAACGGTACAGCCTGGGGGGTTTCACACAGCGGGGCATCCTGATTTTGGATGCCCCAGGGGGAGGAAATTGTTTGCCCGATTGGGCCGGTCGAGCTGGGTTTTGAGCCACTTTAACCGTATTAACTATGTGTATGCCTAGTAGGGCTTAATTCATTTTTCAATAATGTGCAACTATGAGAAAAGGCAGAAGATTTTGTTTGGTCACGCTCACAGGGTACAGCTTACTAAACACTGGATAGTAGTAACTATAAAAGATTGTGCTTACATATCAAATTGGATGTATAAAATGTGGGGTCTAGATCACCTGGCTTAGACCTGCCCATGAACCAAGAAGTGTATGTCACTTACAGGAACCTTATCCTGAGGGGAATTCCCCTCACTGCAGGAGTTAGGGGGCAGAGCCACTGAGCCACAAAAGGTAGAATGTTTAAAAAAAAATGAGCAGCAGCGCCCAAATCCCCACTGAGCCACCAAGTAACTGGTTATAAAAAGGCTAGTCTGGGTATCTGCACCCCTCACTTTCCTCTAAATGTCACCGTCTGAGATGGCCTCCCCACCTAGCCTCATTACATTATATACTTTACCCAAGCCTGATTTGCTGCATAAGTACAACACTATCATATAGGGTGATGGCATTGCTTTATGTAGATATTTGTGTGTTTCGTGTACTTTAGGTGGTTGTTTTGTGCAATGTAACATGGCTATATGTAACTGACAAGCCACTCAGACCACCAGGTGCTACTTGAGAAAATTATTAAGCTGTACTTTATGAAAAAAGGTTGGTAGTTCAACTGATTTATTAAAGGAGCAGTATCGCGAAATTTGCATTAAAAAAGATAAATAATTAAATAGCCACACAATAGCTTCTAACATGTGTATAAATAATCTGGCGATAGAAAAAGGAAAAAATATATGCCTTTCTTTTAAATTGTATAATTACAATGGCTCAGTCCATTTGCTGAATAGGGGGATCTGCTGGGTTGTATTTAGTGAGCTGCTTCATTTAGCCCATTGGTCTCCTAGCAACACTTTACCTCAGAGGCTGACACTGTAATCAGTGGTAACGGCTGTGTGTGTGTGAGGTGCTGCTTTTGTTATGAGACCAGGTGACTCAAATGTGTAAAATCTATACAAAATAAACTAAACTGACTGAAAACGACTGAAATTCTTCTTTGAATAACTGTGCAGGAAAATCTAAAGGTATTAAAGTGGAACAAAACCCTGAGTGGCCGACCCTGAAGTCTATAAGACCCGGCCATTGACCTTCCCCCTTGGGCATTCTAAATCAGGATGCCCACTGTGTGAAACGACCCCTGGATAACCACAGATCCCCCCATTTTTCTGGCGCGCTCACGCAGATAGTCATTTAGACAGGCCAGGCGGCCAGGAAGGTTACTGCTCAGGCTCCCCATCTGTGTGCAAACAGAGCTGATTGCATGCGCTGTGGGACAGGGAAAGATACGTTTTCACAGGCGAACTTGGGGATTTCACATATCAGGGCATCCCAAGTCGGGATGCCCCTAGGGGCACAAAACAAAACTCCAGATAGTGAAAATCCTGGGTTGGGCTTTGCTCAAAACACACAAAGCTGAAAGAAAGATCATATGGAAAAAATAAGAATATGAAAGAGAAAAAGGTAAACTGAAAGATTCTGCAGCAGAGCCAACATGAAGGGAAAACTGTCAAAATCAGCTAAATGACTTCTAGAGCTTTTCTCTCTGTTTTAGATATATAAGTTCTGGCCAGGCAATGCTGCAATGTTGTTATCTTATGCTGGACGGCTGCCAGCACTGAACAGCTGGTACTTTGATACATTGTTTCACCCCTCTCCTCAGCGTGGAACAGGCCAGAGTGTCGGGCTCCGACATGAGCTATTAGTCTCCAGCTGCTCAACACAGACATCATTTTTTTCTAAATTTGTAATTCTTACTCCAACACTTACCTACATTCAAAGTACCATTTAAATATAAGTCACCAAGAAAAATTAGCGATACTGCTCCTTTAAGTGTCAATGCCTGATAAAACCACTTAGCACTACTTTTTTTGCCTCAGATGAGATTTAGGAAACCAAAAACAGGGAGCATCGATGCAACTGACAGCCTGTGTCTAATTAAAGTGGACCAAAACCCAGAATAGTCAAAAGTTTTCTGTCAGAGAAGCTGCTCTTAGACGCACCGTGGGACCGGGATATGGTGAGTTTGCTGTAGGGATCTGAGGTGCCCAGGGAAAGGAACATAGTCAAAATCCTGGGTTTTGGTCCACTTTAACACCAACGCAGGACCTAGATGTCGCCAAATGTCGTTGTTTTGGCTTCTTTTTGTTACCAATGTGTAATTTGGACAACAACTAAAACACAGCCTAGACGCACTGTAAAGTTTGTTGACTTTGTCTCCAGCAGTGATTTCTTGTAACTGTAATGATGAAATGCTGACCAGCGCTGGAAAAATACAGCGCTGCATAGACCGCAGTACAAAGTGGCGCACACTGGCACTGGTTTAGTCGGCAGTCAGGTCTAACAGGCGCTGACACAGGCCAGCAAATACCTAATGCAACAATCAAGGCAAATTAGGCCCTTATTTATGAAGGAATAGCGACAGGTAGCGACTGGTGAGCGGCCGGTAATGACGGGCCCCGCCACGAGAACGCCGGCTCCCCACCACAATCACACATTTATCAAGCCGATCCTGCTTAGCGACTGAGATAGCGCCATATAGCCACTCATTCATCATTATTCCAGCCTCAGCCCACAGCGCCAGCGTCCGACCTTGAACAACGACAGGTATGACCTCTCGCTACCTGGCGCTCTCCAATGCATTTCAATGAAACAATCTTTAAATATTAATAATTAATTGTTATTAATGTTTTTTTTTTTTTTTTATGTGAAAAATTCTGTGACCACTTCTGCTATTTTAGATAATTTTTTTAAGGGAAAAAAAAATTGTACAGAATTGATATTACAGGTCTGATATTAATGTATTCATATTATTAAATTATTTAAAATACTTTTTTTTTTTGGTTTCCAAAAATATGGTGGTTTGGGGGTTAAAAAACTACTTTTAACACATCGCCTCCAACGCTCTGGGGGCATTTTCATAGCATTTCATAGCGCTTGAATTTTTTGAGCGTGATTTTTTGATGAATATGGTGGAAGCCGGTCGCTCTGACCAGTCGCTATCATGCGCACCCATGCATCGCGGAACCTGTCAAATAGCGACTCGTAACCTTGTATTCAACATTACGCCATGCCGACTGAGTCGCTGTCAACAACCGAACAACGACTACTAGCGGGCGCTGTGAAAATACCGCTACAGTCGCTCAACTGTCGCTACATGTCGCTATTAATAAATCAGCCTCTTAGTAACAATAGGGCGCTGTGACTTCCAGTGACATTGTTGTCAAAACAGCAGCGCCAAAAAAGAAAAAGATGCCGGCTCTCCAAAACTGGTGCTAGAGCCACCAGGAAGATGCTAAATGGTGCTCCTCAGAAATAAGGCCCTAAATGTCAGATTCCATGTCGGACAGGTGTATAATATAAAAGCTGAACTTCTAATATTGACCACCATGTGGCAGCAGAGCACCACTAAACACATCCGCCGCATCGCTGCCAAAAATACATGTATTCGCTTTTAGTTGCTTGTTTAAGCAAGAACAGTGTTGTGCTAATTGTCAATATTGATTTGAACTATAAGCATTTTATTTAAGGCTAATTGCTCCAGTTATGCTCCAGTTTTCAATGCTTCGCTTAAGGGTAAATTTTTCCCATAATTTGAATTTTTTTTTTCTCACTTTTGTTTTTGAGAAAAAAAAATGTTTCTTGATTTTCTTCATCGGTGCAACTCAAAATCGATTTAACATTTTTTAAAAATGGTGCTTAATGGCACCGAGAAAAAAAATCAAGATACATTTTTTTTCACCAAAAATTCTTATGTGCCGAATCAGCCCTTTTGTTACAACGAAGCTGACACCATATCTACATATGTAAAATGTTTTATAGAGGAACACCACCCAAGAAATTCACTGTCTTTGGTTTTGTTCTTCTCTGATTCCGATTTAGGATGCCCTGCAGTTTGTATTTCTCAGGATTGGCCACACAGCCAATCAGAAGTGCTTGTTACTTTCAGATTTCCTTTGAAGTACTAACGTGGGCAGCATCCCCGATCCCCTTTCAGGTAGACCAACCCCCTACTCAAGAGTGTTATAGATTCAAGGTGGGGGGGGGTGTTGCTTGTCTTTATCCCGTTAGCTCGAGCACAAATTGAGCCCCACTAGGATGCACTGTAATGGGGTGTCTTAGAAATACATTTTACTGCCCCTGCCCCCCACACACAAAATTGCTTCTGCGTTATGCTCCTTCTTAATTTCAGGACCTGTGATATTCAGCCATTCTGGTTATCCTGTGTGTTCCTGGAATGCTATGATCTCCTGTGTTTCCTAAAGTGCACCTATACTCAGAAAGGAAATTTACATGATCACCTTCCATCCCCAGCCCTGTGCCCCAAAGTAGTCTGTGTTTCTTTTTATTACCTCAGTTCACTATACATAAAAACACTGGGAAAACACAACAGGAAGTAGTGTTCTGGTGAAAGGCAGTCATATGCTAATTAATTCAGTTACATAGAAACATAGAAGGTTGACGGCAGAAGGAGACCATACGGTCCATCTAGTCTGCTCTTATGTGTATACTGTATGTTCTCTTTATCTTAGGATAGATGTGTGCTTATCCCAGGCATGTTTAAATTCAGTGACTGTTGATTTTTCAACTACCTCTGCTGGAAGTTTGTTCCAAGCATCTACTACTCTTTCTGTAAAATAATATTTTCTAACATTGCTCCTGATCTTTCCCCCGACTAGCTTCAGGTTGTGCCCCCTTATTCTATCATTAAGCTTCTTCTTAAAAACACTTCCCTCCTGAACCTTATTCAATCCTTTCACATATTTAAAGGTCTCAATAATGTCCCCCCTCTCCCTTCTTTCCTCCAGACTGTACAAATTAAGTTCTTTAAGTCTCTCCTGATAAGTTTTAAGTTTAAGTCCTTCCACCATTTTCGTTGCCCGCCTTTGGACACGTTCTATTTGAATAATGTCTTTTTGCAGGTAAGGTCTCCAGAACTGCACACAGTATTCTAGCTGTGGCCTCACCAGGGCTCTATACAGCGGCATCACAACCTCCCTCTTCCTACTGGTGATGCCTCGAGCTATGCAGCCGAGCATCCTGCTTGCTTTTCCCACTGCCTGGCTACACTGTCCACTCATCTTGTAGCTATCAGTAATCAGTACCCCTAAATCTCTCTCCTACGAGGTCCTGGCTAACATAGTGCTGCCCATACGGTGCTTAGAGCAGGGGTTCCTTCTACCCAAGTGCATGATTTTTACAACCAAACTGTCACATAATTGGCAGTTAGGGTGAAGTGCTCCCCATTGCTGAGCTGTGTGTACTCTAATTGCATCATCACTGGGGGTGGGACTGCTCAGCCAGGGAGCAATATGGTTGACTGCATCCAGTTTGTGTTGTTATGAATATTGGACAAAGGCTGAGGTAAAACAAGAAGCACAGGCTGTATTGGGGCACTGGGCTGGGGATATAGGTGCATTTTAAAAGCTATGCACTGACCTGGTTTCCTTGAACCAATCCTTGGACCTGCCAATCAGTTTGACTATGCCTACTCTCTACTCTACTCTACTCTACCCTACTCTTGTACTAACTGCCTATGCGTGACCCCTGGCTTTAACACTGACGTATGGGTCTTTGCTGCCTGCACTGACTCTTGGCCTGTTAAGTTATGCGGCTCCTGCGCTTGTGACCTACTGACCACAGCTCGTCCACAGATTACGCTACTTACCCGATCCAGCTCCCAGTTCTCCAGTACTATGTTAACCCAGCCTAGCATTCCAGCATCTCACAACCTAGAACAGTCCTGCTTTCCTGTCTGTCCTCTCTTGTATGGGGCGATGAAGACAATGTTAGGTCTTAGATTCCGAGGTTACAAGTTGAGAGTACTGTCTGTTAAAGTGGACCAAAACCAATGAGACTCCAGGGCAGGCTTACTCCCTCCCTTCCTAACTGGCACGCCCCGCTGTGTGAACCCGCCCAAGGCATTCTGATATTCTTACCTTTCCCCATAACCCACAGCACATGCACGGTCGGTGCCGGCATCACTTGCCCCCTTCTCGGCTGTGTGAGGCCATGCCCACCGCAACTGAATGGCTGTGCGTGGCTGAAAGGGGTAAGAGATGCCACGTGCCGCCATTGTAAGCAGCTGTGGATTCCATTCAGCTTCTCTAGCCGCACATCAACAGGCATGGCAGGAGAAGCTGATTGGACGAGAGGCTGCGCCTGCGCCATGGGCTCCAGAAAAGGTGAGTTTGTTTGGCATTCCGGGGCTTCCACACAGTAGAAGGAATTTGAAAGCCCTCAATTCCCCTTATACTCCCTCCCACCCCAATCCAGTGACCCCACGGTGCCTGTGTGGGCTGCCGGTGGTATCTCCAGTCTAGAGTAAAAACTAAATTTAGGCCTGCTTACACTTCCTCCCTGTGACACTCGAGTTAACGCTGATTAGGAAGCTCAAACCCAGAATTTGATACCTCTCTGCATTGTAGTACTGCGGCTAATGCAATGGGGCATGACAGCCACATGAGGCATAGGTGCAACATTTTGCTCAGTTTCAGGCTTCCTAGGGAGCATTATCTAGAGGGGAATCCTAAGCTTATTCTGCATTTATAACCTGACCAAAGCAAATAATAAAGGCAATCATGACACCTAGTGGTAAAACAGATAATTGCTCATGTGTAGTCTTTCATAGAGGTTCTGTACATGTTGCTGCTCATTTACAGTTTTGAACTTACAGGTAGGGATCCTTGCCAAACTTTACAAGTTCAGGTTCCTGACCCCAAACACCAACCAGTCAGAAGTCCATGCCGGGGTTCAGCTGAGCAGCCCATCAACCAGCTTCTGGCCCTCTCTGCCGCCAATCTGGCCGACCATCCCCCTATGGGATGATGGGGGTTGTTATGCAACTATCTGATATGGGATGATGGCGGTTGTTATGCAACTATCTGATATGGGATGATGGGGGTTGTTCTGTAACACAGTCTGCTATGGGATGATGGGGGTTGTTCTGTAACACAGTCTGCTATGGGATGATGGGGGTTGTTCTGTAACACAGTCTGCTATGGGATGATGGGGGTTGTTCTGTAACACAGTCTGCTATGGGATGATGGGGGTTGTTCTGTAACACAGTCTGCTATGGGATGATGGGATTGTTCTGTAACACAATCTGCTATGGGATGATGGGGGTTGTTCTGTAACACAGTCTGCTATGGGATGATGGGGTTGTTCTGTAACACAGTCTGCTATGGGATGATGGGATTGTTCTGTAACACAATCTGCTATGGGATGATGGGGGTTGTTCTGTAACACAGTCTGCTATGGGATGATGGGGTTGTTCTGTAACACAGTCTGCTATGGGATGATGGGATTGTTCTGTAACACAATCTGCTATGGGATGATGGGATTGTTCTGTAACACAATCTGCTATGGGATGATGGGGGTTGTTCTGTAACACAGTCTGCTATGGGATGATGGGGGTTGTTCTGTAACACAGTCTGCTATGGGATGATGGGATTGTTCTGTAACACAATCTGCTATGGGATGATGGGGGTTGTTCTGTAACACAGTCTGCTATGGGATGATGGGGGTTGTTCTGTAACACAGTCTGCTATGGGATGATGGGATTGTTCTGTAACACAATCTGCTATGGGATGATGGGGGTTGTTCTGTAACACAGTCTACTATGGGATGATGGGGTTGTTCTGTAACACAGTCTGCTGTGGGATGATGGGAGTTGTTCTTTTACACAGTCTGCTATGAGATGATGGGGGTTGTTCTGTAACACAATCTGCTATGGGATGATGGGGGTTGTTCTGTAACACAGTCTGCTATGGGATGATGGGGTTGTTCTGTAACACAGTCTACTATGGGATGATGGGGGTTGTTCTGTAACACAGTCTGCTATGGGATGATGGGGGTTGTTCTGTAACACAGTCTGCTATGGGATGATGGGGGTTGTTCTGTAACACAGTCTGCTATGGGATGATGGGGGTTGTTCTGTAACACAGTCTGCTATGGGATGATGGGGGTTGTTCTGTAACACAGTCTGCTATGGGATGATGGGATTGTTCTGTAACACAATCTGCTATGGGATGATGGGGGTTGTTCTGTAACACAGTCTACTATGGGATGATGGGGGTTGTTCTGTAACACAGTCTGCTATGGGATGATGGGGGTTGTTCTGTAACACAGTCTGCTATGGGATGATGGGATTGTTCTGTAACACAATCTGCTATGGGATGATGGGGGTTGTTCTGTAACACAGTCTACTATGGGATGATGGGGGTTGTTCTGTAACACAATCTGCTATGGGATGATGGGGGTTGTTCTGTAACACAGTCTGCTATGGGATGATGGGTTTGTTCTGTAACACGGTCTGCTATGGGATGATGGGGGTTGTTCTGTAACACAATCTGCTATGGGATGATGGGGGTTGTTCTGTAACACAGTCTGCTATGGGATGATGGGGGTTGTTCTGTAACACAGTCTGCTATGGGATGATGGGGGTTTGTTCTGTAACACAGTCTACTATGGGATGATGGGGGTTGTTCTGCAACACGGTCTGCTATGGGATGATGGGGGTTGTTCTGTAACACAGGCTGCTATGGGATGATGGGGGTTGTTCTGTAACACAGTCTGCTATGGGATGATGGGGTTGTTCTGTAACACAGTCTGCTATGGGATGATGGGGTTGTTCTTCTGTAACACAGTCTGCTATGGGGATGATGGGGGTTGTTCTGTAACACAGTCTGCTATGGGATGATGGGGTTGTTCTGTAACACAGTCTGCTATGGGATGATGGGGTTGTTCTGTAACACAGTCTGCTATGGGATGATGGGGGTTGTTCTGTAACACAGTCTGCTATGGGATGATGGGGGTTGTTCTGTAACACAGTCTGCTATGGGATGATGGGGGTTGTTCTGTAACACAGTCTGCTATGGGATGATGGGATTGTTCTGTAACACAGTCTGCTATGGGATGATGGGGGTTGTTCTGTAACACAGTCTGCTATGGGATGATGGGATTGTTCTGTAACACAATCTGCTATGGGATGATGGGGGTTGTTCTGTAACACAGTCTACTATGGGATGATGGGGGTTGTTCTGTAACACAGTCTGCTATGGGATGATGGGGGTTGTTCTGTAACACAGTCTACTATGGGATGATGGGGGTTGTTCTGTAACACAGTCTGCTATGGGATGATGGGGTTGTTCTGTAACACAATCTGCTATGGGATGATGGGGGTTGTTCTGTAACACAGTCTACTATGGGATGATGGGGGTTGTTCTGTAACACAGTCTGCTATGGGATGATGGGGTTGTTCTGTAACACAGTCTGCTATGGGATGATGGGGTTGTTCTGTAACACAGTCTGCTATGGGATGATGGGATTGTTCTGTAACACAATCTGCTATGGGATGATGGGGGTTGTTCTGTAACACAGTCTACTATGGGATGATGGGGGTTGTTCTGTAACACAGTCTGCTATGGGATGATGGGGGTTGTTCTGTAACACAGTCTACTATGGGATGATGGGGGTTGTTCTGTAACACAGTCTGCTATGGGATGATGGGGATTGTTCTGTAACACAATCTGCTATGGGATGATGGGGGTTGTTCTGTAACACAGTCTGCTATGGGATGATGGGGGTTGTTCTGTAACACAGTCTGCTATGGGATGATGGGGGTTGTTCTGTAACACAGTCTGCTATGGGATGATGGGGGTTGTTCTGTAACACAGTCTACTATGGGATGATGGGGGTTGTTCTGTAACACAGTCTGCTATGGGATGATGGGGTTGTTCTGTAACACAGTCTGCTATGGGATGATGGGGGTTGTTCTGTAACACAGTCTGCTATGGGATGATGGGGTTGTTCTGTAACACAGTCTGCTATGGGATGATGAGATTGTTCTGTAACACAATCTGCTATGGGATGATGGGGGTTGTTCTGTAACACAGTCTGCTATGGGATGATGGGGGTTGTTCTGTAACACAGTCTGCTATGGGATGATGGGGTTGTTCTGTAACACAGTCTGCTATGGGATGATGGGGGTTGTTCTGCAACACGGTCTGCTATGGGATGATGGGGGTTGTTCTGTAACACAGGCTGCTATGGGATGATGGGGGTTGTTCTGTAACACAGTCTGCTATGGGATGATGGGGTTGTTCTGTAACACAGTCTGCTATGGGATGATGGGGTTGTTCTTCTGTAACACAGTCTGCTATGGGGATGATGGGGGTTGTTCTGTAACACAGTCTGCTATGGGATGATGGGGTTGTTCTGTAACACAGTCTGCTATGGGATGATGGGGTTGTTCTGTAACACAGTCTGCTATGGGATGATGGGGGTTGTTCTGTAACACAGTCTGCTATGGGATGATGGGGGTTGTTCTGTAACACAGTCTGCTATGGGATGATGGGGGTTGTTCTGTAACACAGTCTGCTATGGGATGATGGGGTTGTTCTGTAACACAGTCTGCTATGGGATGATGGGGGTTGTTCTGTAACACAGTCTGCTATGGGATGATGGGGTTGTTCTGTAACACAGTCTGCTATGGGATGATGGGGGTTGTTCTGTAACACAGTCTGCTATGGGATGATGGGGTTGTTCTGCAACTCAATCTGCTATGGGATGATAAGGTTTTTTTTCTGCAATAGTCTGCTATAGGAGAAGATATGGGTTTTTGCTATTGGGGGATTCTGTCACACAGTCTGTTAAAGTTTATGGGGGGGGGGGGTTCTTACTATTTTTTCAATAGGGGATACATAATATTAGTGCTGTCTTTCCCTGGTCTTACCCCTCAATTTTTCATCTGATACCTGAAAAAATTAATATTTTGTGGGATTATTTAGAGCACTTTCCCTACCCCATTTTGTGCAGGGCACCTGGCAGGCAGTTGAGGAAAGGGGGGATGAAGGGGGTGTCTGTCATTTTTTGTATCCAAAGTTCGGGTCACCATTGATTTCAATGGGTTCAGGTCAAGTTCGGGTACCCGAATCAAACTGCACTTCTGACTACCAAGAGCATGTGGGACTGCTGTGTCAGCCAATAACTGCATCACTTATTAGGTGTCCAGCAGTCTCTCATGTTTTCTACAGTGGTCTGATCAGCAGCTGCTGCTGCGACTCCAGGAAGAAGCATGTTCCAGGTACCCCACTGTCACCATGGAAACTGACACCTAGCATCATTTTTTGTATCCAAATCAGGCCCAGTGGGGGGTGGGGGAGAGTTTGGTTTATTTCACACATAGTAATCACCCTGCCAACTATCCCAGATTACCATCAAAATAAGCTCACCAGGTCCAAAATGAACAAAGGGGGAGTGGCAGCTGCTCAGACCATTTTATAACTAACCTGGGAGGTGCAAGTCAGCAGGGCAATTAGGTTACTAAAGACTTAAAGGAGCCGCAGCGGTCAACCCTGTTAGCTTGCAGGCCAGCCTATAATCTGTCTCTAAATCTGGTAAAAACAGAAGCTCGGTCACACACATCTGCAGAAGTATGCTAAGCTGCACCACCGCGCCAAGGTGCCTCTATGGGTGCAGTCCTAACTCTAATCTATGAGAGCCCCATTTGGGACATACAATGCAAGAGACAAAAAGGGAGCAGCTTTAGTAACCTAATTGCCCTGCTGACTTGCACCTCCCAGGTTAGTTATAAAATGGTCTGAGCGGCTGCCACTCCCCCTTTGTTCATTTTGAATTTGTGCAAGCACATGGGGTGTGGGGTCTAGGCTGTATTGCAGGGTCTTGACCCTTCCACCCCATGGCTTGCACATGAGGTTTAAGGCAACCTCAGGTAAGCTGCTCCCTTTTTATCTCTTGCATTGTATGTCCCAAATGGGGCTCTCATAGATTAGAGTTAGGACTGCACCCATAAAGGCACCTTGGCGTTTGGTGGTGCAGCTTAGCATACTTCTGCAGATGTGTGTGACCGAGCCTCTGTTTTTACCAGATTTAGAGACAGATTATAGGTTGGTCTGCAAGCTAACAGGGTTGAGTGCTGCGGCTCCTTTAATTTCTTAGGCGCTCATAGCGACCGCTAGTAGTCGATGTGATCGGCTATGGTTCGCTGTTACCGAGCGCCTCAGTCGCTGGCCGGCATTGATGAATGATGAGGTAGCGACAGGTAATACCAGGCGCTCTGCAAGCCAGAGCACCGGTGGTATACACTGAGCCGTCTGTGATGATGAATCGGACCCTACATGGCGCTGTTAGAGTCGCTCACCGAAATCGCCTTGATAAATGTGGTATTGCGTACAGCGCCCGGCGTTCACCGTTCCCTACCTGACACTGCCAGTCGCTACCTGGCGCTATGGCTTGATGAAAAACCCCCATAGTTTGTATTCACTAGTGTGTTCTCGGGAGTGCGTTGTTTACAAGTGCACAGATGGGAAAATGCGGAGGTAAAATTCCATGTGTCCATAAGTGCAATATTATTATTATTATTATTATTATTAACAGGCTAGTATCAATTTCTAATGTCATTTTTTAAGCCTGCAGATTGTTATTCTGAGGTCGTGCCTCTGTTACTCCAAAAACTATTTCCTGACAGTTCAGTTCATACTGACACTCTAATTAAAGCATCTTTTACAGATCACTTTCCAATTAGAATTTTGTTGCAGCGCTGATGAGCCCAGCGGGTACAGAGATCTACACGGCACAATTAGAAGTAAGTGGCTTTAGCACTTCTGAAAGAAACCGAAAGAGCCGAGATACTGCGAGATAATAGAGAGCGCTTAGAAAGTGGCCCAGCAACTCATTTTCTTTTCCTACAATTATTTCAACAGAAGTGAAGAGTGCTTTTCCTTATTATGCAGAGCCCTGGAGACGGAATTGGGGTTTCACCATATTGGCTAATCTCAAAATGATGCTTTTATAGCACGCGATTGGTGTAGATGGCATGGGTGTGACCAGAGCGAACACTGAAGAGCCCTTGCTATCTCTTCTGTCTGTTTGTCCAGGCATCTACATAGACCATATACTCACCTAACACTAACGCTCCTAATGTTCCACATTTTTTTCCCCAAATGAACCCCCCCAAAGCGGAGAAAACCTTTTTTGAAGTTTTAATTCATTTAATTTTTGAAATTTCCAACTAGTGGGCGTGGCCACACTCTAGTACAATAGCAAGCAGCATGTTTCTAACAGCCTACTTTGAGACCTAATCACAATGCTGCCATATAGAGGTGGCCACAGGGGGGCAGAGTTAAAGACCACAAGTCGAGCCCTATGATTGGTGGTCTACTTCTAGGGGAATCAGGGGAGGGTCTGCAGTCAGTTGCAAGTTTCTGCTTCTAGGTGCTGCTGCAAGGTTACAGGAAGAGGGAGGGCAGAAATGATGAGGTAAATTGCTAAATCATGTGGCCTATCAAGTCCCTTTATAGGCCACCCTTATCTGGCTTCTGGTGCTCTGTGTAACAACTTAAAGGGACAGTTTAGGAAATGGTATTAAAAAGGAATAAATAAGCTAATCTGATGTTTGCCCTTTATTTCCCAACAGGAAAAACTGTATGAGGCATGACAGGGCCCCATTTAATGTTGGCATCCAGGCCCTGTCACATTTAGTTACACCACTGGGCCTCTCAGCTTAAGCAAACCACAGTGGTCGCATAGCTCATAACTTATAAAGCTGCGCTCCGCAAGTCCTTCCCAGCTTAGCCAGGCTCGGGCAGTGGCTTCTCTTAAAAATAGGCACCCTCTGGTCGCCAATTCTAACTCACTGTTCCCTACGGCGCATGCGTTCTACAGCGCATGCGTTCTACGGCGCATGTGCGGCCTCTTGTCCAATCAGCATGCTCGGATCTGCTCACAACTTGTCCAAGACCTGTCTAAGGCTCAGCTCCAGCTGAGTCCAGCCAAACAGAGCTCAGGACGCCGGTGGCTGCATGCTTGCTATCCACTAACAGGGTGTGTACCCGTGCTGGCCATTCACAAATGCCTAGGGTAGGCATACGCCATTCTAAAGGTCTGGTTTAGCAGAGGTTCTGTTTTTCACACAATGGCCTCGATTCACTAAGAGTTGAAAAAACCTCAACTGGTAGTAAAAAATTCAATTCATGAGAAAAAAGCCTGAGAATTACACTGTTAGTGAATCACCAGATAGGAAAACACTGAAAGTCAATGGTACTTTTTTACTCTTGAAAAAGGTATTGAACTTTTTACCCCTTTTTACCTGTAGTAAAAAAGTGCCATTGACGTTCATTGTTTTCCTATCTGGTGATTCACTAACAGTGACATTCTCAGGCTTTTTTCTCATGAATTGAATTTTTCACTACCATAAGAGTTATTTTCTACCCTTTGTGAATCAAGGCCAATCAATCCAGAAGGGATCATCTGAGGGGAGGGAAAGTGTTGTTTTGTGCCCACATATTTCCTTTTACAAAAACATCACATCATCAAAGAAAATGTTGTGGCCTAGAGGTAAGGGAGCGGACTTGCAACTGGAGGGTGGCAGGTTTGAATCCCGTTCCTGGAACATGACTGAAGTGCTCTTGAGCAAGGCACCTAACCCCCCAACTGCTCCCCGGGCACCGTAATTAGGGCAGCCCACCGCTCCGGACCGGTGTACACTCACTGCACGGATGGGTTAAATGCGGAGGACGAATTCCTATGAGTGCCCAAGCATACAATGGCCATCTATGCATTAAAAAAAAGTAGTTTTTGGCCCACTTTCTTTGTTTAAATCTGTAATCCTCTGGTTTTAACGCCCATTTTTTACCTTAGCCATGCGATTGGCTGGCGGTAGTCGAGTGGTCCGGGTTTACATCGGCAGCCAGAAAAGAGGATGAGACTCCAGACTGACAGTGGCCAATTGCAGGGCTAGGCCTGGTAAACTGGGCTTTACCAGTACCAGGGGTATGTGGGAGGGAGCGGGTATGTGGTGTGTATGTGGAATGGGCTCCATCCAGGTGTGTTCCCTCCCGGCTCCCGCCCGGCTCGCGCTCGGCACCCATTTTCCATGTTGTGTCCATTTCACCCTGTGCAAAACAAAATACCGGTAGTAGCAAGTCATGCTTGTTCACTTACTTTGCCTTAGCCTCAGCATCTTCATAAGCCTTGTTAGAGACATCGTCTAAACCACCAATCAGATGTTTGAAAGAGCTGCAAGGAACACAAACACAAAACTCAGTTAGGCAATAGACACAATTATTAAAATTTGTGGCACACTACTGTCTGTCACATCTAGGGTTACCATCTATACAAATATTCTTAGTAATTAAAGGAGGTGTAGCCAAATCTTTATGCACATCTAATCCACCTCATTTCATCATTTCAATTAAAATAAAAAAAGTTTTCCTTTTTTGTAGGCTCCCTGTAAGCAACACAACTGCCACTAACAGTATAACCTGAGCTGCCCCCCCCCCCAGAGGCCAAGAACCAAGGTCACTATTGGGGCAGTACAGAGAGTCCAAGACTGGTGCCGTGTTTCGAATTTAACTGAAGTTTCTTTATTAAATCATCTATGATTAAAGTGGACCAACACCCAGGATTTTGACTATCCGGGGTGTTGGTCCACTTAGGTGGGGCACCCCGATCGGGGGTGCCCCGCTGTCTGAAACCCCCCCGATCGCCGCAAAAACTCACCTCTCCCCGCTCCCACGTGACCTCGTCCGGCCAATGACAGCGCTCAGAGCAGCTCTGTTTTGCGCGTCCAAAGCCGCTTGGACGCGCATACCAGAGCGCTGTCATTGGCTGCGTCTCTCGCTTCCCTCTAACAGGGAGCGCGCCTGCGCCGGCCATTCACAAAACGGCCGGCGCGGGAGCGCGCCCTGCTAGAGGGAAGCGAGAGACGCGGCCGCGTCTCGCGCATGCGCCGTTGGATCGCCGGTAAGGTGAGGATTGTGGGCCTCCTGGGGGGTTCCTCCCCGCGGGACATCCCGATTTCGGATGCCCCGCGGGGAGGGATCTGATCGGTCCGGGAATCTTATAGATTTCCGGGCCGATCCCCCCTGGGTGTTGGTCCACTTTAAGGGTCAGTGAAGGACCCGAAACGCGTCAGGACCCCATATCCTTTTGACCCGTGTCATTTATTGCTTTTATCGCTTTGGCTGCTTATGTACTTGCGTGGGAGACGCTGATGATGTTTTTAACTTGGATTTAATAAAGAAGCTTACTTTTTAAGGAAGTGCGGATCCATCTTCTATTTTTCCATGTGCAATTGTGGGGCTTGGGTCAGCCCCGGATCGTGCACCCTTTTTTCACCGGAGTGCGGAAACCCCTCATGTTATATGTGACTGGGCCTCAAGAACAGTTGCCTCTGGTGGGTCTTAAAGTGGAACAAAACTCTTCCGTTTTGCTCCAGGGATGCAGAGGATGCAGCAGAATGCACTCCCCATTGACAATAATAGGGTCGATTCAGAGCCAGGTGAGAAAACGCACTCCTTAAAGTGGACCAACACCCAGGATTTTCACTATCCTGGGTTTTGGTCCACTTCCGCGGGGACCCTGATCGGGGGTGACCCGCTGCGTGAAACCCCCCAGAACGCCTGATAAAACTCACCTCGCTCCTACGGCTCTTGCGCGGCCGCTTGTCCAAACAGCGCGCTCGGAGCTGCTGTGGTATGAGCGTCCAAGCGGTGTACAACCACAGCGGCTCCGAGCACGCTGGCGGCCGCATCTCGCACTGCCCTCTAACAGGAAGTGCGCCTGCACCGGGCATTCACAAATGGCCGGCGCGGGCACGCCCCCTGCTAGAGACATACTGAAAAACACCACTAGGGTGAGAGGTGGCACCAGCCTTAATTATAATTATATTTGTGGTGCAGAGCTCTAGTTACCATCTACATAACCATATATACAGAGAAAAAGGGGGAAAGTGCCCGCCCAAACCCCTATAGAAGCCTACCAGAGACTTAACGCACACACCTCAGCTGAGCACTCTGCCTTGAGAAAGAGACGTTGTCTCGGAACGTGTGGGTCTAAAAAGGGGGGGCGCGCTGACTGATGGACATCACATTCAGATAAGTGGCACTGTATATATTTTCCATTGTTTGTTTCCTCCTGCACATCCCCTTGCTTGGTTATAATTCCTTGAATATGGCTTATGTTATATTTTCACTATGTGATTGATGCACTTTAGGTGTAAGTATTTTGTATTTTAAATAGTGTGGTATTTATTGAATCATTTAAGCACAAAAATTAGTTAGGTGTTCTAATATAAGCAATATTAGGAATAACAGTGATGTCTATCAGGACGCAATACAACAGCCCCCTCTTCTGGCAGAAACGTAATTAGGTTGTCTTTTATGTTTTTTAAAAAAAATGTCTTATATGTGATATGTATTCGTTGGAATAATTTAATACATTTATATTTTTATATATACTTTATAGGTGTGTGCGTTAAGTCTCTGGTAGGCTTCTATAGGGGTTTGGGCGGGCACTTTCCCCCCTTTTTCTCTGTATACCCTGCTAGAGACAAACGCGAGATGCGGCCGCGGCCCGCGCATGCGCCGCGAGTAAGGTAAGGTGAATGGGGCGTCCTGGGGGGTTTCACACAATCCCAATTTTGGATGCCCCGCAGGGAGGGATCGGATCGGCCTGGGCCGATCAAGGAGGGTGTGGGTCCACTTTAAAGCAGAACAAATCCACCCAGCGGCTACCCTGGAATCTAAATCCGGCCTACGACTCTCTTTGGGGTCGATTGAGACCCAGGTTACAAATCTCACTCCTTTTTAGTAGAGAAAACTGCCATTGACTTTCATTGTCTACCTTGGGGCTGATTCAGCACCAGGTGAAAATGTACATCTGGTTGTTGAATCGGCCCCAAGGTAGATAATGAAAGTGAATGGAAGTTTTGTCTACTAAAAAAGGAGTGAGATTTCAAACCTGGGTCTGAATCGACTCCAATGACAGCCGTTAACTGGATGTAGATTCCAGGGCAGCCGCTGGTGGGTTTTGTTGATAGCTCAGTGCCCCAAAACAGCCCATCTTTATTTTTCAACTGAAGCCATTGCACAATATCACAAAATCACTGACAGGATGCAGTATTATGTTCAAATGGTGTCCTTATGGCTCACTGGTGCTCTCCAGCAATGATACATTCAGTGACATAGTCAAGCATTGAGGGTCAGCTTTATCAGCTATAATAACTGCAATAAATCTGAAAGCACTACAAGATAAACTGCCACATACGCCTTAGTAAACCATGTGACAGTTTGGTTTTACAAACTGAATAAATTAACCCTAGAGACCATACAGCTACCATTCAAACAACAGACTGCATCCCGTTCGTATTATTATGAATACTGGGTATAGTCTTTTGTAAAAAAATAAAATAAACGCAGGCTGTTTTGGGACACTAGGCTGGGGGTAGAAGGTGACAACATAAACTTAATTTATGGGTATAAAATAATTTTAATGTAGTTCTGTCTAACACTGAACCCTTGGGACACTGCTGGCCAAGGTGTTGAAGGGCCAGTCCTTGGAATGGCAATAATAAGGCAGCAAGCAGCAGACCACTGTGGCTTCCATTAGGAATGCTGAGGGACAGGGGCAGCTCTGTGACCACATTTGACAGGTGAGCTTCAGATGAGCCCCTTACTGCCTTATCAGGGGTGTAACTATAGGGGGGCAATCTCACCGGGGCTCAGGAGTTCAGGGAGGTTCATCATTGTTGCTCTTAAACCTTATTTATCTTATTTGTGCTTACTTGGCATCCTTTAGTGAAAGGAAGCAATATTTACTGCATCTCTTCTGTTTCAATCATTAGTTGTCTAGCTGCATCCAGTTTAAGTTAAAAGACAGAAAAAGTTTATGAGCCTTGAAAGGCATTTCAATGTTCATGCCAGGACCCTGTCACATTTACTTACGCCACTGTGCCATTGTCCTTTAAATGTTTATTATAATAGTCTAGACCAGGGGTTCTCATCCTTTTGTCATCAAGAACCACCTTCCATTTTCAAATTATCTCAAGCATCACCTGTGTTGCCAGTCACCTGACGCTGTGTTAAAACCCCCGAAAAGATTTAGGGCTCGATTCAACAAAGGTAGAAATAAATTCGCGTCACTCGAAAAACAGATCGCATGCACAAAGTTTTAACTTTTTCGAGTGATTCAAAAAAGGGGTTGAATTAAGTACTTGCACTCGAAAATGCAATCGTAAAATTTTCTAATCACTTGTAAAATTTTCAAAATGCTCGTAAAAAGGCTGTTGCAAGCGAAAATTATTGGAAAATGTACTCAATTTTTTTTTCTATTGTTTGTATTGTTTTCTGACTGTTGCATGGTGTTGTAAGGCTTTTTAATGGATAAATGTAAATGCATAATTTTTTTTTCAACTTTTTAAGTTACCTGTGTAGCTGTATGTACATGGCTAACATTGTGGATACATGTAATAAAGAGGCAAGGTATGCTGTAGTGGAAGTACTAATTAAACAGTAATATTTGTAAGAGGCATATATGTAGTTTTTTTTGTGGGGGGGGGGGGGTTGGTTGGATTGCCAGGGACCTGTATTAAAAATGTTTCCTTTAATGCAGAAATGTGGCCATTGTTTTCTATACAAAGCTTGCTCACATAGCACCACGTGTCCCTGGGTGCAGGGTGCAGCTCTTTGCTAGCTTTAACCTCATGGTACGCCATTCTTATGCTTACACTATAACGTGGACCAAAAGCCAGGATTTTGACTATTCTGGGTTTTGGTGCACCGCAATGTAAAAACCCAAAGGTCTTCTACCAGTTAATGGTGCCAAATATGGATTCCAAAGCTGCACGATTTAGCCTAGTAAGCTGGAAAAGTGCTTGATATGGCAGCTGATCCACTTCCAAACGTGTCCGAAAATATGGGAATGGGTAGTGTGCGCCTTCTCTGCGCCACATCATCTGCAATATGTTCGAAGTCAATGGCCTCGATTCACAAATCATTGAAAAAAATTCTCATGGTAGTAAAAAATTTAATTCATGAGAAAAAAACCTGAGAATTTCACTGTTACCAAATCACCAGATAGGAAGACACTGAAAGTCAATGGAACTTTTTACTACTAGTAAAAAAGGGTAAAAAGTTCAGTATTTTTTTCAGGAGTAAAAAAGTGCCATTGACTTTCATTGTCTTCCTAACTAGTGATTCACAAACAGTGGAATTCTCAGGCTTTTTTCTTATGAATTGAATTGTTTACTACCATTAGAGTTTACTACCATTGCAAACAAAGTAGAAGGGCTCCATTGTGAGAGAGCAAAATGAGTTTTCTCCTGCTGAAAGCTGCATCAAAAAACTAGTGTGAAACACTCTAATTTATATCATGTGTGTGGCTCATCAAGTCCACCTGAATCAGTAGTAAAATTTTCAAATTGTAAAATGCAGTAGTACATTTTTCGATCCACTAATTTAATTTGCACTTTTACAATCGCACTCGAATTTAATTCAAGTGACTCGTGTTTTACAATGGTTCCAGGTAGCTGAATCACTCGTAAAAAAATATAGCAAAATCGCAACTTTTTAAGCACAAAACACACGAAAAATCCATTTTCGACCTTTGATGAATCGAGCCCTTAAAGTCAATGATATGCTAATAAAAAACATAAATAGTTTATATCACCCTGAGGAGTAATTTTGTACTTTTGGAGCAAAGTATAGATGGCAGCAGATCAAGCTTTGTCACATACCACTTTGTAGGATCTGGTTGGGGACCCCTGGGTTAGAAATACATTTAGCCATCAAATAATTTTACTCATTAATTCAGTAGGTTAGGCTAGGCGTTATTTAACAAACCACCCTCTGTATTTAACCTACCTCCCTGTTTGGTCACACCAGATATAAAGTTTATCAGTTAGTTTATTAATAAAGTGCATTTCCTTCCCCATTATGCAAAAAAACTAAAAAAAAAATGGTGTGCCTTAAAGAATTTCTTTCCTAGAGGTAGGTTTAAAACTGAATCCCAAATCTACTCTTCTGGGGTAGCCTTTGAATTGGCACTGCGGGCCGTGCACCACCCTCCATCAGACTCTTGTAATGCGACAAATTGGCCAGTGGTTTTACCGAAGAACCACTCCCATTGGCCAGGCATCTGGAGCTAGTATTACCATTTGCCTGGCTGTTTGGATGGACAAAAATACAGAGGGATTATGAAGCAACAGCCAACCTAGGAATGAGGGTCACTGGGCTTTGCTGCAGGGCAGGGGGCAAGTGTAGGTTCACTCTACTGACTATGCGAAATATCCAGGAAATTAGTAATTTCACTGCTACCACTAGGCATTGCTGTGTTGCCTGCTTGCCCGCAATAAATTAACAAAAAAGTCACTTAGGCTTCCCATAGGTGCTAATTACAGTTTGAAATTCCTCTGAAATAGACATCTTGGTTTTGATGTTTTAATATATAATCGCTCTTTTCTTCCTCCTGTCTGGGTGATGACTGCACTGGGCTGTAAGGTCGTAATAAAATACATCTCTTTGACCAAACATCCAACAGCACAAGAGCTGGTATATTGCCAAAGCCATAAACATGACAGCTACTGACACACATTTTATAAGCTAGTAACCTTTTATATTTTACTTCAATAATTTTATTGCCAACCTTGGAAGCGGGTATTAGCTTCAGATTCCAAAAACTGAAAAGTTTACCATGAAAAGGCATAGAAGCCAACAAAGGTTACTCAAATGATTTTAAGAACCTCTGCAATTTTAGCAGAGACTGAGTTACAAAACCCGTAATGGTCTGCCCGGGAGTCTGAAAGACTTCTGGGTCAGCATTTGGCTGTCCCCGAGCATCTCGATTGGGGATGTATTTATCTTACCTTTACTAGGGCTTTCACACCAGATTGCTGGGCCTTGGCTGTATTTCAGGCTTCCTTTTAGCTAAAAGTTAAACAGTGCCCAACCATTCAGATAAGCTAGAGAAAAGCCAGGGATGCGGCCAACAGGCTTGTTCACATGAGCTGGCATATTGGGGAATATTGGGGCAATCGGCAATGTGTAGGCAACATCATTGCAGCAGGTACTCAGGTGGGGGCGATACTTACTCTCTATCAATTACAAGGCAGGTCACAGCCTCTGCAGCAATCACATTTGCCGTTCGTACGTCCTCCCTGAAGAAGAAAAATAAAACGGTCAGTATATATTTCCTTTTTTATATTTGTTTAACTTATACTATTCCATTGGTCCCTATTCAAAGTCTTTAGTTAGTCTATAGTAGGCAAAATCTCAGACACATACATAAGAGTCGATTCAGAGCCAGTTGAGAGAACTCACTCCTATTTTGGGAAAGAAAACTGACATTCACTTTCATTGTCTACCTTAAGGCTGATTCAACAACCTGAATCAGCTCCAAGGTAGACAGTTAAAGTGAATGGCACTTTTCTCTCCTAAACAAGGATTGTGTTTTCTCACTCTATATACTACAGAAGGGAAGAAGGTGGAAATCTCAAAGCATTTATTTCACAACGTTCAGTGTTTTTTTTTTTTCTTTTACAAGTGTTTAAAGTGAGTCAACGCTAACTGAAAGAAAAACAAAGGCCCTTATTTATGAAGGAATAGCGACAGGTAGCGACTGGTGAGCGGCCGGTAATGACGGGCACCGCCACGAGAACGCCGGCTCCCCACCACAATCACACATTTATCAAGCCAATCCTGCTTAGCGACTGAGATAGCGCCATATAGCGACTCATTCATCATTATTCCAGCCTCAGCCCACAGTGCCAGCGTCCGACCTTGAACAGCGACAGGTATGACCTCTCGCTACCTGGCGCTCTCCAATGCATTTCAATGGAACAATCTTTAAATATTAATAATTAATTGTTATTAATGTTTTTTTTTTTTTTTTTTTTTTAAATGTGAAAAATTCTGTGACCTCTTCTGCCATTTTAGATAATTTTTTTAAGGGAAAAAAAAAATGTACAGAATTGATATTACAGGTCTGATATTAATATATTCATATTACTAAATTATTTAAAAAACTATTTTTTTTTGGTTTCCAAAAATATGGTGGTTTGGGGGTTATAAAACTACTTTTAACCCATCGCCGCCAGCGCTCTGGGGTTTAAACATGCATTTCACAGCGCGAGAATTTTTTGAGCGTGATTTTTTAATGAATATGGTGGGAGCCGGTCGCTAGGGCCAGTCGCTATCATGCACTCCCATACAGCGCGGAACCTGTCAAATAGCGACTCCTCACCTAATATTCAACATTACGGCAAACCGACTGAGCCGCTATCAACTACCGAACAACGGCCAAGCACAGTGACTACTAGCGGGCGCTCTGAAAATGCCGATACAGTCGCTCAACTGTCGCTACCTGCCGCTATTAATGAATCGGCCTCAAAATGGTGCTTATCTTCTGTACTCTGCAGCTGATCGGTGCTAGCAGGGCCAGCCCTAGGTTATATGGGATGGTTATATGGCACCCTGTGCTAGACTTTCTAGACTTTCGTTGGTGCCTCCGCCTCCCCGGCAAAATGCAGAGATACAAATCCCCATTCAAAAGTCAGCAATAAACTCTTTTACTACTCAACCGGCTGAGCTGTAGTAACTAGAGCTGGAGTCTACAACCTTCCTTAACAAAAGAGCCACATTTACCACTAAGAGATGTTCAGGAGCCATCCTGCACCCAAAAAATGAATATGCATGTCGCAGGCTGATCCCCCGCTCCATAAAATACCCCACACAAGTGGACAACTTTGCTCCAAAAAAGCTTAAATAGCAAAATCCGGTAGGGGCGAGGTGTGCCTAAAGTGGACCAAAAGAGGCAGTGGAGTCTACAAGACATTTGGTATGACATAACAAGACAATCCTGATTTGGGATGCCCCCCCCCCCCAGATGCCTGATATGCTTACCTTGCCAAAGAGACCACGGCACATGCGTGGCCAGCGCCGGCATCACTTGCATCTTTCTCAGGCTGTGCGCTGTAGGTGAATGGCTGAGATGGCCGGGCACAGCCAAAGGATGCAACTGGTGCAGCGCGCCATCATATGTGTGGCTAGGATTTCATCCATTAATATACACGGCTGGAGAAGCTGATTGGAGGAGAGCCTTTGTTTGTGCCATCAAACTGGGAAGAGGTTAGTTTGTACTGGGCGATCTAGGGCTTTTCACACAGCGGGGCATCCCAAATCTGAAAGCAGCTTTAACTACCTGCAATCTGTTGCTATTTGCTACATACACCAGGTCTGTGCACCGCGAGGTCCTGTAAGCACAGAACACTGCTGCTATGGCTGCTGCTGAGGTGAGGGAGCTCACTCAACCTTACACATGTCAAGCAACAGTGTTCTGTGCAACTATCTGCAATCTTTTGCTATCGGCAACGTACACCAAATCTGTACTTGGTGTCTGTTGCCAATAGCAACAGATTGCAGATCTGCAGCAAGTGCACATTTGCTAACAGAAAATAAAATGCCAGAGGTGAATATGGGAATGTTGTTGGCTTAATTTAGCCCCTTGGTTCCAGCACTTTTTCGGCTATTTATTTGCTTTGGATATATATATATATATTGAATCTGCCAATACAGACACTATTGATAAATATTAGCAAATCTATTTATTGTTAAGGTCGATTGTGTAACGACAATGTGTCAGTTGTATCTAGTGCTGTGTCAGCTTATCCTGTCATGCTATTCTCCAGGGGATCAGGGGCGTGCTTCTCATTTCTGGGGCCCCATGCAAAGTTGTGCCCGGGGGACCTAATCAAAGACAAATTTTGTACAGCAAAATTCAATGTTTAGGCACCTTGTCGGGTATGTAGCTGCGGCCTGTTTAAACACTGTGGGAGTGCATGCGAAACCAGAGGATTTCACACAGGGGCATCCCGGCATTGTCCACCCATGGCACAGGGAATTGTCTGGGAATTGCCCATATAACCATCTCGCTTCTACTCCCTGTGGCATCCCAAACTAGGATGCCCCACTATGTGAAATCCCATTAAACCGTCGCACAGCCTTGTTCAAATGACGCATGTGCAGGTTATGGCATCACCATACCTTTAGCTAGACGCATACACAGAGCAGCCATTTGTTATTGGCTGGCCTGAGCATGCCCCCAGCTAGAGGTGAGTGGGGATGCCACCAGTGGCCCACATTTAAATTGATAGCTGCTGTGATGTCACAGCATCTTACATAACTGAACAGAGTTTAGCACACTGACTCTGCAGCAGCTTGCTCACGTAAGTGTACAGTGGCTTCCTATACAGTGGCTTCCTATACAGTGGCTTCCTATACAGTGGCTTCCTACACAGTGGCTTCCTATACAGTGGCTTCCTATACAGTGGCTTCCTATACAGTGGCTTCCTATACAATGGCTTCCTATACAGTGGCTTCCTATACAGTGGCTTCCTATACAGTGGCTTCCTATACAATGGCTTCCTATACAGTGGCTTCCTATACAATGGCTTCCTATACAGTGGCTTCCTATACAGTGGCTTCCTATACAGTGGCTTCCTATACAGTGGCTTCCTATACAGTGGCTTCCTATACAGTGGCTTCCTACACAGTGGCTTCTTATACAGTGGCTTCCTATACAGTGGCTTCCTATACAGTGGCTTCCTATACAGTGGCTTCCTATACAGTGGCTTCCTATACAGTGGCTTCCTATACAATGGCTTCCTATACAGTGGCTTCCTATACAGTGGCTTCCTATACAGTGGCTTCCTATACAGTGGCTTCCTATACAGTGGCTTCCTATACAGTGGCTTCCTATACAGTGGCTTCCTATACAGTGGCTTCCTATACAATGGCTTCCTATACAGTGGCTTCCTATACAATGGCTTCCTATACAGTGGCTTCCTATACAGTGGCTTCCTATACAGTGGCTTCCTATACAGTGGCTTCCTATACAATGGCTTCCTATACAGTGGCTTCCTATACAATGGCTTCCTATACAGTGGCTTCCTATACAGTGGCTTCCTATACAGTGGCTTCCTATACAGTGGCTTCCTATACAGTGGCTTCCTATACAGTGGCTTCCTATACAGTGGCTTCCTATACAGTGGCTTCCTATACAATGGCTTCCTATACAGTGGCTTCCTATACAATGGCTTCCTATACAGTGGCTTCCTACACAGTGGCTTCCTATACAATGGCTTCCTATACAGTGGCTTCCTATCTGCTGCACAGTCTGCAGTGTGTTTAATGGCGCCCCTTACTGGCCACAGTCTGCCTGCAAGGTTATGCCGTTATTTATTTTTTTAAACAAAAAGTTGTCACTGATCTTACCCTGCCTCTGGGGGCCCCCTGGATGGTGGGGACCCTATGCATTTGCATGGTATGCGTGGTGGTTATACCCAGAGAGATCATGCTGATCTCCTCTGTCCAATCAGTGATCCGCACACACTTAAAGTGGAGCAACAGTCAAACATTACTTAAACCGGATCAACACAAAAAGCTGTGCTCAAATGCATACTACATACAAATTAATTTACCTTTTTTCTAACTCCTGCTGTGGTAAATTTTAAAAACAAAATGGCGGCTCATGGATCTTCAGGCCACCTGCAAACTGGAACTGCTGCTGGGCTTCCTGTTACTGTGCACTGTCAGTTATGTGAGTTGAATCCAGGCACCATCACAGGTGAGAGGCTGGGAGAGGAAGCTCCAAAATGTCAGCTGAAGAGTTTCAGCTTTGAGTGGGTGCAGGAGCAAATGTAAATGCTGACAATGATTTAGCATCATGCATGTAGATGGGGCAAGGGAGTTTTGGGGAGTTTCCTCTTCCAAGTGTGCTAGGCTGTTGGTCAGGCTGTTTAAGTCAGTTGGGGAAGTTTGACAGCTGAAATAATCTGAATGGTGCAGTGAAAAGAATTGCAAAGGATCACCTCTCCTCATTTCAAGGGATCGGCAGATCTATAAAAGCAGATAATAACAGCATATATACCTGCAATTCTATGTCTTGCTTTTCCAGATTATGAGAAATTAGGTCAGTTGCTTGTAAAGACTGTATTTCTAATTGTAAAAATAGAAGAGGTAATGATAGGGGGATCATTAAATTCTTTGTCTTATTTTCCTAAGTGGGGAGGAAAATTGCAACATAATGCTCAATAACTTGTCTTTTAATGATCTAAAGTAACTGCTGGAGACAATGCGCAATACTGTTTTTTCTTTTCCCAGGACAATGCTTTCTTAAGCTTAAAGTGGACCAACACCCAGGATTTTGACTATCCTGGGTTTTGGTCCACTTCAGGGGGGCACCCCGATTAGGGGTGCCCCGCTGTGTAAAACCCCCCAGAAACACCCCAATACTCACCTCACAATGCTCCCACGTGGCCGGGTGACAGCGACGGACAAGCGCTGACAGCGACGGAGAAGCCAGCACGTCCGCCGCCGCCTCCCGCACGTCCCTCTCACAGCGCGCGCGCCCGCGCCGGCCATTCACAAACGGCCTCCGCCGCCGCCGAGGAGGTACGTTTTTGGGGGGTTTTTGGGGAGGTCCCTCACAGCGGGACATCCCGATCTCGGATGACTGGACTTACACTTAGGCCCTTATTTAACAAGGGATAGCGACAGGTAGCGACAGGTGAGCGGCCGGTAATGACGGGCCCCGCCACGAGAACGGCCACAATCACACATTTATCAAGCCAATCCTGCTTAGCGACTGAGATAGCGCCATATAGCGACTCATTCATCATTATTCCAGCCTCAGCCCACAGCGCCAGCGTCCGACCTTGAACAGCGACAGGTATGACCTCTCGCTACCTGGCGCGCTCCAATGCATTTCAATGGAACAATCTTTAAATATTCATAATTAATTGTTATTAATGTTTTTTTTTTTTTTAATGTGAAAAATTCTGTGACCACTTCTGCCATTTTAGATAATTTTTTTAAGGGAAAAAAAATAAAAAAAAATGTACAGAATTGATATTACAGGTCTGATATTAATGTATTCATATTACTAAATTAATTGAAATACTTTTTTTTTTTTGGTTTCCAAAAATATGGTGGTTTAGGGGTTAAAAAACTACTTTTAACACATCGCCTCCAGCGCTCTGGGGTTTAAACATGCATTTCACAGCGCTTGAATTTTTTGAGCTTGATTTTTTGATGAATATGGTGGAAGCCGGTCGCTCTGATCAGTCGCTATCATGCGCACCCATAGATCACGGAACCTGTCAAATAGCGACTCGTAACCTTGTATTGCACATTTAGCCACACCAACTGAGTCGCTGTCAACAACCGAACAACGACCAAGCACAGCGACTACTAGCGGGCGCTGTGAAAATACTGCTACAGTCGCTCAACTGTCGCTACATGTCGCCATTAATAAATCAGCCTCTAAGATTATTGCTATATAGCTGAAGGGTGGACCCCAATATTGAATTACTATGGTGAGTTCTTGATTCCCAGTCCAACACTGATTACATCTAGCAGATATTAAAGAATCTATCATACTAGTCTTACCCCCCAGTGAGGAGCATTCTGCCATTCTGAGTCTCTGATGACATCATTAACTGACGAAACACAGATCAGACTGCTGTATGCATGTGTATAGAAGTCCATTTTAAGTTACTTTCTGTCTATTATGTGATGTAATGATATGACAGGTTCAGGTATCAGATAAGGAGGGGAGAAACAATGTCCTGTTCCCCCAAGGATGGCACCAGCGAGCGCGGGACTGAGTAAAATAATTTCTTAACTTTGATACATGGTTTGACTTTGGGGTGAAATTCTATTTTATAATGTTCATGAATCTTATTAATGGACCCAAATCGGATCAAGAATCTATACATTTCTAGATGCAGTCAAACACCCACCCACAAGGATTCCCCATTTGGTATACCCCAGTGTGTGAAATCCCAATGATCACCTTGCCTGCAATCCCATAGAGCATCTCCTGCCTGCCGGCTGTCAAGGCCGCAAGCAGCCATATGGGGGTGTCAGAGATTCCACTGCGAAATGTGAGCATTTCCCATTCAGCTTATTTAGCTGATCATTTATATGCACAACCAAAAAAGCTGAATGGAGGAGAGCCACGTCTGCACCATGGGCTCACAGGCAAGGTATGTATAATGGGCCACTGATAGGATTTCACACATTGGAACATCCTAGTATTGACCAAAACCTGGGATAGTGAAAATCCTGTTTTGTGGTTTTTTTAATTAGTTTAGGTGCAGCACGTGCTTTCCTTACTCTATTCATAGCTGAATTCTTTTTTTTTTTCCCATTCAGTATGGATCTTAATTTAGTTGCTCAATAATCATTTCTTATCAAAGAGCTTTAAGATCCCTTATGAGGTACATCATTATGGGGAGAAGCCAAGCTAAGAGCAGATTTATCTTAAGTGTACATGCCTTCCCTTCCCCTTTTTTTTTTTTTTTCCTTTTTTTGTATTATGGGAACAAAGCATGCGGAATAAGAGAGAGAGAGAGAAAATAGAGAGAAAAGCATAGCATGTGGAAGAAAGAACGAAAAGCAATAAAGGAGATAGAAAAGGAAAGAGTAGAGAAACAAAGAAAAAGAAAGAGGAAAAAAAAAAAAGGCAAATAGTAAGAAAATCACTCCCCCCCCCTCCCCTCTTCCCTAATGTCCGCTAAACTATTGATTGTTGGGAAGGTAGGTAAGCGAAAGCTAATTTGTATATAGCTGAATTCTGCCAGTCTGCTCCCATAGAAGTTGTTGCAATACCTTGCATTTCTCTTTCTAGTCTCTGTGACAGAATGTAACATTTAGGGAGGCTTTCTTCCCCCTACCTGTTTATTTCAGTCCATTCCTCAGCATACATTCAACAAGTCAAACCGGACCAACACCCGTTATTACTTTAACGGGTGTTGGTCCCGCTTTCTGCAGATAGCAAGAAGCTCAGGGGGGCATCCAGAACGTTGGAGCCCCCTCGCATCTAACTGAACAGATTGCACAGAATACTCACCTTCATTACGAGCCAGCGCCGGGAAAGGAGCCCAGCGATTGGCCGCTGGTTTAATTGTATGCACCAGGATTTATTTTCAGCGATCTGGGCATGGGAAAAAGCTACAAACACACAGTATTTTAGACGGGGTGGGGTTCAGTCAACAGGTAGGTCTAGCAATAGGTGGTCATGCTAGAATAATGCTGGAATATATAAAAGGTACAGCTAGAAAGCTAGAAATTACCAACAAAAGCCGTATGCAGAAGCAAAGCCAAATGTATCAGCTGCATGGGAGGTAAAGAAAGAATACTTTATTTAAGTAGCTGCAAAAGTTTCCCTTTGACAACAAGAGGCTTCTCAATATGCAAATTAGTCTGCGCCCAGCCAATCCCTGCAGCCAGCCAACTATCGTTTCTAGACAGTGCTTAGAGAAGAAACCACACTAAAGATAAAAATAACTCATTATGGATCAAAGTGGCATCTAAAAAAAAGTACTGGCACAGTAAGCAGTGTATAAATCACAACACCTACGCATTGTAACAGATGGAGAATTGTGAAACGGGGCCCATGCCAGCTGTGGCATGTCTGCTGAAAAGATTGTAAGCCATGAAAACAAACACATTCCCATTCCATTAGTCCCTGCTATATTATGCTGGTGTCAGGGGTGCCAAGAATTACTACTGCGACTCTAGACTTTCACTTGTGACCTGTCATTCGAATACATACTGTACATTGTCACTGTGCTCTAATAACCTGGGGAATAAAACTATGTGCTTGTCTCCGGCTCGGGTTCTGCCACCATCAAGCAAAACTGTTAAAGGGATTGACCACCCAAATAAAAAACAAAAGGTCCCGCACACTTCTTTTCTCCCCTGTAGATGATTGATCTGACTCTGGCTTATCAGCAACTCACCTGATCACTGGATCGCATCCCATGTCAGCCGTGATGGAATTCACTGGGACTTGCGTGTTGGACTCACACCCCTCCGTCATCGCTCACAAGGACATGGTCACACCCACTCCAGTCACTACAAATGAGTGGGCCTGCCAGGCCTGGAAACACACTCTCCATTGCAGTGAATTGAGAGGACGTGGCCACCCCCCAGGGCACAATTCCGACAAGGAATTCCCAGTGAATGGAATTCCAACATGGCTGGCATAGGATGCAATCCAGCGATAAGGTGAGGTGCTGATAGCTGGAGTTGGACCAATCTGCTGAAGGGGACAAAAGGTGAATGCCCTTTTGTTTTTTTAGTTGGGTGGTCAATCCCTTTCAACAGGACCAACAGAAAGGAAAGGTAGGTGCCATTTTGGAGCTTTCTCTCCCAGCATCTCAGCCATGCTGCTGCCTAGATTCAACTGACATAACTGACAATGCACAGTAACAGGAAGCCCAGCAGCACTTCCTGTTTAAAGGTGACATGCAAATTCATGAGCTGCCATTTTGTTTCTACAGCAGCAGTTAGAAAAAGGTAAAAAAAAATTATGTGCAGCAATCTAAATTGCCCTGCGGGGGGTGCATATGAGCACTGTTTGTTGTGTTGGTCTGGTTTAAGTCATTTGGTCCACTTTAAATGTCAGCTTGTACAAGATTTTTAGAATGGTGCCTCTCTGACACACACTCTGGTAATGATAGAGTCAGACAGGGATAGACTGGCCATAGGGAGCTCAGGGAGAATTGCCAGTGAGCCACACTGCTTTGGGGCAGGCTGGATGTAACCCTCAGCCTGAGGGTCACCACACCCTGAGCCTGTGGTGCCTCCTTGCATCCCAAATATTCCCCCTCAACCCCTGTATCTGAACCCCATTGTACTTTCCAGCCATAACACCCACATCTTACCAGCACTGGCTATCGGCGCTGCTGATACATACACACCTCAGTGGCGCATTGAGCTGGTTCCAAAGATGGGTGGGCATGTTCTGTATAGGGCCGTCGTCCATTGAAAACAATAGACACTGGCTGGAGACACAGGCCACACTCACCCGCGATATGCACCAGTAAGGTATGTGTGTGAGTCTGCGGCCTGGAGGCAGGTGGGTGGGCTCTAGGGAGAGTGTGAGTGTGGTGGGGTAGATGGGGGCATTCTGCATACTGCCTGCAATAGGGGATGCTGCACACTGCCTGCAATGGAGGATGCTGCACACTGCCTGCAATGGGGGATGCTGCACACTGCCTGCAATGGGGGATTCCACATACTGCCTGCTCTGGGAGATGCTGCACACTGCTTGCAAAGGGGGATGCCACATACTGCCTGCTGTGGGAGATGCTGCACACTACCTGCAATGGGGGATGCCGCACACTGCCTGCAGTGGGGGATACCGTACACTGCCTGCTGTGGGAGATGCTGCACACTGCCTGCAATGGGGGATGCCGCACACTGCCTGCAGTGGGGGATACCGTACACTGCCTGCAGTGGTAGATACCGCACACTGCCACATTTAGTGATGCCGTACACTGCCTGAAATTGGTGATGCCATACACGGCCTGCAATTGGTGATGCTGTACACTGCCTGTAATGGGGGATACCGCAAACTGTCTGTTATAGGGGGGTTGGGAGGATTCTGCCACTTCCTGTTATAAAGTTCTTGGGGGGGGGGGGATTTAGCATGCCATTTGGTTCAGAATGTTTTTGTTTTTAAATCTTCCTCTTCTGAATCCTAGGTACGTCTTATGTTAAAAATACTAGTTGTTACATTACTCTATTTAAATGTAGATCATGCTCTAACTTTCTCCATTCACACTTTATTTTAACTAATGACTTATTTGGAAATAAAGCAAGAAACTCAATTTTCATGAGCTAATTAAGGGGAGGTTTACTGAATCAAGATCTAACTGTAGAAAGAAAGAAAAGTAATGTGGAAAAGAGAAAAAAAAGAGAGAGTGTGGAAAAGAGAGTGCGAGGGAGGGAAGGCGAAAAAAGAGGAAGACGTAGTGAAAGTATATATATATATATATATAGATATATCTCCACAAAGTGCCATGAAAAAAAATTCTTAATACCCCTTAAACTCTTTTTAACGCAGAACAAAACTCGGGATTTCGACTATCCTCGGTTTTGTTCCGTTTCCCAAGGGCAACCCGAATTGGAATGCCCTGCTATGTGAAAAACTCCAGATCTCCCAGTGCAATTCACCTCCTCTCAGCCCAATGGCACATGTGCGGGCTCTCGTCCAATCAAAGACGCTTGCCATGACTATATAATTTTTTTTCTTTATTGCTGGAGGGAAGCATGAGCACAGGTTGAGGATGCAGGGGATGTGGCAACTTTCGCTCCCCAATGTAAACAATCAGAGCCATTTACCGAATTATATGGGCATGGCAAACGGCTCTGATTGGACTAAAGCCCACGCATGCACCTCTGGACCGGAGAAAGGTAAAGACCTGAGAACTGGCGGGAGTTTCACAAAGTGGGGCATCCCAATTCAGGTAGCCTCAGGGGAAGGCCAGCAGCCTAGATTCCAGGGCGGGCCTCCCTGGGTTTTCGATCCCCTTTAAATGTCAAAGCCACAAACGCAAGTGTTTTTTATTGAGATTTTATGAGATAGAGCAACACAAAGTATTTGTGAAGTGTAAAGAAAAGGATACATGCTTTTCCACACATTTTTTACTAAATAAAAAACTAAATTCATTTATTCATTCAACACAGTTTTTTATATTTTAAAACATTTCTCTAGATGTGCAATACTGGTAGAAAAATACATGAACAGACTTGCAACTAAAGGTGGTCCTACAAAGTATTGACTCGGGGTTGAACGGAGGCTTTCTGGAACAGTTCAAGAAGTATGAATAGTTTTTTCAGACACTATACACATAGATAATGCCTTCCAGGTGCCAGGGAATAGATGTGCACAGACAATAGGATCTAATACACCATCACTAAAATAGTAGTAGTTAGTTTAAAAGCAGCATGGCTAAGTATTAAAATCTGTTAGTCATTTTTTCTGCTCACTAACTTATAAATGGCTTGGTCTTCATCACTGTCTTCACTGCTCCTTCTTGAAGGACACAGAGTAAAAGAAGAGTCCGAGTCATAGCCAGCGTAATCCATTTACAGAGGTTATTACATTGCCTGGCTTTTCCATGTAAGTGTTCTGCCCCTGTGGGCTGCGCGCACCTCGCTCTCTAGACTATAAATGTGAATTACATGTGTCTCTGCGACTTCACGCTCGCAAGGTCACAGATGTTTAGCTGTTATCCTCTGTGTGTTATATTTCACCATAGTGTAACCTAGTACACACACCGCTATTTGAATGCCTAAAAGCCTCGCATTGCGCAATTCCCCCCATCTTAATTGGCTGTGACACTCCTGATTGACTCGAAACGTTGGGTTCACAAGAGCCTATTGATGCTTACGCCTGTTATGTCGCATGGCTGACCTGCATTTTTTTTCAACCCCTTATTAGAGTTTTCATTTATTAGTGTAATACTTTTGAGAAAAAAAGAGAATGTCATTTAGAGGTTGTGCCAGTCGCTGGTTTTATGATCATCATGGCTGATATTTCCCTAATAATGAGACACATGATTGATAAAGGAAGGGAAAAGGGTAATAAAAGAAACAGCTGGATGCCACGGAATATCGCCCTGTCCAGCAGCAGGTGCCTCAGCCGCAAGCTGTGCGGAACAATTCTTAACAAGATGACAAATGGCCCAATGTGAAATACCACGCCAGCGACCTCGTCGCATTTATTGCTTCTTTATATCGCTTTATAGGAATGCAAAACTGCTTTGTATTTAATGCACGTGGATGGAAGTCATTGCACCGCTCTCTGTCCACAATCATCTTTGACTTCTGCCTGATGTGCTATTATAATATATTATCACTTGGCATGCTGGCGGAAGGCTTGTATTAAGCTGGGAAAGTTTAGAACCAATTTAAAGGAAAAGTCCACTTAAAGCGGACCTTCACTCTAAATAAGAGTCTATCTTATATGTTTCCCACACCCTGTACATACAGATTGCTCACATTAAAAATCATCCTACCTGCATCTACTGCATTTTATAAGCCTTTAAACATCCAAGATGGCGGCTTATGGAAGCTGCCATTTTTGCAGGCAGCCTGCAAACAGGAAGTGCCTGCAAACAGGAAGTGACTGTGCTGCTCTGCATTCTGGGACTGCTGACCTTTCCCTGACCCCAGCTCTGCTCTGTCTGAGCAAAGCACAGCTATAACCCGCCCCCCTGTACCTTATCCCACTCTCCTCTCCTCAGTAAGTGTGATGCTTCTGAGTCAAGATGGCGGCGCCCGTATCCTAAATTCCCGAACAGAGTTGCAGCCCAGTGGGGGAAAGTATAATAAATTAGTGTCTAAACATGTAAAATATATTAATTTTAGATGCTGAGGAATTGTTTTTTAAGAGTTTGGGCTTTTCATGAAATCATGGTGAAGGTCCGGTTTAAAGTGGACCAACACCCTCCCGTGATCGGCCCCCTGACTGCGGGGCACCCCGATCGCTGTGTGGAACCCCCCAGAAACCCCTAAATCCCTACCTGATCCTCGATCCAGCAGCGCCCTCCGCCTCCCGCGTGTCCCTCTAGCAGGACGTGCACCCGCGCCGGCCGTTTGTGAATGGCCGGCGCGGGCGCGCACCCTGTAAGAGTGACGCGCGGGGCTTGGCAGCAGCGGTCACATGGGAGCGGGGAGAGGTGAGTTTTTGGGACTTTCTTGGGGGTTTCACACAGCAGGGCACCCCCGATCGTGGTGCCCCGCCGAAGTGGACCAAAACCCAGGATAGTCAAAATCCTGGGTGTTGGTCCACTTTAAAGTAGACCAAATCCAGGAAGGTGAAAATGCTTGATATCTCACTGACAGGTGTTATGCTGCATAACCCTAAAGTCGAACTCCACATTCAATGGAATTGTGGAAAATGTATAATTTTGTGTGCCAAAATGATGCGCTTAAGGTGCTGAGCTGACTCAGATGGGGGGGGGGGCACCCCAATCTAGAGGGAACTGGGGATGTGGCTGTCCTGGCCCCCAATTGCTGTGCTATGCTTCTAAACTGAGTCGTAGAGCTGGTCCCTAATATGTATGGCATTCAGCTCTGATTGGCCAAGAGCCCACGCAATCGCAGTAGGAATGGGGAAAGGCGTGTTTTGAAGGGTGTTCTGAGGGGTTTTACACAATAGGGGCATGCAAAATCAGAATGCCAACGAGGCAAAAAACAAAACCCAGTATAGTCAAAATGCCGAGTATTGTTCTGCTTTGAATGTATGTTTTCTGGAAGCAGTTTCACTACCTGCAATCTGTTTCTATTGCCAACCATTCACCAAGTGTGTACACCAAGAGGCCGATTCATTAATAGCGGCAGGTAGCGACAGTTGAGCGACTGTAGCGGCATTTTCAGAGCGCCCACTAGTAGTCGCTGTGCTTGGCCGTTGTTCGGTAGTTGATAGCGACTCAGTCGGTTTGCCGTAATGTTGAATATTGGGTGAGGAGTCGCTATTTGACAGGATCCACGCTGTATGGGAGCGCATGATAGCGACTGGCCCTAGCGACCGGCTCACACCATATTCATTAACAAATCACGCTCAAAAAATTTTCGCGCTGTAAAATGCATGTTTAAACCGCAGAGCGCTGGCGGCGATGGGTTAAAAGTAGTTTTTTAACCCCCAAACAACCATATTTTTGGAAACCAAAAAAAAAAGTTTTTTTAAATAATTTTGTAATATGAATACATTAATATCAGACCTGTAATATCAGTTCTGTAAATTTTTTACCTTAAAAAAATTATTTTAAATGGCAGAAGTGGTCACAGAATTTTTCACATTTTCAAAAAAAAAAAATAAAAAATGAATAACAATTAATTATTAATATTTAAAGATTGTTCCATTGAAATGCATTGGAGAGCGCCAGGTGGCGAGAGGTCATACCTGTCGCTGTTCAAGGTCGGATGCTGGCGCTGTGGGCTGAGGCTGGAATAATGATGAATGAGTGGCTATATGGCGCTATCTCAGTCGCTAAGCAGGATTGGCTTGATAAATGTGTGATTGTGGTGGGGAGCCGGCGTTCTCGTGGCGGAGCCCGTCATTACCGGCCGCTCACCAGTCGCTACCTGTCGCTATCCCTTGTTAAATAAGGGCCCAAGATTTACAAGCAGAAAGGAGCAAGTTCTGTACACACAGAACATTGCTGCTTGGTATGTGTAAAGTTGAGTGAGCTAATTCACCTCAGTAGCAGCCATAGCAGCATTCTGTGTGTAAAGGGCTCAATTCTCTCTACCTGGTGTACGATTTCCTATAGCAACAGATTGCCGGCAGTGAAAAATTTTAAACGCACATTTGCAACATCAAAATTTATTTTACATTTTTCTTTTAAATACTAGATAAGTGCAGCACCTTTTGCGGAAAAAAAAACCCTTTAGCACAAAATTCCCTTTAATTCTTTGTTCAGTTTGAGACTGTCTAGTGGAGATTCAAAGTGAACAAAAACTTGTTTTTTCACTCACTTGGGTTTTGATCCTTATATACCGTAATATCCAATTAATAAGGTCTTACTAAATGTTTAAAACTGATCCAGTCACAAGATTCCTTGCTAGGTAAAGCGGGGGAGTTGGAGCATTTACGGACATATATACTGCTGGGGCTCGAAGGCCCAGACGAGCAGTGCAGTCTCCCTGGGCACCATGACCAGCCCCTGCATTGTACTGGTGCACCCGCACCCTCTGCTATGTCCTTGGGGAGTGTGTGTAGAGAAGGGGGGGCACGGCACTGGCAGCAGCTGTGGCATGAAAGAATGCAGTCATACTCACCCAGGTGCCTGCATTCTGCTTCAAGACTAGTGACATAAGCCTAAACTGACCATTTTCTCAAAGCCTCAAAGTTGGCAACTGGGCATGGAAAAGGGGTGTGGCTTAGGGGCAAGCAACGGACATTTTGAAGAAAAAACACACTGTATGCCCGGCAAACGGCTCTGATTGGACGAGAGCCTGTGTATGTACCGTTGGAGTGGGGTGAGCTGGAGGGTTTCACACATTGGGGCATCTCAATTCTGGATGCCCCCGGCACAGTGAACAAAAGCCAGGATATTCTGGATCATATGTGTCCTTATAGAATGACTAACATCTCTATGAATGAATGTTCGAGCACATTAATTTATTCTTTGTACTTTGCCCTTTGCATCTCTGGACACTCTTTCTCTCTTTCTCGCTTCAGAGTGAGCATCAGCGTGAGGCGCGTGCTGGATTCTCACAACTCCTGCCCCTGTCTTTTGCACACAGCTCTCCCCAGCCTTTCAGGATTATGACACAGGCTGTCATGTGATTCCTGTGTCATTATACTGGGTTGCACAGGAGATCGAAGCCGAAGAAGAGGCCAGGAAGTGTAAGTCCAGCGCGATTCATGTTGATGCTTACTCGCCCGCAGCTATTCATAGCGCCACCCACAGCCTGAGGACAGTGCAGTAGCAGTCATTGCCTATGGCCAGCCAGCAGTTATTTTACGCACCACCTGGTGTATCAGTCTCTTAGTTTGAGGACAGCGCAGAGATGTCGTTGGAATTGCCCCCATCTGGCCGGCAGCTATTCCACACACCACCTGCAGCAGGCCTGCAGCCTGAGGATAGTGCCTTGGCGGCTGTGGTGTCTAAACCGATCCGATGGTGGTGAGCAGTGGGATAGTCCACTGCAAAGTGGGACATTTAATTGCCCCCATGGACCTGAAGCAGCGTGCGGGATGGAAGGCATCAGAATGGGACTGTTCCGACCGATAATGTGACATATGGTCAGTTTACATAAGCTGCCATGACACCTAGGTCATCTGCGTCATCATGTGAATTATGGTAAGCAGTGTGCAGGAGACAGGTTGAGTACAAGAGCAAGCTTCGCAGCCTGCACCCCTAAAGCGGACCAAAACCCACATTTTTAACTTGCATCCCCTGAATTGCTTCCCCTATGAAGAGTACATTTTGCCAATTTTCACTGCTCCTGCTTCACTCTAATCCCAGATAATTCCTCCTGTTTTAGCTGTAAAGCTCCGCCTCCTCCATTCATTGCCACTGTTGTGTGTGGCAATAATGTCATTGCCACAGTTATGCAATGACTGATCACTGCCATCTTACAGAGAGGGACAGCAAAAAAATGTTCCAGGACAATTTGAAAAGTGAAAATACCAATTTCTAGTTCTACACCTTAAGACGGGAATATAGGCAGGAGATTTGGCCAAATCTATTTCAAAAGGTCAGTGGGTTTTAGTCCACTTTAATGTGAATTGATTTATGTTTTAGATGGATCCACGTGTACTGTGCAAATCAATTATTGGGTCGGGAGGATAAGGTAGCACCCTGCCTAGGAACAAAAGGGAGAGGACGAAAACCCAAGAATTTCATATCTCAGTTTATGTACCCCCTGGGAACACAGAAGAACTCACCTGTTCCTGGTTCCCACATGGGATTTTCAGCTTAGCAGTGCTTGTTAGATTTATATTTCATTTGTCATATGTTAGTGCTGCAAGGAAATATGAATGGAGTGAGCATCACTGGCCACATCCCCGCTCACCTCTGGCTGTGAGCGTTTCCTTGCGCCGGCCATTCAAAAAGGCTAGGCACAGGTATGCACCACAGATAGAGGCATGCTGGGGATGTGGCGAGACATACTGAGGGCTCCGGTAAGAAGCAAGTACAGCGTTACTCACCTTTTGTGAAAATGCTCCACCTCCCGGACCCTCTGGTGTGCAGCTTACTGCGATCGAAGCTTGATCGCCCCTGCATCCCTGCCTGTTGCAAAATGGTGACCATGATGATGCCTTGTAGCATGCCCACATTATTAATTGCAATAGTGGGGCAATACCAAGGCAGAGCCATGTGGACACAACCCATTCATTGCAATATATGGAATGGCCGTGCTTGTGGGGTGGAAACAACACTTTTATTGTCACATCTTGGACCAGGAAGGACTGATGGGATGCTCAGGCCCTTATTTAACAAGGGATAGCGCCAGGTAGTGAATGGTGAGCGAACGGTAATGACGGTCACCGCCACGAGAACGCCGGCTCCCCTCCGCAATCACACATTTATCAAGCCGATCCTGCTTAGCGACTGACAGAGCGCCAGATAGCGAATCATTCATCATTATTCCAGCCTCACCCCACAGCGCCAGCGAGCGACCTTGAACAGCGACAGGTATGACCTCTCGCTACCTGGCGCTCTCCAATGCATTTCAATGGAGCAATCTTTAAATATTCTTAATTAATTGCTATTAATGTTTTTTTTTTTTTTTTAAATGGCAAAAATTCTGTGACCACTTCTGCAATGTTAGATATTTTTTTTAAGGTAAAAAAAAAAAAAATAAAAAAAAATTGTGCAGAAATGATATTACAGGTCTGATATTAATGTATTCATATTACAAAATGTTTGTAAAAACATGTTTTTTTTTCCCAAAAATATGGTGGTTTGGGGGTTAAAGAACTACTTTTAACCCATCGCCGCCAGCGCTCTGGGGTTTAAACAAGCATTTCACAGCGCGAGAATTTTTTGAGCGTGATTTGTTAATGAATATGCTGGGAGCCGTTCGCTATGGCCATTCGCTGTCATGCGCTCCCATACAGCGCGGAACCTGTCAAACAGCGACTCCTAACCCCGTATTCAACATTACCGCACACCGACTGAGTCGCTGTCAACAGCCGAACAACGGCCAAGCACAGCGAATACTAGCGTGCGCTGTGAAAATAACGCTACTGGCACTCATCTGTCGCTACCTGGCGCTATTAATGAATCGGCCTCCCCGTCTCAGTAAATTTTACATTACACAAGTTCGGGTAGTAGAGCTGCACTGGACAATAGGTGAGTAGCAGTGTTTTTTTTTTTTTAAACTGGACAATCTTTTTAATATCTATTGGGTTTGAGGTGTGGTGTTGGCTACTATGGTGGGGGAAAAACTTTTGTTCTTCACCCTGAGTGCTATTTAGCTGGGGCTTGACGTCATATGGTCAATCAGCCCGGAGTGGCAAGGACCTGATTTGGTATTCGGTGCAGGTTAATTCATCACAAATCTTTTACAGACACCCTTCCTCTAGGTCAATGCCATGCGTTTTTATTAATGGTGTATGTGTGCGCTGATTTATCCGGTGTCATAGTTTGTCTTTTACAAGACAGGCAGACATTTATATGTAACACGCTCACACGCTACCAAATTATTGCATAGAAATATGGCCATAAATTCTACGTCTGCTGTACAGAAAGATTGGAGAAATGAAGGTCTCGCAGTATTATGGCAGTCTTATGCAGACACAAGAATATATATTTTCTCTGGGTCTTTTGCGGGCGGAAACATAATTGTTCATCAAGGTCAAATAGTAAAAGTGTTTAAATTACTCTAAATATATGGAAAAGGGTTGTGTAAAAATAATAAAAAATACCTGCTTAAAGCGAAGCAAAGCGCAGGGCGGGCAGCCGTAGAATTTTAAAGAGAGAGCCTCTGGCCTTCCCCCCCAGGGCACTCTGAATTGGGATGCCCCACAGTGTGAACCCCCCTCCCCCCGGTTGCCAGTATTCACTCAGCCTGCCCCGGTCCAACAGCACATGCACGGGCTCACGGCCAATCAGAACCGTTTGCCATGACTTTGTAATATGGCAAATGGTTCTGATTGTTTAAAATTGGGAGTGAGAATGGACACATCTCCTGCATCCTTGGCTGTGTGCGGACTCCTGTCCCAAGCCATTCAGATAGGGATGCAGCCTCTCTTGCTCCCCATTGAAGCCTATCAGACCTCTTTGCCGAATGACATAGTCACCGCAAACGGCTCAGATTGGTGCGCATGTGCTGTTGGACCATAAAGAGGTGAGTTGCACTGGGCAATCTGGGGGGTTTCGCACAGCAGGGCACGGAACAAAACCAGGGATAGTCAAAATCCTGGGTTTTGTTCTGCTTTAATGGGAATTAAAAACCTCAGATCAGAGGATCCATAGTGGGCACAAGTTATCTTGCTTACCTTTACCCGGTCCCATAGCTGTGGTGTCTTATGGCGAACCAAAAGCCTGTGAGGCCAGCTGATTGCTTATCTTCTGGGTATACCGACATGGGATGCCCCTCTTTGTGAATTCCACCTGTGATCTCTGCAAATCTTACTTTTCTGGTGATCCACAGTGCATTTGTGGGTTGCATTCCCAAAATCTTGGGGCTGAAGTGTGCTTCGGTGCCCAACCATTCTGATAGGCTGGGACAGCAGGGAAGCTGGGGATGCAGCCCCATTCCTTATGCCAGTGTATGGCATACAACGCTGATATTTGACGAGAACCCTAATCAGTCAAAATTGGTACTGTATGTTTTACCTTGTCTGTAATTATATGCTATGGAAGACGATGGTGCTATATAAAAAAACAATAATAATAACCAAACAATATATGGTGAGTACTATATACTTTTCCAGTTCTATCTTCCTGCAGCATTAAAGTGAGAGACCATAAGTAGTCCGAGCTTCATGCACCCGGCTGATTACTATTGGACAACCAAAGAGGCGGCATCCATTTATCTGCATATGTTGTGATATGATACTACTGTGCAGAAATAAACTTGGCAGTACAAATACGATTATGCCATTGGCTCATTCCACACCCGCCTCATAGTTTTAATTCCTTGAGATCCTAAAACAGTAGAGGCTCAGAGAGGTCATCGGAGTGATTCTACAAAAGTCCTATCGCACAAAACAACCCTTATACAAACATGACTCATCTTTAAGATAGGAAAAAAAGAATAAATCATAGTCCGGATCCTCTCCTCCCCGATATATTGTGTCTGTACAGCCTCTATTCACCTAACCTTAAAGGGACTGGCAAGACAAAAATAATAAATGATACATACTCAGCTATAGTCCTGCACAGCTGACTATTACCTCTACCAGAGATCCAAACTGTGCCATGCCCACTCAGGACCACAGGCCGTGGTCACCTTGTTGCCTCCTCGCATCACTTGCAGTGATTGGCCACACTCCCTCAGGTCAAGAGCTGGTAAGCCCCCTCAATTTTAATGAATGGAGTGGATGTGCCAGTCACCATGACCGACAAGTTCATAGATGGTGGAAAGTTTCAAACTACCATTATTGGCCCAATCAGCTGCACAGGACCATAGGTGTGTATCTGTTTATTGTTTATGCCTAGACTTTAACCACTGCCCTCTAAGGAGTTTCCAGCTTATGGGGGCTGGAGACCCGTCACCAGTGGCAGGGCACTGCCGTGTGCTTTGAGAATAGATACAGTTGGTGAAAGCGTTTTTCCCCCCAACCCTTTGGTGGCCACACAACAGACATAACACATGTGTAGTGTTCATAGCGCGTGGTGTTATTATACTGCCAACCGCACACTGACAGGTGCATCAAATAATATAATCTGTTCATATCTGCTGGTAGGGGTAGTCAAACCCTTTTGATAGTATTAAAGGGACACTGTAACCTATTTTTGCAGCAACAAGATATGTCAGCACCTGGGCCTTGATTCAATAAAGATAGAAAAAAAATTCTCATGGTAGTAAAAGATTCAATTCATGAGAAAAAAGCCAGAGAATTTCACTATTGTTGAATCACCAGCTAAGAAAACAATGAAAGTCAATGGCACTTTTTTACTCCTAAGTAGGGATGAGCGAATCGGTTCTAACGAACCTGAATTCGCTCCGAATTTCAGGGAAAATTCGATTCAGCATGAACCCGAATTTTTAGTGGTTCGTGCTGACCGAATTTTCCCTGAAATTAAAAAAAAAAATGCCGCCATGGTGGGAGCGGGGAGACCGGCTGCGCTGTCAGCTGTCATCAGAGGACGTGTCATCAGAGGGAGCCGGCTTCCTCTGATGACGCGTCCTCTGATGTCAGCTGACAGTGCAGCCGGCCTCCCCTGCTCCCACCAGAGATGAGCGATTCGCTAAAGTTCGATTCGGACGAACCCGAATTTCTTTGAGAAATTCGGCGAATCGCCCGAATCGAATTTTTGAGAAGTTCGCTCATCTCTACTCCTAAGAAAAGTAGAGAACTGTTTACTCCTTTCTACACTGTAGTAAAAGCTGCCATTGACTTTCAATGTCTTTTTATCTGGTGATTCAGTAACAGTAACAGCTTTTTCTCATGAATTTAATTTTTTACTACCATGAGAATTTTTTTTCTACCTTTATTGAATCGAGGCCCAGGTCTCCAAATCTCTAAGATGTAACTTTTACTTTAAGCTGGAAAATCCATAACTGGATCCATAAATCCATATAAGCACCACCAATGCAGAGGTTGGTTGTGTCTACTCTAAAGTCTCTTTAAACAATCTGTACCATGGTTTCTCTTTGTTTCTTCCATTCTCAGCTATAGATTCCCTATACTTTAACACTTGACATCCCCAGTTTATAGCAGGATATGTACAAGAAAAAGCCTGGCCAGCTGCTCTCGGCACAAGTGGGTTTCCTTGCTAGAGGCTCCAGGGACAGAGCAATTATCTCAAGAGCTGTGTCTACCAGCTGCTGTGAAACTAACAACTGAGTGTGAGAATCGTGCTGCACATTTTTTATTCTAAAGTATAATATTTTGGCTAAAGTAATACAATTTATTGGCTAACTCAATAGATTGATTTTGAAACACCTTTTAAGGCATAATAGCTGAAGAAGGAGCAGACCCAAAAGTCCAAAAGGAAAAAAAGCTCAGAGGACTTACTCACCTTCCTGGAGCTGGTCCGGATGTCCCCACAGCCACACAACTGACTACTGTGGGCTGTGCTGCTGCTTTTCTGAGCTGCTTCAGGGTTCATGTAGCTAAACTGTGCTACATGAACCAACATGAAGCTGCAAACTACGCTTAAGTCTTTCCCTCTGGATGTCCCCTGTTGTGATGCACCTGCACCTCCCTCCTTCCGCTCACCTCGATGCAAAAACAGAAGCCGGTCACTCTCTGTGAGCTGCTGCATCCAGGGGGATTGTGGGATACATCTGCTTCCAGGTCTTGCCACTGGCTTCCTTCTACTGCAATCTCCTTGATGGAACCATCCGCCAATACAGGGATCCTCCAAATGCCATAATTGCAACCACCATGGAACAGGAAAAAGCAAGTGGTACAGGGCGGTCTATCAGATTGCAACAGCATCAGAGGCATAGCACAGCATGCAGTAGTGTACTGCACCCCAATGAGGTAATGTAGTGTGCAAGTAGATATAGATTCAAAATTTAAAGGTAAGGTCCACTTTTGTGGACTTTCCCCACAGACACAAACCAAATAATGCCAAGAGACACAGGGTGGTCTACTTACCTGCCACCCATTCCCATGCCGCACATTGCTTGCCTGCTCCTGCCAATATGGGGATCCTCCAGGAGGCATAACTGCTGCTACAAGGGAACAGGAAACAGCAGGTGATGCTGGGCAGCCTATAGGGTACTACTGCACCGAAGGCATCACACAAAATATAGCTCAATATTTAAAGGGGACGTTCCCCACAGATAAAAACCAAATTGTACCGAAAGGCACAAAGCGATCTGCTTCCTGGCACCCAATCCTGTACCACATATCCGCCACACCAGTATGAGAAGCCAGGCTTGCTGGTGGGCATGGCCTCAGTCCAGAGCTTTGAAGCATTGGCTTCAGAAGTTCCTTGTGTACAGAGACCTCAATTGAATCAATAGGAGTGCTATGTCCTCAGGGCACACCCACCTGCTGAGCCTGCTCTCGCATGGGGGGGAGCGATTTGTGGCATGGGAGGCAGGTAAGCTGGTCGCTGTGTTCTCTACGGTCTTTGGGGGGAGTCTACAAAATCAGTGCTCCCACAGTGGCTTGTATATTTAAAAGAAAACTCTCTTTTTGGCATGTTTTTGGTGTTCTTCCCCATTTTTTTCCTCTTTTGTATTGTAAAAAAACAGTCATGTTAGGATTGTACCCTCAAACCTGTGATTAACTTATCAGCACGCTGTTTCCATGGTTTTCATATTCCTGGGACTCTACAGTGGGTTTTGCTACAGTGGGAGTGGTTTTTATGGTCTTGAGTAAAAGACATAGGCCTCGATTCAATAAAGGTAGAAAACAATTCTCATGGTAGTAAATGATTCAATTCATGAGAAAAAAGCCTGAGTAAAAAAGTGCCATTGACTTTCATTGTTTTCTTAACTGGTGATTCAGTAACAGTGACTGTTACTGAATCACCAGTTAAGAAAATAATGAAAGTCAATGGCACTTTTTTACTACTACGAAAAGTAGAGAACTGTTTACTCATTTCTACACTGTAGTAAAAACTGCCATTGACTTTCATTGACTTTTTTTCTAGTGATTCAGTAACAGTGACATGCTTCTACCTTTATTGAATCGAGGCCATAGACTACAAGTCCCAACATTCTTCCAATGTAACCAGTGAACTCTTTAGCAGCTTTGGCTAAGTCTGAGCAGCCTAATGACCTATCCAGCTGAGAACCTGCCCATTAACCCTTGCTTCTGGAACACAAGACTGTGATTGTTCCAAACTGAAGAAGCTGAATTTCAGCCGAATGGCTAAAACCAATTACCCATGCCTTAACCAATCAGATGATTAGCAAGTCTATGATATGTACTCAAAATCACCGCTTTGGTGTACATAGCTAAGGTAAACACATTGTTGCTATGGAAAACTGTTTTCTTTTATAACACAGAGTTGCAAACAAATAGAAAATTTTAAAAAATAACAGAAAAGCTTAGCACATTGAAGACATCTTTTTGCCACAGAATAATGGAAACTTTTAAAAATGCCACCGAAAGTGGAATTACCCTTTAAATGAAATCCCCACTTAGCAGAAATGTAAACCACTGATTATAGACATATAATTGTACTAATCACAAGAAAAATGTGCAGCATGATTCTCCAGCTCTGTTGTTAGTTTTGCAGCAGCTGGTAGACACAGCTCAAGAGATACTTTTCCCTGTTGTAGGCAATGTTTTAGCTCTTGCACTTTAATGAACCTTACTGGAATGGTACATAGATGATTCCACCCCGCTGTAAATGGTGTGTGGTGCTCACTAGTCTATATCTATAACCTGCATTTGCTCCAGCAAAATGAAATTCCTTATGTATATTTATGTACATACAAACTGACACAGATTCCAGCGCCAGGCAGACATCCAAGCGGGACTCCTACCGGTACCAACCAGAGCCACTACAGGCACCAGCGGAACCAACTTCTACACAACTACAACAGCCTAAAAGATACATTATATAACTCACTCTGAATGACATTAATGTCATAAAGCCTAAAACCAACCAAATGCACCTAAAGTGCCTCCAAAAGAAGGGGCACAAATATTCTTCCTCCAACAAAAACCCTTTATCCCACCTGCCAGAAAGCACATAGAGACAGGGCTCAATGGAAACATCCAGGACAAATTTTGGCCCCAGTCTGCCACTGCATAGAATGGAAGATTAGAATGGGTTTACTAGAACTATTAAAATTAATAATTTTAATTACCATAGTGGACTTAATCTAAATTCTACTTTTGCATACTACGAGAAATCACAGAACATCTCCATGACGGCTGCTTTTATTACTTCCCTTGCAGGCTACAGACTCTCGGTAGAGATGAGCGAACCGGTTCGGACGAACCGGAATTCGCTCCGAATTTCAGGAAATATTCGATTCGGCACGAACCCGAATATTTTGTGGTTCGTGCCGATCGAATTTTTCCTGAAATTAAAAAAAAAAAAATGCCGGAATGGTGGGAGCGGGCCGGCCTGCTCCCACCATGCCGGCATTTAAAAAACAAAACAAAAAAAAAAAGCATTTTTGCCGGCATGGTGGGAGCGGGCCGGCCGGCTCCGCTGTCAGCGGAACCGGCCGGCCCGCTCCCACCATGCCGGCATTTAAAAAAAAAGCAAACACTTACCTGCAGGTCCAGAGCGTGGAGGCCGGCGCCGCTCTCAGCTGTCATCTGAGGGCGCGTCATCAGAGGGCCGGCCCGCTCCCACCATGCCGGCAAAAATGCTTTTTTTTTTTTCGTTTGTTTTTTAAATGCCGGCATGGTGGGAGCGGGCCGCCCGGCTTTACTGGCCCGCCGGCGGCTCCGCTGTCAGCGGAACTGGCCGGCCCGCTCCCACCATGCCGGCATTTTTGATGGGGAACTTCGTAAAAGTTCGTTTCGGCCGAACCCGAATTTATTTGTGAAATTCGGCGAATCGGCCGAATCGAACTTTTCAAAGGTTCGCTCATCTCTAACTCTCGGGCCTGTGCTCTTATTTGTGGGGAATCTCAATATGGGGGTTTGCAAAACCCCTGGGATCACCACTCTTCCATCGGTCTCACAATGGCATTCCTACTGACATCGATTTGTGTGTACAAATATGGATTTCTAAGGAGCTCCTAAAACTATTCATGTTCTGAGTTTTTCTAAATATTTACTATCGCAATGGGACAACCTATTTAATTTCTATTTTTAACAAAAAACCTCAGGATATCTTAATATTCTGTATAAAGTTATCTTATATGAAGAAAGTTTATGTCATCACATCACTCCATCCCCAGCCCAGTGCCCCAAAGCAGCTTGTGTTTCTTTTTTTACTAAAGCCTTTGCCCAATATGCATAAAAACACTAACAGGAAGCAATATGATATCCGAATGGCAGCCATATGCTAATTAATTCAGTTCCAACTAAACTGTCACATAATGGCAGTTAGGTTGAATTTATTATAACTGTTAAGCTGACTCTTATTGCTGAGCTTTGTGTACTGTAACTGAATGTACGATCGCTGGAAAGCATTGGGAACAGGACTGCTCAGCCAAGAAACAATATGGCCGACTGCATCAAGTTCATGTTGTTATGAATACTGAGCAAAGGCTTAATGCGGACCAAAAGTAAAAAAAAAGAAAGTTTAGTAAATTGCTCCCCTAAAGCCCTCCTCTGGCCAAAAACTTTTTGAGAGGGCTTAACTCCATGCAGATGTTCTGGAATAACAGGCCGAGTCTTTGCTGCAGAACTGCATGGGAGCAGCCATCTTGTCACACACATAAGCATGAGGGGAAAGCTGTGCCAGAAGCAGCCCACACACTAGAGAGATAAATGCCTCAGAAACATGAGCAGCTTGTGTATTATGTTACATAAACACACACACTGAATAACTAGCTGCTAGAGAGATTGTGTGTGTTAAGGGAAGCCTGCAACAATGTTTCTTTATCAATGTTCACTGTGGACTCTGAATTTACCACCATTCTGTCAATGTAAACAATATGTATCTTCTAAAGTGATACAATTCTTTCAGTTGTTCATAAGAGCAATGAGTCATCACAGCTGACGGCCTTCTACTAGAAAAAGGAGGATTGCACTGAGGCATTTTTGTGGGATTGGGTTTTCATAAGCTGGAGTGGCCATGCAGTTATGCAGCGTAGAATCTGCCTGACATTTCATAACATCTGCATGGAGTTAAACCCTCTCAAATAGTTTATGTCACTGTTTGCCAGAGTGAGGTTTTAGGGGTGCAACTTACTGAACTTGCTTTTTTTTCGGTCTGCTATAAGTAAAAAATGAAACACAGGCTGTTTTGGGGCACTGGGCTGGGGATAGAAGGTGAAGACATAAACTTCCTTTCTGGGTATAGGATCACATTAATGCCTGGAAGTAAAAGTTTTAGATGTTAATAACTAACACATGCATTTCAAGAAACTTCTGTAGTTTTTTTCTTCTTTGAAACACACCTAATTTTATATTGTGACATTTCTGAAATAAATCATAGAATGGGCCCTTATTCTCTTAAGATTTTCTAAAGTGGAACAAAACTCAAGAATTTGACTTTCCTGGGTTTTGTTCTATGCCCCGGGGGCATCCTGAATTGGGATGCCCCAATGAGGGAAACCCCCAGAATGCTGCTATTCACTCACCCATTCCTCATTCCTACGGTACATGGGGGGGTGGCTGTCGTCTAATGAGAGCCATCTGCCATGACTATGTCATTGGGCAAAAGGCTCCTGCCCCAGCTTATCTGAATGAAGAGAGGCACTGACATAGTGACAACAGATGGCTTTCATTGGACGAGAGCTCTCGCATACGCTGTAGGAATGAGAAAGTACGGAGTAAATTGCAGCTTTCTGGAGAGTTACACACAGCGGCCGGCCCTGGAATCTTTTAGATCTTTTCGAATCTTTTAGATTCCAGGGCGGCCGCTGGTGGTTTTGTTTAGCTTTAAAGAAAGTTTGCTGATTTGAGGTCTTCAATTTACTTTTTAGTTAAATCAAGCAACATTTTTAATTTTCACTACAATAAACAATTGTGAATTGCATTTCAGTATGTTGAACAGTTTTAAGTCACATTTGAGTCACATGTGCAAGTTTAGATGTTGATATAGGTCACAAATATAAAGACACCTTGATACAAAGTCATATCTGGGGACAAGGAGGCAGTTTCTACCTTCACCCTGCTGTGGCCTGGGGAGTGAATGATGGAAGCTGCAAGGTCGAAGCTGCTAGGGCCGCAATTATGTTGAATTAAATTGCCCCAAAATAGCTGAAGCATCTATGATAACCGCATGTTCCCTGGTGAGTGATTGGCCCACAATTAGGATGTATTCAATAACATCATTTTAGATATACACACTACATAAATGGAAGCAATTTTCTTAATTAGCCGTTAGAACGCCAACTTAAAAAAATCAGACTAAAATCATACCTTGCCCAGGAAAGGGAACAGAATCTTTATAGATAATAAAAACATATGTCAGTTGTGTAATCCTAAACGCCAAAGTGTTCGTTACGACTCAACATAACTTTTTCTATACTGTACCTCATCACCAAGTCTGAAAAAAAACTGAAAAACAGTGAAACCACCCAAAAATAATTATAAATATGTATAATAAACTTGCAAATAAATCTCCTGCTAATTAATTAGCAGACATAGGTGCAGCTTATTAGCCACTTTAGTGCAGTTATAAAACAAAAAGAGTTTTTCATATATGTTACAGCTGGCAAAAGAAGCAAAGAAACACAAAAGAGCCTCTTGTTTTCTTTATCTACCTGCAAATTATGTGTTTTGGCTCTGCAAACGCCTAAATCCTAACATTTATTTCGCTTGATGTAGCCTGAGACTTTTATAAACTGGAAACTCCGGAGCGGAGCAACAAGATTCAATCAGCTGAGCAATTGTTTCATGTTCTCTTCACCATTCCTCACTGGCGCTAGAAAGCTTGTGCTCTGATGAGCGACTGTTAAATTATGTTCTCCTGAAAGATATCTATTGATCTCTTCAGCAAACAATTTAAAATTGCAGAAAAACATTAAATACCTGCCAAACTCTACGACCCCATTACTAATTCTAAACACATTGAGGGAAGAAAGTGGTGCGGTGTTGTCTATGTTAATCAGACAAAAATAAGAACTGGTCACCGCTCTCAACAAATGATAATGTCCTTTTTTATATAGAAAAAAATCATTGTATTTTTCTTCTTTTTTACTTCTTAACCACTGATATCTGCATGGTTTTCACAAGAAATTATATACAAAACTATATTATAGTATAAACTATAGTCTTCTGTGACTGATGCCTAAAGGGACTGTGACGCAATAAAAAAGCCTTAAAAAATGATTATATTATATTATACTCTGCTGAGCAGCACATCAACCCACTTCACCTAAGGGTGCAGCAACAGACCAATCCTTTTCATCAGCAGCAGCGGCAGAGGAGCAGCGTTTTAATTTGGCCCCAGCCAGGGCTACAAAAAGATGGCCGCTGGCCTCACTCATGGGAACCGGTGGCCATCTTTCTGCAGCCTCGTCTGGGGCCAAATTAAAACATCGCTCTGCCGCGGCTGATGAAGAGGATCGGGCTGAGGTAAGTTACAGTTACTCTGTGCTTCCCCCCAAAGTTCAGGTCCGCATTTATTTCAATGGGGACCGGGTTCGGGTTCCAATCCCTGAACATTTATTTAATGTTCGGCCAAACTGGAACTTTGGGGGGTTTGTCCATCCCTACTTATGTATGAATATTTTATAGGGGCAACACAATATTTTATTCTAGGACTTCATATAAATACTCAACTCCATCCATTAGTGTTGTTGTTAAAAACAGAAAAATTATTACTGGCTACAATAATTTTACTTTTGGCCTGGTCAGTAGGATTTTTAGGGGGTGAGACAATGTGGTAATCACTTCATAATAAGAAGGACAAGATCAGAGAGTTATAAGAATCGCTAAGAAGACCACCAATGCTCCCTTACCATACATGACTATGAGAGGAGTGTCATGTCATGTGCCAGTAGGATCATTTCAGACAACTTCCTCCCTCGTCCCCCTTCCTTCGAGTCAACACTACAGGTTGCCACCATGTAGGACTACTAGATCCAAAAGTGGCTTCTATACTGAAAGTAACCTTAAGCGGTGCACCCTGATGACCAGTGCATATGTTGTTAAGACTACTGTGGACACGGTTACCTATGCTGGTCATACTACTATGGACACAGTGCTTCTACATCTATTACATCACTGAGCTTTTGTGTTCTCGCAGTATTCTTTTGTTTCTTTGTATTCCTCGGGTTGGAATAGAGGTTGGACTAGAGTAAACTGCCAGAAATAATTCCTTGTGCGCTCTGTGTTCTGGGAAGAAAAGGACTGTTTTAGACTTACCCCTGAAGAGCTTTCTCTCCAAACCAGTCACCCTTTGTTAAAGTGCGGAGGAAGATGGGGTCTTCACCTGGAGAATCCTCTCGTGTAACATTCACCTGTCAAGGAGATTCATTCATTTGTTCAAAAATTTTTCAAAGGATAGGATGAGGTTTTGGCAAATCAAAGTTAGAATTTTCTAAAAATGAAGACAAACAAACTCGCCAGCAACATTATTCTAGTTAATGGTCTTACTACAGCAGTTTCTTAACTAAATGAAACATGTTCTGCATATTTTAGGACATTATGGAGACGATTCACTAACATTACACCACATTAGCTCAGCCTTAAAGAAAAGCATACCCAGCACTTGACTCGTATTCAGAGCCTTGTCACGAATTTTTCCCCAGCCCCAGACTCTAATGATTGATAGGACTACACCTCTCAGAAATCTGTGCTTCCATTTCCAGAAAAGATTAGTGAAGTCATATTTCATTTAGTTCTCAGAAGAAGGGTAGGGGGAGAAAGGGTGATAAAGGGCATGTGGGGCATATGTCACTTCATTTCTTAAAGGTCTACCAGTCTAAAGGCCAAAACCTAAAGTAATAACAACAGAAAATGAGACCATGAGATGTGACAGTGAAGACAGAGTACATAGAAGATACATATTACAGCGGCATTGTGAGTACCATCCAAAGTACTGTTTTTTTTTTACCTCTGTCTAGTTTGGAGCTGTAAAAGGGATAATTCAAAGTAAAAGTAGCAGATCTTTGAGATATAAGTAGGAGTAAAAGGTTCTCATGTTCACTGGTGACCAGTTTGCCTGCATGAATGAGTTTCATACCCAGAATAATACAGAAAAGCATGTTAAAGGAGTACTTATGCGAAAAATGGCCCAGTGATAAAAATCCATATAAGTATGCTGGATGGCGGGAGAAGGGGTCACATATACACTCAGCATCAAAAAATATTCAGCAGGGAGGAAGGTACCCTGTCATCCAGCTGCTTGTCCATTTTGCTCTGTAGGCCACTGATCATCGATGTCGGTCACCTCCTGCCACAACCATGCCCCACCAAGATGGCAGCCGCCATTCAGGGATGTTGCTGGCCGCGATGTCGCCCTCCTAGGTGCTGCTGCAATGCGGCCCCCCTAAGATATCGCCTGCCAAGATGAGATGCCCTCTGCGATGTCGCCTGCCATGATGTTACATGCTGAGATGCCCGCCCCTCCCTCCGTCTCCTCCTCCATCACATTGCTGATTATTATACAGCATCACAGATCCAAGGGCCATGCCCACTTTTTTCAGAAGAGAAAACATGAGTTGAAAATGTGAACCCGATATCAGTCATTTCTTCAATTTAAAAATGTAAAACAGTTTAGGGCAGCGCCAAATGTAGCCGGACACAATGGCGTAACAATTACCTTTACCTGCAGTAGCACTTTAAATTCTATAAAGCGTTATCAAATATTTAGTGCTGGCTCCAAAAAAAGGCAAAGCATTATTCATGTGGCACGGTTTATTTTAGGGAGTTTTATTGTCTGATAATTTGCAAGTGAGCAAGTTTTAGATGTATTGCCAATGCAAGTCATTTTCCTTAATTAGTTACTAATGGTATTTGGAAATAATGACTTGCTCACATTACCGTTTCATCCTAAAATGCTCAGAAACAACCAGAGTTGCTTAAATTAACCTATTAGCCTGGATATGGCTTTTCATTATCTTGCCAAATTCCACAAAAATATGTAATGACAACAGGAATCCATTTCTCATTATGTTTGCGAGACTCCCACGGGAAACATTTCAAGCCAGTAGATTATGTTCCATTTAATTTAGGTCAATATATGCCTCTGACAGCTGCTGGGGGTAAGTCACACTTTTATTTTTTATACACTTGCAACAGATACATCTCTCTTATCACATGTCCTCATTATCAAGCTGATATTGCTAATGATATAAAAAGTCATCAGAGAAATCATAGAGTGATATCAAGGGTGTAACAAATGTGATAAACTCATAGTGAGGAGTGCAGCAGTTCCCTTTCAAGTGGACCTAATCTTTCCTTTGCCTGTATGATGACCTACAAACTAAATGCTTTCCTTACTATGTTAAGTCGCATTTATGTTTACTTATATATATACTCATAGTACAATCTCCTGAGGAAGGGGTGCTGAACATCAGGAAGCGCATGAGGCCTGCTGTGGGGACTGATATTTTTCAATAAGTACCTGCATTATCGCTTTTGTGCATTTGCTTCATGCCCACCTGCCTGCCATCATGCCCACCTACCTACCCACCTGCCATCATGCCCACCTACCTACCCACCTGCCTGCCATCATGCCCACCTACCTACCCACCTGCCTGCCATCATGCCCACCTACATACCCACCTGCCTGCCATCATCCCTACCTACCTACACACCTGCCTGCCATCATCCCCACCTACCCACCTTTATGCATGCCCATCTACCCACCCACCTGCATGTTGACTGACCCACCCGCCCACCTCCATGTCCACCTACACCCACTACCTGCATGCTCACCTACTTACCGCACTGTGGGGACTGCCATTTTTATCTGCTTCATCGCTTTTTTGCATTTTCTTCATATTTATGTGTGTGTTTGGCATCCCCTATTCTTATACTGTTCTAGGTATAGTATTTTTAGCTTTCGCTATTTTCTCTGTATTGCTAGCGCTAGGCAGTTACACTTCAGTGTGGGTCCTAAGGCAAGTGACCACACTCTATGTATATTTATATAGCTAATTATGTAGGACATATATCATATATGCAAAGAAGAAAAAAAGAAATTCGGTGCACACGAAAGGCTGGAAGGTCAGCACTCCTTAAAATATAACTTTTAATGATGTCCTCCTTAAAATTGCTCATACAAAAAACAGCGGACAGCATAGGGTCCTTAATCATCTATGATTAAGGACCCTATGCTGTCCGAAACGCGTTAGATTGCTATTGGGACTTGATTTCTATTTCTTTTACCGCTGTTTTTTGTATGAGAAATTTTAAGGAGGACATCACTAAATGTTATATTTTAAGGAGTGCTGACCTTCCAGCCTTTTTTTCCATATATCATATATGCACCTTCTCATGTAACATGCAGTAATGCACTTCCTCAGCACTAGTAATCTATTATTCATATTTAGATGTTTCTAATATTTTTTGCAAAAATTGGGGCCTAGGGAGGGGGTACTATAACTTTGAACATTGTATACTGCTTATTATTAACCTGTTTGGTATAGATTGCTATTTATTCTGAATATATATATGTCACTTTTTGTTATCATCTCTTTTGCAACTCTAAAGTTCATGCACTATTTGTGCTTATCTAAGATTACTGACTAAATGCTGTTGCAACAATATTGGGCCTGATTTATCAAGCACCTATGCCAGTCAATGCCACATCGGTGCAAATTAGAGTAGCGAAAAATATAATTTATCATTTTTTTCACACTTGCGCAAGTTGCTGCACTGCAAGAAACACATTTGCTAAAACATTAGTGGTGCAGCAACATGCTGAGAAATTATAATTTGCACTGAAATGGCAATGTCTAGCAGAAGTACTTGATAAATTAGGCCCATTATGTCACATTTATGAATTACTCAGACATTGAGGGTCATGCTAAAGATTTGGTGAAGCAAGTTCAACTCATTTGGGTGAGATATTATATTATAACACACAAAAAAGTGCAACAAAAAGTTTGTTCTAATTTTCCCAATAAAAGCCACCTGCACAAGTGATGGGGCATTTGTATGGGAGAAGTGAATCATTTTACCAATGAGGTAAGACTATTTTTTTTAAAGCTTGGAAACAACAACACCCTATGGGGTATGCTAAAGAATGACCCACAGGGGGCTGTTGTTTCCAAACTTTTAAATAATAATTCTTAAACATTGGAAAGTCCCATCACTTGTGCGGGTGATTTTTTTAGGAAAAATTAGAATACTTTTATAGTACTTATAGTACTTTTTTAAGTGTTAAGTTAAAAATCTCACAGAGATTCGGGCTGCAAATCAGAACCAAATGTGTACCCAGGGTTGAACTTGCTTCACTAAATCTTTAGCAGGAAGCCCATTGGGGGAAATGCTACATTTTTGGTAAAGCATGGTACACTCTTGGTGTGAATTGCAACCTGCATCCAAGTGACCTTTTTATGGATCATTTTTGCAGGTCAGGTATATCATTTTTTGGAAATAACAGCACCCTATGGGCTTTGCAGAATAGTTTTCTTTTCTGCATGACCCATAGACAGGGCTGCAGTAAGTGTGGTGGGGGCCCCTGGGCACAAAATCTGGTGGAGGCCCTAGATGCAGTATTTTTTTCCTTTAAGATAATAATCAAGTAACTGATTGGTGGTTGTCTGGCACCCGCCTACTTACTGGAACGTCAAATCAAGTCCATTGTGTGTGGGAACTCCTGCTTTGCCATTCTGGGCGGGGGGTAGTGTAGTCGCCCAGCTTGTCCAGCAGAAAACCATTTCCTGCACTGAGCTGCCAGTGACTGTGCCTGGTGGCTTATGTGCAGTGAGCAGCCGCCGACTGACAGCTCTGCACGAACCTATCACTGTAACATTGCTGATGGTGGCTTTGCTGCTCTACCCTTTTGTGGTTTTGGCTGCAGATTTGCTAAAACAAAAAAAGGTTTGCCCAGGTGCGGGGGGGGGGGGGGGTGCTTCACTGCCAGTGATAGTTTTAATGCTGGCCCTGTTGCCCATCAGACCAAAGAATGATAGGCCTCCTGGACCAGACCCTAACCCAAAGGTTGGTGGAGGCAATTCACGATGTGAGGCAACTTGCTTTATCAAAGATTTAGCATGACCCCCTATGTTGTGGTTGTCGGACATTTTTTTCTACTTGTAAAACAATAGCCGCCAGGCCGCTGACAGCGCAGCCGGCCTGCCCGCTCCCACCATGCCGGCATTTGTTTAAAAAGCAAACACTTACCTGCATGGTCGGAGCGTGGAGGCCGGCGCTGCTCTCAGGCGCCCTCTGATGACGCGTCCTCTGATGACGCGTCCTCTGATGACAGCTGAGAGCGGCGCCGGCCTCCACGCTCCGACCATGCAGGTAAGTGTTTGCTTTTTAAACAAATGCCGGCATGGTGGGAGTGGGCAGGCCGGCTGCGCTGTCAGCGGGCCGGCTTCCGCCGCCCGCTGACAGCGTAGCCGGCCTGCCCGCTCCCACCATGCCGGCATTTTTTTTTTTTATTTCAGGGAAAATTCGATTGGCACGAACCAAAAAAAATTCGGGTTCGTGCCGAATCGAATTTTCCCTGAAATTCGGAGCGAATTCCGGTTCGCTCATCCCTACTAGCTGCATTTATGAAATGCAATAAACAAAACTGATTGTAGAGAAACTTGACTGGCATTGCGTTCCCTGGGTGCTTTATTATCACTTCAAATAGTGCATAAGCTTCAATAAGTGACAGGCATCTTACCGTCCCTTTGCTGATGATGAAAAAAGTATCCCCGCGAGCACCTTGCCTGATAATGTAGTCTCCATCTTCATAGTGAGTCTAAAAAAAACAGAAATATTGTAACCACAATATCTAGCAATGCCTAAAAAATATTGACATACTGTATAAGTATCAACATGCTCTAACAGGTGCATCCAAAATTATGAGGCACTGTCCTTCCAATTGCCATAATAGAATATGTGCACATTAATCCATACATACAATCAAAACGTGCTTTGTCTGTCACGGGATATCTTAATCTAATACCCCCTTGGGTACTTCCCTTTGGCCATAACTGCTTGGTCTGCTGTTCCACTTGTCAATCTCTTGGCTTTGGTGCTGGAGTTGATGCTTACACACGACTACGCATATCAGATTGACAGTTCAGATGACAATACAAGATAATAGCTTTTATTGGACATTTCCACTTCCCATAGTAAGTAAGGAAAGGCTTATTTATTTTCCCAATTTTTTTTGTTCTAATTTGCTAGGAGGTGAAGTTTAAAATTGTACCAGCTTGCCGTAGTATATTTCGCCTATATGATGACAGCAGGGAAGAGTGTAGTAAGCACTGCCCACTGTGTGTGTGCACCAATAAATAATATATACAATTCAGATATTTGATCGCAAACTTTTGAGCTAAGACACACACAAGACATAGGGCCTTATTTATCAAGGAATAGCGGCAGATAGCGACAGATAGCGACTGGGGCCGGCCAGTAAAGCCAGGTACTGCAACTAGAACGCCAGCTCCCCTCCACAATCACACATTTATCAAGCCGATACTGCTTAGCGACTGAGATAGCGCCACCTAGCAACTCATTCATCATTATCCCAGCCTCATCCCACAGCGCCAGCGAACATCCTTGAACAGCGACAGGTATGACCTCTCGCTACCTGGCGCTCTCCAATGCATTTCAATGGCAGAATGTATTTTAATTAATAATTATTTTTTAATATATATTTTTTTTTTTAATTTAAAAAAAAAATCTGTGAACACTTCTTCCTTTGAAAATGTATTTTTGGGGGATTTTTAAAAAAATTTTTTTTTTTTGCAGAATTGATATTACAGGTCTGATTTTAAACTATTCAGGTTTGAATATTATTTCAAAATCATTCCATTTTTTTTTTGGGTGGTTTGGGGGTTAAAAAACTACTTTTAACACATCGCCTACTGCGCTCTGGGATTTAAACATGCATTTCACAGCGCTAGGAATTTTTAAGGCTGATTTTTTAATGAATATGGTGGGTGCCGGTCGCTATGTCCAGTCGCTATCATGTGCTCCCATACAACAGCGAACCTGTCAAATAGCGACTCAGCATCTTGTATTCAACATTACGGCACACCGACTGAGTCGCTATCATCCACCGAACAATGGCCAAGCACAGCGACTACTAGCGGTCGCTGTCAAAATACCGCTACAGTCGCTCAACAGTCGCTATCTGTCGCTATTAATGAATCAGCCTCATAGGGTGGTTAAAATGTAGGTGGGGGAAACCAGCAACAATCCGTTAGTGTAGCATAGTGAAAAATAAAACTTTTAATGATCACTTTTAATTATAAAGTAAAATGCTGGTGAATCCTGGAAAAGGACCAACGGCAAGCCCCGTGTCGTGTTCCAGGGGTAGAAAACATCCTTAGTCATGCCAAAGATGGGCAAAAGCATTAGGAGACAATAACTACTTATTAAGTAAGGATATTATTAAATATATATTTTCTGGCTCTAGAAAAGGGGATCCTAACTAGTTGTATGAGTACTGCTGATGGTAGTCAAGAGCCTATCAGGTGGTACCCAACGAGGTTGTAGACTGGCCTGCAGCCAAACCTGATCTGCAGCATCTATACTTTACCCAACATTGTTTTGATAAAAAAAGTACAAAACTGCAAACGAATGTTATGCACTTTCATTTGCTGTTTTGATTGTTTTTAACAACCCACACATATGCCCTGGGTGATACTTGAGGTAATTTGTTAATGGAAAGCGGTAATTAATAAAAAATGGTTGGGAACACCTGCTCTAGAAGATTCCTGAGGCTGAACACTAGGGTATAAAATACCAACAGTAATCCAGAAAACAGAGCAAAGGTGGGCAAAATGATTAAAGAGGAATTCAATTCAGGTCAGCTAATATTCACCACTCGTTCATTGTATGGCTGCTGATCACATGACTGTCGGTGACCAACTGGGGTTGTTGAGTTAGTTTTGCATGTCAAATCTGAATGGTTAATGGCATATGGTTATATGATTGGCTGTCATATAAGTGAATTGGTGACATTTCTGCTGCGTGTTCAGCATAACTGAAATGCTGAAACAACAAACCAGACAGAAGTACCCATATGATTGAACAGATATGCTTAAGTTAACCCTGTAAGAACAACAGGGATCCAGCAACATGCAGCTTGGGTGGGAAGGCAGCCATTATAGGGGCGGAACTGAATTTAGGGAGGAGGGGCATTTAACAGCAAAACAGGTAGATTTTAGCCTGGCCAGGCCATTTAAATACTTGTTGGGGTGGCAAGGCTCAGAGCAAGCAGTACCAGGATTTTTATATAGAGAAAATATGTGCAACACATAGGCAGCTTTTCTACTTACTCTGCCTTTTCCCTCACCTGGACCTTAACAATCAGGATGCCTATCACGCAGAAAGAGTTATTAGAGGCCAATATTGGGCTCCATTTACCTGCCCCTGATTTCTCCAAGGCAAGAGCTGGCCATGTGACCCACCACAAACCATCAGGTTTCTGGTCTGGCATACACTGTGACATGCACATTCTGCTTCTATTTGTTGCTCATGGCCATTACCTCCACCACCAGTAGGGGCCAGGTGAATGGAGCACACTTACAATTTTCAAGCAGATGGGCATCACTAAAGGGGAGGGTAAAACACATTGCCAGAACCCAAGAAGAGACCATAAAGATCAGATTAGGTTAAAGAGACTAAAACGTCCTCTAAAGTGGGCCAAAACCCTGGTTATGGATGCCCCACTGTGTGAAGCCTTCCAGGTTGCTACGGTGCTTGCCCAGGTTCTCATCCAATTAGCGCACTCTGCTGAGTTGGAAAAGAATCAGCTAAGGGCCGAATCTAGGCGAAAGCAGTCGAGCGAGCCAGTCGCCGCATCCCTGCTTAGCCGCTAACAGGGTATGTACCCACACCGACCATTCACAAATGGCTGACTCAGGTGCGCACCTGCCTAAAGGTACAGATTACGCAGGCTCACACATGCATCATTGGATCAGGGAGAAGGTAGGTTTTACAGGTAACTCAGGCGGTTTTGTGAATCTCAATGCCTGGGAGGAGGGATTCAGGCTTTTGGTCCATTTTAAAGTGAAAACATAAGACAGTACTTTCTTAAAACAGAATGTGTTTATATGGTGCATATAGGCCAAGGCTAAACAGGATTTCCCATGATTTCCCTGTAGTAGATAACAATAATGACACAGCCATGCACTGCACTTGTGGACATGTGTTTCAGGGTATGGCCCCTGATTAGCACAAGCATGTGATACCTGGAAAAGCCAAATAAAAGTTTGAAGGCACTTTAGGGAATGACCCATATTAGGCCATATAGAGGGATTAAAGAGACGTTAATGCCCCCTATTTAAAGGAACAAGGAAGAGAGTTTAAAGCACATAATGAGCTGTTTTGTAATCCAGTTATTGGAGGTTTGAGGCCAATGGGCTCTATGAGTTAGTACGAAGAGGGAACAAAAAGACAAGCTTTAATATTTAGAAACCATTTTCAGAAATCAAAGTAATATAGAAACACCATGAAACAGTGTGTTTCATGTTTCCCACAAAATATTTATTTTAATGAGTACGGCACATTTCATTGTTAAAACAATTTCATGCACAATAGGAATTCAATTCATTTTGGACTGGAAGAAACATTATTGCTATTAAATGAGAATCTTAAATGTGCCATGTTGGAGCAGCTTTCCTTTAACTGCAATTTCCTCAAGGGACTAACACGGTCTCTCTATCAAATCACACATATTATTTTCTAAAACACGCAATGATTGCTCTCCAAAATCTGTTTGTGTTCTAACGCCACTGTAAAAATACAATAACAACTGTTAACCTTTACCCAACCAGAGAAAGTCGCAACGTAACATAGCAATGACATGTGCATGTTTAACACTGTCACACTTGTAATAATGCCTTGGCAGAGAATTACGCTGGGTTCTAAATAGAAGATTTATATGCATACATTTACATATGGGTAGTTACCTACGTGAGATACATACAAGGAATTTGATATTTCTGGGAGGCTACGGGAGGCACAAAGGGTAAGGGGGCTAAACAGCCAAACTTTCCAGCATAAGCAGAATAAGGAATAGCAAATCAAAAAGCAGGGGGAATGATCACTGAAACAGGGTAGAGGACCAGGGTAGGGAACATCCCAGACTTCAGATGCCAATGCTCAGGCATCCAATTCTGAGACGACACAGAGAAGAAATTCTAATCCCACTGGGGGGGAGAAGCCAGTTGGAGTACAGAAACTGAGATTAAAGCTAAGATACACGAGGGGGTCTTCCTTAACCAGAAGCCTCCTAGCAGGGCTGGCCTTACCTGGAAGGTGCCCTGTGCAAGACCCCAAGCACAAAACCTTCACTCCTAAAAAATAAATCCAGGCGGAGCAGCAGGTGAAATCCAATGAACCCCACTTACCCCCTTAAAATGAAATTCGGCAGAGCCTGAGCTGATTAGGAGCCCACCCCCTTACCCTCAGCCAGACCAAAAGGTGCTGGTCCATTAAAAAAAACACCAAATAAAAAAGTTGCCCATTGGCAGCTCCAGCTCCATCTGAAGACCCCGGGCCAGTCATGGCTCCTAGGCAGCAATTCTATTCAAAGGTGACACATCTTGGGATTCAGATTCAAGGAAACAAAGAGAAAGAGTCACTAGATTGGCTAATGGCTATAGTGGTACTCTCCCTGTACTAGGAGCCTCCTACCAAGAGGCAGCCATTCAATTCCAAGTGAATGTAGCACACACCAGCTAGTCACACACATGTCACTATGATTCACATATGACTGTTGCATGAGTTTTATTAGTTGAGTTTCAAACTTTTTGTATCACATGCACTGTTCATTTTTTCCCACAGACAAAATGTGATGTCACACAGTTATGTCACAATATCCTGTGCCTGCAATACCATAGACTTCTATAACCTACACTGGTGCATTGACGTCAAAATGCTGTATGTTACCACAACATGGCACATAGGAGTGAACCTTCAGATTCAGTGTATTGTGAATTGTGAATATTTAGAGCATTGTTTAACATATACAGTATGTCATAAAAGTAAGTACACCCCTTTTTGTAATTATTTGATTATAGCTTGTCATGTTCACACTGAAGATCTGACACTTAGATAGAATGTAAAGTAGTCAGTGTACAGTTTATATAACAGTGTACATTTCATGTGCCCTCAAAATAACTCAACACACAGCCATTCTTGTCTAAACCCCTGGCAACAAAAGAAAAGTACACCCCTAAGTGAAAATGTGCCCAAAGGGTCATGATTTTGTGTAGCCACCAATATTTCCCAGCATTGACTTAACTCTCTTGGGCATGGGGTTTACTGGAGCTTCACTGGCTTACAAATGAATCCTCTTCCACTCCTCTATGGAAAATATCTCTAGACTCCGGTGAGGCTCTGGGAGACACTCAGTTTATATCATTGTGGAGTTTATATCATCCTATCCAGTATTTCCATCTCTAAAAGAGGAACAAATCTATGATTCTGGGTATCCCATGAAATCCCCTGCTCCCTGTTCCAGAGGAACACAGTAGATGCTTTCATAGCCCATGCATGCACTATGGGATTGCCAGAAAAGTACAATTCCAGGCTACCCGGTAGAGAGTCAGCCCGAATCAGGTTGCCCCATGGAGAGGGAAACCACCAGCCCTAGAATCTTATAGACTCCTCTTCAAGGATCTTCTAATGGGTGTATTTTTAACAAGGTCACACAATTTTAATTCTACGCTCTCCTCCTATTCACTAATTTAGCTTTGTTCGGGAGAGGGGAGCTATCATCACCCAAATTGCCATAACTTTATAGAAGACTCCAGTTTATACCAACAAATTGTGCTTGCATTGATGTAATAGGTGAAGGAGAATCTTTTTTCTATCGGATAAAATTGGGATGTTTACATATTACTGTTCATTTAGCACACTAATTTGTGATGATCTTGGGGGTCATGCTAATGTCTTGGTGAAGCCAGTGCGACTTGCAGTTTGCATTGCGGTGTGGGTTGCAACCTGCATCATGGTGAGCTTTTTAGTGTTTAGACATGAAAGAGTGAAATAAATGTGTTTCTACTTTTTTTCCCAAAAATGACCTGTATGTGTGATGGAGCATTTTTACAGGTTAGGTATATCATTTTTCCTATGAGGTAAGGATGTTTTAGAAACAATAGCGCCTTATGGGCTAAGCAGAGGCAAAATCTTTAGCATAGCTAAATTGGATACACTTCCCCTGTAAAAAATATCCATCGTAGGTACACATGATCTTTTGGATAAAAAGTGGGGCATTTCTTTTGCAATTTTTTGTGTGTTAAAGTGGACCAACACCCAGGATTTTGACTATCCTGGGTCTTGGTCCACTTCGGTGGGGCACCCCTGTGTAAAACCCCCCCGAACCCCCCAAACAACTCGCCTCTCCCCGCTCCCAGCGCCGACGGACAAGCCGCGGACAAGCGGCTCCTCCGCCGCCGCCTCCCGCACGTCCCACTTGACGCGCGCGTGCCCGCGCCGGCCATTCACAGACGGCCGGCGCGCGCGCGTCTTATAGATTCCCGGGCCGATCACCCGTGGGTGTTGGTCCACTTTAACAATAAAAAGCTCACCAGGCTGAAAATGCAATCCACAACCCAATGCACACTGGAAGTCACACTGGCTTCACCAAATAATTAGCATGACCCCCCTGGAGTATGACTCACAGTTCACCGGTCTGCAGTCAGCCTCAGATCCCCACCCCAGGCAGCCAGTTAAAAACATTTTCACTAATGATATCAGCTGCCCTGGGTTTAAAATGGACCGAGGATGCCACGGTGATTTTACATTAGCAGAAAGTGTCAGGCTGATAAGATTAGACTTCTTTAACTAAATGACTGTAGACTGCATGGAACTTGTCATCCTATGGGAACTGAAAAGATTTCCTATCAGCAAATGTCTGATATCTGTTAAAAGATGTGCGCCAAACCGTGAAAAGACGGTATGACTGCTGGCTAAGAAAATACAATTGTAGATGAGAAGAAATATTACAATGAAAGCTTCATTGTAACTGCACAATATCAGCCTTTCAGAACCACCAACCTCGATTGCCTTAAACCAAAAACCATTGCTCATAAATTGTGAATTCTGTCAATTTATTAGGAGCTTACAAAGTGATTCTTGCTGTAACAATGAAAGAAAAATTGAATTGACAGACTGAATATTGTCTCATCTCACAAAATGACTCTTTAGTATGTATATGCGACTCTGTTTAATGTGACACAAAGCAAAGATGATATTTAAATGCCGCAGCCCATAGTTGGTGGTTAGCTTTTCTATTTGCATATGGTGACTAGAACTCTCATGCATTTGTTTAGAATATATTTCTTTTATGATATGTCTCTAGACTAGAATAATGTATGACAATCACATTGACACTGCAATAACCTATTATGAAAATAAAGTGTGGAACAAATAAGTATGGTAGCCCTCATTGCGTAATGCACTGTATTTTTATGACGTGGACACTAACAGATAGATGTCCTGCAATGGCTATGCGACGGGTGTAGGAACAAAGACATGTTTCCAACTTTTGGGACCCTGACCACATGCTATTGCCAAGGCCTTACTATTTTTTTCTTTTTTCTTTTTGTCAATGATTACTATGTCCAGGTGTGAAGCCCTGCAACTGACCAATGCTATGTCTGACCACATCACTGCTACTGCCTTAGCCTGCTTAGTAACCACATGAGGAAACATCCTGGTTTGTTTCGGTATGCATTGTCTGCTACCCATGGACCAGTCCAGCATCGGTGTCAGCACTGGGCAAAACTGAGCAAGTACCTGGTCTCTGGTATCATTAGGAACCCACTTAGGCTTATACTGGACCATGGGGTGATGTTCCCGTTGGTTCAAGCTACTGAACTATTGAGTTGGGCGTCTCATGTGCAGACCTGCTCATGGCTGACCTCAGGACTAGAGGAAAATCAGCTGCAATAAAGAATATATTGAGGAATGGAGGATGACTGACAGCAATGGTGAAGGAAGCTAAGGCTGGAGAATCATTGTCATCAGCAGCAGAGAAAGAAGTAAGGACTGAAGGACAACTGGCAGAAGTGGAATAGGTGACAAAGACCACAGGATGATCAGCAACAGCAGAGATGGTGGTGAAGACATTTTGTAGCAGTGGGGATAAAAGTGTGGTCGGTGGTGGAGTGACAGCGATGTTGAAGTGTGGTGTGACATGCTACAAAACGGTCCACGGAGTCTCTGTTTGGTGACAAGGCTGCGCACTAGGGGTGTGGCTGCCACCACTCCCCATGCTGACACTCAGGTCAAAACAATAACTTTAAGCCATGCATTATTGTGCATGGCATAAAGCGCTAATATGACAAGAGCCTGAGCATGCGTGACGATCTGGGGGGGGGGGGGGGTCACACACCCAGGCATCCCAAATCAGGATGTTCCAGGGACCAGTTGCCAGGAAAGTGAAATTCCTGGTGCTTGGTCCATTTTAATTTAAAAAAAATTGTATTGGTTTGTCTAAGGCAGTGTACCTTAACCCTCTCCTTGGGAGCCACCAACAGGCCACGTTTTGTGGATCTCCACACAGCCGGCTCTATAGCTGTGTCCGAGCACTACCCTCCCCTGTGCATCTGTGTAGAGATCTGCAAAACCTTGCCTCTTGGTGGCTCTCAAGGAGAAAGTTGGGGAACACAGGCAACCCAGTGCAATGGCACACTGACCCCCATAACTGCTGCATACACTGCTTCAATTATGTTGAAACCCATACTTGTTTAATAGCATCAGTGCTTGCTTCCTTTTGTGGGTTTCTTGAAACATTTTCCTGTAGAAACTGGATACTGCTTTGTTAATTACCATAGGAAATGCATTGTTTTGGCAATAAAGGCCAATCAAGCAATTATAAGGACTTTACTTAGTTTGAATGACTTCAGGCGATTCAACCTAAACGTCACCTTAAGCACAAACACAATTATTATAAATAAAATAAATGATGTTTCGAGAACATCAGTGGCAGTAACACAAGTTTCTTACAAACGTCATATGTCTCAGAGTGTGATATCTTGACCTAATATGATTTGCCGCGCTGATAAACACATCTTTGGCTCAAGTGTACTCATTAAAATGCAGTGGGCAGAGAACACAGATAAAGCATATGCACATTTTATAGCATGGAATGGGATTTGTCATTGAGGGAATTAATGGTAACCAAGTATTATAAAAGTGCAAATTAAAATGGGAGCTGAGCTCTAGCCTGGGGAATAGTAAACCAGCAGACACAAATAGCATGTTTGCGAGAGAATGCTAAGTGTTTTGCAGGTCTGCCTATAAAATATTGTATTGTTTGGCAACATTTTTTTCTACAGAAAATCCACTAAATTTAAAGAGGACATAAAGTAAAATAGCGTTAACTTCTTCTTCCCCTTGCATCATGGGGACATGCAAAATTGAAAATTGAACTGAGCAAACCCAAAGCTGGGTCACTCAATGCACTCAACTTTCAAGTTACTTGTATGGCAGCCACTTACGGGACTGCTGTGAACCTGGGTTTGTCAGGTAACCTTGTAAATTATTGTATGGTAGTCAGTGGTTATGAGATTGGCCACCATCGCTCGAATGCTGAAGTGGTGAATATTGAGGGGCGAGGCTCCAGGCTTGCTGAGTGTTCAGAGGGACATCCCAAAAGGTCTTTATGGCATTGTATCCGTAACTAAAGCCATGTCTCATGTAAAGCATCACACTTTTTATTTCCTGCATTACTTGCAGCCTAACCCAACACTAGTCCCAATCACCCTAAAAAGATCCTTCTTGGACTCGATTAGACCAATTATATGCAGAGATGCAAATATTAGCCTGATGTGTCTTGTTTTTAAACCTGTTCAGATACAACATTAAGATTTTGCACATGCAGCCCTGTCCACAGCCAGTCTTTGCAGGGCACCACAGCTACAGGTGACCACTAAAAATGTTCAGCCAATCTGGACTGCAAGTAACCACTGATGTTATTAATGATCATAAAAGATTGTTGACATGCAAATATCCTCACTTTCCATTAACTGCTCATGCAATCTAGGGTCACCGTTATCTTTGTACACAATGTGACCCATCCTTGTCATCCTTGTGGATGTGCACATGGGACCACATCTATCTATTTCCTCAGACCTGAACCCAACCTTGTCTTAGTTTGTCCTTTTAGATACTATAAATGTGTTTTTAAACCCACAAATCTTTGGCTGTGTTGATTGAATATTCTCTGGACTCTGCTTTGGTTTTGATGCTAGGTGGATGGATGTCCCATTGCTGAATTGGTCAGTCACTGTTCATGTGCACATGGAATTTTTCTGATGTTAACAGTCTAAAGCATTATACTTACACATACGTCCTGTGGGACATTAGACTTCATTAAAGGTCAAAAATAAAATTTTGTGGGTTTTTTTCTAAAAAAGATGTGATTTTTTGATTTCTGCTGATTAAACACAAGCACAAGAAAATGCACCCGAAAAATATTTCAAGCAATTCATGTGCTCTAGATTGCCTCCTTACATGAATTAAATTGTAGTGTTTCACGTGATTTTTTTCACATGATTTTTGTATGCTGCTCTAAAAAACTCTATTTGCTGTCTTCAACCATGGAGCTGTTCTCTGCTTTCTGCATAAAGTTTGAGCAGCTGGATGCTGTTGTGTCCTGGAGAAGGTGCAAAATTTGTGTACTTAAGAGTCTTAAGAGAGCGCATCAATATTAATCAAGAAAATGAGGGCGCTAAATACTTTACCTCTTAGTTTTGGGTACCAGGCTGGGACTCCTTGTGTCCCCAGAAAGCATCAAGATAGAAAGGGATGGCCAGCACAGCCAAAGTTACTAAAACATCCAAAATGTATCCCAGTTATTTAAAATCAGCATAGGGCCACCATTCCCAAAGTGACATAAAATCAGATCTTACGCATTTTGGTCCTAAAAACTGCATTTATGACTAAGGACCAAGGCGTGTCCGAAACGCGTAATATCTTTCATCTTGTCCTTGTGCTCAGGTCCGGGTTGTGCTCTGATTTTATGTAATTTTCATCATTGTGGCATTATGTAGATTTTATATAACTGGAATATATTTTGGACGTTTTAATAACTTTGGCTGTGCTGGCTACTCCTTTCTATCTTGATGCCCTCTATGAACTCACACATTTAAATAGATCTGCATTGAATGAGCTGTCTGCATGCTAATGATCCAAGCCACGTAACAAGGCGGACTGTAAATAACACAGCAAACTCACATTCACATATAAATATATTCACAAAGCAAAGTGAAAACCAACGAACTGTTAATCTACAAAGCACCCAAATAAGTGGGACTGGAAACAGTTCTAGGTAACAGGCAACAGGCATCATAGTTTTAAATTGTAAGTAATCATATCTACGAGTGATGCAAATGTGGGAATTTTATTTAGCAGAAAGAAGATATTCTGCAGTTAGATATTTTGTGAGGGAACCTTTAAGCTTTGTACTGAAATCCTGCTAAAAATCTTATTTGGGCATATCGAAATATAAACATTTATCATATTTTGTTTGACTACTTATTAGAGGCTTGTTATAGCTGTGCGGCTACGCAGGCCATGGAATGACTGTTAAAGGCCAACATTATCCTCTGACTAAATAAAAATATACCTAGCATAGAGTAAATTAATCACAAGGATATATATTGATTAATCTCATATACATTGATTATTTTTTTCCTTATCAGCAGTAAGCCTGTTTGAAAGCTAGGAGTAAAAGGAATGAACATATACAGCTACCTCTTAATCTTGGCTGCATGGCTGTACACACAGAATACTAAAATATTCCTCCTCGTGTCCATGATGACAATGATGGTAAGATCTGGATGCAAAATGTGCAGTTGGCAGAAGGTTGTTGAACAGATTACTGAATTTTTTCATGGACAGAAATAGATAGAAAGACAGGTAGAAATGGGACTGGATTTAGGATTGATTTTTTTTTTTCAAGCGGACTCTTGAGTAATTAAGTAATTTAATTTTTTTCAGTGAATCATCTACTGCACAATTTAACCAAGTCGTTTCAAAACAGTATTTTAGAGCAAACCATCCAAATTAATTCCATTCCCAATGAACATTTCTGTGCTGAAAGGTACATTTATGAGCATTATAAAATATGAAAGCTCTTTCTCCTCTGAGAGAAGATGATGGAGGAGAAACAACAGGGGGCAATTTTAGAGTACAGCTTTGCAGAAGCAATATTTGAGCTTACAGCCATGTTACAGATGATCGTTCCTTGCAATATATATATATATATATATATATATATATATAATAAAGTCACATTTTATGACCACTTCCTATTTCGAAGTTAACAACATGTGAGTTGCTTATGGTTACCTGCCTTGGTGGGAATATAAGATGTGTGGTTGGCTATCTGCACACATATCCCTCAATGTAATCAAAGGTATAAGGGGTAAGTTGCATAAAGGAATGATTATTGGCTTTGCAGCCAAGGGTGGCAGTTACTTCTAAAATAGAACAGTTTATAAATTGTTGGCATACTGCTGTGGTGAAAATGTATTGTAAGTGGACAAATTGAACAATTGTGAATAAGCAACATGAAAACTGCAGCCCACCAGGTGCCATCATTGGGAGAGGCTATGAAGGTGCGTGCGAAAGTATAGAAAGGCTACACTGGAACAGCTCACCACCAAAATACCAGGTTTAGAGATAGTGGTCTTTAAAGTGGACCAACACCCAGGGGTGATTGGCCCGGGAATCTATAAGATTCCTGGCCGATCACCTCCCTCATCCGAGATCGGGATGTCCCGTGGGGTGAAACCCCCCCAAAACCCCCAAAAAACCTTACCTTATCGGCGGCAGCCGCCACCGCCTCCCGCGCGCCCCTCTAGACGTGCGCGCACCCACGCCGGCCGTTTGTGAATGGCCGGCGCGCCCTGTAGGAGTGACGTGTGGGAGGCGGCGGCGGGCGCGCTGTCTTGTCCGTCGCTGTCACCCGCTTGTCCGTCGGCAGGGATTGGACGGCGCGGTCACATGGAAGCGTGGTGAGGTGAGTTTTTGTCACCAATCGTGGGTGCCCCCCCAAAGTGGACCAAAACCCAGGATAGTCAAAATCCTGGGTGTTGGTCCACTTTAATACTGATTCTGTAACACAGGGACACACAAACAAACATAATGGGGGCATTGCTATTTATTTTGTGAAGTAGGTTTAACTCAAGGAGAACATTTGGGTTTGAACTGCAATTTTTATATTGGTGAGATTTTTTAGCTTTAACACACAAAAAGTGAAACAAACAATGTTTGTCTTAACGTTTTTCGAAAAAAAAAATCACATACACATTTTTCCAGTTAGATAAGGATCATTGTTTTAGGGTTTTTGTTTCTGAGCTTCAAAATCCTTATGTCATTTGAAAAATTGTGTACCTCACCTATAAAAATGCCTATCACATTTTTGTGGGAAAATTTGAAGCAAAAACATTTTATTGAACATTTTGGTGTGTTAAACATGCACCTAGCGTTCGAATTTCCCACCTCCCCCCAAAAACAATATACCCACACCTGCGATGGGGAATATTTTAACAGGCGAGGTACATCATTTTTCCAATGAGGTAAGTATCATTTTGCAAACAAGTAACAAGTTTGCAAACAACAGCATCTTATAGGGTACACCTTTTACTGCATATCTTCTTGGGGGATGTTGTTTCCAAACTTTCAAGAAAATAGCTTTACCCATTAAAAAAATTAGGTATCACATTATACCACAAGACAGGTGCAGGTGATTTTCTGGGAATAATTTGAACAAACATTTTAATTGCACTTTTTGTGTGTTAAAGAAAGAAACATTCAGAGAACTTCAGTTCACACTCAAAAGCACACCCAAAGTTTAACCTGATTTACCAAATAATTAGAATGACCCGCATCTCGATGACCTGTTATGACAGATATGCATTTCTGCTATAAACATTCCAAAAAATATTTGCCAAGAAATTCAGAAAATGACAATTGGCAGACAATTGTATGCACTACTCATCTATTTTCCACTCCAAATAAGTCTGTAAGCGACACAATAGAAAAAAGAGTACTTCAGCAATTCCATTTCATTCAATTTCCATTACATGTGACAGATAAAGCCTAGACACAAATGCCTCCAGCCTCTGCAGAGACATAACTCCACTGTTCTGAAGGTCCTTGGAACACCATCTGCTCGATTTTTAATGCTCTCTAATGCCAAGTCATATCTTAGGAAACAATATATGATATAAAGGGATATATGATTTGCTACTGGAATTTCTAATGTGACTGATCGATGACTGAATAGAAAGGGAAGCTAGAATTCCTCAATGTAGCCCCAGTCAGAAAGTAGATTTATCCATTTCAGTCATTTCCCCTTCTATCAGGCAATGGGGATAGCAAGTCTTGCTGCTACTGGTCAGCTATCCAAATTCATGTTTGTATGTATGTATGTATGAAGTGCCTGCCCCCGGGCCACTATTGGTCCAGGAATGGACCAGGAATTAGACCACCTTAGACTTCTATACAAGTCATGGGATTCGGAGGTCACTTTTGATATCCTTAATTCATAGCATTCAAGAAATGTGTTATCTCTTATAAATAATAATAATAATAATAATAATGGCAGGATGCCCCACAGCCAGAGATAGCTCTACAGTGGCAAATATTACACATACACTTGGGGTGTCACCAAGGTGTGTACAAGGGGAGTGCTAGTGTGTACTCTGGCAGGAGTACAGATGTGCACAACACATTCTCCTAAAGCCCAGGAATGGACCTCCAAAAAAGTGGTTTACAATATGGCAGGATTAGTGAAAATGGCGTTTTTTCCCTGGGGAGAGGACTATCGTCAGGGAGATTGGCTATTTTGATTTTGCATCACTAGTGGGTTTTGGTTCACTATAAAAGAAGTCCCAACTGTTTCTCTCCTAGTCATCGCAATCCTCTTTAGACCATTCCAACAGTCCTCAACAGCAGTAGAGGAGTTAGGATCTGTCCTGACCTCGGAGTCAGCCAATCAAAGTGACATCAATGCCGTGGAACACTGATGGGCGGTTGGGGCGATTAGAGGATCATGCTGTATCCATTATAATAGTTTTATGCTCACCTGCAGGGATATCAATGGGTTGGGGCAGCTGAGGGTTGAATAAACTGCTTGGACCTCTTTGGGTTATGAATTTTGTAACTTCTTTCTTGGAGCAATCACTCACACAATTATTCCACAGCAGAAATAAAAAAAAATCTTTTTTTACAACAATGTTCAAGAGCAGTATCAAAATCCACATAAAAAATTCATGTAAACGCTTATTGTTGGATAAAATATGTCGATATATTCAAAAACAAAGCAGCTTATGTGCAGTGCAGACGTGAGCAGCATTTCAACCTGAACACAGCCCAAGAAACAAGCTTTCCAAGTATCAACTGAGACATTTAACTAAAAGTGAAATTCAAGTTTGTGCAATCATGTATCAAATACATGTTTGCCTTCAGCTAAACCAGCCTATAATCTGTTTCCAGAATCCTCGGGATGCCTCCAGACAATGTATACGAGTAAGTTAATATAGTAGAGGACACTGAGGTGAGACTTTTATATGGGTCATGGGGCTCAGAGGTCACTTTTGATATCCTTAATTTATAGCATTCAAGAAGCGCGTTATCTCTTATAATAATAATAATGGCAGGATGCCCCACAGCCAGAGATTAGGAGGAGATGTACACAACACATTCTCCTAAATACTAACTAAAGTCTAAAATCCTTTACTTCTCTATATTACACCAACTCAGGATGCTCCACTGTGCATGTCTGCCTGAAAATCCCCATAGCATGCCTGTGATACTCACCTCGGTTGTGTTCCAGTGAACAAGTGGTTGCTGCCTTCAATTAGGTTCGCCGGAGTGGGCCATAACACAGTGATGAGCAGACCCACCCAACAAATTTTGCTGGTCGGCTGCCATAGCTGATCATGGAAGTGGTGAGTATCAGTGAGCCTGGTATTAGGCTTGCCAAGATACCCCAAAGCTGCCAGTATTAGAGTAATAGAGAACAACAAAGTTTCTCTTGGCCCACTGCTGCATGAACTGGTTAACTAACCTGTCACTAAAGGTCCCAGGTTCAACTTCTGTAAAGATTGCTAGCACCCTACTGCAACCCCAGGAAACCGGAAGGCCATGTATGCCCAGATTATATGCAGTGTGGTTATATGCCATGTGCTGTGCAACGTAACAAGCAGGACAGAGTAACAGCCAGGAAAATGGTTGCTGTTGTAACAATAGGGTTGATTTATGCGCACACATTTCATGCACAAACATGGTTTCCTCACGTTTTTCTCCTTCCTCCCGATTCATGAGACACTGTTTTGCGCGCCTATTTTTGCACCATGGAATAAGATTTCATGCCCAAATTTACTCCCAAGAGTATATATGCACATATTTCCTGGAGTGTTTCTAGGGTTGAAAAGTTTGTGCAAATCTGTTTATTTTATGCCTAAATTCATCTTATGAATGAACATGTCATGTGTGAGCTTTTTTTCTTTTTTAATACCTTTTTTTCAATTTTATGAAAAATCCTAAATTATAAAAAGTTGTATTTGTTTTAAGCCAAAAAACCCAAAAAGGTGGGAATTTGGCCACAAATGTTTGAATCAAAAACATCATTAAGAAACAATACATTAGTAGCTCAGTTACTAAGGCCCTTATTCATCAAGCAATAGCGCCAGGTAGTGTCTGACGAGCGCCAGGTAGCGGCAGCTAACGGCGCCTACCGACTCAAGTACGCCCGGCGGCGGTCACAATGACGCATTTATCAAGCAAAATGAGGCTAGCGCCGGCGAGAGCGACGGCTAGCGCGGCATTCATCATGAAGCCGGCTGGACCGAACAGCGCCGCTGCAAATTCCTTCACAGCGACACGTATTACCTGGCGCTACCTGCCGCTCTCCCATACATTTCAATGGCAGACGCTGCAATGATTGTTCTTAGTGGTTTTGGGGTTTTTTGCTTTTGGACAAAATTCAACACATGTTTATATTGATATGTTTTATGAATCTAGCTGGTTATTTATCTTTTTTTTTTTTTTTTTTTTTTTCACAATGTAATGTTGTGAGTGACATGGGAATTGCATCTCCTCCACCCAAACTCATTGGCCTCAAAAGCGCTGGTTTTCCACACAAACGGGGCTTGTAAAGCTATTTTGTAGCCTGTCAGGTTGGGCGGTCACGTTCGCTCTTCGAAATTGTCAGCGCCCAAGCTATTCGGCAGCCCTGTCCTTGATGAATCTGTGTTGGTCAGTGTTTGTGCAGTCGCTGTTTTAATTCGCTATGTGGCGGCGCGAGCGTCGCTGTGCCTCGCTGCGCTGCGTTGTGCGGCGCTGTGCTGTTCATACATGTGCCCTTCTGCCATTTGCAAGGAATTCACTTCCCGCGACCCCAGTCGTTGTTAATGAATACACTGTAGTTGTGAGCGTGCCTGGCCACATATTGCAGGATTAACATTCAGTCGTACCAGCTCATAACAACCCGTTATGCATTCTCATGTGTGCCACATTTTCAGGTAGTTGTCTAGTTTGATTGTGTGATGACTTTGTGAAGGAATAAGATTTGTATATTTAAGCACAACGGTGTATGCTTTAGAAGGACCTATGCATTACAGTATGTAGAACCCCCTGCTAAATCAAGCTAATAATTTGTTGCGCCGTGGGCCCTAGCTTGTTTTTCAGCGTCATTTTAATGTTTTTCCGCCACTTAGCTTGCACGTAGCTGATATTAGCTTGTCCCTGCTGCGCGCATGTTTTTTTTTTTCAATTTGGAAGCCCAGTTGCTTGCGTCATATCCGGTTCCGGGATCCTCCTTTGCGTTTCAACGCCACCTTAAGGTAAAACTGTCTTGCGCTTATGCCAATAGCTTGTTTTTCAGCGTCATTTTAATGTTTTTCCGCCACTTAGCTTGCACATAGCTGATATTAGCTTGTCCCTGCTGCGCGCATGTTTTTTTTTTCAATTTGGAAGCCCAGTTGCTTGCGTCATATCCGGTTCCGGGATCCTCCTTTGCGTTTCAACGCCACCTTAAGGTAAAACTGTCTTGCGCTTATGCCAATAGCTTGTTTTTCAGCGTCATTTTAATGTTTTTCCGCCACTTAGCTTGCACATAGCTGATATTAGCTTGTTGCTGGGGCGCGGTGCGTATTTTTGTTTTGTTTTGTTTTTTATGTCTCATGTCGCTAGCGTCATTTCCGGTTCCTGTTTCCTCCTTAGCGTTTCCAATATGGCTCCCAAACGGCGAGTAATGCGCCTCCCCAGCTCCTCCTCAGATTCCGGCCCCACCACCCCTCCCCCACATCCCCCACCTACCTCACCTTCCCCAAATACCACCCCTCCCACCCATTCCCCTCCTGGGCCCCAAAAACAAAGGCGCACCCGGGTGGATAGCCGGGTCAATGGCCAGGTTGTGAAAGTGAGTATTTTAGTTATGTATTTTTAGCTTAAAAATGTATAAACACACAGGGTGGATAGGGGCTGAATTTTTATTGTTTTTAGTCCAAAATTTAACACTCCACATGGGGCATCCCCATTGTGGATGTCCTGCTTGGATGGCCCCCCCCCCCCCTGGAGGGCCCCAAAAATTACCTCTGGCCCGTCCCATCTGTGCATGCGTGAGTTGCGGATGCCTATTGCGCTTACCTCTAGCAGGGTGTACCCCTGCGCCATACATATTTTCATTTGGTGTGCAGGCGCACTCCCTGTTAGAGTCAAACGCCACATGCGTACTTTGCCGTGCAGACGCAGCTGAGCTGGTATGCACCTCCCAAGGCCCTTGGATGCGCATACCACACCGGCGTGGACCGCTGTGTTTGGCTTGCGGAGTGACGTGGGAGTGTCCTCAGCGGTGTATTTGGGCCCTTCAAAGGGGGTTGCAGACAGTGGGCCACCCACAATAGTTGTGGCCCAAAAAAGTGCACACAAACCCAGACTAATGTAAATCCTGGGTGTGGTTCCACTTTGATCTTGTCTCTGTATAACTGTTTATGACATTGTTCTGAGGTCATGTTTTGATTTTTATTTTTTAATTTTTTTTACTTTTTTCCTAGGACTTCTGCCTGGCCGAATACGACTATGCCCGAGGAGCAAAAAAACGCCTTGCCATGGAGGTGAAGGCCACTGTGTCCCGGCGCTTCAAGACCGACCTGACCATCCGGGCGATCCAACAGAAATGGTCAGATTTTAAGCGCCGGGACCCAGAAGGCGTGTACCGCCTATATGATGCCTACGCATCAGGTAAGTTAAAGCTTATGTTCTTTTTTGCCTTTGTGCAGAATCATCTGCTAAGCTGTGTCCTTTTTTGCTCTTTATATTAATTAGTTGCTTTCACCCCCTCCACACAGATAAGCGTCCTCCCCTGGGGAAACGTGGGAAGGGATTCCTCCCCCGAACCAGGCAGGCGGACTCGGGGGAGTCATCGGGGGAGGGTCCCTCCCGCGGGTCCTATTTAGAGGACCCAGGGGAGGAAGGGGATGACGCCCCAGAGGAGTGTGCTGCTGGGGGGCAGGCTGGATCAAGCCTCAGCTCCTCACACTCTGAGGCTGAGGACTCTCACCAGGCAAGGGGCCACTCTCAAGCAGGGAGTGAGAGGGAGGAGGGTGGCCCTTTGCCTGGTGGATCTTCTGAGCAGAGTGTGAGGAGCCGAGGCTCCCCGCCTCCTCCTCAGAGCCCTCCCTGGGCTTCAAGTGGCGCTTCATCCCCTGGTGAGTTTACATGTTTTAATTGTTAGTCTGTGCCAGGTTTCATCTGACCATTTGTGCTTAGCCCTTGCAATTCCTCTGTAATTTGCAGGGCATCATATAGGCGGCACCTCCATGGATTTTTGGCGTCAAATCCTCCTCGGGCATAGTCGTGGTAAGTGTATTTTTTAAGCTAGTTCATTTTGGAATTTATGTCATTCCTTAAAGTGGACCCACAAACATTGCTGATATTGCTTGGATTATGGCGCCTTGCCTGCCAAATCACATCCCTCACCCAGGGCCCCCCCCCAACCAAACACCACAAACTACTTCCCTCTTTGGGGGTGGCAGAAGCCATTGTCCCTGCCTCCTGTGTGGCACTCGAGATGTGTGTGCGCCTGCGCTCTGTTTCATACTGGCATGCGTGTGCGCACACACTGGCGGAGTGATGTGCGGAAGGCAGGGGCGGTGGCGGACTAAAATTGTGTTGCTCTGCCAAAGTAGACTACTACACTGAATAATCACAATCCTGTGTCTTGGTACACTTTTAACAGACACGTTTCCTGGTCCATTGTCTAAGCTGGTTTGCTAATGTACATTAACATCACAAACCACACTACAGTGCTAGCCAACTGGAAACCACCCCTATGTTTCTGGCCACACCATGATGTGTGCTAGCAAAAGTTACTTTACGTGAAGTAGTTAGGGCAAACACATGTTGCACACTGGTAACATTATCCATTAAATTGTTAATGAGTCATTTACATTGCAATGTAAAGGTTAGTGCCAGATTTGCAAAATGGATACATGTGGCAACCATAAACACTTCACATTAACTAATGGGCCAGGAATATAGCAAATATCGTTTAACATGTATGTAAAGAAGTGTTTGTTTTTGGAGCTAAGACTCAATAACCAGATTGATGTCCAAACTTCGGGTGTCATAGCTCCACTAAATGTTGTTTTGTATTTTCTTTTTTTATGGACAGATGTTGCTACGCAGACGGAGGCAGAATTCCTCCTCCCCACACCAGCTCCAGGGACGGCCAGCAGCATGGGCCACCGCCACAGCTGCGATGGTGAGTACATCCAAATTAATATGGGTAAATACTTTGTAAACATTTCTCTTCTAGTTACATTTGTAGAAATGTGCAATTGACCAATGTGTGAATATCACACACATCTAGGTTAAATGTGTTTGGTCAATAATCCAACATGCCAGTCACCATCCTTGATAGTTGCCTCACATTCTTGTTACGGACACATACGGACTATTTGTGGCGTATAGACAACCAAATGGGGCTGATTAGGTGTTTACCAATAACATTATAGGGCAAACTTCCATCTTCCTTAGGCACTGATGTTTGGCTTGGACTAAAGACATAAATGTCCTTACTTGGCCATAAACATTATTACCTTTGCAAGAGTGAAGCTGGCCCAACACCAAGGCTGTTTAATGTGCATTAAACATTTAATTTGCCAACAACTAACAACTAACACCCCGCGGAATATACGATAAGTGCAGGTACCACGGGTCCACCCCACCAAGCAAACCCCTAATTATGGGAACTTATCTTCCGCTGGCTCCTGCGCAACACTCCAGACGTGCATTTTTCCCCCCTGGGCCTCTGTGAATGGCCGCCGGGTCCCCATGAGCAGCCAGAGAGTGACATGCGTGAAGAGGGGGTGGAAGAGGAGTGTACATTCCTGTTCCCTGCATAGACGTTAGCGTGCCTTCTTTGTGCCAAGCACGTTGGAGCATGGAGAGGTGAGTGGCTATGGATTACTGTGTGTATCCACACATCAGGGGAAATACAGATCTGTGAGAAACAACAAAGTGGGCCAAAACCCAGGATAAACTATATTGTGGGTGTTGGTCCACTTTAAGAGTAAAGGTATGTGGTCCTAACATGTTTTCAAGTCAATATTAAAACTTTATTTTAAAATGTTAGGGGCACATTGTTCACCAATGTTAATGTGAGTGTTAGCAAGTTAGAAACACTGACATTACATTGCTACATCTGTGTATGTTGAGTTCCCAATCAAATTCTAATATATTATTTTTTATCACATCTCTACAGCTTGTATACGCCAGCATCGCAGACTGTGGCGGGCCTTCCGACAGATGAAAGGGATGCTGCTGGCCATGAAGAGGCGTCGGAGACGTTAGGGTGGGGGGGATGGCTGCCCTGGCCCTGTTTTCTTGGCTTTGTTGGCCTATGTTGGCCGTGTTGGGCCAATGTCTATAAATACATTTATATTTACCAAGAACTGTGTTGTTCCTTGACCAGCATAGGTTTAGATTCCCAAAAACCATTATGTCTAAAATTAGGCGGCCATTTTGAGCCAGTACATGTTTACACCATAGTAAGCAATGTTAACAAATGTGGCACATAAATGGTGGCCTAATATTAGAGATGATTGAGCAAATCAGCCCTGACTGTGTATTTAGCTTTCACATGTATGGATAAACACAAATTAGAGGTGGTTTTCAAAAATATATTTACATAAATCATAAGAAAAAGGTATACAAATTAATATTCTTGGCTGGGTGGCCGGGGAGGTTGGGAGTCATTGCTAGGGGCGGTGTTGGGGGACAACAGTGCAGTAAAAAATATAGACTGCTGTTGTATGAGCTGTTGTATCAACAACAAAGTTTGGTCCTGCCGCTGTATTGCCTCTGCCTGGCGCTGTATTGCTTCTTCCTGGCGCTGTACAGATTGCTCGATAACATTGGCAAGGCGACCAAGGTCCTGGTTCTGTTGTAGGTTTTGCCTTAACTGGTCCACCTGGCGCTGCAGGCCCTCATTTTGTTGCTGACACATCAGCACCTGATTTTCCAACGCCGCAATGCGCTCATTAGTTCCATCACGCGGCTGTTGGCGACTGTAGTCCTCCAGCATCCGGACCCCTAGTGTGTAGAAATCGGCACTGGTTGGTGCCACACCTCCTCTTGCTGTGGTTGGAGGCTAAACAAATAGTAAACCACATTTTAGTCAAACGGAACAAATGCAGTTATGCCCCTCCCAAAAGTTACCATAAACACTCACTAGACAACTTACCCTTGTCTGAGCCTCTGAAGCTTGGCCACATGGGACTTGGGAAGAGGTCCCAGCTTGGGGTTCTGGTTCCGCCTCCTGCCAAAACAACAATGAAATGAAATGTTACATGTTGCTTCTTCCACTACCCACGAATATGCCAATGGGTTTAGAGGTCGTCTACATCAGCCATGTTACCTGCGTGTCCTCCGGCCCAGGTAGGCTCGAGGTATCGCTGCCAGAGAGTCGCGAATCAACATCAGAGATGTCGGGCAAGTTGGCAAATGCTAAACAGGAAAATCAGGTTAGTAGGTCTGTGGGCCAAACTCTAATGTAACCTGGTTAGGCTATCGAGGCCATACCTCTAAAAAGTAAAAAAATACACACTAGACCAAAGGTCTCGGTTAAACTCAGATTGTTGACATGTAGGTTACAGGACTAAGACGCACTAATTTCTGCAAATCTCATCATAAACATTGCTTAAATTAAACATACCCGCAATATCCCAGATGTCTGGAGTGGGGTCCTCACTCGAGATTGGACCTTGAAAATAGATGTGGACACACAAGTTGCCAGAAGCAAGTGGCACAACATTAGAGCCAAAATACAGACTAGAGCAAGGCAAAACCACTTACCCTCATCTCTGGCAGCTGGAACTTGAGGGGCCCTTTCTGGACAGCCACTTCCGATATTCGGGTCAACTAAAAAAAAAAAAAAATGTGTCTAAATATTCAGCAAACTACTACAGGGAATGTTTGGCTAAAAATATGTCCGCAAATATACATTGCTATCACTAAAATAACTAAGAGACTGACCCTGGGGAGGCAACCAGCACTCCCAAGAGGCATCTTCAAGTTTACCAAGCAAACATGTAGCTTAGTAGACTAACAAAATTGAACCAGTGTAACCTAAACAGCAGAAAGGATACATTATGTATTGCTCTACACACCAACAGGGTCCTGTTGACCGGCAACATCGGAAGTGGGGTCCAAAGATGAACCAGTCACTTGGCCTACCAAGAAAAAAGACAAATGAGACACATGCACTTGAGTCAAAGTGGATCAAGCAAGGTGAACACATGCACTTACCGACATCCAAAGAGTAGGTGGGATCCGGAGGAGATGCTGGGGCCAAGGGCATGGGAGCTAGGCCAAAATAAAACCAACATTGAGCCATAGCTAATGTGCGTGCCAAAATACAACATGCATTAAGGTGTGTGAGCAGCTCTTTCACTAATATTGACTAATCAAGCCAAGTGTGGCTCACACATTGATATGCCGATATATGGCTACACATCTCTGGCATCCTACATATCTACACATGTTAGGGCCTTGTTAGTTACTGCCTGTGAGTGTTACAGTGGGCGTGCAATTAGGGCGCACGCACATATTATTAATAGTCAACAGGGCAAACCTTTATTGCTTGAGCTGCTCCCACACCCATTTGTTTAGAAAAAAACCAGCAAACAAATAATGGGTAAATACCTTCAATGGCAGACTGGGGTAGCCTTGAGGTTGCTGGAAGGGCAGGAGCTTGGTTGTCCGGAGCCACATCCCGGACAGCAGCATGTGCACCTATGCATAAAGCAACAGACAGAAAAGTTACAAATGTTTTAGCTATAATGTAATACTTCACAGGTCCTACTGTTAGTTGGTCAGAATGTAAAAATGCAAATCACATACATTAACATTAGGTTATTGTAAAAGCCAGAAAATATGTACCTTCAGCCCAACCGGTGGTGTCATCCCCAGGATCCACACCCTGCAGCCGAGCCAGTGGGATTTTGGCCTTCAGCATCTCCTCATACGGCCTGTAGGTACTCTTTGGAGCCTGGATGAACCCACTGTCCACATCAAGATCGTGATTCATCTTTTTCATAAGGGCCCCTCGCAAAGTGTAGAAGCGTTTCCTGCAGGATGGGCCACTACGTGGGTGTTGAGCTGTGCTACTAAGCTCCACACCAATGGCATCCCACAGTTTGCTTCTTTCTTGTTTGCCTATGGACTTGCTTTGGGAGCCAAATAGCAGCTCCCATTTCGCAAGTGTCAGGCGCACAAGATGATTATTCTCAGCCAAATTAAATTCAGGCTCCCTCTTGGCACCTGGGCGCTTAGCCTGGGGTGCTGCCCCACCTTCAGGCTGTGCCCTTTTCCGTAAGGGAGGTCTGCGCACAGCACCCACCAAACTCCTACTCGGGCCTGCTGTGGCCGGCAGATGTCCTGTATTTGGCTCCATCCTGTAGCTGCACACACACACAAATCAACACCCCACAAACACGCATGCACACTACAGAATGGCATCGCAATCTCTTAGGCTTGGGCAGGTTTTATGTGCTCTAACAGCCAATCCAAAAGCAGCCCACTTAATTGATTCACACATACAGCCCAGTTCCTTCTAGGCACACCTCCACTGCACTGAGAGAAGCATGTGTGTTAGCCAATTAACTCATTACAGACCTCATTAAACAAACAACACACACCCAAATCCAACAATGGACTGATGTATCTGCAACCCTTGTGACATGTGCTTAGCCTAACGGCTATCTAAAAAAACAACAGCTTCACTTTCATTGGTCCCCACCTGATTTTTGGCCCATGTCCGTTAATGCACGCACGTTACGGCTCAAGTACGCTAGTAGCGCTACTAGCGTGCGCGTGCGCACTCTGTTTTACGCACACCTGGGTCGGCTAATTGGCGCCCGGAAATAGCAGAGCGACGCAAAAGGCGGCAAAGCGGACCTGTCACTTTTGAAAATGAAGTATAAAAGGAAGGAATGAACTAGGTTCTGCTATTCTTACACTGTGGCAAAGGCTGTGGTGTGGTGCTGTGCTCGCTTCCCTTAGCTCATTTGAGCCTCTGTCTGGTTTCTGTCCTCACTCTCTGTGGCTTGTTGGGTGATTTCTGACATCAGTGCTGTTTCTTTAGGAGCTTGGTTTGGGTGGCATCTGCAAATATTGTGTAGCATACAGCAAGTGAGGCTTGATTTTGGGGCCTTTTGTGGGCTGTGCAGCAACTCCCCTCTTGGTTGTGCTTAACTTAGAAAGCTGGTTTTCAGCAGGCTGGTGGTTTGGACCACTATAGTTCTGGTTTTGTGGTGAGCTGCATTGTAGCGGGTGTGTGTGTAGTGTGATTGTTTGTGTGTGTGTTGTGTGTAAGTGTTTTTTTTTGTTTATTTTTGATTTTGTATATATCTTTAGTGTGTGTGATGGATAAGAGGGTGATGTATGGTGTCTGGGTGGATGGATGTATGTGTATGCTGAAAGAGCAGGAGGAAAGGGAGCGGGGTGTTGTGAGGCTTAGGGCACCCCGCTCCTTTGCAATCCGCCTTTCAGTATGGGACTTAAGTGACGAGCAGATCAGGAGCCGCTTCCGTCTGAATCGTGCTGCACTACAGTCCCTATATGATCAGATTAAGACCAAAATCGAGCCATCCACCAAACGCACTCACTCCATTCCAGGCATAGTACGCCTGTGTGCCACTCTTAATGTGTTGGCACGAGGGACCTTCCAGGCAACCTCAGCCCTCCTCAGCGGGATAAGCCAGGCTACTATGAGCCGCATCCTAATCCAGGTAGTTCTGGCAATTTGTGATTTAATCCCAATTTACATCAAGTTTCCTGAGGATGAGGAAGAGGTTGCCAAAATAAAACATGCTTTCTATCTGATGGGAGGGATCCCGAATGTGCTAGGGTGCGTTGATGGTACACATATCCCTTTCCGCCCTCCCCGTGCACAGGAGCTGTCCTACAGAAACAGGAAGCAGTTCCATTCATTTAATATCATGGTGGTCTGTGACCATGAGATGAAGCTGCGGGCGGTGAGATCGGGGTTCCCCGGCTCATGCCACGATTCTTACGTCTTGCAGCGGACAGTCCTGTGCCGGAAGTTTGATAACAACGAAATGCCAGCTGGCTGGCTACTGGGTAATAAATTAACCATGTCTATGTATTTTGCTAATATGTGGCCTAGTAAGGCATTTTTAAACAAACTACCACCCAAAAACATGTACTAGTACTAATTGCTGTCTCTCTCCTTGTGTTTTTTCTACAGCGGACAAGGGATATGGGCAGAGAACGTGGGTCATGACTCCGGTCAGGAACCCACGGACCTCTGCCCATGAACGCTACAATGCAGCGCATCGCAAGACCAGATGCATTGTGGAAAGAACCATCGGCCTGCTGAAAGCACGCTTTCTCTGTTTGGCACGGCCAGGAGGAGAGATGCTCTACAGCCCACAGAAGGTTTCCAAAATCATCCTTGCCTGCTGTGTGTTACACAATATCTGTATATGTCACCGAATCCAAGCCCCCGAGGAGACAGCACTGGTGCCAGAAATCCCCAACCTGCCCGCAGATAGAAGTGAGGACACCCAGACTGGCGATGAGCTAAGGGAAAGGCTGATCACTTCTTATTTTGCGGTAAGCTAACTACCCTTCACTCTAATGCAAGTACTGCACTCCTGTTTAAATGTCTTTGACCTCCCATCCAAAAGAGCAAACAAACGCACTAAGGGGGGGTGTAAGATGACCCAAACCACTCTAAGGGGGGTGTAAGATGACCCAAACCACTCTAAGGGGGGTTTAAGATGACCCAAACCACTGTAAGGGGGGGTGTAAGATGACCCAAACCACTCTAAGGGGGGGTGTAAGATGACCCAAACCACTCTAAGGGGGGTTTAAGATGACCCAAACCACTGTAAGGGGGGGTGTAAGATGACCCAAACCACTCTAAGGGGGGTGTAAGATGACCCAAACCACTCTAAGGGGGGTTTAAGATGACCCAAACCACTCTAAGGGGGGGTGTAAGATGACCCAAACCACTCTAAGGGGGGGTGTAAGATGACCCAAACCACTCTAAGGGGGGTTTAAGATGACCCAAACCACTGTAAGGGGGGGTGTAAGATGACCCAAACCACTCTAAGGGGGGTGTAAGATGACCCAAACCACTCTAAGGGGGGTTTAAGATGACCCAAACCACTGTAATGGGGGGTGTAAGATGACCCAAACCACTCTAAGGGGGGTGTAAGATGACCCAAACCACTGTAAGGGGGGGTGTAAGATGACCCAAACCACTCTAAGGGGGGTGTAAGATGACCCAAACCACTCTAAGGGGGGGTGTAAGATGACCCAAACCACTCTAAGGGGGGTGTAAGATGACCCAAACCACTGTAAGGGGGGGTGTAAGATGACCCAAACCACTCTAAGGGGGGTGTAAGATGACCCAAACCACTCTAAGGGGGGTTTAAGATGACCCAAACCACTCTAAGGGGGGGTGTAAGATGACCCAAACCACTCTAAGGGGGGGTGTAAGATGACCCAAACCACTCTAAGGGGGGTTTAAGATGACCCAAACCACTCTAAGGGGGGTGTAAGACGCCAATGTTGGTTATCAAGTTATGCATTTTTTTAAAAGAAAACACAAAATAACTATAAAGATATATACTAACTGCACTTTTCTAAATTTTTCAGGCACAAAGAGATGCACCATGATCTCGACATTCCTTTTACAAACCTTTCCTGGACTTTACTTTTCTTTTGCATTTCTGCTGGACTTTTCTTTTTCTATTTCATTTATGTTTTATTATTAATATTTTGTTAGAGAAAAAATTAAAAAAAATATAGATATATACATGTGGCTATGTGTTTAATTCTGTTGTAAGTTTCCTTTTCATTCTAATTCCTATTTTCATTTTCCTTTTCTTTCTCTGTCCTGTTTTTATTTTCCTTTTCTTTCTCTGTTCTGTTTTTATTTTCCTTTTCTTTCTCTGTTCTGTTTTTATTTTCCTTTGCTTTCTCTGTCCTGTTTTTATTTTCCTTTTCTTTCTCTGTTCTGTTTTTATTTTCCTTTTCTTTCTCTGTTCTGTTTTTATTTTCCTTTTCTTTCTCTGTCCTGTTTTTATTTTCCTTTTCTTTCTCTGTTCTGTTTTTATTTTCCTTTTCTTTCTCTGTTCTGTTTTTATTTTCCTTTTCTTTCTCTGTTCTGTTTTTATTTTCCTTTTCTTTCTCTGTTCTGTTTTTATTTTCCTTTTCTTTCTCTGTTCTGTTTTTATTTTCCTTTTCTTTCTCTGTTCTGTTTTTATTTTACTTTTCTTTCTCTGTTCTGTTTTTATTTTACTTTTCTTTCTCTGTTCTGTTTTTATTTTCCTTTTCTTTCTCTGTTCTGTTTTTATTTTACTTTTATTTCTCTGTTCTGTTTTTATTTTCCTTTTCTTTCTCTGTTCTGTTTTTATTTTACTTTTATTTCTCTGTTCTGTTTTTATTTTCCTTTTCTTTCTCTGTTCTGTTTTTATTTTCCTTTTCTTTCTCATTGGTGATTTAATTGTATTTCCTTTTTAGGTAACAAATAAAAAATAAAAAAATTGTGGCTATGTGTTTAATTATGTTTTATTTTCCATTTATATTCGAAGATCTGGTAGAATTTAATTTCCTTTTACACAAAATAAAAAAATTATTACATTTCTAAACAAATGTGGCAATGTGTTTTATTCAGAAGGTACTGGATGGCCAGGACACAGCAAAGCTAACAGGCGCTGTGTAGAATAGCGTGGTCACACTGACTGACAGCGCCAACAAAGCAGAGGGCCAACATCATATTCAGCAATGTAGGCGTTGTTCGCAACAACGCCAGGTAGCGACTGAGGAGGCCTGCTATAGCGAATCGCTAACGCCCGCGGCTGACGCTAGCGGCGCTCATAGCGCCATACTTCAGTCGCTCATCTGTCGCTACCTGGCGCTATTGATGAATCGGCCTCCCCGCCACTAAACAAACAAGGCAGCGGAGAGGGATATAGAGAACATCTGGGACTAAACATTGGGAAACACAACACTGTAGGTCAACTGGAATCAAAATTTTGCCAAATAAACAGTGCACATAAAAATAAGGAGAAAATAGCCGCCACAGGGAATCCACTTCAGATTGGAGAATAAAGATTTGCCTCAGACACAGAAGCTAAAAAGACAAATTCACCACCGCTAAACAGTTAAGAAGGTGGAGAAACATGGGGGCCATAGGGACCAGTGAATGGCTTATCCAGCAAGATATGCATGGAGCTGGGCCTTTTCCCCCCAAAAATAGTCTAATTTCATGCACACACTGTGGACACGAGTTGGAAACTTGCACTCACACTTTGCGCATGCCATTTGGTGCAATGCGCACGGGTACCATGCGGAAACACTTGCACGCGGTTTTGAGGTATTTGGCGCACAACCAAGAATGGACCCTAATGTCACTCAAGTCCAACTATCAGTCACGTCCATGGCTGCCATGCAGAGTCCCTCTGTTGCGGGAATCAGGGGAGAATTGAAGCAAGTGGGTGAGTTGTGTTTAAGTTTAACCCCCAAATTAGGCTTAGCACAGGGGTAGGGAGAGGTTCCAGGGGGTTTCAAAAAGCTTGGACTGCTTCTTTAAGTCCTTTGGGGCAACAGTGTTCTAGGGTAGCAAACTGTGCCTACCATTAGACTGAAGATAGGTGATAGAGGGGGTGATAGAGGGGGTTGACATCTGCACAAAGGTGTATGGCTGGTTGAAGCATTACAGCAGTTACGTCAATTAACCCGCAACACACAAGCAAACATGAAACTTGCACAATTAATATGTAGAAAAAAATGATTTGGTTTTATATATGCTCATGGCTGGCTTTACATTATAAGTTGCCCTAGGCAAGACTACCGGAGGATGACCCCCATGATAAACCAGACTGTATCCCCTTGAATGAACTCTCACCCTTAAAAGTTAAATGTGACAATGGTAAGCAGGTGGACCCCTCCCCTCACAGGATCAAACACAATGAACCCCAATTACCTTGAAAAAGCAAGCTGGCAAAGCCTAATCCAAGCAGGTGGCACCTGTTCCCCTTGCCCCTAAGATGACCTGTGAGGGCGCCCTTTAAACACCCCTAAGACGAGTCATGCTAGTTCAACTGGGGGGGGGGGGGTGTAAGACAGTGCTGTCTACATGAAAATAATAACGTCTATTGCCTTTTTTTATGGAAATCACAACAAACCTTCATATAAACCACTATCATTAAAAACGGAATACAAAGAATTGAGTTTGAAAATGCTTCTGGTCAAGACAAGTAATTACAAGGATACGGATAACATCTCCTGGAAGACAGATTCATATTTTTAACCTTCATTACATAGTGCGGGCAGCTTCATAGTCAAGTAATTTATGAACGCATAATGCAAATCTGAGCTAGTAAAACATCAAAATATGTTGTTCCTTGACAAAAAAAACAAATCAAGTTAATTGAGCTCCTTCCAGCACTCAGTGCACAGTGGGGCTAGTTTATTAAAATTCTAAAGAGCTCTGCCATCTTTTTGAGAGCCACTTTAATCTTTAGCAAATTCCTGTGCACAGAGATTTGGAGGATCCACTAATTCAACACACTATATATTGCGGAAAAAAAAAATCTCTTGCACCTGTAACGCACGCTGCCACCCACAGCCCAAAGGAGCGTGGATGCAGCTACCATTGATTGAATAAGCAATGGATCGCCATGAAGAGGTGCTGTGCGCCTCTGGGGGTCTCACACAGCGGGGCATCCCAATCTGGGAAGCCCTGCCCAGCTGGGTTTTGTTCTGATTTAAAGTACGTATGTAAAACTCAAGACCCAAAGGCTGGATGAGACCCTCCAAGCCTTTTTATGTGGCCCTCTGACAGGTGGCAGATGGTGACGGATGGCCAGTGCCCCAACAAGTCAGCTTGGTCACTCTTGGTCACTCCAAGGCTCCTGAAACCAGTTTATGTCATGTGGCACTGCTGCGTGATGCCTGGGTACACTGAACTCCTCTGTGCATTATTGCCTATAATACTGCACTCAGGCACGGTGCCTAAAAAAGCTGATGCCAAGCCATTCTGTGTGCAACCAGCTCTCACCACACAAGTATTTAAGTGACTCTAACCATAGACTTGAATGGTCATGTTTGCATATTGTTTTTTGTTTGTTACCAGTATGCTGATGTGGCTGCAGATTTTTACCCAGTGTTTCACCTTTCCCCTCTCCGTAGCATAAGATCTCGCGGTGCTTTCAGCCCCAGCTCCACTCCATTCAAGGCCTTGTGATTGACATATTCAAACACAGCTATTTAACAGTTTGTCATTTTCCGTGGGGCACCTGAACCCAGGCAGATGACCCACTGTAAAGTTTAAAGATAATATAAAAAATAAACACTTACCTCTCAGAGCGTTTTCCCCAATGTATGCGCCCCATTCACTTGAATGGGCAAATGGGGCCATGCATACAGCGGGTAGCGTACTCTGTTCCCTCTGTTCTTTTACTTTCCTGCTAATAATCAGTGTAAGTGTTAGTGAACAGTTTTCCTTTTCTGAGATAATCCATCCACTTCAGTGGTGTGGTATATCAAGATGCTGACTAAACAGCACGAAATATTGCATAGGTGTGCCTTAGCCTGGCCACTTAAAATTTCGGTGGGGGGGTAAGAAAACCAGTCAGTAGCTGGTGTCACCAGCATTTGCCTCATGCAGTGCGATGCACCCCATTGTAAGGAGATTTTCTTTCAGGTTGTTTGTGGCCAATGTTGCTGGATAGGGATGAGCGAATCGGTTCTAACGAACCTGAATTCGCTCCGAATTTCAGGGAAAATTCCATTCAGCACGAAGCTAAATTTTTAGTGGTTCGTGCTGACCGAATTTTTCCTGAAATAAAAAAAAAAAATGCCGGCATGGTGGGAGCAGGGAGACCGGCTGCGCTGTCAGCAGGCGGCGGAAGTCAGCTTCCGCTGCCCGCTGACAGCGCAGCCGGCCTCCCCGCTCCCACCATGCCGGATTTATTTTTCCAGCAAACACTTACCGGCATGGTGGGAGCGGGGAGCCCAGCTGCGCTGTCAGCTGTCATCAGAGGACGCGTCATCAGAGGAAGCCGGCCTCCCCAGCGCAGCCGGCCTCCCCGCTCTCTCCATGCCGGTAAGTGTTTGCTGTATAGTGGGAGCGGGGAGGCTGGCTGCGCTGTCAGCTGTCATCAGAGGAAGCCGGCCTCCCCAGCGCAGCCGGCCTCCCCGCTCCCACCATGCCGGCATTTTTTTTTTCCATTTCAGGGCTTGGTGGGAGCGGGGAGGCCGGCTGCGCTGTCAGCGGGTGGCGGAAGCCGGCTTCCGCCACCCGCTGACAGTGCAGCCGGCCTCCCTGCTTTCACCAGACATTAGCGATTCGCTAAAGTTCGATTCGGACGAACCCGAATTTCTTTGAGAAATTCGGCGAATCGCCCAAATCGAATTTTTGAGAAGTTCGCTCATCTCTATTGCTGGATATTGGCAAGAACTGGAACAAGCTGTTGCGCCGATCCACAGCATCCCATATATGCTCAATGGGCAATGGGCACGATGGGCATGTCTATGTGGCTGGTCTTGGAGGGGAAGATGCTGGATTTGAAGGTCCTAGGCTGGTGTGGTTACATGTGGTGTGGTTACATGTGGTGTAAACGCCTTTGGAGACAGAATATGGTAGTTCATGGGCAACAGGTGGACATTCTTGCAGTCAGCTTGGCAATTCCACACTCCCTCAATGCTTGCAACATCTACAGCATTGTTCCGTGTGCTAAAACTGCAAATTTTGGAGTGGTCTTTTATTGTGGCCAACCTAAGGCACACCTGTGCAAAAATCATGCTGTGTATTCAGCATCTTGATATTCCACACCTGTGAGGTGCCCTGGAAAAGGAGAAGTGCTCATTAACACAGATTTGGATATATTTATGAACAATATTTGAGAGAAAAATGCCTTTTGTGTACATAGAATTGAGTTCAGCTCGTGAAAAAACAAAACTAAACTAACTAAATGTTTAAATTCTACTGAACGTTAATTCTCTTTCAAAACAAATGTACTGGGGCTTTTAGAGCATCAGGAATATCTCTGAACTATCTCTCTCTCTCTGGCACAAACAAGCATATAAACTTTCTTGGCATTCACAGATGTATCATTAGAGCAATCCAATGCTGCATCTGTAAAAAAGACTCTAATTTTACTGTATATAAAACCCTGTAATTACCGACATCTCATAATTACTGCAACAGAAATCTGTAATCTCCATGCACACGCACTATAATATCATGCCCGGCCTTTGCTCATCACCTCGAAGTGTCACTGACTGTTGCAAATAACATGGTTTAAAGTTATGTCACTTCTTAAGTGAGGAACATGACCCTGGCATAATATTTGTATATTAGAGTACATTACAGCATGTATTTATACTTTACCCAAGGGTTAGGGAATGATTAATTAAATCACAACAGATACTTACTATCATATTAGTAAAAACTATTTGCACATGCACTAGGCATTTTTGTGGGGGATTCTTGGAGATGTAATAGAGGGGCTTTATGGCCATTGTTCATTATTTTGTTTTTGCACTTTATACGGTAATACATTGCAGTGAGATAATGTGGTGTCAGTTATATGTTATATGTTTTTAATGTAAATTTGAATTGTGTCTTTTGTGTCTGCCCAACATAAATAATAAAATTTGTATAGTTTTGGGTCTATATGGTAGTGCGGAAGTGTGTTTTTTGTGTGGCTGTGCAGAGTTTTGGGCTATCCCCATTCAATTGGCTTTCATATTTACTATCATGTTAGGGTTGATTCACCTACAGGAGAAAATGCTACCGTATTTTTCGCCCTACAAGAAGCACTGTATTAACATAAATAATAAAATTTGTATAGTTTTGGATCTATATGGTAGTGCGTAAGTGTGTTTTTTGTGTGGCTGTGGAGAGTTTTGGGCTATCCCCACTCAATTGGCTTTCATATTTACTATCATATTAGGAATGATTCACCTCCAGGAGAAAAAGAATGCTACCTTATATTTCGCCTGATAAGAAGCACTATTTTTTCTACCAAAGTGGGGGAGAAATCAGTGTGTCTTATTGGGTGAATGTAAAAAAAAAGTGAAAAAAGTATACTTACATTATACTGTATGCCCATTGTCCCAGCTCTGTCGCCGCCACCTCCTCTCGGGCTGGCGTATGCTGCACACACGAAAGGCAGTGGCGGCACCGGAAGTCAGAGCGGGGATAGCGTTCATGTATGTACACATTTTTTTCTGGGGGGTTGGGGGGAATACCACACTGAATAGGGGATGGGGGTTGGGGAATGTCACACTGCCTATATGTGGAATGGGATTGGGGGGGCTACTCTGCCTATGGGAGGGGGAATGCTACACTGCCTATATGGGGAATGGGATGGGGGAATGCCACACTGTCTATGGGGAATAGGAGGGGGAGGCCACACTGCCTATGGGGAATGGGAGGGGGGGAATGCCACACTGCTTATGGGGAATGGAAGGGGGAGGCCACACTGCCTATGGGAGGGGGAATGCTACACTGCCTATATGGGGAATGGGATGGGGGAATGCCACACTGCCTATGGGAGGGGGAATGCTACACTGCCTATATGGGGAATGGGAGGGGGGAATGCCACACTGCCTATGGGAAATGGGACGGGGGAATGCCACACTGCTTATGGGGAATGGGAGGGGGGAATGCCACACTGCCTATGGGGAATGGGAGGGGGGAATGCCACACTGCTTATGGGGAATGAGATGGGGAGGCCACACTGCCTATGGGAGGGGGAATGCTACACTGCCTATGGGAAATGGGAGGGGGGAATGCCACACTGCCTATGGGGAATGGGAGGGGGGAATGCCACACTGCTTATGGGGAATGAGATGGGGAGGCCACACTGCCTATGGGAGGGGGAATGCTACACTGCCTATGGGAAATGGGAGGGGGGAATGCCACACTGCCTATGGGGAATGGGATGGGGTAATGCCACACTGCCTATATGGGGAATGGGAGGGGGGATGCCACACTGTCTATATGGGAAATGGGAGGGGGAATGCCACACTGCCTATGGGGAATGGGATGGGGTAATGCCACACTGCCTATGGGAAATGGGAGGGGGAATGCCACACTGCCTATGGGGAATGGGATGGGGTAATGCCACACTGCCTATGGGAAATGGGAGGGGGGAATGCCACACTGCCTATGGGGAATGGGAGGGGGGAATGCCACACTGCCTATATGGGGAATGGGATGGGGGAATGCCACACTGCCTATGGGAAATGGGAGGGGGGAATGCCACACTGCCTATGCGGAATGGGATGGGGGAATGCCACACTGCCTATGGGAAATGGGAGGGGGGAATGCCACACTGCCTATGGGGAATGGGAGGGGGGAATGCCACACTGCCTATATGGGGAATGGGATGGGGGAATGCCACACTGCCTATGGGGAATGGGAGGGGGGAATGCCACACTGCCTATATGGGGAATAGGAGGGGGGAATACCACACTGCCTATGAGAATGCGGTGGGGAGGGAATGCCACACTGCCTATGGGGAATGGGCGGGAGGATGCCACACTGTCTATGGGGAATAGGAGGGGAGAATGCCACACTGCCTATGGGAAATGGGAGGGGGGAATGCCACACTGCTTATGGGGAATGGGATGGGGTAATGCCACACTGCCTATGGGAAATGGGAGGGGGGAATGCCACACTGCCTATGGGGAATGGGAGGGGGGAATGCCACACTGCCTATGGGAAATGGGAGGGGGGAATGCCACACTGCCTATGAGAATGCGGTGGGGAGGGAATGCCACACTGTCTGTAATGGGGTGTTTCAGCACAACATTTTGTTTAGAATATTTTTTTCTTATTTTCCTCCTCCAAATCCTAGGCGCATCTTATAGGGCAAAAAATACGGTAATTTTTAGAAGAGAATATTGTCGTTTACTTTAATTGTCTACCTTGGAGATGGATCAGCAAAAGGCAAAAAAATAAATAAAAGTGAATGGCTGCTTTCTCTCCTAAATAATAGTGTACTTTTTCTCTTGGTGCTGAATCAAACCCTTTGTGCTGAAAGTAAGGCTGTGAAGTTGCAGATTGCTTCTTACCACCACCAACTGAACTCAAATCAGACCGATTTTTTTTTATAATTATTCACCTGACCCCCAATTCCCTGTCACCATTTGGTACTTACCTATTCACCACTCCTGCCCTGATTTAAAGGCCAGGGGCAGAGTTGGCAGCAACTCACATTGGAATCACTGCAGCCTAGAAACAGGGAACCCTGGCTGTGGCATCTCAGCCGAATAGAGGCGACTCATTCAATAGCTGCCTCAAGGATTCGTGTGGCGTTGGCTGTGTTGCCAGGCTGCCATTCTGTTCCAGCCCAGTCTATGGGGTCGATTCAGAGCCAGGTGAGAAAACTCACTTATTTTTTAGGCAAGAAAACTGCATTCACTTTTATTGTCTACCGGGTGTAAATTTTCACCTTGCTCTCAGTCCCAAGGTAGACAATGAAAGTCAATGGCAGTTTGCTCTCCTAAAAAAAAGTATATTTTCTCACCAGGCTCTGAATCGACCCACAACTTCTCAGTTTGCTTGCTACATCCTGGCGACTTTTGCCATGTGCGACCATGGCTATTACCAAGCCCTGTTGCCCAGTAATACATGTCTAGTACTAGGCCTTGCTGCTGATCAATGTCATGTTTGACTATGTCAAGTGCCAACTGCCACCTACAATAGACCACACCACAGCCACTACCCTCAGCCAGCCCAGCTGACTTGCCTGGATACATCTTGGAAAGTTTTAGTACCAGTAATCTGTGGCCCCATCAATCCAGAATTGCTTAGTATAATCTGTAAGTCCCATCATAGCTGGTCCACAAAATCCTGAATGACTATTACTACCGGCTTCCATGTTTGGATCCTAGCGACAGCAGGGGCTGGGGTGGTATTAAAAAAGAAATGTTTGCCTGGAATGTAATTTGCATATTAATTGCTTCTAACATTCTATTATGTCCTGAATTCTTCTGCAGAATTAAGATTCTATTAAGATTTTATTTCACTGGAAATCAGAGACCTCAGGCCATTTGACCTTCACCACCAATGTTACAGTTACAGTGTCTCAATTATAATGTGTATTATTCTTCTTATCCTACAAACTCAAATTAGTTGTTATTTCCGTATGGTAAAGCAAGATTTATGGCTATAGAAATCATTTTTTTTCTGCTGCCCAGTACCACGCTTTATGTGCTGCACTTAAAAAGGACCAACCACCTATAGCGCCAGCACAAAATTCTTTCATATAAAGTACCCCTAGGGCATCCCGAGTCCCCCCTGTGATAGGGCTGCATTCGTTTATTGGCCCCCACGCTGCATTCACAGGCCGGGAACTGCTCTCGCTTTTCTATGCCTCGCTATCTTGAAAACAGTGCTTTATGTCATGCATTAACATGCCCGGGATACAGCCATAATTGGACATCAGCCCGCACATGCAATGTGGGAATGTTGGGAAAGAAAATATTTAGGATGATCTGGGCGGTTCACACAGCAGGGAATCACAAATCAGGATACCCCATGAAAAGTGGACCAAAACCTGGGATGGTCAAAATTTTGGTTGGCTTTAAAGCGATACATTTTGTGTAAAATGTGTGTTGATCACAGGAGGGGGGACTTCCCGATTGACAATGTCCCACCCACAAACAATTTTCTCTTACCTGCCTTCCTTTGCATAGCGTGCTGTTAATAATCCAAATATACCAAATATAAAAAGGAGGGAAAATACAAAAAGTATATATATATATATATATATATATACCAAAAATCTCCAGCTATAGTGCACATTACTACGACTGGGTCCAAACACAAAAGAGGGGTCCAGAAAGTCAGGCCATGTGCTTTTTTTTCCTATATTTAGCTTATGAACAGCATTGTATGCACCTTTATATAGTCAGTGATAGTCAGCTTTTGGCAAAATGGTGTCAATAGACTTATTCATTTAATTTAAACAGTAATCTAGTTTGTAGACAGGGCGTAAAATATAATTGGTTTTGCATACATTTTGTATCCATTTTTTGTCTCTTCTGTATCCTTTATGGGGTTTTACATGTTTTATGGGGTTTTTGTTGAGTATATGTATATGTATTTAGATTTTTTTATGTAATTTATTTGATTTTTCTGAATTGCTTAGAATTACCTAGGGTACAGTGAATTGTGATGCCCCACTGAGTGAAACCACCCGAATCGCCAGTAAAGTTTAGAAATTTCCCGATTCAATGGTGCAAGCACGGACACTCGTCCAGAGTCGTTTGCCGTGCCAATGTAATTCAGGAGCGAGAATGCCCGCATCCTCTGCATTCTTGGGCTGTGTGCGTGTTCCCCCCCTAGCCATTTAGATATGCTGGAACGGGAGTGCGCAACAGGCCAGATTACCAGGGCCGCTTCGATTGAACGAGAGACTGCACATGTGACGTTGGAACGGGAGGGAGTGAGTTGTGCTGGGCGTCCTGGGGAGTTTCGTACATAATGTATTATGTACTATGGAGTATGGATTAATGCACACCACACGTTAGTTTTAGTTGCACTTAAAAAAGTAAATTAAAGACAAAACTACATATATATATATATATATATATATATATATATATAGCAACAAAAACAAAACCGCACCGGCCCAAATACTAATAGAGTGTGCACATAAGGGTGACAGAAGCACAATTGTGCATATATATAACAGTACTCAAAAGAAAAGGAGTCCCACCACTCACAAATTTGTCCTCCCAGACAATGGCACCACTCACTTATGTAATTAAATCCTCATGATTACTTTATTAATATCCAAACATTTTTGAATCTATACAATATACATACAACTAAAACCAATTAAAATACATATATACACACTATGGAGATGGGAAGAAGGGGCGGGGGGGGAGGGAAAGAGGGGGGGGTTAAAATTCATAAACACACCCCCAGATGGTAATAAACACTGAAGCCGTGATAATAATATACACTGTAAATTAAAAGCATGACCGCTGCTCCCAACCTAGTTGATAATGATTATAAGTGTAAAAATATTAATTAATATAAAGTATTTAATTAATTGTGCAAAGCATACTAGATAAAGTGCAAAGTGCTAAGTGCAAAGTGTAAACTCCCTGCTCCAGGACAGCCAGGTAGGAGAATGAAGCAGACACATATATAATGAAACAATTAGCTTACATTTAGAAACGGCCAGTGATCAATCCCCCCTCCACTCACTCAGACGCCGACGCGTTGCGTGACGTCACCCATCACTTCACCAGGGCACCACAAACCACATATATATATATATAAGCATGCTATCAATCAAGTGGAAAAAGGATATAGTGTATAGGTTCAAACTGCAGCAGTATGCCCAATCTCCAGGATCATAGACCGTCTCAAATGAAATAATAGTATCAGTTGAATTATCTCTATAGTATACTATGAGGCTATATATAGTATAGGCAATTACCATAGTATCCTATGAGGGGTTGCTAGATCGGTCCTGTAGAGTGTCATCTTTAGCACATCTGACCAGTATCAAGTCAAGGAAACAAATATATAAATGTGCAACAGACTAAATGTTTAGTTTCTGGTTAGAGTGCATATAGTCAAAATTATACCAGAAAGGCAAAATCAGTACAGAGACATACAGTACATTGTGGCAAAAACCATGACGTGCATCATATAACACTAATGTCAAACAGGCAAAAATAGGGATTACCAATGCAATATGAACCGTCATGATTTTTGCCACAATTTATACATTTGTTTCCTTGACTTGATACTGGTCAGATGCGCTAAAGATTACAGGACCGATCTTGCAACCCCTCATAGGATGATTGCCTACACTATATATAGCCTCACAGTATACTATAGAGATAATTCAACTGATTATCTCATTTGAGACGGTCTACGATCCTGGAGATTGGGAATACTACTGTAGTTTGGGCCTATATACTGTATCCTTTTCCACTTGATTGATAGCATGCTTGCATATGTATATATGTAATTTGGCTTTAATATACTTTTTAAGTGCAACTAAACTACTACCATGTGGTGCGCATTAATCCATACTCCATAGTATATTGTTCTGTGAGGTGTATATTGGAGAGACACCTGAGGGTTTGATTGCACCCTACCAACCTTTTCCTTCTTTCCAAAATTATATGGTGTGCCAATACCTACCCTTTATATTAATGTGTATGTCCACTTTAATGTATTGTCACTGATCTGACGCTCCATTACACACACAGATTTGACGGCTCTTTCTTCAGATATTCAGTGTGTGCACAGCTGAGAATGTTTTTTTGTACTTGTCATAGCTTTCTGCTTGTGGTATTGCAGCTACTTTAAAAAAGCAGACCGACGCATTTTTTCTTCTTTGGTAAAAGTACATTTCAGATGTCTCGTGCAAAAAAAAAAAAAAAGGCACTTCTGGATATTCATTTTAGAGATGTCTGCCAGCTACCCGGCAGAATACTTAGGGCAGCAGCAGGAAGACCACAGGCTGAGTAAAGTGCCCTGTTAAACATTCAGGATTATTGATGCAGCCGATTCTGACACACATCCTAACAGCTAAAAATGCACAGTAGAAAATAAACAGAGCATCAGGTCGATTATGTATTGACTCCTTAAAGGCAAACGCATGAAGTCAAATTAGAACTGGTTAATTGAAACTGTCAGCACCTGCAACATGACTCTTCACCGCTTTGCAACTTCATGGTACATCACAGCTTGTAAATTACATGGTGCCACTTGATTCTTCATTATAGTTTGTAAATGACTCTAGAACTATGGTCAAATGATGATCAAACATTTAGAGACCAACTGATGCATCGAGGATGGGATTTGTCTAAATCAAGATGCTTTCCACATAATTCATATCTAGCAGAAATGGCATATCTGTTGGAACTATAGATGGACATATAACATAGAAACTTAGGCCCTTATTTAACAAGGGATAGCGCCAGGTAGCGACTGGTGAGCGGCCGGTAATGACGGGCCCCGCCACGAGAACGTTGGCTCCCCACCACAATCACACATTTATCAAGCCAATCCTGATTAGCGACTGAGATAGCGCCATATAGCGACTCATTCATCATTATTCCAGCCTCACCCCACAGCGCCAGCGAGCGACCTTGAACAGCGACAGGTATGACCTCTCGCTACCTGGCGCTCTCCAATGCATTTCAATGGAACAATCTTTAATTATTCATAATTAATTGTTAATAATTTTTTTTTTTTTAATGTGAAAATTTCTGTTACCACTTCTGCCATGTTAGATATTTTTTTTAAGGAAAAAAAAAATAAAAAAAAAATTTGTGCAGAATTGATATTACAGGTCTGATATTAATGTATTCAAATTACAAAATGTTTTTATAAACTTATTTTTTTTGGTTACAAAAAATATGGTGGTTTGGGGGTTAAAAAACTACTTTTAAAGAATCGCCGCCAGCGCTCTGGGGTTTAAACATGCATTTCACAGCACGAGAATTTTTTGAGTGTGATTTGTTAATGAATATGGTGGGAGCCTTTCGCTATGGCCATTCGCTATCATGCGCTCCCATACAGCGCGGAACCTGTCAAATAGCGACTCCTCACCCAATATTCAACATTACCGCACACCGACTGAGTCGCTGTCAACAACCGAACAACGGCCAAGCACAGCGACTACTAGCGGGCGCTGTGAAAATACTGCTACAGTCGCTCATCTGTCGCTACCTGGCGCTATTAATGAATCAGCCTCCCCGAAACATAGAAGGTTGAGGGCAGAAGATGACCATGTGGTCCATCTAGTCCGCCCCTATGGTTGTATGTTCTCTTTATCTTAGGTTAGATGTATGTTTATCCTAGGCATGCCTTAATTCACTTACTGTTGATAAGGTATATTACAAAAATACATTTCCAATCACTCAGACAGTATCTCTTTACTTGAAAATATGCATTCTGATCTATACAAATAGACAAAATGTTCAAAACACAAAGGATGTGTCAGTTGGTTCAAACTAGGTAATTATTAACACGTGTCTATTGAAATCTATGCAATAAGCTACATATAAATGTATGTATATAAACTACTGAAAGGAACCAGCTTTTGAATGTTAGTGAAACAATGGTTGCATAGTTAGGTGAAATGTATAAATAGACATCTTACCTCTTCAAGTACATCAGCGAGTTTGCTAAGTATTTCTTCAGGAAGGCTCTGGAATGTTGGTACACTGAAATGAGAAAATACAACTTGGGTTCATGATGAAATAATCATAACAATGAATAAAGAATAAAGTATTCTGCACAATGTTTTAATGTTAACATGCGTCTAAATGTGTGATCAATATCCCCTTACAAATAACCCACATAAGTGTTGATTCAGCACCGTATTTACTGCCTCACTGTAAGGCATCTAGCCCCCCAACAGTCCCCAGGAACCATTTCTAGGGAAGCCCACTGGTCCAGGCATGGCCCTCACTGCTTCTGTTTATCTTGCTGGACAGATGAGTAAAAATCCCACTTTTTTTCATGAATTTTTCCCTCAGTTCAATTCAGCATCATATTTAGCTGTGCAAATGTTTACAAAATGTACTCACACAAAAAATTTGTAAAGAAAATATGATGCTGAATCAACCCTACAGTTTGTACTCTCTTGGGTCATCGGTTATACTAAATTTCGCTAGTATTGATTTTCAATTCATTATGGTCATAGGATTTAATTTCTTTTACCTAAAGTGCTCTAGTTGCCCTAAAAGGTTGCTTCTCTTTCCTACTCCTTTTAGGCTTTCAACCTTCTAAGGTCCAAAAATGTTCCCTTTCTGGGGCTTGGTGTTTAGAAATGAACATTTTAACCTAAGGCAGTAAGTGCATCTTTGCTGCACCCCCGTCGCCCTAAGCACAGGTCAGCCACATTGGAAATATGGTCCTGTCTACAGTGGTCACTGCAGCCTTCAGTCAGTGGAATATGGTGGCTTTTAACACTTGCCTTCTGCTGAAACAAAACACTCCAACCGGTTTTAGCAGCGTACTTTTGCGAGAGCCACTACAACCAGGGCAGTTTTTAGGGCTTGGAGAGCAGTGCCAAGGGAGCTGGAAAGTCAGAGAGTGCTGAGCTGACTGCTGAGTCTTGCCTTCTGGTAGATAGTGGCACCACCTGCATTGCACTGGAATCTCCCCTGGGCACCTTAAATTTCCCCTGCCATGTGCTCAGGTCATCTCCCCCTTAGGCTTCAGCATGCTGCTTTCTGTCCTCATCGGTCCAGTACTTAGTGTATAAATTATTGGGTCTGGGGGGGCAGCTGGCACTCTGTCTTACAATTATTGAGTTTGTGGTGTGGTGCTAGCTACTATGGGGGGGAGGGCATTTATTTTTCTGACATTGAGTTCCAGACTATAGCCATGGCCGGGTCTATGTATGTACTTTTCTATCTCATTGCCTTCAGGTATGTGAAACTTTTTGATCATTTTCCAAAATAATCATCTCTCAAAAAAGATTTCGTACTACTATAAAACTTAAATTAGGCCTCAACCATCATTATGCCAATGTTGTAGTGACACAAATAATCATCGTTATAACCTACTACTTGTGGAGTCTAAACATTGGAACAACTGCTCCAGAGTTTTCCATCAAAACTCATCCAGAGGGTTTGTGGATCTCCTAATCGCTGCCTCTAATTCTCTCTTGCTATCCTGAGTTATATCTTAATGTCAAGCTCTATAAGCTGGAGGGTTTGTCTGATAAACAGAGGCAATAAACTGCATCGAACTTGTCAAAGATTCTCCTAAGTCCCTTGGACAGAACAATATTTTATGAAAGGGAGAGCGAGAGACTGGCACACCGCGACGTGAAAGGACAGCATGAAATGCCATGCATCAAGCCAATGTTATTACTGCCATTCAGCCATGGGGATGAACTCTCTGATTTCCAATGAAGACACAATTAGGTTATTTTGAGCAAAAAAAAGGAAAGAAATCTCAGCTGTCAAAAACTTTGCAATATAACAGTTACTAGCCAAACTTTCAGAAGACATTTCTAACATGAAAATAAATAATACATACTTAAATAAAACAATAGTAATAAGGTCTAGGTATTAAACTTGGTCATTAATGTGGATCTAATGTAAAAGTAAGATTGTCACATTGGCACAAGCTTCCTTTTCAATGAAAGAATGCACCTTTAAGCTCCAGTGCTGCACATACTGTATGTTTTTTTTTTCAGCTTGGTTAAGCCCCCCCCCCCCCAATACTGAAATCAGGCCACAGTTTAAAGAGTGACAACACCCAGGATTTTGATTCTCCCAATTTACGATGCAGGCACGGGGCGCTAAGGCAATCAGCGAACTCGATTCCATTAAGCACTGCCATCTGTTGTTATACCACAGCCACTAGTGAGCTGAATGACAGTAAGTACGTCACTGGCCGCTTTCATGCTCAACTCTAGCTAGGGGACAAGCCCGTGCTAGCCATTTACAAACTCCTTGCATGGGTATGCACCTAGTTAAAGCAGGGGGAGGGAACCAGCTGGCCCTGGAATGTTTTAGATCCCAGGGCTTGTTCCTTTTTAAAGCGGATCAAAACCCTGTTCATACAACTCTAAAAGACTCTAGAGCAGAGTGACAGTACACCTAAGGGGCATCCTAATTTGCCCTGTGTGAAGCCCCTGGGATCAATGCAAATCTTACTTCATTCCAATGACCTATGCGTGCAGAATCCCTGATGACCATCCACTTGATGCTCACACCTCGGCTGGCATATCTAAATGCATGTGTGCAGCCTGAGGGAGGCATCCTGGCAAGCCATTGATTCAGAATAGATTTCGGTGCATTCTTATTCACAGCAATCTATATTGATTATGGGAAAGTCTGAACATGCACCATAGAGTAATGATCCTGAGGCTTTCGCACACAGGGACATCGTAAATTGGAGTTTCACGCAGTACATAAGGGGGGCATCGGATAGGCTGATCGTGGGAGTGCGCTGCACACCGCAGGGAAACTGGAGATGAGGTAGCTTCCGGTCATTATGACAGCAAGTATTTGCAGCTATTTGAAGTATTACAAGCTGCTGTTGCCCTCAAAACTCAAGGTGTGGCATCCTCCAGAGGATTGCAGTTGTGAATAACTCAGCCCCTCTAACCAGTGCTCACAAGCAGCAATTGGTGGATGGACACCATGGCCTTGATGCAATAAAATTTGAAAAAATTCTCATGGTAGTAAAAATTTCACTTTATAAGAATGAATCACCATCTAGGAAAGCAATGAAAGCCAATGGTACTTTTTCACTCCTAAGAAAAGTAGAGAACTTTTACTCCTTTTTACACAGTAGTAAAAAGTGCCATTGACTTCTATTGTCTTTCTATCTGATAATTCAGCAAGTTTATAGTGTTTCTGCCTGACCCCTTCTCTCCAATGGTACAAATAATCATGCCTTTCATAGCAAAGTCATCTTTGTGCAAGACAATGCCCCATCTCATGCTGTAAATATTATATAATTACCCAACAGTCACCGACTAGAATAAAAGATCAATGGTGTGGCTACCATCCACCCTTGGCCTCAACCCTATTAAGAACTTTTGGAATATCCTTAAATAAAAGTTATATGAGGGTGGGAGGTAGCTCACACCAAAACAGTAGCACTGGGTGGCTTTTCTGACAGATTGCAAAGACATTTAAACACAAACTCTCCAAACATTCAAATGTTTATACTCCTATGTTACCTAAGTTACTTTGCCTGTTAAGATCTTTTTGATTAAAATAGCTTTTGATATCAGTAAATTTTGACGTGTTAATGCTGCCAAATCAACAAATAATTTTGTTCAGTACTTTACAACATATGTATGAATACGTTGTAAACGCTGTAATTTGGAACAGCGGATTTCGAGTTTTTTAATTTGTGAAAAAATTGTGATGTTTGTACAATATAATTTGATGACTTGAAAATTAAACTGACTGTTTAGGAAAATCAGAGTAAAATAAAATAGAATTAGCTTATTAATTAGAATAGTGGTGTGTGTGTGTGTGTATATATATATATATATATATATATATATATATATATATATATATATATGGCATTGTGCTATAAGTTAGCTGTGCAATAAAGCACAGGCTGGTAAAAAAATATTTGTAAGAAGAAAGAAGCAACATAAATGTGTGCTGAGCAAAAATAACTGTGTTATAAACTGATTCTGACAGCTCATTTGTCTGGGTACCAAGCCAAGTCGGTGGACGAATATTGGTTTAATAATCCTTTTCTGAAGACAGGCAAAATTCGCAGGTGCTGATTGTGAATCACTGATGATATTATTGGCTTTTAAAGAAAGCATTCACTATTTATATTCCAGCTGTCAACCTGTTTCTGTTTCATGCAGCTTTTAGGAAATGATACTGGCACTGTTAACCTCACCAAGGGTACATTTAATAAATCAAGTCTTCCGTCAGAGAAAACAAAAAGTTGAGCACAAACCAGGAAATTGTTTCAAAGCTTGAAACTTGCCACAATAAGAGCTGACACAAGGTGACAACTGCGACCAGACTTCTGCCTCATGTCTAGAATAACATCTTCTTATACAATATGTTTATCCCCTGGCCCTGTCCAGACACACACTGACTTTCTTCCACCTTATCCCTCATGGCAACAGTATAAAACGCATCTAAAAATCTCAGATGTTATGTAAATACCTTATGGGCCTTATTTATGAAGTGTGCTGCTTAGCATATTTCTGGTGTCATAGCATCAGTTTTGGAGTGCCAGCATCTCTTTCTTTATTGGCGCCGCTATTTAGACAGAATGGTGCTGGAAGGCAAGCGTCAGATATTAATGGTTTCTACCTGCAGCTAGTAGAGGAGAGGCACATGGGACAGACATTAGGTTAGCTGCTTGATGCCTTATTATTGCTGTTGCCTGGACTGTCCCTTTAAAGGGAAGGTCAACTTTCAAAGTCAACTTTTAAAATATATTAAGATATGCTTTCACAGTCACAGAGTCCCCATATTTTGTACTGCTCATCAAGAATTACAAAAAAAGCAATTCTGTGAGTACTCACCGGTAGAATTGTTTTTGTTCTTGCATGGCACGGCCTGCTTTGGTATTCATAACAGTTGGGTTATTCCACCACAAGGTGGCGCAGTGTACTGCAGAAGAGCTGTGGCATCTCCCGGCCCCCTATAAAAGTGGGATTAACCATAGAGTTCCCAGCATAGACAAGCAGTGAGACAAGAAGCCGGGAGAGAATAAAGGTAAAAAATGTAAAAAAGGGTAAAAAACCCCAATTAACTTGGAACAATCACCATAAAGAGGCAACCAATAATAACGATAACAAGGGTGGGTCGAAGCAGGCTGTGCCATGCAAGAACAAAAATAATTCTACAAGCGAGTACTCACAGAATAGCTTTTTTCTTTATTGCATGGCATGGCCTGCTTCGGTATTCATAACAGTTGGGACACCCAAAAGCAGTGTCCAAAAGTAGGGTGGGATCCCCAATGAGTAACAGCTGGCAGTTCAAGTCACTACTGCCTGAAGCACCTTGTGGCCAAAAGCAGCGTCCGCTGAGGCCTTAACATCAACCTTGTAAAACGTGGAAAAATTATGAACAGAAGACCAAGTAGCGGCCTTGCAAACTTGTTCAACAGAAGCTTGGTGCTGAAAAGCCCAAGAAGCACCAATAGCACGAGTGGAATGAGCAGTAATTCTAAAGGGAGGTTCCTTCCCCTTTGCAGAATAGGCTTGAACCACCACCTGACGGATCCACTTGCCGATAGTGGATTTAGCCGGAGGCAAACCCTTCCTAGGTCCAGAAGTGAGAACAAAAGGAGCATCAGATTTCCTGAAAGGCTCAGTGGTGACCAAATAAAACTTCAGAGCCCTGACCACATCCAGAGAATGCTGTGCCCGCTCCTTGGAATTAGCAGGATTAGGACACAATGAAGGCAAGACAATGTCCTGACTGAGATGAAAGGCAGACAACACCTTAGGCAAGAAATCCGGCTTAAGCCGAAACACCACCTTATCCTGATGCCTCTAAAAATAAGGAGGTTTGATGGAAAGCGCCGCCAGCTCGGTGGTTGGCAAAGGATCTTTGGAAAAAAATTGCCAGAGCTGAAACATGGCCTTTGAGGGTACTTAGTTGAAGGCCAGGATACAAACCATGTTGCAAAAATTCCAGAATCCTGGGAATGGAAAAAACCCGACAGGGAAGGCACCTCACACTCACACCAGGCAATGAAAGCATGCCAGACCCTGTAATAGATAAAGGACGAGGACCTCTTTCTAGCCCGAATCATGGTATCCACAACAGAGTCAGGCAACCCCTTCTCTGTCAAGATGTAGGTTTCAGCAGCCAAGCCGTTAAAGCCAGCGTTTGTAAATTGGGATGGCGTAGCTGTCCCTGAGTGAGAAGATCTGGATCCCTGGGCAAGACGTACTGGTCTACTGCCAACTGCACGACGCCTGCAAAAAACACCCTTCTTGGCCAACAGGGGGCCACCAGGATGGCTGACACCCCCTCCTGGGCAATCTTGGGCAGGACCCTGCCCAGTAGAGGGAACGGAGGGAACACATAGGGAAGTCGAAACTCCGTCCAAGGCATTGCCAATGCATCCGTGGCGAAGGCCAGAGGATCTTGTGACAGGGAGACAAACCTGGGAAGTTTGTAATTGTGACGGGACGCAAACAGGTCCGCATCCGGCTGACCCCATCGGTGACACAGGGAGAGACACACCTGGTAGTTGAGGGACCATTCCCACAGACAAGACGTCCCCCTGCTCAGGGAGTCCGCCACCTAGTTCTCCACCCTCGGAATGTATACCGCTGAGATGCAGGAGACATTCTGTTCCACCCAAGACAGTATCAGAGACACTTCTTTGAAGGATCGCTTGCTCCGAGTCCCTCCCTGATGGTTGATGTAGGCAACCGCCGTCTGGTTGTTTGAGCGGATCTGAACAGCCCGACCCCGAAAGTGTGTGGTCAGGTGGGACAGAACCAACCTGATCGCCCTCAGTTCCAGGACATTGATGGGAGCATGGGCCTCCTGGGGGCCCCAACGACCCTGGAACTGTAGGGACTTCCAAAAGCCCCCCCAGCCCGTCAGACTGGCATCCGTGGTAACAGTCTTCCAGCACGGGGGCAGGAAGGTCCTGCCCACCAGAAGATTCCTTGGGTCCAGCCACCCATGAAAGGGACTGCCTGGCCAGAGGAGACAGAGAAAATTCCTGATCCAGGGACACAGAGTCCCTATCCCAAACTGACAAGAGGTGCAACTGAAGGGGTCTCATGTGAAACTGAGCAAAGGGGACCGCCTCGAAGCAGGACACCATCAGGCCCACCAACTGCATCCCCAGACGGATGGAGGGATAAGGACGCAAGAGCAGAGCCCGTGCCTGCTTCTGAAGGCCCTCCACCTTCTGCTGAGGAAGGAACACCTTGACCTGAGAGGTATCCAGTGTCATGCCCAGAAAGGACCTCACCCATTACGGAGACAGTGAAGACTTGGGAAAATTGATCACCCAGCCGAAGAACTCCAGAGTGGAGATCACCACCTGGGTGTCCACTTTGGCCTGATGAAAGGACTGAGCCACAATGAGGATGTCGTCCAGGTAGGGAAGGATGCGAGTGCCCCGGGTTCGCAGCAGAGCCATCACTCCCGCCAGCACCTTGGTAAACACCCGAGGCGCCGAGGAGATACCGAATGGTAAGGCCACAAACTGGTAATGCTGATCCTCCAGCACGAACCTCAGAAATCTCTGATGACCTGGGAAGATAGGCACATGAAGATAAGCATCCTTGATGTCCACGGTGGTCATGAAGTCGCCCGGGCGAAGGGTACCGACAGCAGAGCGTAGCATCTCCATGCGAAAATGCTTGAATCTGACAAACTTGTTGAGGCCCTTCAAGTCCAGAATGGGCCTCAGAGAGCCGTCCTTTTTGGGGACCGTGAAGAGATTGGAATAGTACCCCTGACCCTGTTCTTGATCGGGCACCGGACAAATGACCCCTGACTCCAGCAGGCATTGAACCGCTGAAAGTAACCCTTGAGCTGACAGGGGGTTTAAAGACATCTGGGATCTGATGAATCTTGGGGGGGGTCCAGGCTGCAAACTCTACAAAATCTTGTAACCGGAGGACACCACCTCCTGAATCCACCGATCTGAAACGTGGAGCCTCCAAACGTGAGCAAAGACCCGAAGCTATCCCCCCACCCGGATGGGTAAGGGCGTCCCCTCATGCCTGGTGGGCCTTGGGAGGAGGTTTAGGCTTGGAACCCCAGGAGAGACCGGGACATCCACAGGATCTGCCACGGCCCCAAGACTCTCTGCGGCTACCTGAGAAGAGGGAGCCACGACCTCCTCTGGAAGAACAAAGGGAGGGGAGGGAGACGGAGGTCCCCCGAAAAGGCCGGGGCTGCCTCCTACGTTGAGGCAGCCTGTCATCCTTGGCCAAAACATCAAGACACTCACCAAAGAGCCACAGCCCCGCAAAGGGGAGCCCAGTGAGAGCCTTCTTAGCAGCAGCATCAGCTGCCCACTGACGTAACCAAACGGAGCGGTGCATAGCCACCAAAAGTGCAGAGGCCCTACTGCCTAGCTTCACAGCATCATCCATGGCAGTAAGGATAAATACAACAAAATCAGAGCAAAGCAAGAGGGCCCTATAATCCTCCCTCCTCCTACCAGCCATAGTGCCATCACATAGACGCTTGAGCAGTTTCTTAAGGGCAATAGCAGTAATGGCAGCAGCACAGGCCGGGCGCAGTCCAGCCCCCACACAAGTAAAAACAAGGCAGGCCAGCTGATCCATGCGCCGGTCCTCGCTGTCCAGCAGAGTGGTAGTGTCAGGGAAGGCATGACCGAAGTATTAGACAGGCCTAGCACGGGAGCGTCCACCTCAGGGGGACAGGACCAATGCTTTACTAGATCAGCAGGATAGGGATACCTCTTATCCAATCCCTTGGGCACAGCGGGCAGCCTGTTAGGGCGTTCCCACTCCCTAAGCACCATAGAAGTGAATTGGCCTTGCTCAGGGAACTCCAGACGCTGTTTACCAGGATGAAAAAGCTCACCCTGCTTTCTTTTAGCCACCTCAAGGAGAGCAATGTGCAAGATTTCAAAAATTTGTGACAGCAGATTGTCAGTGTCCTCAGGGTACCATGATTCCTCCCCGGACGCACACCCAGGGTCACTAATGCAACCCTCCTGCTGGTTCCCAGAGGAGTCAGAGTCCTGGAACAGTTCCCCTTCCTGTAGGGAATAAAGTCCACCAGTGGCATCAAATTCCTCATACTCCTCAGTGGAGCGGGAGGGTGTGGAAGTTAGGTGCCGCTTCTTGCCAGAAGCCTTCCTAGGAATAGGCCCGGCAAGCTGCTTCTCAATGTTGGCTGAACGAAGTGCCAGATCAGACTGTGACCCCCTGCTAGCTTCCCCCTCACTGGGAGCTAATTGCAGCAGTGGGGGGGGGGGGGGGTAGGTGATGCCGAAGGGGGCGCAGAGCTGGAAAGCGATGCAGGCAAACCAAGCTGGAGCGCAAGGACACTTTGAGCGCACGGCACTCACACCGTGACACTGTCACTCACAGGGGATACCCCACACATGCCACACAGCCGGGATTGCCCCGAAGGACCCCCAAGCACGCTATCCCCAGAAGCCTCCATATGGTGATTAACACAGGCGCAATAGGCTAAAACACCACAACTAATACCACTTGCCGCTACCACCCGCCCCCCCTCCCGAACAAAGTCAGCGAGGGGGGGGGGAGAGAGAGAGAGACGAGAAGGCAGCGGCCAGTATCCCGGCCAGAAGGGGGGGGTGGGACCCCTGAAGGAAAAGAAGGGGACACAGTCCCCAAATCACTCACCCCCCCAGAAGCCAGGACAGGAACTCCGCATCCCTAGTAGGCGCAACCATAAAGCCTATGGCCGGCTACTCTTTGTGGAACAGGGTCTGCGGCTTGGAGCAGCGCTCCAGGAGCACTTGACCCTAGTGCTCTTCTACCCTCACCCGAGCTGTCAGCCAAGGCTGGGAGGCAGTGAGGGTCCAGAAACGGGTGGATATAGACTTGCAGGGCCGCAGGCTTGGTTGCCTCGCTCACCTGCGCATAGAGAGAGAGCCATCTTCTATCTTCGCAGTTTCACTGCAGAGGAAACACTGGGAACTCTATGGTTAATCCCGTTTTTATAAGGGGCCGGGAGATGCCACAGCTCTTCTGCAGTTCTGTGGCGGAATAACCCAACTGTTATGAATACCGAAGCAGGCCGTGCCATGCAATAAAGAAAAGAAAACTAGGTGATAAGGTCACACCACTCTTTCCAAAACTAAACTAAATGTATTGGCTTGAATGGGTCTTAAATCTTTTCAGGTTTATAAATATCAGCTAAGGTTTAGTGCACATAGTTAATGACTGGAGCACCATATTTGCAAATAATCCTGAGATGGGGCCCAAACATACAACTGCAAGAACAGGTGGATCTTGTTAATCTTAGGAGGAGGTGATCCAGTCTAGTTTAGTTTGAACGTTATGGTGCATTATGGGGGGTCATGCTAAATATTTTATATTATTGTTTTTTATACCTCCCACTGCCAAAAAATGACCTATATTTGTGATGGGGAATTTTTACAGGTTAGGTACATTATTTATTTATTTTTTTTGAATTAAGGATCTTTGTTTGAAAATTACAGAACCCTATGGGCTATGCAGAAAAATTGTGAAATTTCTAGCATACATCTTTGGGTGTGTCACAGACTTCTCTTAGAAGAAGAATGTCTTGTAATTGAGGGCTGCGAGACAGAAGCGGACGTGTGGGAAACCGTGTTTAACGGTGATAAACAGAAACAAGTTTACATCACACCAACCAGGCAGCTGTACAGATACACAAGTGAACATAATAACATACACGTGCTGAGGTAACTGTACAAGAATACATGTGAACACTGCGTGCTACGGCTGCTGTGCAGAAACACAGGTGACCCCGGAAAACATACACACACTTAGGGCAGCCAAAAGCAGTACAGAACAGACGCATGCTCCCATGTTGTGGAGGAACTCCAGACCTGACAGGATGCTTTCCTAGACGTAAAAATGTAGGACAAAGGCTTTTTATGCACTTTTTTTGTGTTATTGCTATAAAGCTCACCAGGATGCAGGTTGCAATCCACACTGCAATGCACACCGGAAGTCACACTGGCTTCATGAAATATTTAGCAAGAGCCCCTATAAGCCCATTGCAGTGGCTGTATCTAATTTGATGATATGTCTGTATATTTTTTTTCAAACGATACAAAGGAGGAGTGGCAGCCACTCAGACCAAATTATAACTAACCTGGGAGGTGCACAATAATGAGGCAATCTTAGAGGAGCTAAGATTGCTACCAATCCTAGATTTTGTCCCTAGCTGATGTGTTGCACTCAAGGTACAGTAACAGGACAACTTCATTGTATGTCCTAAAAGGGGCTCTTATACATTAGAGTTAGGACTGTACCTACCTAGACATTTCCTCTCAACCGAGACCTCTGTTTCTAACGGAATTTAGAGACAGATTGTAGGATTGTTAGCAAGCTAACAGGGTTGAGTGCTGTGGCTCCTATCTGTATATATATATATATATATATATATATATATATATATATATATATTTAGATTTGATCAATTTTATATTATTGAAAAGCCAAGTCTTTAGCGAAATGCGTTAACTTTATTTTATTTGTTATGTTTAAATGTAATTTCTATAGAGGAAAGGATGAATTGTAAGACTAATACCTATATTCCATATATTTAGCATTACACCTGATCACTGCATTTTATTATGCAAATGAGTTGTAAGGCATTTTCTAAGCAAAGTAGCAGAAATAATTTAGGTCAATGGATGATGCTGGTTTCTGAAATACATGGACAGAATTGGTCAGATCATAAATAACCAGCCTATAGAAATTAGATGCTCTTCAAATGACATGAAACTGTCTGAAAACCTGTAGACATGGCGCCTGAAGAACTTGGGGAATTTGGCGCTCTACAACTATGACAGCCAGTGCCTGAAAGTGAAAATGCTGAGGTAAGCCTGTCACAGAGATCAGCAGATAAATTCTCTCATAACACTTGTCTGAAAAATTTCACACAAGATGCCTCTAAGCATAATCTAATTTAATACAAATGTCAGAATATAGAGGGGAGCTCGCTAATACACATCTACAATACTGCCAACACCGCGGATACACATTACCATGAAGCAGTGGTTTATTTTTATTATAAATATAGATAATAATGTATAACACATAAACATTGTTCCGAAACACCTCAAGTAACCTTCAAGTATTCTTATCTGAAAGTTTTGGAAAGGGCATCCTAAGTTAATGTTCAAGGTCAAAAACTAATTTAACGTCTGTCTCTAATCAATAGTCATCTTTTATTTCTTACTTGACACTCTGTATTTAAAGATAGGACACTTGGCATGTGGAGGTCATATTATAATCAATGTCTTGAAACAAGAGTAGAGAAACTTTTTGGATTCTGGTCATGACCTTGAGAACGGTTTTAGATAGTTATTCCAGGTAAAAAACACATTGTTAAAACATAAAGTATTTAGGGGGCAGATACAGGCCAAGACTAACAGGATCACCCGTGCGGTGGGGCCAATCAAATAATCTCTTTATGTCTCCTTGTGATAGCCCATTGAATGTGCAATGCTGTAGCTTTTAACATTTACACAGTCAGAGCTTGATACTCTGTTTTGGTGGTCTTGAGTATCAGCACCCCCCAATCCAAAAAAGCCATTAACCTTTGGTCTTGTGACGAGTGACAAAATACCAAAACACATGTCCACATCACTGGTGTCCCTCACCATCATCATCAATACCACAGGTGACATCATTAGTCAAATGTGGGAATTCCACAAAGGCTTCACCTCTGTAGTATAAAAGATTTCTTTTCTAGGCGACAGGAATTAGCTTGGCGTGCCACCAACGAAGGAAGAGGGGGGGACCTGTGGCTCCCCTCACAACAGTTGCCTACAGAGCAGCTGCAACAGCCACTCCTTAACATCAGAAGAGCAGCGGAGAGGGGGTCAGGAAAAGGAAGACACTGAAAGGTGAGTTTTTAATATATCTTTTTTAACAAATTGTGAACTTATAAGGAGTTCAAGGGGTCCCTATACCAGCTCACATGGTAGTGGGAGCCAGAGTAATTGTACTCCCGAATGCCAGATATTGGGAACTATCTATTTGGAGGCCTTCCGAAATAGACAGACCTCGCTCTGGCTCATCACTAAATATAACAGTATAGTTCAGGGGTTTGCATGTACCACTAGTGGTAAATGAGATTCTGTTAGGTGGTATGTGGCAAGGTGCTAAGTAAGATTACAGAAACATGTCCCGGCCATGGGACATGACTGAAGTGCTCTTGAGTCGACTCTAGACCACAACTGCTCCTTGAGCACCATTTGTAGGGCAGCCCACCACTCCAGCATGTGTGAGCAAGCATACAATGGCCATATATGTCCACCCCCCCCCCAAAAAAAAAAGAACCTCAACTAAACTCTAGTATTGTATTGCATAATTAAAGCCTTTTGCAAGTTTATAAACTGATCATATTTTTAAGGTTCTTCCAATTCCAGTGGGCTGACTCCAGGTCCTTACTCTGGAACCATCAAAAAAGGCTTTGTTGATGGCAGGAATCTATTACATGTCATTAACTCTAACTCAATCATGTGTAAAGCAAGTCCTGCTTTTCAAGATAGAATTTAATAGCTACCTGAAAGGTGGCCAAGACTTGATATTTTGAGGAACTTTTTTAAGCAATATTTGATCTGTTCAATTGATTTATTCATGTATTTAGAAAGTGAATAGAAACCATGGTATTATGTGTTACTTTCCAATGACAGCTTCCCTTTCTATTGTGGAAATTCTTCAAGTTATTCATAAATCTGTCCATAAATGTCAAAAATTACAATGTGTGAAGCAAAGATAAAATCCTATACTCAGACCCCTATTACAATGACAAAGCTAGATTACTTTGTTTTGACAAGTACTGAAGAAAAATGACTTTGCCGGCCATTAATGAAGCTTTTACATCGCTTAATATTATATACGGCTAATGCTCTGCTAACCTCCCTCAATGCTTTTTGACACATTTGTGTTTCAGATTCACGCACATTTAAACATTATCAGAGCCATTTCTAAGAAACAACATTTGTTTCTTCTACAATGATAAGCTGTATACCATTTTTAAAGTGCATATTACATAGCCGAGAAAATATGTGACTGAAAGAAACTATTTGCCTCAAACTGTCATAGTAATAGATCTAGAAGGCGATAGAGCCCTGAGATTATATTGATGGTTGGAACCAGCCAAGCTGTGAGACGGACTCCGATACTGTTATCAATGGAGGTTGTTCTTCTATTTGGTAAAGCATGGAGCACTTTAGATGTGCATTGCAACCTACATTCCAGTGAGGTTCTTTATTTTAACACACAAAAAAAGTTAAATTCAATTTTTTTGTACTAATTTTCCACAATTTCTCAAATACTGTAAATATTGTAAATCTGGTGTAAGAATTAAGAATGTTAAACAGGAGTTCCAAGCTGTGCAAAGCTCAATTTGGGTATTAAAGTAATAACAACTCACCTGCTCGCCAAAATCCTATCCTGATTCCAGTGGGTGGCATAAGTCTGCATGGCAGCCGTAGACTTAAAGTGGACCAACACCCAGGGGGGATCGGCCTCCCCGCGGGGCATCCCAAATCGGGATGTCCCACGGGGTGAAACCCCCCAGGAAGCTCAGAAACCTTACCTTAACCCCGTTCCAACGGCGCATGAGCGGGCCTCGGCCGCGTCTCGCACTTCCCTCTAGCAGGGCGCCCACCCGTGCCGGCCGTTTGTGAATGCCCGGAGCGTGCGCGCTCCCTGTTAGAGGGAAGCGCGAGACGCGGCCTCCAGCGCTCAGAGCTGCTGTGGTTGGACGCCGCTTGTACGTGCATACCACAGCGGCTCTGAGCGCTCTGATTGGACGAGCGCCCGCGTAGGAGCGTGGTGAGTGTTTCCGGGCGTTCTGGGGGGTTTTGCACAGTGGGGCACACCCCCGATCGGGGTGCCCCACCCAAGTGGACCAAAACCCAGGATATTGAAAATCCTGGGTGTTGGTCCACTTTAAAGTGGACCAATCACCAGGATTTTGACTATCCTGATGATTGCTCCTTGCCCCAGGGACATCCCCATGTAGAAAGCCCGGCTGTGTGAAACCCCCAATCGCCCACTCCACTCACCTTTCTGCCATTCCCACCAGCATTAGCAAGCTCTCCAGTAAGTGCTTTAGGCTGTGCATACTAATCCAAGGCATAAACCCATTGTTTTTGAGTTTTCGGCAATAAGCATTGCCAGTGCCCATATCCCCGGCTACCCTGTGAAATGCGCACTCCCTGTCTATCTGAATGACTGGGCACGGGAGCATGTACAGCTGTGGGGCTGCTGGAGATGCAGTGGTGGCCCCCAATCGTGGTAAGGGACCATTGAAAAGGTAAGGGGTTTGGGGGGGGCCTCTGTGTCGGGTTTACACAGTGGACATCCTGCATTAGGATGCCCCAGGGGCAACTAGTCGGCCAGCCCTGGAATCTTTTAGGCTCCAGGGATGGTCGTAGGAGTGATTGGTTCATCTTTAGTGACAGTTGAACTTAAATGACAGGCCAGTACAGTCACTCTGTTGCACAGGATTGGGTGACTGATCTGTCATTTAAAGACCAGGTTCAGCTTTCTTGCAGATTGCCTGTCCCTAGTAAGTGTTTTATATGTTTTTGCCCAAATTGGGCTTAGCACAGGGGGAGGAAGGAGTGAGCAAAGTGTTATAAAAATGGACTTTCTTTTTAACTGTGTTCACCAAATCAGATCAGTGCAACTCATTTCTATTACATAGAGTTAATCAGATTGTTGATTGTGGCCTGTGGTCATGTTTGTCCACTGCTCTTCAATGGCTCAAGTCAGTCAGGATGGCAATCTGCAGTCAAGCGGAGACCCTGATGAGGACAATGAACATTCAGAGGACCTTCACTGAGATGATTTCTGACAGTTTGTGCAAATATTCTTTGGTAAGTTGCTATAGCAGCTGTCCAGGTGGCTGGTCTCAGATGATCTTGGAGGTAAAGACGATGGATGTGGAGGTCCCGGGGGCTGGTGTGGTTACACATCCTCTGTGGTAGTGAGGCCGGTTAGGTGTGCCGCCAAAATCTCTGAAACCCATTTGGAGACGACTTATGGTGGATAAATGAACATTCAATTCATAAACAACAGCTCTGGTGGACATTCCTGTAGTCAGCATGCAAACTGCATGTTCCCTCAAGCAACAGAATTGCTGGAATGATTCCTTATCTGTTTTACAGCCATGCTGTCGCTTTCTGAGAACATCAGCCTAAGAGGTTTAATTTATTTGCTGTCAGATAAATTTGCAGCATACAAAGAAGCATGAAAAAAAGACAAGCAGAGGGAGGAGCAGCTAATTCCGTTGCATATACAATAATTGGTATGTCCCACACAGCCTAATGTGAGAGGGGTGGAGATAGTCCACCTCTCAGTTGGACAAAAAGGTGGTCATGAATAAAAATATTCTAGGTGCTGAGCTACAGAAGAGGGACTGAATCCCAGCAACAATAACTTTATAAAAGCGGTCCTTCACTCTGAATAAGAGTCTACAAGAGTCTGCAGATTGATCACATTAAAAATCATCCTACCTGTATCTACTGCATGTTATGAGCCTTTAAACATCCAAGATGGCGGCTCATGGAACATCAGGCAGCCTGCAAATAGGAAGTGCCTTCTAGCTCTGCTGCTCTGCATTCTGGGACTGCTGACCTTTTCCTGACCCCAGCTCTGCTCTGTCTGAGCAAAGCACAGCTATAACCCGCCCCCCTGTACTTTATCCCACTCTCCGCTTCTCAGTAAGTGTGATGCTTCTGAGTCAAGATTGCACAGCATAAGTAGACGGGGTCTTTCCAGGCGCTGATGTCTTAGCATATGTTAACATTTGCACATGCTTATTCTGTTGCCTAATAAATAGTAAAATGTTTCTCGGTTGACTTTCAAGTGTGAAGGAGAGCAGCTGGCAAAGGGAAAAGCGTTGGCATGGGTGAAGGGCATAACAATTTGGCAAGATGCTCACTTTTGAACTTGTTAAAAGGTGCAAGACGACTACAAACATATGATGTGATCTTGTTATTATTCAGTTACAAAAGGAGACAGGCAAGAGATTGCAATTAGGGTTTATACACAAACTTGGAATAAGGATGAACAAAGACATTTATGAATAATGTCCCCAGTGAGAACAGCATGTGAATAAAGAAAAAAACTGCCTCGTGTCCCAGTGAGTGAGAATTAATATTCTTCAACGTGAGTATGAAAGAAAAGGACAAATACAGTATCATGGATCACACACAAATTATCTGATGATGTTAAAAGCTAAGTAAGGTAATCCATGTTTAAAGGAAAGCTAAAAACTCAGTGATTCTACTACCCAGGGGTGGGCCGGCCATAGGGCATACCGGGCAAAATCCCGGTAGGCCGAAATCAGGAAAGGCCACAACTCCATGAATTGGGAGGGTGGGTGGTGGCCAGTCTACCAGTCGCTGCTGTTCCCCAGCTGCCACACTTACACACCAGCACTTCCTGGTTGTTGTGTGCTGGTCAATGGGCATCTATGGGCGCGTCTGTTATTTTCATTAGACGCAGACCATATGCCCACTGGCCAGCGCGCAACAACCAGGAGGTGCGCTTAAGCGTCAAGATGGCGGCGCCCGTATCCTAAGGTCCTTAACAGAGTTGCAGTCCAGTGGGGGAAAGAATAAAAAGTGACTAAAAACTTCAAATATATTAATTTTAGATGCTGGGGAATCATTTTTTAAGGGTTTGGGCTTGCTGAAGGTCCAGTTTAAATGGCACACCAGGATGAAACTTGTTAAAGCGAACCAACACCCGTGCAGGTGCAGGTGTTGGTACTATCTGGGGAGGGGATTCACAATGTTGGAGCCCCCCGCACATAATTCCCCAGGATGCCTGTAAACCTTACCTTAGCCTCGATCCACCACTGGGAATCCAGCATTGCAATTTGCTTCCGGCACTCACGTGGGCAGGGGATTTCAGCGACCAGAACAGTGCTCACTACCCACAAGGCACCCTGGGCGGCCGATGGGGCACTGGACTCCCGGCAGGAATCAAGGCTAAAGATAAGAATTATGAGCATTCTGGGGGGGTTATGTGTGGGGGGGCTCCAGCTTTTGGGAAGCCCCACCCAGCCTGTCTTATAGTGGCGGTACCAACACCCACAGGGGTGTAAATAGGCATTACAGTCAGGCACTGTGTTCTCGCTTTAGGATTATTTATTGCACAGCATAAGTAGACGGGGCCTTTCCGGGCGCTGATGTCTTAGCATATGTTAACATTTGCACATGCTTATTCTGTTGCCTAATAAATAGTAAAATGTTTCTTGGTTGACTTTCAAGTGTGAAGGAGAGCAGCTGGCAAAGGGAAAAGCGTTGGCACGGGTAAAGGGCATAACAATTTGGCAAGATGCTCACTTTTGAACTTGTTAAAAGGTGCAAGACGACTACAAACATATGATGTGATCTTGTTATTATTCAGTTACAAAAGGAGACAGGCAAGAGATTGCAATTAGGGTTTATACACAAACTTGGAATAAGGATGAACAAAGACATTTATGAATAATGTCCCCAGTGAGAACAGCATGTGAATAAAGAAAAAAACTGCCTCGTGTCCCAGTGAGTGAGAATTAATATTCTTCAACGTGAGTATGAAAGAAAAGGACAAATTCAGTATCATGGATCACACACAAATTATCTGATGATGTTAAAAGCTAAGTAAGGTAATCCACGTTTAAAGGAAAGCTAAAAAATCAGTGATGCTACTACCCAGGGGCGGGCTGGCCATAGGGCATACCGGGCAAAATCCGGGTAGGCCGAAATCAGGAAAGGCCACAACTCAATGAATGACATGATTTGGGAGGGTGGGTGGTGGCCAGTATGCCAGTTGCTGCTGTTCCCCAGCTGCCACACACCAGCACTTCCTGGTTGTTGCGTGCTGGTCAATGGACATCTATGGGCGCGTCTGTTATTTTCATTGGACGCAGACCATATGGGGCATGCCCACCTTCCAGCGCGCAACAACTAGGAGGTGCGGTTAAGTGTGTGTGTGAGAGCGGCGGAGGCGGGACTAACAGTGACGGTCGGACCGGCCCTCTGACCAGAGGTAAGCATGAATGTATGTGTGTGTGTGAGCAGCGGGCGAGGGGTGGAGTGATTGGGGATGGCGCTAACTGGCTGTAAAGAGCGATGCACCCACTGTCTCTAAAGAACGATGCACTCACTGGCTGTACTGAGGGATACCCCCACTGGCTGTACTGAGGGATACCCCCACTGGCTGTACTGAGGGATACCCCCACTGGCTGTACTGAGGGATACCCCCACTGGCTGTACAGAGGGATACCCCCACTGGCTGTACAGAGGGATACCACCACTGGCTGTACAGAGAGATACCCCCACTGGCTGTACAGAGGGATACCCCCACTGGCTGTACAGAGGGATACCCCCACTGGCTGTACAGAGGGATACCCCCACTGGCTGTACTGAGGGATACCCCCACTGGCTGTACAGAGGGATACCCCCACTGGCTGTACAGAGGGATACCCCCACTGGCTGTACAGAGGGATACCCCCACTGGCTGTACAGAGGGATGCACCCACTGGCTGTACTGAGGTATACCGCTCACTGCCTGTAATGGGGTGATCCTGCGCACTTATAATATATATATATATATATATATATATATATATCAAATATAATATATATAAAGTATATGTATATTATAATTTATATAAAGTATATGTAAGTACGATCTATGTGCAGAAAAATAAAAAAAAAAGAATAAAAAGGAAAATGAGTTTAAATGTACATATTTTTGTTGTGCTCCAAAAGCCATGGACAAAATCTGAACAGAAAAAAGGGTAAATAGCATGCACGTCTATTGTATCATATAGGAGCAGTGAGCCCTGCACTAGCTAAAACATGTCCTGCTCATCCCCCTCCACACCGCTGAGTTAGGAAAAATGTGTCTTTTGCCATTCCCAGTGAATGAATCAAATGTAAAATAGTTTGTTAACTGATGCAATCTGCTATGCCACAATGTGCCTGTGTGTGCTCTGTGTGCGGGAATCAGCTTTTTTATATTTTGCCTGCATTAGCCTCAACAGAGCGGCGATGCTTCAGCAAAGGGCCTTTGTCACTTTTGAAGTCCCATCGTGATTTTTACACTTGTGTGAGTGTGATCACCAATAAGATCCTATTATAGTATTCCAAATATCAAAGAAAATTGGGCACAACCCACAAAATAAAATAAACTTCAATTTATTATAGCAAAAAAAATATATATATATAAATATATATATATACAATTGTTAAAAACAACAGCATAAAAATTATAGCGATGCTACATACCTTCTCAATATAGTCTATATAGTATATCTGGGTAGTCCTGGAGGGATTCAAGGTGGAGCAAACATTGAAGCCCTGTTATGACTTTTACCCTGCTCTTAAGGCCAGGTATTGTCTATTACAACTATCGCTCATTTGGAAGGAATGTCCCTCTTTTAAGTCCATGTCCCCTGTCCCTCATTGCTCTCATTTGTTCCTCGTTGAGGTTTAACATGCAGATCTGCATCAATACATGATTAATTTGCATATTCAAAGTGTTATATATATATTGTTGTAGCAACCTACCTCCTAGCCATCCCTCAATGCATGGGTGTGGCTTAATTTACACATTGTCCTTCTTTCTTAACTTGAAAAGTTGGATGGTATGTAATAGACAATACCTGGCCAGTAAGCTGGTAAATCAGGCAGTTAAATATAGTCCAAGGTCCAATCAAAGAGCTGAGTGCTTTGTACAAAAACCCAATAAACACAGTTGAAGTCCCTGTTCGGCACCCACTAACTTCCTCCCACCTCAATGGAAACTGTGTACAATGAAAGATATATACAGTGGGAAAACACTGTACATAAGACACCTGACATAAGAACTATGCATGCTCGAAAAGGTAATTTAATACAAGAGTGAAACCATATATTTTTACAGTTATAAGCAAAAAGTGTTAAATATATACAAATATATTTGTATATACTTTCACAAAATGGCGTCCAGCATTAGCAAGCCAGGACTTCACAAAGATGGCGTCCAGGCATCGTTGTTTTCAGGCTTCTAAAAGATGGCGTCCATATTGATGACAGCAAATCACCCATGGTGGGCTACAGCAAGATGGCCACGGTTTCCAAGATCTCAGCCGATGTGCACAAATGCGCACGCGCAGTGCAAAAATTGAGGCGTCCGTCATTACAAGAGGTCTATCTCAGAGCCATACAGGGCGTCACAGGCAGCATTAAGGGGGGCTCCAAACAGGCAAGCACGCACGATATTGTTTGTCTTTTCATATTTGAGTAGGTAGAGTGCGGGGTTATGCCATCCAGCTATGTTTCCAGCGTGGTTTCCCTCTATTCTGTCCTGCTCCCTTCTTTTCAGCGTGCTGCCTGTTTGGAGTCCCCCTTAATGCTGCCCCCTTAAAAGTGTTTTGGCGCCATCTGCACGCTGGATGGGCTACCTATCACCCCTTAAAAGGCCACTCTCACCACCCCATTGGCACCGCTACTCCTGAGGAAGGCACATTCGCCGAAACGTTGAGTAGGTTCCTTCTGTTGTCTGCTGTGTCTCTGCCTGAAAACCTGTGATTTTCTTTCTGTACTCTTGTATTCACTTGCTCTGCATGTAGAGTTAGGTATTGAATTTGCGCTCCTCAAAATCTATATCAGTTACCTTGGAACTATTTCCTATAAGCTTAGACTGTATCCAATCATGTTTACTATATCTTTCTGTCTGAGAAGCTCAAAACAAGGACTGAGACCAGCTTACTTACGCCACCCAGCGGTCATTTGTATATATTTGTATATATTTAACACTTTTTGCTTATAACTGTAAAGATATATGGTTTCACTCTTGTATTTAATTACCTTTTCGAGCATGCATAGTTCTTATGTCGGGTGTTCATTTTTCCCACTGTATATATCTTTCTATAGTATTGAGTGCGCAGTAAGCAGGCGCACTAGGGAATTATAGAACCCCTCTGATCTATCTGATTTTCTGTATATACCGGTGTGCTTCAACCTAATCATTAACTTTGTGAAACTGTGTACAATGAGCCATCAATGCGTACTTACATGAGTCTCGCACCCGCTGTCCCTGCTCTGGATTTCGGCACCACCACAATGCGTTCTGACAGACGAGTGTTTGTGTCAGTGTGCAGGAAGCCAGAGCGATGACAGACAGCATCCCTGCTCTGGCTTTTGGCTCCGCCACTGCATCTTGTTCAGCATGCGCTGACAAAAACATTCGGCTATGGGGATTAGGAGGGGGGATGCCACACTGCCTATGGGAATGGGATGGGAGGAATGCCACACTGCCTATGGGAATGGGATGGGGGATGAATGCCACATTGCCTATATGGGGAATGGGATGGGGGCGTGCCACACTGCCTATGGGAATGGAGGGGGGAATACCACACTGCCTATGAGAATGGGAGGGGGGAATGCCACACTGGCTATGAGAATGGGAGGGGGGAATGCCACATGCCTATGAGAATGAGATTGGGGAATTCCACACTGCCTATGGGAATAAGATGGGGGGGATGGCACACTGCCTATGGGAATGGAGGGGGGAATGTCACACTGCCTATGGGAATGGAGGAGGGAATGGCACACTGCCTATGGGAATAAGATAGGGGGGAATGCCACACTGCCTATGAGAATGGGAGGGGGGAATGCCACATTCCTATGGGAATGGAGGGGGGAATGGCACACTGCCTATGGGAATAAGATGGGGGGGGAATGCCACACTGCCGGGAGATGCGCTTCTTCATCATAAGGAGACCCGTGCCTCCACTATCACTCAAATTATTTGTCTGGCGGCGGGACGCGCGCCTCCTCATCAGCGCTTGGCTTGAAGGGTTGCTATGCAACCTGATCTCTCGTGTCTGGTTGTGACACGTGACAGGCACTAACGGTTAAAGGGTAAGTGCTCTCTTTATTGTTTAACATGTTTGTTACTTATATAAAGATGTAATTAGAAGGAGCCCATTATCTATGACTAAGGACTGGACTGAGTATGAAATGCTTTACAACTATTAAGCTTTGCCAGGACTATTGTCATTTTGGATTTTACGGTTTGCTTTACCATATTGGAGATGCTTTTCATTTGAACTAATAAAAGGAATGATTTTACTGTATGGAGTGTGGACCATCTACCTTTTCGGAATTCCACACTGCCCTTGGGAATGGGAGGGGGAAATGCCACACTGCCCATGGGAAATGGGATGGGGCAATGCTACACTGCCTGTAATGGGGTGTTTTAGCACAACATTTGGTTTAGAATATTTTTTTTTCTTATTTTCCTCCTCCAAATCCTCCTCCAAGTGAGTCTTAAGGTCAGGTGCATATTGTAGGGCGAACATTTTGAAATAGCTTATTTCACACTGCTCCCAAAGGGAATAGGTGGAAGGAAGTTAGTTTTCTCCTGGACAGGGACATGTACGAAACAAAAGGCCATAGAATACAAGGCCATCCTCCCATTGTGCTATTCACATGGCCACAGCCCAGAAACACAAGCCCGGCTTCTCTTCAATCAGTATAGGGGACAGCAAGGTAATCAAGGAGCAGCAAACTCTGGCCCCTTATAGACTATTTGTACATATATTTCTTTTTTATATTATATCTAGATATTCTTATAAACACGGCTGGGATCATTGTGTTTTTTGATTTTTTTATTTTAACTTCATCTGAGCCATATTAGGCACAGAACCAATGTTAAGCTGGTTATTATAGACATCTGTTATTTGTCTTTCAGCTCAGCTTCTTCCATAAAACAGGAGCGCTCTGGCCTCTCAAGGTTATAGAGCAAGAATGAAGGACGAGTAAAAGCAGTAGCCACCACACTGTCTCTTCACAGAAACATCCCAATCACAATTTATTCCCCAACCAGAGTAATTACTTTCTTACTAAAGACACGCTTGCTGGAGTGGTTTGTTATGGCTCAAAGGCAAGATTGATGCCCAGTATGGCTAAATATAACATGCTGTAAGCTAGATAAAGTCATTACTATGGGGTTGCTAAGGGTCTGATGCTGGTGTGAAGGACTTGCTTCCAGAAATCCAGGAGATGGGAGGGTGGGATTGTTTATCTATTTTAAGGTTTTAAGATTTCAGAGGTTTAACTAGATTTTAAATCATTGGCTACGGTTTAAAAAAATACAAAAAAAAAGCATACAAACATCTCTTACCATGTGGCAAAACAGAAATAAGTGGATGTGGTCCTTTGGACAAATGGCAAGGCCAAAATCAATGTTCAGTGTGGTCTTCTATTCTACCTCTGCAGCACTAATCGACTACTGCAATCATACAGGTAAATCAGCAAAGAGAAACGTACCATTACTAGAGCCCTGCACAACGAAGGACCACTCACTTTACAACTTTATTTCTCTAATTCATGAGATAATGTTTTCCTCCTTTTCCATCTCATTATCAGTGTCATCAAGCCCATCAGTACGTTTCGGGCAAAGAAACTATTATCTACTAGTACACCCCGACTTGTCCTTCAAACTCAACTTCTGGACCCCACCTCTTGGTTTGCTTCTATTGATCTGACACTGCTCAGTTTCTCGACCAGTGAACCTTTGCTGCCTATCTCTCACTTCTGCTCATTTATCTCTTTACAAACCTGAGCTGCCTGCCATGATTGGTTCGCTTTGTTATCCAAGAATATAAGGCATGTTTTCGTTAATACAGGCCTTCAAGACCACCAGCTCTGATTGATACACCCTTGTTCATTAGTGGATTTATATCAGGCCATAAGCCGGACCAGTAAATAACTGAGAAAGAGAGTTCATGGATCAAGTTAATAGAGCAGCCCAATATTAGGTTGTATATTTTTTTTCACACGAGACAAACTATATACATACAATTAATAGATGTAATACAGGGCAGAAGGGCAATTACAAGTGTGTAAGTCAGAATTAAAAGAAAATATATGTGATTTATCATTGGCTGCACTAGAAAGCCAAGGCATGTTGTGGTGCCTGGTACTTGTTTGTGGTTGTTCCCAGTGTGAGCCCTCTCCAAAAAAGCTAGTTTACCCCGTCTCCCGTCTACATATAAATTCCTGGTCGGTCACTCCCTCTTCTAGGGTAAGCCTCGCCCCTCCCACTGGCAGTTGTTTGGCATGAACCTATATGAGTTCTATCCTATCTGTTGGAGAGTGCTGGTGTCAATGGGTCCAACAGGGTTCTAGACATGATTGAATTACACTGCTGTTATGACTTCTAGTCTCAGTTCTGTGGATTCCTATCCCTAAACATCTGGGACTGATGGGAAACCCACGTATGTATGCATCAGGACCTCCAGATTATGAATATGTGTTTAGTTTATGGTTGATGTACACTGCAACCAATAATTCTTCATGAGGTACTGGCCCCACTATGTCTGGATTTATGCTTTGAAGCCTGTCTGCCAGCACAGCCTCACAGTTTCCTGCTGGCTTGTGACTGATCAGATTAGCAGAGGTGTGACCAGTATTAGTAAGTGCTCTTGTAGGGGAACTGTGTTTACTGACTGCTTGTGAGGGGCCCTTCTGTGAGATTGGGGAAATTTTCCTTACACCTGGGTTATCAGATGGCACTTTACATGAGGTCTTTGTTTACAGATGAGCAAGTCAGAGAGGTGAAATAATGTTTCCCATCATATCTATATCTATACATCTCTCAGATGGATAACAGCTCGGTCCATCACCACCATCAGGGGTGAAAACCAGGAATTCTCATAGATTTCAGACCCGGAGAAATTTAGTTTCCCTCATCCATTTATCCAACATATATCCTGCTTTGACAGTTGACAGAATTATATAAAACTAGATGCCTGTATTTTAGAATTTTATAGTTGCGTCCTGTATGTCAAAAAAGATCTCTGGACCTGAAGTGCCGCTGCAGACCTAAGCAGAAAGCCCGAGATGAGGCTGGATATCGGCTGCCACTGTGCTATCAGGTCTGCCAGGCACACAAGGCACACAGATTACTCAGAGTGCTAAGTGATCCAGAAATATTTTTTGACTTTTGGATAACTTTAGAGTAAAAGTTAGTTGTTTACATTTGCCACATATCGCCTTGAAATAAAATGAACATTCTGCTGGAAAATGTCAGTGTTATTGAGCGTTAAAAAACAATCTGCCTTGATCCTAAGGCAATCATAAAAAAGGGCAATTAAGAAAATAACCGGATAAAGTATACATAGACTGTGGAATCTGGCAAAGAGAAAAGATGAATTGGTAATCTGCCTCCTGTCTGCTTATTATTAAACCCTGTTTTACTGATTAAATGTATTTGCTTTCCAGCCTTAAATTTCCCCTGTGCATTATACAGATATTCATTTATGTTACAAGATGCTGACATCCCCTGGAATGAGTTTTCTGGAATTATTATGTGATGTTTGTTTAGCAGAAACCAGAATAGATTATGTTCCCCCCCTGGCTGTCACCATCCACATCACTTAATTGTTGCTGCAGATAGAGGTGGAATTATTGTTTCGCTACCGGACTGAATCGTCCTAAATCCATACGCAATAGCAATGCTGCCTCTAAACACCTGCTCATCTGCTATCTATTGGTTAGCGCTGACTGCAAGACCTCTCATAAGGCTTCAGAACTTGATGGCTGGAGATAGAGGAAAACACTGTTTTGGATAGAGGAAGACATGCAAGACAAAAAACCCTCATTTGTGAGCTAAGCTTTCATTCAGCTTTTTTAACTGCTCATTTATATGTGCAACTAACATAGCTGATTGAGACGTGTCTGCTCAGTGGGATCACCCACAAGGTATGTATTAAAAGAGACGGGATTTCACATAGTGGGAAATCCCATATCGGGATGCTCCAGAGGTACCTAGAAAAACCCAAGATAGTTAAAATCCTCATACACTTTAAGTTACCTTTATAACTCCATAGGAGTTACACCCCTTCCTGCATGACACTGTGTGGGACACATCATTCCCTAAGTCTTTAGGGGTCTATCTTACTCCTCTGCTCGTGTCTCTAAATTCTTAAATGGGACAGTCCAGACAACTGCAATAATAAGGCAGCAGCACGCTTAACTAAACCTGCCCCATGTACCTATCCTCCAAGCAAGACAAAACACCCTCATTTGTGATTTACCAACAAACTGACTGGCACCCCTCTGATCTATAATGAGTTCCGCTGCTCGCCTCATCCACATCTCCTCTTGCTTCTCCTCGCTGTCAGTCCTTCCACTGGCTGTACGTTTCACAGATAATTCAGTTTAACTCCAAATTACAAAGCTCTCTTCAGCCACATGTTCTCAGGAGAAAGAGGCTTGTAAGTTGGTATCCCTGTTTTACAGTTTTCCAAACTGGACACATCCTTGTACGTCTGTTTTCAGGACTTCTCACGTGCCTCTCCACTTCTCTGGAATGCCCTTCCTCACTTAATTCGGCACACTCAAAACTCACCTTTTCAGATAAATAAAACTGGACCTAGATTCTAGAATAGGGGTTCCTAACCAGTAGTAGTACTACTGGTGGTACTCACGCCACTATGGTAGTACTCAGGGTTAATGTGGAGGGATATGAATCACTGCAGACAAGCCATTGCTACAATAGGATGTAGCAGGTGGTCAAATCAACAAGGTGCAGGAGTGAAGAATCTTGGGATGAATGCAGTGCTGGCAGAAGATCTTGCATTGTTGGGCCTGTATAGAATCTCTATCCTTCTAGAGAGGTTTGCATTAGTGGTAGCGGATGGGGGGGGTACTTGAGATAAATGGCAAATGGTACTTCATGAAAACAGGTTGGGAAACCCTGGTCTAGAAGACTTTTGGTTCTGTTAAATACCTACCCCTTGAGCAACTCACTTTGGAATGCCCCAGTTTTGGGAAACCTCAGGTTGTAATACATACCAAACCGACAATCCAGTGGCACATCCACAGCTAGCAGTGTTATCTTCTGCATTTGCGTAGTCTTTGCATGGCCTCACAGCCTTAAAAGGATGCAGGGAGGTGCGACTGCTAATTGTGGGAGTGGCTACTGGCTAGGCTCGCATTCAGTTTTTTTATCTGTTCATTTATATGTGCCACCAAAAAAGCTGATTGAGACAGAGCAATGTCTGCGCAGTAGGATCACCGGCAAGGTATGTATTACAAGAGACCGACAGGTTTTAACATAGTGGGAAATCCCAAGTCAGGATGCCCCAGAGGTACCGACCAAAACACAAGATGTGACAATTCTGGGTTTTGGTACACTTTAAGTAACCTTTATAACCTCCACAGGGGTTATACTCCCCATCTTGCATGACACTGTGTGGGACACACCATTCCCTAAGTCTGCAGGGGTCTAACTTACTGCTTTGCTTGCGTCTGTACATTCTTTAATGGGACAGTCCGGGCAAAGGCAATAATAAGACAGCAACAAGCTCAACTGAAGCCTGCCCCATGAACACCAAATGTGGTTGCATGGCCACCCCAGTTCCCCCGTTGAGGAAGCATAACTACTGTGGATTGCTAGACTTCTTTACTCTGGGAGAGCTGAGGACAGGAGCGGCCCTGTAACCGCATTTTCATATGGTAGTAGAGGAGTGGCATTAAATTGAGGGGCAAACTTTGGAGACCTGCTACAGCATCTAGAGTGTGTTTTAGAAAATAGAGGCAAGACACCTGGGGCAGGCTTTAAGTGAGCTCCATGCTGCCTTACTATTGCCATTACCTGGACTGCCCCTTTAATATTTACTTTCTACATTCACCTATAACAACAACGACCATAATAGAAATCAATAAAAGTAAGGATTACTAAGAACACACTTGATTATAATGATGTGCGGATGGCTGTGGCTATAAGAAAATAGCTTAAAGAATGAGAGTTGTACAGGGTAAATTATGAGAACTACGATAAAACAAGAAGACGCCGGCCTTTCATGCATCCATTTTTACTACTACCCTTATGCTTTACAATTAAGCTAAATAGCTTGCTTAAAATGTGTTCATTTAGTAGAAATACAGATTTAGCCAATATCTAATAACAATACCTCTTGAAGGTAATGTACCATTAGGAAGCCATTATCAGCTTATATGCTGCCCACTCGCACTATTGTTAAAAACCCACACTGCCTTGTTAAACTACCCACTTTGCATTAACCATCACAATATTTGAAACCTATCAAAGAACTGTACACTTGCTGATCACTTAAGCTGACAACTTAATGACATCAGCTACATTTAGGGATTTCACTGAACAATGCACAATGCAAAAGAGATAGAACTGATAAATGGAGTAAAAAGTATTATGCCATGGACTCCATGGATGGGCAATTACAAAAGCAGGAACATTATGAGGCTGATTCATCATTAGCGGCAGGTAGCGACAGATGAGCGTCTGTAGCAGGCATTTTCAGAGCGCCCGCTAGTAGTCACTGTGCTCAGCCGTGCTCGGCTGTTCAGTAATGTTGAATACATTGTGAGGAGTCGCTATTTGACCAGTACAGCGCTGTATGGGAGCGCATGTTAGCGACTGCTCATAGCGACCGACTCACACCATATTCAGCAAAAAAACAGCCTCCCAAATCTCTGGCGCTGAAAAATATTTGTTTGAAGCCCAGAGCGCAGGAGGCGGTGTGTTTAAAGTCTATTTTCAAGCATCTATCAACTAGTAACAAAGCGAAAACATATGGAATTACATTGTAACAACATTGTAACATGAACACTTTAATGGCAGACCTGTAATGTCATTTCTGAGGTAATATATAAAAAAATTATGAAAAAACTGCTTTTTCAATGCCAGAGGAGGTCACAGAATTATTGGTGATTTTTTTGAAAAAAAAAAAAACCCCGTTTAAAGAGAAGAAAAGGATCGTCCATTGAAATGTATGGGAGAGCGTCAGGTAGCGAGAGGTCATACCTGGCGCTGTGCAAGGCTGAACGCTGGCGCTGTTCGCTGAGGCTGTGAAAATGATGAATCAGACGCTACATGGCGCTATCCCAGTCGCTAAACAGATTCTGCTTGATAAATGTGTAATTGCGTGCCGTGTCCGGCGTTGACCAGTCGCTATCTGTCGCTACCTCTCATTAACCAGGCGCTACCTGACGCTATCCCTTCTTAAATAAGGGCCTATATGTTATGAGTAGAGATGAGCTAACTGGTTCATTAGAAACAAAATTCTTGCTGCCCATATCCTTAAACCGGACCAACACCCGGACCAACGCGTGTTGGTCTCGCTGTCTGATGACTGTAATGAGCCAGCAGCGAGAATGGAGTCCCACGATTGGCCGCCGGGTGGTCACGGGGCAGGTTCTGCCGGTGACCAGCACAGAGGACGTGACTGTGGCCCACGTGACTGCTCGGCGGCCAATCGGACTCCGTTCTTGCAGCTGGCTCGTAATGAAGGTAAGTATTACAAGCTTTGTGTGTGGTTTGCTGCGAGGGGGGCTCCAGCATTCTGGATGCCCCCCACAAGCCAGTGGGACCAACACCTGTTAAAGTGAAAACAGGTGTGGGTCCGGTTTAGATCTCAAAGTGAAAACTCACCTGCTCTTGCTGCCCTCCAGTCCTTCCTGCACTCCTGGAATGTCGCTCCCCACTGCAGAGAGGGGCTATTTATACTGGAGAGTGAGCTGTGACATCATCAGTCCCTCGCTGCGAGATGTCAGAAGCCGGAGTGATTAGCGAAAGCTTCCGCCAATCACTCTGGCTTCAGAAGCAGTGATAGGACACTGGCAATGGATCGGAGGTAAAGTATAGAAGGACAATTAAAATAATGGAGGACTTCATTTTTGTATTTTTTTTACACTTTGTGAACTGGTAAGGGGTCCTTGAGGCCCTCTATACCAGTTCAAAGGGCAGGAGGGGCTGGCAAGTCACCCCAATGACTTGCCATAACCCCTGCCCCATTACTTGCATCCCCAAAGCCCATGCAGAAGTGCCTGTCCCTAAGAGCCAGGCAAGCTGGCAGCCCTCAGGGCCTGTGGTTGGCCTGACGGCCTCCACAATCTACCAGTCCCCCATAGATTGTGCACAGGCTAGTTTTGCTTGGATAGGGGGGAACCCCAGTCAGTTTTTTTAAATTTATAAGGGTTTAACCCATAAACATTTTTTAGGCATGCTGCCCTATTCCCACCCCCCTCCCTGGAAGGAGGAACCCGATGTTGATTTTAACCTCAGCAATAAGTAGGCCCAGCCTAGCAGGATCTTTGACCAGCCATTATGAATACCTGACTCCCTGGGGCAAGGCAGACAGCGGTGATCTGGGTACAGAATTGAGATTGTTTGTTCACAATCGGATTCATATTGTTCTCCACAGTAAAGCACCCTGAAGGCAGGCTTCAAGCCAGGGAGTGAAAATTAACCTATGACTGTGATGGTGACTCGAGGGGGTGAGTAATCTTGGCCTATATTGAGCAATTCTAAGGCATGTCAACCAGATCTGCATGTCTGGAGAGAGTGAGACACAGAAGCGCCAAGCTTTAATTTGACTACTGAACCCCTTTAAATGTAACATAAACTGACAGTTTAATATAATAAAACCTTATAAATTTTTGGTCACCTGCCCACTAGTGTTGAGTGGAGAGTTGACTATCAACTATGCGTAGGTGGGGGTTAATAAGTTGATTGTTGTGTGGAACTATTAGAAAAAGTAGAAGATATTTTTTTGTCTAGCTCTCAATATGGTTTACAGCCTACCAGATGCTATCTTACTAAAGTTTGATGTAAACATGGTAAAATAATATCTTGGACGTAAAGAACATTGGGCACCTTTAAAGCGAGACTGAGGTATTCCTCATCTAGCTGTTGCAAGTGGGTCCTCCAGCTAATTAACTCTTGGTGATTAATTCTTTTGTATATATTTATATTGAACTCTCTGTGATTCATTCTCTTATATATATGTATATTTTTTTTTATGTATTTGTTAGAATAATTGCATTTATTAAAATATACACTTCTACTTAAAGTGGTAGTGGTTTCTAGCTTATATGACTGAATCAGCAGCACACCCACCCAACCCGACAGTGTATTTCATGACTTATTAATACATATGATGCTGCTGTCATCCATAACGTGCCTTAAGGGAATTTATTAGATTCTGCCAGCTACCGCTGGACCAAATTTGACGACATTTTATCAACTAATTATCAGCCGGGGGGGATTAAATAGCTCTTCTCAGGTGTTGCTCTTGCGAACAATGTATTTATTTATGCTTCAAATTAAAATGAATGTTATTCTGTTGAGTTTGCATTTCTTTGAATCAGCCTCCCAAAAAATCATCAGGCAGAATAATTGCATTTCATGGGATATGAAAAACAATCTAATCGCAGATGAAAAACTCATTTTAGTGAAGCTGAATACTGGGAGCCTAATAAACAAAATATAATCCATTTTATTTGTAGTAATAGGACAATGAAACTGGACTTCTCTCTGTTTTGCCAGATACTTCTCTGCTCAGTATACAGGCACACAAGCCATACTACATAAAGGGAGCTATACTCATGAGTGTCAAAAAGCACAAGTCCAGTTGCTTTGACCTACTGCAACATCTGGATAAAAAGAACGTTCACAGATAGAACACATTCTGAATGTACCGTATATTACGCCCTATAAGATGCACCTAGGATTTGGAGCAGGAAAATAAGAAAAAAAATATTCTGACCCTATTGCTGTGCTAAAACATCCTCGCCCTCCACAGTGATCAAATAATAGGAAAGGTGCAGAATCCCCCAATTACATGCAGTGTGGCATTTCCCCCACTCCCATTCCACAAGGACAGTGAGGCATACCCCCACCCGATTCCACAAGAGCATAGGCAGTGTGGCATAACCCCAGCTGATTCCACAAAAACAGTGAGGCATACCCCATCCCATTCCCATAGGCAGTGAGGCATTCCCCCCCACCCCATTCCCATAGGTAGTGAGGCATACCCCCATCCAATTCCCCAATTAGGCAGTGTGGCATTTCCCCCACCCCATTCCCATAGGTAGTGAGGCATACCCCCATCCAATTCCCCACATAGGCAGTGTGGCATTCCCCCCACCCCATTCTCATAGATAGTGAGGCATACCCCATCCCATTCCCATAGGTAGTGAGGACAGAAGATCGAGGAGTGGCGTATGGGAAGGGTAAATGAAGCTTGTGCACTGTCCCCGCAGCCGCCTCCCCACCGCTTCTCCCGAGGGTGCTGGGCACATGCTAACACCCGGCTCCATGTAGATGTGGCCTGCGCCAAGCATCCAAGCCATGCCCACCCACTGCACGGAGCTAGGTGTTTGCGTGTGCTGTGCTCGCGCCCCCGGGAAGAGCAGCGGCAGCAGTGGGGAGGTGGCTTCAGTTACCCTGCACGTCCCCTGCTCGTAGATCTTCTGGCCTCCCAGCAGCTGTGAGAGCCTGGCCAGCAACGCGGGGGAGCGCCCGGACATGTCTTTGCCAAGCTGTATTTAGTCAGTCCGTAAAGGAGCACATAGTTTTGAGTGAGCAATCAGCTGACACTTGCTTCCATCTGATGAATCTTCCAATCTCTGTGGCAGGACCCCACACTCTGTGTTTGGAGCTGTCCATTTTTCTCGGGAGGTTTTTACATTTTTTTTACTAGGACTGTTAGAGGGTTTAAGTGGCCCCCGAAGCACCCAAATCGGGGATGACCTGCTATGTGAAATCCCCCAGGTCACCCGACTAACTCATCTCTCCCAGGTCCTCTGCATGGCCTCCGGTCCAATCAGCACACTCAGATGCGCTCCCATCCACTCACCTAATGATAATCTAAGACTCTGTTCCAGCCGGATGTCATAGAAAAGGCAGTGAGAGAGGGGGGAGGAATGTTTAAAGAGGAACATCAGAAAATGTCTATGGTTCCGCTTTAAGACTGGAGAGCCTGTGAACTAGAAACCAGGAGGGCATCCTGATTACCAATGCCCTGCTCCACATACCAGCGCTGGGAAAGACAAAAACCCTGGAGCCCCAGTACGTATCAAAAAAAATATGTCTGCACAACTGAATAAAATTATTGGGTGAGCTCGAGGGTTGGCGGGGCCGACCCAAACGCTGCACAGTAATCATTCAATATGCAGATGCCGTATCGCGATATCAGAGTTTAGACAAGCCTGTCTATGATCCAGATCACTTGTAAAGCTACAATTTCATGTGCTGATATAGATAACTAATAACTGAGAAGTGCATAACCCAGCTAAAGAGTAACACCAATTGAAAAATCATATGAAACACTGTAGTGCAGGCAGAGACATCCCACAATATGAGAACAAGAGAACACCAGAACAAGATGAGCAATGTGCAGCGTTAGTGATGTGACTAAATGTGATGGGGCCTGGTGCGAACATTAAATAGGGCCCTTTCATGGCTCATACAGTAATTTTTTTTTCTGTCTTTTACCTCAGTTGGATGCAGCTAGACACCTAAAGACTGGAACAGAAGAGACAAATTTCCTTCTCTAAATGATGCAGAGTGGGTGCCCCCTCTATTTATGCCTCTGTGCAGCGTATTATAGGGTCACTCACTCTTGCACCAATATATTACCCTGCACAACCCAAGCCGTGGAGGTATCACCCCACTTCCTCAGTGGAGTGGAGTGAACACATAGCACAGCACAAGACTACTCCATGAACATCACTGGCCGCCACTAGCCACATGGGGCTGTGATGCTGCATGGGAACCAAAAGTTGGTAAGTCCTGAGGGGTGGGGTTTGGGCTTCCAGGATCAGGATGCTTCCTTGCTGCCTAGTTCGGGGACCCATTAGTCTTATTTGGCTGGTGGGTCCCTTTTAATTCTTACGGTTTATATAAAAGACCTAAGGTGAATAACTTAATATTTTATACTAAAGCCAGGGCTAATCAAGATTTTTTTCTGCTTTCTCTAAGCTGATATTTTATTTCCATGTGTTTGTTTCGATATAGTGAAAGTCCACAGATTTCAAATTGTTGGCCCACCTATGCTGAGTCTGTAACAGGATTTGACCCCGTTTTTTTTTTTTTTTTCGCGTTCACATAATTACTATGCAGTAGGCTAGTGCAAGGACAGGCAGACATCTTCCCATCATTGCTGTGCCCTTATGTGCCGTCTATGGTTATGCAAAAGAAATGGTGCGGAAATATAAGACCAGTGACAGCAATCACTTTTACTGCTCATTAGGTACAACACTGGAAGAAAAACAAAAAAGGGTTAAGGAAAGAATTGCCAATTCCACAGTTATTACGGTATTGCCATCTTAAAAGCTGTTGCTAAGCAACTAGAGAGGATGATTGCTGCGCTTATGCAGTTGTGTGCAAAACTTCGGCGTTATTGGCAACTTTTCCCCCCACCCCAGTGTTGAACCGCATCAGCATTTTCATTATGATATTGTGTAACATATCCGCGCTTCTTAGATCGTTCTCTTTAAACTTGACTACAAGGAAATAAAACTGAAAATGACAAACATGAAAACATCCTGCGACAAGTAATTTAATTACAAATGACAATGACATTTTAATCTACACAAGAGAATTAAAATAACTTAAGCTGAACTGAATCCCTTTCTTTCTTTTTTTACATTTTGGGAATAAACTTCTAAAGCAAGGGGCACTAATATTCACAGAGATATTCTAGATAGCAAAAGAAGGGGGGGGGGGCTAATTATAAACCCAGCCTTTGTTCTTTCTTTGACCGAGAGGAAGAAAAATCAGGGGTGACAGGTTTTGAATGTAGCATTCTGCTTTTCAACGGGGGAACTGCTTGAAGTGGACCAAAAAGTTTTTCACTCACCTGGAGTTTGGTCTACCTAAAGTGGACCAAAACCCAGAATTTTGACTATCCTGGGTTTTGGTCCTTTCCCCCCGGGGTACCCCGATCAGGCGTGCCCGGCTGCGTGAAACCCCCCAGATCGCCTTAGCCAACTCACCTCTTTCCGGTCCTACGGCACCTGCGTGGCCGTTCGTCCAATCAGCGCGCTCAGAGCCACTGGCGTCACGGCATCTAATCCTTTGTCTAAGGTCATCGGCTCCGATTGCACTGACAGCCGCATCCCCTGCTACCCTCTAACAGGGAGCGTGCCCATGCCGGCCATTCACAAATGCCTGCTAGAGGGATAGTGGTGACGTGGCTGCGGATCGCGCATGTGCCGTAAATGTATGGGGTGACCTGGGGGGTTTCACACAGCGGGACATCCCGAAAACCAATCGCAAGGGGGTTTGGTCCACTTTAAAAGGGACATCGCTATTAGGAATAGCCCTCTGTGTATCCCCATGGCTCACTAGTAAAACTTTTTCTTTTGGCATTCCCATGGCGCAGACTGTCACAGACAGGCAGCCAATCAGCGTACTCAGCTCCATTCAGAAATCAAATGGAGTGAGCGAGCCACTGTCTTTTCACAAATGGTTGGAGCAGGTATCCGCCTAGCTAAAGGCTGTAAGCTCGCAAGGGCAGGGCACTCCTCCCTATTGTCTCCTGTGCTTACAACACTTGGTTTTAACCTGTGGCATCTAATGTTGTATTGTTCTCTGTACTATATGTTTTACCCTGTCTGTAATTATACCACGTAAAGCGCTACGGAAGTTGATGGCGCTATATAAATAAACAAAAATAATAATAATAATAGCAGGATCGTGGCATGTGCCAATTTTATTAATATTGGAAAATGTAATGATAGAGCTCCTTTAAGCAGACAGTATAGCCTGAACTGCCCCCTCCCTCTGATACCCCCTAGTGCTGAGGCAGAATGGGGAGTTAAATTAAAAACGACCACACCTGTGACCCAAATCCAGGGCGTTTCCCTGCACCCTCCACTATGGCATTTTCAAAAGACTTCAAGGTGCTGAGCTTATCTGTTACTTTTACTAGTAATTGCAGTGATCACAGTGAGTAGCCTACGTTTCGGAGCCAACAGCTCCTTCCTCAAGGCTGCGACGTAGGCTACTCACTGCAATCACCACTGCTCTCTTTCTTGTGGGTAACTTGTTATGAGATTATTTTATTATGTTCATGTCATGATTACTGTCTATGCTTACTAGTCTTGTTCTCTGGTATCATGCATTTACTATTGAGCGATTACTGACCAGGGACTTTGGTGTATATATATCATTCGATGTTACATATTTTCCTTAACTCTCCGCTTACCGGTCAGCCTCTACAATTTTCACTCCACGGGATCGTAAGGAAAGGAGAAAGGAGCTCTTGGCTCCGAAAGCATGCTACTCACCACTGCTCTCTTTCTTGTGGGTAACTTGCTATACGATTATATGATTAAGTTCAAGTCCTGATCACTGCTATTTTTGTGCTACCTTGCTATGCTTACTAGTCTTTTTTACTAAAATGGTAAATGACGATCCTGGTGACTGAGCATGCTTCTGTGGCTAAAGCCAGCACATTGTATCCTTTTACACTTAAACTGTAATAACATGTGTATGATTTTTTTGAATACACTCACCTTCTTGCAAACTATGTCATTTGTGTGGTGTGCGTTCATCCTAATTGTGGTTTATAGCTGCTGATGGGTTCACTAGTTACAATGGACTACACTGACTTGTAGTCAGAGGTAGAGATGAGCGAACTTCTTGAAAGTTCGATTCGGCGAATTTCCCCAAGAAATTCGGGTTCGCCCGAATCGAACTTTCACGAATCGCTCATCTGAAAAAAAAAATGCCGGCATGGTGGGAGCGGGCAGGCCGGCATTTTTTTCAAAAAGCAAACACTTACCTTCATGGTCGGAGCGTGGAGGCCGGCGCCGCTCTCAGGCACCCTCTGATGACGTGTCCTCTGATGACGCGTCCTCTGATGACAGCTGAGAGGCCGGCGCCACTCTCAGCTGTCATCAGAGGACGCGTCATCAGAGGGCGCCTGAGAGCGGCGCCGGCCTCCACGCTCCGACCATGCAGGTAAGGGAAAATTCGATCGGCACGAACCAAAAAAAATTTGGGTTCGTGCCGAATCGAATTTTCCCTGAAATTCAGAGCGAATTCCAGTTCGTCCGAACCGGTTCGCTCATCCCTAGTCAGAGGCTATACACACGGCTTTAGTCAAGGTCAGGAAAACCACTTTAGCAACACAGGGATAAAGGAAACCTGAAAGCAGCTTGCTAATTAGTAAATCACAGGTCTGGGGACACAATCCTAACACACAGGTTTATTTTGCATTGCACATTTGACAGAGCACTAAAAACCTGATAAAAAGGGAGTTTTACTTTGAGGTGAAACCGACAATCTAGAAAAGTGGGAAATAAAGAGAAGAAAATTAGTAAGTAGAGGAAAAATATGGTACTTTCCTTTATAAATCATGGGAAAGTGTTGGGTATACATCCTGGTAGACGGCCTGTTCTATTCGGCAAACCTATTTTTGATAGAAAACTCCAAATTGAATGAGGAAGGAGCTTTGGGCAAATGTGACATGGCTGACAAATGCTTTATTACCCGCCACCACCTGTGGTCTGTATTACACAGTGTGTGGTTCCCATTCTGAAGCACCACATTCTTGTTTAACAAGCGGCTTCCAGCTGGACACATCAATTTATCATCCTGGTGAGTTGCTGTGTGGACGCCATAATGGATCTTGCTGCTTAATCCACACAATCAAATGCACCTGCCCTCATCTTATTCTACATGGTTACGAAAGTCATTGATACCCTGCCAGACGCTGAGTCACTGTAAAGTAATAAGGAAAGCTTATAATGGCTTCATGTTATACACAAGACAAGCCCGATTGCTGTCCTATTGTCTCGGGCTACACGTTGCACTGTCCCAAACTTCAATCCATTTTCTAAAGACCCTGTAATTCCTAAGTTATGTGTAAAAGTATTAGAGCATTAGCGATGCAGAGAAAAGTGAGGAGAAACGGGGGTTTGGCAACAGTGATGTGATGTAAGCCCACTGTGTGCTTTACATATATCATAGTAAAAAAATAAGTGCATTGTTGTGCCTCTAGTTATTACTGTCAGCATATATGGGACCAGAAAAAGGGGGTGAGAGATGCTGCAGGCTAAGAGCGTCTCCAGCCTACCAGCACATAGTGTGACCAGAGAGGAGGGAGGCGGCTGCAAAGAGAGAGGCAGCCAATTAGGACGTTTGGGAAGGGGGTGGGGTGCTCCCGTTCTTGGTCTACTGAAGGTTGATTGAAGGACCAGATTACTAGGGTGGAGACTGAAAGCTGAATTTCAGTCGATGGAAGTGATTTTCCCATTAAGGAGACAGACAGAGGAGGAATCACAGCGCCCCAGCCACTCAATGAAAGGTAAGCTACTGATATATTTTTTTTTTTACATTTGATTTGCTAATCACTTTGTTTTATTATTGAATGAATCAGGGCAGTGAAAATACAGCAATGTTTGACATTGTTTGTCAGGCCTCGTAATAAGTTCCAGTGGCATGGGGACAAGTTGCCCCCACCCATCCCTTGCAGTAGGGGGGGGGGGCTGGGGCCAAAAATGATCCCAGGATATTACTGGCTCTGGCAAGTGCACCACTAGCCCATGAGCTGCCTAGCCCCACCCCTGAGGGGCTTCTGACAATTAACAAGTGTGTTTATCAGCTGGGGCTATAGAGTTACAGGGACAGATCACATGCAGTGGGTGAATATGGCCTCTCTTAAAGAAACGGCACTGAACCTTTAGTATTGTAGGGGCAGATACTGTGGCAAGGTTAGTAGGCCCTCACAACCATGTTGCTGAGCTGATAGCAGAGCTGGGGCAGAACATCGGCTGGTGTGCCTTGACTGGTTGGTGGAGAGAGAAGTTGGGGGCATTAAGGTCGGCAGTTTAGAAGGCACAGCAGTGCACAGGTTCTGGGTGAGGTGGTTTGCATGCTGGGGGATATACCTAACCCAGGTTGCCCCAAAGCAGTGTGGCCCACTGGGAATTCTCCTTTTGCTCCCTATAGTCAGTCCCCCCTGCCTGCAGTGTGCCCCCCCCCCACTGCCTGTATTAGATTTGTGTTGGACACCTATTACCACCTATGTCAACAATTCTGAACTGCTTAAAAACATATATAAACCTTTTGATGAACAATTGATATTTCTGCTTCCATTTTTTACAAATGAGACCCCAGGCAAGTATGTATCCCAATGGGCTGCACTTCTTTGGAGCCAACTGAACTGGTTGCCCCCACCACTCCCATTATGCAGCCCACCTGCCCAGTCTCAGTGCTGGAGTTCAGTCATTCCTCTTTTAACGCCCCACTCCCTACATCCAAAGTTTCTTCCAAACTGTTTTCTCCATACCACCCCATGCTCTGCTCCTGTAAATATAAAGCCTCAGCACTATGGCTCTGGGGGTCATAGCAACTCCTACCATAGAACCTGCATCTACAATAATAAAGGGCCATCACTTTAAAGCGGAACAAGATCCAGGGAAACTGGCCCTGGAATCTAAAAGAGCCCAGGATCGGCCACGGTCTATCTCCTGTGGCATCTTAGCCAATCAGAGCTGTTTGCCGTTTCTATGTAATTTGGAAAATGGCTCCAATTGTTAACAATGGGAAATGAGAGCGCCCGCATCTCCTGCATCCTCAGGCACTGGGGACGTGGCCACTCTCACTCCTCATTGAAACATACCATAGTCACAGCAAACGGCCCTGATTGGACGAGAGCCTGCGCATGCACCACTGGGAAGCGAGAGCAGGCGCATCTCCTGCATCCTCAGGCTGTGCGTGTGAGCCACTGGGGATGTGGGCACTCTTACTCCCCACTGAAACATGACATAGTCAGTGCAAACAGCTCTGATTGGATGAGAGCCTGCGCATGTACCACTGGGGAGCTCTCTCTCGCAATGGGGAGCGAGAGCGTCCGCATCTCCTGCAGCCTCGAGCCATGCGCGCGGCCATTAGGGATGTGGCCAATCTTGCTCCCCACTAAAACATGACATAGTCATGGCAAATGGCTCTGATTGTATGAGAACCTGTGCATGCATCACTGGACTGGGTGATCTGAGAGTGTTTCACCCAGCGGAGCATCCCAATTCTGGATGCCCACAGGGCTAGCAACAAATCTCGGGTTGTGTTCTGCTTTAAGAGCAGTCATATCCATCCCAGTCTGTGATCTATCCCTGCAAAGCTATAGCCTCATCTGAGAAACACACTCCATGACTGGCCAGTAAGTACATTGGAGGCAATGCTCAGGCACTCATAGGCTGGTCCATAGCCAGTAAAATCTCAGTAATTTAATGAAACCATATAAGGCAGAGAATGCTTTCTTAAAACAGAAAGTATTTGCACATTGCATGCAAACCAAGGGTAACAGGACTCACTGAAAACTCCAGGCAAACCAGAAACACTGTTTTAGCCTTGAATTTTTTGTACTGCCCTGGTAATGGCTCTGGGTCACTGCTTAGGGTCTACTGGAGGATCCTGTGGGCCATTCTGACACTGATAATGGCCTACTTTCCAACATTTTAGGATGGAAAGGCGGGGCAATATGTAAATTAAGCCACACCTCCTCATTGAGGGATCAGTAGGAGATGTAACAGTTATAACAATAGAAACACTTTGAATGGGCAAATGAATCATTTATTGATGAAGATCTGTATGTTACACCCCAGGGACAAATGAGAACAACAAGGGACAAGGGGGGCATGGACTCAAAAGAGGGACAGTCCCTCCAAATGAAGGACAACTGGGAGGTATGTAATGGTGAATTAGCTTGTTATTTGTGATTTCCAGCAGTAACTTTTGGCAGAGAGCCGGTCATGAGGGATGTTCACTCTACAACTGGAGGTGATACATGACACATATCTGGCTGCAGAACTAATGACGGGGGAAAATATCTATAATGCATTCAAATGCTCTGACAAAACTGCACAACACTTTCCAAATCAAAAGAAGTGGTTTGGCAACTCGGTAGCAATTTAGCAGAAAATAAGCAAACGGTGTTTTGGACTATTTACTGTTTGTTTTCAATCTTTGAATAGATACAACTGGCACAATTATCTCCAATTGCCTGGTAAATTAGATTCTATAGCCTGTTTAGATTTCTAGCATGCAGAATTTGTTGGTCTCTCTTAGGAACGTTTAAATGACAATAGATTAAGTGTATTTGGCTGTGCCGTTCTCCTTTGTTCCATAGAAAGCTCCACGATCAACATGAATTTGGCATTGATGCAAGCAAATAAGTCTTCAGCGGACAGTAAGCAAATGGCAGCTCCTGATCCACTGGCACATCTGTGGCATCAGGCTTCATTTCTGTTCTGCTTGGGTGAGTGGACGGCTGTGCTCTGCGACTCAAGGATAAAGCAGCTTTCAGAAGCAAAACGTTTTGCAGAATTCTAAATAATAGAAAAAGGATTGCACAAAGTTGGAAGCATTCCCTTGGCCTTTATAGTGAAGCCTTGACAGGAATACTGGACATTAATGGGAGATAATTGCATTGCCTTTTTTTTTTTGTAGTTTCTTTTTCCCCGAGTGTGCTAATACGTTTAGCAAGAGTTATTATTGCTCTAAAGCTGAACAAAACCAAACTTAGCCGACCCTGGAATCTAAAAGATTCTATGGTCAGCCACTGGCCTTCCCCTGGGGCACCCCTCGGGGGCACCACAAAACTTTTCTTCTGCTTCCTCTGCAAGGTAAACAATCTGGAATTTGAAGAGGTTGGGGGCAGGACCCCCATTACATGGCTCTGATTGGACGAAAGCCTGCCATAGGACCAGGGAAAGGTACGATTGTACTGGGCATACTGGGGCGTTTGACACAGTGGTTATCCCAAATGGAGGCTTTTCAGTCTTTGGTCTGACGGGCCAGCAATGGAGCGGCGCCAGTAGGGGCCTCATTTTTTTGTTTTTGCAAACCTGCAGCCAAAGCCACCACAGTGCAGGATGGAGAGTCTAGAGCAGCAAAGCCGCTGCCAGCAACACTACAGTGATGGGTGCGTGCAAAGCTGTCAATCAGTGGCCACTCACTGCACAAAAGCCACCAAGCACAGCAGTTTTCTACTGGACCAGCCGGGCGACTAAACTACCCCCCACCCAGAATGGCAGAGCAGGAGTTCCCGAGCAGCACGCACCTGCACAAGGGTGGCACATGGGACTCGATCTGATGTTCCAGTAAGTAGGCAAGTGCCAGACAACCACCAATCAGTTACTTGGCTGGACTATCATTTAAAAAAAACAATACTGTATCTGTAATACTACGATCTGATGCTAAAATGTAGGTGGAGCCAGTGGTGAACTGTCCAAAAATTGTTCCAGGATTTTATTGGCCCCAGTCCATGACTAGCTGAGTATTGTATGCACTGATAATATGGCAGGGGTGGGTGTGGCCTTCTTCAGCCATAGTGCTGAAGCTATAACATGGTCAGTAAAAACAGGACCCAGGATTTTTTGGCTGGTGGAAGGGGGGATGGGTACAGTGAGGACAAATACAGACGGGCTGGGGTGAGACTAGAAGGAAAAGGAATTGGATGGAATGGTTAGAAGCAGCAACCCAGATGGACCCAAAACAGTGCAGCTCACCAGAGATTCTCTCAGGTCTCTCTATGGTCCCTGTATCCGCCATCAGCAGACACTTACCTTCTGCACCAAGGGGAGGAATGCATATGACAACTGTTTCTTATAAGGGGTTAGGTCCGGTTTAATTAACTAAACTTAGAATAATGCTATTAAAGTGGAACAAAAACCTGGATTTTGACTATCCTTGGTTTTGTTCCATGCCCTGATATTTTGTTATCGCTAGAAAAATGACATAGGCCTTGATTTACAACCTCATATTCATTTTTAGGATTTTTTTTGTTTTACGGCCGTCATTCTAGACAAAATCCTACTGGGATTTTTTCATGGACATTTATCTCTAGCAAACGAATAAAACAATGTAGCATACTATAAACATTTTACAATGTGTGAATAACTTTATATTCTTTGTTATTAAAAAAGTATAAAGTATCCATTACTGTAGTAGTGGATAGTAGACAAGGGATTACTAGATCCTTCATGGGCTTTCTAAATATGGCTAAAGCTGCATTTAGATAATATATGGATTGAGGTATTAAAGCCTTGCCCATATTAAGCCTTCAGTCGCTTGGAGACGCTCTATTGAGGTGAAGGGTTAAAGAGCTTAGTATGAGATATTTCCTTTGAAAACAAATACAGTCTCTGAAGAGTAAATCCTTTTTTACATTTATCTTCTTAATCCATTGCAGGATTTTTTGGGTCAGCATTTCGAGGTTCTTAATGCAGAAATAAATGCTACAGAAATATGTGAAATCCAAGGGCTGAAAAATTATGGCGAGGCAAAACTTCTGCGGTGAGCTTATCTCAGTTAAAACATAATATAGCAATAAAATATTCCGTTCAGCACTTTCTCCAGCTTGTCTCTGGAGGAGCACTGCACAGAGGTTGTATGGTTGTGGTTTTTGGGACCGGAGCTTGAGGAGCCACCACACTTCACGCATACTTACATATAACCTACCCCAGAGAAGGATGCACGCATTTTAGTCCCACTGCATTGTGGATAATCCATATTTCAGCCAGGACATTGGATACATCAGAATAATGGTTGGCTTGTTGATTAGGGCACAGAGGAAATGCAGACCAGGTTTGGTCATATAGGATGAGGTAGAAAGCTTGTCAATAAAACTTTAGGCCCAACTAACCCCCTCCCCTCCTTATTGAGCTCTAGGAAACCCAGAAACAGATTGAATTACTCCCGGTCTTTACTCTTGAAATCACTGGCCAAATAGGACTTGTATGCATGCAAGCATGCACCCCCACCTTTAAACTTTTTTATAGGGCTTGTTACAGACCAAGAGGGGGTTTCAAATCAGGATGCCCCATGGAAGAGTGGCAGGGACCCTGGCTAGCTTGAAACCAGAGAGACATACGAATACGAATACTTTATTGGTCGCCAAGTATGTACAGAATACAACATGGAATACTTTTTGGAAGAGAGGTTCTCCATAGAGCTTAAACAAACGCTAGACCTACGACTATATACATATATATATCAACAGTAGCTAGTTTTACATCTTTACATATTTACAGTGGAACTATGTACATGCAATGATCCTTTAAGTGGCTGGGGATCAGAGGTTTTCCAGGAGTCTTAGAGGTGGTTGTTCAGGGCTTTGACGGCTTTGACATCTCCCAGTTTCAGATACCAAGGGCTGCAGGAGACTATTCATTGCCTAATGCCCCCTATTTCCAAAAACATGTCACCCAAGGCAAAAAAGGAAGCACACATTTTAGTCCTACTGCATTGTGGATAATCACCATACACATATTTCCCTCAGCACATTGGATACATCAGGATAACAGTTTGGGTTTGCTTGTTGATTAGGCCACAGAGGGAATGCAGAGCAGGTTTGGTATGGGGGGTTAGTCATTTAGACTGTGGTAGAAAGCTAGCCCTAAAAAGCCCAAGTCGGATTAAAATATTGATTGATCTCGAGTCAGTCATTTAAAATATGCATCCGTTTCTTAGTGTAGTGTTTTATGCCAACCAGACAACATGGGTACAGCAGGTCAAATCCAACAAGGATCAAACAGGTCAGGTTTGGGTAGACGTAGACCTGCCCAACTTAATCATTGAGCCCTATACAACCTTAATGTCAGGGCCTCTACCCATTAATCATGCAGATCCTCCTGTCACCAAAAACTTTCCTATTGTCCATCCAGATCTCTTTCGCTAAAATTTAGGGATGTGCCTCTTAAACATCCACACCCTTTTAATGTACAGTACCTGTCCCTTGTTCATTTTGGCTTCCTCTTTAGCATTGCAGGAATCCCCCTCATAAACTACCCAGATCCTAACTTCAGGAATCAAGTCTCTACCTTTAACCACCCAGACCACCCTTTAGCATTTAGGACTCTGCTCATCCTCTGCATATTCATATCTTGGGTTTGGGATGGGGAGGGGTGGGGATCCACTTTCCCTCTGTATTTGAATTTCAGAGGAGTTTTGCTCGCTCTCTGCCTATATTAACTTGGACCTAGGAGTGAGTATCTGCTCCCCCACTGCATATTCATTTATTGGGTCCAGGGTGGATTTATGGGGTCCAGGGTGGGGGATTCACTCACCCTCTACATGAAGTATATGTAGCATCTATGGGTACCAGGTTTGCTAGTGGGGAATCTAGTAGCGCGACCTAGGGTAGTAAAGTACAGTATAGGGTCTCTTACCCTCCCGGGTAAAAAATAAGAAAAAAGCTCTGCTCTTGAAAATTTACTGGCAGAAAATGTATTAGGTCCATTTTGTTTGAATTCTGCTTCTACAGATAGAAAAGCACCTACCTTTTTAAAAACTCCATATATTCTGTGTGCTTGATTAGCCCTGTCCGCATCATTATTGTTTGAAAGCATTGTCGATCGATTGCCCATAGTTTCACATTTGTAAGTGCTGCAAAATAGAAATAATATGGTAATTACTATAAACCATAGCTATATTTAGATCTGTACAGTCAGGATAGAAATGATTCTTTGATATTTGTAAATGATTTAGAGAATAGTGGTTTAACTATTCATTGCATTTTTACTTAGATAGTTTTAGCTGTTTGAATAATATGTATATTTATAGATATTTGTTTCAGTGACGATTTTTCTAACAGTTAATTAAAACATATAAAACATTTTAGAGGCACACAAAGTATTCATTATCCACCAAGGAGATTTTGCCATTTTGTGAGCTCAACACGAGTGAAGCAATATACTTTAGAATTAAAAGGACTGTAAAATCTAAAATAATAAAAAATACTCACCTTTTCTACTCTGCAGCTGCTTCTTCGTCCGATGCCCAGGAACGTTCTAGGCCCTCTATTGCAGTAAATGTAGTCATGCATGATCTATTAAGGGTGATGCGGGGGGGGGGGCATGTCCAAGAAGTTATTTCTGGACATTAGTGCACTCAGTTTCAGAAATTGATACTTTTCTGAATGCTGGACCTGAAAAAAGCTGGTTTAGGGGTTTCTGCCTGGTCGTCCTTTTAACGGTACTGGAAGCCAAAGTAAACATTATACTAACTTCAACATTTGATTTAAGCCATCTTAAACCCTTCTTGCAACTCTGGGTAAGCTCCAGGTCTGCAGGGACTTACCTACACCTGTACCCAAATTACAGGCCTACTTGCCTTTTCCTTATGGAGCTTTGTATAACAGGTAAGCAAAGTTGCACACTGCAATGTGCACATCTCCTATTGGAGGAGGTGCAGCTGGCACACATTTGTGCATCTTTTATCTGTCCCATGTGAGATGGGGTTCTGCTAGGAAAAGGTAGGTAACTCTCTAATGGGTCCATAGGCTGCCACCGCAGCATTCCCTCTCAACTGCAATTCATGGAGTGGGTATGCAAAGGGATGTAATTCTACCCTGGAGGAGGTGCTGCATGGTGAGGGGCTTTATCTGGGAAATAGGTGAGTTGTAAAAAAACAGAGCCAGACAGGGGGGTTGTGGGGGGACAAACGGTGAGTATAGATTTTTTGGTTTATTTGGCTGGACAGTGCTTTTCAATATGCCACTGAACACGCATGTCGGAAAACTTGCCCTTGGTCATTTGTTTCTATCGCATGTTGCATCAAAATATACCTGTACCTGCTATGACTTTCATGATAATGCCCTTGATCTAAGCAGACTTGTATGTTATAATAGTTTATTAATTATTAGACATTAGATGTTTAAAAAAAATATTTTACACAAAGTAAAAGAGTGGAATGTGTTTGCCCAGTTGTGATTATTTCATAGAGCCATGAGTCAAAATATTAAAAAATCCCGAAGTAAAAGCACTAAAACACCAGTGAAGAGCTAGATATGGAAAATAAATAATGTATAGTGCTACAGTAGCTTTAGGTCAGTATATTTTGTAACAACGGCAGAAGGAGCATCTAGTGTAAGGCATGATGGTCATAAAATGCGGTGAAATATTTTTTGTTACATCTTTATTTTACATGAGTCACAACTGGGTCTTTCCTTTTCGTGTGTAAGTATAGCAGGACTTTCAGTTGTAAGCTCCTTGCTGTGGCAAGAATTGTCCACAATGACCTCAAACCTGGATATCGCTTTGTCGGTAAATGAAAGTTGGTGTTTCCAGCAGGGCTGGATTAAGTGTGATAGAGGACCCTGGACAAAAAAATTGTTGGCGGCTCATAGGCAGAAAATTTGGTGGAGTTCCCTAATACGGTATTTTTTTTCTTTGAAGTAATAATCCAGTGCATACTACCAATTGTCAGCCTTCTCTGAACCTGCCTGCCGTTGTGCCACCTACCATCTGTGCTGATCTAGGCAATACTGCTACCCTAGCCATCAAACGTCTTCTCTCTGCCTCTGTTGGACTCAGCTCCATTCCTTGCCATCACCACTCCGGGCCTGAAGCCCCCCTGCCTGAATAGACTATAGCAGCTTGTTTCTGGTGCTTACTCTATGGTGGCAGAGGGAACAAGCTATCATCATTTTTGTTCCATGCCTCGGAGTCCACATCCCTGGCCCTGTCACGCTCCCTGACTGCACCACAGGCTAGAGAAGGCCTTGCTTGTGCCAGGCTGACCCCACCACCACCGATCCTGGCCATCTGGGCCACTCTAATGCTCTACTGATGCAGACATGCCACCACTAGCATCTGTTCTGTATTGCCCTCCCGATGGCCACAAGTGATGGAGGCCCCTTTTGGATAGCAAATAGTGAGCCAATAATCCAGTCCGGGTTTCCAGTATTTGTTTTAGAGTCATCTTATGCCAGACATTTTCACATAAAAAGAGAGGGGTGCACTATGTTTAAAGTTTAAAATCAAAATTGTTCCTACATATGATTTCAGAAAACAAGGTTGGACTTGGACACAATAAGTAATCTGGACCAGATTTAGATTACTGCTCTTAAAAAAAGATCCTCAATAGTATCCTATGGATCTGCCAGTGGCCTTCAAAAGGAAGTGTTGCTGGGTTTCCTGCCACTTTGCATTGTGGTCTGTGTACAGGCAGCAACATGGCTGATATGCTGGGGAGGGAAGAAGCCTTCCAGGGGCTGCAATATGAGCATGACCAGGAGAAAATCGATGAGGCCTTGTTTCAGCTTTAAGTGGTTGAAGGAGCAAATGTAAGTGATGACAATTATTCATGATCATGTATGCAGATGGGGCAAATGAGTTCTGGGGATTTTATTTTTGTTCAACTGTGTAAGGCTGTTGGTGCAGTATAAATCTGGATTTGTAAAATAGTCATCACATGCAAACCATAATGTCATATCAAGGAAATAAAAGAAAGTAAAAACCATTCAACAGTGTTGTTGATGGCAAAAAAGACTATAGATAAAGTTCTGCTTCAACTTCATGTGAGCATCCAGCTACACGTGTTTGTTTAGTTTGTTGGTGGAGATATTAATTGTTAGATTATACACACATGCTACAGATTACTGAAAACACATTTAATCCATAGCATTTGACAAGCCGCAAGACCTCTAGCGTAGCATTAAACACCACTCTGCCACGCTCAGTTAGTAAACAGCTTTCGCAGCTTTGGCATTTAGGCTGCAAACTGCACAGCAGGTTAAATAAAGGAACACTAATAATGGCTGAAAGATATAAGGAGCTTGGAATGAATGCCTGCGACATGCATGCTTTATGGCAAGCATCATATCGACCACTATGATTTCTCAGGAGGTGGCATGAATTGCTCAATTGCCACCAATTGTAAAAGTTATCATGCTAAATTGCTAAAACACCCACCCCTGTTTATACTCAGAGAGGGAAAAAGGTGTGTGTGTGGGGGTTTACCTCCAAGACAATACAGGAGGAGGAGGGGAGACCAACATGATTTCTCGACCTTCCTACTCAACTAAGGACCCAGATGTCATAGAACCACTGCAAATAGTGTGCGTGCACTAATTTCAATGCAAGGAGCGCATGGGCAGGTAAAGCTAATTCCTGAGCAGAATGTGTTGCACCGTGTGCTAACTCTTGTACGCAATGCACAGACATATGTGCATGCACAAAATACTTTAAATAGGAAACCAAGGCACCAAGATGGTGCTGGAAAATCTTCTGTTTTATCCTGCCACGCCCTTATTCCAGATCCTAGAGATCCATGTTTCATCTGACCCTTGACGATCCCTTGCCTTAAATTCCCAGCCATGCTTTTTGTTGTCTACCTTCGAGGCTTGCTCTGAACTTTCTACTGTTATTCTTGCCGACTACCAATTGCCAGTTGCTATGGACCCCTGCCGCAATTCTTACTACCTGCCCATGGCTGTGTCTGACCATGAAGCAAATCTTAAGGTATCCAGTCGATTCACCAGCGAAATTAAAATGTAAACTTTAACAGGTCTGCATTAAAAATAGCATTCCATGAATTAGGGCATACCAAATCGCAACATATTTTAGACCACCTGGGTCCTTTTTCAAGCTTTGGCTATGATAAAGGTTAAGTTTTAATTTCGCTGGTAAATCGACTGGATACCCTAAACTTTGCTTTATACCATTCATTTATCAGGAGAATAGTGTAAAGTTCCGATGAATATCATACAATATAAAAATGTGATTAAACTGACAGCACGCTGATAAGCAAACATTATTTGGGGCTAACCAATTTGCAAGAAAGAAATTTGTGTTGATATCTGAACTGATGGCTGTAAAACCTAGGCCCGACTCTCATCTACAACACCAGGTATTTGGATCTCATTTTAGGACAGGGCGATCAATCACTGGCTCATCCATTATTCCATCTGCATCTATATTAGGAGGCTCACCGGCAGCAGCCCGGCTAGAGTAAATGGAATACACGTTTAGCCTTCCTTAGCTCTGAACATTGACAAAATATGTAATTGGGGTATGCCAACAACAACATATGGTTTCCTTTTAGGCAGGTTGTCTTTTTTTCTCTTGGCGGGATCTCTCTTTTTTTGGTGCAGCTAATCATCAGCTACCAAATGACCTGATAAGTAGCCAACACACTGCCCAACATTGCAAAGGGGGGCACACTTGATAGAAAAATGGATTTATGGAAAGGTTTTATAGTACGCTATAAAGGCATTTAAAAAAGGATATTCACCTGTGCCCCCCAAAAGCATATTCTTCCCAGGTCCAGTGCTCGGAAAAGCACCAGCCTCTGAGAACAGGTCCAACACAGGCCCAACATGCTCCTGTGGCCTCCAACAGAGGAGATGTACTGACACTGCCCTTTGCAGTCACTGAGACTGATGAGTAGGGCCACGTCTCCCCATGTCTCCTGCGAGAGCTAGATGGGCACCCATTAAATTCTGAGGCACTCCACATGGCTTAATCTCAGAAAAAAGTATGTTTCTGAGCTTTAGAGCTAGATACAGCACTTGCGCAGGAGAAAAGAAGAGTTGTGGTGTGCATTTCTTTTTTTTTAGCCTGGACTGTCTGTCAGCAGCATTATATTCAAAGAAATGTTAGCTGGTATGTTTCTAAAGGTATGCTGCCTGCCTAAAATGACTTCATTTTCCAAAGCAAAATGCAACACAACCTGCCAAAAACAGAACTACAGAGGATATTTGCATATTTTTAAAAAATGCCTGGCAGTCTGATTACAACAAACACTATTGGAGAATCAGCTTGAGATCCGATGAATTCCAAATCCCCAAGCTGGTCAGCGCTGAGTAATGCCCAATGTATTTGCTAAGTGCCAATGTCTCTACTATATGGTAATAGTGTAGTTATTTAAAGCAGATGTAGAGTTTCTACTCTTAAATCCAAAGTACCAGTTCTTACAATACCAGTTAAAAGTTTTGATATGTTTATGTTTTTATATTGTATTTTTATTGTTTATACATTGAGGACATTAAAACTCTAAAGGGGAACACTGGAATTAGGTACTAATCAATAAAAAACAACAGGATATAGCAACTCTACTCGATTGGCCTGATATCTTCTTTATATGCATCAGTGATCACAAGCACATGCCATTACTATTATTATTATTATTATTATTATTAATAATAATAATGTTTATTTATATAGCGCCATCATCTTCTGTAGCGCTTTACAAGGTATGATTACAGACAAAGTAAAACATATAGTACAGGGAACTAGATGCCACGAGGTTCAAACCAAGTGTTGTGAGCACAGGGGACAATAGGAGTAAGAGCCCTGACCTGAACTTACAGTCTAAAGGATCGGGTTGGAGGCAAAAGGTAGGGATCACAAGTGGTAGAGCTTGAGTTGGGCTGCATGTGCCATCTGAAGGCTATAGGAGTTGTTTAAGTCAGGTTATATGCTTGAGTTGAGTATAAGTGAGTTTTGAGGGCACTCTTAAAGGCTTGGAGTGATGGAGAGTGACGGATTGAGCAGGGAAACGCATTCCAGAGAACTGGGGAGACAAGAGAGAATTCTTGAAGGCAGGAGTGCAAGGAGGAAACCAAGGAGGAGGAAGGAGGAGGAGGACAGGAAAATGTCAGAAGCAGAGCGGAGGTTGCTTTTGGGTTATTAACTCTGGATCAGAAATAAGGGAGGGGCCTGGCTGAAGAGAGAGCTTTGTAAGTTAGTTGTTAGAAGTTTGAAGGAGGGATTGACAGAGGGGATTGCCATGCAGGAAGCCAGGGACACAGAGCAGGGAGAAAAGGACCACATTAAGAGTGGAGGTCCCTTGGCAGAAGACCTAGTGTAGGCCCCCCTTTCGGCCTCCCAGTTTCTACCATTGTCAAACGTGGTGTAGAATCTGGAGTAGGAGTCCTGGTTGGCTATCCCCCCCCCCCCCCCCTAATTCGACCTTGTACTAGAGACTGAGCACAGGGTATTTAAATAAATATTAACTAAATGTGACTGTGTTGTTGGTACAATATTTTACAACCTGTGGCCCCTCTTTAAATTTTGCCCAGGGCCACACCAGCCTTGAGTATCAAATTATTACAGCTTGGAATAATTCAGGCTGTAATGAAACGCGTCTTTCAGTGCCACAGACCATTTCTATATACAAGTGTAACAGAGTACACAACATTTCTAATTCTCAAAATTAAATTAATGTTTTTAAAGCATATCAATGCGTCCAACTTTTAATCTAAGAACATTCAATGAGTCTATGCAAAGAAAAAAAAATATTCCATTTAGAAAGTATATTTCCATTTAACCTGAACAACATAATCAGAGGAACTTTTGCTCTACTCCTTTCAAAAGAGAAGCCTATTGGTTAGGTATTTCTCGGTCTGGTTAAGAGCGCGGATAATATTGTGAAGCTCTCAGCGTGTGATTCTCGATTCAAAGAATATCCTCTCTATTCTGTATTGTAGACTTCTGAGAGATTTAGAAGGATCTCTATAATGATAACAATAATGGCTGCCTGTGATTTTATGTTAATAGACCTAGGAGGGAGATTAAATAGTGAAGATGTGTGGCAGTGCAAACAATACCAAGTTTCTAAAACTGTGATCAAGTGTGAAATATAATGAATAAGAATGTGGCAGATTCTGGATTGCACGTATTTATGCTGGAGAGCATTTGAAAGGAATATGCTTCCAGCAGATGTGTGATTTCATTCTTTTCCTCCATCTAGAATTCTGGCTCTAATCTTGAAGAGAGTTACTTAAGGAAATTGGGGAATTATTGTATCCGTAACGGCGCGCATATATTCCATGCATACGGCAATGAAAGTGCACGTCTAGTCAAAATGTACTGAAGGCCCTTTTAACCCATACTCCTGCGTCATCCTGATTGGGATGCTGCTCTGCCTATCAATCCATAGGAAGTGCAAAATTGTGCATTAATTTAATGTATCTGCGCTATGGCAGTTACAGCCAACATGTTCCCTTTCTATGCTAGAACCCTAATCACTGCTAAGCACTCACATTAGGTGCACAAGCATGGACCTGATGAATTAGACAATTCCTTGGTGCCAAGGTCATTGGGGGCTCCTTTATCTGGAGTCAAGAGCAGAGTTATTGTTGCAGACCATAAGGCAGCCCCCGCATCCCCCATATTGGGCTCAGTCATGGTAGGGGGCACTGCCTGCTGGAAAAAAAAAGGTGCAGCATGGCACATACCTGTATGGGACAGGAGCACCACAGGATGGGTGAGGAGGGGAAGATTTTTTTACTTAGAAACTGCAATTTTTTTGCATAGAAACTGCCCTGTCTGGCACACATTTGGGTTCCTCTACCCCATGTTTTCTAATTACTTTATGTCTAGGGTTTATATTTTGAAATACCTAGTTTATTGCTTCATTCTCAGGTCATTATTGGTTGTGTATTGCGTCTCCTTGTTTTCAGTCTATTATAGTAAAGCAATCCATCACCCATTTTTTTATAAAATGTGTAACTCACAACTATTGCTGATACATATCCCCTCCTGAAAGCTAGTTAAGCTAACATTCACTTTGCTCCGTGGCTGAAACTGGGCTTCATGATAGGGACATGCTCCATATTTCTCTCAGCCAGAATCCGAGAGGATGACTCTGAACCACATGACCATTTGCGGCCCAGTTTCACTGGGGGAGCAAGGTAAGATGTGACGGGTGGAAACCATGGGCAACACTTAAAAGTGGAGTAGGCCCTGATAGTGTATAGGAACCATTAATTAGAGGAGTTAAACCTGTTGGATGCAACTCTTAGGCCTATTGCGTCATGAAACCACATGATGGCAGTATTGCCTAGGGAATGTACCGAACAGTACTTTAATGGTTTAGAGTCCTTTTTTAAGTTGGTAAATAGAGACTAAGCCAGGTGGCAACATTAACTGCCCTGCCACTGGCTGGGACTCGCAACAATAGTAAGTGCACCTCCACCCACACAAGCCACACTGACATGGGATGCCCTACCCTAGGTCCAAGAACCCACCTCACTCCCCAGAGCGCCTGCCCCCGGCCAGGCCCATGCCTACTACAAAGAGCTTGAATCTGGATTGCAGGGGGTAAGTATCATGAACCAGGATGCTCCCCACGCTGCAACAACTACCTATTTTGTATAAAATGGGTGATGGTCAACTTTAAGGTAACCCAAGTTTCTGGTGCAGTGAATCCAGCTCAACCTTCATCCCAGCAGAGAGACCTGTCTGTGAGATGAAATGCTAAAGTAACTATAACTCCAATGGCAACACTGAGACCGTAAACAGCTCACCTGATGCTTGTCCCATGTGCCTCTCCTCCATTTCCTGCATTTCATTTCTCTATGACCACACAAAAAAAGTGGTCTAGTAGCCACTCTGTCCCTTGGTGCTTTCAGCACGGGGAAGCACAAAAAGCTGCAGTTGTCCCACAGCTGTCTCTGACCACATCAGAACATGCTCATTACTCATAACGCTGCTCCATGACATGCCCTTCCCCAGCTCAGCCACGACCCACAAATATATGAGAAGAAAGTGGCTCCACTTAGAATAAATAAGGTATTTGAATATACTAGATGATAAGAATGCTTGCAATGCATTATTTTACACTTTCCCCATGAGAGATAAGGAGGGAATAAGTTAGTGTGTGCCTGGACTGGTTTAAAATATGTCCTTATGTATTCAGAGACTTCTTGCAGTTAAATAACAAAGTTTTAACTAGCCTGATTGCAGAGCGAGCATATGTGTAATGGCGCAGAGTGCATTATCTCATAAATGGGTAATGAAAGCTCAGCGGATGTAATGTATCACTGTGTCGGGATTACTATGCCTGTAGGTGTATCATTAAATATTGACATCTTATAATCAGTCCACATCGTTAGGTATGCATGTACACAAGGCTTAGAGAGCAGCATATAGCAATGCCAGGGAAGCATTACATCAAAGTGATCAGTCTAATAGTTATGTCGGCAGGAGTGGGAGCCATCAGTGCGCATCCTGAGACAGACATCCTTCGTGGCAAGGACACAAAATCTTCATTGTATATCTAATTAGAGCCTTGATTTGCGGTAATTCACTAATAAGTAGTCCAAGGTGCATTTTTTCTGCAGTATGATGAAACAATTGGCTTTAGTCTTTTATGGAAACTGCTCTAAAATGTATATTTTTATACTGTGTGGAAGCAAGCTAAATTCTATCACTCAGAGAATACAATGATTTTCACAGAGGTTTTTGGAAAATGGAGAATAAACATGAAATCACCCAACAACCTCATAAATTCCTAGATAATTGTCTGTCTCATTTACTCCAGAGGAGACGATAACTGCAGAAATGTTGCCCGATGAAACTCACTGCGCACCTATACCAAATAAATTGTGCATTAGAGTAAGTGAGGGTTATTTGTTATAAACTGAAGCACAGAGAAGACGATTATTTGTGAATTAGATCATTAGGTTGTCTGCTTCACGCAGTCCTAAAACGTATAGTGACCCTGTAGCCAAATAATTGCCATCAAGGTGACAGCCATTATGGAAAAGCAGGTGCCGCAGTGTGCCTTCAAGGCCTCTCTTTCAATTACGACCTGATCTACTGCAGCCCTTCTGCCCTCCCAAGGGCTACACTTATTATTTACTTTATAAAATGTGGATAACATCATCTTTTATATTAAAAAATTATTGTTTGAACAAACACTGTAGTGGGTTTTCTGAAAAAAATATTTGGTATAAGCCGGTGTATGCATGCGATCAATATGCCTGGACACTAATAATTTACAGACGAGGAGACATCCTTTTACAGTCAGACCTCCTATTAATATTAGGGTCAGCCACTAGGAGATAGACATCTGAGCTAGGATAGACTTTGCTGTGGACACTACCCAGGTTATGTACCCGACTTATCTGGCTCCAGACAAAGAGGCAGAAGCGTAGACCAAAGGCATGAGACTGCCCTGAAGAAAATGTAGAGTGGAATTTGGTCATGAACTGCTAGTAGTAGAGGGAGAAGTTGTGAAAAGGGCTGATATCAGAAGCAGGCAGTGAGGGTTCACAGCTAGTAACTTTGCCAAGGTTTTAGAACAGCAAAAGTTTACATAGGAAGAGGTCACGTTAAACAGCACACTGAGAAGTCTGATCAGGGGAAAATGCCGTGGTTTTATCTGGGGGGGGGGGGATTAGGGTACATGACACAGGTTGGGCATAGCTTCTGTGTGCTGCAGCTACTGAAATAGTGAACAAGCAGCAATGCATAAGAAGGATGTATCACAACTGGGGCACATTCAAAGGGGGGCAACTAAGTTAATACAATGAATGAGTACCCCGAATGGTTGTCAAAATTAGGTTTGGAAAAGAGGTGTCTGAGAGGTAACCTAGTACCTATGTATAAATATATCCAGGGTCAATACAAATATTTTTTTTTGGGGGGGGGGGGATTTCCTTTTCCCTAGTTTGTTTTCCCACTAGGGACTAGGGAAAGGGAAAGCCTGTGTAGGGAGTGATAAAACAAGGGTTCCACCCCCCCCCACACTTAGAGGCCGATTCATTAATAGCGCCAGGTAGCGACAGATGAGCGACTGTAGCGTGATTTTTTCAGCGCCAGCCAGTATTCGCTGTGCTTGGCTGGCATTAACTTGATGACAGCGACTCAGTCGGTGTGCGGTAATGTTGAATACGGGCTGGGGGGTCGCTGTTTCACAGGTCCAGCGTTGTATGTGAGCGCCTGACAACGAATGGCCAGAGCGAACGGCTAGCTTCATATTCATCAACAAATCACGCTCCGAATGTGCTGTCGCTGTCCATTCCTTGTTTAAACCCCAGAGCGCTGGCGGCGATGTGTATTAACTAGTTTTTAACCCCTAAACAACCATATTTTTTGAATGTAACATTATACATGTTTTTAGAATCATTTTGTAATATGAATACATTAATCTCAGACCTGTTAGATCAATTCTGCACATATTTTTTTTAATTTTTTTTTTGACTTAAAAATAAATCCTAACATTGCAGAAGTGTTCTCCGATTTTTTGACATTAAAAAAAAAAAAAAAAAATTAATACCAATTAATTATGAATAATTATAGATTGCTCCATTGAAATGCATTGGACATCGCCAGGGAGCGACAGCTCATACCTGGCGCTGTGAGGGAATTTGCAGCGGCGCTGTTCGGTCCAGGCGGCTTCATGATGAATGCCGCGCTAGCCGTCGCTCTCGCCGGCGCTAGCCTCATTTTGCTTGATAAATGCGTCATTGTGACCGCCGCCGGGCGTACTTGAGTCGGTAGTCGCCGTTAGCTGCCGCTACCTGGCGCTCGTCAGACACTACCTGGCGCTATCGCTTGATGAATAAGGGCCTAAGTGTCAATACAAATATCTATCCCACAATCTATTTAATGTCAGGACTGTAGGAATCCGGGGGCATTCACTAAGGTTGACGGAAAGACGCTTTTTGCAATGGCATAGGAGGGGATTTTTTTTACTATAAGAGTAGTGACTAGAGACTATGAGGAATGCCCTAAAAGAGTTCAAAGGATGCTTTCATTGCATGTAACAATATTTAACATCTATGGCTACTAGACCACTAATACAGGCTAAATTGGATGGACTATAAACTTTTTTCAGCCTTACATACTTTGTTACTATGACTGATACAGGGACATCGATGGGTATTTTTTTTACAATTTTCTAGGTGTGTTTGCTCCTAAACACATTGTGGCCACCCACTCCACCTCCAGAATGTGACAGTCCGCTCCTACACCTCCTGAGATGTTTTCTGACCTCCATAAATTTGTGTCTCCCATGAATGATGGCACTTTCCTTTGAGTGTAGCTCTTGCCAGTTACTCAGTCTTTGCCTGGCTGCAGCTTATTACCGTTAATGATCCACTAATACAGAGTGCCATAAATATCAAAATTTCAGCCACAGCAATGCTGTGCTTCACTATGTTTGTAGTGTGTGTGTGTGTGTGTGTGTGTGTGGGGGGGGTTATGGCCCAGACCCTTGGACCACCCCTTTGAGTTCTCTAATGAGTCTGATTGAGGATACTCAGGCTAGCCAAGTCCCCCAGAGAATCAGGAACATGGATGTTAGATACCAGTATAAGCCTACTTCATGGCAATGAGCCATAACCATTGCTATTGGATGGCTCTATGCATGCAAGTTACCATGTACTTGCAATTACATAGACAAACATGGAAGTGGCTTCTTCTGCGCATGTGAACTCATGATAGATGGATGAGAGCTCGTCATTGTGCAAACATAAGCCTTCCTCCTCAGAGGGGCTTCCTGACAGATCAGTCATCTATTAGGCGTGCATATAATAAATTCTGAAAAGAGTCAGAGCTTCTCAACAATACAACTGTTCCAGGTCAGTGGCTGATTAGGTAATGATGTGGGTAGATCAGCATGTCGGCCGCACAATTAGCTTTTTTAGGCGAGTCATTAACGGCAGCCCCCATGAGTCTCCCATGACAGCAGTACTTATGGACAGCAGACATGTGAACAGCTGCTGTCACAGTACATGGCTTAATGCGTCTTTGCATGTGTTGTAAGATCCTTCTAACACTCCTCCTGTGCCTATTACTTCCGTAATAAACTAGTTATTAGGCTTTTGCCCGGCATCGCACACAATCATTTGTCTGATGACTGGTAACACCTTCATCCGCTGCTGAGCAAAACAATAGACACAGGGCAGCGTGCTGCTGCAGGAAAGGCCATTTACACAGCCAGACATTGACTTCTGAATATGCATCTCTGCAGGGCACCCTAATGAATTTATAATAAAAGACCTACTCGTGTGTACATTATTCTGACAACCACATTTCATATTGTGCCCGAGACCTTTCCCTGTTAATGGGAAAGCAGAAGAATAAAGAATATTTAGAAGAGAATATTTAGAAAGAGAAAAATACTTGACTATGCACAAGTTTGTTGCAAGAGCTGGCAACAAACTGACATTGCCAAAGAAAAGGCATATTTAATATATCAATCAATAATATTGTTATTTTACTTGCATCAGTACCAAACAACCTATAGCAATTAAAGAAGACATCCGGCCTAACAGGTGCCCGCATCCACAGGTGCCCGCGTCTCTGCAATAGGCCTGATTTGGGAATTAGAAAAAAATCAACTTAGTTCTGGCCCCGTCCTCTGTGGCAGCCACTCATGAAGCACTCATTGAGACAGTGGCTCATTCAATCACAAAACAGCGGGCGCACTCCCGAAGGGAAACCAGTAACCGACGGGGCACATTGCTTCTCCTGAAGGGAGTTTGGTCAATCCGCACCATTACGGTGAGTCATTTTTTTGATTGTTGTGGTGGTGGGGGAAGGGGATGAGGTTGGCCACAATAGATTATAGATGATATATGCAAGCTAGATCTTTGTTTATTTTTTATTATACCTACTTTGAAGAAATGTCTTCACTATTGTCTCCTTCTTACCTTTACTGGGTTCCATTAAAGGTTAGGATTTTCCTGCAGCCCTAGGATCTAAAGCTGAAAGCTGCACTTCTGTGTTCCAGCCTGGCATCTATGAGACTAGAGCATACACTTTCAGCCAATTTCAACCCAGAAGTGTGGCTCCCAGCTTAAAGTGGACCAAAAGCAGCCCTTGTGTCGATGAGACTCCAGAGCCGTCTGATTTCCTCTCCCTGGGGCATCTGGAACTGGGATGCCCCACTCTATGAACACTGCTTTGCCTCATAAGCTTACCTAGTCAAAGAGTCCATGGTGCATGCGCGGCCGGTGGCAGCATCACTCACATTCTACTTGGGCAGTGCACGGCCACATCCACGGTATCTGAATGGCTGGTGCGCTAGGGGTACGAGTGATGCCGCATGCTGAGCATCTGTGCGGCTCGGATTCCATTCAGCTTCTCCAAGCGTATATTAATAAGTTGACCGGAGGAAAGTCGTGCCTGTGCCATGGGCTGCCAAGTTAATTGTGTTTGAGCAAAGTAAAAAAAAACAACAGTGGTAACCTAAAGACAGGACAGTTTATCTTCATCTAGACATAAGGTAATAAATGGCAGGATAATCTACACACCTCCCCTATAGTAGAAGGGCTGAAACAGAGACAAATTGGCACACTTTTAGCCAAAAAACAAAAGTGATGGTGAGGTCAAACACTGTTGGATATTTGTGATCACTACATTTCTCCCAAACCCTGTGGGATGTAATTAGAAATATTGGGTTTATAACTTTAGGTTAACTTTAAAGTCCCTATCCAGACTCCAGGCCCCATCTTCTTATTTACCAATACTGGAAAACAATTGGTTCCATTCTCCAGTGCGTGTGGTGCATCATACTGGTTTTTCGCCCCCTTACACACCTACCCCGGTCATTGCAATGGAGGGGGCCGGGTGGACTGAACCCACCTTGGTATGCCCTCTGACCTCGGTAAGGGACAGAGGAACTGCATGGGCACAACGGACCCACACAGAGTAACTTGCCTTTTCTCAGATTTCACACCATTAACAACAACCCATCGATACCTCTCATTCTACCTGCTGTAACTCCACAGAAATATCCAAGGATAAAGCCCAATTTTCAATAACTGTCTACGAGCTTTGAACATTGTCAAAGTCTTTGCTTAAATCCAGAGCAGTAGTATCTTAATTGTTTTTCATTATTTGTCAGACGTAAAGCTTTCCTGCATCACAATATAAATTCTTATTCTCCATTAAAAGGACATAGCTGTAAAGTCTTGAGTTTGTTTTCCCATTAATAAAGTTATAAATGGCAGATGCTGACATTTGTTTTATGTGCCGCAATACTGGAGGATAAACAAATGCAATAAAACGAGCTCCCCTTATCTCTAACAGCGGCTCATGGAGGCCGGCAGAGCGATTCCTCGTGTTTTCTCTCTTCAATTAAGTAATAATGGGAGTGTGATTTTTCCCATTTTATTTGCTGTTTTCTTTCATGATGTCAATTGTCTTTCATGCTAATATTCTGGAACAATTTCTCCACCATCTGATAGGACATCTGTTTGTTAGTCTGAAAATATTAACACCTTCCTGCCAGTGGGAGTTATCGCCATGGGTTGCAAAGCTCCTTTTAGCCTCAGTTCCTCATTTTATACAGCTGTATAAAAAATTCAATGAAAGCATGAACCCTGAAGGATTGTCCAGGCAAGTGCAAAATCGAAATGTTCTTTCCTTACCTCCCATGTAGCTAATCCATCCTCATGCTACCGCACTGCTGAGTTGTTGCTAACCCATTTTCTTTGGCCTAAACCCAGGTTTGTTTGTTTGCATGACCACGTTTTTATACATCGAGGCTTGGCCTGATCTCCACCTCTCCTACATCACACTGTGTGAGACATATCATTCCCAGTAGGATATATCCTATTGCTTTCCTGTTATAGAAACTGCAAGGTATACTTCCAGACAAATATGAATCCTGTTGCATATACTTAACTTAAGCCGACTGTATGCTGAGAAGAAGCAGGTAGGAGAAGAGACAGAAGTGCCTCCTTTTTTCAGAGACTGAGATGTAACACTCTGGTTGCAGTTACACAGGCTATAACACATCAGGATAAACCGGGTTAGGGAAAAACCCATGTTAGGTGGTATGGGTGGATTAAAGTGATCGAAAATTTCACTATTAAATGTACCAGGCAGAAAGTGATTTCCTAAAATGAAAAGTATTTGGCAAGTAATTTCTCCCAGAATCCCTTGCAGTAGGCAGGCCTGCTGAAAACAATGCCTTTATACCTCTTAAAACTGTATCCAAGGCACCTGGATCTGCCGGGGTGTGCTTTGGAAAAGCATATAAGAAAATGATGGTAATGGTGAAGTTAAACCAGCATAACACCTTCCAAATCACTCTGCCTGAGAAATCGAGCCCCAAGATTGGCTACTATCACCTGGTCGATACCCAGGGGAGACCAGCAGACCATGTGACCCCACCATCCAATCATAGGGCTCCATTTTGCCTGAGAAGTGAAATTTGAAAGGTAATAAAATAGATGTTGTTAAAATGGATGTTGTTTGGATGTAGTAAACGTCCTGATGAAAGAATGGACATAAAAATAACGCTATTAGTAGCAGTCCTTATTAGTTTTGGTTGCCAATTTTGATGTTGATCGATTTCGGAAGTGCTCTCTAAAATTACCATTTGCTTCAAGAGGGCAGAGGTGGCAAGAATGTCAGAAACCAAATTCCTCAACACAGTCATCATCATTTGAAGTGGTAAAAGGCAAAAGCATATTGACTTCCAAACAAGAATGCCCAGATCTTCTGCACCATTAAAAAAATGAGGACTACCACATAAAACAGTTTAGAGTCTGTCATGTTTGCGTCCTTTGTGGTATGGTTTTGAGGAGCCACCAAAAAAGACAAAATTCTTCTACAGAACGGAGGAGAGGATTGTAGGAGGTTCTCTACTAGTTCTGGATAAACCGATTCAAATACAGAGCCAAATCAAGGGAAAAAATCAGTGGCAATCCTCACCATCAGACTGTCGATTCAAGAACATCCAGGCATGAAACAGCTTTTTCACTCTAGCCATCCAGCAACTGAACAGTTAAACGTTTTTGCATACTTACTGTACATACTTGTAGTTGAACAATATGGGCATTTATCACATTTTTTACATTTTTGTCTTTGTCCAAAAAAATACTCAACTTTTGTCCCCTGAAGATAATTGCCCCTACTCTAACACTCCTGACTCTTCCATGCCACCCAGCCCAATCATCTGTCGCTTCTGTATTCTCAAAGGGATGTTCCCCCACCACCAATAACAGCGATGCCGGCAAATCCCCTTTGTTGACACTGGCACCTCCGCTTCATTAACTGCAAGCTTGTTAAGACGCTCCTTTGCAGTGAATTAAGGGGGCTGCAGGTAGGAGTCGGAGTACCAGAAGGCGAACGTTCATCTGCGGGCGAGTTCTGGTGATAGCATTTTTTTTCCTTGCCTTGAAAATGAAGCAGTTTACCCAAACAGACCCATTACTCCATGTTACCTAAACAGACCCATTACTCCATGCTTCTCTCCTTCATAACATTGAACATTGATTGGATGTATGTCTTATTTTATACATGGCGAAAATAAAATGTTATTTAAAATCTTTAAGATACACATTAAATACATAATTTAAAGAGAATCCGCCAGGAGAGAAACATGGGCCCTTATTTAGCAAGGGATAGCGCCAGGTAGTGAATGGTGAGCGAACGGTAATGACGCTCACAGCCACGAGAACGCCGGCTCCCCTCTGCAATCACACATTTATCAAGCCGATCCTGCTTAGCGACTGACAGAGCGCCAGATAGCGAATCATTCATCATTATTCCAACCTCACCCCACAGCGCCAGCGGGCGACCTTGAACAGCGACAGGTATGACCTCTCGCTACCTCGCGCACTCCAATGCATTTCAATGGAGCAATCTTTAAATATTCTTAATTAATTGCTATTAATGTTTTTTTTTTTTTATTTAAATGTCAAAAAAAAAAGGTAAAAAAAAAAATAAAAAAAATGTGTGCAGAATTGATATTACAGGTCTGATATTAATGTATTCATATTACAAAATGTTTTGAAAAACATGTTTTTTTTTTCAAAAAATATGGTTGTTTGGGGGTTAAAAAACTACTTTTAACCCATCGCCGCCAGCGCTCTGGGGTTTAAACAAGCATTTCACAGCGCGAGAATTTTTTGAGCGTGATTTGTTAATGAATATGCTGGGAGCCGTTCGCTATGGCCATTCGCTGTCATGCGCTCCCATACAGCGCGGAACCTGTCAAACAGCGACTCCTAACCCCGTATTCAACATTACCGCACACCGACGGGGTCGCTGTCAACAGCCGAACAACGGGCAAGCACAGCGAATACTAGCGTGCGCTGTGAAAATAACGCTACTGTCGCTCATCTGTCGCTACCTGGCGCTATTAATGAATCGGCCTCCCCGTGACTAACATAAAGGCCTCAGCCTACAATGGCAAGTAAGCCTGTGCCCTGTAATGGGAATGCTGCCAGTAAAATGGCACACGTGATCAAGGTCTTGTTATTTCAATACAGAATCGCTTCAGAGTGAGATTTCATTGCCATTGGTTTTCACGACTAGTCTACATATGAAACGTCTGTACTTCACAATATTGGTTATAAAAAAGAGGAAACTCTCAAAGACAAACACGAATACCATTCCAGAAATGATTACTTGAGGGAAAACTCTGTAAGCGAGCTTAACAAATTGTGTATAACTAGGACATGTTTGGGAAGTGGAATTTAAATAATGTCTGGAAGGCAGGCAAACCAAGTCAATTGCATTATAGAATGTAGCTTAATATTTCAAATGTGATAAGAATCCTAGTGGCTTTGTTTGTAGAGAATTTCACATCATTGCTTCTATGAGCATTTCACAGATAACATCACACCAAACTACAATGGGTCACACGAGGACTCCAGAAGCTGAAGCACAGGAGTTTTTGTGTTGCCAAGGTCACTGAAGATGCGCCTTTGTGGATGTGACCCACTCCATGGACACGTTATTATTTACAACATCTCTGCAGTGGTCTTTACTCTTATTTACTTGAATTCTTGTATTTCCTGCATTATTATGGTTATTTATAAAGCGCCATCATAGTCCGTGGCACTATACAGGGTAGAAATTACAATCGGGTAAGACAAGTAAAATAATTATAATACAACTATGACAATGGTTTATAAATTACAATATAATACACTTGAGACAGAGAAGATGAACTAAACACATAGATGCTCGAGCACATTAGGAGAGAGCGCATTTGTGTAACCTTTAGTATTACAAAACAGGTAAAATCATAGACCTATTAACATAGACATGCCGGTAATTATGCATGAAGGTGACAATATGCACAACTATTCTAATTGCCCTGCTTTGTTTGAAAACATGGCCGGCCTTTGGGGTGTGCCACCTGTGCAACCGCACAAGGTGCAATCATATAAGGTGCGCTAAGAGTCAACAATCTGGTGCCTCTGAAAAAACAGCTCTCATCTGTTTGGTCTCTTTATCCACATATTTTCTATTCCACCTCCCCACTGACTTTCTCTCTAGACCAAAATCCCCCACTTTTTTCCTATTTTAATAGTCATCTGCTTTGAAGTCTTTTCCATTTTCTCATCATCTTCAACCTTTTATTTCTCATACTTTTTACACCCTCCCCAGCCTCCATCTCGCTAGCTCTAGATCCCTCCATCTCTCTTTTCATTGTTTCCCTTTGTTCTGCCCTTTATCCACATGTCCCCACACTTCTATTTGTCAGATTTGATCTCTCTGTTGTTCACATTCTTTTTTCTTTATACCACGTTTCACTCGTCTGCTTCTGCTTTCCACATTCCTGCCTTCTCATACTCTATTCAGCTTCAGTCTTTTTCTCTTTTTCACTGTCTCTCTATCTCTATCCACCTACATTCATAGTCTCTCTTTTTTTCTTCAGCTTGCCTTTCTCATTCTTTCCATCTCTGCTCCTGCTCTCTGTTGTTGTCAGAGTGTGAATATATGAGTGTGTATTTGGGGGGCACCATCTGCTATTCTTGCAGAGGGCACCCCCTACCCTAAACCTGGCCCAGTTCAAAAATATCAGTTAAGCCAACATGAGAAGTATCAAGGTAGTTTGTCCAAAACTTTTTGCCGCATGAAAATTGCTGCAAAATTATTCAGCGGAGCCTATAAAAAGTTAATGGACTGCTATTCTTTGTATTCATATAAGATTCTCCCTCATATTCATATAATCACGTACATTCAAGGATTACTTTATCAAAACCCTTTTCTTTGGTTCTGGCCGATCTTCTACAGTATAGCTATTCATACAGTGAACAAATAAACACCCTGTCATTGGTGGATATCAAATCTAAGTTCCTAATTTTAAAAGGAAAGAGTGTTAGTCACAATTTTGACTCGTTACTGTACAATACATGAAGAAAATTGAGTTGTCTGCTCTCAAGGAACTGGAAAAATTACAGGGAAATACACTACAGGAGGTCTGGTTCTTTTATTATTGTTGTGCATGTTGTGTACATGTTAAATGCTGCACTGTATTGCTGCCTCCACAAATGTGACATTTATATCAATTACATGTGTACTAGGGTGCATTTATCTAACATGTTTTGACAAATGTGTTGACAAGTATTCAGGCTTATCTGCTTCACAGATGGGTAGACTGCAAAAAAAAGGCGCAAAAAGCAATGGCGACGTAAAGAAAATAGAGGCACCCTGGAGAGTCAGGATAAAACTATGCTTCAACTGCCACACCAAAGTTACAAATACAACACTCCATTAGCCACTGTCTACTCCCCTTTGTTATCAAAAAGTCCTACCCCCACATTTTGCTGTCAATAAGTCAATAAGCCCCAAGGTCATTAAAAGCCCCAATGCCTAGGAACAAAGATTAGTGGCACTAAAGTAGTTTAAAGCTCTTCCACATTTATTTAAGATTGTATTTTGGTAAGTGTGGGGAAGGGTTTGACTCTATTAAAAAACATATTTTATCTTTTTGTCTATAAATTGAAATTAGTGATGAACAAATCTTCAGAGATTCATTTTGTGTCTGGTTCTGCTCTTAAGGTTTTTGGTCCCAACTGATTATTAAGGAGCCTTGAAAAAATATAGAAATATAGGGCCGCAGCAACAGTCTCCTGGTCAATATAGAAACCAGTCTATATGCTCCTCAGCACTGGGGTCTCTTTGAGGGGGTTTAAAATATTAACTCTTCACAGAGCACTGGCCCAATTTTCCATGGACTAATCCGCACCTCGTTCACAGGAGAGGGTAATCAGGAGGGCACGTCGGCAAGTCACCTGCTCACCGCGTTGGGCAGGGGGCAAAAGGACCCATTTACATGTTTAGAGATCAAGTCACCTGCTCGCCATGGTGGGCAGGTGGCTTGGAGATGTTCCACTCTTGGGTATGGCTGTGTGGAAAAGCCTAGTACTTGCCTGCAGCAGACCAGTGTTCTGTGGGAGGCGTCTATTTCCTGTGAATTCACAGAACACCTCTCAAAAAGGTAAATGATCCCACAGAGGTAATATTCATACTCAATCCTGCTCTTCAATACAATCCCATATTGTGCGGAGAAACATGAGTGGTCTGGTGCGGCACAGCAGGAATTCAGTAGCGGGAACGTCACTTCTGGCCCCACTGCATAAGAAGCAGTAACTGGCTCCTGACATTGGAAATTTGAGTCTTGCTGATGGGTGGGAAGAACAAAGCGCTGCCTCTGAGCCAAAAGCTTGAACTGAAATCTTAGATACGTTAATTTACTTGTAAACTGTGGGGGAATGGGGCAGACATTTCTTACCACTTCTGCAATCCACGCAGCATGTGATCATGAACAACCTATTAAGATCGCTGGTTGCTGTGTACACTACTGTGCAACCGCCAGCCTGGTGAGCCCATTAGGCCATTTTGTAGAGTTCTCTGAAAGAGGTGACCCCCATTCCTTGGCCTATGGAGCACCTTTTCACTGTGGGATGTCCCAATTTATTCATTTTTGGATGTACTTGCTCTTAAATTAATGAAAGTAATTTTGAATACAATACAATTCTAAACTTGCCGTATTAATACACGTATCCCTATCTAAAATATCATAGCTATCCATATACATCAGTAGATTTTCTTAGTGTACAATACTTCATTTTTAGCAAGTTAGGTTTTATGGCTTTCCCACTGCGGCAATAAGATTTGACCATAATTCTACTTTGAGTTGTCTTATGATAGTTGCTGTTGTGGATCACTGAGTGTGGCTGTGCAGAGTTTATGGAGTCTAAAACGGTCAATGCTCAATACAAATTTACAGCTGGCTAGCGAGGTCCAAAAAGGTTTTCTTTATGAAAAGATAAACCCCAAAACAAAACATGCATTTACAGATATGATAGAAGTGCCATTCTTGTTGATCCACTAATGCCAGTTGTTTGAAATGTAGTTTGGCTTTAGATTATCCCGACATAATCACTTACCAAACAACATGAGCACACCATGGATAAAATGAATGAAAATCCACGATGAAGCCCAGGGCTGTTTTCTCCAGCTAGAAGTACTCTATATTCTAGAGGCTGTCACCACACAGGCAGCATAATTTAAAGCACATTGACCTCTCATTGCACTGTGTCTTCTGATATGTATCGAGAAATAGAGGATGTGTGTCAACTTAACACAAATCTATTCAACTGCATCCGAAATCCTTTGGCTTTCTGGGAATAAAGGCAATCTCAAACCGGAGCCCTCTGCCATGTCCTCTACGACACATACTAAGAAGAGGAACCTAAAGCAGATGGGATTACCACTCACTGCCCTAGACTAGATTGTGTTTGCTTCATTCTGAATGTAGAATTAAGGGAATGTGATTTGTCTCTTCCAGCAAAGTCAAATGTGTTCCCGCTCAGAAACGCTTGCACAGTTTGACAAAATGCTAGGATTAAATCTACCAAGCTTACTGACAGTTATGTGCCTAAAAGTGCAGTTATTCATGTTCACAGTATAGACGTGAACTCAAAAGAATTTGGCAAACTATTAACTGATGGGTTCCCATTTAGGAAAATAGAAACCATCTTTTGGGTAGTACTTTAACAAATTGCCACAGCAGGCCTGCTGAGATAGAGGGCATCCGTGGTTGAATAGGAAGAGCATAATGGGCGGAAATGAAAGATCCCGTACAACATAGATTCTGCTTTGCAACAGCACTAAAGCAGGGTTTACTCTTTCAGTTTCATTCTTTTTGTATGTGCCGGCAGCTCTTTGGTTTTAGGGGGATAGAAATGTGCGTTCTGCATCTTTAGACTATTTCTCTGGTGGCTATGGTAGCGTATTTGTGTAAAAGTATAAACCAAAGTTAAAACTGTCCTGCTAATTTTTATGGGGGTCCTCCTGGTGTTGCTGGAACTGTGAACATTCATTGGGACAGTCCCCCTTTAAGACAATGTGTCCTACTGCCCCCTCCCAAAAAAAACTCTGGGGACACCTACATGTTTCACTTTAGTATGGGGAATACTGTGGAACACTGAGTGTAAAATGCAGTAGTGAAATGTATAGATTGCTTGAGCATTGCCTCAAACACCAACATCTTTTAAGGACCAAAGATCTCTGGAGCATGTGACCGGGGACAGGGCAAGCCCTACTTCTACACACACACTTTAATGCCACATGTCCCATTGTGGACATTGTGCCGCCGCCGCCTCCCGCGCGCTCCTCTAGCCGTGCGCGCGCCCGCGCCGGCCGTTTGTGAATGGCCGGCGCGGGCGCGCGCACTGTCAGAGGGGCGCGCGGGAGGCGGCGGCGGACGCGCTGCCTTGTCCGCCGCTTGTCCGTGGGAGCGTGGTGAGGTGAGTTTGGGGGTTTCTGGGGGGTTTTAAACAGCGGGGCACCCCTAATCGGGGTGCCCCCCTGAAGTGGACCAAAACCCAGGATAGTCAAAATCCTGGGTGTTGGTCCACTTTAAGGCCACCAAATAATGGCCAGTTTATGGTACTGCAGCCTATACCTGTCATCCTGAGCACAGGTTTACTTCAAGGTAAAATCAATTGTTATTGTGCAGACAACGTTTATATTCCCCTATACCTGTCTGGGTAATTGAAGTGGATGACCGACTAAGTAAAAAGGTAAAAACCTCATAACCCCCATATAGCAGCTCCCACAATGCCTCTAATTAGTTGGCAAAGCATAATGGCTGGGAATATAGGCTTTTTATAAAGACAATAGGACTGAGGATCACACAATGTCAATCACTTGAGTTATTTTTTTCAAAATCCAGCCTTCTATGTGTATTATGGATAATTATATTAAAAGATACGTCACTAGATTTAACACAGAGGTAAAGTGCAGAATAACTAGGTAAGCCTGAATCCCTCCCCTTGAAGCAGGCCCCAAATCTTAATGGAATTCCTAAATCTGGCTTTAATACTCCAACTTTTGGGGCAACCACAACCCGCTCATCCCGTTTCCTACCTGTGACCAAGCTGGATCATCGGGCTGGCATGCATGCGCACTGGCAGAACCTCACTGGCTGCAGGTGGTAATAAGGGAATTAGGGACATTGCAAGAGCATAGACTGGAGGAGCCTGTTTTGGGGCTTTTCAGGGCTCATTAAGGAGCAAGGCATCCCGAATCCGGATCCCAGACCTAAAATCTTTTTTGGTAAAGTCCACTTTAATATACTATTTTAAATAAGAGGGTTAGGAAATACATTTAAACTTTGTTATAAACCTTTTATCTATAAAATCCTTATACTTTTTTTAACTTCCTCTATCAGTCTTATCAATTTTGAACAATTTTCTACTTTCCGTTATAACTTGGCGTTATAATTTAAAACTTGACAAGTCATGCTTAGTTGCTTGACAAGCACAACCTGTGATTGTTTGCTTATTATCACTCATATTACTGCCTTGGACAACACTACTCCATTAAGAACACATTCAGCCACACTATTGACTTTTTTCAATGAAAAAGCTTAAACTCATTGCTAAGTAATGCCGCATATCTATCAAAGCCACCAAAGCCTATATCTTTTAATCAAGCAGGCATTTTAAATTAAAAAATAACTTGATAGGCAATCTGTTACTTAAAGATTAACCAATTTGAACACACTTTAGAGATCCTTTAAATCCTCATTCCAGGAGCACTATGAAGGCACGAGTGCTGAGCAGATGGCAGTAGTGTGAAGCTTTGGAGCAGACATCAGTCGAGTCTGCTTCCCATAGGAGATAGCGTTGGTCATAATATTTTGTAGATGCTTTGATCCTGAAAAAATATCTGAGCAGTGTATAAAGAAAACATATATTCATATTCAGGGCAGTTGTTGCTAGCTGTGTGAATCACGTAGACAAAACTACTTAGCCAAGTCTATACACCCTAACTCCATAGTAAAGCTAACTGGTCTAGTTTTAATAAATAGTTTTCCTTCACCACAACTCTATCTTTTAGACCAGGGGTCCACAACCTAGAGTTTGGGAGCCACATGTGGCTAGCCAGTTGTCTGCTGGACCAGAACACTACCAGAGGTCTAGCACACTGTTTAGGCTATGGGGTTACATGGTGCCCATGGCTGGGTACTGTCAGCACCATCTATGGGCCTAATGCAGAGTCAGGCAGGTGGAAAAAAGTGCTGGATTACTGGTCTCAGCAGATTTCCGTACCACAGGTTACCAGTCCCAGTGGGTTTTTGATTCGCCCATTCACCTCTTTGGAGCTGGGGGATCCACTTCCGTGGAGCAAGTATTTTATGGGGTAGGGGGAATGACCCATACACTAAGTTGTGTTGTAATTGTTTCTTGTTATATGGCTTTCATAAGCTTTTTCTGTTGAAGGTAGCTCCCAACCTATTTCTCAGTGCTGAAGTGGCTCTTATGGTGAGAAATGTTGAATACTCCAACGTTAAACACTGAATAAAAGCCCACTTATTATTATTATTATTATTATTGTTTATTTATATAGCGCCATCATCTTCCGTAGCGCTTTACAAAGTAGTAATTACAGACAGGGCAGAAACATACGGTACATATACTAATTCAAATGCAGTTGTACAGAGTTGACAATGGATATTCTGAATACAGGATACAATAGGGGAGAGAGCCCTGCCCTTGCGAGCTTACAGTCTAAAGGAAGAGGGGTGAAGACGAGGGGGAAGGATCACAAACAGTCAGTATTGAGCTTTGTGGCATGTGCCCTTTAGAAGATTGGTTAGGCCAGATTATATGCTTGTCTGAATAAGTGCGTTTTAAGGGCGCCTTTGAAGGTTTTGAGGGTTGTGGAGTGGCGGATTGGGTGCGGGAGGGCATTGCAGAAGATTGAAGTTGCACGTGAGAAGTCCTGGAGGGGGGCGAGAGAGGAGGTGACCAGGGAGGAGGACAGAAGTAGGTCGGCAGAGGAGCGGAGGCTGCGTCTAGGTTGATACTGTTGGAATAGAGATGAGATGTAGGGAGGGGCCTGGTTGGAGAGAGCTTTGTATGTGAGAGTTAGACACTTAGAGAAGTACACAAAATAAAATTTAGTGGGCCCTTATAAGAGCATTCCAATGTATGGTCATCCACTGACATCCTGATTGTTCCTGATTCAGATGACTTGTCTGTGACAGATAGACCAAATATTAGTCAGCATTGGGCCAGCAGTGCAATATCTGTATACCCTCTGTACTCTGTGTTAGTTACACTATGCACTGCTAACTTGCGCTGCCAAAATTCTGTATTTGGAAGTATAAGGATAAGACTAGATAATCATCTTGTAGACCAGTGGTGTTTAAACCTCTCCTCAAGGGCCACCAATAAGCAATATTTTATATCTTCATATAACTCGCTCATTCGTTATTTTGAGCACAAATTTCTGTGCCTGTGCATCTGTGGGAAGATTTGCAAAACATGGCCTGCTAGTGGCCTTTGAGGACAGGGTTAAGCACTACTGTTGTAGACTAAGCCCCCACTATTTAATGGACTTATATCTGCAACCCCTTTGAAAGCCCTGCCATTGACTATCACATGAATCTCTAAATTCATGAAAAGAGGCTGTGTGCCGAGCTGTTTTACTTTGTCGGCCATCAGTATGAAAAGTGGACCAGACCATGTACAGAACAGCAATGGTCAGGACAACATTCCAGTATGTAACTCACTGCATAGAAACACACAATATCAGGTGAACTGCTTTCTGCCTTATGGTTACTGTTGGGTTTAAAATCCGTTTAGGGACAGGAAAGGTGTATGAGCCCCACAGTGATACCTGTACATCCATGGGCACCATTAATGAAGAGGTTGGAACAACAATTATTTTATTTAAAAAAACATAAAAGCAGTGTCCTTGACTTAGTTGTCCGTGCTCATAACCACAACTGGGCCATGGGAGCTGCATTTCTTCAATCAGAAAAGAAATGTGCAGTACCCCATATACTTATGAATAATACATCTAATTGATGTAAATGTGCATGTAAATGAAATGGCATTAAATAACGTATACATGTTTTCTGCATGATTATCATTTACAGTTCTAAAGTTGGGAAAATCAAAGACAAAGGAATATATATTCTTTTTAAACTGCGGCATAAATATTTAAATTCAGCAGCTTGAAATGCACAGTGGAGGTGATCAGGCTGAACAGATGCAGGCTATACACAAAATTAAAGCTTGCCCTTGCTCATGTAGCATCTGCATATGTGCTACAAAGAGGAAGCACGGTGAGGAGAAACCTTCGCACCCCATTACCTTGTCAGGTCACCCCAGCATGCGGCAGGCTGGCAAAGATGAGATTTCGCAACTTGCTACATTGTTAAAAGAGGAATTTCCTTCTGATTGTGCTGTTCAGCAGCAGGGAGACTCCCGATCATTGTTAAGATGTTCAGTCAGCAGTAACAAGCCAAATTGACTTTGTTAAAGCTGTTTTCGTTTATTGATTCATTGTATGTGCGGGTGCTGCAGGGGAGGGCATAATGCTTGGATCTATCAGAATGTGTCATATTGCCCTGAACTATTTCACATCAATAAATCTCTATTAAATGCCAGAAAGGAGAAATAAAAAATGTGACTAGCCTGTGCAGTCAAAATGGCCACCATCCCAAGATCCCTGTAAAGGGGGTGACAGGGGGAACTATTCAGATGCACCTTAATAAACATAACTTTCATTTGGCTTCTCTATTTGTGTTCCATGCTCCCTACCTCTCTCTTTCTCTTGTATTCTGTCTCTCTCTTTTCACCTTCTCTACAGTACCTTTTCCTCTCTCTTTTTTTCACATCGGTGGCAGCATTCACAAATTTTCTGTTATGCCTTGTGGATTGGACACCAGTCTGGCACGACTTTATATCTCAGGGTGGGCTCTCTGGGATGGTAGCTGGCATCCTCCTGCTTTACATGTTCAAATACCATCTGGCAATATTTTTTCTGCCCCTCAAATCCCCGACAATCTAGGCTTTGGGGAAATCTCTGAATCTATTGCTGGAAAAGAATGGAGACAGGAAGGCAAAACCATCAAGAAGGAACAACCTGTACAGTAAGGGTTTGCCGAGGACATTAGTCAAAATCCATGTGGACCAAAATCCATGTGGGTATTAGATACTTTGGTTACCAGTCAAGGACCATGGTAAAATGAAATGCTTTAGGATATATAATCATAATGAAGATTTTATCTGTTTAATCACAAAAAGAATGTGGAGGACACTAATGTGAACACTAATTTTGCTAACGTTTTACAAGAGACTGTAGGTCAGGGTTTATGTCAGTCATTAATAAGTGTGGAAACTGCTTAGGGTTTCATATTTTAAGATGTTTTGGATATATGTGTCATCAATGAGCTGAAAGGCATAATTTGAATAAATTGTTGAAGGTATTGAATGCCTTTGTTCTGTGGCGTTCAAATATATATGATTAGCAGGATGCATGCCAGGTATGGTTGCCCCTCAGTTCCTAAGTTGCAAGCAATATCTGCTGAATACTGAGATCACAAATGGCCAGGCACTCATGAGAGGTAGAAACTGGTATCAGAGAGGAGTAGCTAAAGAGCATGCACAGGAAGGCAGTCCAAACATCTGTCAAAGTACTGGGAAGTGACAACTTGAGGTCAGTAGGAGAACCACAGTTCATACATGGAAGATCTCAGATGCTTCACCAGGGAAAAGATGAAGGTGAGGTCAGAAAATCAGCAGGATCAAACACAATATCTAGAACACTCTAAAGTACACCCAAGCCAACAGTTATAATGGGCATAGTTTAATGGGCTGGGACACCTTTATATGGGCAGGGAAAACAGGATTAGCCCAAACCACAATTAGTGCAGCCACCCGTCAAGATTTTCTGGGCCAATCAGCCCCACATTTATGAGGAATGGTAGCCCCAAATGGTGAGGGATAATTAAAGTTCCCTCAGTTGGCTGCGCTATCTGCAATTGACCGTGCACTGACATCAAAGAGCAGAAAGGTGGCACGTGCGGGGTTAGGGAGCGGCCAGAGGAAACAGCAGCTGCCCGAACCGGTGCCTTAAGTCAAAGTGTCGGGCGGGCGACAGTTGGATCGGCACACTGCATGGAGACGTCACTGGAACTAGAGGATGATCTTACAGCACTGAATTTGAGGACAATTTGTAGCATTGAGTCTGCAGTCTACATATGGGATTTCAAGTATTTTAAAAGTTTGTAAACTGTAGTCACAGCTCACCAGCTAAATTTACCTTCTTTTTATTAGTGCTCATCTTAGGTTGGAGGTCACATCAGATGGCGCTGTGGGCCACAGGTTAAGCATACCTGCCTTATAATAAATTATTATGTGTAGGAACATATTTTTGTCTCAAAGTAATCTTAAATTATGAATCTGCCTGTGCATGAAAAATATGAAATGATTAAAGGACAAAGTGGAACAAATGTCCCCAGTGCCCCCAGAACACAATCACATGAAATGGTAGCAAATATCAACATTCAAGAACAAAATTAATTATTTGTCCATCAATGTTATGTTCCTTGTTATAGCAAAAGACTTGGTGTTCAGTACACAGAAATGTAAATCTCGCAGATTGAATCCTGGCTGGAGAAATGTGTGAGATGACATTTATGCCAATCTATATATAAAATCAAATAATATCCTGAGTCTCCTAAACCTAGATTTTTTATAATGAAAGGATAAACCCAGAACCCTCATATACTGACCACCATAATATTTCCTTTCAATATTCTCACCACTCATACATGTTTAGCTGACAATTAGATGCCACCTGGAAGGTTTTGAAACAAATACATGTGAACAGATCATTTAAATAGGCCAACAACCCAGTTACTTTTACCAGTAACGGTATTTCCAATAGTCCTCCAGGGTGGCTAGTCACTACTTCCTCTCTCTAAACAGTAAACACAAAACTGATGGAGCATTAAAGCTCCAATCCTTTCCCTCGACCCTCAGTGCTTTGAGAAAGCATACAGGAATCATTCAGAGACCTGAAGGGAAAAAGGACAGAGAAACATAAATGACACCAGTGCAACCAAAATAACAAATAGGATATAATGAAACTAGGGTGGGGTGTAGAACAACGTCCTGGAGGACTATTGGAAATACCAATACCAGTAAGACTAATTGGGGTTTTCCCCAGACGTCCTCTAGGATCACAAAAGGCAAGCAAACACACAGAGTCCTACCTCAGGTTGGGCAGACTGCCCTTAGCACCTCTTTTTCAAATTTCTGCTGGCCGTTATTTCCAATGGTCCACCTTGTAATATTTCAGGAAGGTGTGTGGAGATTAGCAGGTGACGGCTTTACATACTTCCTCCAGTGGAATGCCACCGTTGAAAACCCAAGCTGATACTGCTCTGGTAGAATGGGTTCTAATTCCTAAAGAGGGCAGGAAACCCAGCTTGATAGATCAGAACTATAGCATCCCTGATCCATGTTACTATGGAAGCCCTAGATGCTTGTAGACCCTTGCTCTTCCCCTCAAAGGAGAATAGCAAGTGGTTCGACTTCCTCCATTGCTGTAGATTCAAGGTACAGAAGAATTAGTTTTTTTTTTCTATGGCCTTAAAATCTTGAGCTTAAAGTTTTGACTCCAGCCCCGACAAAACAATCTCTTGAGATCTGTGACATTTTGACGCTATCTTGAGTAGGTACAAGGTTACATGGTAAAGACTCTTCTTCCTTACAATGCCACATTCAGGATCCAGGCCACTATTTTTAATGACTGGACCTGTGGATGGACAAAGGGGACCTGATGAATGAAACCATGAGGGCTTCATGGACATGCAAAACAGAAGAGAAAACCAAGCTCTCCAAGGCCAGTGAGGCACGATCAGAAGAACCCTGGCTAGATCTCATCTGATCTTCCTCAAGACCAAAGTTAACAACCTTATTGGGGGAAGCGCATAGCAGAACTCATACTCCCCCCCAGTATGGTTGAAAGCCTCCAGACCCCAGGCTACCGGCTTCCTGGGATCTTGTTCTTCCCTGATGGTTTGGTAAGGCAACCACAGTGACATTGTCCGAGACAATCTGAATGTCCCCGGACCAAACCTTCCTCTCTAATTCCTTCAGGGCTTTCTTTACAGCTAAATTGGAGTTTCCATGGATCCCAGCCCATGTCACAGCCTGCGCTTCCTGTGCTACTTCAGGCCTGAACTCCACTACTCCGCCATCAGTAAAAGGTACGCAGCCACACCTTCTCTATTTACTACAATGGAGAGGGTGCATCCGGCCTCTGAATGCAGAGGGTATGGAAGTACTCTAGTGCAAGCCCAACACATCATTTTTTTACCCCGTGCTCAGGCCTGGGGCATAGCAGGATGCACATGCTGCATTGTGGGCTGGGATGATTTGCTGACCCCCGGACTCGGACCAAACAGCTGAGGGGGACAAATATTGAGTACCCTTTTGTTTACTTATAGGGTGGTCAACCACTTCAACTATGTAAAATATATTTTCACATATATGAACATTTAAAAATTACACCAGTGCAAATTGTAAGCTGAAGGCATGCAACGCCTCTGAGCTATACATACAGAAGAGCTGGAGAGCCTTTTAATAAACTTCTGCTTTAACAATTATGCATAATGAAGATGACTAATTAATATTTATATCCAAACCTGCTTATTTGGCTTTGAAGCCGATATGGTGATATCAAAGATTGCTCTCCTGAATATTACTGGTCTAAGATGTTAGAACAAATTAACCTTTCAAAAACTTTTCTTAAACTCCTTATTCGCATTAAGAACTTTAACATAAATAAGACACATCATATAGCATACCAATTAAATGGGATGAATAGAATCCAACGTGACAGGCGCAACATTCCCCTGCCTTCCAGTGCTAACATTGTACTTAAATATTCAGTGCACCCATTAACAAACCTCGCCCTAGGCCAGTCTCTCTAACCCTTATCCATATATTCGAAATTGCTGTTTCTTCCTTGATGTCATCAGAGGGTACATATTTGACTCTTAACTTTGGTGATAGTTTTAATTAAGAGCTAATTAACATGCAGTAGCTTCTCTGATGGAAAATGCACATTTTTGTCAGCATTATTAGAGCTGGAACAGGAAGATTAGCAAGAGAACTTGATTGAAATGGTTTGTACCAATTAACACAGGGCACAGAGCTCTGCTGAGGGAATTGCATTAGCAAAGTCTCAATGCTTTGTAAAATGCCAGAGGTTAAAGTGCATTTCTGGGCAACCAAAAGCTTTTTCTTTTGATCCACCTCACCAGGTAGCACTCATGCTACATTTTCTTTACCCACCAGTCCTAAATATTAACACTCACCACACAATGGGGGTTATACTAAAGATGAAAGAACCCTTAAAAATTAAAAAAACCACATAGGGTAACCCTTTACAGGAGAGTGGAACCCCACACTTTTTTTTATTTTTAATAGGGGTCCCCCTATCCAAGCAAAATCAGTCTGGGGGCTGGCATACCAGGGCGCGGACCTGAAGCCTACCAGCCCGTATAGCCCATATTGGCTGCAAGTTCTTCTGCACCCCCTGGGCTTTGAAGATGCAATTAATAAGATGAGGGGGCTAGGGAAAGTCACACTTGTTGGCAGGTGACTTGCCAATCCTTGCTGCCCTGTGAACTAGTATAGCGGTATTTTAATATTTTTATTTTTCTCTCCCTTGATTTCTCATGGATACCTGAAGTTATTTTGTAGCTTCTGAAATAAATTATCTACACCATTAAAAATGATTTGCACCTCAACTGTAGGATTGCACTTGTGCAGGAGATTTTGATTCTTAAATAGAAGCAAACTATTTTTTTTAATCTTACTCTATTGTTCTCACCATCACTATAGATCTCACCATCACAGTGTGGCCAGAAAGGTTTTTCATATTTTACATCTGGAGATTTTTTAGTGTATTTTTACTCACAAGCTGTCCAACAAAATAGCTAAACATGTTATCATTTCTGAAATGATTTCATTTATTTGTAAGAATGTCTAAATAGAAAATTTCAAGCAGTAGACACATAATCTGTCCCTGTGTCTTATTACCAGCGTAAAAATTACGCAGCAAATGGACCTGACATACAGTGTTCTCTTTAATGCAGTAACGCATGTGGCAAAGTAGGTAGTAATTGGCTTTAATCTCGTATAATTAAAAATTAGCCAGTTATTACCAACATGATGAATTTCTTCAGGCTTTTTATTAACACAGAATGGCATGTAATTCGCTCACTGTGCATAACTTAAAAGCTCAAATAATTGCCCCCAAACTATTTACTAGGTACAGCACAGCACAAAGGAAAAACCCACCATACAGAAACCTAAATATTTAACCAATATCTGAGAAGTGACTGGTCCAAACACTGTAATATTTCCGAAGCATTAATAATAGTTAAAATATTTGTTATAAGTATATTTAATGGAGCAGTATCACAAAATCGTTTAATATTAAAAATTCATCAAAACATGCTGTATAGTGAGGTGCTACTTATTACTTATAAATCCAACAGAAAAAAAATCCCATCCAGCTTGTAGTTTTCCTTTAAGGGAAGAAATAAAATCCAGGGGTGTCAGGCCCAAGGCCTGATTATAGAATACGTGTATTATAATTGTATTTGTGTATAATGTATAGTCCAAGACCTGGGTGAGGGGTCACTTAGACTGTGCCTGTTGTTTTGTGTATTCCAGTTTTATTGGGGGTTCTGTTTGTGGTACTTCCTTCTTTGAAGTCAAAAGCCTTTGTAGCAGCAGGATGTGCTGTCTCTGGACCCACCATAAAACCAAACTGAGATAAGGGACCCGGAAGAGAGATGCCCTCACCAGGTGGGGTCAGAGGGGAGGGGGATGAAGCTTTTCCCTCCTAAATTTAGCTAATAAAACCTAGATGCTAAACACATTCTGGAGTCAGACACCTGAGTCACGAACCTCTGTCACAAGCCTGTGGCAAAAGCTGGACAAAAGACCCTAAGCAACAGCTGGAGACTCACTCACATGGACTGCTATGCCATTATTCTGTAAGGACTTTCTTTTTGTTTTCTGAACTTGTCTTGCTGTACTCTTTTATGTTTTTTGTACCTGTATGTCATTTGTTTCTGTATATTACATCTAGCACTGTTATACCTTTTTATCAGATTAAATGTTTAATTAATCAGCTCTGGTCTTTGATCTCTAAATATATGAGCTCACCTTTCTGAAGGAAGCTCTAGTGAAACACGTTTAGGGTTAATTTGGTGACTTGCTGGGACTAGTAGTGAATACCCAGGGGTCTGGTGGCTTTAACCCTTGCACCATCACACTCTCTCTAGTGTCTTGCATCTTGGCTGGGCTGATGGCATGGTTGGATGGATTTTTTGGGATCCAGGTGATATATCTCATGTATTTATGTGTATTTTTATGTGTATTTTTAATAATAGACCATTTTTTTCTTGATAGCACTTGTTTAGCTACAAGATGTTGTCATTCTATGGCCTCTAGTTACAAAGCTTGGAACACGATATCTAGTATTGACAAATTTACATTAATTTAAATATTATCTATAACATACATTCCATTTTATGAAAAGTAAACCACTTTTTTTTACATAACAATAATTTCTATGTACAAAGAGAGCAATAAACTGAGGGTATGAATAAATACCCAGAGGTTTGAGTATCTACATATGTTTTGGTCTATTTTTTCATAAATGGAATGTCTCCTGTAGTCTCTCTTTTCCAATAATAGACCTGGTTAGAGTTACGTATCTTAAAGCAGACCAAAACCCACCAAACTTGTGAAATACATTTGGCCAGGGTCCCTGCCAATACTCCCCTATTAGGGTGTAGAACTAGAAATGGATATTTTCAGTTTTCGAATTGTCCTTTAACACAGATTTATTTGTTGTCCGTCAGTGTGAGATGGCAGGCAATCGGTAATTGATTAGGTGTGGCAATGACATCCTTGGCACACACAATAGTGCCAATGAATGGAGGAGGCGGAGCTTTACAGCTAAAACAGGCACCATTTATTGGGATTAGACTAAAGCAAGAGCGGTGTAAATTGGCAAAAGGCACTCCTCATGGGTGGAGTAGCTCAGGGGATGCAAGTTAAAAATATGGGTTTTGGTCTGCTTTAAACGCCAGCTACGTAAAATTCACGTAGCTGCCTCTCCTGTCGTTAAACGCCAGCTACGTAAATTTTACGTACCTGGCTTTCCCCCCTGCTAACCGCCGACCCTCCTCTTCACCTGGGGGGCCTCCGATCCCCCCCAGGACTTACGGATCCCTTGGGGGCGGGGCTAATGACGTCATCACGGCCCCGATAACCGTCTTCAGCGTTCTCAGCTGTTAGATGCCGGTGATCGGTGCCCGGGGAAGGAGGTGGCAGGAGATCCTCTGATCTCCTGCCTCCCCTTCTCTGGATGCCGATCACTGCCATCTGTCATCAGAGCGGCGAGGGACAAGAGCTTACAATCGGAGGTAAGTACAGTAAAAATTTTTTTTTTTCTTAATAAAATAATTTTGTGTGGTGTTTTTTTTTCACAGTTAACCCTTTGTGAGCTCACAAGGCTCTGGGTCTGGCAAGTCACCTGCGGCTAGTGGGTGACTTGTCATTAACATAAATAGCCAGCGCGGGCACGCGCCCTGCTAGAGGGATAGTGGGGATGCGGCCCGCGCATGCGCCGTAGGACCGGGATTCAGGTAAGTGGTACCGGGTGTTCCGGGGGGTTTCACACAGAGGGGCATCTTGATTTTGGATGCCACGGGGGGAGGTAATAGAACGGTCTGGGAATCTTATAGATTCCCGGGCTGATCAGCCCTGGGTGTTGGTCCACTTTAACCCTTTGTGAACTTGTAAGGAGTCCATGAAACTCCTATACCAGTTCACAAGGCTGGGGGGCTGTCAAGTCACCTGCAGCTAGCGGGTGATTTGCCATTAACCCCCCTATTACCTGCCTCCCCGAAGCCCAGGGGGGGCAGAAGGGCCCGGGCTGATTTAGGTGGTGCGGGCTTGTACTTGGCAGGGCGGGGGGCCACCATAGCTGCCCCCTGCGCCCTGTTCTACAAGCCTTGCATAGCTGATCCCCGGGCTGGTTATGCTGGGTAGGGGGGACCATATGTTTTATGGGAATTTTTAAGGGTTTTTAACCCTTAAAATAAAAAAAAAAATGGGGATTACCCCCCCCCCCCTTGCCAATGTTTTTCTTGATTTAACCCCTATAGTGTGGATTGTAGTGTGGATTGTCTTCTGAACAGTAACGGGGGGCTACCGATAAATATGTGGTACCGTTGTAATCGGGAGAAATGGGGCTTTCACATGCAATATGGTTTTCTTTAAAAAAAAAAAAAGGTTTTATTTGAAATAAAGGAGACAATTTTCTAAAAAATATTTTTATTATTTTTTTTGTTTAATTTACTCAAAAATATTTAAAAAAACAGTAAAAAATTGCAAACAAGACATTTCATGTTAAAGCCTAAACTCTGCCGCAAAAATAAAATATATCATTTTCCTGGAAATTCCTGCAAAAATCACAGTTAAGCATAGCGCAAAATGGTGAAAAATTACCATATAATTGTGAGTGGACACCCCACGACGTAAAGAGAATGGTATCATGGGTAAATATATAATTCCTTGTGTTGGACGCTTTGTAAAAACTTTCTTTTCTAGAAATGCACTGCTTTCCCATATATATGTATATATATATATATATATATATATATAAATGTTCAGGTATAGAGAGAGAGGTTACAGAGCATGAGATGTATCTCCAATATGCCCAATAAGCTGTACTCCCCATGTCTGGTCCATAGGGATGAAACAAACTAAATTTTTCTCTGTTGGGTTTACACAAGTATTTTTGTTATATCTGCAGCCCTGACAGAAAAGTAACAGCTATCAACACCTGATTTTTAATTATATTCTTTGGGTAATTGTCAGGACACATTGTTCATGTCAAAGCTAAAGTGAAATGTTGCTCTTTCAAAAATGTAAAAGCCTCTGGAGAATAGTTATTACTGTCAAGATTATATGGACAGAAATTCCATCAGTGGGAAATGTTTACTAAGACATCTTGTAATTTAGTCCATCTTTAAGAAGACAACAATTGTGGGTACTACATTTTAGAAATTGCTTTGTAAATTTTGCAAACAAATCTAGAAATAGCATGTACTTTACTTCTAGTTGTCTCTTTCAAAATGTATTGCAATTCTTAGACTTGAAGCTTTATATCTTTAGTCAATCTTTCTGTGTACTGGACCTTTGTGAGCTAATGGTTAAATTGACTAGTTCCCCCACTTTGGGGCATTTTGTTCCCCTGAACATTTTGGGGACACCTAAATACCCCACTTTGCTGACAATAGTCCCACTGAATGCTGTATGCATGATGTCTGACCGGTTTACAACTGCTCAGGCTGGCAAAGCATTTGACCAATTACCAACATCTTTTATAGATGAAGATCTCTGGTGAATGTGCCTAGGATCAGGGCCACACCTAAATGAGCAGCATATAATTCTATAGATATTTGAGATATTTGTTGGTTAGAAGCTTGTCAATAAGCCACACTACACAACGTTCATTACCCACAAACTGGTTTAAGTCCCCCAGAAAATGGTCAGTATAATTTAGAAGGACATACAGTAGCTGGTGGTGGCTGGTGTGGTTTAGGGGCTATTGTGGTTTGCCAATTGTGGTGGAATGCCAAGAGTATTTCCAGTACAATGTTTTATCAAAGCCTCAAGAATACTTTGATATTTTCTTTTTGTGAGCAATTCCCTTCCTCCTCTCCTAATTTTTTTTCGGTTGTAAGGGTCTCCTGTACCATGCTTCTCTTTGTTGGCATCTCACATGGAAATGGCATTAGAGGGACTGTCTGGGCAAGAAAAGAAAAGCATATAGCGTCCTATCATCTCTTGCAGCAGCTTGCCATCAGTCTGTGCACTGGTAGTAAGCAAATTTGTGTGGAAATCACTTTAAAACATGGCAAAGGGGTTTAAACTAAAAGTAACCTTTACATGTGGGATTTATAGTTAAAGTAGAGCATTGTACCGGGCACAGGGAAGCATCCCAACTGCCCCCTGTGCATTAACAGTGCAGAACAGTATAAATCGTACCTGAGATCCCCTGTCCACCGGAGAAATCCAGCGCTTTGATGAGTTTGCGGCCGAGTGCCAGCAGCCTTGTGACTGCTCCTCACATTCAGAGAGCTGGGTTTTTCCAGGGGGCTGAGGAGAAAGGTAAGATTTCTCCTGTTCTATGCTGTTAATGCACAGGGGGGCATCCGCAATCAGGGTGCTACCCTGTGCCCCTGGTACAATACCCATTTTGAGAAATGAACATTGAAATACTGAGAAAAAGCAGAACATGAAGGGAAGAAAAATACCTGGGTCTACATAAATGTAGATTATATATGCAGTAGCACAATAATGAATCACATTATATACCACAATGCAAAATGCATTCATTATAACTAGCAGGACGGTTTGTGATTTCACTGTGCAGCTTGATTCTACAATTTCTATATGAGGCATCACTAAACAGAATTCTTGATGTAATAACCCGGCTATTACTCCTGAAGAAAAGATGAAGCATATTAGTCTAAACAATGGCTGACTACAGGACCAGGTAAAAGCACTAATCATATCGCATTTTATAAGCAGCTTTCATAAAATCACTGGCTAAAGAACTTTGTTTACTACTTAAATTAATTTTCCATGTCCTTTCTTTTTTGCAATAGAACATAGAAACCCATCTTACTGTATCATTTAGAGCACAGCTGTCCTCAGTCTTCAATTTGATGCTTTCCCTGGAGCTGATGAAAGAGGGCTTTAATTTTTCCACCATGATTACTCTACAGCAACTTTTTGACCCTCTATACAGATGTGTCCTTCCTTATTTTTTCCTGTGGCTAAATATGTTTTGACATGTGTCAAAATATGTTTTGACCAGCTTTCCTAAAAACACACCTTGAGAAAGTGACGCGGTGACCTCACGAAATGCGTTGGTGGTGAGGAGTCGGGGTAGCCTGGGGGGGGTCTCGTCCATGTAAGTCTGCTCTCTATATGGGAGTGCCTGCTTGTATACATGTATTGCCTTGCTATATCTTATTTATGATTGGCTCACTCCTCATCTGGTGGGTTCTCATTTAGGTTTACACTGCTGCTCATTTTGGATGTTATTAGTTTTAGATAAGATTGTTCACTCTTTTCATATATAATGTTTTGGGGTTATATGTATATTGATGGATTGTGGGTATTTTTTGAGATTATTTAATTGACTTAATTGAGTATGTATTTTTGGATAAGCACAATTTTGGTTTTTGCACTTATATCATAATTGTATCACTTGTAGTGGCAGGATTTTTATTAACAGCGCAGCCAGCTGACAGCGCAGCCGGCCTGCCCGCTCCCACCATGCCGGCATTTTTTTAAAAAGCAAACACTTACCTGCATGGTCGGAGCGTGGAGGTCGGCGCCGCTCTCAGCTGTCATCATGGTGGCGCTCCCACCATGCCGGCATTTTTTTTTTTATTTCAGGGAAATTTCGATCGGCACGAACCCCAAAAAATTCGGGTTCGTGCCGAATCGAATTTTCCCTGAAATTCTGAGCGAATTCCGGTTCGTCCGAACCGGTTCGCTCATCCCTAGTTATTACTTTTAAGGGCTCTGTTTGATATATTGTTAGAGCAGCGGTGCTGGGGGGATTTCTCGGTTCTTTCCCCCCCCCCACCCTTGTCTTCCCTCTCCCCCTCAGTATTTTGTTGTGTATATGTTTTTTAATGGGTTTTAAAGAGTGTCTTTATTGTTGTAAATAAATGTAGATATATTAATAATAAAATTGATTATATTTGATATATTTGGATGACTTTGTAGTGGTGCTTCTGTACAAGCAGGGTTTTTGGGGGGTAACGTGGTACCCCCAATTTTTGTTTCCTAAAAGTGTGTTTTTATTTTATATTCTGTTGCAAGATGCTATCTTCTCTGTTCATTTGTAGGCCTATGCAAGGCCTGCTGGTGAGTCTTATGTATTTGAAGCATTTCAGGCATTCAGCTACAATATTGTGATATTGTGCTGACTGAATATCAGGAAATTTTAAACCAAATCTTTAACCAAATTCAGACTAAGGTAAGGTGGGACACACCTAAAGAAGTCAATTTATGCATTTTTATGATGCTGTTGGTGAGATATAATTGGCCTGACTTCCCCCATAATATGGCAATAATCTCAAATTAACTGTCAAACTATGTTTGCTTTCAAAATTCAGATGTGGGAATAGACAGGTTTATGAGCTGTAATTAAGGTGGCAGTTAGAAACAGGTTAAAAAGCTGTTGGCAGGAACAGCTTAAGCAGCTGTAGGTCAGGCTGTAGGTGGGAACAGGTTTAGACATTGTAGACAGCAATAGATCTAGGAGCTGTATGTCAGGATGTAGGCCAGAACAGGTCTAGGAACTGTAGGCCAGGCTGTCAGTAGGAACAGCTTTATGGCAGAAACAGACAGAAACAAGTCTAGGAGCTGTAGGCCAGGCTACAGAAACAGCTTTTGAAACTGTTGGACAGGCTGTATACATAAATAGCTTTAGAAGCTGTAGGCTTGGTTTACTAGAATGGTGGCTAAGGCTGAATGGTCCAATCATCTAATAGTACACATTTCTAGCAGCCCTTTTTTACAACCTATCAGACAAATGTACTGTAGCTGTGAAGAGTTGAACCGCAACATGGCTCTCTCCCTCTTTACTTTGACTTCACCATTGAAGGTTTTAGGAGATGTAAAAATCAAAGAGCTGGATACATTTATTTATGATCATGGTTATCCCGATTTAGAACCAAAATGCTTACTGCCCTCGTTTAAGGAACACTAAATGCTTTTCCCTGCTGTTGGAACCATCTTAGAAAAAGTCAAAATCAAAAGATAGCTGTAGATTCATTCAATTGTTGAGGTTGTTTGTGGACATTGTGGGGTACACTGGGAAAAAAAGCGTTATGGTCACTATGCAGAGATGCATGTGCAGCAACCTAGCCATGGAAGCAGTTTATTTTTATTTTCTAACTCTTTAAACCTGAAGGCCTGCAAAAGCTGTTAAGAGATTTTGCTGGAGGGACAATTCTTAACAGTGTGAGTGATAAGTCCTAGTAAAAAGTAGACAGAGGGGTTGATGTACGTAATGCTCCATTTATTCTCTATAAGCCAACCTCCCTTAACTCTCATGGTTGCACCCCTTCCAGTGGCCATGTAAAGGCTTCATGTTTCCTCTCACCTGACACCACTAAAATGCTAGTGCATGCCCTGGTCACCTGGCACCACTCCAATCTATCCGGAACTCTGTTGCTCGCCTCATCCATCTCTCTTCTCACTCCTCCAGTTCTGCGCCTCTCTGCCAATCCCTACACTGGCTGCCAGTCCCACAGCGAATCCTGTTCAAAACTCTAACTCTCGCATACAAAGCTCTTTCCAACCAGGCCCCTCCCTACATCTCATCTCTAATCCAACAGTATCAACCTAGACGCAGCCTCCGCTCTTCTGCCGACCTTCTCCTGTCCTCCACCCTGGTCACCTCCTCTCACGCCCGCCTCCAGGACTTCTCACGTGCAACTTCTATCTTCTGGAATGCCCTCCCGCACCCAATCCGCCACTCCGCAACCAAAACCATCAAAGGCGCCCTTAAAACTCACTTATTCAGACAAGCATATAATCTGGCCTAACCAATCTTCTAAAAGGCACATGCCACAAAGCTCAATACTGACTGTTTGTGATCCTTCCCCCTCGTCTTCACCCCTCTTCCTTTAGACTGTAAGCTCGCAAGGGCAGGGCTCTCTCCCCTATTGTATCTTGTACTCAGAATATCCATTGTCAACTCTGTAAAACTGCATTTGAAATAGTATATGTACCGTATGTTTCTACCCTGTCTGTAATTACTACTTTGTAAAGCGCTACGGAAGATGATGGCGCTATATAAATAAACAATAATAATAATAATGATAACTGGCATCAGTATCCATCCTTCACGATGCTCCTGCCACCAAGAATAGGTGTAATTCAGGTAAAATTTTAACCCGTAATCAAAGACCGGGCTATTTATGTGTGTGTAACTACTTAAAAATGTACCTGCCTCCCATCAGTCACAAGATCAGAGACCATACATTGGGTTGTCAGGGCTAGAATTAAGCCTGTGCAGCACCTTACAGACACTGTTTATTGCTAGTAACTGTGTTAAACTTCTTTAAGATTTTAAGCACTTTCAAGGATAGACTCAATTGTTCTCAAGCACGGATTTAAAATTTCCATCAATAATTAGCCATATAATATAGCATGTTGCATGCTAATTTAGTTTTGTTCAAATAATAATGCTTAATATTTTTTCAAGCCAGAACCATGACGTAACCATACTGGGCTGATCTTGGAAGAACGGCCATTAGCAGATTGTATTAGCATTGTATTTTTGCATTGTTTAAAGGTGCATTAATAGAATTAGAGGACATTCTGTATATTCAAGGGAAGTAACCTAAGTGGCAAACCAAGGCTGTGTGTTAAAAAGGTGCAATCAATGTCAACAATGTTTTGATGAAAGTATAGCAGATCAAAGGGCAAATCGCATAATGCACATTAACTATCAGGAGAGCAAAGAGAGCGATCCTGATAAACTATACAGCAGATAGGCAACATGAAAGACAAGCCTCATAAAGCTACTGGCAGCAAAGAGAGGTTGCTGTGACAATGAATAACTGTGAGGCTTACATGAATGCTCAATTTGAATATGTATGATTCCATACATAGAATATTTTGTTAATGAAAATCTGTCAATATATAAAAAGAATAAAAGTGAACCTGGAGCAAAGTCAAGACCGGTCGGTTTATGCCATGAAGACCTCATTGTGCCATACAGCCGTGCCATCACCAACTATGTCCCCTGCTGAAAAATACCCGCATATCACAATTGTCTAATAATAAAAATTCATATTAACATGCTGGAATGGGAAAAGACGGATCACCCCAACTAAAAAAAACTCCATCACATTTGGAAGAGATAAACTCTAGGGGTGACAGGACTTTCAGAGTACCATTCTACTTTTGTGGGAATCAAATATTCTCTTCTAACTGCTGAATTCCCCAGCTAGTGTATGGGAAACAGTAGCATTAACCATGTTAACATTTGCCCAAAGCAATGAAGAATAGCAAGCCCTTTTGTTACAGCACAGGCTGGCTTAGGAGAAAAGTTGAGCCATCCTCCCATGTAGATGCAGAACTTGCCACCCTGGATTGTTCTTCCTTTCAGTAAAGAAAAAGCTTGGTAGGAATTTGTTTGCAACAGGATGTATAAGTAGCCCCCATGTTTGCTATCTAGATAATTTATGTGGATTTTTTTACTGGAGAATTCTTCATTTAATGCCTTTTTTAAGGCAGCAATAATGGCAGTTCTATACATTTTTTATAATAATTTAGCAGGGTTTTATGTCAGATGTTCTACCCCCCCTTTCTGGCATTCAAGCAGCCAGTAGGGCAATAGAGCCATCCACTATGTAACAACAGACATCAAGGGCTCCTCCCATTTCCTGTTTCAATAATTTTTATTGAGAAAATAATGCAGAAAGAAACATGGCACCAAGAGAAAGAGATAATACTTGCTATACCTGTACAATCCACGAATTATAAATATTTACCACCTCAGTTGGGACCACTTGTGTAAACATTCCCATATGGTGTACATGGTCCCACCCAATATAAGTAAGTTGGCCTATAAGCACAGAAAGGCTGTTATTACAAAAGCAGAGAGGATCAAAAATGAAAATAAACTGAAGCTCCTCAGTTAAATCTTGTGATCCTAAGCAAAAAAGGGAGGCATACAATTACACCTTCGACATGCATTTTTATTCTGTAACATATACTAATAATGCAATTGTCAAAAGGAAGGGACAGAAAAGAGGAACGAAAGAGCAAAAGAAAAGAAAGGAAGAAGAACAGAAAGGAATGGAGAGAAGGAAAGAGAAAAACAGGAAATAAGGGAAGGAATACTTCTGCGCATATCAGCGACCCCCCCCCCCCCCCCACCAGCCCCTTTCACTCAGACTATCATACATCTAAATTCAACCCTGAGGTGGCCGTATAATCCAGCTATTGCTGCCAAATTTTCTAGAAAAGCTTTTGTTTCACTACGTCATTCGGCAAATGTTTTCAATGGTGAATGAAAGAGACCACATCCCCTGCAGCCCCCCACATCATCAAGGCAAATGGCTGTCATTGGATGAGAGCACATGCATGCGCCGTTGGACTGAGAAAAGGTGAGTGAATACTGGCGTCCAGGGGGGTTTCAATTAGTGGGACACCCAAATTCGGGATGCCCCATGGAACAGAACAAAACCCAGGACAGTTAAATTCCTGGGTTTTGTTCCACTTTAACAATGCAGTTTAGCTGTACTACAGCTTCATAGCTTTGTACCAAAGCCTGACCTCATTAATTAGTACTGAAACCTGGGCCATAGCTTCAGTCACTTTTAAAATTGTCCACAAACCACCCAAATACAGGTGTCCAAACTAGTGCTGAACTCTCAATTTCTCTGCATGGAAAGTTGAACCTCTATTTTCCAACGTCACACCTTTTGCAACCTCCTGCCCTCAATGAGCCTCTATTTAACGCACGCTGTACTCTCAATTTCTCTCCATTGAAAATGAAACGGATACAACAAGAACCTTAAAAAACAGAATAGACAGCATGTAATTGCTGGTGTGCCATTAAATATTGCTTGATAAATATGGCATGGCCTGGTGACCCTGGTTACTCTTTTTAATGCAATGGTGTTTACTTTAAGGTAATTGTCTCTTTGTGGATACTTGAATCGTTTTCAGGATCATGCTATTACAACTGGATATCTGCCGTTGTGATAGCTGTGCCCTTTTTACAACACTGCAATGTAACATACAGCAAAATCATTTTAAAACCGCTGCTGAGGCACAAATTCCTTGATCTACGTCTGCAGCTCCAAATCACAACAGGTCTGTGAGTAAATTGACTGCAATTTGCGATGGATTTTTTTAGAAATTATGTTCTAATTGCTGCTGTTTGCCTGAAGATTTTTTTAAGACGCGTGATAATAAAGTGGAATATTGTAATGAAGTTGAGGTGAAGTGTGGCCAGTGGATCTTGAATGAGAAAATCGTTTTTACTTTCTGTACATAAAGGATTTTTCAATTGGATTTGCTAAAGTGAAACCGTACAGAGAGGGATTAGTTGCAACTGCTGTAGCAGGGCAATTACAAATTGATTTGGAAACTATTTTTACTTTTCAAAATACAAAAATGGTCCTTGCCAAAAAAAAAAAATGTTCAACTGTGCACATGTCCATGATAGTCTAAGGCCCTTATTTAACAAGGGATAGCGCCAGGTAGCGAATGGTGAGCGAACGATAATGACGCTCACCGCCACGAGAACGCCGGCTCCCCTCCGCAATCACACATTTATCAAGCCGATCCTGCTTAGCGACTGACAGAGCGCCAGATAGCGAATCATTCATCATTATTCCAGCCTCACCCCACAGCACCAGCGAGCGACCTTGAACAGCGACAGGTATGACCTCTCGCTACCTGGCGCTCTCCAATGCATTTCATTTCATGGAGCAATCTTTAAATATTCTCAATTAATTGCTATTAATTTTTTTTTTTTTTTTTTTTTTTTAATGGCAAAAATTCTGTGACCACTTCTGCAATGTTAGATATTTTTTTCAAGGTAAAAAAAAAAAAAAAAGTTGTGCAGAATTGATATTACAGGTCTGATATTAATGTATTCATATTACAAAATGTTTGTAAAAACATGTTGTTTTTTTTTTCCAAAAATATGGTTGTTTGGGGGTTAAAAAACTACTTTTAACCCATCGCCGCGCCAGCGCTCTGGGGTTTAAACAAGCATTTCACAGCGCGAGAATTTTTTAAACATGACTTTTTAATGAATATGGTGGGAGCCAGTCGCTAGGGCCAGTCGCTATCATGCGCTCCCATACAGCGCGGAACCTGTCAAATAGCGACTCCTCACCCAATATTCAACATTACGGCAAACTGACTGAGTCGCTATCAACTACAGAACAACGGCCAAGCACAGCGACTACTAGCGGGCATTGTGAAAATGCTGCTACAGTCGCTCAACTGTCGCTACCTGCCGCTATTAATGAATCGCCCTCTTAGTCCTTTCCTGAGGCAGCAGGTTCACGTGAAACTTGGCAAGCTCTCTTGTTTCAAAACTACATTAAATCATTTAAACAACAGATTATTATTGTTTCATGTCAAGTCAGGCTCTTTCCAATAAATCAAGACTTACATTTTAGCTGATCGCATTAAATATGTATAATATACTATGCAATGCAAATCAATGATATTTTTTCTCTCTGGACATAGATTTGTCATGCTGAAATGCTTCAACTGGAGAGACTGCCCAGAGACTGCCATGTTTTGACAAGGAGCTTTCACAGCAGATCATCGCCTCTTATCACCTTCGAGACAATAGTTCATATAGAATTCTCTTTCGAAGACAACCTTTCAGACACACAGCGATTATGGCTTATAAAGTAAAATAATAGCTCCCACTGTGTATCTAAGATGTCACTACATTAGAGTTTCCCAGACTCGCAGGCATTGTACACTACTGGTTATCCCCTGTGAAATATTTTTGAAAGCTATGGGGGTTATCCAAATGATTTTAGAGCCTATGAAGGGACTCAATTTCAGAAGGCTTTAAAAAGACTTTCCCACTAAACAATACATTTGGACAGTTCTACAGACCAGGTCTATAATGTTTACAGTGTGGTAGATTATCAAAAGCTCTCAAAACTCATCCTCTATAACATTGATTAAATCATTTGGATAACCCTCTATGCTCCCTGTTTCTCTGGTGTTTGCCATATTGACAAGTTATTTAATAGAACTTTATTATTACCCAGAGAACTGAGAGAGTGCCTTTACACCTTGATATTTTACTGCCCCCTGACAGCCCACAATCAGCATACAGATCATTGAGCCCCATCCCTAATGTGTTCTCCGCAGCTGAAGCTATACAGTAGCATTGCAGTGGCACATTACGGTTGGGGTGGATATGTCCACTCTTAAAGTGCAAGTTTCGGCATTGGCTATACCACATCATTCTGCCCTTATCCATGATGCTGAGGCGATAGCATTGCAGGGGACATCATCTGCAGGGTCTTGTATTGTGGCTAGATATGAGGGGTAGGGGATGGATATGGGGGGGGGGGTTAGGTAGTGGAGGGGGTTTTAGCAAAGGAGTGAGATCCAGCACTGGGAACTACATTCAGCCAGCCTTCATGGCATTGAATTATCTCTCTTATACATGCAGCACCTCTTGGATGTTCTCTGTTGCTCTGTAGAGGCCAAAGATGCAGCTGCTAGAAACGACTATTGGCATTAAGGTTACATGATTGAACCAGGCCAATTTGGGTTAGCGGGTGGTGATATGTCAGGTGTGGGGGTTGTTTTATCCTCGCCTTGTTCTGCCTTGTCTAGGAGGACATGTGGCCTGCTCTGATGCTATGATATTTCCTATGAAGGTGCTTCCTCCTCTCTCCCCTGCCAAGTTTGATGTGTATGGTCCTTACTCTTTCCTTGCATAGAACCAAGTGATGGGTGGGAGAGGTGGCACTACCCGGGGATGTCATTTTACCAAGTAATGTGCATTTTCTCCATCCTCCTAGGGCATCCAGAAGGGAGGAAGTAGGATGTTACTGGTGGTTCCTGCTTCATACTTGATGCCATTATTCACCACTTTGGAAGGGTGGAGTTTTATATTATGGTAAGTTTGCACATATCATAGAGCTAAGGGCATTAAACGCTTAGCTCTGTGATATGGCTTATGCTAATATTTTTGCATAGTACTACAGATGGAGCTTTCTTTAACTGTCCATTTATTGCAATGATGAATCATGTTATTTTGATATGCTTTTCAATGGCTTATTTGTGATATATTACAATGGGATGAGCTGGGATGTGATGGTTAACGATTGCTACATCTGTAAATTGAAACCAGAGCTGGTATTTGCTGACAATTTTCCCAGCCCTTCCAATGGCCATTCTGCCCCTTGTAATGGGTGAGTACCCAAAATAGCAGCAGCTTTCATTCTTGCTCAGCTCATACAGAGGAGACAACCTTCACATTGTTCTCTCCAACACAGCAGCATTGTGCACACATCACAGAAAGCTGTAAGCCAGCTGTGAGCTATTAACATTTAAATAGCAGGTGAATGGCTGCTTTACAATGTATCACAGCTGATTACAGCTACAACAAATATACATCAGCTGCCACTTAGCTATAACAAGAAACTTAAAATGTATGATTCATCTTGCTTGTTACATTCACAGCAGGAGACAAATAATGCAACCTGATTATTTAAACTCCCAACATGATTTATAGAACTGTGAAAGCTGATGCCTCTGACGCCCTGCTGGACCCAAGTTATGTATGACTCAACACCACCTACAAATCATTCAAAAGTCTTTTCATTAATAAGGAAATTACCCTGCTTGATTACTATTCTCTCGATGTAGCTAATCATGGTGCCCAGCAGCACTGATTTCTCCACTTCATGTAAGTTCTCTCCAGCCAATGGAAAGAGCTTTAAAGTATCATGGATGTAGCTAATCATGGTGCCCAGCAGCACTGATTTCTCCACTTCCTTATCATGTAAGTTTTCTCCAGCCAATGGAAAGAGCTTTAAAGTATCATGGATGCAAGCTTAGAACGATCCTTTACTCATATGTTAACCTTTTCCTCATTCAAAAGTGGCTGGCAATCACGTGACTGCTGGGGACCAAACTGGATTTCCCAGTGGGCTTGCACATCAAACCTGAATGGTTTCTGTTGGTCACCTGCATTTGATGTCATACATCAGGAGGTGATGACTGGTGTATAGTCCTTCTTTAATAGCCTGATGTTGGTGTAGCAGTGCTTCTGCATCTTAAAGCTGCTGGAAGAAGGGATCTAAGTTTTGACCAATGTCAAACCTACAGCCACAGCAATAGAAATGACTGTGCCATTTCTGCCCGGCTTTGTTGCTCCAAGACAGAATTGTTTTTTCCACTACACAAGCTTATGCTATTCATACCCAAAAATATAAACGATAAAGATAAGAAAAAAAGTGCTTTCCAAGGGCCAGATGAGTTCTTTCGTTTTTATTTTGATCGTCGGAAATCCCTAGAGGCATCTCGTAAATTATTTCTCCAAAGTGGTTATGTTTACAAAAAGTATTAAATAAAAGAATGGGTAGTTAGGATGGCATTAATAAAAGCAGTTGGTTTTCCTGAAAAGGCAGATATTTTAAGATGCAATATGTTTCTTTTACTTGCTACAAATGTCCAAGTGTCCAAATTGTAAATACATGTCCTACGTGTCCAAATTGGAAATCTGCCTCAAATTAGTTAAAGTGATCCTAAAGTGATCCTAAGGTCAGTAAAGACTTTAAGATCGCTAAATAGGGTGCCATAGGGTGTCAAGGGGGGCACATAATTAACAAACTTGAAAGGCAAAATCTTACCTGCTTCTGATCCCCAGTAGGGTGGCTGTGCTGCAGCACCAGTCTCTCCCAGCAGCAGGGCTTATCATATCTCAGCTCCCTCCATGCATCATGTGATCACCAGTGACCTATTGAGTTCCTCTGGCACACCTGAGACCAGGGTGATGAGCTGAAAGGGCTAGAAGGGATGTGCTTTCCCTGCTGGGGGTGAGGCAAAGCAAAGCACAGCCACTGTAATGGGGACCAGCATTTAGGTTTTAGCCGGTTATTGCTTGCTATTTATTTTTAAAATGCAGTACATCTGAAATTGGGATGCCCCCTCAGCACCCTACAGTACCCTATTTAGCTAAACTAAGCAGGTGTTCCAAATACTGGAAATAGTAGCCTGAACCTGGTACTTACTTTAGCAGTCTCTTGTTTTAGCTGCTATATCGCAACCCCATGTGACCTGTGGAGTTTTCCAGAACGAAGGACACACAGCACTGCACAATCCCACACCACAAACTTTACATGTCATGACAGTCAGGTGGGGCCACGATGCTGCATGGGAATGTGGATGAATAAAGGAAGAAGGAATACAACAATGTGAGGTTTAAGTTATAGGGTTTGAGGAGATTAAGTACAGTATGGTATAGAAATGTTTAAAAGTTGGCATAAGCAAGCACCTGGAATCAAATGAGTTATACATCTGAATATTGTTGATTGTTCCTGTGACATCATAGTTCAGTGGAGCAAACACAATTATTGAGCTGTAATCAGTGTTAATACAATGGTGTTTCTGGCTTCAGGAAAACGTGAAGGATTGACACAAACCAATTAGCGGGAGATGCTGCCTATTTCCTAAAGACTCATTACACACAATTATTGTAATGTATTCTGTATGGCTGAACTGAGCTGCTTCTTTAAATATGCCTTTTATATTCTCATCATATTCTTAAACACAGGGAATTATTTAAATCGGCCTCATTTTTGCTTAAACAATGTGTACATTGTGTTGTCATCTGGATAATTTTTTTATAATATGCCAGAGCCTGACAAATGATGCCATCCTGCAAATAACTCAGGGCAAACAGGATCACAGATGTAAAGTATGCTATTAAATAGAATTTATCATTGTGCTACTCTGGAGCTGCAGCTAAAAAGGCCACGGCCACAGCTTAAATGTTTAGGTTAGAACGGTTTTGCACATGTAGTGCTACCGCCAACATGGCATGGAGTGGTGATACTTGTTGCTACAGTTTGCTTCGCCCATCCAAGCCAATACGGAGGCAAAGGTGTACTCATAAAAACCTGGGGGGCAAATTATTAGCAACAAGTTTAGTATACCTAGTCTTCAAGTGGTTCAAGAGGGCAGTTCTGCCCTGTAAAACTTAATTTGTATTCTCAAAACTCTGTCACCCTTGGATTTTATCCTTATCAGGAAAAGAAAACCACAAGCTTGGTGGGATTTCTTTATTAGTTGTGGTGTTTAAGTAACTCCTCTCACTAGTCACATGTTCACATGGAGTGTACATTTTGGACGGGACCACTCTTTAAAAGGTTCTTCTTACCTGGCTATAGGGGTCTCCCAGTCAGGAGGTGGATAAGCATAGCAAGAATATTGACAAGTATAAAATATTGGTCATAACCCGTGGAGTCTTCCTCCAAGTCTCTCCCCTCCAGTGACATCATTGCATTGGGGGGGGGGGATTCCGCAGAGGCCTGTGGTATGAAAATCTCCCTTCCCCACAGCCTGGCATTAGCTTGGTGGGATGCCTAGGAAGGAGGAGGAGGGACCTGTGTCAATACAGATGCCAGCAGGCTGGCTACAATAGGTTCTTCCCGCCAGCAGCATGCTAGCTCCTGCTGGACCAGGAAGGAGCCCAGTGGAACTGCAGAGATCACCCCACCCAGTGTGGGACAAATAAAGGAAGAAGCGTCAACAGTGAGTTCTTTTCTTTTATTTTCTTTTATTTTACAGCTTATTTTTCAACTGATGAGGAACTGATACCAATTCACAGGGTAGTGATGGCCAGCATCCCACCTGGCATGTTGGATAAGTTGCCCCAGGTCTTGCTGGTATCTGGGATGGGACGAACCCAACCAAATGATCTTTGAACAGGAGAGAAACCACAAGCTTGGGGTGGGATTTCTTTATTAGTTGTGGTGTTTAAGTAACTCCTCGCTATTCAGTGTGTTCACATTGAGTTTTAATATTAATTCAACCGAATGAGTTTAGGCCAGGATAGGAATCCCATTATTATCCACGACCCACATGACTGTGAGCAACCAATCAGGCTTTACTGTACACTCACTGACCTGCAAGCCTGATAGGCTGCCTGCGGTCACATGAGTGTATGGCATGAAAAGTTTCCTGAAAAAGTATGTACTGGCAACCCAGTTTTTTCCATTCAGGATGCCCCAAAGCTGCAAATGTAAGAGGAAAACCATACATTTCTGTCTGGATTTCATCTTACTTAGGCCCTTATTTAACAAGGGATAGCGCCAGGTAGCAAATGGTGAGCGAACGGTAATGACGGTCACCGCCACGAGAACGCCGGCTCCCCTCCGCAATCACACATTTATCAAGCCGATCCTGCTTAGCGACTGACAGAGCGCCAGATAGCGAATCATTCATCATTATTCCAGCCTCACCCCACAGCGCCAGTGAGCGACCTTGAACAGTGACAGGTATGACCTCTCGCTACCTGGCGCTCTCCAATGCATTTCAATGGAGCAATCTTTAAATATTCATAATTAATTGCTATTAATGTTTTTTTTTTTTTTTTTTTTTTTTTTTAATGTCAAAAATTCTGTGACCACTTCTGCAATGTTAGATATTTTTTTTATGGTTAAAAAAAAAAAAAATTTGTGCAGAATTGATATTACAGGTCTGATATTAATGTATTCATATTACAAAATGTTTTCAAAAACTTGTATTTTTTTTTCCCAAAAAATATGGTTGTTTGGGGGTTAAAAAACTACTTTTAACCCATCACCGCCAGCACTCTGGGGTTTAAACAAGCATTTCACAGCGCGAGAATTTTTTGAGCGTGATTTGTTAATGAATATGGTGGAAGCCGTTCGCTATGGCCGTTCGCTGTCATGCGCTCCCATACAGCGCGGAACCTGTCAAACAGCGACTCCTAACCCCGTATTCAACATTACCGCACACCGACTGAGTCGCTGTCAACAACCGAACAACGGCCAAGCACAGCGATTACTAGCGGGCGCTGTGAAAACTACTGTCGCTCATCTGTCGCTACCTGGCGCTATTAACCCTTTAACCGCCAGCCTACCTTGAGATTTTGTCACCCTTTGTTGCCAGACCATTTTGCACTATTTTGCGCTCCCCTTGTTCAACTGTGATTTTTGAGGGGATTTCCAGGGATTTCCCAGGAAAATGATATATTGTTTTTTTCAGCAGAGTCTGGGCTTTAACATGAAATGTCTTGTTTGTCATTTGTTAGGTGTATTCTTAATATTTTTGGGTGAAATATGTGCAAAAAAAAAAAAAAAAAATCTATTTTTTGCAATTTGTAGTGTTTTTTTGTAATAACAAATGTAAGTTTGTCAATAAAATCTTATTGCGTGTGAAATCCCAATTTCTCCCGGTTACAGCGGTACCACATATGTATAGGTAGACACCCTTTCCTGCCCAGGAGACTCCCCCAAACTGAAACAGCGCTTTAGGAGATTTTCAGATAAAATACAACTATGCTATGCAATATGCGCACCTTGCGGTTTTTCCAGAAAAACAACCCTTTACATTTAAAATACCCCCAACAAACTATATATTCTCTAGAAGTACACACCTCAGGCTTTCTAGGCGTACCAGGCTTGTGGATGTGGCCATAGTTTTCTGGAAGTAATCCCTCAACGTAATCTTTGGTTGCAAAGAGTTTCCCTAAAAAAAGGATAAAAAAGCAGAATCAAAGCCACATTTTCCTAAAAAAACTATATACAAACAAGAAAAATCAAGTTTAATCTGAAAAAGCAACATCTCCCGAACAGAACGATACCCAACATGCATAGGTTCTGTCAAGGGAAGAGTTGCCAAACACCCCAAAGTAAAGCATGCGCATAACGGTAATTTTACTTGAAAATTTCAGCTCTGCAGACAAAGTGCGCACCTTGCGATTTTTCAACCAAAACAACCCTTTATATTTGGAATATCCCCCATAAACCATATATTCCCTGAAAGTACACACGTTAAGCTTTCTAAGGGTACCCAGCTTGTTGTAGTGGGCCCATCTTTCTGGAATTAATTCCTCAAAAAATTCTTTGGTTGCGCAGGGTTTCCCTAAAAAATTTATAAAAAAGCTGAATAAAAAACACCTTTTCCTAAAATATAAATATGCAAACCAGAAAAAACAAGCTAAGTCTGAAAGCGCAAGGTCCCCCGAACAGAACAATACCCAACATGCATAGGTACTATTAACCCTTTTAATTGCCAGCCTACTTGAGATTTTGTCACCCTCTGTTGACAGGCCATTTTTCCCCATTTTGCGTCATGTTTTGCGACATGTTTTGCGCCATTTTTGCTGGAACTTTCAGAAAAATTATATATTTTTTTTTTTGCAGCAGAGTTTAGACTTTAACATGAAATGTCTTGTTTGTATTTTTTTTTTTTTTTTTTTACAATATTATTAAGTGAAAAAAAAAATAAATAAATAAAATTTTTTTTTTAGAAAATTGACTCCTTTATTTTAAATAAAAAATGTATTTTATTAAGGAAAATCATATTGCATGTGAAAGCCCCATTTCTACCGATTAGAACGGTACCACATATTTATCGGTAGCCCCCCGTTCCTGCCCAGGAGACCCCCCCTAACTGAAACAAGTATTTTATAACATTCACAAAAAAAACACAAAAACCATCCACACTACAAAGGGTTAAATCGAGAAAAAAAATGACATAGGGTCCCCCCTCCCAGGGGAGGGAGACCCCATTTTTTTTTTTTTTTTAAGGGTTAAAAACCCTTAAAAATCAAAAAGAAAATTGACGTGGGGTCCCCCTTACCCGAAGTAACCAGCCCGGGACCAGCTATGGGGGCTTGTAGGCACAGAGTGGGGGGGGCCAGCTTTTGTGGCCCCCCCACCCTGCAGCCTACGAGCCCACATAGCCCATGTGGGCCCGGGCTCTTCTGCCCCCCCCTGGCCTTTGGGGAGGCAGGTAATGGGGGTGCCGGGGGTTAATGGCAAGCCACCCGCTAGCGCAGGTGGCTTGCCATCCCCCCAGCCTTGTGAACTGGTATAGTGGTCATGGACCCCTTACCAGTTCACAAGGGGTTAAATGTAAATAATCACACAGACACACAAAAGAGAAAAAATATTTTATTAATTTTTATTTTTTTTTTACACTGTACTCACCTCCCATCCATCCTGGAGCACTCTGTCCCTCGGCGATCACTGGCTTCTGCTCACTTGCTAGAAGCCTTTTATAGCTGCTGGATGACAGAACACAAAGAGTTAATAAAAAAAAAAAATGACATAGGGTCCCCCCTCCCAGGGGGGGCGGACCCCATTTTTTTTTTGATTTTTAAGGGTTAAAAACCCTTAAAAATAAAAAAAAAAATTGACGTGGGGTCCCCCTTACCCACAGTAACCAGCCCGGGACCAGCTATGGGGGCTTGTAGGCACAGAGTGGGGGGGCCAGCTTTTGTGGCCCCCCCACCCTGCAGCCTACGAGCCCACATAGCCCATGTGGGCCCGGGCTCTTCTGCCCCCCCCTGGCCTTTGGGGAGGCAGGTAATGGGGGTGCCGGGGGTTAATGGCAAGCCACCCGCTAGCGCAGGTGGCTTGCCATCCCCCCAGCCTTGTGAACTGGTATAGGGGTCATGGACCCCTTACCAGTTCACAAGAGGTTAAAAGTAAAAAATGACACAGACACACAAAAGAGAAAAAATATTTTATTAATTTTTTTTTTTTTTTTTTTTTACACTGTACTCACCTCCCATCCATCCTGGAGCACTCTGTCCCTCGGCGATCACTGGCTTCTGCTCACTTGCTAGAAGCCTTTTATAGCTGCTGGATGACAGAACACAAAGGGTTAATCAAAAAAAAAAAATGACATAGGGTCCCCCCTCCCAGGGGGGGCGGACCCCATTTTTTTTTTGATTTTTAAGGGTTAAAAACCCTTAAAAATCAAAAAAAAAATTGACGTGGGGTCCCCCTTACCCACAGTAACCAGCCCGGGACCAGCTATGGGGGCTTGTAGGCACAGAGTGGGGGGGCCAGCTTTTGTGGCCCCCCCACCCTGCAGCCTACGAGCCCACATAGCCCATGTGGGCCCGGGCTCTTCTGCCCCCCCCTGGCCTTTGGGGAGGCAGGTAATGGGGGTGTCAGGGGTTAATGGCAAGCCACCCGCTAGCGCAGGTGACTTGCCAGACCCCCGAGCCCTGTGAACTGGTATAAGGGGTCACATGGACCCCTTACCAGTTCACAAAGGGTTAAAAGGTAAAAAAAAAAGACAAGACACGTTTTTTTTTAAAAGTTTATTAAAAAAAAAAAAAAACTTTTACTTTACTCACCTCCGATCTTCATCTTCTGTGTCCCGCGGCGATCTGCTGTCAGTGACGGCTGGGCAGAGAAGGGGGGAGGCAGGCGATCGGAGGATCGCCTACCTCCCTCCTTCCCCGCCCAGCCGTCACCGGCATCTGAGAGACGAACTGCCGGGTGCCCCGATGACACCCGGCGGTGACGTCATCTGGCCCCGCCCCGTGACGTCACCAAAGATGGCGGCCGCCATCGGAAGAGAGCAAGGGAGGAGGGCTGTTATGCCCCCTCCAGAAGACAGAAGAGCGGGGGGGGGATCGGAGCCCCCCCCCGTGAAGAGGAGAGCCTGCGGGAGCCGGCGGGGACAAAGGTAGGTGACTGTTTTTTTTTTTTTTTGTTTTTTTTTTATAGTAAACCGGGCGGCTGCTGAAACGGGGGGGGGCACCCTGTTCCGGGCCCTCCCCTGCAGCCGGAGGAGCCCCGATGGGCGATCGGAGCCCCTCTGGCTGAAGAGGAGACCCGACCGGATCGAACGAGGGGTCAGGTAAGTGTCTTTTATTTTTACTTTTTTTTTTTTTTCTGGGGAAAGTCAGGCACGTAAATTTTACGTGGCTGGCGTTTAACTGTTGGAGAGGCAGCCACGTAAAATTTACGTGGCTGGCGTTTAAAGGGTTAATGAATCGGCCTCTTAGTATATAAGAATAATTGCATGACTTCATTATTAAATAAAACCATATATATATTTTATCTTGAAGTGGCTTAATCAACAATACAATGTTACAAATGAAAATTCCTTAAATCACATAATACTGGCTTACTTTTGCTTTCTCTACTGTTGCTGTTTACTAAAAAATCATGCAGGCATAAAAACACCATCCAATTACTGTCACCAAACGGCATCTCTCATTCAACCTGTGCCCGTTGTGCTGCCGTCCTTTCATGTGCTCATGGTCAGCTACACTTACCCGTTTTACTGCACAGGATACATTGCCCTATAAAACGGATATCCCCGGGAGTTCCTTGCATGAGAGAGCTACAGATCAGTGATCCACAATCACCGGCCTCACAGGCGAACATATCTTCTGTGCTGCTAACTCCATTCACTGACTACACGATCAGCTTGAAGTAGCTGCTCACTCTGGCTGACCACCTTGTGTGTTTTATGCTTCTTAAATACAAAGGTAACTGTGTGAATAGAAAGGGATGCTGGGGGGGGGGGGGGGGGGGGGGCATTATACGCAAATAATACACAGGTGTGCACTCCAGGAGCAGAAAAAGTGAGTACAATACATAAAGGACACCAAGAGAGGCCTCCCCCAGAGAGATACTACTCCAAATAGGCTGCACCACACACACAATATAATCAAATAACACAGTTCATTATTACAGACTATACAAACCATACAATACACACCATAATTACAGGGACCCATTTCAGCTGGCTGATTGCTAATGAAGTACACATAAAAGTACTGCGCTGCACAATGTGGACCAAAAGTGCTTAGTTCTATATAAATACATCCTCAAATACATAATCTAAAACAACAACCATATGAACAACCCTACTAAAATTATAAAGTGCTATAAATAGTGCAACAACTATCTTAACAGAGATTATAAAGACCATACGATGCAAAAGGCGAATAGTGCATGAACAAAAAGAAAAAATAAATGAAGAGATATTTAGCAGGACTTAATAGCAGAAAATAAAGAGCAGAACAGTGCCCTTTCAGAACCATCACGGACCCACGCGTTCCATGGCGTGACCCGCCACTGCCTCAGGGTATAATATATGTCTCTCTGCTATGCCTTATATATATGGCTGTTAGTCCCGTCTGATTAGGCGAGGTGGTGAAATCAAGGAAACACTTGAAGCCTGCTTCCACCCAAAATGAACACAATGCAGGCCAGCATGAGAGAGGGGGTGTAGACACTGAGGGGGTGTAGCACTGACAGATGAAATATCAATCCTGATGGCTCATCCCCTGACGCAAGCGCTCCAAAGACCCCCGCGATCCCAGAGAGCTGATAGTAACTGATAGTAATGATAGTAATCAGGCCAACGGCATCTGCTGTGCCCCTTCCAATGGCCGCAAAGCAGCCGTGTGTAGGGGAGTGGAAGCCACAGCCAAAGGGAAGATTAGAGAGTAAGGGCTACAAAACATACAACAAATAACTAACATCTAACATTAAAGCTGTAACATTTTATACTGCCATTTAATAATACAAAACTAATAATAAACAAAATAATTACAGTTTGATTTTCAGCAGACCTAAGAAAAAAATCAGCAGACCACTACACCAAATACAGCAGTAAAGCACTAATGCATAACTAAAGATGTCAGCACCCTGGGAGAAACAATTTGCTGCCACCTTAGTTCTGCCCTGTGCAACCTATTGCCTAAATCAGACTGGCCAACAGGGATACTGGGAAATTCTCTATGGGCCCCTGACGGCATCCTAAGGGCACACACAGAAAATACAGTTTGGCATAATCTCTGAAGGCATGTGTCCTAAATATAAGCTGGGAATATTCACACTTAAGTGTGGGATTTGCTGGTGGGTCCTAAGACTGCCTATGTTCCTGTACCCCAGCATTGACTCCAGAAAGCGCACCAACACTGCAAGTATCAGAGCACACCAAGAGGCTCAAAGGCTCAGCAAGAGGAGGGAGGCAGCTTGTACCAGGCCACTCTACTGCCATGGGCCTGGTAGCAGCTGCCTCCTTTGCCTCTATGGTATGTACGGCCTTGCTAATAAGCTAATCTTCTAATTTTAAGGCACAAAGATTTTGAGAGTGAGTGCTGGGTAACAGCATGGTCAGATGTGTGTTTGGCCCTGAGTACAGCCCCAGAGCTCAATTGATACAGATGGATATAAATGTATATGCTGTTCATTTTTCTATGTTAGGTGCGGCATGTAGTGACGGATGTCTTAATGTTGGCATACATCAGGGGGGGCAAGGCATATCCACTCTTGTAAAAACTGGAGTACTGCCAGTTATTGTGACAGATGCCGTTCGAATAAAAGGGTCATTTTTGCATGCAACCATAGGATGGACCCTTAGAGCACGTCCTTTGGGACACTCACTCTAGTCATGGCAATGGAGGGGGCATGCTGAGGCAAGGTACATCCCCTCCTCTGTAGTGAATTGTGGGGGCATGTGGCAGAGCGTAGGGGGTTGTTTTCTTGTAAATGGAGACCAGTGTTTGAAGGTGAAGCGGGTGTGTGATCTCGTCTATTGGCATGTTTAAATCACCGGATGCTGGACAGAAAAGATGTTGGGGACAAGAGGTGAGTATTAAAGTTTTCTTGCTTATGCCTGGACGGACCCTTTATATATTAAAGTGACCACTAGATAGAGCACTAGCCAAAACAGAAATAAAAAGGTATCAAAACAAAAATACACTTTAGTTTAATTTTTATTATTATTTAATTTAATATTATTTAATTATAGTTTAATTATTTAACTAATTTAGTTACAAGGGAGAGTTATAAGGGATTTTTTGAAATGAAGAAATTGCATTTTTTGTCTACAGTTTTTTTTTTCCTTTTTTTCATATTTGAGCACTGGTACACCCCTTGCAGCATCAAGCAAGCTTCTTCAATACTCCCTGTCCAGGCTGATGTAAGAAATATTACAGCTGCATCAGCAATAGGCTTGGGTTGGACTTGCATTATTGGTCAGCCACGTGCTGGTAGCTGCTAGGAAATACAAGTTGAGCCAGATGGTCAAATAGCACCACCAGGACCTAATCAACCAATAAAGTCCAACCCAAGCGGACTGCTGGTGCATACAGCAAGTTCCCCACCCAACCTGCTGCTAGGCATGAAGGAGACTGCTTCAGAGATTGACAGCATAGGGCACATCACGTGACCTACAGTATCATGAGCATTCGCTGCTTATATGTGCTATCAGTGGTGGATATTCATATGTATGCCCAGCAGGGGAGAAACTTCAGGGGATACAACTGCAGCGGGGTCCAGGAGGTTAGGGGGGTGCATCATTGTTGCTCCTCCACCTTATTTATCATATTTGTGCTGACTTGGCATAATTTAGACCAAGCACCATTCGTCTCTGTGGTTTTGGTCATTAGATGTCTACCTGCCTCCACCTGAGTTAAAAGACAGAAACAAATGACTGCCTGTCTATACATAAATGTTGCAAAGGAAATATTATGGAACCAATTTATTTAACTAGTTTCCAGCAACTAAGCTGTCATGCTTCTAGAATCATGGTAGCTTCCTCACTTTTAATAGTCAACCATTTAGAATCAACACAAGTTGTCAGCGATAATTTCCTCAGTATTTTCACACCAATTCTCTAGAGATTCTAAAGATATAATTAAGTCACTTTTCAAATCAATTCTCTGTTAGCACCTGGCGTTTTGTTTTTGAAATTGCTCCGTACAAAAAGATTGTTATTTCAGCAACGCTAATTTACTAGAGGAACGATCCCTATGAAAGAATGCTACACACACATAATTACACAGGGAAGGAATTTTATGATTCTGGTTGTTAAGCTGCTTTTTTTGGCTGGATAACAACACCGTAGCTAAGACCCTTATAAGTTTTTGTCTAGTTAAGTGCCATATTTATAGCGCTAGAAAGTTCTGTAATTCTGCAATCATTGTAGCCCAAAATAGGCAAAAGTAGAGATGAAAACGTGGATGTTTAATAGTTAAAGCAATTCATAATCCATTATATGAAAAATGGTTGATTGCCAATGTCCCCTGCTAGCCTGGTTTCGGGCAATGCACTCTGACCTCCTCCTTGCTACATCGACAGAACTGGGTCCCACTATTGGATGCAGACAGTCATCTTATCTGAAGTTTCTCTTCCTGGTTTATGGTTGCTAAGAGGAATCAGGACCATTGGCATTCAATCATGGGGCCCGTCTTTGCTGGAAACTGTATATGCCGGGAAATTACTGTATACCCCCTTCCCCCGCACTGTGAGCAGGTGCAATGAACACCAATTTGTTGGTGGGTGCTGGTCCGCATTGAAGAGACTGTCCAGGCCATATATAAACATGTTTCAGCAACTTACATTGTCATATCTGGCCTCTACCTTCCTGCAAACTCGCAGCAGCACATAGAAGCAGCAGCTTAGTACTGACATCTGGCACCCTCCCGATTCTACTTAGCAGTAGACCCTTAACCATAGGGCTCAACTAGTGGTTTATAACTTTGCTCCCTGTGACTGCGTGTGTATTGCAGCATTGTGATTATGTGTCATAGTTTGCAGATATTGTACTGGAGAGCGGCCATGCCCATTGGCTGGAGATTTCAAAAATGTATGAAAACTTCAAAATACATTTTCTCCTTTTTGGGAGGTTAGTTATGAAAAAAAATACAGGAACATTAGGAGCTTTAGGGTTATGTGCTTATATGGTTTATGACATAGCCTGGACAATCCCGTTAAAGAGGAGGTTGAAGCAATCAGTAACCCCACTGCCACCACTGCTATCCCTGTGCTAATCCTGATTTGGACAATAACAAAAAAGAAAACAAACTTGAGTGGGCACTCTGCACAGACACACTGCTCCCTGGATTGGGTGACTGGCCTGTCAAGTCCAGCTCTGTCGCTCAAGTCAGTGGCTACTTGCTGAGCCGGCAGGGGACAGAACCTGACCCACCAATGGCATCAGGGAAGGATTACAGCATTCAGGTTAGTTGTTTTATTATTTTATTGTCCAAATCATGGTTAGTACAGGGGGAGGGGGATAGAAAATGCTTGGACTATTCTTAGCACCATACCTATAGTACATGACGGCACCAATTCTAACCTATTTGAATCGGGGGGAGGGGGGGTTATGCATGGTTGGAGAAAGGTATATCCTCGTTGTAGGTATACTTACCTATTACTACAACATGAAAAGAGGATTAACATCCTAATACAAGTTGCCCAGAGGGACTGGAGTGTTTGCAAGTTATTTGGTTGTAGGTTCTGCTTAAAATAAAGGCTCTGACAAGGATGCGGATGACCATTGGCTTGCTAATACTTTATGTAACCAATGGCTTTAGTAAAGGGCAGCATTCGAATTGTAGCATGACAATTTAAGACCTGTGCTAGGATTTTTTCATTCCAAAAATTCAAATGTGCCCAAAATGTTATTTTCTTCCTATTGCTTTATTTGAAAAGTATTTTCCCGTTAAAAAGCCTCCTGATTCTACAAAAGGATAATTTAAAATACAGTAGGGCACATACTTTAATATAATTAGGATTCCTATAAATTAAATCCTTGGCAGTATAAAAACTGAGCATTCGGCACTTTGGATTAGCATAAAGGTATTTGCATTAAACATGATTCAGGCCTCCAACGGCAAACAAGCCCTTGAATTTGCTGTTGCAATTTGTGCACTAATAATTGTCTTTATAAAGAACAGAAGCACAGTGCTCCTCTGGTTTTAATATTGTATGGCTAACATTTCAGCATGTGTCGTATTTGTGATGTATGACATGTTTGCTCATTTTAATATAGAACATTTAAAGTGACCTTTAAATTAATTTTCAAGTCTGTAGGGAGTATCATTATGACCATGATTTTATTAAGTAGAGGTTCAATAGACTAAATGAAGACAATACCACAGCGAATGTATGGTTATGGACCCATGAATATGTTGCATTCCCTAAAAAGTTTTTTTGTTATAGCCATTGAAGGCCTAGAACACTACATAAATAGGCTACATCAAAAAGAGCAGTAAAAGAAAAAGTTCCACCGCCTCGTAAACTACTTTTTCCACTAGTGCTTATTCTGATTATGGCAATAAAAATCACATAAGTGGGATTGCGATTCGTGCCGATCAAATTTTCCCTAAAATTTCTAAAAAAAGAAAAAAGTCACTTACCTACACGCTGACTTCCCTAATGGCAATGACTGCTAGGTGCTATCTCAGCTTTCCATCACAGTGTGAGGAATAGCACAGCAGGGGAAGCCGGCCACACTGCCAGTTGTGCAAACCAACCTCTGGTGCTGCTGAGACAGCGCCCAGGACCCGCCAACAGCCCCCAGACCAAAGTGGTGTGAAGGTGACTGATACGTACCTCATCCTTTGGGATCCTCCGCACAGGTATACTGCGCTGCTCAGCCGGACAGAGGACGCAGATCTGATGCCCCACACTTTGGCTCCCGCCACCTCGCTCCCTGCTGCAGGGTGGGGACCATTTTTAAAGTGAGGTGGGAAAACTTTTAATCAGTAATGTCCCTGTCAGTGACAGGGGCATGAAGGCCTTTCCTGGCAAGCTTACTTTACAACTATAAAGAGCCACCCCTGCAGCACAAAGTGAGCATTGGAAGCCCAGTACGAGGGGGGAGAGGGGTTGAGTCTGTTTGCTGTAGTCCCGATAAGGTCCGCTGGACTATAAGGAGATCATCCAATGCTGAGAAAATTTGGGAAATTTGGCATATCACCTGAATTACATTTTTTACAAATTTGCTCATCTCTAGCAGTGTGTTACAGAGAAGAGTGAATTAATTTGGCACAAATACAATTTTATTGCAGCCAGATTCTTGGATGACTGAAGGTCAATTTTTTCATTTTACCATTTTTGTTTGCATGCTGTAGAGAACAATCCTTAGAGCCCTCAGTGTGCCATACATGTGCAATACACAACCCTTCAGGGCAATAGGAGCACTTTCAATTCAGAAAAAATTTATATATTTGACTAATGATTAGAGATGAGCGAACCGGTTCGGACGAACCGGAATTCGCTCCGAATTTCAGGAAATATTCGATTCGGCACGAACCCGAATATTTTGTGGTTCGTGCCGATCTAATTTTTCCTGAAATTAAAAAAAAAAAATGCCGGCATGGTGGGAGCCGGCCGGGGGGGCGGTAAAGCCGGCCGGCCCGCTCCCACCATGCCGGCATTTAAAAAAGAAAAAAAAAAAAAGCATTTTTGCCGGCATGGTGGGAGCGGGCCGGCCGGCTCCGCTGTCAGCGGAACCGGCCGGCCCGCTCCCACCATGCCGGCATTTTAAAAAAAAGGCAAACACTTACCTGCAGGTCCGCAGCATGGAGGCCGGCGCCGCTCTCAGCTGTCATCTGAGGGCGCGTCATCAGAGGGCGCCTCTGATGGGAGCGGGAGTGGGCCCGCTCCCACCATGCCGGCAAAAATGCTTTTTTTTTTTTTTCTTTGTTTTTTAAATGCCGGCATGGTGGGAGCGGGCCGGTAAAGCCGGCATTTTTGATGGGGAACTTCGTAAAAGTTCGATTCGGCCGAACCCGAATTTCTTTGTGAAATTCGGCGAATCGGCCGAATCGAACTTTTCAAAAGTTCGCTCATCTCTACTAATGATAGAACGATGGTATTAACTCCAAAATGAATTTAGAAAAAATTGTAAAACAGTAAAACGTCGCATAATGATATATTGCTAAAAGGCAATGTTTTATCTATCTTACGTATTTACTCAATCGCCACTCAAAACATACAAAGTGTTAGCACCAAACAATTTTACTGTAGTCAATTAAATTGGGAGAATAATGATTAATGTCAGCTCATTTATTATATGACATTCCTATACCTGCCTACTAAAAACCCTGGACTGTGAGAGAGTGTGTGTAACAAAGATTGAAAGCATTTCATTTTAGAAGCCCCCAAGAGATTCATCGGTTATTTAATTCACTTTCTTGTTAAGGCATATAAATATAGCTTAATATCTGAATAATTCTCTAAAGCTAATGACAAAATCTGTGAAACAGCTCAAGATTCCTAGGTTTACACTGGAGAAAAGGTTATTTTATGCACTCCCTGGTGGAACAGTGATTAACATGCTATAGGGTTTCCAATCAAACCTATGCACTTTCTAACATTCTCAGCTAAGTGGCTTCAGGGACTTTATGTCTTTGTAGAGGGCAGAAACCTACATATGGAAGGCAATTATTAGGACTACAGTGAATGCTTTAATCCGGGCACTCAGTGGGAAGCTCTTCCAAGCTAGGCCAATTATTCTAGCTACTCCAATCAAGATCAGGTCTACCCAGCATGCCAGTAACCAATCTACATGATGAACTGTACTGGCTAAAGATGTCACACAATACTAGAAGTCTGGAAACAATATCTCCAGGCATAATTTTTAGCTCAAAATGTAAGCATAAGTGCTCCTGGATCTTCCGAACCTAGAGGAAAGGAACCCAAATCTAATATCTATCGACATAACAACCAAAATTAAGCTACAGCTACGGATTTAATCATTGAAGAAACACTAGGCTAGAAAATGTAAGGATTTCTATCATTACCTACAATCCACAGCTGCCTGCTGGTTCCTGGAGTCTCAGGAAGTGCAGCGCTGTGGCTAGAGCTCTAACCATTGTTTACAATGTCCTTGGTGTGCTCCTACTGTTTGTAGCAGCCATTGACTCTTTGGCCAGATTTCCTTAACAGTTAATATTTGTATATCTGGTCAAAACAGCTACACTGAAGGCAAGGATAATTTTAAGCAATTTTTTTTACTTAATTGAATAATAACGACTTAAATTAATAATTGGATTCAACAGCACTTCTCTCTCAACTGATGTCAATGACCTCATTGGCTAAGTGTGAACCCTATCGATAAAAGATGTCAGAAACTGGCAAGAACAGACAAACTTAAAAATCAATTGCCTGACAGCTTACCCAGTGCAGTGCCTGTCCCATACTGTGTCTTTGCTCTGATCGACAAAAGGAAGAGGAATTAATTCTTCCTTTGCTTCCAGCTCCAGCCCCTGGAGTCCCGTGTTAGGTTGGTAGGCTAAAATGGAGCCTTCCACATGGACACGTAAGCCTTCTCCCATCACAGAAAATAGCACAACACAAGGTGAAACATTTTTTTAATCACTCTGGCAATATAGCCTTGTTTTCAAGTGTGCCTGGAAGATGATTTTAAGGCCAAAACATCTTAATGGTTTTTATTTGAATCTGTGGATCTGGCCAAATCAGCTACAAGGGAGGTAAGGTAGGTTTATTTTTTTAATTGTCCCAGCTTACAGATGCACTTTTAATCTTTTGGAGTAATTTGTTACCCGTTTACCTAGACTACATAAAAAGTTGACACATTTGCAATTGTCAGTACATGCAGCCATTATCCAGGCAACCAATATCTTACCTCAAAATAAACTCAATCACTAAATCTCATATACAAATCAGCAAAAAAGTCTGCAACCTACCAGGACAGCACTTAATTGGGTTAAGGGTTGGTGTAAATGAAAATCTGAGCTGCAGTTGAATGACCCTGCATTTCACTTAACAAAAATGATGCTCCTTTCACACCACTGCCCTCTTGCGCTGCGCGACAATGCGCGTCACTTGCGTTTGCGCTGCCATGGACTTCTATGGAGATGCATTTGCATTACATTAGAAATGCAGCATGCAGGAATTTTGCAACGCAAATGGCTAGGTGTAAAAAGGGGCCTTACAGTCTGTTGTGTTTAGTTAGCTCAAGTTGTCAGGAGCAATTAGGAAGAGCATTAGATCTACAAAGAGAGATAATTCTTCTTCAACTTTATCAAAATTTGTTGCTGAATTATTGTTTTAACAGTACAACAATCTATTCAAAAATTCTTTGTAAAAAAGTTGTTCCAGTTATCTATGTGTAACAAGAATAATGAAATCTAACGTAACAAGTTTAACTTACACTATACCTTAGCTACCAAAAATATAATAACAATATTAATCTATTACACTTTTGTTATTCTGTTCATGAAACCTTAGAGCAGAACAATAACTATAACAATTTTAACTGCAGATTTGGGGAATCTGGGGAATGGGGAGTGAAACCATTAAGGATAACATCTAGTAAAAAAACAGAAGCATCAGCAGAAACATTTGGTGGAGAGAAAAGACAGCAGATAAGATGCCAGGTGGGGTTGGTAGGAATACCATAAATTTATGCCTGAAGGTCAGACTATTTACAGTAACACAAAATGTGTTGGCTCATGCTTATGCTACATAAATATTCCTATTTCCTAACTAAAACCAGATCAGTGACATGGGCCAACCATAGCTTTGCATTTAAGCCTTGCCTTACATCAAATGTTATCTTATTATAATCTGCTTTCAAACTTTCTTCCTATCAGACATTTGTTCTATATCATTCTATATGGGAAGGGGAGTAGGGGGATATGGGTAAATATCCAACAGGGTGAATTAATTTACAAGAATTTAAACACTTCAACCTCAGGCCAAAATGTGAGAGACAGGCTACAGTTCCACTAATAGATGGTAAGCTGCCCTATATCCTGCGGCTTAGGTACTGGAGTGAGGCAGATTGCGGATCTGGGGTTAACAAAGTCTGTTGACTTTTATTCTCGCTCTCTTCAGTATTTCTGACATATGTTGTAAGAGAGCTGTATCCTTTTATATATAAGAGTACAGAGTTGCTTATTAAAATGTTACCACGGGCGGTTTAGATTCTATACTCTGCTGGAGGATGAATTATTTACGCAGCGCAAGCAATAACTTGACAATGAAAATAATGTCATTACATCCAATGCATTGCACCATGTTCTATATCCAGGCTATTATTTTAATACATCATTACATGGGTTTAAAAATAAATGGGGCGGAATAAAGGGTGAGCAATGTTTATTCAACTTTCCCTAACAATACCACAATAATTTAATATTCTAGAAAGGCTTTTAGAGCTTCTTGGCTTTCTGTTATTGGTCAACAAATATTTGTAACGGTGTAGGATCAAAAGGCTCTTGTACACATAAGACTGTTGCTTGATCCTCCTCATGATCCTAAAAGGGACCCAAACATAGGGGGTTGCTATGGGGGGCGCAGAGTGTGCAGTAGTAAGCGGGCTGCTGTAACTCACCTCAACCCGTGATTCTCTCAGTGGCGGCTGAGGTGCAGATTAGCCACCAAGCACAGCCGCTGGCAACTCAATGCAGGAAACTGTATTCTGCTGGACCAGCTGGGCAACTACACTACCCCAATCCGTTACTTGGCTGGACTACTATTTTAAAGGAAAAAATGCTGTATTGGGGTCCTCCACCACACAATCCGGCCCTAGTTGGGACACCTGAGCTACGCAGAGCAATGCATGTTACTCATGACAAAACGTATATATAAAAAACATTCTATATCCCACTTACCTTTACTCTGGATCTATATCTAATTACTTGCCCAAGTATATAAATATAATTATTTTTAGACTGCTTAACAAGCCAAGCACAAAGTAACAAGGTTTATCAGTGATATAATTTAGACAGTATGACTGGTAAATCATCACTCTTTAGCAGTCAAGTGAAATAATGAGGTAATTACAGCTACCATAGCATAATAAAGATTAATTGGCTCCTTGGTGACTATTGATCTGTACAATAAGTATCCCATCTTGACGTATGCAGACTGAAACAATAAAAAAAAAAACACACATTCTCTTACTGTCTAGAGTCTTTGCTATGGATACATGTATATAGTGGTATGTATGTTGGTATTCCACGTATATGAATATGTAGAATGTTTTTGAATGGGATGAATGTCATATATTGCTCCCAGTCTGAATATTTTTAAAGCAGTACAAATGTTTACTGGGTAGTAAAGTGGATATGATCGGCAAACTGTAAGCACATTTGATGCCATATGTGTACCATAGGGAAATACAGGCTTGCAAAATATACTCATACCCCCTTGGGCTTTTCCACATTTTTAAATGCTACAGCCACAAAACTAAATGTATTTTATTGGGTTTTTATGCGAGAATGTATCTGAGGAATAGTTTCACCTTCCAGCAGGATGACCCTAAACATACAGCCAAAGTTACAATGGAATGGTTTAAATCAAAGTATATTCATGTGCTGAAATGGCCCAGTCGAAGTCCAGACCTAAATGCTATAGAGAATTTGTGACATCTATTGGGCTCTCTGTCCAATCTGACTGCGCTAGAGACATTTTGAAATAAGAATGGGCAAAAATATCAGCCTCTAGTTGTAAAAATCCGGTAGAGACAAACCCCAACAGACTTGCAGCTGTAATTGCAGCTATAGGTGGTTCTACAAAATATTCAGGAGGGATGAATATATATCCACAACACAATTTTATTTTTTTTTAATTTGGAAAAGCATCATTTTCTTTACATTTTACAAATACTTGCTACTTTTTGTTGCTCTATCAAGGTGTATGAACACTTTTTGTAGGCACTGTAAATCTCTGCTGGATTACATTTTGCACACAAGTCTTTTATCTGAAAACTGGATTTGTCTTGCAGACACAACTTTAAAATGAATGTGAATTTGACACATTAAATGTTTCTTTGGGAAAGTTCTAAGCATTTACAACAGTGGTACTGTTTTTTCTAGCACTATTAAATGCACTGTCAAAGCAAAAACATAAAAAAAAGCCTTTGTCCCCCTCTAATGATGGATCCTATTCCAGCAGTCTGAATCTTACCTGATTGCTAGCTCCAAGTCCCATGTCGCCTTATCACTGGATTGGCGTCCCGATCTACCAAGAACAATCTCCAGTCACGTTGACAACGGGGCTCCATTTCTCATCATCAGTGGGGAGTGTGAAGACCTGCCATTAAATCTCTGGAGGTGACCATTTTTTACTATAAGAACTAAGAATCTGTGGAATAGTCTCCCCCAGAAGCTTGTTATACCACCAACAGCTAAATCTAATCCAGTGATCAGGAAAGGGACAGAGCACCGAACTAGGAGCCATCATCGGCAGGGGACAAAAGGGGAGAATAGGGTTATTTTTTTTATCTTTAGGTTTAACATTCTGATGCTATCTATGGTTATAGGAAAAGTCTACATAGGTATTGAACTGCCCACTGCTAACTAAGGTTGTGCCTACTCACCCCCTCTTCTGGTAGCCTCCAATGCAGTCATCTCCAGGTCAGGTTGAGATACAACACAATCCTGCACATAATTCAGAATTTTTGGTTTGGAATTGTTTTCATTACTAAATGCTTCAGTGTAGTTTCTATTTAATCATATTAATAGTAATACGTGAAATATATGAGAAAAGACTATCTGCCTTATTTATCAAGGGCTAGCGCCAGGTAGTGTCTGACGAGCGACAGGTACCGCCGTCACAATGACGCATTTATCACGCTAAATGAGGCTAGCGCCGGCGAGAGCGTCAGCTAGCGCCGGATTCATCATGTAGCCGACTGCAACGAACAGCGCCGCTGCTAATCCCATCACAGCGACAGGTATGACCTGGCGCTCCCTGGCGTAGTCCAATGCATTTCAATGGAGCAATCTTTAAATAATCATAATTAATTGCTATTACTGTTTTTTTTATTTTTTTTTTATGTCAAAAATTCTGTGACCACTTCTGCAATGTTAGGAATTTTTTTAAAGTAAAAAAAAAAAAAAATATTGTGCAGAATTGATATTACAGGTCTGATATTCATGTATTCATATTACAAAATGTTTAGAAAAACTTGTATAATTTTTACATATAAAAAAAAAGGTTGTTTGGGGGTTAAAAACTACTTTACACACATCGCTGCCAGCGCTCTGGGGTTTAAACAAGGAATTCACAGTGCAAGAAATTTTTGAGCGTGATTTTTTAATGAATCTGCAGCAAGCCGTTCGCTCTGGCCATTCGCTGTCAGGCGCACCCATACAACGCGGAACCTGTGAAACAGCGACCCCTAACCCCGTATTCAACATTACCGCACACCGACTGAGTCGCTGTCAACAAGCAAACCCCGGCCAAGCACAGCGAATACTAGCTGGCGCTGTGAAAATCACGCTACTGCCGCTCATCTGTCGCTACCTGGCGCTATTAATGAATCGGCCTCCCCGTTTTTCAGATATACTATTTTGCTAGAATGTATTGCTTTCTACATTTAAGGTAAAGCCTTCAGGTATTGTTTTTACTAATGTTCAGATGAGTCATTTTGGAATTGCGCCCCTCTGCAATCAGTCACAGGTGCGCAGCTACACCTCACTGCAATGGAGGGGGTGTTCCTAGGCCTGACGCACCGGCTCTATTGCAGTGAATGGGAAAGGCATGGCTGTGCCCCTGTAAGTGGTGCGCAAGGGCACACTCCCAACTGAGGGATGATGATCTATGGACCTGCGCGGGATGTGATACATGGATCAGGTGAATTGCTGATCCCCAGGATAGGAACGATCAGGTGCAGGTGAGTACCCTTTTGTTTTTTTAGTTGGGTGGTCAATCCCTTTAAGGTGCAAATTATTTTATATAGGGTAGATTTTTTTTAGACATTACAAAACAGCAGCAACCTATGGGGAATCCAAACACATTTGGAGAGGCTCATTATTATCAACGTTTTGATTCTCCACAGGTGACTGCAAATTTATTAATTAAAATATCTATGCAATTATACCACAAAAAGAAGAAGCGTCCACAAAAAGAAGAAGCATATCTGAATACAATAAAATATAGTATTTTGGGTAACCATTGAAAGAAACTCTATTTTTTCACTGCACTAAAGTCAGTTTGTACTTGCTTTGGACATTAGTATAGCACAGTGGCCTGCAAATATCAGTCACAGGTCAATTTTTCTTTTTATACCAAAGAGAATGATCTTCACAGCTTTCAGAAGTGATTTTGGCTTTGTCCTGGAAAAGGAAAATGCTTCAAATATCCACACAATAAAAGGGTGTCCTGTTGCTGTAAAATGTTGTGAAATACATAATATATGATGGACACCTTGTTTTATTTGCTAAGCCATAATCCAACACCTCAATCTAAATGTGCCAGATTTGCTAAAGTGGAGTTTCCAGGCTGTAATAGGAACCTGTCATCGGTCTTTCTTGCTGTTGCTTCTAATAAAATATCCAAATCCAATAAACCTAAATTGAGCAGTTTTATGGGCTTATGAAATGTACCAGCGGAAAGGATTTAAAATATTTGACAACTGAGCAGTTTAAAACAGTGTTCTATGTTGTGTTAAAAAAATAGAAGCAGAGTTAGTTTTGCAGCAAGTGAGAGCTTTGGTCTGATGAAGGGATCCCTTGGAGGCATCCCATGGACCACAGTGTAATAGTAAAATGGAAACCTGAGAATCATTTTTACTTTTCCATTGCAGTGCTGCATTTTATCTGCAACAAATACGTGCTTCCTGTGCATGCCACTCCCTGCTTGTTACTGCCAGCAAACCAACCAGAGTTACTGGGCGCACTGCCACAACGTCTGGGAAGTTCTTAGTTCACAGGTTCTCTCCATCGCAGCGGCACAATGCAATCATCACAGAAAGCTGTAAGCTATCGATGAGCAATTTAAATATCAATAGCAGGCTCATGACTCATTTTCAGTATACCAAAGCTTACTACAATAGAACAATTATTATACATCAGCTGCTCCTCAGCTATAATTATTTTATTATATTTGCATTTATAAAGCACCATCGAATTCCGTGGCACTATAAAAGGTAGAAGTACAGGGGTAAGACAAGTAAATACTTATACAACAATGACGACAAAGTGTATAAAACACATGATATTAGGAATAGAGATGAGCGAGAAGTTCGGCCAAACTTTCAATAAATGTTCAGGATCCGGGACCTGAACCTATTCACCACTGAAATCAATAGGGACCTGTACTTTGGGGGGTGGCTGTGGTGGAGGAGCATGCAGCAGAAGCACTGCTGTAACTCCCGTCACCCCGATCCTCTTTTTGTCAGCAGAATTTCAAACTGGCCCCAGCTGGGGCTACAGAAAGATGGCTGTCGGCTCCCTCTTCTAGTGCCAGACGTGTGTGGACGAGTCATGTTTGGGAACCTGAACTCGCAAAGTTCCATACGAACCGGAACTTTGTGGCTTAGGTTCACCCATCTCTGATTATGAATAAAGAGATGGGGGTTGAGCCAATAATCCGGGTCACAAAATGTATGTAAGAAAGTGCCCAATGATATAAAATGTAGGAGGGGTGGATTAAGTCAGATGATAGGCTCTTCTAAATAGATGGGTTTTAGGGTGCTTTTGAAGGTTTTAGGGAAGGGTAATGATGGGCATATCAGAAAGGGCATTCCAGAGCAGTGGAACGGAGCGGTATTTTTGTGCTAGTGAAGAAATGTAAGACAGGGCTTGGTTGTAGATAGCCTTATAGGTCAGGAGATGATCAGGGCATGTACTAGAACAGAGGTTCCCAACAGGTGGAACTAGTACCACTGGTGGTACTCTAGAGTCTCTTAGGTAGTACTTGACAAGGCTGTAGACTTACCTGTACCTTACAGGCTGATCTGCTGCCATCTATACTTCATTCAGTAGTGTACCTTTAAGGAAGTTCCACACCCATTTTCTATATCATGTCTCGGGGGCACATCAAGATTGATGGGGCCCCCCCAACATTGACCTCCTCAACCACCCACAATCCTTATCTGAATCTTGATCCCCCAGTGAATGGTGGCCCTGTGATTGGCCACCGGCGGTCCCATGGGCAGGCTTGGACTGGTGACTGGGAAAAAGAAAGCAACTCTGGCCCACATGACTGCCAGCGGCCAATCATGGAGAAGAATTTTGACCAAAGATCGTGGTTCGGGAAATGATTTATGTGGATTGTGGGGGTCTATATGCAGGGGGCTCAATCTGGATCTATCATAATGCGGCCCCACATCCATTATGTAGAAAATTATTGTTGGATTGCTTTAAGGCTTGGACAGAGCCTATGTACAATATGAAGAATTTCCATCATCAGGTAATTGCATTAGTGTGCTTCCAAAGTAATAAACTGTGCTGCTCTAAGTACATTTTCAGTAACTTAGCTAAAAAAAAAAGCAAAACTGAACATACTCTAATTAAAATAATAAATATGTTTTATGTTCTGTCCCCCAGCTACTACTCTGCGGCGCGGCAATGATTGCACATGCTTTGCACATCCCTGTTGCTAGGTAACAAATGTTACTAAAGCTGTCACAGCACGCAGACAACTTGACATTGCTAACTGCATACAGCAAAAAGGATCCTGCATGACATTGCTGCAAAAGGCACCTTGCATCACTTTCTTTACACTTCTTGGCCAACATAGGACCCATTAGCTCATGCGAGGAACCCTCATTTATCTCTCAAATAATGTTAATAACCTTATTAATGATCAAGGATCAGCAATGAATTATCTAGACTAAGATTGAAAGTTTAACGGGGTAGAGTGTAAAATCCCATCTTTTAAAGGATATAAAATGGAGGTGAAAAATAAAACATTAGCTGTCATTACATGCAGTAAAACGCTAATTTATACATTGGACAAAACTGGCTGGAGGTTTGCTCACTGTCACAGCATAGGGGCAACCTAAATTCATTATGCCCCTCTGCACATGCTCCCCACCAGGTCACCCAAGTCAGAGACCAGGCTGCCCATACTTCTACTGTGTTTCCTCCACAACTGTCATTTAAGTGACTACTGGGTTCATTGAGCTGGTTGGTGCACAGTTATATGAACAACCAAATATATAACAACCACACTAACTACATAATGTAAGGTCCAGAGTTCTGCCACAACCCAGAACCTTGCAGATCCCCTAGTTCATCTGCTGGTGGCTCTGTTTCCCCAGATTCTCGCTGCATTACACATGGCCACTAGCAAGTGGCCCTGCTAGTATGGTTTCCTGAGACATTTAGTGAGCACCAGGGATTGATGAGGCTAGGCCTTTATTAGCGCGCCAGTCCTCAGCCCAGGTGCGTGAGCATTGTTGTTGTTTATCATCCTAAGCTGCTGGTGGTTGGTGGCTGAAGGCTGCAAACCCTGGGCTTTGATACAGTAGGACTTTGCACTCTGGAGGATGTTAACTCCTGGACTTTGTGTCCCTTGGATTCTGTATCTTTTGCCCACACATGAACTTTGATGTTTGACACTTGAACTCTGGATACTGCAGTCTGGGTAATCCTTGGCTTTTTGCCCCCCCCATACTCACCATTGCACACCTTCTGACTCACAGTCCCTATAGTTGTGTTTTTTTTTTTTTTGCTACTCCTGCACCTGTTTTTTGTTGGCATGCAATAAACCAGTACTTATCCCATGATCCTGTTTGTCTTGGCAGCTGCTGCCTGGCATTGATCACTACAGTTAAGTTTATTGTTAACTAAAACCCCTACGTCCTTTCCATTGTGCTTTTACCAAGCATTTCCTTTTTTAGCATGTAATCATAACATAAATATGTCCTTCCCGTGTCCATAACCTTACATTCATATGTGTTAAAATTAATTTGCCATTTTACTGGCCATGTTTCCAATTTAGCTAACTCTGTTTGTTTCTGCCTGATGTCCTCTTTTGTGTTAATTACTTTACACAGCTAAATGTCATTTGCAAAGATTGAGACTTTATAGTTTAATCCGTCCCCAATGTCATTGATATATATATATATTGAAGATAATTGGGCCCAGAACTGACCCTTGCAGTACTCCGCTAGTAACGTGACCCAATTTGAGTATGTACCATTGATAATCACCCTCTGCTTCCTATCATTAAGCCCCTTTCTCACCCATGAACACACGTTTTCCCCCAGTCCAAGCATCTTTTGTACCAGTTTACCATTTTTTACGTAGTATAGTATCAAATACTTTAGGAAAGTCAAGATATATGATATCCATTGACTTCCCCTGATCCAATCTTGAACCTACCTCCTCGTCAAAGCTGATTAGGTTTTAATTGGCGGGTAGCGATTCCTCATAAATCCATGCTGATATGGCGTAATAAGGTCATTTCTGCTGTATTTCTGCTTTGCTTTTTTCTAATCGTGGTCCATCACTAGAAATACTGTAGTGAGAGAAGCTCATTTGATCCAAGGTTGTCTGTCAATATCAGTATGTGTTCAACTGATTGTCTAATTTAATCTGTTCTATAACCTCTTACAATAATTTTATTCTTGATTGAATTAAATGACCCAACCTCATTATTTTTCAGGGTTCTGAGGTTGCCATAGACTTTCTTCCGAGAGTATTGGTGACCGTGTGTTGTTAACCATCATTGCATCCCGTGTTGCTCTTGACTTACATTTATGTAACCAGCATCAATAATGTCGCCCTTAGGTGCTGACAGATAAAATGTGTAACTGTAAGAAATTCTAAAACAGTCTGACTCATTTTCATATACTGTTGGTTGTCTCATTTAAAGTTTTCAGTTTAAATTGATCATCCCTCCACAACTGAATGGACTGCATGAGTCATTGTATAAAAACTCAATATTACACCTAACGTTCTGAAACTGAAGAAGCGAAACTCAAAATGAATTTACTTTTGTAATTGCAAATAAGTGCCGCAGTGAGGCATATTGAGGTTGTACATAAGCAATCAGCCATGGGCTAATACTTTGGCATCCCTTATTTCCAAAATGATTCTGCCTTGATTTTGTGGTTAAAACTAATTAGGCTTGATGAGACAAGGAAGCCGTCGTCTGCATTTCAGAGCTTCATCTTTTAGAAGTTATAGCATCCTGTTTCATGGTTTGGGGAATTTGAGAGGCAATAAAAGAAGGTAACAATGAGTTCTAATATTGAAAGCAGTTTATATTAGACCATAACCATTATTTTTGTGTGAAGATTGTTACACATTTAAATAATGATATGCATGCAACGTCTAGCAAATTTTCTCTTTTTATTTATTTATTTATTGCCTAAATATAATGGATTTGTAATACATATATCTACATATTTAAAGCAGACTTATATCCCTTCAATACAACATTTTTCCCCTCACCCACTACACACTGCCAGTTCACGCCTTAAAACATAGAACCAACAGTTGAAAAGGAAATGTGGTGGAAGCAGTATGTCAAATGGGATGATGGGCAACCTTTATAGCTAGTTCTACTTTTATGTCTTTGCAAATAAATATTTTTTTTTAATAAAGGTAAGTGTGCCCAGTGAGGTGTATGCCCACTGCGCAGTGGGAATTAGATATGTTTTATTTTACACTAAAACATTACTAAACTTTCTCTGTTTAAAATGGAATAAAACCAGGGTTTTTGATGGGTTTTGGTCCTTTTTGGGGAGCCCCACTGCTTGAAACCCCCCAGGTCGGCCAGTAAATCTCACCTTTTCCGGGTTCCACAGTGCATGTGCAAGTGCACAGCCAATAAACGTGCAGAGCTGAGCGGAGCCAAATGCGCCACATGCTCACTGGCCTTTAACAGGGTGCTTGCCAGTCATTAAGAAAAATTAGACTTTCTGCATGAAATACTAAGGGGGTAACATAAAATAATTTTTTTTTATAGCTTTACATTTTTTTCAAATTTGTAAATAACAGCTAGAAATAAAAAACTGTCAAGGCTTTGCAGGCCCCATTGTCCTAAGGCAGAAAGCCTCAATGTCTCTCCAAGCCTCTTCTGATCTCTCCAAATAAAGGGCTGTTATATACAAATCCTTGTGAGAAATGCTCTCGAAATCAGGTATAATCTGTAACAGAATAACTATTCTGCACCATTGCCATTTTTGTCCCTTTTACCCTACAACTAGTGATGAGCCAAACAGTCCTCCTATTCAATTTGGACGCTTTTCAGCCAAATATGTCAAGCTATTGCATTTTTTCAACAAACTCAAAGATGAACGCATTAAAATTTATGATGAAAATGTTTCTCCCACTTTTTTGTGTTACCCTTACCCTAGCCTACCACTAGTGTACCACTTTAAACTAGTGTTGATAGTTCACAAATAGTAGTAAAAGTCAAAGGAAGAGGAGGAACATGACCAGTGGTCTATTGTTTATAAAAGGCTTACTTTCCAGTGACCCATGCAATCCCCCTAGAAAATACCTTTGTCCCCCTATAGCCCATATACCAGCAGAGCAGTAACTTTGACATCCTTGATCGCTTCATGGTGTGATAAGAGACTTTAATTTTAGACATTTGCAAAAAATACAATAAAATAATAACTTGGTAGCATCCAATAAGCTTACTTTATAATGCCTTAGCATGCAGACCTCTGGATTGTCCTTTCTGTTTGTTAGGTGGTTGCATGCTGTACAAACTCTTTTACTGTCAGCAGTTTTACATTTAGCTTGAATACTGCTTAGACTTTATAAGCTCATTTATTTAGATTCGCTTTGGTGACTTTTCTGCTTATGTGACTCTTTTGGAGTATGGTTATCGTACAACCCACATTTCAAGGTTAGCATTGCTTTTTATGGAAAAGCTATTTGTGACCATTGACCTTTACTGTCAATTTATATGCCTTCTGTCCTAACATATTTTTATACCAAAAGTAAACACATTCTGGCCTTTCTCAAAGAAGTGCATGAGGAGAACATCATTTTTGAAAGGGTGTGGTATTCAGTAGGGTTGTCCTTAATATATTACATTAGAAAAGCCAGTTTCACATCTCTACTGGTTGAAAATAATATTATGATGCTCAGGAGTGATCTTTTTGTCTGGCATGCTTTCATTACCTGGTGCAGAGTTTGGTTGATGCATCATATAACCTATATCTCTATCAGCTTAGCCAGAAGTGTCCACTAATCTACATATTTTGGGAGTATTGGAATCAGAATAATTTATCCACCAGGTAAGTACATGCATAGTACAAGGAATTATTTTTGGTAGGTAGCATAGAGATATTTAGTACGACATGTACGGCACCAAAGTACAGGCATCAACATACGTAGGAATGGCTTAGGAGACAGATAGCCATTGGAAAGAATCTAGTTATAGGTCTAGCGGTCCTTAGTGAATGGACCTGATAGCAGTGACCAGATGGGAGTCATTGAAAACAAAGGATTTCTTTTCCACCTGTTACCCCCTTGCTACTGTACACTAGAGTGGACCTGTGGCCCTGTTCCTAAATCACAGCTAACTACGGTATGTCATAATGCCAGCCCACTTATGCCTGCTCATCTCAACTCTGCAAAGCAGTAAAACCTAATTAGCGGACAATGTTATCTCACTCGAAGAATTGAAAGAAGATAGTATAAAGACATTTCATATACTCATTAAGTTACATCATTGTGTTGGGTCATGTTTGGCGCTGTCCTTTCCGTTTTTAACTTGAAGAAGAAATGGCTGAGATATTGAGGTTTACAGTTTCAGCTTATTTTTAAATATATGCGTGGGTCTTGACTCTGTGATGCCGCATTATAATCAGCATGATGAGCGGGGTCTGTTAGACAGGCATTCTCATACCTTGGCTGTGCCTCTCTCCCAGTGTCCACAGTCTGATGATACAGAGCTCTAGCTTAGCCCAATTTTTGGTGGTCTATGGCAAAGTAATTCAGGGGGTGTGCCACTACTCTTTGCCTTGTTTTTTACTTTCAAAGGAGAGGGAAAACCATATTGAGGTGAGCTGCTGAAAGACAGTTTATGCACTTAAGTATGATTATCTCTTAAGAACAATGGCATGGTGGTGTTACATGGACTCACCTTTACAACGCAAGATAGTATACAGGAGACTATTATTAACTCTGGTAAATGGAAGACTAAAGCCAACTTTAAGCATTTGCCCCTACAAAATTGGCTTTTAGTTTTGTGATATTTTACCATTAACAACTGCAGTATATACATTTACATAGGTTCTTAATGGTAAAAACAGAGCCTTAGGAAAAAAAAAACAATGGTTTACTACTAGCGCTTTTGGAACTTTAAAACTTGTGGCACATAGCCCATACTCTGTATTGATCATTTGCCCTGCTGCCAAGTGATTTGGAAGAAAAACACAGAGCTTCTCAGTCAGCTGTAAAGTCAAAACTGTTATTCCCCCTCACAACAGTAATTGTTTATATGTGTGGATTTATTGGCACTGAATGAAGCCAATTAAGATGTTGCATGCTGTCTGAGCAATCTAAATAGACTAATAAAAAAAGCAAAAAAGCCAGCTTCCTAATCTAAGCAAACACATATCCTCTCCAGTTATCCTTTTTTCCACATTTATAGGATAATGAGAAATACATGGCTGCTCCCTACATAACATTGTATTTCGTTTCCTAGGCTCATGTCTAATATACTTAGTTATGGAGAAAAAAAATCTAACACTAAAATGGTATGCAATGGAACTTTAGGTAGGAAAACAATACTTTGACAAGGCTTTGTAGAATATCGCACCTGCGGAAATTTACTCCGACATCTGTTAGTCACAGATCCTCCTTAATTTAGTAAATTTCTGCAAAACACCTAATACTAAATGATAGAGGAAGATGAAGGCAGAAAAAACAAAATCTCCACAGTGTTTCATATCATGGTCTACCTGTCTTGTAGTATCTGTTTCTAGGTGTCTTGGGAAATCTATTTTATTCAACACAAAAGACAATGCAAAATTAAAATATAATATATTTTATATATATAAATATAATATACAGTATATATATGTATATATATATATATATATATATATATATATATATATATATATATTTATATATATATATTTATAGAAATGATATTTAAATATATATAAATATATATTTATATATGTTCTAAATTTTCCAAATAAATCACTGCCACTTATACATGTGAGGCACTGAGTTTTTCCATTGCTAATAGGATATTTCATTTAAAACAAATTTGACCATCCTACAGGGAGAAAATTCAGAGACCTTGGTAAATTTTTCTGAAAAGTTCAATGTTTGGTCCTGGCTGTTTCTAGTCCACCTCAGTTATCAGCCTACCCCCTATCCTGTCAATCCTATTCATTCTCCACAATTTCCTAGGTTTTTCTAGATCTGTTCAAAGCTTCCCTGTCGGATTATTTGTATTTTTTTTTATTAGTTTATCCCTGTCTCTCTGCCCCTGCTTCCATGGTCCATTTTGGCATTTTTTTTTTATATTTGTTACTTGCGGCCTTATTTATCAAGGGCTAGCGCCAGGTAGTGTCTGACGAGCGCCAGGTACCGCCAGCTAACGGCGGCTACCGAAACAAGTACGCCCGGCGGCGGTCACAATGACGCATTTATCACGCTAAATGAGGCTAGTGCCGGCGAGGGCGTCAGCTAGCGTGGGATTCATCATGTAGCCGACTGCAACGAACAGCGCCGCTGCTAATCCCATCACAGCGACAGGTATGACCTGGTGCTCCCTGGCGTGGTCCAATGCATTTCAATGGAGCAATCTTTAAATAATCATAATTAATTGCTATTACTGTTTTTTTTTTTTTTTTTTTTTTTATTGTCAAAAATTCTGTGACCACTTCTGCAATGTTAGGATTTTTTTTAAAGTAAAAAAAAAAAAAATTGTGCAGAATTGATATTACAGGTCTGATATTCATGTATTCATATTACAAAATGTTTAGAAAAACTTGTATAATTTTTACATATTAAAAAAAAAGGTTGTTTGGGGGTTAAAAACTACTTTACAGACATCGCCGCCAGCGCTCTGGGGTTTAAACAAGGAATTCACAGCGCGAGAAATTTTTGAGCGTGATTTGTTAATGAATCTGCAGCAAGCCGTTCGCTCTGGCCATTCGCTGTCAGGCGCACCCATACAACGCGGAACCTGTGAAACAGCGACCCCTAACCCCGTATTCAACATTACCGCACACCGACTGAGTCGCTGTCAACAAGCAAACCCCGGCCAAGCACAGCGAATACTAGCTGGCGCTGTGAAAATCATGCTACTGGCGCTCATCTGTCGCTACCTGGCGCTATTAATGAATCGGCCTCCCCGTGTTTTCTTAATCTGGATTTTTGTCTTAGTTTTGTTCTGTGGATTACTTGTTTATTAACCATATTCTGTCTTCTGTATTATCTAAAGCTATTTGTGTTTCCATGCACCTCTTTTCTGTCCTATGTATGCCCTTTGCCATTTGTCTTTCCTTTGTCCAGGCGTCTTATCTGATCACCTAAGACATGCACATTCCCAAAATATTGGGCTCTGTTGAAGGAACGGGAGGTGCCAGGCCCCTGGTCCCTCAGGCGTTTGGCTTGTTGACTCTCTGGTGACACAGGCCTGTGCTCTATTTCCCTGTTAATTCTTTCCAGGTTGTCCTTCAGCCACCTGTTCCTGTTCTGTTCATCTGCTACCAGTTTCTTTATTCCTGCCTGCTACTCATTCCCGAGCTGTTACCTAGTAACCTGTTGTTGTCTGTGACCGTCCGGCTCACCTTACCTGCACTGCACCAAGCCCCCACCCACCAATATCTGGCCCATGGCTGGCTACTGTGGTGTGGACTACTGGAAATAGATCAACACCTGTATCAAATTAATGCTGGTCCAGTTCAAAGTCTTATTTTTAAAGTGCACAGGCTTAAAAACCTTTTTAATTAAAGAGGACCAAAACCCAGGATTTTGACTATACTGGGTGCACAGCTGTGTGATTCCCCCCCATCCCCCCCCCCCCCCCCCAGATCGCCTCAGCCAACTCACCTCTTCCCGGTCCCACGGCGCATCTAAGAGCATCGGCTCTGACAGCCGCATCCTCCACTTCCCTCTAGCAGTGCGTGTGCCCGCGCGGGCACACTCCCTGTTAGAGGGAGGCAGAGGATGTGGCCATCAGAGCAGCTGCTCTTAGATGTGCTGTGGGACCTGGAAGAGGAGAGTCCGTTCGGGCGTCCTGGGGGGATTCACAAAGCAGGGCACCCCCGATCGGGGTGCCCCCGGGGAAAGGACCAAAGGCCAAGATAGTCAAAACTTTTGACTCTCCTGGGTTTTGGTCCACTTTAAGGCCATGGTTACACATTGGTTTTATCTCATTTTAATGTCACATTTGTTTGGTGAAGTTATGACATTTTGCATTAAAGCAGCTTCTTCACAGTTGCTATTTAGCAGCACACTGCATATGAATTGGGTGATGCTCTACAGAGTTATATAATAAGTACTTTATCTCATACAAATCAATTGAATGAAAGCAGCTGGGTGCTTGTAATGCTTACTTTAATATCACTAAATCCATTCTTCCAAAAGAGATCTACTTGTTCCTGAAGTGAAGCTTTCAATAATCTCTCCATCATCTGAGGAGCTGCAGTTTTCTTTGAAATATTTGCTTGCACCCTGGCAATGAAACCCTCCAAGTGCCAAAACCTCCAGTAGGAGCTAGCTAGGAAAATAAATGTGAATCCTTTCAACAGAAAGGCTATCACCTGCCATATAACATATAGAATTACTGTGTCATTATAGTAAACACTTTCCACAATCATTTGCTGTATATAGAATACTTCTCAACGAGAACACTAAGGCCCTTATTTATGAAGGAATAGCGACAGGTAGCGCGACTGGTGAGCGGCCGGTAATGACGGGCCCCGCCACGAGAACGCCGGCTCCCCACCACAATCACACATTTATCAAGCCAATCCTGCTTAGCGACTGAGATAGCGCCATATAGCCACTCATTCATCATTATTCCAGCCTCAGCCCACAGCGCCAGCGTCCGACCTTGAACAGCGACAGGTATGACCTCTCGCTACCTGGCGCTCTCCAATGCATTTCAATGGAACAATCTTTAAATATTCATAATTAATTGTTATGATTTTTTTTTTTTTTAATGTGAAAAATTCTGTGACCACTTCTGCCATTTTAGATAATTTTTTTAAGGTAAAAAAAAAAATTGTACAGAATTGATATTACAGGTCTGATATTAATGTATTCATATTACTAAATTATTTAAAAAACTTGTTTCTTTTGGTTTCCAAAAATATGGTTGTTTGGGGGTTAAAAAACTACTTTTAACCCATCGCCGCCAGCGCTCTGGGGTTTAAACATGCATTTTACAGCGCGAGAATTTTTTGAACGTGATTTGTTAATGAATATGGTGGGAGCCGGTCGCTAGGGCCAGACGCTATCATGCGCTCCCATACAGCACGGAACCTGTCAAATAGCGACTCCTCACCCAATATTCAACATTACGGCAAACCGACTGAATCGCTATCAACTACCGAACAACGGCCAAGCACAGCGACTACTAGCGGGCGCCCTGAAAATGCCGCTACAGTCGCTCAACTGTCGCTACCTGCCGCTGTTAATGAATCGGCCTCTAAAGCTTTGCTGTTGCTATTCAGAATCAACCTAAGCACCTGTATCAAGTGCAATGGTCAGCTATAGATGGAAGCTTGACTTGTTTAAAAATCACCCCTTACTTATAGGCATATAAAGAAAACTTTATTTTCAAAAGGTACTTAGGGGGTTATTTAAGAAGGGATAGCGCCATGTAGCCGGCGCTTTAGGCTCAGGACCGCCATGTAGTACCTGTCGCTCTGTAGAGCTCTCCCGTACATTTCAATGGGGCTTTATTAGTTGTGTATAAATAGTGTGTTTGGCGATTTAAATTTTTTTTTCCCTAAATCATTGTGTGACCTCTCCTGGCCGCAAACAAACACTTTTATACACTTTTAGGACTTTTTATATTTTTATGCAGAATCTTATTAACAGGTCTGGCACTATGCGCAAGTGTTATTGTCCCAGGGTTAAAACAATGTCATTCCATGTGTTTTCGCTTTGTTACTGGTGTATATGTGTTCAAAAACATACTTTGATCACACAGCGTCTGGCACTCTATGCTACAGCGCTCAGCTTTAGAGCGCCGGCGCTGTGTGTGTCTAGTGTTTTGTTAAATATGGTGTGGAGCGCCGAGTGCCGGATGCACTGAGCTGGCGCTACCTCTCGCTCGATGCAGCGCTATACTGTTGTTAGAGCGCCCAACACACATCACATTCATCAATGCCGGCCAGGTTACTACAGCGACTGAGGCTCTCTGCTACAGCGCCCGATACCCGCTTACAGTGTCTACTAACGGTCGCTCTAAGCGCCGCTATACAGACGCTCATCTGGCAATACCTGGCGTTAGTAGCTTATCAGCCTCCACGTTTCATAAAGGGGGATTTTTAGTGAATTCACAGCTTTCTGTTCATGCAGCCAGGGGTATCCAGGGGATTAGGGCAATTCCCAGTTTACAACACTGCTTTGGGGGTAATTAGACTGGTTATAGCCCTCAGCACACAGTCCATCTAAGCTGAAGCCTATGATTGATATTGCTCTCTGCTTTTGGTGCACTACTGCTTCTATCACCCCTCTCCATTTGCTGCCTCCTAAGGATCCTCCTCAATCTATTCCCTCCACTATACCTCCCAGCTAATGCACTGCCCCTACAATGTTATAGCCTTAACATCCAAGCCAGGGGGCATACTCCGCTCCCCCACAGTATCCGTCCCTTCATACTAAAGCTTTAATATTATAACTTTTGAGTGGCCATATCCACCCCTGCACAAGATATGCACCTGTAAGCCCATAATCACAGCTCATTGACTATTCCATACAGCGCCACTTTTTGTCCTGAGCGGAGAAAAAAAATTGATTTGAGAAAAAAAAATTGCTGATGTGGCTACCAGCTAGTGTCTTATTTAATACTAGCACGGAAAAAGTTCCAGCGCTGGGCACTCCAGTTGAAGCAGCTCCAGTTGTAACCTGGCACTGTATGTCAATGTCCCATAGAGCACAATGGGCAGAACTGGATTGAAGTGTTTAATGCTTATAATTAATATTAAAAACATTTATTTGTACAGAAATTGCATTGTGACTTGTCAATAGTGGAAACACAGGACCCTGGCGAAGTGGCAGAAGGCCACGCAACGCGTCGGTGTATAGTTGCGGTATCAGGGGGTCCGGAGCTCTAGGATTGGTGATGTTCATTGTTCAATAATTGCTTTTTACTGTTGAGACTTTGTGGCTATTATGTTGGCGTGTGCACTACTATATCTATATTAGGCTGAGCACTGTCTCACCCACTCATCCTTTGTGCACTTTCTATTTTAGCACTTATTAATTTTGACACTTCACTTCCTTCTTTTCACTTAGGCACTTGGAACTTTATCACAATGCACTGATCCCAGCTTATTTTTCTTTTTGCACCCCTGTGCACCTACACATCTTTTATCTTCACACACCACCATATAGCCATTGAATGTAATTTCAGATATCAAATATATTGATTTATGAATTCTTATTTATGGGATTGTTGATCATTATTAGCTCTTAAACAGGACCTCCCATTCCCCCAACAATTGTGTATGTGTTTTTTAATTAAGCCTTGTTGTGTCTTTGTTGTTCTAAGAAAGATTTAATACATTCATACATATTTTTCTATATTATGGTGGTGTGCAGTTCAATTGCATAGGGACTTTGTGGGCCAGTCTAGGGCCCAGTATTTTGGGTAATATTAGAGGTGATTGTCCCTATCCTACTAGCACCCTTCAGTATCTTGATGATTACAGTCTGAGCTGTGCACACATATTTATTTCCTCCTTGTTGTTTTTTGTACACAGGACCTAGATGTCACAAAATGATTTTTTGAAGGGGTTATTAAAATTGATTTTAATGTCTTCTTTTGCTTAACAATATGTTATTTGTACAACAATTACAATGCAACCTAAATGCACTGTAAAGTTTGTCCCCTTTGTCCCCAGTAGTGGCTTTTGTAACTGTAATGATGACATGCTGACCAGCAACAGAAAAATACAGCGCCAAAGATTTCAAGGAGCTAAAAATTCATAAATATGCTGTAGAGCGCCAAAAAGCATTGGTACAAAGTGGCGCTCCCTTGTGCTGGGATAATCAGCAGCCGGGTCCGACAAGCACTGACATTGATCAGCCAATACCTAGTGCAACAATCAATGCTAATTAGTTAGCATCCTGTACAGCAACCGCTAGCGCCAATGTAGTCCAGAGCACAGTACAAGATAAAAAAGACAAAAATGCTGACGCTCTGAATCTGCCACAACAGCCACATGCGAAATATGCTAAATTCTGCATATCATACATAAGGCCTATCATACATAATACATACATCATACATAAGATGTACAGTGCAAGCTAATAAACACCCCACATTTGGACTCACTAATAAAGGTGACAAATGACCACGGTAGCTAGCACCTCTCAATCTAGTCATTGCTTCAATGAATGAATGATGCACATAGGTATATAGGCGAGAATTACCAGGAGCTCTTCACCATCGCGTAACCTATATTTACCCCAGAAAGCAGTACTACAGATGGATCAAGGAACATCTCCTCATTTCTCATTCAAAGTCCAAATTTTAATACAGGTTGAGTAGCCACACCAACAAGTCCTCAGCAAGGCACACTTCACAGGAAGGCCTTTCCTCTGGGACCTTGACTTTACCTTGGTCAAGTGAAGAGTGATTACATCTTGATCCCGATCCTCTGCAGTCTAAACATGTTGTAGGAGATTCCAGGATGTGAACATGTATCCAGGGGTCCCATATGGTGATAGCTTTCTGCAAAAACCCACAGAGCCAGTGCTTACTCATCAAGGCTCTTGACTACTATAGAAGTGAATCTCCCTACAAATGAAATGTTCATCAACTTGTAGATAATGAACTTCTGATTTGAATGAACTACTTTTGTGAACCCTGGTCTTGGTGTTTACATAAACCACAACAAGGTGGCTTCCTAGGGCTCCAGTAAGTGAACCTAGTTCTACTTTAACTTTCAAAACTGCATTGCTGACCACACAGCAGTGGCCACATGCAGCCATTAATTTGCAGCGGGGGGTGGCCACTCACAGCTAAAAAGGATATGAGTGATTCCACTGACAGCCACGCATGGGCTGTGGGCTTAGTGGAAATGTCAGAATTGCGGGTCAACCGGGTTTCACACAGTCCTGGATGCCCAGGGGAGTGGGAATCAGTCAGCCCTGGAGTCTCATAGACCCCAGGGCTGGTTTTGGCCCACTTTAATGTAACAATCTTGTGTTTTTGAAATGTAAAGAATATATTCTACAATTGTGAATTATTCAGAATAATAAAGCTCATCGAAAGCCAAGATAAAACCTTAGACCTAACTAGCAGTGTTTAATTACTGCAAGCATTCTATTTGCTAGAGGCGGATATCAACGCTTTACAGCAAAAGTAAACATTTGATTCACAGTAATATGACAAATTAGAGATGATTCCTAAGCCACGACTGTGTAAAGAATAATAATTCCATGCTTCCACAGAGCCAACGAGCAACTGTAACAGGGAAACACAAGAACCAGCAGCATTTGTTTATGAATGTGTTCACAATTAAGTTGATTGCTCCCATACATTTAATCAACTCATTAGAAAGAAAATGCTATTCTGTGCTATTTATTTCCAATCTATGTAGCTCTCGGTGTCATTGTCACTTCACAATGCTGCCAATGGGTGCGAGAATGAACTAAATAAGGCTTTAATCACATTTCCAAATGAGTGTGATCGTAGTGGGGGGTTTCCAGCAGACAACTCATGGGAGCTTCAAGCTGGAGAATTGTTATGTCTCAGAACAAAAACAGCTATGGATGTACTGTAGTTAATGTAGCTGTAGGGGACCTAGTACTTGTATATTTTAGAAAATATTCTAACTCTTCCCGGGATAGAATGACAAAGCACCCGTAGCAATTGTATTGATATGATAATGTGAACAATTTATTTATCAATCAACAATACAATAATACATCTAAAATAGGTAATTGTATCCACTCTAATTATAAAAAAACACACTGTGGCATTATTATCAGTGAAGTGCAGATGTGCAAATTGTGCAAGTAAAGTGCAAATACAAAACAATAGCCTTGATTCAGTAATAATTGAAAAGATTAGAGATGAGCGAACTTCTTGAAAGTTCGATTCGGGCGATTCGCCGAATTTCCACAAGAAATTCGGGTTCGCCCGAATCGAACTTTCACGAATTGCTCATCTGAAAAAAAAAATGCCTGCCCGCTCCCACCATGCCGGCATTTTTTTAAAAAGCAAACACTTACCTGCATGGTCGGAGCGTGGAGGCCGGCGCCGCTCTCAGCTGTCATCAGAGGACGTGTCATCAGAGGGTGCGTCATCAGAGGGCGCCTGAGAGCGGCGCCGGCCTCCACGCTCTGAACACGCAGGTAAGTGTTTGCTTTTTAAAAAAATGTCGGCATGGTGGGAGCTGGCAGGCCGACTGCGCTGTCAGCGGGCCAGCTTCCGCCACCCGCTGACAGCGTAGCCGGCCTGCCCGCTCCCACCATGCCGGCATTTTTTTTTTTTTTATTTCAGGGAAAATTCGATCGCCACGAACCCAAAAAAATTTGGGTTCGTGGCGAATCGAATTTTCCCTGAAATTCGGAGCGAATTCCGGTTCGTCCGAACCGGTTCGCTCATCCCTAGAAAAGATTCTCGGGGTATTAAAAAATATGTCTTTCGGTAAAAAAAAGCCTGAGAATTTCACTGTTGCCAAATCGCCAGCTTGGAAGCCAATGAAAGCCAATGGCAATTTTTACTACAGTGTAAAAGGTTGTAACAAGTTCCCTACTTTGCTTAGGAGTAAAAAAGTGTCATTGCCTTTCATATGCCCTTATTCATCAAGCGATAGCGCCAGGTAGTGTCTGACGAGCGCCAGGTAGCGGCAGCTAACGGCGACTACCGACTCAAGTACGCCCGCGGCGGTCACAATGACGCATTTATCAAGCAAAATGAGGCTAGCGCCGGCGAGAGCGATGGCTAGCGCGGCATTCATCATGAAGCCGGCTGGACCGAACAGCGCCGCTGCAAATTCCCTCACAGCGCCAGGTATGAGCTGTCGCTCCCTGGCGATGTCCAATGCATTTCAATGGAGCAATCTATAATAATTCATGATTAATTGGTAATAATTTTTTTTTTATTTTTTTAATGTCAAAAAATCGGAGAACACTTCTGCAATGTTAGGATTTATTTTTAAGTAAAAAAAAAAAAAAAAATATGTGCAGAATTGATCTAACAGGTCTGAGATTAATGTATTCATATAACAAAATGATTCTAAAAACATGTATAATGTTACATTCAAAAAATATGGTTGTTTAGGGGTTAAAAACTAGTTAATACAGATCGGCGCCAGCGCTCTGGGGTTTAAACAAGGAATGGACAGCTACAGCACATTCGGAGCGTGATTTTTTGATGAATATGAAGCTAGCCGTTCGCTCTGGCCATTCGTTGTCAGGCGCTCACATACAACGCTGGACCTGTGAAACAGCGACCCCCCAGCCCGTATTCAACATTACCGCACACCGACTGAGTCGCTGTCATCAAGCTAATGCCGGCCAAGCACAGCGAATACTGGCTGGCGCTGAAAAAATCACGCTACAGTCGCTCATCTGTCGCTACCTGGCGCTATTGATGAATCGGCCTCATAGTCTTCCTAGCTGGCGATTTGGCAAAAGTGACATTTTCTGGCTTTTTTCTCCTAAAGTAAATTTTTTTTAATACCAAGAGGTTTTTTTTTCAACCCTTGCTTAATCAATGCCAATGCCTCTTAAGATGAAAGGGATAAAAATGAGGAGGGAAGGGGAAAACAAAGAAGAATTGTTTTGCAATGTTCAAAGCAGATCCTTTGTCAACACCGACTGTATACAATGACTATGATGTACATCTCTGTATCTAAAAATGTTTCTGCAATTTATTTTTGTCACATCAATAAACAAATTATTAGAAAAAAAGATGAAAGGGGAAAATATGGCCCTATATACTATTCTGAATAAATAAAGCAAATACAAGGTGCAGTTGGAAACCCCCCATCCTTCCCAATCCACATATCCGAGGGAAACAAAAAGAAACAGTCAAGGCAGTGGTATCAGTGCCCATTACCACAATAAACGGTCCCCTTGACAAGAAGGAATCATGCCATGGAAACAGCATCTACAGTGTACTGCAGAAAATGGAAAAGAGGTGCATGGGACAGCTGAAGGTGAGCTCCTTGCTGCCTTATTATTTCTATTTCCTGGACTGTCTCTATAACTTCACACCTGTAGGCTCAGTCCCATATAGTTCTGATGACTGCAGCATCCTCTGATTTAGCAGAGCCGGCTAAGGTGCTGAAAGCCTTCTGCCTGGACTTGGTGCGAATTACTGCTGCTAGTCAAGAGGGAGAAGATCCCCTTGTTGATTGGCAACAGGGGAGACCCAGATAAGTGTTTACCACTGATATCCTATCATTAGTAAACACTCACATGAGTATCAGGAGTCAGTCAGGAGGGCACCCTCTGTTTTGGGGGAAACGGAACTTCAAAGGATCGAGGCTGCAGGCAGAAAGGTAAGTTCTTTGAATCACAACTAAATGAATGTCATATAGTATGTTGGCAATTAACACCTAAAACATTTACTCTGTCCCATGTATGTAGGCGTACATAGGTTTCACAGGGCCACATATCAAAAGCCCTCAGCAACAACAAAATTAAATTAACACACACACCCAGTCCTTATCAATAAAGCCGGCAGTCATGTGATTGCCAGCCACTCGTGAATGAGGAAGTGGTTAACATTAAGGTATAGAATCAATTTCAGTAGACTATCACAGGCACTGGACCAATGTGCATGTCAGTTCATCATGAAAGCAAATCAAGCTGCCAGCTCCTGTCCACCACTCTCTGTTGACAGCTTTAATATAGCACAGGGCAGTTTGAAGGGTAATAGCACCCGCATTTGCCTTTGTTTGTAGCTACCATGGCCCCTTTACCACTGATTCAGATGGCAACAGTGGCCCTTCAATCCTCCAGTGGGCCAGTCGAATCATTCCCACAGGTGTGCAAGCTGTGGGAAAGAAAGTTGCTTGAAGACCCCTTCTGTCATGGACCTGGTTTCAGCTGCCTCTGCTATGGTATATATGCCCCTTCTTTGGGCAGACAAAGTCAGTGTCCCAAGCATTAAAATACAATATAGGTTGTCCTATTTGCACAGTGCTCAGTGTGAGATACAGCACCTTATTTTAACACTTTCAGTATTTCTGAAACAAGGCTAGAGAAAGATAAGAAAAAAAATATTAAGACATTTTACCTCATTTAAAACAGCCTAGTGACCGAATCAAGACATTCATTCTGAACTACGCAATTGTCTTGAGCCTAATTTAAGTTAAATTATGGTAATGAAAGGCCAGCGCTTGTAGTAATGCTTTCCAGAATAATGTTCTAATGTTCTGTTGATGCCTCTAGAAATTCACGGTATCAATTATTTAGTAAGCAATCTTCTAAGAGGAATTGAAAAGCATCCAAGGCTTGCTAATTAGTTGCCTAACTAGTGTATCTGAACTAGGCAAATGCTATAAAATGTAATAGGATGCTTCCTTGCCTGTGACATGTAAACAAATAAATTATTATTAAAGTTTATTTATAAAGCGCCTTCATCTTCTATAGTGGTATACAGTGTAAATGAATGGTATTGGACTGAAACTTTTTTTTTTTTAGAATGACATAAAACTTTTCCTTTCTGAGTAGATATGATCATTTTGTTATTATGATTTATGCTTGTACATGGAACAACACAGGCAATACATCATGGGCCTGATTTAGGAAATCCAACGCCGCCATCTGTCAGTATCCAATAGTTTCCACTAGTTTACTCCAGAATAAGCTGTATTCAATAAATGAATATTGGTAAGCTTAAAGTGGACCAAAACCCACAAGATCGGCCCAGGAATCTATAAGATTTCTGGGCCGATTTACTCCCTCCCCCCAGGGCATCCAGAATCAGTATGCCCCACTGTTTTAAACCCCCCAGGTTGCCCAGTCCAATAGCGCATACACGAGCCGTGCCCACATCCCCGCTATACCTTTAGCAGGACACGTGCCTGCGCCAGGCATTTGTGAATGGCCAGTGCGGGCACATTCCCTGTTAGAGGGTAGCGGGATATGCATCTGTCAGACTGTTCAAATCCTCTACACTGATTGGATGAGTGGCCATTCATGCACCGTAGAACAGGGAAGAGGTGAGTTTGTTTGGGCGACCTGTGGGGGTTTACACAGCAGGGCAACCTCAATCAGGGGGTACATGGGATCGGGATCATGAATCTTCCCTGGACCAAAATCAAGAATGCAGCCAGACAATATTTTAGTTGCTTTTGATCATTGACTCACAAACTTGCCATCTACTTTCTGTTTAAATCCAATTAAGGGCCTTATGTATGATGTGCGGCATTTGGCATCTTTCTGGTGGCCAGTTCCGGAGTGCCGGGATTTTTGTCTTATCTGGCACTGTGCTGTTTACTACATTAGCGCTAGCATTCGATGCACAGAATGCCAACTAATTAGCTTTAATTGTTGCACTAGGTATTGGCCGGCCAATGTCAGCGCCTGTTGGATCCAATTAACAATTATCCCAGCGCCAGTGGCACCACTTTGTACCTCCGCTTTTCCAGCGCTCCAAAGCATAATGTGAATTTTTTCTCCCTTGAAATTTTTGGCACTGTATTTTTCTGGCGCTGGTCATCATTTCAGTTGCAAGAAATCACTGCTGAGGACAAAGGGGACAAACTTTACAGTGCGTATAGGCTGTGTTTTAGTTGTTTTCCAAATTACATATTGTAAGGCAAAAGAAGCCATTAAAATCAATGTTAATAATCCCCCGAAACCATTTTGTTACCTCTAGGTCCTGTGTTTTAATTACTGACAAATCGCAATGCAAGTTCTGTACAAATAAACGTGAGAAATTTTAATTATAAGCATTAAACACAATTCAGTTCTGCCCATTGTGCTCTATGGGATCTTGAGCTACAGTGCCAGGTTTCATCTGACGCTGCTTCAACCAGAGGGCCCAAAGCTGCAACCTTTTTGGTGCTAATGATAAATAAGACGCTAGCTGGCGGCCGTATTTGCACTGCCATTTTTTATTTATTACATTGAACGCTGCTGAGGCCAAAAAAAGTGGCACTTTGTGGTGCAGATGCTTCTTAAAAAATGCTCCCTATGTGCATATATGGCCTGATGCTAGAGCCTGACAAATATCCTAATCATCTCAGCAATCTCATACCTATGAGACCCATAATGCTTCTCTGACAAGAGAAAACCACTGGCATTTTGCAATGGCGTCCTACACAAAATGACATCTTTTGTTGTCTTTTAAATGGCTTATCTAAAATAAACACTACAGAAACATGACAACTGTGTAATTCCCCTTCATCAACCATCACAATTGAAGAAAACACAGCATCCTCTTAGCATTAACATGTCAAGTCCCAAGGTTTGTGATTTGTAATGCTTCACTTTATCACAAGCTGAGATCAACCCGTTAATTTTCTCCTGTGGCTCTGCTTCTCCCAAATGACTCGGTATAGGAGGTATCAAAGTTTATCGTGACCTTCAAATACACTTTAGCTTTTAAAGATTCAGGTGGAGTGCTGTCATAGTGGCACTCGACTGGCATTGTAAGTTATCTCAGGAAAATGGCAAATGACTCGTATTGGTATTTAAGATGGCTCTGAAACACGAAGGAAAAATATGATTGACAACTTACCTGCATTTAGTGCACAAGCTAAGGTCTACTGTCAAGAGGTCGCAAGCAAACAATCCCGGCTGACGTCTTAGCTGACAATTGTCACTATTCCAGCTAAATGTTTACACCTCAGTCCAAGTTGATTTATGTTCATTGTTCACGCATTTTTTTTTATTTTAGAAATTGCTACAGTGACAAAACAAAATAGTCTAGTGCTCTAAAACCAAAAGCATGTTGCCTGGTAGGCCTTGTCTCTAATGACTAATGACTCTACTACAGTAATACATAGACTCACACTATGGCAAGTTATGGATGGAGGACTTAGCTAAGTCTTTGGAGGGAACAGAGTGGAGATGAAGATATGAGTTTGACTCTAACCCTTTGAGTTATCCAACCAAAAATCCCACAAGTAGTTATGTGTAACAGAAAATCAATATATTGTGGTCCCTAGCACAAGCTTAAAGTGCAGATAACATTGAGTCGCATTTCTTTTGCACCAGCTTCCAATGAAGAGAATGTTTGGTAGATTCATTCTGAATTGAAAAAGGCTCTCAGATAACTAAAAAAAAGAAAATGCAGTAAGTACAGATGCCTTGATTTTTTATGATTGATATACCATTACCTGGATAAGTCATCTTCACCCATAAGCAGTACTAGATCTACTCTGGCCACAGTAAAATAAATGTCCCAAATTTTGCATCTATTCTTGGAAAGTCCTTTGTAATATAATAAAATTTACCGCTAATTGTCCTAGGTTTGCTAAGAACCATGCAGTTCCAACTGGCATCTGATTTCTCTCTCCTCTAATAGGTTATGAAAACAATAGGTTATGATTGTAATTACCTACTGTATATAGTTTCAGAAGGTTGGCTGCTGTGCTATGAGCTGTGAATTCAGCCCTTCGGAAAGGTCATCTATGAATAAATGTTCCACCTACAATACTGTGTGGATATCGCTTTGGTTGTGTGGGTGGTACAGCAAATGAAACTATTTTTATTGCAGATGTTTCAATACAATATACAACTATTTGAAAGTAGCTAAAACCAACGCCGATCGCTGTGTGAAACCCCCCGGGTTGGCCCATACACTTACCTTGTTTCCCGGCCCAATGACACATGTGCAAGCCGCGGCCGCATCCCCGCTATCCATCTAGCAGGGCGCGTGCCCATGCCAGGCCATTGTGAATGGCCTGTGTGGGCATGCTCCCTGTTAAAGGGTAGCTGGAGATGCAGCCGTCAGCGCGCTCGGAGCCCCTGGCCATAGACGAAGCTTAGACGATGTGACGTCAGCGGCGCCGAGTATGCAGATTGGACGAGCAGCCGCGCATGCACCGTAGAACCGGGAAGAGGTGAGTTTGTTCAGATGACCTGGGGGGTCTCATGCAGCGGGGCACCCCCAATCAGGCCAGGATAGTCAAAATACTGGGTTTTGGTCCGCTTCAACACATTTGCAACAAAATTAGGGGAAGGCTTTTCTTACCATTAGCATTAAAACAGATGACTTGCTGTGCACATTTCCATCTAATAACCTGCTATATAAATTTTCAGTTAACTTTATTTTATACAGTGCATGTACTCAGGGCAGTTTCTAGGAAATATAGCACTACAAAGGAAAACAACTGCCCCCTCCTCACATATCCTATATCCCATACAGTGCTGCTGCTGCTGTCTCATACTGGTATGTGCCAGGCTATGCCTCTACCATAGCAGCAGGCAGTGACCCCCTCTCAATATGGAGGTGGGGTGAGGGCCCTATCTTATGGCGGGTATCACTATTAGTTGTCCTATTACCACCCCCCCCCACACACACACACACACACACATACACACACACACCTGATTAGTTTACCCAGCAGATATGAGATCCATATGAATAATCCCCTTTTACTCATAGATCTAGGTCAGATCTTAGTTGCGTTGATTACATTTATACATCACTAAAACAAATTTTCAGTATTTAAAAACTGTGATGCAATTTGTAAAAGAGTGTCTAAACTAAACGTATGTGCTCTAAAATAGAAACACAATAAGATTATATGTTATTCTGTAATGTGCTACCTTATTAGAATAAACTCATTTAGAATTTGCATTGCATTAGCTTCCTGTAACTACTCTTAAAAAAAAAAATTGAACACCAAATTATTTTTTAGATATTTGTAGCGGCGTTCCATCTGAATGAACAGTGGAAAAGCCAAGCAGGTGTCTGGGAACGTACAAAGAGTTTTAAGAACAGACGGGGACCCAGGGGAGCTCTGGCAACATACGGCAACCCTCCTCCTCACTATGTTTCTTGTGTTCTTTAATCTTGCCGGGCCCAGTCACAACTTTCTAATGTTCACCAATCTCACTGAAGCACTCAACTTGAAAAATACATTGTTAACCGTTGTCAACATCAGAATAAAACAATTCTAAGTCGTAGAAGTTCAAATTCATTTTAGGGAGATGTGAAACTATCATTATCAATTTAATTACATAACACAGACATGTGCCTGTGTAACAAAACTACGGTATACTTTCATACATTCAATTAATCTGTAACTCAGTACACAATACTATATTTATTGTAAATATGCGTGGGGAAGCAGGACATTTTTTTTTATAAAATATAAACCTGTTTTTCAACGACTTTCTGTTTTCACATACATACAGGGCAATGCCCTGTAGGGTCCCCATTGGGAGGACTGTTGCTTTTATCACATAATTGCAATATTATATTGCATAAAATAACATTATATAATGTACAGAATACTTAATCACAGCAAAAATAATACAAATAATATATAATGAAACCACCTCAGTAATCAAATAAAATGAATTGGGCAGGATTACAGAATACAGTTATTTCTTCCTGAGTCCTCTTGAATTAAATGGGTAACGTTGGGTAAGTTAGCAAATTATTCCAGACTTTAATGGGGGACATTCTTCCACACACTTGCCCAATCCTCATCAAACTTCTCATCAAAAGAATTTCAGAGCGGACTGGTCGAGTTACATATGCAGGATTCTATCCTGTTGAGTGTTGTATAGATGCTAGAGATCATTCCCATACCCCAGAGGACACTTAGATTGGAAACCATAGTGACCAGCATTAAATAAAAATCTTTGTCACTGAATCTGATCCAAGGTCATACATACCATAGAAGCAAAGGAGGCAGCTGTTTCCCGGCCCATGGCAAAAAAAGGGGCCTGGTACAAGCTGCCTCTCTCCCCTCCACCTCCTGATGTGGTCTGGTTCTTTTTAAGGGTGCCATCACAGAATGCAGTGTTGGTGTGCTGTCTGCAGGCAATGCTGGGGGTAAGAACCATAGGCTTGGATCAGGGTCTCTAAGACCCACCAGAAAATACTGCACTCAGGTATGAATAATCTAGCTTATATTTAGGGCACAAGCATGCAGGTATTATGCCAAACTGTATTTTCTGTGTGCACTTAGGATGCTCCCAGTTGCTCATCAGGGAATTTCCCAGTTCTTCTGTGGGCCAGTCTGCACAGGACAGAACAAAGATGGAAGCACATTGGTTTACTCCAGGACTTTGTATAGAGTTTGGGGAAAACAAGGTGCTGGCATCTTGGTTCCACATAGTGCAGTGGCAGCCCATACAAGAAAAGGTCAGAAATGGGCCCCACAGCTGTTTACATTATCAGTAAGAATTTAACTGTGAATTGTCCTGTGTACCCCATGTCCGCCCATGATCTGATCTGATACTGGTTATAGCTTTTCTGGCGATGGACTTCCTGTCGAGACAGTAAGCAAGGCTACATCTTTAAAACTGACATCAAGTTAAAGCCAGCCAAGAATTTAGAGAACTCTATATAATTCAGCATACAAATACAGCCATAAAAATCATAATGGCATAAGAAATGTCTACAACTTCTAGACTGATGGGTCTTCACTCATTAACTGCCATCCCCACCAGTCCTGACAAAACTTGTTTAAAGGAGAACAGAACCCACTTGTGTTTTCCTGTAATCTGGCCGCCCACTGGCTTTTTCCTTTTTCCCTTTCCATCTTTGCTGTGTAAAACCCTCCCAGGGTGTCCATAAAAACTCACCTTTCCTCTATCCAACAAAGGGCTCTGATTGTTTTCAATGGGAATCCCTGGTTGTGTACACATGCTCCTGTCCTAGTTATTCAGATAGGCTGGGGTGGGAGCACGCATGCCGTCAGTGATATGGCAGCAGCGCATGCTCCCCATTGAATTTAATCAGAGACCTTTGCTGAAGGATTAAAACACGGCAAAGGGCTCTGATTGGACAAGAGCCCAGGCATGCACCGTTGCAGTGGGGAGGCGTGATTTTTAGTGGGTGACCTGGAAGGTTTTACACACCGGGGCACAGAACAAAACACGGGAAGGTCAAATTCCCAGGTCTTGTTCCGCTTTAAGTTTTGGAAAACAGGGCAACTATTTTTTTCCTTAAACTACAATACATATTTCAGAACTTCAGTGTGCCAGTTGGCAGTGACACTGGGGTGCATAGATGACGGCATGCCCTCTATAACAAGTCAGATCATTGTCATGATGGCTGTGGCTGTTGTAAGTTAATGTCATGCCTGGCATCACTGCCAAGGCGCGCTGCTCAAGTATGACCCACGTGCTTCACTTCATTTACAGTAATTTTAGAAACTTGGCAAAATACAATTTATACACTGGGACTTACTAGAGCAGCTGTGTCTGTAAACTGACAGAAGATATATTTTTAGATTTTCATTTTGTCAGAGGCATACAAATTCCAATTTAGAGACTTTCCAAGTAAGTAAACAAAGAACTTTGCTAACTCTATACAATGATTTATAGCAAGCAGAACAAAAAGAGAAAAACGCCAATAAATTAGAATGATGGGGGCTTATCTCAATAGCGGCCACTTCAATGCACCACTGTATTGCAAAACATTTGTATTTATTATTTAGCGTCATGTAGATAAATGTAAAAGGGAAAGAGCACTTTAAGACTGACACGGTGCTGGGGCATATCCACCATTATTAGGGGTGAGCGAACTGGTTTGTCAAAAGTTCGTTCCGAATTTCAGGAAAAATTAGATTGAAACCGAACTTTTGGGGGTTTGTGCTGATTGAATTTTTCCTGGAATTTACTGTGCAGGAAAAAATAAAAACTCACCACCATCCTCGTTCTAGTGGCATGCTTGGATCCAGTGTGCGCGGCGGAAGCCAGTTCGCACAGCTGACAGTGCAGCCGGCTCCCCACTCCTCCCCTTCTATGCAAACCGGCTTCCGCCAACCGCTGACAGTGCGGCCGGTCTCCTCTGCTCCCACATGCCGGCATGTAGGTAAGCTACACACTGCATGGTGGGAGCGGGGGAGGCTACTTAGAGGTGAGTGATTCTCAAAGATTCCATTTGGACAAAAAACAAATTTCTTGGAGAAATTCGGAGAATCGCCCAAATCGAATATTTAGGAAGTTCGCTCATTTCTAACCATTATGCCTATAAAATGTGGATGGGCACCCAAGGCATCCAGGTGCTCATGCATGCCGTGGGACTTAATCTAAGAAATGCCCATGTTTCTGGGCTCGAAATGTTTATACTAGCAGCTACAGTGGAGAAAAGATAAGTACTAGTTTCTATTTTGTCCATGATAACGTTTTACCCTGTACAGTGCTACAGAAGGGACAGTTGGGCGGGCGGATAACTTGTTTAGGGATTTAATGACTTTATGACTAGGCAAGTTATTGCTCCTGTCAGTAGGTTTGGAGAGATTTTTTACACCAAGTGGTAATATGATATGGATGTCATAGATCCAGATCTATATGTAGAGCATATTATCTAGTGCAATTATCAGCTTTTTTATATACCTTCCTGTTTTTAGGCTAACCCAAAGGGGGTACACCTGTGTATATGTAAAATCAGACATCAGCGGTCTACTGTAAACAAAATGTATTCTATATTTAGGAGCCATGTTCCGCTCCACTATTTGGTGCCTTTTGCCTCCATTGGTGGCTCGCTAGCCTGTTGTTGGAATCCCATTCACTCTTCAACCTCGCCAACCCCCTCTTCTCCCACACTCAACCATTCCCGTTTACCTAGGTAGAAACGACGAGGAACAAGGGTGCTACCACCAATACCCAATTGTAGTACATAGCAGGTTGTGACAATGACTTTGCCAGGGAGGGGTGGCCCCAGTGGTTCCTTTGAAAAACCAGTAAGAGTTCCAAGGCCATTGATGTAAAATCTGATTTTGTCTGTCCGTGAACAGCCTGGTTGGAGGTGACTGTAATTACTAAGGTTATTGGGAGGTTGAACCAGTAAATGTACCTATTTGTGGAAATATATTTGTTGTACCCCATATCCCTCCCCCCTTTTTTGCCTTCTGTACCCCCTTCCTGTGCTTTGAAAATCAATAACATTTGATTATACTAAAAAAATGTCTTCTAGTTGTAAAGGGAAATGTGTGGAGGGTGGGGGCAGTGGCCTTCTACTCCAGTAAGAGGTGTCTGACTCCAGATGTATGTGCCACAGAGATAGAGAGGAATGTAAAACTTATTGGCAGGCACTAAAGGAAACCTAGGCAGCCAAAAGCATGGGCCATTAATCTTCAAATATATGTATTTATACAGCCCAGAGGCCTCTGAGGCTAAGTCTGCTTGGGTTGTTATCTGTGTTTTTATTTGACATTTATGCACTGTAGGATGTTAGCATAGTGTTGAGAACTTTGCAATGCAAACTAACCTTTTTACATTCGTTAAATATTCAGCATAGAACCACACAAATTTTAAAACACATTCAAAAGGCTTTGGCCATATTGCCCACAGATATGCTGCAATGCTGTGTCTTTTCATTAAAGAGGATAAATAGTAAGCAGCAGCTGTGTCACATCTCAATTACTGCTAACTAATATCACAAATACAATTATATTCACAGACAAGCCGCTTCGTCCTTCTAACAGACATCAGACGCGTTTTGTTCTCTGTATTTTATCTCATTGTTTATATGTTTGAAGCAGAGCCCAGTGTTCTAGCACATTTGCGTTTAGTAGAACTATAAATTCTCTAGCAGTTTGCCGCACTGGTGCGCTGTTTAGCGATACAATCGGTTTTATGTTACAGGAAATATTCTGTAATGTCACATTTATAGTTAACAATAGCTTGCTCATTAAAAGTCACAAAACTCATTTTGTTACTATGTTTAACTTTCCATATAAAATGGTTATAGTCTATATCTTTCTTTTATAAGTCTTTACGTTTTTTATACTTCCCACTATTGTACTGAGTATGCTGTCTGCATGTGTTTCTTTTATTTCTGAAATTTATCTTATGTTAAAACTCCACCAAAAAATATATATACCCACTTCCCTTCTGGTGCAGGTGATTTGGAGGCCAGTTTATCACTAGTGCCTCGTAGCGCGCCAGACATTTGAGTGTCTGAGTTGAGAAGCTATTAGAGCCTAAGCCACAATGCTGGCCGCAGTCAGATGGCCGCAGTGTTCGGCGCTGTAGGCTACCCGTGGCGCTGTGTCTTGTTTGCTTTTTTTCCAATGGAGATAGTGACAGGTAGCGCCAATATGGAGGGCCAGAAATCATTTGCATTTTACATGTAAATGAACAGCGCCAGCACGGGTGCTTTGAAGGCATATAGCGGCATGTTCAATGCAAAAAAAAAAGGCTTAAATTGGGGATGGCTGCACAGTGACCAACATGGAATGACATTAGAAACATACAAATGACATGACACATGATTGGCAGGCATGAAAATGCAAGTTAGCAGCAGGTAACCTAAGTACAATAATGAATGAAAAAAACACGCTGAACAGTCCAGGGAACCAGTGTCACTTAGCTGAGCAAAAAATAAATTAAAATACCCTAACCAAAAAAAAAAAAAAAAACGGCACTGGAATGGCTAATTGAAGTCACTAACCCAGAGACTGAAGCAAAGAAATTGGCTTTGCCTAGAATATATACGGTATTTACAGTTACTTTCAAATAGGTCAATATTTACTGTTCCCATGAGAAATTAGGTGAGAGAAAGTTAATGTTTTCCTGGACAGTGACTTTCTAAGTAGACCAATCACCAGGATTTTGACTATTCTGTTAAATGGTCCTTGCTTTGGGGGCATCCCGATGTATGATGCCCCCCTATGTGAAACCTCCCAGATCAGCCACTTTCACTCACATTTCCCTTTTCCCACGGCATGTGCGGGCGCTAGTCCAATCAGCGCTTTATGTGGTTCATACTAATGCGAGATATAAAGCTGCAGATTTGAACTTTGCTCCGGCATAGGCCCACCCACAGCAGCGTCCCTGGCTCCCCAGTGGAGTAAGCGCTCCTACGTGCCTGGTCTATCTAAGTGGCTTGGCACAGGGAGTGTCCACAGCTGCAGATAAGCCAGGGATGTGGCGCCGGCAGAGAAAGCGTCGCTGGAGGCACCAGGATCAGGCAAGATCACCAGCACCCCATGGGGGGTTCACACATCGGGGGCAGGCTAGCGGCTGGTCCTGAAAGCTTTTAGATTTACATAAAATAATCTTTTACATTTATATAAAAGAACAAAAATAAGTCATTGCATCTAGAGCAGAAGACGATTTCTTTCTGTGTGGGAGATAATTTGGTTAAAGTTATTGAGTGATTGGTCTTGCCTTGTACTCCAATGCCCACTTAGGATGAAGGCTCTATGGTGATCAAGGAAGCCTCAGGCTGTGATAACTTCTGATTTGGGGGTTCTGATTAAAAAAGAGACTTTACTTACCTCACTTTTTAGGTTTTCAGCACAGTCTTCAACAGGAACACCCCTTCCAAGATGAGATGTCCTCTCTTTTAACGAGGCTGAGGAACCACTCATAGCCAATTGGTTTTGCCAGGCACATGCTCAGAATATATTAATTACTTGCTTGTGATTCTGGAGTCACAGGAGGAGAATGCTATGGCTGCCAGCCTGCCACTGTGGGTGTTGAAAGCTTAATGTCGGCCTTCCTCAGCCTTGTTCAGCAGAAGGGTATCTCATATTAGCATGCCCCTGGGGGAGGCTGTGCTGCAGCCTTTATGTCTTATTAGACTTTAGGTCTAATTTAAGCTCCATGTACTTTAAATCATCTTGTACTGCAAGAAAGGCTAAACCAAAAGCAGCTTGCAACACACAGTAGCTTGTAGCATGGTTTGCCTAAGTAGATTTCAAATAGGTTTTTGAAATCAAGGATGACCAAGACACAAGGGTGTAAAGAGAGCCTAAAGCCAGTGTCTTTTTAAAACCCAATTTTCATGTTTAAAAAAGATTCAGGAGCCGCTTTGTTAATGGTAAGGTAAATAACAATTATCCTGTTAATTATTTGGCACAAGTACAAAGCTACTTTATTTTGAAGTGCCTGACCAGTAATTGGCCAGGGAGTAATCAGTGTGCTAAAAATGACTGTAAACAGATTTTTTTGCCATAATTGTGATGTGCCCGATGACATAGACAGTCATTGCTCTGCTATTTCTATTAGAAAATGTAATGGAAAAATTAATAATTACAATTTCAGGGATATATATATATATATATATATATATATATATATATATATATATATCAGATTAAGTTGGACATGTTGGACAGTCCCTTATGCTTTCCCTGGTCATCATGGAAATGCCAAATAGAAGCTTCCGGTTATAAACATGATTATTCTTCTTTCGCTTCTGCCATGCCATCTTATAGCACAACTGCTCGTCTCCCCTCTAGTTATTGGCTCTTATGAAACATCAACATCCTGAAAAGCTGCACATCAACAATCATCACTGACAATTCTTACAGGCTATTAACAGTGATCTTCCCAGGAATTGGCTATGTCTCTCACCAGAAAACACTGATTTATACGAGTCAATTGACATGTACATGCTTCCTTTTGAGATCCCAACACCTCCTCTCCAACATGAGCGATAACTATGTGTCACAAAATTTGTCCACCACACTACCTCTACCCTGCGCTCAGCAAGTGATCTACAAGTAACATCCTCCTTAGTCCAAACTTAGTACTCCCACTCCTTTGAATGCTCTACCCACCAGAAATAAGGTTAATTTATTACATCCACAAATTTGAGTGCTCCCTAAAAAGGGTACATCCCCTAATTTAAAGCGGAACAGTCACAAATTAATTAAATCAGACCAACACAACAAACAGGGCTCATATACATCCATCTAGAGAGCAATTTAGATTGCTGCACATATAAATAATTTACCTTTTTCTAGCACCTGCTGGGGTAAACTTTAAAAACAAGATGGCCACTCACTGCAAACAGGAAGTTGTGCTGGGTTTTCTGCTCCAGTTTCTTTTCCAACTGTTGGTCAGGTTTCTCCATTCATACACCCTTCAAAAATATTCTCCTAAATCCATACCATCATCAAACAGTATACACAATAGCGCAGGCGGTTTATTCATTGTAAGCAGTATACACAATACCCTTGCAAGCAAAGCACTAAGATATGGGCTGTTGGTTGGGTCATGCAGCCATGGGAAATGGCCCGTGATATAAAGCAAGCACTTCTAACCCTCGGAGACACTCCTATATTCTTTTAGGCTGTGTGCTCAACCCGCCTCCTCAAAGGCCACCAACAGGCCAGGTTTTGCATCTCTCCACGATGATGCGCAGGCGACATAATTAGTCCTCAGACAGAGCTGTAGACTCTTTTTTGCACTAAATACATCACCTGTGCAACATTGTAAAGCTTGAGGAGGAGGGTTGAGCGGCTTTGTTGTAAGCTCTTGCAAGCAGGGCCCTCACTCCTTCGGTTTTTATTGCTGACTTGTTTGTTGCTGTGTAATTTATTAATGTACATGAACCCCCTGAGTATAAGACGCTATGGAATACACTAGCACTATATGACTAAGGATTATTATTATTTTTTAAACTCACAACCACATCCATGCCCTACAGATTATAGCAAGGGTTTCATGGCTCTGTGGTGTGTCTTCTGAAAGACAGATCACCCAGAATTTCTATTGCAGCAGAAAGTACTATTAAAGGGATAGTCCGTTTTAAATGTAAAATCAATTCAGCATTTGCTTACCAGCTATGCAGAGAGTTTATTCTAGTGTTCCACTGAATAGAGTGGCTAAAGCTGATATCTGGCCCCTGTTAGATTTTATTTATGCATGACCACCTTTTTTTCACCCCAAGAGGGGGGCCTAATTCCACCCGGTTGCGTCAGACTATGTGGAACACACAATTTACTGTGTCTGTAGGGCCAATGACTGCTTCTTCCACTGCTTGTCTGTATTTTCTGTGTTTCTTTATGTATTGAAAAATTTAAAGACGGCAAAAAATGAATGTAGTTTTAACTACACCGAAATGAGGAAAAAGAGGTGCCCCCCTTCCTTCACAGACATTTAAAGCAGTCCCAGCCTGTTTATCACACAGACAGAAATCTGCAGCATGGCTGTATAACAGGATATAAGAATTCATTCCAGCAATTCTCTTCAGAAAGCAGTCTGGCAGAAATCAGCTCTCAGAGAGACGTTTACTGTACAGTTTATTTAATGTGAACCAAACCAAATTTTCTCCCACATTACCCACACCATAGGCAGTACTTTTTGGATAGTTTCACCAATCTGTTTTCTCTCCTTTCCCTGCAATTGATCCAGAAAGATTGCCCTGCCCACCAGTTAGACTGCCGAGGGTTTGATTTGCAGGACCAGCGATTGCCTTAATTAATCATGAAGCAGAACCAGGGATTTGAGAAGAGTAAGCAATAGAGGAGGAGGCAACATGTAGCCTCCCTATATTCAACGTGAGGACCGCTCGGTTGTTGTAGAAACCCAGGATGTCGTAGGAACCCAGGAATAGAACACCAAAAATAGGGTTTACAGTAAGACAGGGTAAGCGAAAATAGTGATCTGTCTTTCTACTCCTAGGGAGAGGAATATCGGTGGGGGCATTGGCTAATTTGGCTTGCATCACTAGTGTGATTTGGTTGCCTTTTAATCAATGAAAGCTAGACTGACTAACCACTAACTGTCACACATACCATGTAAAGTTTACATGCACTGTAAGAAGGAATAAAGGTTGAAGAGTTTTAGTTCAATAAACAAAATGATATTCAATACAACGCTACTGCAGTCAAGATGCTCAGGAAAATGCACCTATATAGGTAATAGTACATTGCCCCAAGAATTATAGTAGGTACCTGGCATATTGCTACTCTTATTAAATTCCATAAATAAAAGACTGTTTAGCCTGTGTCCTATTTCTAAAGCTGGACACAGTATAATATATTTAATGACACTTAGACCTGCTGCACTGCAAGCTACGGTAAAAGTAAACTCGATACTGACCAATAATGACAGTGTGCAGCAAAATCCCCAGCCATGGAGGAAAAAAATAAACTGTGTAATGAGGTTAAAAAGGCAGCAAGATAAGAAAAATATACTAAAAATTGAAGAGGAATGAGGAAAAGGCAAAGTCTTATCTCGCTGAAGGAGGCTGCAAAGACAGATGTAAGTTATTAAAAAGTATATCTAAAATTCATTCAAAAAAATAAAATGCAAAAGCTGTTGCTTTTTTTGGTAACTTTCCATTTGTGCATGTAAACATTTTGATGAAATTATTTTTCGCTGAATAAGGTGACCTTGAGGAATTGCTTGAGATGCTGCCAAGGTAATGAATGGTACTTAAGTCTCCATAAAGCGGATGCAGAACATGAAGGGCAATCCTACTCCATTGCCACTCTTAATTAAAGAAGCTCTATCAATAAATTTAAAATCCAAGGGACCCCAATACCAGTTCACATATAGAGGTGACCGGCATGTACAAGTTGGTGGCATGTGGGTGGATTGACCCAGATATTGCCAGTATCCAGAATGGGTCAAATCGGACCAAATTGGCATGATCAGGGTCGAAACTAGCTTTGGCCCAGATCCAAAGACCATCACTAATAGGGAACCCATTTGTTTTATCTTTATGGACAACATATGTGAGAAATGTAGAGGGTCTGCACCTTCACCCTAAACATTTTTACAACAAGAAGTACTTCTCGTTTCCATCTCCAAATTTAAAAAAGTTAAGAACCCAATCTTGGCTTCAAGAAGGGTAGGATGTTAAGGAATGGTGTTATTTAGCGCTTTAAACGCTTTTGTGGTCAACCATATTATGCAATAACAGAATTTTTATTCCCCAGCTGGAACTGCAGCAAACGTTATAATTTTATCCTATTTCTCTAAACACACTGGCCTCAGGCATTACTAGGGCAATGTGAACAGAGTGTGACAGCGCTTACATTTTAATAAACAAGTACGGTAAACAGTTTTAAAAAATGACGTCAACAATTGTACAGTATTACTCTACTGGAAGGTGGAGATTAATAAAATTGAGACAGGGCATGATATAAGCAAGTCAATGTTAGAACCTGCTGTTAAAGTAGATGAATCATGGAAAAAGATAAGTTTAAGAAATACTGTAGATAATAAAGTGCAAATCTAAAACCTTTTATAAACAGCTTAATGTATGTGTAATTATTTAAGAAACGCTAACGCCACATAGTACCAGATGAATGCCAGGTCCCAGTGCAAAAGGTGTAATTATCAAGTCAAAAATCCAGTGTGCCTCTGATGGTGCCAGGTAGTGTCCCGTCTATCATCAGCGCCGGCGATGGGATGAGTCCTACCGCCGAGTTCTCTACAGTGTCAGATAAGATCAGGTGCTCACCCTGCCCTGTGTGGCCTTACCCCATAGAATTCAATGGGCTTGAATGGTTGTAATTATTTTGGCATTTTTGGCGGGGCTGGTGCATGTGCCACGGGATATTTGGGCTGTTTGGAGTTGTTTTGGTTGAATTTTATGCACTTTTGTGTTACGCTGCAAACTTGTGATTTGGCCCGTGCAAAAGCTGTGTCATATTTTCTAAGAGGCTGATTTATTAATAGCGACATGTAGCGACAGTTGAGCGACTGTAGCGGTATTTTCACAGCGCGCGCTAGTAGTCGCTGTGCTTGGCCTTTGTTCGGTTGTTGACAGCGACTCAGTCGGTGTGCCGTAATGTTGAATACAAGGTTACGAGTCGCTATTTGACAGGTTCTGCGATGTATGGGTGCGCATGATAGCGACTGGTCAGAGCGACCGGCTCCCACCATATTCATCAAAAAATCACGCTCAAAAAATTCAAGCGCTGTGAAATGCATGTTTAAACCCCAGAGCGCTGGAGGCGATGTGTTAAAAGTAGTTTTTTTAACCCCCAAACCACCATATTTTTGGAAACCAAAAAAAATATATATTTTAAATAATTTAGTAATATGAATACATTAATATCAGACCTGTAATATCAATTCTGTACAATTTTTTTTAAATTTTTTTTCCCTTAAAAAACTAAATCTAAAATGGCAGAAGTGGTCACAGAATTTTTCACATTTAAAAAAAAAAAAAACATTAATAACAATTAATTATTAATATTTAAAGATTGTTCCATTGAAATGCATTAGAGCGCGCCAGGTAGCGAGAGGTCATACCTATCGCTGTTCAAGGTCGGACGCTGACGCTGTGGGCTGAGGCTGGAATAATGATGAATGAGTCGCTATATGGCGCTATCTCAGTCGCTAAGCAGGATTGGCTTGATAAATGTTTGATTGTGGTGGGGAGCCGGCGTTCTCGTGGCGGGACCCGTCATTACCGGTCACTCACCAGTCGCTACCTGTCGCTATTCCTTCATAAATAAGGGCCTAAGTGTCCCCATTGTAATTCTGCATGTTTTTTTATTCAAAATTGACTGCCCTGACCCTTAAAAATAAAAAACAGGGATTACAACAGGCACTATCACCCTGTAATCCCCTTTTCACAGCGTCTGTGTGCAAGCTGAGCGTTACCTGCCTCAGCAGTGCGCCCGCTAGAAAAAATAATAAATTAGCATGTTAATAATACACAATACATTAAAGGCTAAATTGCCTAGGGTTACAGGGGTGGATCGACTATAGAAGGATCCAGGAAATTTCTCAGTGGATTAGCACTGTTTGGGGTTGGCCAATCCCTGCATCACCAGTCCACCCCCCACAGCCCTCCTGTACTCCCCTCCATCTAAGAAATTCCAGCATACATTCTGCCCCCAGATGCTTATGCATCATGTCTTAAGGGGACTATACCCACCCCTGCCATGTTATTTGCCTCTACAATACTAAAGTTTCAGTATCATTGCATTGAGTGACCATATCCACACCTGTCCATCATTTACTCCTTCAATTAGATAACCTCAGCCTTAGAATATACTTCTTGACTGGCCAAAAAAGGACAAGTTCCCTTAGGTCAATGCTAAAATCAACAGTGGCCCACAACATCAGCCACCTGCCAAAACCTGGAAACTGCACGAAAAGAAACTCAATACTTCTGCTCCAGTGGTCTACATCATAGTCACATAATCTCTCAAGGTTAATGCACCACAGGAACATGGAAGGATGAGTTTCATAACTGTTCTAGAGCCATTTCGTGGGGGGGGGGGGTTATGTGGTGGATTTAGGCCACTTTAGTGTGCCATGCTCTGTGTTTTGAGTTTTATGTCTCCCCCTTTATTTTCTGTTGGCATACTATCACTAAGGGACTGTGAGAGAAAGATAATCATTAAATTGAAGGCAATGTTTTTCCTGATGCTAAATGGCCAGTGATTTTGTCTCTAAAGACACAGGGCCACTGATGATCAGCAGAGAACCTTTAGCTGTCCTATACAGAATCTCCCATGAGGTTTGCTACCTTAGGGCTTCACACAGGACACTGACTTCTCCTCACTGACTCCTGACACTGACTCCTTACATCAGGAGACCCCATTCAGACACCCCTAAGAGAAAGCTCTGAGCTGGATTAGCAGGTCTTTCTTTTCAATGATCTCACGCTCTCTCTCACTGCCTGCATTACTCTCCTGCTTTACCTCAGCATTTTCTTTTTCCTTATTTTTCCTTTCTCTCGCTCTCATTTTATTAAGTTATAGTGTGTGCTATCCCCTCATCATGACTAAGAACGTGGATTAACTCAAAATGCATTAAGGAGTGGTGTTATGATTCCTGTTGTGTCTCAACTTAATTCAGTGGAGTGGTAACATTAAATTGTGGCTCATACAGTAACCTTTTTCATGTCATTTTAACTACATTGGGTACAACTAGACAACTAAAGACTGAAACAGCAGAGAGAAATCATGCTTCTTTTTTCTGTACCTGATGCAGAAAGAACAATATAAGAAATAAGACTGAGAAACTACCATGACCTTATGGGCCCCGATGCAGTCGTAAACTTTGAACCCCTATAGTTATGCCCCTGACTTCATTGTTGTGGACTGTTGCCAGTGTTCTGACACATGGGATTTTAGGAAGATTTGCATAACAGTAACAAATGTTTATGTTAATTGGGCACTGCATAAATATGCTATTGCCCCTATGGCTGCCAAGTGCACGTGCCCATTAGAATAGAGGGTAAGAAAGTGGACAAGAAGGGCCAGCAGTCCCAGCTATGGGTAAAACAATATGAAATATTACACATATCCATCATATTAACAACATTTTTTTATTATTGATGATAGCGAATGATAGATGGCAAAAACTCAATACTCCTGATTACCGCCATAAATCCTAACTGCCCTATTCAGGAGCTAAAGAATACAATTCCATACATTCTTCTATTGTTAAACTGTACCAAAGATGAGATGAAATAGACGTGATAGTTAATCCAATTACGCTGAAACTCGAGCTCTATAATGATATCCATTAGCTCTTTCTTCAACTCGCTGCCACAAATGACATTAACAAAAAAGGATAAAAGGATCATAATGAGCTTTCACTAAATGTTTTCACAGAATGTCACAGCTACACATATATTATAAGCAAAGGTTACAAAAAGCTATTCGCAGACAAAAATTCAGAAATAAAAACAGCCCGTTCAAATTTGTGACTAATTATACCTGTGCAGTTATTAATCTAATGCATTTTGCTTGTTTTCAGGAAGAAGCTGTGCACATGCTGCATACATAGCGCCCATTCACTCATCTCTCTGGGCCATCTTTTGATCATTTCTACCTCGTCCTTGCCTAGGCCAGTAACTGTTTGCTCACCGGGAACTTTCTGTCACCCCTGGCAGCCAGTCCCAGACCCATTTGAATGTTGGTGTCCAATCGCTATGGCTCTGCCAGGGAAAGAAAATGGGGTGCCGATGGTCACGTAGGTCTGGAATCCAGAAGAGAAGCATGGAATAAGTGAGTTTTGGGGTGCAGGTTTTGAGGATTTGTTGGGGGGGTTATGTGAAAAGGATGGGGACCACTCCAGGCACGAGCATCAGCAGTTTCTCAGCAAAAAAGCAATCCCGCGGCCTGACTTTTACTGACATAAAGTACATGTTTGTCTGGGTCAGTTGCGGTATAACTACTAAAGTTGCATATTTAGGTCAGATTCCAATTTATTTTATATACATTATTATCCGTATTAAATCCCGTAAAGAAATACATAGTTTCTTGAAAAAAAGTCAATGTTACTTCCAAAGGGCAGTTATGTACTTGAAGGCAACTGTTTAAAGTGAGTATTGATTTTTTGCTTTCATCTTTTAGAGAATAAAAATATAACATGATTTGATAAATCTCACAGGCGTGAACAAGATTTAGTTGTGAATGTTTTAATCGATGCAAAGTCCAAACAATGTTTTTCTCAACAAATGTAATCAGCCACCCAAGGAAGTTAGCACAAGATGTAAGAACTTTCCGCAGTGAAGTTCGGGAAGGTTTATACTGAAGAAAGTCAGACGGCTGGACTTGGAGCCTCTTGCAAACAGTAAAGTTTTGAAATGTGGACAAATAATCCATTTCTCTTTTGAATGATAACTCAGGGATGATATACAATAAATGATCCACCATAATGGATACCAAATCATAGATTTCCCAGAAAAATATAGCAAAATATTATCCTTTACATAAAAGGGCCATTATGGAATCCCCAAATGACAGTGTACATATAGTAGTACAGAGTGAGGGTATCTGGCACCCAAAAGAGGTCACTAGCTATAATGTAATGTCTCCAGGTTTGGAATTACCATATAAATGGCGAAAGAATAAGTGGCACACCCAGCAGTGGCACAAAGTATGCTAAATAGTAATGAGCTGGAGCATGAAAAACCTGGGTCTGAACCCCCTTTCAGATGGTCCTCTCTGCAGGTCAAGGGGCTGATGGGCTGTGGTCTTCTTAATGACAGGGAGTTGCTAATGCAGTCACTCCACCACCATCTGTAGTGAGGGGGACACGGATGCCTCTTCCTCCTTTCTTGGCACCACAAATCAAAACAAAACATGATAAAAATTTCCCTGAAATTTGTAACAAATTCCATTTCATAATAATTGGTTCAATCATTTCTAGTTATGAAATAGCTGAAATCACAAACTAAGATTGTGAGGTGCGGTATAGACAAAAAAAAAAAACAGCATTCTGGTCACACTCTGTTCATTGTACTTCCACAATAATTCGAACATTAGTTTAGTACCTAGGGCGATCATTAGGAGAATGGAATAGAACATGTTGAGTCACTGATGTAAATCCCTAAACTGTGGATTGAAGTAATAACTTATGACCTTATTGGACAACATATATCCATGATGATTATAGCTCTCAAAGGAGTATTAATTTGTCCCACTGATATTTAACTGCTCCTGGCATTGGTGTTCTTTAGCCGCCATGTATTAAATGCATGTACATTGGCAGATCGTTAACACCAGTATTCTTGGTAAACTGCAGTAATAATCTGGCACTGTATAACAATCCTGTTTCTAAAACACAAGGTGCTTTTCTATTACATGTATTGTTTCATGTTTTATGTTGAGCAGCCATTACATTATTTAGTCGTCATAAACACCTACTGATATCTGTTATTTTACATTGTACACGTTGGCAACCAAATTGCTATGGCATTGTTCTTCATTACATAATCTTTCCTTTATTTTCTCAATGCACAGCAGCGGCCTTTTTATTTCAGCACCTCCACTGAGCTTTATGGGCACTACCTGCCGATTTCGTTGACTTACATTTGACATTTTTTCAATGTTCCTTAGTTCCTAATCCCCCGTTTTCTTTTTGTTCAGTTGAAGGTTTTTGTGTAGTTTTACATTAGTTGAAAATGCAGTTTTACAACAGAGATCTAGATGGTAAAGCCCCTGATGCCCCCTAAATCTGGTGTCATTTAAGGGTAAGAAATTGTTTCTCAATCTGTATTTTCTCTATAATCCCCCATGTTTGCTTAGGCTTAACTCTTTAGCTTAGCAACCTACTGTGTTTCATTCTGAGCCACAATGCTGCTCATTTGATCAAGGACAAATCAAGGGGTTTGGCAAAACATTTTTACACCAAATAATTATTTGGTGTGATTGGAGTAAAAAAAATCGATAGGGGAAAACCGTAACCGAAAAAGTTGCATAAAACAAAGTACAAAAATTAATAGTGGCACACAAAAGTGGTGAAAAATATTGATACGTTGTAAACATAGGTAGCATGACAACATTCCTCCGACATGATTTCTTTTGAGCATGTTATCAGACCACAAGAAGTGCTAAGAAAAACAGGTTTACAAACTCAAAAAAAGTGGTGTACAGAGCTTAACAAACTGATGAAACAGCATAGTGACTAGCTTCCAAAAATGGTATATGGAGCTTAAGAAATGCTATAGAAATGTGGCACATGTAACAAAAGATTCATATACGAATGTTGAGACCAACCTTAGTCAACAGCAAGTTACAAAGAAGCTTTACAAATATGGCTAGGCATTTTTAAAAGGCTTTGGTCCAACTTAGGTTTTGAAAGTCAAATACAGATAAAGCAATCCCTAAAGTTCTGAAATATCTTTAGTTCAAAATACAAAAGTTGTTAAAAAGCATTGAAGATTTAAAGATAGCATTGTTCATCTGTATTAAGAACTACATATCAAAGCGGGTATTAAGCTGCGCGGTGCAGTCCAGGAGTCTAAAAGACCCCAGAGCCACCTGCTAGTCCTCCTCACATGCAAAATCAGGATGCCCTGCTGTGTAAACCACCCAGGGTCACTGGTAAACCCACATTTCCCAGCAGCTCCCCTGTCTTTGCCATATATCCCTGGCTTCTCTGTAGCTGAGGCATGATTCCGTGCGCAGCCATTCAGAAAGGCTAGGAGCAGGAACACTTTCCAGTCTACAGGGCAACCGGGGAAGTGGCAAGCTGGGTCAGGTTAGTTGTCTTTTTTTAGATCAACCAGTCGTTGATTGCAAAAATGCCAGACGGGCATAGCTTTGGTAGGGGAAATCCCATTTTTTAAAACCTGGGGATGCACATGTGGACCAGAAATTATATATTATATTTTTTCTGCTTTAAAGAGTGTACTACTACAGCCATCTTAGAGAGCATTAAGGTTTATAGTATTCTCTGGGTTCATTTACAAAACAAAAAACTGTTCTTTACATCGGGATCAGCCAAAGCAGAGAATACTACTTTATTATTCTCCCCTGATGATATATATGAACATGAAAAGTGATAAAAGTGGATTTGTGTAGGTCAGTAACAGTAGATTTGTAGTCATAAATTGGCACATGGCAACTGGACTTCTTTCTTGAATTGAAAAACACAGTTAAATGACAAGTCTAGTTGCCCTCATATATTATATATATATACTACAGATATACCATGACCTGGAATAATGAGAACCTCCACAGACAGTAAAAGCAGAGGTAAAAGTAGGTTCCATGGTAGGTTAGGCTTTACTAAGGAGTTAAAAAAGTGCAGACCTTCAACAAGCCAGCGGATACTTTGGTAGTTAGTTTAAGGTCCTTGCAAGAGGTTGATGAAATTTAAAGCTTTCTCACCTTCCACGTCCTATGGAAGGTTACATGTCATAAAAACACCTATGTATCAACTCCCCCGTAGTGTACTGGTAATAAACTGGATAAAAATACTCACAAATGATTTCAGCTTCAAAGGAAAAATTTCTAGCACTAGTTTAGAATAATGGTAACCTGTCAGAAACCAACAGTATACCTGGGGAAAACGAAAACTAAAATTATTATAACAGGAATACCAAGCAGTATTGAGGGCAGAAATGTACCTGGGGTGGGGGATTAGATTGATTGTTTTGGGGGGTTTTGATGCGCTTTTAGTGAATTTGCTTAGCTGTCTTTGGTCCTTCTGTACAGCCTGGAGCAAGATATCTCCCCCTCCCACTGGGCTCTGCTTTGATGGTCCACAATTAAAAATCCTTTGTCTCCTGTAACCAAGGGCTGCCCCCCAACTCCCTCTCTGCTTGTGCACTAACATGACATAACATTCCCCCTACTGTGCATTTGTACACCCACTCCCCCCCCCCCCTGTAAATCTCAGCAACAAAACCTTCTTTTTAAAAATGGAAAAAGCTTAGGACATTGAAAGGTGCAGCCATGCACAGTAGGCCAACATTTTGCATTGCCTGCTGAATCCCTAGAATCCCAAAGAACACTATAATAAACCTCTATTTTATTAACAGTAGCATATACTGGCTATTGTTTTCTTTTTACGTAATTTATGTTAAAATGGCTTGTCGTCTTATCATACCAAATTCCCTGATGAACTATGAATGTTTTGTGACACTATAATCATGGATTATCATGAGCTTCTCAAGAAGATAATCTAAAATTCTAATTATCTACTTTATGTCTTTCTGAAATCTTGTCAGTTTTTATTAACCAGGGTATTTTTTCCACTTTAAAAGGTGATTACTGATAAGAGCAAGTCGAAGGAATGATACAATTTAAATTCACCTCCCAGAGCATAATGATTAGATTAAGAAGCTCTAAAGGCCATAATACGTATTAGATAGCAGTCCATGTACCTATCAGTAGTGTTTTAAACCGGACCTTCAGCGTGATTTAACGAAAAGCCCAAACTCTTAAAAAACGGTTCCTCAGCGTCTAAAATTAATATATTTTAAGTTTTTATTCACTAACTTATTATTATTTCCCCCAGTGGGCTGCTACTCTGTTCAGGAATTTAGGATACGGGCGCCGCCATCTTGACTCAGAAGTATCACACTTACTGAGGAGAGGAGAGTGGGATAAGGTACAGGGGGCGGGTTATAGCTGTGCTTTGCTCAGACAGAGCAGAGCTGGGGTGAGGTAAAGGTCAGCAGTCCCAGAATGCAGAGCAGCACAGTCAGGAGGCACTTCCTGTTTGCAGGCTGCCTGATAAGATGGCGGCTTCCATAAGCCGCCATCTTGGATGTTTAAAGGCTCATAACATGCAGTAGATGCAGGTAGGATGATTTTTAATGTGGACAATCTGTATGTACAGGGTGTGGGAAACATATAAGATAGACTCTTATTCAGAGTGAAGGCCCACTTTAAATTTAGCCATATACATGCAGGGGCTGGCAAATGAGACAAAGGCCTTGATTACAGAAGAAACATAAAAGTAAAATAAGAATGTGGGCTGTTTAATGACTAGGGATGAGTAAACCCCCCAGAGTTCGGGTCCGGCAAGTTTGGCCAAATTTGTAATAAAAGTTTGGGTCCCCAGACTCAATTTTTTTTCAAGTTGAAATCAATGGGGACTCGACTTTGGGGTGGCTGTGGCGAAAACTTACCTCCCCTTCCTGTCAGCAGTGGTGTCATGTTGCAATGGGCAACAAAAAGATGGCTGCCACTCCCCATGAGTGAGGACACTCCTAGGACCAGCTGGCAGTGCGGCCATCTTTCTGAGGCCCCAACCGGAACCATTCCAACATGACGCCGCCACTGACCAGGGACCATGGAACGGGGCTCAGGTGAGTTACAGCAGCTTCTTGCTGCTGCACGCTTAGGTGAAGTGGGTTAATGTGATGCTCAGCCCAGCAACCAGCTTTTCAGTGTTCGGTCCGGATGCTGAACTTGAACACGGATTTCTGGCTAAAGTCTGTGTTTCGGGTTTGCCCATCAGTATTTATGATCTGTTCCTTTTTTCATTCCCTAGTCTAAGGTAAATATGGAACAGTATGCAATTTCTTAGGTATAATCACACTGAGTGTGCATTCTCATTATCCAATAAGCTTCAAGAAGTAATGTTTTGTACAGTTTTAGCCATATAGGACAGTGGAATTATGAAAATAAGGCAATACATTTTTTAGGCTGATTATATTTAACGTGAGGTTAGTTTTCAACTCTGCACTTTCTATACATTTGCCTAAAAAAAAGAGTCAACCTTTCAAGGAAGGATTGCATTGCAGAAGATGAACAGAGGTTTACACAAACTGGAGGGACACTAAACCACAGAGCAGAAAAAATTACAACCTGCGAAAATGCTAACGAAAAATCAGTCACCTCAGAGGAGCCCTTAGAACATGTGGCTATCCAGACTGGGCCTTTGACAAAGCAGCCTTTGACATTTTTTCCTCATTTCTGCTTTAAAGTGACTATATATTTATGGTTGTTTGGTTGTGTAAAGTCCTAAACTTACAGCAGCATACAAATGAAAATGCTTATATAATGCATACTGTATATTATTCACTACGAAAGCAAATAAGACAGAGATATACATTTTCTTCTTTTTACATTTACTTGAATGTATTTAAGGTTTATAACAAAAAGTCCTCATCTAAGATATCCCCAGTGAATTTAGAGGATGCGTGGAGCATGAAAATATAAAATCTGCATTTTGGAAAGAAGAGAAAAAGTAATCATAAATATGTCCACAGTTCCATGGTTTCTGTTAAATGACCTTCTTCCAATAACCAAACAGAAAGCAAGGTAAAATCTCCCCAGTGGGGTAACGGGAGACAAAAAAAGCATTCAACTGAAATTATTCCTTTCTCACATCTAAAATTAAAAGCAAAATAACTTGTCCTTAACAAAAACACACCCTTTGGAAAGTATAATTCCATTCTTTTTATAAAAAGTGATAGACACACACTCCAAGGAGCAGCACTGGTAAAACAGCCTACTACTTTTCTGGTTATCTCTTAAACCGGACCAACAGCCTGGTACAGTTGGAAAAGAAAGGTAGCAGCCATTTTGGAGCTTCCTCTCCCAACTGAAATGCACAGTAACAGGGAGCCCAGCACAACTTCCTGTTTGCAGGTGGCCTGCAAGCGACATCTTGTTTTTAAAATTTACCCCAGCAGGTGTTAGAAAAAGGTAAATTTTACGTGCAGCAATATAAATTTCCCTGGGGATGGATGCATATGAGTGCTGTTTGTTGTGTTGGTCTGATTTTATTCAGTTTTAACTGTTGGTCTGCTTTAAGTATTTAGGTACGTTGGTGCACATCGCAATTTTCGACATAGTTTTATAGCTGCCGCCAAGAGCTTTTGCATTTGTTTTCATTCTTCAAAGCACATTATGATGCAGCCTGGTGCATCCCCAATGATTACATGATTGAAGTTTTCTAAGCACGAGTGTTGTTGTGGAACACTTTTATAAATTGCGATAAGACATTTTCATTCCATGCGCTTATACAACTTTTGAAGTAATAGAAGATAACTAGACGGCGGCACTTTTTAAAGTATAATATTGCAGAACAAAACAGATAACATTTTAATGGGAACAGTTTTGTCTAGTAGGCTTTGTAAATGTATTAAATTGAAAAAAAAAATTGTATTAGGTTTTAAATTATATAAAATATATATATTCACAATCATTATAAGGGGATGCTGAGAAGCTGTTGGGCTTCCTACTAAATCTTTAAAGTTGGTGAGACTATGGAACTCTCTGCCACAGGAAATCCTTATGAGAAATACACTAAAAGAATTAAAAAGTGGCTTTGGTGCCTTCCTTGCTTGTAACCAGATATGGCTGTAGAATTTCTTTAATAGAGAAACAAATATATAGGAACCAAGCAATAAACTATGGGACACATTAAAGTGCAGCAAAACCCAGGGAGGCCGGCCCTGCAATCTAAACAAAACCCCCAAGGTTACCGGTATTCACTCACCTTTCCCTTTTGTCCAATCAGAGCTGTTTGCCGTGTCTATGTAATTCGAAAAACAGCTCTGATTGTTTACAATGGGGACAGAGAGCTGCCGCATTCCTCTGGCTGTGCACATGCTCCGGTCCCAGCCTATCCGAATGGTGGGGGTGGGTGTATGAGCACAGGCCGAGGATTTAGATTTGTTAGGTATGCGCCTGCTTTCACTCCCCATTAAGAGCCGCTTGCCAAAACATATAGCCACTACAAATTACTATGATTGGACAAGAGCAGGTGCATTTACTATTGGACTGGGAACAGGTGAGTTGAACTGGGTGATCTGGGGGGTTTCACACAGCAGGGCATCCCAATTCAGTATGCCACCGGGACATGGAACAAAACCCGGGATAGGCAAAATCCTGTGCTTTGTTCCTGCTTTAATTAACTTACTAACTGTAAGTAGGGACAGGGGATACCCTTAGATTCCTACATACATTACTGTTAATTAATAATAAAAATAAAAGTGAGTAGCCTTGACATATAAAGCGTAAGCTTCCTCGATCCAATGTGGGTCGGAATGCAACATCCTAATCAGCAGATATAATAAGTATGCTCGATAATCACAGAATTTTTGGGAAAGTTCAACAATGATGTATTTATAAAAGCAATTTTGTTATTTTATATAAATGATGGGAAACTGTTAAGCGCACACATTAAACACATTAACTTAATGTCTTCATACTAGACTTGTGTGCATAAATTTGTAAAATATGCTGTTTACATCAAAGATGTGGCACTTAACCAACTCATCCAAAACTAAGCTGGGAGCCCTCCCTTGCCCTAAAAGCCATTTTCCTGAAGTATAAAGCTGTCAACACTTACAATATATTTTTCACATTGTATTCAAACCATTAAACAACCACCATTAAGCATATTAATGCTGTTTTCATTGGCTTTTGGTTTAGGAATAACAGCATCTGTGATGTACCGTGTGTAATCTGAACAATAAACATTCCCTGACAAGCATATTAGAAAGGAATAATGACCTTTTCTACACCTAGTGTGAGGAGGAGAAGACGGGCTGACAGATGCAGGTCAAGAAGGTTAATATTTATATAACTCACAAAAATCATTATACAGCAAAATCCAGTGCTCATTGCTTGCTTTGACTGGTAGAAAAAATGAATTTTGCTATCGGCTGGCAGCTGGGTTTATCAGTAATTATCAACAAACACCATAACCGGCCATATAACGATGAATATTTGTATTTCTTCTGGAGAGCCTGTGAAATGAATCCATAATCGTAGCTCTAGAGATGTATTGTGTCTGAACCGCAAATGTCCATGTCTAAGGCAAAGGGGCTATTTCAATATTATTTTTTGCTTAAAAGAAATTTTCATGGACTTTTTAGACATCAGATCAGGGCTGCCAGAGGGACAGAGGGCTCTCGTATTTACCTTTACCCAGTCCCATGATAGCAATTAGGGATGAGCGAACCGGTTCGGACGAACCGGAAATCGCTCCGAATTTCAGGGAAAATTAGATTCGGCACGAACCCGAATTTTTTTTTGTTCGTGCCGATCGAATTTTCCCTGAAATAAAAAAAAAAATATGCCGGCATGGTGGGAGCGGGCAGGCCGGCTACGCTGTCAGCGGGCGGCGGGAGCCGCCCTCTGATGACGCGTCCTCTGATGACAGCTGAGAGCGGCGCCGGCCTCCACGCTCCGACCATGCAGGTAAGTGTTTGCTTTTTAAAAAAATGCCGGCATGGTGGGAGCGGGCAGGCCGGCTACGCTGTCAGTGGGCCGGCCCGCCGACAGGCGTATCCGGCCTGCCCGCTCCCACCATGCCGGCATTTTTTTTTTTTCAGATGAGTGATTCGTGAAAGTTCGATTCGGGCGAACCCGAATTTCTTGGGGAAATTCGGCGAATCGCCCGAATCGAACTTTCAAGAAGTTCGCTCATCTCTAATAGCAATTGATCACCTGCATCCTCAGTATCTAAGGATGTGGAAAAGGACTTTCCCTTATATACATATCTATACATATACACATCTCCACAAGCCACAAGCAACAACTAATGGTCATAAATCAGGTGTTGATAAGATAAGATACCTCCAACCACAGATTTTATAAACAATGAGGGTACATAGCTGATCAGATTTGGACCTTTAGATATAAAACTAGCAATCCTGTCTCTCCTCCTGCTGGCCAAATTATAACAGCGGCCATGTTTCCTGCTGTTGCATTTTAACATTGGATGCTTAGCTCCCCAGCTCATTGCAGTGTGCTTCTTTTTAAAAGATTAGGGGGTTTAGCCCTTTACAAAAACAATGTTCAGTATGCAGTAAAAAATTCTTCTCAGAGACTTGTTGAATAGAAACTTCAGACCTCCTCTGTAGGGTGGTCCAAAATTTGTTTTCGATAAGTCTCTAAGAAAAATTTAAAGATTTTCCCTTCAAAACCAATAGTGTTGGTCTGATGAGATTTATTTATGTGTTGCCGCAGGGTATGTATAGTACATACATATATACTAGGAATTATTTTTGGTGGAGGGAGAGTTTGTACAACAAGCAGTGTGAAGGTCTTGGGCTTCATCTATGTGTGAGGGTGTGTTTCAGCAGCAGTCTCACATCCTATGTGTCAGTGAGCAATGCTGCAAACAAATCTCTCCGGCAGTTCTATCCCGTGGCCCCTTCTGTATCCGGCATTCTCTTCCTTCTTATTCATCAGCTCGCATAGCCTCCACTGCAACTTCTCCCTTCTTCTTAGTATGCTGCAGCTTTAGCATTTGTGTGAGCGGATTCGTCATCACTGGCTGTGAGATTAAAGTCCAGCATGACCATCATAATCTCCTCCTCAGCGCAGCAGCTTGCCACTCCTGTTCTGGCCATTTCGCAGGTGATTATAAGGGGTCAACCACAGAAGCTCTCTGCAAAATGATCAAGGAGGCTCATTAAGCAAAGCTTGCCAACCACTGGTTCCCCATGAAATTTGTCTCCACTGCTTTAAAAAATACACTAGATAGGTAATTTTGCAAAAAGCCCCAACATCCTCAATGAACAACTGTTGAAAGAAAACATAAAAAAAAGTCTTCTAACTCTGAATCGTAGGAGGAATCTATCACACAATTGAAGAAGAAAGTCCTACAGACCAGGAAGTGGCTGAGCCAGTTGAAAACCAAGTGCTACATAACAAAATTCACCAAAGCCTTGATGAGTAGCTGTTAACAGAAAGCATTAAATATATAATGGAGGAGGAGCCCATCACACAGTTTGAAGAAGAAAGTCCCTCAGACAACTATGAAATACCAACAAAGAGGAAGTGCATTGTGAGGGCACATATATGCAGCCGAAAGTATCTCTGATCTTACCAAGGCCTGGGTCTATCAATTGGAGAGTTTCTAGAAGACTTTTTCTTTTCTTTGAGAATGTTGGCTCCAAGGATGTCTGGGAAGAAAGTGTTGTTTGGCTAATGTGTTAGACTAGCTAGTTTATGGATGGCTCTTTAAAGAAATGCACAAAGCATAGCTTCACACTGTACCCAGAATTCTAGATTCCCTTTTTATGGCAGAAGTAGGTCCTTTTAATGACCAAAACCCTTTTGTACTGGGCGAGTAATTCTGTGTCTACAAAATGTACGAATACAGTATAATGGCCACACACCTTACAATCCTGATACAATTTTCATGTAACCCTGATTGAATAGAATTTTTGTTCTGGTTGGACTAAACACTGTTAATCTAAGCTATGTTAGAAAATATTTGGTTTATAGGCTGTAAAAGTTTTATACTTTTTATTTAATGAGCATCTCTGTTGTGCAGTGCTGCAGCTCAACCCCCAACTGCAGAGGACATTTTTATTCTAGATTAGAGTAGTAGAGTGAGTATAGTTGGTTGCAGTTTTCCTAGGATCTGACCCTTCCTCTCTACTGCATAATCAGTGTTATGTGTCAGCACTCCTCTGTACATTGCTTGCTGGGATTTCTTTTCTGCTTTGTTTCCTTACATCTTACACAACCACCAGCACTGTACACACCGCCTATTGATTGTATTTTGTTGTAAAAACTATTCAATATCGACTGCAGCTTGTCTGACGACTGGACAGAATGTCAGACTAACTGTGACCAATAATGTGGGTTTTTGTATCTTAGCAATTCAAGCATTGAATAAGCGCCATTAAACTGGAACACCACCCATTTTTCACAAAATGAGTTTTGTACTGGGTGCAGGGAAGCATCCCTGCCAACCCACGTGACTGCTGCCAGCCAGTCAGAGCTCTGGATTTATTTGTGGGACCAAGGAGAAGGGTAAGATTTCTCCTGTCCTGTTCCGTTAATGCGCAGGGGGGTATCGGCAATCACTATGTCCCGCTGCACCTCGGACAACACTAAGTTTGTGAAAAACGTGTTGTTCTGGTTTAAAGACCACCCCTCTACCTGTCGTGCCTTCTTTTGACCTTGAGTTTATTATTTGCAGTGATATAAAGGAAAAAAAATTTTTAACTAGCATCCCCTGAATATCTCTTTCCCCATAAAGAGGTGCTTTTAGCAATTTTCTCTGCTCCTGCTTCACTCCCGGCTAATTCAGCCTGTTTTAGCTGGAAGCCCCGCCTCTTCAAATATTGCCACTGTTGTGAGTGGCAATCATGTCACCATGCGTACCATCTTACAGAGAAGGACAGCAAAAATTCAGTGTTCCAGGACAATCCAGTAAGCAGAAATACCCATTTATATTTCTACACTTTAAGAAGGGAGTATTGACAGGGGCTTTGACCAACTGTATTTTGCAAGTTCAGTGAGTTTCGGACTACTTTAGGTCTCACTGTTCTGAACCTGAAAGAATGTATTTCCCCATTGAGAGGGATCCTTACTAATCTTCAGAGCCTTGTTTAGTAGTCTAATGCTGAAGTGCTCTTGTGCCTGGCAATCAGGATCCAATTATCTATGTAGGAATATATCAAGGTAACTGGAATTGCTGTGTTATTTTATTGTACAGGAATTTGGTGGCAATACTCAATAACTCCATTCCACATCCTCTACCGTAAACAGTAAAGCGGTGAGATGTAAGTTGCATTACTGATATACCATGTTCTGGATGAATGAGAACCACAGACACACAGGATCTGATAATTTTCTTTGCATCCCCACAGCTCTTCTTTGCTTGGCCTTCTAAAGTTGATTACCATTTCCACCCACATATCCATATTCATATATATATTATATATATTCATAGTATGAAATGTATACCACTTATCCTGCTTCCATGTACTAAAGCTGCTGAATTAATGTCAGCAACTATTAAAATGCTTTAAATTAAGTTGTATTGATCTATATCGTGAAAAGATAATCATTTTATTTGTCCTAGTGCCAGGTGTAAAAAGTGGTGGGTTGCTTTTATTCATTTAGATTAAGTATATTTGTTTCTCTCCTCCAAGCCATCATTTCAATAACCTGTATCTCATTGTTGCAGAACATTAGTGTTTCAGCAAGCCCCAGCGCACATATAAACAAGCAGTAGCAAGATATTTATGACGGCAGTGTGTGGTTTATTTGTTTTGCAATTATAAAGCGAGTGAATTGCTTCGTGCTATTAGCTGTTTTCTGTTGCATCGTAACTGCTTAAAATGCATTTTGAGCAGAGACGACACTAAAATCTTCATTTAAACATTACCTGAGAGAAACTGAAGACATTATTTTAGAATTTTCAGCAACATTTCCACTCTACAGTCTTCAGGGGACACTTTAAAAATTTAAACGTATCCCCTGAAGCATCAAGCACCAATTCGAATTGGCTCTCTATTTTGATACACTACTATTTTTTACTTTTAATGATCATGTTTTCGAATTTTTTTCAACAGTTTTACCTTGATAGCCTGACTATGCCATGCTCCCAGTCGTGGCAAATACCTGCCACTACCACCTGCTATTTTGTGTATTGTATATGACAGATTTCCTAAGTCATCATTGCTGTGCATGCTCCTGTGAACCTTGTGGCCTTGACGTCACTATGGCGGTGAAACGGCGTGGTACAGTCTCTTCATTTATTCACAAAATCTGATGTTCCACATCCCCTAGAGGGCATGGGACGTAGGCTTGGCACACAGCTTCCTGTTAGCTGCTTCTGCCAACTTGGCTTGTATTTTTATGCCCATTCTATTCTATACACTTGCTCATACATTATGAAATCGAAAAAAAATGTTTAGGCAAAATAACTGGATTTTATTTCTTATATTCTAAATAAATATGGCAACTGTTTCAATATTAACTTTTTCTCACAGCTCTTTCGTTGGGAAATCCGTAAGTTTTAAGACAACAGAACTGACCAGGGGAGCTGTGGGGGAGAAAAAAAATCCTTAACGTCATGAGGAAAAAGTTTGAGGCTAACGGGCAATGGGATTAGGTGGGTTGAGTTTTAGATAATAAGAATCATTTATGGAAATAAAAACTTTCTAAAACTGTAGATTTCATAGAAAAAAAAATAAGTGGATATAAAGTTTCCAGAATAAATGAAAAGCACCGGCAGGTTGGACCACAATGGAGAATACATTACAAAGTTATGGCTCCTCTGCCACGCTTGAGCTATTTGTAATGTTAATGCATGTCTGCGTGCACGGGTGGTTTTACTATGCAGCCTATACATGTTAGCTGCCGTACTTAGCATATCTTAGCCTTTCCCAAACTGCTCCTCAGGGACCACTAACAACTTTTTCCATTTGTCTTTCCAAAAAAATAGAAACCTGGAATATGTATCTCTTCAAAATCATTGAATTTCATTATACCGTTTAAATGTATTTCCTGCACAGATGATCTAAGATTGTAAAGACACAGCTTGCATTATATACATCATTTTCTAATAATTCTATTATAGAGTCTATTATTTTATATTATAAGGCAATGCTTGACAAAGTACATAGACGTACACAGAACTATACATTTGTCGAATTTTGGTTCACTGTTGGTTCCTAGCAGGCATCCTGATTTGGGGGGGCACAACAGTGCTCCAATCTAAATAAATCCTTTTTTACCAAGCATTGGTGGTGCCTTCAACCTGTTGACCCAGATTTGATACCCAGCCTACGCACACATCTTTTTTCTGTGTTGCCCATGTGGTTTTGTGCAAAATAAAGTAGAGGGAGCTGCAGAGCATCATCATCCATGCTCTCTCTGCCCTGCACTGTCGCTGGGCACTATTGGGCACTGCAAGACATGCCCAATATGGATGCCTCCTTGGAACCTTAAAGTAGAAAAACTTTAACATTTTTTTGAACAGCGTATTTTGCTGTAAATACAGTTTTTCCAATAGCATTAACTGTCACACATTTAAAGAAAAGGGCAAGAGTTTTCTATTTCATATTCAAATATGACATTTATGCAAATGTATGTCAAGTAAAAAGAAATGAGCAGATGCTCCAACAATTAAAAAAAAGACTGAACAGTGCACTGTGGGATGGCCTATCAATCAAATTCGAGTGTTAAGCAAAAGGGAGCAAAGATACTTGTCTATCCTATAAAGCAAAGACCTCAGTTGCATACATATCATGTAGTCTTAAATATCTAAAAAAAAAAGAATAAACTTACTTGGTGGATGATTAAAAATCTCCTGCCGAGTAAATTAAAACAAGACAGGATTACAGCCATTCGTAGTTAAACAATCCCAATTGGAAGCAATTTTATTTTGTTTAAAGCGTCTGTCCAGGCATAAACAAAAAAAAATCTACATGCACCATATACCCCCCAGAGCTCTTCTATCTGGCTCAAGTGTTTTAAAGTTTACTAAGTATTTAATGTAACCTCCCATCCAGCGGCAGTCTCCATTCATTCGAAAATGACTGCCTCTCCGCATACCCACTCTGTTCAATTCAGTAGTGGGGACAAGTTGTGGCATGCCAAGGACTGGGTATGCAAAGAGGCGAAGCTCCATCTTAGAAGAAGACGGGCGCTGCATATGGGAGGTGCAATCTGAGCAAGTTTTAAAACGCCAGAGCCGGTGTGGCTACCTGCTGCTGCTAGTTTATATGTGCGCTGGTGCTTACTATAAAACCTATGTCCTGCTACAATGAGATACATAATATTCAAATGATGACAGCGAGGTGTGTCGTATCAAACATAATCGAAATCAATGAAAGCAACCCAACACTTTACATTTGGGTTTTGGACTGGTAAAAGTACATTTTTTTCATAACATAGACCACCATTGCTGAACTTTTAACCCTTCTAGTGCCAGCTACATGACTCTCACGTAGCTGCCTCTCCAACCGTTAAGTGCCAGCTACGTGAGAGTCACGTAGCTGATTTTAGAGCCCCATAAAAAAAAAAGTAAAAAAGATACAGACTTACCTGACCCCTCATTTGAAAGTGCCAGCGATTCTGTACACGAATCAAGTTTTCGCCCCGTGCCTCTGATCTTCAGGAGGGGGCCCGTAATAGCCCCCCCCCCCCCCCCCGCCGGCGCCAACATCTGAAAAAAAAAAAAAAGTAAATGTCATTTACTCACCTCGCAGCGCGATGGCTCTACCCGGGTCTTCTCTTCACCAGGGGAGGCTCCGATCAACTCCCCTGGGCTTTCCACGCTTCGGGTGAGGGCCCAGAAACAGGCCCTCACCATCCTCTTCGGGCGGCGCTGGCCCCGCCCCTAACCCACCCCTAGCCACTTGATGACGTCATCCCGCTCCTCGGGTTACCGGCACCCGGGCTCCGTTCTGTCAGTTGTCGGTAGCGATCGGAGCAGGGAGGGTGGCAGGCAGGGAGGCTCTGATCTCCCTCCCTCCCTGCTCTGATCACTACCGACAACTGTCATCTGCAGCGGCGTGGGACACTGGATGAGAGGTAAGTATAAGTGAAAGAAGAATAATAAAGAATTTTGTGTCTGTGTCTTTTTTTTTTACTTAACCCTTTGTGAACTGGTAAGGGGTCCATGAGACCCCTTATATCAGTTCACAAGGCTCTGGGTATGGCAGGTCACCTGCGGCAAGCGCGTGACTTACCATAACCCCCAGCCCCCCATTACCTGCCTCCCCAACGGCCAGGGGGGGCAGAAGGGCCCGGGCCACGTGGCTATGTGGCCTAGTAGCCTGCAGGGCCAGGGGCCACCAACGCTGGCCCCTGCGCCCTGTTCTAAAAGCCCCCTATAGATGGTCGGGGTCGGTAATGCTGGGTAAGGGGGACCCTACGTCATTTTTTGGGGGGGATATTAAGGGTTTTTAACCCTTAAAATTCCCCCCCAAAAAATGAGGTCCCCTTCCCTGTGAGGGGGGACCCTACGTCATTTTTTTTTTAAAGTTAACCCCTTACAACTATGCAATCATATTGCATAGTTGTATTCTATCTGAAATCTTGTAAACTGCTGTTTCAGTTTGGGGAGTTTCCTGGGCAGGAAATGGTGTCTACCAATACATATGTGGAACCGTTGTAACCGGAAGAAATAGGGCTTTCACACGCAATAATATTTTATTAACAAACTTACATTTTTTATTAGAAAAAAACACTACAAATTGTATTTTATTTTTTTGCACATATTTCACCCAAAAGTATTGAGAATACACAAAAAAAAGGCCAAACAAGACATTTCATGTTGAAGCCCAGACTCTGCTGAAAAAAACAATATATAATTTTCCTGGAAAATACCTGGAAACCCCTTCAAAAATCCAGGTTGAACACGTGTAGCGCAAAAACGTGAAAAGTAGTCCGGCAACAGAGTGTGACAAAAAATCTCGGTAGGCTGGCACTCAAAGGGTTAAAGCATGTTACTAGTTGGCTGCCATGTTGAGTCAGCAGCTTCAGTACTTGTTAAGCCATGGATGCAGGGAAGTCAAGACATCACTACTATTTAAAAAAAAATATGGTTAACAGATATGGATAAGACAGATGGAGATGGTGATCGACTGTAGAAGGCCAGTATCAGAATCTACAACAACGGAGGTGGCTAGTGTTCCTTGGTACAGCAATCAACTTATCAAGAGTGCAGAGAGAATAATCCGATCCTGGCAAAAACTGAAAAGTAGCTCAGCAACGGACTACTAAACAAGACACTGGAAATTAGAAAGGATCCCACTCACCCCAGGAATCCTTTCTGTGATTAGAAACATAGAAGGCGGACAGCAGAAGGAGACCATATGGTCCATCTAGTCTGTCCTTATGTGTATACTGTACAACTACCTCTGCTGGAAGTTTGTTTCAAGCATCTACTACTCTTTCTGTAAAATAATATTTTCTAACATTGCTCCTGATCTTCCTTCTGACTAGCTTGAGGTTGTGCCCTCTTGTTCTATTATTAAGTTTCTTCTTAAAAACACTTCCCTCCTGAACCTTATTCAATCCTTTCACATATTCTACATACAAGTCTCAATCATGTCCCCCCTCTCCCTTCTTTCCTCCAGACTGTACAAATTAAGTTCTTTAAGTCTCTCCTGAATTTTTAAGTATAAGTTCTTCTACCATTTTTGTTGCCCGCCTTCGGACCCCTTCTATTTGAATAATGTCTTTTATGCAGGTAAGCTCTCCAGAACTGCACACAGCATTCTAGCTGTGGCCTCAAACAGCGGCATCACAACCTCCGTCTTCCTACTGGTGATGCCTCGAGCTATGCAGTTGAGCATCCTGCTTGCTTTTCCTACTGCCTGCCTACACTGCCCACTCATCTTGCAGCTATCAGTAATCAATATCCCTAAATCTCTTTCCTCTGAGGTCCTGGCTAACACAGTGCTGCCCATACGGTGCTCAGAGCAGGGATTCCTTCTACCCAAGAGCATTATTTTACATTTAGAGATATTAAATTCCAGTTTACACAGTTTTGACCATTTATCCAGTAAAGTTAAATCATTGTCTATGTTGCAGACACCTCCAGGAATATCCACCCTATTACTTACTCTTGTATCATCAGCAAACAGGCAAACCTTTCCTAATAATCCTTCTCCTATGTGACTTACAAACATATTAAAAAGAATGAACAACAACACTCTGATACCAATCCTTCAGCCAGAAAATCCACTGAACTATCCAGGGATTCAATAACTTATCTATGAGTTCTTTATGTGATACAGTGTCAAAGGCTTTGCTAAAATCCAGATATCCAATATCCACAGCGCCGCATTCATCACTTTAGTGACATTGTCAAAGAAATCAATATATTGGTCTGACACGAGCTACCCGCAGTAAAGCTGCTGTTTTGGATCCAACAGGTTGTTCATTTTTAGATAGGAAATTATCTGTTTTTTTAAGAGCGTTTCAATTATTTTATCCACTATAGATGTTAAACTGGCCTGTAATTACTGGCTTCTTCTCTATACCCCTTCTTATGGATTGGTACGACATTGGCCATTCTCCAATCATCTGGAACCTCACCAGTTGAAAGGGATCGGTTTAGTAAATCAGTCAGAGGGGCCACAATCATAAATCTGAGTTCCCTTAGAACTCTGGATTCCATCTGGACCCATCGTACCTACAGGGCTGCAGCTGCTGCGTGAGAGAAAAGGTGAGTGCATTTGTTTTTTTGGGGGGTTTACTAACCCTTTAACCCTAAGAACTGTTTCTATCCCTTAGTGATTCAAGCATTGAACAAGAACCATAAAGGATCACCTACAAACTGTCTTGCCTTTTTAGGCTCGTTGACATTCTGTCACACTACTTGTCGTATAAACACAACTCTCATCAAAAAGAATTCCTAGCATATATGTATGTATGTATATATCCAGCGGGTATAAATAAATAAATCATCACTTTTGTTTTAAGTCCACTTTTCAGTTTTTACTGGTGCACTCAGAAATCGGTACGTTTTTTAAAAAAAAGCTAGACGGAAGAGCTGCAGGAGACAAAAAGTATAAAGAAGGAATAAGGCAAAAGATACACTCACTTTTTCCATTTCAAAATGAATTTTATATACATATATAGAATAGGCATGTAAAAACACAACAAAGGCATTGGAAATCTTGTATATAAACACCACTACTACCAATTGAGTTTGCAACAGACTGAGCTGTCAAGGAAAAACTGTAAAAAAGCAAACTGATCTTTATAAATATTGATATACCTAATTTTTGAAACCTCTAGCAAAAAAAACGTAAGAATAAAAACAAGGCAAACTTACAGTAAATGGCGTACACATAAAAGGAAGGCATAAGATGCCAAAATTTATGACTTTAAAAAAGTGTGCAGATCAGACTTTGCGTGCTAGGTCAGGTAAGTGATTTTATGAGCAGTAAAGCTGAATACTCTAGCTCACTACTCTAGCCAGAAAGCTATCAAAGTAGAAGTCTGAAATGACTTCCTGTTTCTCCAATAACCACTTATCATAAATATCTTTCTGGGGTAATCCACTTGCCATGCAGGCAACTAGAAGGGGGTCAGTTATAGCAGCCCTCATTTTCAAAATAGTAATCAAGTCCCTTTAGAAAACGCACAATTTGTTCAACACACTAAAGTGAGACTAAATGGTCACAATAATGGTGAACATTCATTGCTGTTTTACAGTAATCCCTACATCTTTTAACATCTGACTGTAAGTATAACAGGCCTGATTTATGACACTATCTTACAAGAAAGCGGTTTGAACTTTCGATCCTAGAATCCATCATATTAATTTATTTGTGCCGACATACCAAAGCTTGTAAGAACACCATTAGAGAAAGAACATTTTGTGATCTCCACGTTTCTTCAAAACTCTAATGGCAGCTGTTTAAACAGTGGAGATGGAGAGCTAGTTAACGGGAATGAGCATAATGTTTAAGCAACTGGGTCTAGATATATGGAATGCAGATGTTTACATTTTGTAATCACTTGCTTTCCTTTTAGACTGAAGGTGTAACTAAACATGGCAAGGTTCTAGTGTAAGCTTTAAATATATGCATCATCATAGCTCAGAAATGTTTTCGTCCTTTTAAATTATTGAGATACTGTTTTTGTTTCTGGTATGGCTGGAAAGGGTTGGAGTTACCTTCATTCATTTTATTGTTGTCAGAGACCCCATTGTAGGGACTGAGCCTGACTTAACCCAGGATTTTACTGGCCTCTGAAAGTCAAAGGTGTACTTGCCGACCACTGCCTCCAATAAGCTTCCCAAATAGTCAATGTGATTCCCAGGCTATAGCATTTTACACACAAGTCATGGGCAGGGGTAGATATGGCTCATCTTGAAGTGATGGTACTGAAGCTTTAGTATTGCAGGGACAGATAATGTACTAACCCCACAGTCATTACTAGGTTAGAACTTGGCTGGGGTGACCTTGCCTGGGGGGGGGGGGGGCAGAGGCATCAAGTAGGAGAGGAAGGGGCTGAAAGACTCGGGGTCAGTCGCCAAACTTCAGCACCATGTAAGATGGGCTGCTTGTTGGCCACAACTAGGCCAGCCAGCCCCAAAGCAGTGCATGTTTCTGGTACTCTGTATAGCCAGGTTGGCATACGTCAGCCTGCAGACTTGCGATCAAACAATCAGCGATCTTAAAACTACCAAGGTGTGTGGTGGTGGTGGATTTTTTTTAAAACCTAGCCACCGCCAAGCCAGCAGTATCGCCCGTGTTACTTGGGTAGAGAGGGAGGTTGGACAGAGTGTGGGGTTAAAATGGGTTTTGGTTCGTTTTAGTGTTGTGAGACCAACGGCTGTAGGAGTGACAGACTAAATAGTGTTCAGACCTAGAAAGGGCCCTGTTGGGTATTCAAGTTAGCACTACTATACAGATAGTTGACCACAAATGCGAGCAATGTGAAGTCTATGCTTATCAAATTGATTGATTAAGTTCTAGCTTTTCCCCCATTTCCCTTCCATCAAAAAAAACAGATTAACCATATTTAGGGGGTGATTTACTATATTCCCTACCGTTAGCTAACTGACATAAAAGTATGTTCGCCAGACAAGCGACGCTCCTGTGACAGACCGGCAAACTTTGGCAACGCATTTTTCTGTGTTTGTTCCGCAATTAGCTGGCGAAAAGCACTGGTATTTACATTGAAAAGTAGTTTGGAGAATGCCGGCAATATGCTGGCGAACTGCTCTGGCAGAATACTTTAGCAAAAAACATGAAATCCTGCTGAAAACACACTTTGGTAACATATGTTGGCATTGTAGGGGTCTCAGAATATGTGTGGGCTATCCTGGAAGTGTTTGGGTTGTTTGAAAAGCTTAAAGCGGACCAACAGTCAAAAAGTGACTTAAACCAGACCAACTCAACAAACAGTGCTCCTATGCATCCCTCCCCAGGGCAATTTAGATTGCCGCACATAATTAATTTACCCTTTTCTAACTCCTGCTGTTTTAAAAATAAGATGGTGGTTCATGCATTTTCAGGCCACCAGCAAATAGGAAGTGCTGCTGGTGCATTGGTAGTTATGTCAGTTGGGAGTGGAAGCTCCAAAATGACCGCTACCTTTCTTTTCCAACTGTGCCAGTCTGGTTTAAGAATAAAAGTTTATTTGAAAATATAAAAGTCATGTAAAAACTATTTTGTTTTTCACATACTGGGTGACTTTCTAATTTTCACTCTCGAAACATGAGTTAAAAATGCTAAAAAAAACCCCTCTCCCTAAATAACATTGCTTCCCATGGGGGTCGCCACTAAAAGGTCTAGAATGCAAAAGTATTCATCAGCATTCGCCGAGCCAAACTGAAGTACAAGTAAATGCAAAAAACATGGACATTGCTGGCGGAAAAGACAAAATTTCTCTTGGTAAATGCGTAAACCTGGTGGAAATGTGGCGGATGCCAGTGAATCCTTTCGGAAATTACCCGCTTAATCTTATATCCTATAGCTCTGCCATGTTGCTTGCATGTTTGCTTACAAGAACACAATATATAGGGCATTAAAGCAGACATTCACCTTGACTAAGAGCATATCTTATATGTTTCCCACACCCTGTACATACAGATTGCTCACATTAAAAATCATCCTACCTGCATCTACTGCATGTTATGAACATTTAAACATCCAAGATGGTGGCTCATAGAACATCAGACAGCCTGCAAACAGGAAGTGTCTTCTGACTGTGTCGCTCTGCATTCTGGGATAGCTGTCCTTTCCCTGACCTCAGCTCTGCTCTGTCTGTGCAAAGCACAGCTATAACCCCGCCTCCCACTCTCCTCTCCTTAGTATGTGTGATGCTTCTGAGTCAAGATGACGGCACCCATATCCTAGAGTCCTGAACAGTTGCATCCCGGTGGGAAAAAGAATAATATGTAACTGACATAAAAAAATGTCAATGCACAAAACCTTAATATCCAAAGTGTGGGAAAAGTAAAATTAGAGAAATTAGGTAAGAGACCTGTGGGTCATAAATACATAGAGCAAGCACATATACGGTATTATTATAACAAAAGAACTGATTTGTTTTAACACATTAATAGCAAGTAGAGATGAGCGAACTTCTTGAAAGTTCGATTCGGGCGATTCGCCGAATTTCCCCAAGAAATTCGGGTTCGCCCGAATCGAACTTTCACGAATCGCTCATCTGAAAATAAAAAATGCCGGCATGGTTGGAGCGGGCAGGCCGGCTACGCTGTCAGCGGGCAGCAGAAGCCGGCCCGCTGACAGCGCAGCCGGCCTGCCCGCTCCCACCATGCCGGCATTTTTTTAAAAAACAAACACTTACCTGCATGGTCGGAGCGTGGAGGCCAGCGCCGCTCTCAGCTGTCATCAGAGGGCACGTCATCAGAGGGCGCCGGCCTCCACGCTCCGACCATGCAGGTAAGTGTTTGCTTTTTAAAAAAATTCCGGCATGGTGGGAGCGGGCAGGCCGGCTGCGCTGTCAGCGGGCCGGCTTCCGCCGCCCGCTGACAGCGTAGCCGGCCTGCCTGCTCCCACCATGCCGGCATTTTTTTTTTTATTTCAGGGAAAATTCGATCGGCACGAACCCAAAAAAATTCGGGTTCGTGCCGAATCGAATTTTCCCTGAAATTCGGAGCGAATTCCGGTTCGTCCGAACCGGTTCGCTCATCCCTAATAGCAAGTATAGACTTACTTGAAATAAACAAAAACCTAATTAAAATTATCCTATATGCACATCGAGCCAACTCAAATTAGTTTCTTTGGTTGAGTTAAAAACTTTGCTCATTAGTGATATTTAGCTGGACAGCGTTCAAACACAATGAATAATTCATAGGAGTTATCACTCTTGCTTTTTTAGCCTCCTGGTACTTTATACTTATTCATAAAGTATCTGCCAGTTTTATTTCTAAACAAAGGACACATGGCTGCTTCATATTGTGTGCGAGCTCTCTTCAGTCAAACAATTCAAAATGACTGCAGAGGAACCCATGGGAACCCGTGTTGCTGGTCATGGGGAAAGCCTGTTGACAGTTTTACCTTCCCAGAATTCCCCACTGATTTCTAGTGGAGCATCTCTATATGCATAAAAGCAGCCATCACACTGCTTATAGCAAAGATGTGAAGGCTGCGTGCCGACTGATGCTAACGAAAGTGCATTATAAGTATACAAGATGTGAAACCTTTTAGAGGAAAAAAATATATTTCAGAAAATGCTTATCGCGTTACACCAATTTCCAATTCCACAATACGGATTTCAGGTTGTGAAGCTGCACATTGAATGCATAAGGTTAAATATGGCCTGATATTTGAAAATACAATATAAATATGAACAGTTGACTACTCATTTGCGAGACAGAAGACTGACTTGTTGAGTGGATGCACTGCCAGGGTGTTTCCTGACGTGCTCTCTCTTGTGAAAAGTGTTAACTTGAAGGGGGACTACAATTCTTTCAGTAATGCACGTATGTTTTTTTAGATGGATGCCACACCGGGGAGATCCCTAGAACAATACAATTAGCATTGAGCTGATTACATTGTAACAGCAGCAGATGCAGCCACTGTTATATTGTAGCAACAGTCATGGCCCCAATGTTTAAATGTAACACAGCGGGGGGCTGGACATCTCTTTAGAATATAACAGCAAAACCCCATCCCGCTTATTACATTGCACGGGGGGGGGGGGGAGAAAGAACTCAACGCTGCTGCTGCCTCTGTACTATAAAAAAAATTTATATAATTTATATATATATATTGCTATTTCAAATTGTTACCTGCTAAATCAGATTATTACCGGAAATTTTCTTTGTATTACTTTAAGTCATTGTCCAGGCTTGAAAATAAAAAATGTCTACACTCACCTTTTATCCCTCGCACATGCTCTTGGTTCAGGTAGCGTGGGACGTGGATTGGGAAATCAGGTAAGTATCAGGGCACCAGACTGAAAGCAAGTGTCTGCAGGGGATGAAAGATGGGTATTGTCCACTTTCAAATGCATTTTTGAAAGTGTATATTTGTTTGCCAAAAGGTTGTCCTCGAGGTGCTGAGCTGATCTAATATTTTCTTATATTATAAAATGTGTGTTTTGTAGAAACCATTTTCAGTACCTGCATCTGTTCATATTCACAACTTTACACCAAGTCTTTACAGCAAGCTCTACAACAACAGCAAGAACAGAGAAGTGGGTCCTGAACACAGCGCACTTCTGCTATAGAGGAGCTCATGTACACTTACATATGGTCAGCAACAGCATTGTGTGTGCAGGGTCACCTATCTCTTCTTGCAGATATTGGTGTACAGACTTGGTGTACAGCTATCAATAGCAGCAGATTACAAGTAGTATAGAAAAGTAACACACATTTTCAAAATTAAGAAAGAAAAATACTAGATCAGCTCAGCACCTTGAAGTCATCATTATGGCACTCAAAAATATAAACTTTCAAAAATGCTACCAAAAGTGTGCTTTTCTTTTAAATATATTGCTTATATTTCATTAAAAATATATACGTTTAAAATATTTGTGTATAACTTAAATTGCAAGTTTGGTCATCAGATTTTGATAAAAAGGGACAAAGGGTTAGAATGTGACATGGATAAAAAAGGGGAACAGGAAGATATACTCAAGTCCAGCTTTCCGGGAGTACCTACTCCCAACCTGCTATTTAGTGCTTGCTTTACGTTTTGGTACATTAGCCATTGTGGGTATTTACTTCTCCTATGGGGCCTCTAACACCAACAGATACTGTAGATCTGCTTGGCCAAATAGAATTAATGGCCCATTGGCATTTAATCTGGAGAATCTTTAGGAGTGGAGTGGTGGTCCCAGTGGCATTAGAGGGAAATGAGTGTCGCTGCAATGGCTGCATTTTATACCAGCTGCTGGTGTAACAACACAATTGTGATGTGAGTTTATTTTGAAGTTAGTAGACATTAGAACCCACCCTTGATATGTACCTGCTTACTTACATTCAAGAAAGTGGCAAGTCATCTCCAAAGTGCCCGCTCCCACCATGCCGACATTTTTTTTTTTCAGATGAGCGATTCGTGAAAGTTCGATTCGGGCGAACCCGAATTTCTTGGGGAAATTTGGCGAATCGCCCGAATCGAACTTTCAAGAAGTTCGCTCATCTCTATTTAACACAACCAAATGAAAGGCCATTGAAATGTATAGGAGAGTGACACTGAGCAAAAGGTAATACATGGCGCTCTTACACTGAGCCGCCTGTAGTAATACATGTGACGCTATATGGCGCTGTTAGAGGCGCTCACCAGATTCGCATTCTGAAATGTGGTTTTTCATCGGGCGCCCAGCGTTCACCCGACGTTACCTGATGCTACGAACCGCCATAGTTGACTTACAATGGAACTCTAGTAAGATGCTCTAATGTAAATTGCACTAAGCAGCCAAGTACAAGTTGGCTTTTGATTGGTTAATGTGGCTTTCTACAGTGTAACACATTTGTCGTGCTTGATTGAACATGCTTTATGAGAAGCCCCAGGAAGTGTACAGTATTGATTTGGAAACTTGTTATACTTTCTTTTGTATTAAGATCCTATCGTCCATCAGCAATGTAATCTCGCGCACATCTTGATTAGCCATCATCTTCACCTTGAAATGTGTCATATCATGTTTTGCGTACACAAAACATTTTTAGAAATAGGACGACTGCAACACAAAACGCTACTCCCTATAGTGACCTTATGCAACATATCCAATATAATATCCTTTCAACAAGGCAAGAAATAATATTAGCATTTTATATTCAAAGTAAATGCGATTTAATACACAAACTTGATCTGTCTGCTTTAGCAGCTGGGTATCTACTCATGCTCTGCATTGCTGACAGCAGCTGGTGTGATCACATGTTGCTGCTTTTATATGGCTCCTGTTGGGATTATTGTCTTTCCCTTGAATAAAATTATACAGGAAAGTCAAGAAAACAAACCTAAAATGACGGACTATACAGTTTAAATTCTGAGCTTTTTGGTAATTTAATATAAGAATTCTTTTTGCTAGGTTTGCTGATTTGTATTATGACACAAGAACACCATAGAAAATCCACATGTTATTTTCACTTGTAGAAAAATACTTTTACTGGCATTTTGGAAATTGTGTATTTATTCAGTGGTTATAGTCTTCTGCAGCCATATCAAGTGGACTTTCAGGCATATTTTCCTATTTATAGCTTATTCTTGCCATGTTTTTAAATGGGAGAAGGACTAGAGATACTTTGACATGAGCTTGCTGTCTTGGGAGATTTGGGGCTTCGTCCTGCTTGTTTTACTGTACAACGTGAAGACGAAAAGCTGCGGCACAAGTTTTAAAACTGTTAGAACTGCTATTACTGTAATAACTTTTCAATATATTATCCTATACGTATTGCTAAATCAATGAATTAACTGCTTAATCATTTTATTGAATATATTGACTTATCGTATTTAAATAGTAATATATTTCTTAAACCAGACCAACACCCCTACAAGAAACTACAAGTGCTTTTATGCATCCTTTTCCAGGGCAATTCAGATTTCTGCATATAAAAATTAACTTACCTTTTTTGTAACCCCTGCTGTAGTCAATAAAAACAAAATGACATCTCATGGAGCTGTAGGCTGTCAGTTGAATTCAGGCTGCCGCACTGCAAGGATGCTGGGAAAGGAAGCTCCAAAATGGCCACTACCAGGAAAAAAAGCTGTGAGGTGCTGTTTCAGCTTGGAGGGGATGCAGGAGCTAAATTAAGAGGCCGATTCATTAATAGCGGCAGGTAGCGACAGTTGAGCGACTGTAGCTGCATTTTCAGAGCGCCCGCTAGTAGTTGCTGTGCTTGGCCGTTGTTCGGTAGTTGATAGCGACTCAGTCGGTTTGCCGTAATGTTGAATATTGGGTGAGGAGTCGCTATTTGACAGGTTCCGCGCTGTATGGGAGCGCATGATAGCGACTGGCCCTAGCGACCGGCTTCCACCATATTCATTAACAAATCAAGCTCAAAAAATTCTCGCGCTGTAAAATGCATGTTTAAACCCCAGAGCGCTGGCGGCGATGGGTTAAAAGTAGTTTTTTAACCCCCAAACAACCATATTTTTGGAAACCAAAAAAAACAAGTTTTTAAAATAATTTTGTAATATGAATACATTAATATCAGACCTGTAATATCAATTCTATACATTTTTTTATGTTTATTTCTTTTACCTTAAAAAAATTATTTAAAATGGCAGAAGTGGTCACAGAATTTTTCACATTTAAAAAAAAAAAAAAAACATTAATAACAATTAATTATGAATATTTAAAGATTGTTCCATTGAAATGCATTGGAGAGCGCCAGGTAGCGAGAGGTCATACCTGTTGCTGTTCAAGGTCGAACGCTGGCGCTGTGGGCTGAGGCTGGAATAATGATGAATGAGTGGCTATATGGCGCTATCTCAGTCACTAAGCAGGATTGGCTTGATAAATGTGTGATTGTGGTGGGGAGCCGGCGTTCTCGTGGCGGGGCCCGTCATTAGCGGTCGCTCACCAGTCGCTACCTGTCGCTATCCCTTGGCCTTAGTGATGATAATGATTCAGTATCAGCATGCAGATGGGGCAAATGAGTTTTGGTCACCACCATATTCCATGGAAGGCAAAACAAGTAATACACTTATAAAACACACAGCATTGTGGCTTAGAAGTGATAGGAATGCAACAAAAATTAGGTAAGGATATTTTTTTCAAATTAACAGCACTCTATGGGCTATGCCAAAGATTTTTTTTTCTCCATACCCTTTATCAAGGCAGCTCCTAGGCAAAATAGCCCTCAGTGGCCCTGATTTATAGAAAACAGGATGACTGGGCCCTAAAGACCCCCATTTTCCTTGGTGCCCAGGGCAATTGCCCTGCTCACCCTCTCCTAGAAACCCTAGGCAAAATAGCTCTCAGCGCAGAAAGGAAAACATACTGCTTCCTCCTAAACCACCCTATGTTGCTGCTACTGTCCCATACAAGTGTGTGTCACTCTCTACCTCTATCTTAGCAGCAGGAAATGCTTCCTCCCCCGAGCCCTATATGGAAGGGTTTGGGGCTGCCTTATGCCCTGTACCACTAACAGTTGCCCTGATTCATCTGCAGAAAACAGGATGGCTGGGCTAAAGGCCCCATTGTCCCCTTGGCATTCAGGGCAATCGACCTGCTCACCCTCCCCTACAAACAGACCTGACGCATAGGGTGCTGTTATGTCAAACTTTGAAACAAATATCCTTACCTGTGAAAGGAAATGGCAAGCTGCTCTGTAAATTAAATAGGCAGTGTGGGAGGTCGCACCCATCAGTCTCATCTAAGTATTACCTTACCTCTTTGGAAGAAGAATGATTTACCACATGGTCCCTTAAACATATGATCCCTTAAACACAAAAAAGTCTCAGTTCACTTGTACTGAAACTTTGTTAAATGTGAACATGAGATTATTTCAATGAGTTGTTTAACCCATTAATGAAATTACAGAGTACATTTACAGACTACACAATTATAGACCGGTGCATTTTAAAAGCAAACAAAAGCTAATACATAATGGCCCCTAAAAATACTGACAGAAATCTATGGGCCTGATTTATCATGCACTTCTGCAAATTCTGCCACATTGGTGGAAATATATAATTTATATATTTATTCACACTGACACGTGTTGCTTCACTGTAAAAAACACAATTGCTAAAACCTAGTGGCGTAGCAGCATGCTAAAAAATGATAATGTATATTTTGCACTAATTTAATTAGAACTGAAGTGGCATAGTCTGGCAGAAGTGCTTGATAAAGGTTTATTTCATAGGGCAGAACCAGGTGGGTAGAGGCATGGTAGAATAACATCTATAATTTTGATATTCAGTGTTATCTGAACTGTGACACAAAATTAGTCTACTGGATACTTACCACATTGTTTAGTTATATATTTAAAAGTAGGATAATACTTTGGGGTTGATTCAGAGCCTGGTGAGAAAACTCACTCCTTTTTTTAAGCGAGAAAACTGCTATTCACTTTCATTGTCTATCTTGGGGCTGATTCAACAACCGCATGTAAATTTTCCTCTGGCTCTGAATCAGCCCTAAGGTAGACAAAAACTGAATGCCAATTTTCTCTCCTAAAAAAGAAGTGAGTTTTCTCATATGACTCTGAATCAACCCCATTTTTATAAGGTTTATGAGGTTTCATTGGCGCCAGGCTAGTTCCTTTGGAATGGATTTAATCAAATTCACTGAAAACGGATATTATTAAACAGCTGATACAATATAAAAGTATAAAATGCATAGGCTACCCTGGATGTTTCAGGGCATAATCACAACTGTCAAAATAAACCAATCATTTTCTCTAATTGCCTGGGTTCTACAATGGCCTCTTTAATTAAAACCTCACCCTTCTCTCGCTGTACATTGTAAGAATAGAGAATAATTTAGTATGGAGAGGCGATGATAAACAAACACACGAGTGACAGTGGGCAATTAAATATCGAGATACAGTAACTATGTAAGACAAAGGGCTAATTATCGAGGGCTATAACAAGGATTTTTCATCATACTCATTCATTTTTGGAGAGGCAGCTGCAGGATCGCACCATGTCTGGGTAAAAAAAAGTGTTAAAAACGAACTATTATTAAGAAAAAAACATTGGGAAATAGAACAGTTTTGGAGGGTGGATATTTTATTGTTCCAACAGCATGTGAGAAACTAAACCTGGTTTTATTTAGGTTTAATGGAGTTTGGGATTCATTTATAAAACTGTAACAATAAAATATTATGGCAGGTCTAGTTTAGATATTTTGTAAAAAATAAGCAAGAGTAATGGTTGAAAAAAAACAGTTCATGGCAGATTCTTGTGGACAATTTGCTCTTTTATGATACACAAGCTAGAGGGTCAGGTTTCAGTGTCTTCTTGCCTAGTGCATTTCTAGGATCCCCCCTAGGTTAATCCCTTGCAAACCTTGTAAATCTTACCTTAATCCACACCTTAGGGTGTAGAACTAGAAATTGATATTTTCATTTTTAGAATAGTCCTGGAACACCGGTATATTGCTGTCCATCTATGTAAGATGGCAGGTGATCAGTCATTGCATTGGTGTGGCAATGACATCATTACCACACACAACAATGGCAATGAATGGAGGAGGCGGAGCTTTACAGCTAAAACAAGGGCCATTATATGGGAGTAGAGGGAAGCAGGAGCACTATAAATTGGCAAAAGTTACTCTTTATGGGGGGGGGGAGCAATTCAGGGGATGGTAGTTAAAATCTCACATCTCCTGCTCACCTAATAAGGCAACAACTTGCCTAATAAGGCAACAGCAAGATGCTTTAAAGCAGACCAAAACATTGCTAATCAGGGGTGTTAAATCCTTTCTTCTGGTTAATCTCGATTTGTGAAACCTGAGGGCTTTGTGTCTACTTACTTCATTAAAGGATCCCATGGGGGCGATTTGCTCTGCAGCAGCTTGTCTCTAAATATTATACTGAACCCTCTCACTGCTTACAGAGACATATGTATGGAGAAGGCTAATGGAAAGAAAAAACCTTACACAACTTATATTTAAAACATCTTGATGTAACCCAAACATAACTCACGCTGAAGGTTTGCAGCAGATTTGCAGCAGACCTCCAGCCTAAGGCAGAACTTTATCCCCATTTCTGAGACATCCTGTTCTTACATAAAAACCACAGGTATTACTATTCACCTACTCCACATTGCCATAGGGTGTCCAGTGGCAGCTAATGGCTTATAGTCCTACGAATAAGGCCAGCGGGGTTTCTTGGAAGTACAATTGGCCCAGAGAATGTGGTCTGATTCAAGACAGAAGCATAAAACTTCCAGTTCCTAACAACATCTTTCATTATATATATTATTATCACCAAGGTGACATGCTATCCTGGAGAATGAAGACTCTTTAAACTCTTTCTCATTCGACCCCAGTTGCTTTTGAGGCTGCCATGCCTAAAATTAGTGGCATGACAAAGACGCCAATCCCTTTGGGATGTTCTAATAATTGCAGTGCTTTATAATATAAGGTGCAGGTAAAAGCTCTCCTCAAGTCTCTTCATAAAGAAGAAGAATTAAAAAGTAGACATAGCGTAATCCTGTTACGAATATATCATTTTGCAGAATAAAAGTTCATGCACTTACAAAAAGTCCATTGGTTTACAGCGATCAGCAATCCCCAATCTCCCTTCTGTCCAAAAACCTGCAGCCACCAGGATAGAGAGGGTCTTTAGGGGTTGTACAAAGAAGTATCAATTGCATCCGTCCCATAAAAAGCGCCAGCACGTTTCGTTCTAAAGCGAACTTTATCTAAGACTCTTTTATCTGGTTGGTTGTGTGATACACTCTTTGTGAGATTAGTCAGGTCTGATCGGCTACTCCATGATGATGTAGTGTCCCTTTAAAGATTTTCTAGACATGGTACAGCGCAAAATGGCTTACCAAATTTAAAAATCAGTCACTGCATAGAATCCTCCTTTCAGCTAGCCAGTTCAAAATGATTCCAAATCTATTAAATGGCTCATTGAACATCTAATACCAGCTGGAAAAATGGACAACTGCCTCCCCTTGGCACCCCAAACACATTTATCTGTCCAAAGTGCTGTTTAAGACTGATAATATTAGGATTAATTATCTAATCTTTAGCAAACAAGAAAACTACTGACAAATGCAGTGTGACGCTTTATAGGCCATCTGGTAATACCAAAATGCCCTTTTGGATGAGGTTTTTACACTTAATATTTATGATTTTATTTTTTTTTACCTTTTTTTCCGCTAAACATCAGATACGACTAAATACCTTTAAATATCTTGTAGAAATGCAGTAACTTTTAGATGATCGCCATGTCCTTCTTCTGTATTTGGTTTCATTTATAATATGATAAACCATTCTAATATAAAATCGGGTATTCATTTAAAAAAAAATGAAGGCCAAAGGAGTTATGGTGTTATAAAACAAATAAGCAATTATATTTATACACAGTTTGGACTGTCTTTGTTTATATTAGTCCAATTCTGTAGTATCAATGCCAGATTAAAAACCAGCCAAGTGTGGCACAAAAATGACATGGCCTATAACAATGACAGATGTACACCGGAGCCAAATGTTATGGTATAGAGATATTGCCGGCCGAGTAGCCGGCTGCCTACTATCATCAATGCAAATCAGTCTTTGAGTCGGGAAGACCATTATTAAAATTGATGTCTCGTGTCCTGGATGAAAATAAGTATTTATTATGTGGGGACTTGGTTTCTGGCAAAGAGCTGATGTCTCTGCTTTCAGTGTCAGTAAGCTCTGATAGTTTATCTTATTGATGGGACCTGCCTAAGCGACGGCATACCATCATGCTGACAAATACTCCAGATTTTGGAATTGATATTTTAAGATAAAGATGTGGCTTATCTGTGCAAAATACAGTTTGCTTTTCAGGGAGTAGTGGCACAAAGAAAACATTTAGAAAAGGTCATAATATTATCATAAAAAGGTTATAAGGTCTTTTGTGTTGCATTTAGGAATTTAATCTAAAAAGCAGTACACCACTATAGGGTCGATTCATGTCTGTATTTCAAAAACAGCAAAACCATGTGCAAGTGAATCTGTATGTGGAAACTTTTGCTTCATTGCACGATTCATGCCACCATGCACAAGTTTTGCGCGTACGCATCGCACCAAATGGAATGCGTGAAGTGTGATCGTAAGTTTCCGATTTCTGATCAAACTTGCACATTGCACATGAAATTCAGCTGGTTTTATGCGCAAATGCCCAAGCTCTGTGCCCATTGTGTAGGCTAAGGCAGTCATTGGTCCCCATGGCCCCCATGTTCCTCTCCCTTCTTTACTGTTTAGCAGTGGTGAATTTGTCTCTCCAGCTTCTATTTTGCGGCAAATCTCTATTCTCCAATCTGTAGTGGATTCCTGGTGATCTACAGTGTTGTGTTTCCCAATGTTTGGTCCTTGTTCCCTATATCCCTCCCTTTCTGCCTTGTTTGTTTAGTGGATTCGGGTTTAATAATTGAGCTACTAACGTATATTTTCTTTTTTTTTAATTTTCATTAAAACATTTGTGGTCAAATGTTCACCTTTTTTGGGTTTTTTTGTTTAAAGCAATATAATTTTTGTCAACTATTTCTGGCATATGTTTAATGAATGAAACAAGCAAGTCAGCATTTTCCTTCTGCATTTTGCTGGAGGAAATTTGGCTCATGAAGTAAACACATTTGCACACACTTTTCACCACTCAAAACAATCCCTAAACTGCATGTGGATTTACTCTTGGGAGTAAATTTGAGAATGAGATGTGCAAGAATAGGGGCACAGAAAATGTTTCTCATTAATCAGGAGGAAGGTGAAAAATGTGAGCAAACCATTTTGATGCATGAAAAGTGTGGGTAAATACACTGGCGCATGACCATGAATCAATCCTAGTGAGTCCAAAACAGTTATAAACCTGTATTAGGTATTAGTAGTGACCCAGACACTCCATGGGGTGCTCAGTCATCCATCAGATGTTTAAAAGGTTTCTCCATTTATAAAATCAAATCTTTCTCCTCACTCATATGCAGCTGACTCATTCAGCTGTATGTGCTGCTTAAAGTGGATTAACAGCCTTGCACAACTGAAAAAAAGAACTCCTCAAAACTCACCTGTCCCATCTCCGTGCATTATACTGAATTATTTTGACTTACATTTGCTCCTACATCTACTCTAAGCTCAAACGCTTCTGATTTTCACCTGATTGTGATCTTGAATCGCCACATAGATTTCCTTTCCCAGCTGTGCTGCTGCCTGGATTTAACAGACACAACCCACAATGCACAGTGGCAGAAAACCTAGAGGCCGATTTATTAATAGCGCCAGGTAGCGACAGATAAGCTACAGTAGCGTGATTTTCACAGCGCCGGCTAGTATTCGCTGTGCTTGGCCGTTGTTCGGCTGTTGACAGCGACTCAGTCGGTGTGCGGTAATGTTGAATACGGGGTTAGGAGTCGCTGTTTGACAGGTTCCGCGCTGTATGGGAGCGCATGACAACGAATGGCCATAGCGAACGGCTCCCAGCATATTCATTAACAAATCACGCTCAAAAAATTCTCGCGCTGTAAAATGCATGTTTAAACCCCAGAGCGCTGGCGGCGATGTGTTAAAAGTAGTTTTTTAACCCCCAAACAACCTTATTTTTGGAAAAAAATAATAAACAAGTTTTTATAAACATTTGGTAATATGAATACATTAATATCAGACCTGTAATATCAATTCTGCACAATTTTTTTTTTTTTACCTTAAAAAAAAAATAACATTGCAGAAGTGGTCACCGAATTTTTGACATTTAAAAAAAAAAAAAAAAAAAAAAAAAACATTAATATCAATTAATTATGAATATTTAAAGATTGCTCCATTGAAATGCATTGGAGAGCGCCAGGTAGCGAGAGGTCATACCTGGCGCTGTGATGGGATTAGCAGCGGCGCTGTACGCTGAAGTCTGCAACATGATGAATCCCGTGCTTGCTGAAGCTCTCGCCGGCGCTAGCCTCATTTAGCATGATAAATGCGTGATTGTGTCCGCAGCCTGGCGTTCTGGACTCGGTAGCCGCCGATAGCTGGCGCTAGTGAGACACTACCTGGCGCTATCCCTTGATAAATAAGGCCCCAAGCATCACTTCCTTTTGCAGAATACATGCAGGCCCATAGGATGCCATTTCGGTGATAACATTGACTACAGCAGGAATTACAAAAAGGTAAATTAATTCTTATGTGCAGCAATTTGAATTGCCATGGGAAGGGATGCATATCAGCAAGGGTGTTGGTTTGGTTTAAAGTGGACCTAGAGGCTCACTGGCTTACCCCTGTTTAGGATACATTTACAGGAAAAGATCATTAGGAAGCCAAAACTGGGCATTAAAGTGCTTGTCCAGACACACTCAGGCCTCCTTTCCAGCTTCCACAGAGAGTGATATAAATGGAGAAAAGGAGCCACAGCACACACATAGGACGTTATTTATTATTTTTAGACGATGCACCCTTCTCAACACTGCAGGGCTGCTCTGAATGTGCTCCTTCATGCTGGTTCTGAGCACACCCCCCTGTGTAAGGTCCCCCAGCATAGTGCTGCTAACTTGTAGCATGCTGCCTTTTAGCATTATTGCTACATATTCTACACCGGGAGTGCGCCTACATTTGCAACATATATTTATCATTATTCTTTCAGTTAGCATAGCCAGGTGCACATAGTACATGCACAAAGATTGCCTTTTTTTCAAGAAACTAATACTGTGTAAAGATGCAAGGCTCCCATTTCCAATTATATTCTATGAGAATTAGGAGCCATGTGCCAGTAAACTCCAGCATACTGCCAGTTGCTGCACTGCTAAGCTGACCGTTTAGCTGACCATTTATTAAATGTCAGTTTTGCATGTGCTGAGGGTCAAAAATATTAATAAATATGTTTTTTGCCTATGACATTTGATGTGCCAAATGGGTGTACACCCTGACATACTGCTAGATAAAGCAGGCCCTTAGTATAGGAGGAACTTGCTGACGTAGCATTGATGTGGCTTCCAGTCTGCCATAAGACTTAGACGAATCCTGAATAGTGCTGCATCACTGCCAGGACTAAGGTGGCCAAGGGAGAGATTAATTGACTATTAATTTAGTTTCCACCCTTTAAAGGGACTCTAAAGCCAAAGACAATATTAAGGCAGCAAGCCTTATGCCTATCCCATGTGCCTCTCCTCCAGTTCCTGCAGTGCAGGGTAGACGCTGTAGCAGGGCTCCAAAATGTACCCTCCTTTCAATTTAATTCCTTCAGGACCAGCAAAAATTGGTCTAAAAGCCACTCTGCCCTATGGTACTCTCAGCATGAATGATCATGGGAAGTCACAGTGGGCTCACAGCCCTCTCTGACCACAAAAGAGCATGCTCAAGATTCAAAGATGCTTCAATGCATTCCCTTTCCAGCTATGCCATTACCCATAAATTGACGTGAAAAAATGTGGCTTTGCTTAGAATACATAAGGTATTTACATATATTTGGAGATTTTAGGATGCTTTGAAGTAGCTTGTTTTACTATGTTTCCCATAGGAATAACGTTGTGAAGTTAGTGTTTGCTGGGACAGGGTCTTTAACCCTGCTAATAAAATTTATCCAACAAAGAATCACCTACAGCAGGGTAATTTAACACATAAAAAGTGATGTATGATTCTAATTAGGCATAAAGAAACATTTCCAGAACTACTACTTATACATACATTTTTTTTTTGTTTTCTATAATGTAGCGAAAATTCAAAGTTGTGAATATAAGGTCTGTCTATTGTGATATTACTTGTTGGGCATTTTTACTGTACGCATCTGTCTAGTGCTATTGACGGGCCCTGACAAACTCTTAGTGTGTTCATTTGCTGCACTTCAGTGTTCAATACAGTTTAGATTATCCAAAGGCTAGAGGTGTTTCCAAAGTCACTGCAAGTCTGTGATTACATTTCACTCGCAAGCAGAGAGGTCTCAGTTCAACAACATACCGGATTACACATAATTGTTAGAATCAATTGTCTGGGAGACCTCTTAAAATGTGAACTCTAAGCTTTTATTACTGAATAAATGTTTCAAAACAATTTGTTTTGCATTTAAAGGGACTCTAGGCAAAGTGCATAAACTATCATTTAGCAGCTCACCTTATCATGGCTGCACTTTCCCTTCCAGTAAGAACACAGCTGCTCCTGAAAGTTGAAACAAGGCAAAAAGTAGTGGCACACCCTCTGAATTCATTTGCCATAGACCACCAATAATAGGGCTAAGCTGGTGGTCTAAGAGGCCGATTCATTAATAGCGCCAGGTAGCGACAGATGAGCGACAGTAGCGTGATTTTCACAGCGCCAGCTAGTATTCGCTGTGCTTGGCCGGGGTTTGCTTGTTGACAGCGACTCAGTCGGTGTGCGGTAATGTTGAATACGGGGTTAGGAGTCGCTGTTTCACAGGTTCTGCGTTGTATGGGTGCGCCTGACAGCGAATGGCCAGAGCGAACGGCTTACTGCAGATTCATTAACAAATCACGCTCAAAAATTTCTCGCGCTGTGAATACCTTGTTTAAACCCCAGAGCGCTGGCGGCGATGTGTGTAAAGTAGTTTTAACCCCCAAACAACCATTTTTTTTATATGTAAAAATTATACATTAATAGCAATTAATTATGATTATTTAAAGATTGCTCCATTGAAATGCATTGGACAACGCCAGGGAGCGCCAGGTCATACCTGTCGCTGTGATGGGATTAGCAGCGGCGCTGTTCGTTGCAGTCGGCTACATGATGAATCCCGCGCTAGCTGACGCTCTCACCGGCGCTAGCCTCATTTAGCGTGATAAATGCGTAATTGTGACCGTCGCCGGGCGTACTTGATTCGGTAGCTGCCGTTAGCTGGCGGTACCTGGCGCTCGTCAGACACTACCTGGCGCTAGCCCTTGATAAATAAGGACGCAAATCTCTGCATCATCAGGAAGGAAAAAATGGGGACTTGTACTATACCCTATTTAATCTGTAGAGGTGCCGCTCCCAAAGCTGCAAAAGAGCTCAAACCAGGAACAAAAAAAAGCATGTAGGGAGGCACTCTCAACTAAATTTATCAAAAAATACATTTTTATTAATTACATATTTATAATCACTACATACAATACACTCAACATATTAAAATCCCTTAAAAACACATAAATCAAACAATAACACACAGGACAAACCAACATAAAGGTGTGTAGGCGATGGGGAGAGTCTCACCACACTAATTGATATCAAATGCTTAAATATATGTGCTAAATCATTCAACAAAGTGTTCCAACAGTGCAAAGTAAACATGTGCAAATCCTGCCTATGATCCGGATCACTATAAAATCTATATATTTGTAAAGGGCAAGTGCTCCTAATCAAACTAAGTATTAATATTCCCAACCATAACAACTCATAAACATATAAACATATCAATCTACTTGTCAGGGAACCGAGTGTCACGTGGTCCCACTACAAACCAGGGACCTCCGTAAATACAGACTGCATTCCCCAAAACCCTTTGTCCGACCCCTCCTACCAGGGATACAAGACCCGAAGCCACGGACACACAGGTTTAAGGCAAATAGATCACTCAAGTTAAAATGTAAGTTTTAATGCTATAAGCACACTAGGCACTGATAACAAGCATTTAACTATGATTTAATATAATACGATACAGATGATTTATTATGCTTTTCTGAGATGGGTTTGAGATTGAGTGCATTGCACAGAGAAACAATAAGCAGTTACCTTAGTATGCAGTTGCAGAGTAGTAATGATGATGGGGAGCTCTTCACAAGGGGTGTGTCAAGAGCTTATCGATGATGATGGCCACCCCCAGTATGCTGACCGCATATCCCCTCCAGATGAGTGACAATTACCTGGTTCCAGACCACCCTATTTATGCTGCAAGGGCTCTCTGCCCCCCTCCCCTCTGTGGGATGGGCCGTCACCTCCTATGGTTCTGGCGTGTGTTTTTGCCCTAAAACCCTTTAGAGGTTATACCTTGGAGCAAGGGGATCATATGGCCTTGGAAGCGGTACCAAACTATCGGGCTGGATGCCGTGCTCGCAGTGAGTCCAGAAATCGGGTTCCTACGCTGACCAGATCCTTAGATCTCCGTTTATGGGGCATTCCTATATTTCCTATTCCCTCATAACCTATCCCCATGTGCGGTTTTGTGAGCAGGTACTGATTCTGTAACTGGTTTGGCGCTGCGACACATGGACGCGCAGTTATGGAGCAATTTCTGTTGGTGCCGCTAGTCTGCGATTTAATCCTTGCTATGACAAATTCACAGCCAGGGGTCGAGCCATCTACAGACTGCCCGGCAGCTTCCCAGCCTAAGGTGTGACAAGACCAGCAGGGGGTGTGAAGGTCTGTCCTCTGCGCTATTCAGGACATACATGCTAATTATTTCTTCCTGAATAGAGCTAAGGACATGTGCATTTAGAACAGGGGGATTAAAGGGAATTGATAGCACATCCATGGCGAAGGCCAGAGTGTCCTTTGACAGGGAGACAAATCTTGGAAGCTTGTGATTGTGACGGGACGCAAACAGATCCACGTCCAGCTGACCCCAGCGGTGACACAGAGCGTGAAAGATCTTGTTGTTGAGGGACAATTCCCGCAGGCGAGATGTCCCCCTACTCAGGGAGTCCGCCTCCTGGTTATCCACCCCCGGGATGTAAACCGCCAAGATACAGGGAACAGTCTCCTCCGCCCAAGACAAGATCAGGGACACCTCCTTGAGGGCTCGCTTCCTCTGAGTCCCTCCCTGATGATTTATGTAGGCAACCGCCGTCTGTTTGTCCAAGCGGACCTGTACAGCACGACCCCAGAGGTGGGAGGTCAACTGGGAGAGAACCAACCTGATTGCCCGCAGCTCTAGGATGTTGATGGGCGCGTGGGCCTCCTGATGACGCCACTGACCCTGGAACTTCAGAGACTGCCAAACTCCCCCCCAGCCAGTCAGACTGGCATCCATGGTGACAATCTCCCAGCGCGGAGGCAGAAAGGACCTGCCCACTAGAAGATTCCTCAAGTCCAGCCACCAGGAGAGGGACTGCCTGACCGGAGGGGACAGAGCAAAATCCTGATCCAGGGACCACTGAAGAGGTCTCATGTGGAACTGAGCAAAGGGAACTGCCTCGAAGCAAGACACCATGAGGCCCACCAATTGCATCCCCTGCCGAATAGAGGAGTGGGGACACAACAGCAGGGCCCGTGCCTGCGTCTGAATGCCCTCCACCTTCTGCGAGGAAGATATACCTTGACCCGAGAAGAGAAGTATCCAGCGTCATGCCCAGGAAGGACCTCGCCAAAGACGGAGATAGTGAAGACTTGGGATAGTTGATCACCCAGCCGAAGGACTTGAGAGTGGACGTCACCACCTGAGTATCCCTCTCGGCCTGATGAAGAGACTGAGCAGCAATCAGAATGTCGTCTAGGTAAGGAAGGATGTGAATACCCTGGTTCCTCAAGAGAGCCATGACGCCAGCCAGCACCTTGGTGAAAACCCGAGGAGCCAAGGTGATACCGAACGGCAAGGCCACAAACTGGTAGTGTTGATCCCCCAGAACAAACCTCAGGAACCTCTGGTGACCTGGGAAGATCGGAACATGAAGGTAGGCATCCTTGATGTCCACCGTGGTCATGAAGTCGCCCAGCCGAAGAGAACTTACGTCCGAACGTAATGTCTCCATGCGAAAGTGCTTAAACCTGACGAACTTGGTGAGGCCCTTTAAGTCCATGATGGGCCTCAGGGAGCCGTCCTTTTTGGGCACCGTGAACAGGTTGGAATAGTACCCCCAACCCTGTTCCTGAAGAGATACCTGACAAATGACTCCGGACGCCAGAAGACGTTGAACGGTCAGACGCAGTCCCTGAGCCGACACAGGGTTTAGAGATATCCGGGATCGGAGGAATCTTGGGGGCAGCCAGGCTGCAAACTCTATCTTGTAACCAGAGGACGCCACCTCCTGAATCCACCGGTCTGAGACGCAAAGCCTCCAGACGTGAGCAAAAAACCGAAGGGTGCCTCCTCATGCCTGAGGGGCCTTTGTAGGGGGTTTGGGCTTGGTTCCCCAGGAGAGACCGGGGCGACCGCGGGATCTGCCTCGGCCCCAAGAGTCTTTGTGACTACCTGAGAAAGAGGGCCCATGACCTCCCCTTGAAGAACGAAAAGGAAGAGGATCCCCGAAAGGGCCGAGGGGAGCCTACCATCCTTGGTCAGAGCATCAAGACGCTCACCAAAAAGACGAAGTCCCGTGAAAGGAAGCCTAGTGAGAGACTTCTTAGCTGTGGTGTCAGCTGCCCACTGACGCAACCAAACGGACCGACACATAGCAACCAACAGGGCCAAGGCCCTACCGCCAAGCCGGACGGCATCGTCCATGGCAGCCAGCACAAAGGCGATAAAGTCAGAGCAAAGCAAAAGGTCCTTATGATGCTCCCTATTCTTACCAGAACGGGCAGCCTCTGCCAGGTGCCTGACCTTCTTTTTAATGGCAATCGCCACAATTGCTGCGGCACAGACCGGATGCAACCCGGCCCCTACAAAGGTGAAGGCATGGCAAGGGCAAGCCAGCTGATCCATACGCCGGTCCGCACTATGACGCAGAGTGGTAGTGTCTGGGGACGACATGACCAAAGTGTTAGATAGCCCCAGGACCGGAGCATCCACCTCAGGAGGGCACGACCAGCGCTTGACCAAAGAAGGGATACCTTCTATCCAGCCCCTTGGGCACCGAGGGTAACCTATTAGGGCGTTCCCACTCCTTAAGAACCATATTTGAGAAATGGCCCTGTTCCAGGAACTCCAAACGTTGCTTGCCAGGGCGGAAGAGCTTGCCCCGCTTCTTCTTCACCACCTTAGGGGGGGGCAATGTGTAGTGTATCAAAGACAGCCGACAAGAGTCTATCGGTATCATCCGGGAGCCAGGTATTCTCATCAGAAGGGGAACCAAGATCACTATCGTACTCATCCTGACAATCCCCAGAGGAGTCCAAGTCACGGAACAACTCCCCCTCCTCGGGGGAGTCACGGACGCCGTACATGTCAAGGCCCTCTTCCTCTTCAGCAAAGAGGGACAATGTGGCGTCTAAATGATGCTTTTTACTCGAGGCCTTGCCCGCCATCGGTCTGGCCAGCTGTCGTTCAATACTGGCCACGCGCAGCGCCAGATCTGATTGCGAACCCCTGCTAGCTTCCCCCTCACTGGGGACTAAATGCAGGCACGAGGGAGTAGGGGATGCCGTAGGAAGCGCAGGACTGGGAAGATAGGCGCTCAGCCCAACCTGTCCCGCAATAATACTTTGGGCACACGGAACACAAACTGCGCCGCCACCACTTAAAGGGGATGCCCCACACATGACACACAGCCGAGCCTGCCCCGAGGGGCCCCCAAGCTCGCTATCCCCAGAAGCCTCCATATGGTGATTATTAAAGTGGACCAACACCCACGGGTGATCGGTCCGGGAATCTATAAGATTCCCGGGCCGATCACCCCCCACCCCGCGGGACATCCGAGATCGGGATGTCCCGCGGGGTGAAACCCCCCCAAACACCCCCAACTCCTTACCTTATCTTCGCCTCCCTCGCGCTCCTGTAGGCGTGCGCGTGCCCGCGCCGGCCGTCTGCGAATGGCCGGCGGGGGCGCGCGCTCGCCGAAAGTGACGCGAGGGAGGCGGCGGCGGCGGCTGCCGCTTAGACGTTCCTGATCCTCGCTTGTACGTCGTCGCTGGGAGCGGGGAGAGGTGAGTTTTTCGGGGGGTTAGGGGGGGTTTCACACAGCGGGGCACCCCGATCGGGGGTGCCCCACCGAAGTGGACCAAGACCCAGGATAGTCAAAATCCTGGGTGTTGGTCCACTTTAAAGGCACAATAGGCCAACACAGGGTAATGGCTAAGAGAAGCCACCCGGGATGCCCCCAAGGGATGCCCAAAAGAGTAGACAGGGAAAAAAGGGGGGGAGTATTGGACCAGGAGAAACCACAAACTGCTATCCCCTGAAAGACATAAGCAAGAGAACCATGAGAATCCCGCAGCACATGCCCAACAATATCCGCCACAGAGAACTCACGGACCAAGTGAGGCGAGCACTGAGCGCGCAGCAGCAGCAACAGTCAGACCCACAGGAGGAAGAAAACAGGGAGGGCCCAGCAAGCATCCAGGATCGCCAGCGGGCGGAGCAGAGGGATAGAACCTGCAGACGCGATCTCCGCAATGGCCAGCTCAGGTATTAAAATGGCGCCGCAGCGCGGATCATCGAGGGGCAGGAAGCGGGGGGATGACACGATACGCATCATCCCGCGCCGCCGCCCCCACTATTGCGAGGGCGAAAACGGCCCTCGCAATAGTGAAGATGCAGAGCGCCATGACAGGGACTTACCGCCGACAGACCCATAGCATCTCCCGCCGCGGAGCGTAGTACGCCCGCGGCGACAGTGGCAACGGAGACCAGAACAGCGCACACCATCACCCGACCTCCACCCCCCAACAACGGCCACGCCGGGGAGAGGGGGAGGAGGGAGAGGAAGAGGGACACGGCGCCGGGGAAAGCAGCAGCAGCACAGAGATGGGAGGGGGAGAGATGGAGGGGAGGGCGAGAAGGAGCCTGGGACAACACCACCCCCCAAAAGTAAAACACTCACCCCAACACAGGAAAACAAGTCAGCAGAGTTTCTCCCATCCCTGTATAGGCTCACCAATCACCTAGGTGCTCCCCTACCATCACCCGATCCGTCAGCCAAGGCTGGGAGGCAGGAGGGTCCGGAAACAGGTGGAAATAGGCTTGCAGGGCCGAAGGCTTAGTTGCCCCGCTCGCCTGCGAAAACATAGAGAGCCATCTTCTGTCTTCGCAGTATGACTGCAGAGAAAACACTGGGGGTCTATGGGTGGTTCCTGGCTTTTTATAGGGCCAGGAGGAGCCACAAGTCTTCTGCAGTCAACTGCACTACCTTGTGGCGGAATACCCACATTCTATTTTTTTTACTACTAAAGTACACTTTTTGCACCTGGCCTAAATCAACCCCCGAAACGTTGCTTTTGTTAAAATCAAATCTTCTATTTTTAGATAACAATGTTAAAACGGTAACATATTGCTAATAATAGGCGGAAGATAGAGAGATCATGTAGTAACCAACTGGTGAAACTGGTCATCTATAGAATGTAGAAAATAATAGAAACCCTACCCTATGGGGCTTGACAGGAGTCATGCGTCACTTGGGACAATGTGTAAGCTGCCGTAACACTGACATATGGGAGGATATTATCTCACAGCAGGCATCCTTCTGGAGAAATACAATTTAAACAAACTGTATACAGTGCCCTGAATGAAAGCCCTTAAGATGAATTATACAGTACCTGTAAACTCATTTATGTTATTTCATTTCAGTTGGGCCCAAACCGAACAACAAAGGAATGTTTTTCACCAAAAAAAACATATGCACAAAAATATGCAGAACTACACATTGTAGTAAATAGAGATGAGCGAACTTTTGAAAAATTCGATTCGACTGATTCGCCGAATTTTCCGACAAAAATCGTTTCGACCCGAATAAATTCGCGACGAATCGCTATTAAAAACGGCTATTTCTGAGCCTCCTACAGCCTCAATAGGGTTGTAAACCATTCAGCCTTGCTGTAACACGCACAGGATGCGTGCTGGGTTAGTTAAATAATACTTTGAAGAAATATCACATGCAGATCAGAGGCATCGCTAATAGAATCGCAGAGCGGCACAATTGCAGAGAGTTGAAGTGGCATCACTATGAGGGGCAGAAGGAGCCCAAATATACACTGGAGTTGGCCTCAGGAGCCCAAAAATTGGATGAATCACACCCTGGAGTTGGCAGGAGTTGGCAGCAGCAGCAGCAGGAGCCCAAATATACACTGGAGTTGGCTTCAGGAGCCCAAAAATTGGATGAATCACACCCTGGAGTTGGCAGGAGTTGGCAGCAGCAGCAGCAGGAGCCCAAATATACACTGGAGTTGGCTTCAGGAGCCCAAAAATTGGATGAATCACACCCTGGAGTTGGCAGGAGTTGACAGCAGCAGCAGCAGGAGCCCAAATATACACTGGAGTTGGCTTCAGGAGCCCAAAAATTGGATGAATCACACCCTGGAGTTGGCAGGAGTTGACAGTAGCAGCAGCAGGAGCCCAAATATACACTGGAGTTGGCCTCAGGAGCCCAAAAATTGGATGAATCACACCCTGGAGTTGGCAGGAGTTGACAGTAGCAGCAGCAGGAGCCCAAATATACACTGGAGTTGGCCTCAGGAGCCCAAAAATTGGATGAATCACACCCTGGAGTTGGCAGGAGTTGACAGTAGCAGCAGCAGGAGCCCAAATATACACTGGAGTTGGCCTCAGGAGCCCAAAAATTGGATGAATCACACCCTGGAGTTGGCAGGAGTTGACAGTAGCAGCAGCAGGAGCCCAAATATACACTGGAGTTGGCCTCAGGAGCCCAAAAATTGGATGAATCACACCCTGGAGTTGGCAGGAGTTGGCAGTAGCAGCAGCAGGAGCCCAAATATACACTGGAGTTGGCCTCAGGAGCCCAAAAATTGGATGAATCACACCCTGGAGTTGGCAGGAGTTGGCAGCAGCAGCAGCAGGAGCCCAAATATACACTGGAGTTGGCTTCAGGAGCCCAAAAATTGGATGAATCACACCCTGGAGTTGGCAGAAGTTGACAGTAGCAGCAGCAGGAGCCCAAATATACACTGGAGTTGGCCTCAGGAGCCCAAAAATTGGATGAATCACACCCTGGAGTTGGCAGGAGTTGACAGTAGCAGCAGCAGGAGCCCAAATATACACTGGAGTTGGCCTCAGGAGCCCAAAAATTGGATGAATCACACCCTGGAGTTGGCAGGAGTTGACAGTAGCAGCAGCAGGAGCCCAAATATACACTGGAGTTGGCTTCAGGAGCCCAAAAATTGGATGAATCACACCCTGGAGTTGGCAGGAGTTGACAGTAGCAGCAGCAGGAGCCCAAATATACACTGGAGTTGGCTTCAGGAGCCCAAAAATTGGATGAATCACACCCTGGAGTTGGCAGGAGTTGACAGTAGCAGCAGCAGGAGCCCAAATATACACTGGAGTTGGCCTCAGGAGCCCAAAAATTGGATGAATCACACCCTGGAGTTGGCAGGAGTTGGCAGTAGCAGCAGCAGGAGCCCAAATATACACTGGAGTTGGCCTCAGGAGCCCAAAAATTGGATGAATCACACCCTGGAGTTGGCAGGAGTTGGCAGCAGCAGCAGCAGGAGCCCAAATATACACTGGAGTTGGCTTCAGGAGCCCAAAAATTGGATGAATCACACCCTGGAGTTGGCAGAAGTTGACAGTAGCAGCAGCAGGAGCCCAAATATACACTGGAGTTGGCCTCAGGAGCCCAAAAATTGGATGAATCACACCCTGGAGTTGGCAGGAGTTGACAGTAGCAGCAGCAGGAGCCCAAATATACACTGGAGTTGGCCTCAGGAGCCCAAAAATTGTATGAATCACACCCTGGAGTTGGCAGGAGTTGACAGTAGCAGCAGCAGGAGCCCAAATATACACTGGAGTTGGCTTCAGGAGCCCAAAAATTGGATGAATCACACCCTGGAGTTGGCAGGAGTTGACAGTAGCAGCAGCAGGAGCCCAAATATACACTGGAGTTGGCTTCAGGAGCCCAAAAATTGGATGAATCACACCCTGGAGTTGGCAGAAGTTGACAGCAGCAGCAGCAGGAGCCCAAATATACACTGGAGTTGGCCTCAGGAGCCCAAAAATTGGATGAATCACACCCTGGAGTTGGCAGAAGTTGGCAGCAGCAGCAGCAGGAGCCCAAATATACACTGGAGTTGGCTTCAGGAGCCCAAAAATTGGATGAATCACACCCTGGAGTTGGCAGGAGTTGACAGCAGCAGCAGCAGGAGCCCAAATATACACTGGAGTTGGCTTCAGGAGCCCAAAAATTGGATGAATCACACCCTGGAGTTGGCAGGAGTTGACAGTAGCAGCAGCAGGAGCCCAAATATACACTGGAGTTGGCCTCAGGAGCCCAAAAATTGGATGAATCACACCCTGGAGTTGGCAGGAGTTGACAGTAGCAGCAGCAGGAGCCCAAATATACACTGGAGTTGGCCTCAGGAGCCCAAAAATTGGATGAATCACACCCTGGAGTTGGCAGGAGTTGACAGTAGCAGCAGCAGGAGCCCAAATATACACTGGAGTTGGCCTCAGGAGCCCAAAAATTGGATGAATCACACCCTGGAGTTGGCAGGAGTTGACAGTAGCAGCAGCAGGAGCCCAAATATACACTGGAGTTGGCTTCAGGAGCCCAAAAATTGGATGAATCACACCCTGGAGTTGGCAGGAGTTGACAGTAGCAGCAGCAGGAGCCCAAATATACACTGGAGTTGGCTTCAGGAGCCCAAAAATTGGATGAATCACACCCTGGAGTTGGCAGAAGTTGACAGCAGCAGCAGCAGGAGCCCAAATATACACTGGAGTTGGCCTCAGGAGCCCAAAAATTGGATGAATCACACCCTGGAGTTGGCAGAAGTTGGCAGCAGCAGCAGCAGGAGCCCAAATATACACTGGAGTTGGCTTCAGGAGCCCAAAAATTGGATGAATCACACCCTGGAGTTGGCAGAAGTTGGCAGCAGCAGCAGCAGGAGCCCAAATATACACTGGAGTTGGCTTCAGGAGCCCAAAAATTGGATGAATCACACCCTGGAGTTGGCAGGAGTTGACAGTAGCAGCAGCAGGAGCCCAAATATACACTGGAGTTGGCCTCAGGAGCCCAAAAATTGGATGAATCACACCCTGGAGTTGGCAGGAGTTGACAGTAGCAGCAGCAGGAGCCCAAATATACACTGGAGTTGGCTTCAGGAGCCCAAAAATTGGATGAATCACACCCTGGAGTTGGCAGGAGTTGACAGTAGCAGCAGCAGGAGCCCAAATATACACTGGAGTTGGCCTCAGGAGCCCAAAAATTGGATGAATCACACCCTGGAGTTGGCAGGAGTTGACAGTAGCAGCAGCAGGAGCCCAAATATACACTGGAGTTGGCTTCAGGAGCCCAAAAATTGGATGAATCACACCCTGGAGTTGGCAGAAGTTGGCAGCAGCAGCAGCAGGAGCCCAAACATTACTTTAAACAGACCCTGGGGTTGGCCTCAGGAGCCCAAAAATTGGATGAATCACACCCTGTGGAGAGTCATGTGGAGAAAAAGTAGCTTAGTTAGTAATATCTACATAAAATTATGAATAAACAAATGCAAAAGTTTGCCAAAGTGAAGTTTTGTTTGAGGGTGTGTTTCCACCTTTTAATTAAATCAGAAACAAGAAGGTGTCATTGCCTCTGACTAATTAGCCCTCAAAAATTCTTGGAATTTTTAATCTGGAATCATGTCTGATCCGTCTTATCCGAAGAATATTAATAAAAAGTAAGAGTAACGTAAAGGTTTTTTTATCAATACTTACTTGTGGTCCGATGCGGAGGAATGTCTGTAACTGGAGAGCAGCGCCTTAAATCTGTTTTGCACGATCCATCTTTCTTGGTCTGGCCCCGTCATCAATCTACTGGAATACATCAGGCATTGTTGGGAGGAAAGCTTGGCTGATCCATGCGCCATTCATTTCCACGCAGGGCAGTCTCTGGAAAAAAAAAGTCTGTATAAACCAGGGTCTTTTTCATATAAAAACAAATGGTTATTCTTGCTTTTCAACCATATGTTCCACAGCTTTACCAGTCATTGTGTCAGCCAATGAAGCAACTTTGTCTGGAAGTGCTGCAAAAGCAGTCCACTGCATCACAAGTGGCATCTGACACCCCCAGTCAACTGTCTGCCTGTTATGCTTTGGGTTCAGCTCCACTATCCATTGATCTGATATCCAAGATCTGATAATCATAAAATTCAGCAGCTACTGCCCAGCCAAGAAGTGGAGGAGACACTCGCCTCTTCTTCCACTATCCGGCAACTAGTGATGAGGAGAGTGTCGTGGGAGGAGGTGTTGCAAGCCGAGGTAGTGGAAGAGGGTCCCTGGAGTCTGCGGCGGTGGCGGCGGCAGCAGCAGCGAATTATTGCGGACTGTTGGTAGGAAAAATCAGCTACTCAGCGATGTGGCAGTGTTCCATGCAGCATCCTGTGGAGAAAAAGTAGGTTAGTTAGTGTATATACATAAAATTATGAATAGACAAATGCAATAGTATTGCGAAAGTGAAGTTTTGTTTGAGGGTGTGTTTCCACCTTGCAATTAAATCAGAAACAACTAGCTATCATTTGCCTCTGAATAATTAGCCCTCAAAAATTCTTGGAATTTTTAATCTTGATGTCTGAGGGATTTCTCCTCTCAGACAGCGTCACCATAAGTCCAGCCTGCTGCATTACCCAGTGGTGGACCTTTCAGAGAACTGATGGCTTGTGCCGAGCCGAGGTGGAGAGTCACATGGCATGGTTGTTGAACAGAAGGTGGGCCAGTCCTTTAGCCTGTCAGTGTGTACCAAAGTGCACAGTGTTGTCTACGCCTGGAGCTGTAACTATAGACTCATGGTGGACAATATATATCCTTTTAGGCCCCCTTGGTGATTGTTGTTTCACGCTGTTCTTCACATGGTTTTCCTTGACCATCAGAGTCACACATGGGAGGAACTACTAAAAATGAGAACTCAATCCATGAAAGCATTGCTTAATCCACGAAAACTGCAAATTTGGACCCATGGTGACTGACACTTGGAAGAACATCTTGTTTGCGCTGCGACAAGGAAGCCAGAGTCATGCGTCCTGACATGGCACACGTGTTCAGTCTAGTTTTGAAGTCTTGCCCCCATCTGAAAGACATCCGAACAACAGGAAAGAAAGTTAGCATGCACTTCTGGCACTCCTACACCACCAAGCACAACCTTATTGAGCCTCAGCGTCACAAAGGTGTACCCCACCATAGTCTGATTTGCGATGTTTCCACCCGTTGGAATTCCACCCTCCATATGCAGGATCCACTATAGCAGTGGTCCCCAACCCTGTCCTCAAGGCCCACCAACAGGCCAGGCTTTGCAGATCTCCACAAAGATGCTCAGGTGGAGTAATTAGTGCAGCTGCAGAGCAATAGAGCTGGCTATTTGGAGATCCAAAAAACATGACATGTTGGTGGGCCTTGAGGACAGGGTTGAGGACCACTGCACTATAGGAACAGAGAAAAGCCATCACGGATTTCTGGATGATCCAAACGGATAGGGGGACACCCCTGTGTAAATTCAATGTAAACCATTGGCAGCTCATACGTGACACCGACCGTTTGTTTAGGCCCTTTGAGGAAGCTACATTATTAGTCAGTTGCCAGGACTATGAGATGAACGATGAGATTCCACTGCTTCATGTACTACAACACATGTTGGAAAGCATGGCTGGTCAGGGCACTGGAGACATGGCACATACATTTCACAGCCACATGAAGCCTGTGGGGGCTGAAGTGGAGGAGGAGGAGGGGGTGGGGCACAGCAAACCACAGTTTAGGTTTCACAAAATGACCATTTTATCTAGTCATCTGACAGGAGAGGAGGTGCAGCCACAGGAGCTAGAGGGTTGTGAGTAAGGCGAGACAGAGGACCCAGACACACCATGGCAGTTTACAGTGGAGATGGAGACAGGTAGTCCCTCCGAGTCACTTGCACAAATGGCACGATGCATGCTCACATGCATGCGTACTAGTGAGCGCAGAATTGTCTCCCTTTATTCAGCGGGAAGACTTCTGGCTCTCCAACTTATTGGACCCTCGCTTCCGGCACAAAATGGGGGCATTTTTTACGCCCACTGAGAGGGAGGAAAAACTGACCTACTACAGAGACATCCCACGTAGTCAGTTGGGCGATGTCTATTTGCGCCATGGCCCATACTCCCGCAGGTCTGACTCTAGGGGAACTTTGCGATCACCTTCCACTGCCATGGCTGCTGGGGGGGTGGAAGGAGCAGCAGCAGCTCCATCAGCAGCAACCTCAGTCTTCAGTCGCTAGTGAGTAGCTTTCTACACCCGCATAGTGAGTCTACTCATGAGAAGCAGGAAGACCTGGAGCTGGACCTCAAACAGCAGGTCATGTCATACCTTGACATGACCATGCCAACACACCTTCAAGATCCACTGGATTTGCTGGGAAGCCAAACTTGACTTGTGCCCGCAACTAGCAGAGTTTGCCCTGGAAAAGCTGTACTGGCCGGACAGTAGTTGATTTAGATGGCAACTGGGCTGCTCTATATAACGAAGCAAAATGGCAAATTTACCTCACTATATAAGCTATTGCCCCTCAGATTTACACAGGGGCTGCTCTATATTATGCTGCAAAATGGCAAATTAACCTCACAATATAAGCCATTGCAGCTCTATATAAATAAAAATAAATAAATAAAAAAAGGGCCTGTAGAAGCTTATTTAGTATAACAGATAGGGTGACATGTGCTGGTTTGGGATGCCCATATGGGCTAGTGTTTTGGCAGCAGTACAAAAACCAATGCAAAATGCAATAGCTTAATAAAGCTGATGCTGATCAACGCTTATTTAGTATAACAGATGGGGTGCAACATGCAGGTTTGGGATGCCCTGCGGCCTGGTGTATTTAAAGCAGACCAAAACCAATTCAAAATGCAATAACTTAATAAAGCTGAGGCTGTAGATGCTTATTTAGTATAAACAGGTAGGGTGCAAGGTGCAGCTTTGGGGTGCCCTGCGGCCTGGTTAAATGAAAGCAGTCAAAAAGGAAGTGCAAACTGAAGTAGCTTAATGAAGCTGATGCTGATCAACGCTTATGTTGTATACCAGATAGGGTGCAAGGTGCAGCTTTGGGGTGCCCTGCGGCCTGGTTTATTAAAATCAGTCAAAAACAAGTGCAAACTGAAGTAGCCTGATCAACGCTTATGTTGTATAACAGATAGGTTTAAAATAGCATGTGCCTTGGGATGCCCGTGTGGCCTGTTATATTTCAAGCTGAACAAAAAGTAACAATAATCCAAGTATGAGACATCATTTTGACCTTCTTCACAGCGCCATACTTTGAAAAAAAAAAATTAATTTCATGCCGATCAATCCAAAGGTCAATGCCCCTAACAAAAATAGTGTTCGGTATAAGTTTTCCTTCTGGAAGGACGTAACCTTTAGTTTACATGGTTGGGGTAGGTTATCTTACAAATTGGGATACCCCACTGTATATGAAACCGAATATAAATGCACACCCAAAAGTGGACACTCAGCCTCCAAGAGGCCTGCTTAGTTTAAATAAGAGAGCTGCTTAGTATGGTAGGTAGGTTATGTTATGTTACAGAATGGGATGCCCCAAGCAGACTTGAGATCAGTATATATGCACACAGCAGCAGTGTGTTAGCAGGCTCATACAGGCCAAATTTCTTTAAATAAATGTGCAGCTTACAGTAAATGCAGAGGCTAATGGTATGTTAAAGAATGGGATGTCCCAAAAACCAGAGAGCACCTGGCAGGCAGCAGTAAGACTATGCACAGCAAAAGTGTCTTTATCATGCCTAATTTCAATTAGAATAGGTGCAAATGGTTAGGTTCTTAAATAGAGGCTGGTGTAGTCACAGAATGGGATGCCCTAAAAACCAGCAGTAAGTACACCTGGCAGGGTCCAGTAGTGCTATGCCCAGCAAAAGTGTCTTTATCAGGCTAATTTCAAATATGATAAGAGCAAATGCTTATATGGTCTTAAACAGAGGCTGCTGTAGTCACAGAATGGGATGCCCCGGGCAGGAATCGAGCTGGCAGGGTCCAGTAGTGCTTTGGCCAGCAAAAGTGTCTTTATCAGGCTAATTTCAAATATGATAAGAGCAAATGCTTATATGGTCTTAAACAGAGGCTGCTGTAGTCACAGAATGGGATGCCCCGGGCAGGAATCGAGCTTGCAGGGTCCAGTAGTGCTTTGGCCAGCAAAAGTGTCTTTATCAGGCTAATTTCAAATATGATAAGAGCAAATGCTTATATGGTCTTAAACAGAGGCTGCTGTAGTCACAGAATGGGATGCCCCGGGCAGGAATCGAGCTGGCAGGGTCCAGTAGGGCTTTGGCCAGCAAAAGTGTCTTTATCAGGCCTAATTTCAAATATGATAAGAGCAAATGCTTATATGGTCTTAAACAGAGGCTGCTTTAGTCACAGAATGGGATGCCCTGGGCAGGAATCGACCTGGCAGGGTCCAGTAGGGCTTTGGCCAGCAAAAGTGTCTTTATCAGGCTAATTTCAAATATGATAAGAGCAAATGCTTATATGGTCTTAAACAGAGGCTGCTTTAGTCACAGAATGGGATGCCCCGGGCAGGAATCGAGCTGGCAGGGTCCAGTAGTGCTTTGGCCAGCAAAAGTGTCTTTATCAGGCTAATTTCAAATATGATAAGAGCAAATGCTTATATGGTCTTAAACAGAGGCTGCTGTAGTCACAGAATGGGATGCCCCGGGCAGGAATCGAGCTGGCAGGGTCCAGTAGTGCTTTGGCCAGCAAAAGTGTCTTTATCAGGCCTAATTTCAAATATGATAAGAGCAAATGCTTATATGGTCTTAAACAGAGGCTGCTTTAGTCACAGAATGGGATGCCCCGGGCAGGAATCGAGCTGGCAGGGTCCAGTAGTGCTTTGGCCAGCAAAAGTGTCTTTATCAGGCTAATTTCAAATATGATAAGAGCAAATGCTTATATGGTCTTAAACAGAGGCTGCTGTAGTCACAGAATGGGATGCCCCGGGCAGAAATCGAGCTGGCAGGGTCCAGTAGGGCTTTGGCCAGCAAAAGTGTCTTTATCAGGCCTAATTTCAAATATGATAAGAGCAAATGCTTATATGGTCTTAAACAGAGGCTGCTTTAGTCACAGAATGGGATGCCCTGGGCAGGAATCGACCTGGCAGGGTCCAGTAGGGCTTTGGCCAGCAAAAGTGTCTTTATCAGGCTAATTTCAAATATGATAAGAGCAAATGCTTATATGGTCTTAAACAGAGGCTGCTTTAGTCACAGAATGGGATGCCCCGGGCAGGAATCGAGCTGGCAGGGTCCAGTAGGGCTTTGGCCAGCAAAAGTGTCTTTATCAGGCCTAATTTCAAATATGATAAGAGCAAATGCTTATATGGTCTTAAACAGAGGCTGCTGTAGTCACAGAATGGGATGCCCCGGGCAGGAATCGAGCTGGCAGGGTCCAGTAGGGCTTTGGCCAGCAAAAGTGTCTTTATCAGGCCTAATTTCAAATATGATAAGAGCAAATGCTTATATGGTCTTAAACAGAGGCTGCTTTAGTCACAGAATGGGATGCCCTGGGCAGGAATCGACCTGGCAGGGTCCAGTAGGGCTTTGGCCAGCAAAAGTGTCTTTATCAGGCTAATTTCAAATATGATAAGAGCAAATGCTTATATGGTCTTAAACAGAGGCTGCTTTAGTCACAGAATGGGATGCCCCGGGCAGGAATCGAGCTGGCAGGGTCCAGTAGTGCTTTGGCCAGCAAAAGTGTCTTTATCAGGCTAATTTCAAATATGATAAGAGCAAATGCTTATATGGTCTTAAACAGAGGCTGCTGTAGTCACAGAATGGGATGCACCGGGCAGGAATCGAGCTGGCAGGGTCCAGTAGTGCTTTGGCCAGCAAAAGTGTCTTTATCAGGCCTAATTTCAAATATGATAAGAGCAAATGCTTATATGGTCTTAAACAGAGGCTGCTTTAGTCACAGAATGGGATGCCCCGGGCAGGAATCGAGCTGGCAGGGTCCAGTAGTGCTTTGGCCAGCAAAAGTGTCTTTATCAGGCTAATTTCAAATATGATAAGAGCAAATGCTTATATGGTCTTAAACAGAGGCTGCTGTAGTCACAGAATGGGATGCCCCGGGCAGGAATCGAGCTGGCAGGGTCCAGTAGTGCTTTGGCCAGCAAAAGTGTCTTTATCAGGCCTAATTTCAAATATGATAAGAGCAAATGCTTATATGGTCTTAAACAGAGGCTGCTTTAGTCACAGAATGGGATGCCCCGGGCAGGAATCGAGCTGGCAGGGTCCAGTAGGGCTTTGGCCAGCAAAAGTGTCTTTATCAGGCCTAATTTCAAATATGATAAGAGCAAATGCTTATATGGTCTTAAACAGAGGCTGCTTTAGTCACAGAATGGGATGCCCTGGGCAGGAATCGAGCTGGCAGGGTCCAGTAGTGCTTTGGCCAGCAAAAGTGTCTTTATCAGGCTAATTTCAAATATGATAAGAGCAAATGCTTATATGGTCTTAAACAGAGGCTGCTGTAGTCACAGAATGGGATGCCCCGGGCAGGAATCGAGCTGGCAGGGTCCAGTAGTGCTTTGGCCAGCAAAAGTGTCTTTATCAGGCCTAATTTCAAATATGATAAGAGCAAATGCTTATATGGTCTTAAACAGAGGCTGCTTTAGTCACAGAATGGGATGCCCCGGGCAGGAATCGAGCTGGCAGGGTCCAGTAGTGCTTTGGCCAGCAAAAGTGTCTTTATCAGGCTAATTTCAAATATGATAAGAGCAAATGCTTATATGGTCTTAAACAGAGGCTGCTGTAGTCACAGAATGGGATGCCCCGGGCAGGAATCGAGCTGGCAGGGTCCAGTAGGGCTTTGGCCAGCAAAAGTGTCTTTATCAGGCCTAATTTCAAATATGATAAGAGCAAATGCTTATATGGTCTTAAACAGAGGCTGCTTTAGTCACAGAATGGGATGCCCTGGGCAGGAATCGAGCTGGCAGGGTCCAGTAGTGCTTTGGCCAGCAAAAGTGTCTTTATCAGGCTAATTTCAAATATGATAAGAGCAAATGCTTATATGGTCTTAAACAGAGGCTGCTGTAGTCACAGAATGGGATGCCCCGGGCAGGAATCGAGCTGGCAGGGTCCAGTAGGGCTTTGGCCAGCAAAAGTGTCTTTATCAGGCCTAATTTCAAATATGATAAGAGCAAATGCTTATATGGTCTTAAACAGAGGCTGCTTTAGTCACAGAATGGGATGCCCTGGGCAGGAATCGAGCTGGCAGGGTCCAGTAGTGCTTTGGCCAGCAAAAGTGTCTTTATCAGGCTAATTTCAAATATGATAAGAGCAAATGCTTATATGGTCTTAAACAGAGGCTGCTGTAGTCACAGAATGGGATGCCCCGGGCAGGAATCGAGCTGGCAGGGTCCAGTAGTGCTTTGGCCAGCAAAAGTGTCTTTATCAGGCCTAATTTCAAATATGATAAGAGCAAATGCTTATATGGTCTTAAACAGAGGCTGCTTTAGTCACAGAATGGGATGCCTCACAGCAGACTTAAGATCAGTTCAGTATATATGCACAGTTAGTTACTATAAGCAGCCTGAAAACGCTAACAAAGGCTGGATGAAAAAAAAAAAATCTCCCTGTCAGCCAGCTCCGTTTTTCCTACCTTTCCCTGGCTTTCTGTCTGTCTCCTGTCTGTCTCCTGCCTGTCTCCTGCCTGTCTCCAGCCTGTCCCTGTCTGTCCCTGTCTCCAGCCTGTCTAACTGCCTCAGCTACACAGCGTTCTGTCTGTCTGTCACGAATGCAATAGAGAAATGAGGAAAAGCAAGATGGCCGCCGTTAAATACCGCTGTGTGACGTCACCGGGCTTGCTGGCTGCTGATAGGCTGCATGTGACTGCCCCAGCTTGCACTGGCGCGGGATACATGTCCAGACATGTCCCGTCCGCCATCTTAGAATGCCTGTAATGTAAATGAATGGATGTTAAAGGAAAACTTCGAGTGATCGAATCGCGGGGAAATTCGGATTCGATCCGAATCGAATTTTTCCTGAAATTCGGATCGAATCCGGGTTCGTCCGGATCGATTCGCTCATCCCTAGTAGTAAACATCAGTTTAGCTGAAAGAGCAAAACATGTGTCACTTATTGAGGTTAAAATATTTTCTTTATCTAGGTAGACTGTTCATTATTCTGTGACAGTCCCTAGTACTCTATAGTGGCTTGTATTTATCTGCTACTATCTTAAAACTGACCAAAACCCAGGATTTAGAACCCCCCATTTACAGGGATATACTGATTTGTTATGCCCCTGTGTATAAAAGCCCCTGGTTCCCCTGGGAGTGTGGAGACCTGGAACACCCTTCCATTGCAGTAAATGGATGCAGTAAAAGTGTGTAATATTAATTATAAGCATAAAACACTTCAATACAGTTCTACAGAACACAATATTGTGTTCTACAGGATCTTGACCTACAGCTCCACCGACTTTGCGACCTGTAAGTCTCTAATGCTAAAAAGGAAGCTATCTGGCAGCCACTTAGGCGCATCCTGTTTTTGGATTCTTATATTGCACACTGAGTGACACTGAGGCAAAAAAAGTGTCGCTAACTGGTGCTGACGTTTCATAAATCAGGCTCAAAGCTCCAAACTAGCAGCGAGCATCAGCGGACAATATGGGAATATAGCTTTTTTCTATTTTTTAGCCCGAACAATCACTTATTAAGCACTAGGCAGAATAAATATGCTCTGGTCAGCCTACAAAGGCAAGTGCCATTGCTGGCAAGATTTGAGGATTTTTGGTTTATAACTATACTGTAATTCAGAATTAGCCTGAAATAATAAAAAATATTTTACATTTGATTCTTTTAAAAAAATGGATACAGCATGGGGGAGGGGGGCAGGCATTTGGCTCTGGCTCAAGATCTCGCGATAGGTGAGATTCTGGCTGAAGAGAGCCGAGGCGCTGGCCTAATTGATTTTTCATTAGGACGAGTGGGGGGCATCAGCAAACCTGGAAGTATTTATAATTTCTTTCAAGCTTAATGGTGCAGTGACAGAGGGGATATTACAATGCCTCCAAGTCATTTTTTGACTGGAGTTTCACTTTAATTCTGAAGATAAACCATGAAGATAAAACATGTAGACATTTTTGATAAAACTTGTTATTATTCAACTACTTTAATATCCACCATGATAATAAAATAAACAGCTGCCATTTAGCTTGATTCAATTTGTTTAGCGCACACTGACTAACAGCAGTTTATAAACAAGGCTAAAAAAGAACCTTCTTCTTCATTTTTCAAGAGTAGGTTTCTACTGTCAACACAGCCTCAAGAAAAATTTGGGGAAATGCAGAACACAGCCATTACATTACATTACATTACATTAACTATGGTCTGTACAACACGTGTTTTGCCAAAAGCCAGCCGCAGTCAGGATACGTATGCTCGGCAACAAGATTCATTTTTTAGTATTTCCGAACGCATATGTTTCATAGAACCCTGTAGACCACAATATTTTTTCCCCTGAAAAGCAAACCATATGGAAGGCGTTAGGCCTTATCTTGCTCATACTATGATTGTTCCTGTTGGACTGCTGATTTTATTGATGGAAGTTTAATAAAATTGAAGATTTTTCAACATCTTGGGCTGGCTGAGAAACTTTGTACTACATATGGAATTTTGTGGTACCTCAAGGGGACTTTAAATCAAAATGATCACTAAGCCACAAAAGCACAAATGAAAGGTGATGCTCCAGTTCAGCACAGATCCCTGCACCCTAAAACTTCTCTCAGCCACGTGACTGCCAACCATGTTTGCCAGCCAGTGCTTAAAAAATAATGAGCACAGCCTCTTGACCAACCCAATTGGCTGCTTGCGACACATGCCAGGGAACACTGAAGTAGTACAAGTATTTAGGCTGCAGCACAGCGATGAGCAGTGGGCATCTCAAATAGGGATGCTCCCGTGCTATTAGTGCAAGGGGACCTCCAGTCAAAAGTGATTGGAAGTCCTTTTTAACTAGCGTTTGGTTTGGGTGCAGTTTGGACACATTTTTCCAAACAAGCACTTTTTATCACACTGTTCATCAAATCTTGGTGGAAGTATTGCTTTCCTGATACTATAAAACACATTCAACAAGACATTTTAGAGATGTAGCAATGTAGGATGTAGGGACAAAAGGATACTCACCTTATGTCCTAGTTCAGTGATCAGCAACTCACATTCCATGCTGCTTGGACGAACAGGGGGCGGAATTGATGTCATGTCAGGCTCACACCCCCACCATCAGTCACAGGAGTGCTGCCAAGCCTTCTCCATTCATTGCAATAGAGGGGGGGTGCCGAGGCCTGACGTGCCCCCCTCCATTGTAGTGAATGGAGAGCATGTGGTACCTCTCCTGAGACTGATTCTGATTGTGGTGGGCATGAGCCAGACATGGAGGAGCTGGTGAAAGGAGTTTGGGCCCAGTCAGTCTGATCGGAGGCATTGCGAAAAATTGTAGAAAATAGAAAAATATGGGTAAATGAAAAAAGATAGGCAATGTGGGTAAAAAAGGAAATATAGGAGAAAAGAGAAAAAAGTGAGAAAAGAGACCAAAGGAATGCAGAAAAAAGAGAGAAAATTGAGGAATTGTAAAAAATTGTGCAAAAGAGAAAATAGAAAAGGGAATATGTAAATGGTTTTTGACAAGCCCTTATTACAGCAAGAAGGGAATGAGTGCCTTTTTTTAAATTAAAAAGTATTTGCATGGGGCATATTGGAATTTCCCCGAGAATCATTTGCAGTAGGCGGGCTCATGCAAATGATCCCTTTACCCATTTTCATGCAAGGCGACTGGAACTGCCAGGGTGTGTAATGCTCTGGAAAAGCATATAAGAAAATATGTCACCATCCATTCCTACTTGTGGACACAAGTTTCAGGCTTTTGTTCCTCATCAGCACAAGGCTGGATTTAGATGGTGACATGGGGGTAAGGCTGGCAGCGTCAGAATATTGTCATAAGCCTGGTTAGGGAGAGACCCAAGTTAGGTGGATCCAGGACCTTAGGAAGCATAAAAAACTAAATTGCATGGGTATGTCTGCTGCAAGGGATTCTGGGAGAAATTGGCTTGTATGTCCCATGCAAATAAGTTTCATTTTAGGAATGCACTCTCTGCTTTTTAGATCTCTTTAACCCCCTATAACATCTCACATGAGTCTCTCCCTAAACTTATTACAGTAAAGTAGTTTAAGGATGATGCATTAGGTAAAATATTCACTTACTAGTCAGCTTACAGTGACAACAGTATCTGAAAACCCCACACTCTATTTCTCGTGTATTTGCCTATTTTATCTTGTGACAGCTGTCTGTTGCTTCCACCTTCAAGTAAACACTCTAGGGATAAACTTCAAAACAGCATTGGAAAGAGAGACAAGAAAATATGGAGCAGCCAGCATGTAAAAATGCAAAAAGTAACATAAATAAATTACAAAAATATCTTGAATGACACAATAACTAAGGAGAAGCTGTCGATAGTGATTAGGGAATATTCTTAATTTAACGATAACTCAGACGCTTCGATCTGAAAAAAGCCCTTTACAATTGATGAAGTAAGAGTAGCCATAGTTCAGCAAAAGAAGGGTAAATCTCCCGGTACAGACGGCTTCCCTGACCAATATTATAATGCTTTTCAAACACAGCTGATACCTTATATAAGTAGAATGGCCAATGCCACAGACTCTCAGAACTCCTTCTCTTTGAACCTGAACACCGCAATAATTAGATTAATCCCAAAAACAGGAAAGGACCCATCTCATTGTGCAAAAACCACCTAATAAATAATGTAGGAATTTGGAGCATAAGCGAGCTTAAAAATGAAATGATCAAAAATCGGTAGTTCTCTCCTTTGCGCTCTTTCACAATGAGTGCGACACACTAAAACAAACTTATAATCTATTATAGCTGCATTTTGCTGGAATAATGGCCTTCACTGAATAGCATACAAGACACTTACTAGATATCCTCATTTTGGAGTTATGGGTGCCCCAGATCTTCAACAATACAATATAGCATCCCATCTCAAAAGACTTGATGGATGGATAATGTTACACTCAGAGCTGTGATCATAAAATCCTTACAAATGTGTAATCAAACAAGAAATTTGACAACCCAATTGTAAGTGCAATCTGTTCTACGCTGTTGGCAATTATGAGAGAAAAATTTTTGTTCCCTTTGCCAGGCAAGCTGCGCTCTCTATCTACAAAACAAGAATTCCCCCAAGGAAGGAGAAATAAAACATTAATACAATACCAACAAGCAAATCATACCAGAGATATACATATATGGTCACCACTCCTACTCATGCTATTAGCAGATAAACAGGAAAAACTTTCCCTAAATCTACCATCAGATAGCAAGTTACGTCTTCCTTCAGAACCCTTTAAACCAACAGCTCTTCAAGAAATCTTTTTGAATACAGGAGCCATACCTAACACTATCTCTTATTACTATGATCAGCTAAAGATCTTAAAGAAACTATCACTTCGAATAGCATTGGAATACACAAAAAACAGGAAAGTGATTTAAAAATAAAGTTAGAAGAAGCTGAATAGGGAACCATTTTTAATACAATGGGGATTATACAATCACCACCTTTAAAAATGTTTTGTCTTAAATACATCTCTATATACTACCATACATCAGACTACAATGCTAGATTCCCAATCTTTACTTGCTGGTGGTGTAACCAGGCTCAAGCGACATTAATCCATCCATGATGGGAATGTGTATACACTAAAGAAATATGGCACGCCACCACAGAGATTTGAGAGGGGTCTCAATAAAGGAGAAGATACAGCTAACCCGACATGGCCACAAAACAGTATCCAATCTGTTATATGATTAAGGGCCCTAGCGGCCCGAAACGCGTTATGGATATGTACTGAACAGGACACATTTTGGCATCTGGATTTTCATGCTATTATGCACCTTGGCACTTTATTTCACTTTCGGCTATTTTAACCTTGGACATTAAAAGTTACGTTTAATTGAGAGGCTGGATTAGATACTGTTTTGGGCTACAATGAGGAGGACTGCCTTGGATCTCCTTTTCCGTGCCCCCTGGTGGATATAGTGAGCTGGCTGTTCTAATGACTGTGTATATAACCCCGAAATGGAGCCTGCTGAATATCTTGCCAAGTAATATGATGGCAACTGGGCTCATAATTGATAAAAAGAAGAGAATTGTTATGAGATGGGCTAACCCCACACCTCTGGATAGAAGACTATGGAGCAGAACCGTAACAACGCAACTTAAAAATGAGACAGTACCGACCACATGCACCAAATATGCCAAACTCCTAGGTCAGTATTTAACTAAAATACAGAGTCCCTAAAATTGACTATTAGTGATACCCCTGAGGGAAGTAAGGAGAGGGGGGTGGAGGGAGGGTGAAGGAGGTGGACAAAACTCCATGAGACCCATGTTCCTCCAACCCTTAATAGGATAGAAGGAATATCAACAAATGTAGAATTTATAAGCCTATGAATGCACAAATAAATGCATTGATCCACAATGAAGAAACCTAACTTATCTCCAATCTTATCGCAATATCAGCATTAAATGATGATATCTTGGCATATTGCTAAGATGGTGGATATACACGGTCTGAGTGGAAACAAGAAAAAAAAAGAGTGAAAACAGCAACATAAATAATACTTTAGGGTAATAACAATAGCAAATCCTATGGGTTTTTTTTAACTAAAATGGCAGGAAACTGGCAATTAAAATTAAAAATAAAGTCGTATTTGCAACTTAGAAGTCATCCAGGGAAAGTTATTTTAGAACATTGCTATCTATACACAATGTGAATGCTTCCTCATGTTGTACTGAATTGGGTGTTAAAAGGAAGCTCAGAGTCTCTGAGAGTCATGCAGTGTTGGATATATGATCCAGCCAGTACTCTACTGGGGAATAAAACATGAGACTTTGAAACATGGTCGAGTGTTAAACAAGTATTAACAACGCAGAGCAAAAAGTCTCCGTTCTCAAATGTACAACCCGCTAATCTGACAATAGCTTTTTTCCAAATAAGATTTATACATTAAGAGGGTTTAGTAAAATGATTCTGGTCCAAGACATGTGTTGTATTTTGCCATATTTAGAAGTAATTCCCCCCTCCGGTTGATGCTGGACTAATTCTATTTTCATTTCAAGTTTTCAATTCGAAAGAATTTTATACTACGGATTATGTAAGTAAAATGATAGCTTTTTATTTGTTAGACTCATTTTCCAAATTCAAGGTGCAATTCTTGAATATTTTATTGGCTTAATGCATTTATATAACCACTTAAAGTGCTGCTGCAGGCAAAGGTAATCGGTACACCATTGGGCTACATTTGGTGCTGTCCTAAACTGTCTTCTGTTTTTAAATTTAAGAAAAATGGCAGCGATATCGAGGTTTACTGCTTTGATTTTTCGTCTAAAAAAGGTGGGCGTGGCTCTTGGATCTGTGATGCGGCATGATAATGAGTTCTCTGCGCTGACAGTAGTGTGATGAATCTGGAGGAAGAGGCAGAGGAGGAGGCGGAGAAGACGTGGGAGGAGGTAGGGATCAGCAATCCTGTCCCACTTTGCTGAGCTAATTGGGGGATGGGATGAAAATATAATTGGCTGAACCTGAAAACTTTGATATCTCGGCCATTTCTGCATATAAAAATGGAAAACAGTTTAGGACAGCGCCAAATGTAGCCCGACGCAATGGTGTTACAATCACCTTTGTCTGTAGGAGCACTTTAAATAGAAAAAGAAATCATGGTTTTAGAAAACAAGAATTTCCTTTGAAGCCTTAAAGTTTAATTTCTTCATTTAACAACTCAAACAGCTTAGTGTACAAATGATACAGTTTAGGTAAGTGACCTGTTTCCGCAACCAACCGACACCCACAACACAAGACTTATAACTAGTGTTGGGTGAACTGGTACAGGTTTGGGCTCGGTAAGTTTGGACGAACTAAAAACAAAAGTACTTGACCCAAAGCCAAACCTGACTCGGCTTTCAATGGGGACCGAACTTTAGGACCCAAAAAGTCCAGGTAGCAGGTGAGGAGTGGGGGGGGGGGGGGGCAGAGGGGGTTCGCCTAATGTAGAGTGCAGCAGCAGGACATCAGCAGCTGTACAACTTACTAGTGCCCTGCAAATCACCTGTTGAGATGGTGTTCTGCTGTAAAAATGTTCAAAGAAAACATGAGTAAGGACAGTTTACATTATCTATAGCACACTGCAGGAAATGGAGGAGAAGCACATAGGGCAGGCTTCAGGTGAGCTCCTTGCTGCCCTAATATTGCCATTGTCTGGACTGTCCCTTTTAAGTGTACCTATACCCAGGAAGGAGGTTTATGTTGTCACCTTCTATTCCCAGCCCAGTGCCCCCAAACAGTCTGTTTTTCCTTTTTACTAAATCCCTTGCCCAATATTCATAAAAACACTATCATGAAACAGTATGCTGTGTGAATGGCGACTATATGGTGATTAATTCAGTTACAACCTAAACTCTCCCATAATGGCAGTTGGGTTGAAGTGTTTTCAGATATATTGCAGTTATAACTGATAAGGCTGACCTCCAATGCTGAGCTGTGTGTACTGTAACTGATATGTATAATCGCTGGAAAGCACCAGGGGACGGCCATGGAGCAATATGGCTGAATGCATAGGGGTTGTGTTGTTATGAGTATAGGACAAAGTCTTTAGTAAAATAAGAAACACAGGGGCACTGGGTTGGGGATAGAAGGTGACGACATATACTTCCTTTCCGGGTATAAGATGACTTTAAATAGGGTTTGTTACTTTTGATGGCCGGAGGGAAAAATGCTGAACAATAAAATGCATTGAAATGGGTAGTTTTAGATAAACATGTGCATTTCGGAGCTAATGTAGCCCTAGCGTATATATGTATTATCAGCCGTGAAATCCCAATGATACACTCCATGACACCATCCACTATGACTATTCCCAGGAGTGAAGCAGGGTTTTAATGTCATTGCAGAGAGAGTGTTACGGATAAATAAATTGTACGAGACTTTATTCCTGTCAATATGTGTTTTAGGTAACATTTCGACTTTTAGAAAGTTGGAATCATTCTGCAGAGGCCTGAAAATGAGAGGGTTAAACTAAAATTCGTAAGAAAATATACGTTGTGAAAAACCAATTCTTATTACCGCTAATCCAGTTATCTCTCTCCGAGCACCTAATTTATTACCATTCTAATGACTTCCATTTGAGGGAGGGCTAAGCTACAGCTCTGTGCTGATTGGACATAGATGAGAGAAAAATGTATTATATATTATGGGCTTCTGTGAGCAACACTGATAAGCAATGAGTACAAGGTATCTAGAATAGCATATTGGCATCAGAGTTAAAGGGATTGATCCCCAAAAAAAACAAAAACAAAAGGGTACTCACCCTTTGTCCTCCATAGCTGACCGGTCCGACTATGGGGTTCAACAACTCAGTTGATCGCTGGGTCACATCCTGTGCTGGCCTAGTCCAAACTCCAGTCACAGGCATTTCCTTTCGGACTTGTGCCTATCCACCATCAGTCACAGTGGCGCTGCCAAGCTCTCTCCATTCACTACAAAAGAGAGTAGATGTCTTTATACACCCTGAGGCACAAGTCTGACATGGAGGTTCTGATTGGACTGGACTGGACTGGAGATCGGGCCCTGCCAACGTGGGATGCAATCCAGCAATCAGGAGTCTGACCAGTTAGCTGTGGGGGGCAAAGTCTTGACACGCTTTGTTTTTATTTAGATGGTCAATTCCTAATGCTAAACCAAAAATTCGGGATGAGCGAACCGGTTCGGACGAACCAGAATTCGCTCCGAATTTCAGGGAAAATTCGATTCGGCACGAACCCGAATTTTTTTGGTTCGTGCCGATTGAATTTTCCCTGAAATAAAAAAAAAAATGCCGGCATGGTGGGAGCGGGCAGGCCGGCTACGCTGTCAGCGGGCGGCGGAAGCTCAGCTGTCATCAGAGGACGTGTCATCAGAGGGCGACTGAGAGCGGCGCCGGCCTCCACGCTCCGACCATGCAGGTAAGTGTTTGCTTTTTAAACAAATGCCGGCATGGTGGGAGCGGGCAGGCCAGCTGCGCTGTCAGCGGGCCGGCTTCCGCCGCCCGCTGACAGCGTAGCCGGCCTGCCCGCTCCCACCATGCCAGCATTTTTGCTTAAAAAAAAAATGCCTGCCTGCCCGCTGCCACCATGCCGGCATTTTTTTTTTTCAGATGAGCGATTCGTGAAAGTTCGATTCGGGCGAACCCGAATTTCTTGGGGAAATTCGGCGAATCGCCCGAATCGATCTTTCAAGAAGTTCGCTCATCTCTACCAAAAATCTTTAAAATATAACTCTCCTAAAACCCCATCCCATGGATTTGATAGGTATATGTATTTTTTCAACCATATTAAAGGGACTCACTATTAATTAGCATATGAATAGACCTACCTAATTAGCATTTACATCACATCCCTGTCTAATTAGCATTTAAGTCACAGCTGCACATGGCTGCCTGTGTGCTTGTGGTTGTGATTAGGTGTCTGCACCTCCTCCCTTCACTATTGATCATCAGTTAAGACAGCCAGGGTGATGAGAATGCCTGTGCCTAAAGCACAATATTGGGTTCTTACAAACCCTGCTTATTATGCTGATGATCATAATTGCTGAGAATTGCGAGAATACTTTTTTACTTGATGCTACCCACATCCTACAATTCAAGAGACAATTCTAGTCTAGATTATTATGCAGAATCACGGCAAGGGCCATGTCCAAATGCTTCAGATGAAAAATCAAAAGGTGAAACCATAATCCTTGATACCTCAGCTATTTCTTCTTTAATTAAAAAATGGAAAATAGGACAGTTCCAAATGTAGCAAACACAATGGGCTAACAACTGCCCTTGCCTGCTGTAAGTATGCCACTATATAATTCAGTTATATATAAATTACTGACAGATCACCTCTGCTTGGGCAGTATTACATTTGTATGACTTCTTCCACTTATATTACATTATTATGCAGCATTATTCTGCCACCAAGCCATGACCACAAGATAATCATTCCTGCAATGCTTACTCTGGGTCACAGACTATGATATGAAGCACATTTACATTCTTTTATTGAGATAAGAGCATATAATTACCCTTGTGATGACAATCATATGATCTTTGCTTGAGATTTGTATTCACTGATAAATCATACCCCTGAGAATTGCGGGAATACATTTTTACTCTGTGCTACCCACATCCTACAGTCAGGTCAAGAGACCTTTCTTACATCGCTTACAGCAGATTTCTGCTAAGTCTCTGTGTCAGAAAATGTTTGTTGCTGAACAATTATCTCCTGTTGTAAAGCCATGCCCACAATTTTCTCACAAGCCTGTAAGTTTCAAGGCTTGTTGAGCTTGTTTCCTGTTTGTTTTCCATCATGCCAGCATTTTGCCCATTATAAATAAATGTCTAGAAGTTAATTAGTTCATGTACCAGAATATTAGAAAGGTGCCAACAATTACAGGTTGGCTTCAAATGCTGTGTTTATAAGGTAAATAATGAGAGCAGCTGACAGACAGGGCACTTGAATTCCCTCAAAGCATCCAATACAAGCAATGATTTTTTTCACTGCTGCCTCTGTTTGTTGTAGGTAATTTTTAAGGTGTCACTCAAAGTCTCGATTCCTATAGCAACTACTTGAGCGTGGAAGGGAATATTTCCCACTAGCCCTTGATATAAAAGAAATGGACAATCCAATACTTTTAAAGCCCTGAAAATCAGCTGTGTTTCTTTTCAAGTAAAAACAGCAGACTGTTCCTTACTAGAAAAAAAAATCTTCATAAAAAGAAAATCACAAACAAGTTTAAACCTCAAAGTGACAGATTGGGAATTTATTCATAGACTATGATGAACAGGCAAATGTATGCAACTGAAACCTCTGTTTATAGACAGGTTGTAGGACTTGTTGTTGACCAGGGCTCCTTTAATTGTTGTCTATACCTAATTGCCCTGTCCAATCACACCATGCAGGTTGGGTTACGGACAGGTTGAGCAGCACTAAAGATGTGGGCCAAAATCAGGTAAGTTAGCTCCCAATGTATCTATTGGACGCACATATAAGAACTTTCCTCTGTATTTAATCAATCTGAGAAGTGTACACACACAACCACTTTGAGTGGTGGGCTGCCCTAGCAATGACACCCAGGGAGCAGTTATGTGGGTAGGTGCCTTTCTCAAGAGCACTTTAGCCATGTCTTAGCCAATAATCAAATGTAACACCCTCAAAAGGCTGATTCCTTATCCCCTAGGCCCCCTGAAATTATTGCTGTGTATGTTTCAGTTGGTTTTTATTGATTAGAGAAGGACCAACATTTTAGAGATGCCCAAACAGAGTTTATAGTTTGCATTTGCAAATGTGTGCAACTGAGACCTCTGTTCTTACCAGATTTTAGACGCAGGTTGCTGACTTGAGTGCTTCGGCCCCTTTAGGTGTTAAAGAATATCAAAGTGGATCAAAACCAATCTTATCCACCACATCCCATACCCCACGGCTCTACTTTTGGATGGTTTCACCATCCTGTCTTCTCTCCTTTTCCAGCAATAGATTTGTCAATGTAGCCAAAAGTCCCCGATTTTCAGGGGCCTTGAGTGGCAGGACAGATTTGATTTTCTGCACTGGGTCCTCTTTCATTATGTTTTAAAATGCCTGTCTCCAGGGCCACAATCTGAAATCAAACGAGAAGCCAGCACTCCATTTGCAAATAAAGTATATTGAATCAAGGTCATATAATCCATGCTATCTGGATCCAGCGAATGATACAGTCCAAATAATCTATATCCGATGTTTTGGGGTGGCATGCGCCCCTTCATCAGGGTTGAACAGAGGATCTGCACAAAAGAAAGGGTTAATTACCCTAGAAACAGCACAAAAGCCCGCCTGACGTCATTAATGATGTCATTTGTAATGTCAGCAGCCTTAGCTGCCTGAATAGTAATGCACAAACAGCATCTCAATATTTGTTAATACATGAAGTAAGTAATACCCCAGATCGGGGTCAAAAGATAAATGTCACGCGGTCACATCAGGTATAATGCCAGACGAGCTGCCTCACTGCCACCCCTCGTGAGTGCTCGGCTGCCAGGCAACCAAGAACACAGCACAAGCATGTGTCTGGTCTCAGAGACGCGTGCTGCCTGGCCCAAAGTCTTGCCCTCTTGAGTTCCATGTTTACCTCTTCCTGCCTTCCCTACGTCCAGGTCCTCTGTTACTTTATTTATCTATGGTATTGTATTGTACACAAGCCTGTCTTCAGCCTGAGGGGCTCTCACTGCCACACGAGCCTGGCTGTGATGAGAAGGCTTTTGCCATTCTCTTCCTGCCCGAGGTGAGGTGCTCAGCAGGCAGTAGAGACTCCTCCAGGGTCCAGAAGCCACAGCACACTTTTCAATTTAAGGAGCCAGTGTGGTGGGGTGAATTATTTTTTTAACATTATTTTTTTAACAGTCTGAACTGGTGAAGGGTCCAAGGGACCCCTATAACAAGTCACATGTTGTGGTGGCCGAGGACTGTTTGGCCTGGATGGCTTCTGAACTGGATTGTCCCTGCTCTGGCTTATCACTACTCACGCGCCTCTCTACTCCTCTACCTCTCCCCGCTGAATTCGACACTCCCCAACACTCCAAGCCTCCAACATTCCACCCTAACACCTCACCTCTTCAGATAAGAATATGCCCTGGTTTAAGAAGTAACCTACTTCACAGGGCACACCCTGTCAAACTAAACACCTACCACTTGTGATCCACCCCCTTTCTCTCCACCCCTTTAAAATATAATCTTATAGGGCAGGGCAGGACTCTGTGTCCTATTGTATTGTTTGTATCATATTGTTTTCCTGGGATTCACTTTGAAGCATCTTGTCTGTAATAGTCTATGCACTGTATGTTTTACCCTATCTATAATCTCTTCTCTGAACATTGCCACATTCCCACTCACAATTCTCCTTTGTTTCATTAACAATAAGAGATTTATTGAGATCATTAAAAAAAGTTTTTATCTCCTCTCTTCACCTCTGCCTTTAAAACAAGTCAGAGACCAGTAGTAAAAAATGACTGCATCTATCACAGGCTCCATGCTGAGATCATTTTTTTTCTCCTCTGTAGACTGAGTCCTGTACAATAATAACACAGCTGGTGGCTGTGTGGAAAAGACAACTGCAGCTTCTTAGCACAAACACTTTGATCCATGAATCGCCATGTGTCTCTTTAAAAAAAGAACATATTGTAACCACAGTCCCGCAGAGTTTCTAAATGGCACAGTTTCAGGACTGGCTGGATCAGTTTTGTTTTGCCAACTTTTACATTTATCACAGCCTTCATAAAACATATACATTAAAGCAATAAACAGGTGAGCACCTCATATATATTTACACAGTGCTGACTGTCTTCAGCCGTGAATCTGGACCACCCATCTTTTCAACTTAGTAATATAAACAGTTTGAGTTAGGTGAGTGCCAGGGGTGTGAAATAAATTCCAAGGTTAGAAAAATACCTTCACTTTTCACATTTCATATATATTGCAGTGCAGTGCAAACACTTGTACTTCTATATTATGCACTTTATGATGTATTTCAAGAAAGTGTGCAGGAGTCTGCCAACTAGGAGTGCCCTGATGTCAGAGCCAGCATTAGGGGGTAGCAAATCAGGCAATTGCCCAGGGCCCCCATCACCAAAGGTGCCCCTGGCTTCAGTGCCGAAGATTGCCATGACTGGGGTGTCAAAGCCCAGTGCAAAAGCCATAGCAGCAATTGTCTGACAGACTCCATTATTTAAAGTGGACCAACACCCAGGATTTTCACTTTCCTGGGTGTTGGTCCACTTCCGCGGGGCACCCCGATCGGGAAAGCCCCAAAAACTCACCTGACCCCGCTCCCACGTGACTCGCTCCACCAATCACCGCCGACGGATGAGGTCCGTCGACGGACAAGGTGAGAGTGCCCGCTGCCGCCTCTCGTGCGTCCCTCTTACAGGAAGCGGGCCCGCGCCGATCATTCACAAACGGTGCACGCCCTGCTAGAGGGATGCGCGAGAGGCGGCCCGCGCATGCGCCGTTGGAACGAGGAACAAGTAGGATTTGCGGGCGTCCTGGGGGGGTTTCACACAGCAGGGCACCCCCGATCGGGGGGCAGGGAGCTGACTAGGACAGCATGGAACTCGCATATAGTGTGTTCCAGCATGTTCCACCTCCAAATGTGGTTGCATGGCTACTCCTGACACTCAGCGCTCTTAGAATGATTGAGTCAACTGTGGCAAGCTCCCACTGGGAGCACTAAGAAGGGTTGGGCAGGTAACATTGTTTGGAAGCGTGGTCTAGCAAGAATAAACTTGAAAGGAGGGGCAAATCTTCGAGACATGCTACAGCTTGCTGCAGGAAATGATCAAGGGGCACATGGGACAGGCTTCGGGTGAGCTCCTTGCTGTCTAATGATTTCTGTTGCCTGGACTGTCCCATTAAGTCCTGGATGGGGATGAGGGAATCAAATCAGAACTGAATTTGGTTCACAGTGTTTATGAACTAAGATCTAAACCAAATCCGAAAGATTAGGGATTGGATTTGGATGAACTTGACCAAGATGCCAGCTCCAACATTAGAGTTAGCGGATGCAGGGGAGTAAGGCATCGTACCCTTATATGGGAGGTCATTACATTTCTGCCCTTTATGTAATGTTATATAAACAATCAATTACACATTTAAATGAAAGGCCTATAGTCAACTGAACCCCTTTGACAGTCTTCCCTGTGGGCAGATATGGTCAGATAGTAGACCACACACAATGTCACATGCTGGGCATGATTCTATTATGTCTTCAGCAATTTGCATTAACCTAGCAGGTGCCATTGCTGGCTTGTGTCTCTTGGATCTAGTTGACAATCCAATGGGATGTGTCAGGTAGAGGTTTTCCACTTGTCCCAAAGCCAGTGTAGCCCATTAGATAAGTACTTGGAGCCAAATTACTTTCTGCTTCCAGTGCCACCAATGATTGGACCATGTCCAGCAGTTGTTCAGGCAAGAGGACGTGTGTTTTCAATCTGTCCCCAGGGAAGTCAATGCTGGACTAGACTACTGGGTTCAAGTTTAGGTTATTTTAAGTACATGTATCACATATATTCTTAAAGTGGAAGTCCATCCAGCAGTAGCATCTGCCACCCTGCAGGCACCCCAAATTGGCTACTGCTCGATTATCCCCTTGGGACAGCGATTAATACTGATCTGTGTGATCGAGCCATCAACAAGGACCGCAGAAAACCTCTGCACTCTGCTTCATGCTTCATTTAAAACAAATAGCCCTTATATCTCAAGCAGCATAGCATACTCTAAAATTGTTGCAAATTCCGTATTCTTCAAGTTTGTCATGTAAATAAGAAAAGTAGCACTTTTTTAATTATGTAAAAAGTTTAAAATTAAAACAATATATCTTGTTTATGACAATAAAGCTCAGATCTTCCCTATGATTTCCAAACACATAAACAATTACAATTCATCACAGGAACCCCTCTGTGTGTATAATAAAAAGGCAGCGCACTTACTTTTGACGGTTGCTGTGCGGGTACAGTTGTACAATATTGCAAGCTCTCCGAATACTTTTCCTGGTCCCATGGTGCATAGCTTCACGCTTTCTTTTGTAACTTCTACCTTTCCATCTGCAAAAATAATTGACACAAATTGGCAACAAAGCTACAGGTATAGCTTTACTTCTGTAAAGGTCAAGAGTATCTCAGGGTGACTTTTTAAACTCTTATGCTGTAAAACATGTTTTACTGATGGATTGACTGACTTAACTTTAGACCTACTGTGAAATAATGCTGATGCTGCACTCCCAGTCAGTTTCCTGCTTTAAAGTGTATGTGTGGAGTATGAGGCATTCAATATTCAATATTAGGTGCCTCAATCTTATTATATTCCATCATGGCTGTAAGTACAGGACCTCACAACCCAGAACCTCAATAAGAGCAGTAGATGGCACTGCAACAGCAGCAAGCGAGCAAATTATCCACTGTCTGCTATGTCGAATCCAGTCTGGGGTATGATTGAAAAAGTCCAACAAAATGTCCTAATGGTTAAAATATCTGTCCAGGCACATGGTAACACCCTCCCTCCTTTATCCTTTAACTGTGTAAAATGCAATAATATCTCAAAATCTCAGATTATACATAAAATTCTTGTGTATTCTAAGCAAGCGTTCTGCTGTGTTCAGAGACCACTTTGGGACCACTGTGGTTAGCAAGCTCTAAGGGACAGAGTGGACCACTTCTTGGAGCATTGGCCTGGATTATTATTATACATTTTTATTTATATAGAGCCATCATCTTCCATAGCACTTTACAAGTACAGACAAGTACCGACAGGTAACAGACAAGTTAAAACATAGGCCCTTATTTAACAAGGGATAGCGACAGGTAGCGACTGGTGAGCGGCCGGTAATGACGGGCCCCGCCACGAGAACGCCGGCTCCCCACCACAATCACACATTTATCAAGGCAATCCTGCTTAGCGACTGAGATAGCGCCATATAGCCACTCATTCATCATTATTCCAGCCTCAGCCCACAGCGCCAGCGTCTGACCTTGAACAGCGACAGGTATGACCTCTCGCTACCTGGCGCTCTCCAATGCATTTCAATGAAACAATCTTTAAATATTCATAATTAATTGTTATTTTTTTTTAATGTGAAAAATTCTGTGACCACTTCTGCCATTTTTAATAATTTTTTTAAGGTAAAAAAAAAAAAAAAGTACAGAATTGATATTACAGGTCTGATATTAATGTATTCATATTACAAAATTATTTTAAAAACTTGTTTTTTTTGGTTTAAAAAAATATGGTTGTTTGGGGGTTAAAAAACTACTTTTAACCCATCGCCGCCAGCGCTCTGGGGTTTAAACATGCATTTTACAGCGCGAGAAATTTTTGAGCGTGAATATGGTGGAAGCCGGTCGCTCTGACCAGTCGCTATCATGTGCTCCAATACAGCGCGGAACCTGTCAAATAGCGACTCCTCACCCAATATTCAACATTACGGCAAACCGACTGAGTTGCTATCAACTACCGAACAACAGCCAAGCACAGCGACTACTAGCGGCCGCTCTGAAAATGCCGCTACAGTCGCTCAACTGTCGCTACCTGCCGCTGTTAATGAATCGGCCTCATAGTACAAGATACAATACAAACTAGATGCTACTATGAAGAAAAAAACAAAAAATGAAAGCCTTACCCCAGAGGTGACAGCAGTGGCTTGGAGGAGTGATGTGACATAGGTTGTACGACACCACCCCTGGGTGATAATTGTTTGTAGCATTGGTGGGAGTTTAGATGGGCCAATCAGCATGCGTGATTAACACATATCCTTGCCACCATCTTTTTAATAAATGTTGTTTTCAATAAAGTCAAGTTGAGTGATACCCAACCATTACCCTGCACAAGCGCCAGTTAGTTTGTCCAAAGAGCTTAAAGTGGACCAACACCCAGGATTTTGACTATCCTGGGTTTTGGTCCACTTCGGCGGGGCACCCCGATCGGGGGTGCCCCGCTGTGTGAAACCCCCCAGAAACCCCAATAAACTCACCTCTCCCCGCTCCCACGTGACTGCCCGGTCCAATCCCCGCCAACGTCCAGGCGGGGAACAGGAACGTCCAAGCGGCTTCCGCCGCCGCCGCCTCCCTCGCGTCACTTTCGGCGCGTGCGCGCCCGTGCCAGCCATTCACAGACGGCCGGCGCGGGGGCACTCACGCCTAGAGGGGCGCGAGGGAGGCGGCGGCGGCGGAAGATAAGGTAGGTGATTTGGGGTGTTTGGGGGGGTTTCACCCCGCGGGACATCCCGATCTCGGATGTCCCGCGGGGTGGGAGGTGATCGGCCTGGGAATCTTATAGATTTCCGGGCCGATCACCTCTCGGTGTTGGTCCACTTTAAGCATATCTACCACTGGAAAACAACGAAATCATATCACTCCTCAAGATACACTCTTACTCCTTGAAATGTAGCAAATTACAAATATACAACGCTTATTTTTATTTTATATCAGACTAAGCCTGGTTAGGGATTGATAGGGGTTGTTATAGGGGTTTTAAAAACCCTTTATTAAAAGGTACAGGACAACTTGGAGCAGGCATAAAGTATTTGCACAGGGAGTACAAGTCAAGGATAATGAAATTTCTCCCAGAATCCCTTGCAGTAGACGGGCCCTCTTTATGCCTCTCAAAGCTATAGCTAAAGCACCTGTATTCTGGGAGATTCTGGGAGATATTCCATTTTCCTTGGCTTGTATGCCCTGTGCAAATACTTTCTGATTTAGGAAATCATTCCCTGCCTATCTATTTTATAGTAATAGGTGCTACCACCTTAACCTCACTAGATATAATGGCTGACACTAGGTAATTCCTGTGATTTAAGTATAATCACTGCTAAGCACAGCTTGCTTTGTACTCAATGCATTAATAAAACAGGCAGTTTTCTTGCAGCATTAATTTTATTCTCCTAGGGCAAACACATATCATGAATAAGGAACCTATATAGCCCCAGAAGCACTGTTAAATTCGTGAGAAAACATAAATCTGCTCCAAGTTGTCACATTAAATATGGCATTGCTTCTGGCATTCTCCCTTGGTTCGTCATTAAAATCCACAGTTTAATATTGCCAGTGTAGTTAATTGGTATTTGTGTCAAGATAAACCGCCCATAAGCGAGTCTTGCTGGTCTTCTGTGTCACACTCCAAAAGGCTATTCAAGATCTTGCAAAACTGAAAGAGTTTTATGGGTTCTAATATGTTATTTACAGTGAATATGACCAGCATTACAACATAATGTGGAGAATGTTAAGTCAATATTGCATAGTTAAGATATACGATTTTCTATTCTTATTCACAATAGAATGGGCAAGTCAACAATGATGTTTCTGCAGGAACCTGAATTTTCCCTTGTGGTTACGACTTGTGGAAGGAAATGGCACAAATACTTAGCTATTCTGTCAATGTACTTGATGCACGAGCCCAAGACATTATTCAGTAATAATTTAATGAAAGAACCATGATGTGCTGGAATTAGCTGTACCCAGCGACAGCGTGGTTATAGGTGGAGATGAGTGGACCAGAATCGCACTGTTTAGGTCTGTGCCGAATATCACAAGTTTGGTTCCCTGAACACAGACTTCAGCCAGAAGTCTGTGTTCAGGTTCAGCATTCGGCTGAACAGTGAAGCTGGTTGATGGGCTGCTCATCAACCAGCTCTTAGCCCATAGCAACCACAGCCATGCCCAGTATGCGCTTTTACCGCTCGGTAGGTTAGACAGAGAGCGGCTGTTGCTGCAGTGGGGGACAGAGAAAACTGTAATAATTGTTCTTTTCTGGGCAGGTAGGTTGGGGATAGGAGGCTCATATTAGTGACGTTTTAAATAATTGCTCTTTTCACTTCACTGCAAGTGTATATTCATACTGTCGTGTACTGCAGTGACAGTGTGTTTAAAATTATTATTTTATTTTATTTGTTTTTAATGTATTTTAATTTATTTTATGGTATTAACTTATTTTTTTGCCCTGTTATTACCCCCTATTTTGCAGCCCTCTACCTCTTACTATCCCCATTTTATAGCCATTTTTGGGTCACCAAGTTCGAGTCTCTTTCAGTGGGGTTTGTGTTCTGGTCAAGTTTGGGCAACTGAACCAAACTTCTGTTCAATGTTCAGCCGAACTTACCGAACCCGAACATCTAAGGGTTCGTTCAATTCTATCTATAGGGAGCATGGGGAGCCTGAGACTCCACATAGCTTCCATCACTTCTCATCCAGAAACTCTTGTAACACAGCCCTTCCACTTTCTGCCTCCCAAGTCTCCCCCCAAACTCTGCCCCACTGTACCTACAGCCAAGACAACCCAGTCCATGTTCTGCCCCCTGCAATGCTATAGCCTCAGTACCATAGTCGTAGTGTGCGATAAACACTCCGGCACGCTCTGTGCTCCTACAGTACTTTAGAACCAGGAGTGGACATATTCCCCATTCCCATGATCTGAACCTGCAATGCTATAGCTTTAGCTGACAAACAAAGTTGTTAATTGGTTGGTAAGCATATTAGAATTAGAGCTCTGTAGTTCATGGTCTTGTTTTGGGCTGGTGGGGACACTTAAAATCCTAGGCTGATATTTGTCCCCAGTGCACCCTGGGCTCTGTATAAGATGATGTCCTTCTACTTAATCTGTCCAGAAGAGTCAAGCTAGGAGGACAGATATTAACGTGTTTATATGCTGTTGAGTCATTAAAGCAATTGCTTTTGGAGTAGGAAATATCCCCCCAAAAAATATTGGCGCAAACACTCAATATTAATATGACACCTAGAAAGCAACTTCAAGTTTTTTAATTAATCACAAAGCATATATGGCAATTGTATGCTTGTTGACACATAGGAAATATTCCTCCATATTTAACCCATCCGTGTAATGAGACAAACATTAGCAGCACACAAATATCCACATTGTGAGAGGAGCTGTTGGGTGGTTATGTGCCTTCTTTAAAAGCACTTTAGTCGTGCCCCTGTCGTTAATCAAACCTGCAACCCTACACTCACTAGATTGTTTCCTTACCTCTAGGTCACAACTGCCCCACAGCTGTAAGCTGTAAGTGAGCCTTCGCTCCTCTGAACTTATACTAGCTCAATAGCTGGCCCAACTTGAGTGACAGTAATATAACATTTCCATATTATAAGTGGCCGAGCATTTTTTTCTGGCTGATAATATTTAGGGTTAGGGACATTATCTACCTATGAATGGCTGTGAACAAAAAATGCAGGATTAGAATAGAATGTGCTGGTGGAGATCCCTTTAAAATATTTAGCTGCTAGGCTGGGGTATTTACAGAACTAAATTAAAAGTATACATAAATCACATGCAGCATAGATGGAAATAATTTAAGTAGGCCTTTTAGATAGAAGCCTCTGGGATGCTGCATGACAGGTCTTATCCGGAAGAAGAAATGGCTTTGACCTATAGCTATTATTTAATTCCCATTTTTCACTCTGTTCTGTTTGAACTTAATCTCCACAATGAACCGTCTTATTTGGCTGATAATAAAACACATGGAAAATAAGCCATGACAATAAAAAAAAGGGTACAGGGTACAGTATGCATGCAATAAAGATGTCTATGAATTATCATTTGTCATTTTAGACACTGGGTATTATTCTAATAACTCAACTTTTAATAAATAGTCTAATAATAGGGATCTATATACATAAATGCATACATGTTTCTCTCTCTCTCTCTTTGTATAATTATATAAACAGAGGCAGCAGCACACTTGGAAAAGCAGGAAAAATACCATTTTGTGAATACTCACCTGTAAAATGGGTATTATAAGTATGTCAAACACCCCGCTTCAAGAAATTCATAACGTGTGGGTAATACTGACCTGTAGAGGGCGATATGCAGAGATGCCAGGAAAAAAGAGAGCCCCTCCCGGTCCATAAATACCTGGGACCTCCCACTCATTACCCAGTATAAGAACAGCAGTAAGGTAAGGGACCAGGAAGAGCCCAACACAAAGCATAACAACGCAAAGTTCACCATATAAAGGATCCAGAATACAAAAGAGCAGGGTGAAGCGGGGTGTGTGACATACTTATAATACCCATTTTACAGGTGAGTATTCACAAAATGGTATTATTCTAAGTATGTCACACACCCCGCTTCAAGAAATTCATAACGTGTGGGACATCCAACAGCAGTGTCCATAAAGGGCAGGGATCCAAAACAAGGCAACAAGGCACAACTTAAACCACTGCAGCTTGCAGAACTTTGCAGCCAAACACAGCATCCGCTGAGGCCCGAACATCAACCTTGTAAAATTTGGAAAAAGTGTGAACAGAAGACCAAGTAGCGGCCTTACAAACTTGCTCAACAGAGGCCTGGTGCTGAAAAGCCCAGGACGCCCCAACGGCACGAGTAGAATGAGCAGTAACACGAAAAGGGGGAACCTTCCCTTTGGCAGAATAGGCCCCAACTATGGTCTGATGGATCCATTTATTAATGGAAGACTTGGCAGGCGCCAAGCCTTTTCGGGGCCCAGAGGGCACCACAAAAAAGGCATCCGTCTTACGAAAGGAAGACGTTACCTCCAAATAATAAAAAAAAAAATAAAAAAAAAAAGATCCGGGCAGAAATAGATAACTAAAGGGCCGGGAGTCATCCCGGCTACCTGAAATCCCCCTGTGCAAGGAGGAGACCACATCTTCTGACTTGCTCGCCGACTACAGAGATGAAGACTGGGTAATGAGTGGGAGGTCCCAGGTATTTATGGACCAGGAGGGGCTCTCTTTTTTCCTGGCATCTCTGCATATCGCCCTCTACAAGTCAGTATTACCCACACGTTATGAATTTCTTGAAGCGAGGTGTGTGACATACTTAGAATAATCTGGATGGGTGCATTGTATGTAACCAGTGCTGGAGCTATACACCCCTATATTATTAACAAAGGCTATTTCACTAAAATGTGATGATCTCCTAAAAGAGGATTTTGTAACACTTTACCCTTCCCTGAGCTAAGCCCGACATGAAAAAACAACTCACTGTGGAGCCAATCTTCACAAAAGCTGAGGCTGAGACCTTGAGTGACAGGTCAGTGACCCAATTCCGTACAGCAGTGTGACTGTACCGGCCTGTCAATCAAGTCTTCTTAGTCTACAGTCACTATGCAGAGCCCTGCTGGTATCAGCTGAAGATTTTGGTAAGTTGTTTTACTATTTTAATGTCCAAAATGGGCTTAGCGCAGCAGTAAATTAGAATTGGGCCACACTTTACAGAGGCACTGCAAAGTTGTAGCGTGGCCTCCCATAAATGTCAAAATGTGTGTTACTAAGCCCTCTGTTTTTTTCTGTTGGCAGGGAGTGCTAGGGAACATTTTGTATGATGAGTGAGATTAATTTTTGTAATCCTTTTAAGCTTTACTTGAATATATGTACTATCGGTTTGGAGAGCTTTTCCAGCAAGAAGTTTTTGAGTGCTGAGTTGGAGTCCTCTCCAAGATCATTGCACAGACAGGCATATAAATCGATAAAGCACCTAATGTTTTTTTGTGGTATACTTCACTAAGATCCTTATGAAAAGGAGAAAGCATCTCATTTGGTGCACAGGTGGTTCTGAGCCCACAGCCAATAAACATAGAATACAAACTAATTACCAGGGATATTGTTGATGCTAGAAATTTGGGTACACTGCAAATGAGAGTCTCTTAGAAAAAACCTTTATTAATATTATTAAAATGACGTAATGAAACTATACTTGCAGCAAAAAAGCATATTGCAGGCAGTTACATAAAAACTCAGTTATGAAATGAACTGCCACAAAAATCTCCATGTTCTAGAACCAGAGATGAAGAGATTTAACAAAAACATTACATCTTTTTTTTTCTTCATTTTACTTTACATAACTTACTAACATAAGGTTAGTGGGCAATCTGGGTCACTGTGACACTTAAAGAAAGAAAAAAAAACACCCATGACAGTTTGCCACCTTTCGCCAGACCATTTTTCAGTGTAAATTCCAATCTTTCAGCACGGCGAATGGCAGCGAAAATCCATCAGACAACCAGCAGACAATCAGTAGTCTGTCCGTTTGCTGCATGAATGAAAGTGCAGTGCAAAACAACCCATTCGTGGGACATGCTGCGAAACTCTCGACTTTCAGAAATTACCCCCTGCAATAGTAGTTCAATCACAATGCACCCCCATAGAAGTCTTTGGGCACTGCAGGTAAAGTGCATGTATTGTGCTTTACCTGCACCAGAGTTACTACTGCCACCATCGCCAGGACTGGAGCTCCTACTAACTCCACTGCCACCTCATCATCGTTGCCTCTGCTGACTCCTGGTGCCCGCGCCCTTCCCAGGGGACAGGATACAACAGAGCAGAGGCCCAATTGTGTGCAGTGCTGCGCTGCCTCTGTGTGTAATAGCAGTGGAGGCACGTAGTGTGAAAAGTAGCCTTGACTTCGTCAAGGACGCTTTACACAGTGGGCTACTTTGGTACTGTGGTGTGGTGTACATGTTTGTAGAGGTTTTGTCATCTTTGTGCAACCTGTTAGTGGGGTTGTGGCTGCTACACTTATGTGCAGCCAGTGCCGAACCTTCAAATGGAGCTCTACCAGAGAAAAAGCTACTGTAAGTATCTCTTAAAGTAGACCAACCACGTCCTATGGAAGTTTAAACTTCAAAGAACAAAAAAAAACAAAACATGTATAAACCCATGTAAAAACTCCCCTTAGTATCCTGTTAATGAACTGGATAAAAATATTCACAAACGATTTTGGCTTCAAAGGAAATATTGGGGGAAAATTAAATTTACATTTGGCTCTTATCTTTTTTCTTGGCTCTTATCTACCTTCCTTCAATAAGCTGTAATTGCTCCCAGCAAACCTAACGAACATTAAAATCACTATAACAGGAATACCAAGCAGCACTGAGGGCAGAAAACATCCAAACAGTAATTGAGGTGTTTCGGGGGGGTTTGGTCCTCTTTAATTGTGGGGCTTATCAGTGGTTATCACTGACTCTGAACCTTCCTGTCCACTTTGCCTGGTAGTGTTTAGGTAGTTGAGTGCTTGTATTATCTGCACCACTGTAAGCCAACTGAGCTAATTTATAGTAATAATCCTAGCACTAGCACAATCATTTGCCTTTGGCCTAGTCTTAAACTGTGATTCAAATAACTATAATGTTTTGGCTGCACCACACTTGTCTGCTGTATCCAGGGCAGGGAGAAGCATTTCTTTATAACTGGCACTTCACTTTGTTCACAAAACTTTGGTAATATCAGCTAGCACCTGCAGTACACACAAAAACAGAAAATCTATAAAGCAGCTGCTCTATTAAAGCATTTATCTTTTTTTCGAGTGGTTATCTTGTGTCTTTCCCAGAGAAGATGATAAATGTCATATCAACACCAGATTATCAAGCATTAGAGACATGCAATTTAAGTGTCTCTTGTACTTCCTGAAATGTGCAGCTTTTAATGTTTGCCAGGAACTGAAGACAACTGAGTTTGTGTACAAAGCTGCAACTTTACTTTTAAAGTAAATCCCTTAGATTTGTGCCTGGAGGCGTGCATGGGAATATATTTAGGAGCAGTTAGGAGGACTTTTCATGTCATAGCAAAGGTCATGGGAATTTCTCAACTTTTAAGCCATCCCTTCTAAATTTTTCATGTAATTCTCTGGGAAGGATATTTTAATACAGATAGAAGATCTTAAGCTCTACTCCAGCAAGACGTAAAGCAGTCCAAAACCGTGTCTTGTGCTTACCCTGGAGTCTAAAGGCTTTAGGACACCCAACTGTGTAAACCCCCCAAAAAGGATTTTTCCCTGTGTTTTTGCATGCCCACTGGTGCATCCCTGGCTTCCCTTTAGCTGAGTCACTAGTCTTGTCAGCCAGCAGCCAATCGGCAATCTCAAATCTGTCGGGTGGATGTGGTTATGATGGAGAAACCATTTTTTTTTCCAAAACTGAGCTGCTGCTAAGCCAGCAGAATTGCATGAGATATTCGTGAGATTGGGGTATTGGGGAATGAATGGGAGGTTCTAGTATTAAAATTAAAAACACACCTAATCCACTACTTACCAAGTTGCCTCATTTAAATGTGTAACTATTCAGTTGACTGGGAGGTCCTGGCATGCTAAGGAAAAAAACTGCCGATTAACTCGCTACCTGGCAGTACCTAGAGTATTGAGGTTCTCTCTTCCAGCTCAGGGATACCTGGATATCTTTATACGAATCTGTCAAAAGGGATTATGCAGCTTCAGGCTGGAAAATCAACGCTGCCATTTTCCTAAATCGGACACAGAGGCCAAAAAAGTGGTGCTGTGTGGCGCTGAAGCTTCATAAATAAGGCTCTTAATCACACTAAAAGAGGACGTCCACTCCTTTTGCAAGAGAAACACGGTGATGAGCTTAGCTGCAGCTAATCCTACAATGTTCATAACTCTCCGCAGGATCCAGGGTATCTGTGAGCTTTTCGCCAGGTCCTACACTTCTGGCTTCGGAATCAGAGAAAGAGTGCAGGACCAGAACCAGTCCCATATGGACTAATAGATAATAGGTCTCGTTCTGGGCTAATACTCCACATGCACACAGAGGGTCATGCTAATTATTTGGTGAAGCCAGTGTGACCAGCATTGTGTATTGCGGTGTAGATTTCAACCTGCCTCTTGGTTAGCTTTTTAGCATTTAGACGCAAAAAAGTGTAAAACAAATGTTTTTTCTACTGTTTTCCCACAAAAATTACCTTATTTTTTGTTAAGCCTGTGGGAATTCTTTAGCATATCCCATAGGGTTCTGTTATTTTCAAACTTTTTGCTTATTAATGCCACAAAGCTCACCAAGATGTAGGTTGTAATCCACACTACAATGCCTGACCTCTAGAGAGTGATAGACTGCAGGGATATACCGTTACCATAGTTATGATCCAGAGTCTGCTAAGGTGTGTTTACCTGGAAATTCCCTTTAAAGCGAACCTCCAATCAAGAAAATGCTTGTTCCCCTAAATCTTGGATTACCTGCTTGTACATAACCATGAATGAAAGGTTGGGGGGAGCCTTTGCTAGCACACAGACACATAGCAGATGAGCTAGGACATTCATAGGAAACTATGCGATAGATTTACCCCAGACACACTGAGCTCACCAGCTGCTGAAGGGGATGAATGTAACTATGTATCAATGTAAGTCAATGATCTCGGCTGCCGCTGAGCATTGCAACAGTGGTTTACAATAATGATGAAATGCTGTAAGAGCTTTCTGAGCAGTGCTGGGTCCTCACAGCTGATGGCTTTTTACTTCTGATAGAAATAAACCTTTATTATTATTTTTTCAGAAGCAGGGCTTTCAAAATCGTGGCAAGACGGCAGTTTTTTAGCATAGACTCTGCCTGTGGCATATGCTGCTTGAGAGGGCTTAAACCCTTGCAGATGTTATGGAGTAGTTGTGCTTGTAGAATTATATGGACGCGGCCATCTTGGATTATACCTGCTTGTACATAATCATGAATGGAAGGTTGGGGAGAGCCTTTGCTAGCACACAGGCACACAGCAGATGAGCTGGGAACTTCCATAGGATTAGCCCAACCAGCCAGAAAGAAAGTTTATCACACAGATGTCTATAGCTGGCTGTATTGATGTAGCATGGCTGCAGGAAGCTTGGGGTTTTGCTATAAGCAGCCCACACTGAATCACCAGCTGCTAGAGGGGATGAATGTAACTATGTATTAATGTAAGTAAATGGCATCGGTTGCCGAAAAGAGCATTTCAACAGCTGTTTTCAATAATGATACAATGTTGTAAGAGCTTTCTGAGCAGTGCTGAGTCCTTACAGCTGATTGCTTTTTACTTCTGCATAGAAATAAAGCAGGGCTGTCAAAACTGTGGCAAGACAGCGGCTCTCATGCAATTCATTAGCATAGACATTGCCTGCTATTTCACAATAGCAGATAAGCCCTCTCAACGAGTTTGCATCCCTAATTGCGAAATAGGGGGTTTAGGGTAGCAATATACTACACTTTGAAATTTCAACAGGAAGGCCACTTTAAGGGACAACACTGTGAATAAGAGTGAATAAGAGTAGCAGAAGTTGACAGATTTGTCAGAGGTCACCTCTGACTGCATTAAGGACAGTCAGAGACTTGATGTGATCAAATTAGAAGTCAATATAAAGACTATTCTTCTGAAGTGCAGGATTTGATAAAGAAAAAAAATCTATAGAAGTTGGAGTTGAGCTTTAAAAGCAGAAATTTGCAGGTTTCATCTGAAATGTTCTGTTGCATAGGAAAACCAAGATTAAATATGTATTGTCTTGTGGGACACAGTGAGACTTAATAGAATTTTCCAGCTTCTGAATTGGAAATTGAACGGAGAACCTCCAGGTCTTTCTATAAAGGATGCAATTTTCAGACGGCGGACAAATATATTATCTGCTTAGAAAAGAGCAGACCCCGAAACATTACATGAATGTGTCACCATTCAGTGATATTGTTAATAAACCAATATGGTGGAAATTTTGACACAGAATATATGAATAACACATATAATAAAACTATATTTGGTTTTCTAAACTGTATAAATAATCTGTCAAATTTACTTACCTGTATAATCTGTGTTAAAGCAGAACTTATGTTTTGATGGGTGGAGGGAATTCCTTTGCTGCTCAAGACTATCCCCTCGATTCAAAGAGCAAAAGTTAATTGATTTCGTATCGAGAATCGTAAGTTTGGGTGGGTGTTAGTCATTTTTTCCTGTTTTTTTGGCCATTTCCGACTCGCACGAGCCTACGTACGAATGCGTATATGCTCTTACGATCAGCGGAAGTTCGTTCCTAAATTTTAGGATCAAAACGTAAAACTTAGGATCAAAACGTAAAACTTAGGATCAAAACGTAAAACTTAGGTTAATTGGATGTGTTTAGGTGTGATTCAGAGAAACCTCTAAACGCGTTTTAAAAGAAAGCCACAGCCGACACCTTTTAGCAGCCGGATTGCTGTTCGTGAACAGGTTTTTTGGCTAAGTGGAGGAGTCTGCGCGTCTTGAGCTCCAATGAACTGCATGTATCAGCATGGCCGAGGCCATAAATTGTATGGCAATGCATACCTGATTCATGTATGCCTTATAAAAGCATTTTAATGTGGACCTTAATTAGTCCTTTGCATGTTAACCTTTATTTTGCAATATATTTGCGTTAATTAAAGAAACTTATGTCCTTTGTTAGTTATTTTAAAATTGAGGTACTAGAATAATATTTTTAGATTGCATTTATTGGTGTAGTTGTTTACCTTTGCTTTGTTTAATTATTTAAGCACATCTTTGGTCAGATGCATCACACTTACTGAGGAGAGGAGAGCGGGATAAAGTGCAGGATGTGGGTTACTGCTGTATTTTGCACAGACACAGCAGAGCTGGGGGCATGGAAAGGTCAGAAATCAAAGAATCCAGAGCAACACAGTCACAAGGCCCTTTCTGTTTGCAGGCTGCCCGATAATACCTGAGCCGCCATCTTGGCTGTTTCTAGGCTCATAACATGCAGAAGTTGCTGGGTGTTTTTTAATATTTGTGAGCAATCTGTATGTAGAGGGTGTGGGTAACCACACAAAAAATCTAAAGTTGTACCATTTGAAGCCAAAATATTAAAATTAAATCCACAAGTAAAAAATGCAAGTTAACTAAAAATTAAACAAAGTAAGATTTACTTATGCAAATGCATTCATTAATGGTTGGTTACTACAAAATGAATGAAATAAAGAAAAATAAAAGACCAAATATTTAGAATGCACTTTAATGAGGTAAGTTTGTAGTGCGGAGCCGCAAGATCAGAAGGATTTACGTCCAGACAAAAAAGGAAAAAGGGCAAAACCAATGTTGCAACCTGAGAAATGAAACGGAAAATTCAGGATGGAAACTGACATAGGTCTGATTCCCGAACTGCCATACGAACGGACGTATATTTTAGGATAGAAACGTATTTGCTTATTGAATCACTCGCAAGTTCATACGAACGCACGAGCGGACGTGAAAAATAGGATGATCGTGAGCCAAATCCAAGCTGTTACATGTTTCTTTGAATCAACCCATATATTTGGATATCACACCTTTTTTCTATAATTTAGTCGCTGCTGACTATTTAAAAGGAATGTCCAGCCCCCCCTCTCCCTGACTACACTGAGGCTTTCTTGCTGACAGCATTATATATACAAGAGTCTTGGGTCTCCCCATTTCAAATTTTCAGATTTCTTTTAACACTGATCAAACTTTGTTTTAAAATGAGACACTATTAGGCGAGTAAGGTTTGAGATATCCAGTTGATTCCCAGCAAAATGAAAACGTAAGGAGCACTATCACGAAAAAACAACCCCATAATAAAAATTCATATAAATATGCTGGATGGTGAGAGGAGGGGTCACTTATAAACCCAACATCAAGATCCAGCCAGGCTTGTTTCTTTATTTTTAATGGAAGGAAGAGGACATCTCGGGCGACAGGTTCTGTCACCCCTGATAGATTAAACTTGTCACCCGTGAATTTTATTCTTACCATGAGAGAATAAACCACAAGCTAGATTGGAGTTTTATTCAGTTCGGGTGTATAAGTGACCCCTTCTCTCATTAGCCAATGTGTTTATTTGGGATTTTAATATTACACAATTTTGTGATATTAAACGTTGAAGAAGCACTAAGTCTTCGTTAAAGGTTATGTGGTTTGGGATGCCCTGATTCATGGAATGCTACTTTAAATGCAGACTTATTAAAGGTTACATTTTAATTTTACTGGGGATCGACTGAATACCTCAAACCTTGCTTCATAAAAGTTGGATTATGGCAGTGATTCTTTTTCAGTCTCCATATTGTCCAAAGCTTCGTGTATGGTGGGCGACATCCTGTTTTTTGTTATTTGACTATTAGAAGAGTCACAGCAGACACTGTTGGATATGATTAAACTTGACATGCTGGTTGATGTAAGTGGTGGGTTTTAGGAGGGTCTACTGCTATTAGACCTATATGCATATATGAAGTAAAAATAAAAAGGGTGAAGAAAACACATTTCCTGGGGGGTCAGCATCTATGGGATAAACAAATGCTTTTCTTTCTGAAGCAATTAAAAAAAAGTGGCTTGCTGATCGCTTTTTTCAATTCACTTTAGTGAAAGTCTGGTACAGATGTACAACCAAGAATGCCCCATAGAATAGTAAGGCAAAGAAAGAAGTCCTTGCCCCACTTTTATCTTTGCAGATCTTTTGCGGGAGGAGTGCTATATCTCGTGATACATACATCATCATCTCTGACCTTTTTTGTACCACTAAAATTCCGTAAACATATCAGAGCGTCTGCGTCTCGCAAAAGTCATCGGACTTCCATATAAGGACTCATGATATGGGATAGCCCCAGCAACCTCTCTAATTAAAGTTTATATATTGCTCTTTAAAATGTGGTTGAATTGTAAAAACGTTGTATATATATTTATATATATTATTTTTTGTGTGGCTTAATGTTACTTACTCCGGAAACCAGCCATAAGTAATGTAATAGCTAAATATTTACATTTTTTCACTATTTAAAGCAGACCTAAGACCAAATTTGTCAGAGAGCATTAGATGGGAGTAGTAAACTGTTGCCTTAACAGACCGTTAATCAATAATATTAGTATCAAATATTAAAAAAGATGAGTGTTTTGTATTGCTATTTAATAAACACATTTAAAATATCACATGTGGAAAAAAATGAAAATAACAAGGCCCAAACTACTATATTATCCATTAAAGTGATTGGCAAGTCAAAGGTTAAAAAACAAATATCAGTTTACCTTTCATTGAGTGGCTCGGCTATTGTGCTTCCTAATCTGTCTGTCTCCTTGGTTAGGGAAATCACTTCCTCATTCAGATTTCGGCCCCCACCCCGCTGACCTGGCCCATCAATCAACCTTCAGTGGACCAAGCTTGGAAACATTTCTTACCCAGACGTTCTGATTGGTTGCTTCTCTTAAACCCCACCCTCCTCTCTACTCTCTCACTTATCACGGCGTGCTTACATCACATCACTGCTGCCACACCCACTGTTTCTCTTCATTTTTTCTATGAGTCTCAAATGATCTAATACTTTAAAAGATAACTTAGGAATTACAGGGTCTTTTGAAGTTTAGGACCTTGCAACGTGTAGCCTGAGACAATGGGATAACAATTTGGCTTGCCTTTAGTATAGCTTTAACATGTCATTAGAACTGAGCATCTATAGGAATCATATAATTGGTCTCCTGAATGATGAGACCTTTAGACAGCTTTCTTACTAAACCAGGGGAACTTCACTAAGGGCAGGATTCCACGGGTGCTGTTATCAGTAGAAGTAAAAGAAAAGTAGAATTGTCATAGAATTGTGCCCGTCAGCCGTTTCTGGTCAACAATACAGCGGGTGGCCTTACATTGTGGCAAAATGCATTTTGTAATTACTTTCATTTGATCAATAGTTTACAATTAAAATTATACAATGCAGAAACATTGTTCTAAATACCTTGTACACTTATGGGTTATTACATAAAATCTACCTAGTCCGAGGCTATTTAAAATTAAGTAACAATTCCTGGCAATTTGAGGACATAAATTATTAAAAACCTGAACACGCTCCCAAGAAGGAATCTTCGGCATTACATAAAAGACTAGAATATGTTTAAAAAAATGTTCAGACGGAAAAAGCGACAGCCAGCTTAAGATATAAAAGGTATGTATCTGACAACTGCATAAATGGATTCGAAAATGATGTCAGAAAACCTTTTGGGCTTTCAATTATTAAAGATTAACAATATATGATTGAGTTGTAAAGACTAAAAATGAAAGTCGCCATTGAAAACTGCTTTTCATGGAAAACTGCCTCCTCAAGTATGTTCATAAAATGAGGGTAAAAAATCCAATCTGATTTGGTTTAATTTGGATACTTGAATGGCGAGCTTATGGGTTTTAGCCTACATCCAAATTTCTAATGTGAGTTGTACCCTAACTTCTACTGTTAACTACTAGAACTATCACATATAGAATACATTGTCACCCCCCAAAAATGCCACTTTCAATGGCATTTTTTTAAATTTTCATTAGTGTGTACAAAATGATGTGCTCAATATACTGAACTTATCTGTTATTTTTTCTTTTTTATCAGTTTGCAACAATATGTTTATATAAGCAATGTGCAGGGCTGGATTAGGTGTGGTGGAGGCCCCTGGTCACAACATCTGGTGGAGGCCCCAGATACTGTATTTTTTTTCCTTTAAAATAATAGTCTAGCCAAGTAATTGGTGGTTATCTGGCACCCACCTACTTACTGGGGCGTCAGATCGATTCCTGTGTGCCACTCCTGTGCGGGTGCGTGCTGCTCGGGACCTCCTGCTTTGCCATTCTGGGTGGGGGGTAGTGTAGTCGTCCAGCTGGTCCAGCAGAAAACAGTTCCCTGCATTGAGCTGCCAGCGGCTGTGCTTGGTGGCTTATGTGCAGTGAGCGCGGCTGCCGACTGACAGTTCTGCACGCACCCATCACTGTAGCGTTGCTGATGATGGCTTTGCTGCTCTAGACTCTCAGTCCTGCCCTGTGGTGGCTTTGGCTGCCCCGGCGCGTGGGGGCTCCCATATGCCACCAATAGCTTTGTTGCCGGTCCTGCGGCCCGTCAGTCCAAAGACTGAAAAGGCTCCTGGACCACTCCATAACCCAAAAGTTGGTGGAGGCCCCCTTTACAGGGCAAGTAATGGAGGCCCCGGGACATGTGTCCCTTGAGCCCCTCTCATAATCCGGCCTTCACAACGTGCACAAATGTGGTTGGAGTTAAAGGAGCACTATCACAAAATTGTGTAGTATTAAAAATCCATATGAAGACACTGGCTAATGAGAGGAGGAGTCACTTATACACAGACACTGAATAAAAGTCCCCCCAAGTTTGTGGTTTTCCTTTCCTAGTAGGCATAAAATCCAGGGGTGACAGGTTTAATGTATTAGGGGTGACAGAACCTGTCACCCCTGATTTCCTCTTCCTTCAATTAAAATTTGAAAAAACAAGCCTGGCTGGATATTTCTTGATGCCGGGTTTGTAAGTGACCCCTCCTCCCACTATCCAGCTTCTCTGCAAGTTAAAGTGTAGGTCCACTTTAATTATTCTAGTGCACATCTCGAGATTCCTTGAAGCAGAGACAGCTTTTCAGTCTGTGAAATTTTCTTCTAAACTGTGTCAGTCACATTCTATTTTTGCCACTTAGCAGCTGTTACTGTAAATAGGAAAACGTTTTTCTGTTATCCTTGTGCATCATCAAATCAGAGGCCAATTACTTCGAATTTATAGCTCATTACAACAAATTCATCTGCAGGTAAGCAATGCGTATATGGGTAGAATATAAATCAGCACCAAATCATTTTTGAATTATAACTAAATAGCTAAATGGAAAATGTTTAGCAAAATGTAAGATTTGACTCAGTAATCTCAAACTGCACCCGCCATTAGTTTGTGTTAATGCATGGCTTTGATTTTATATACAGTACAGTATTCTCTTTACCTAAATTCCCTTACAGCACAGAGTCCACCAATCTGATCATTTCAATGAAGCAGATCTTGCTGCTCAATGCCTTACAAAGAAGAGCATGATCTCTTTATCTCAAGTATTTCCTTTTCACTAGCAGATGTCTTCCATTTTTAGAACCATTATGTTATTAATAAAATGGGTCGATACAATTATTAGTCGGCTTTTATCTTGATTAAGCAGTAGCTGTGGAAAGGTGGAAACAACAGCTGGTTTGAGCAGTGGCCATTTCTTATAATAGCTTGCTGAGCCTGTATAACCAACCTCAAGCTCGGAAATGCCAAACCCAATTCCCCATCACCCTGCTCCGCCAATTACTAAAAGATCCATAAGATTAATAGAGCTCCTCTAAATAGATCATCTACAAAGTTCTGTCAAGTTCTATATATGTTGGTTATCTCTTGTGTTGTCTATACAACAAAGGTTGGTCCCGGAATTACAATAATTTATGGGTCATTTTTGCTACTTCATAGAATATAAATAATAATCCAGACAAATAATAAATAAGTCATTTAAACTGCCACTCAGAAAATCTTATAGACTGCACTCTAGCTGAAAGGTGTAACCCATGAAAAGATTATAGGACAGGCCCTGAGAACTTTAGTATAGTGTATAACAGGGTTGTTTCAAGGCAAAAAAAATGCTCATTGCGGAAAGAAAGACATTTTTCACCCTCCTCACCACTGCTGTCCCGTACAGGTATGTGCCATGCTGTGCCTCTATCTTAGCAGCAGGCAGTGCCCTCTCCCCATGTCTGAGCCTAAAATGGGGGATGAGAGGTCTGTCTTATGGCCTGTACCAATAACAGTAGCCCTGACTCATCTGTAGAAAACAGAATAAAGGTGTGCCCAATGGCCTTGGTGCCCAGGGCGATTGCCCTGCTCGCTCTCCCCTAGAAGCAGCCCTGGTGTATAGCTACCAACAGCCTCCACAGCCTCCACAAAGTCTTTAGGACTTTCCACTTACCAAATATAGTAAAATCTAAAAAAAGGGAGTTTGGGCCGAGCCCACTGTATCTCCTCCTGTGTACTGGTGTAATATGCCGTCATTAATAAACTCGAATGTGTAGAATATACATTTGCAATCTGCGCTCTAATCATTATAAGGAAATGTACTTATAGCTGTAGATTTTATAGTTATATGTCTTCGTTATTCACGCAGCTTGAATTTATAGGGAAAGCAAGAAGTGCTGAATGTCCCACAGAGAAGCTGTTCTCTCTTCTGCCTGGACTCCCCTTGTTTTGTAAGAAGTAAAACATCACCATAAAAATATTAACAAAAGCTCTCTTTTACGTGGTTCTTGCTGGCCCTTGTCTGTGGCTGGTTTTATGAGCCAACAGACGCATGGAAGCTTCTAATCAATAGGCAAGGAGATAAAACTATGTCTACTTTTAAGACTAGTTCACAGTGAGCTTACACACCCCTGCTAAGAACTTAAACCCTTGAGTGGTAAGGCTGCACTATTATACTAGCCAAGTAATGTACATTCAGACATCCTAGTTCCCAGAAAGGGGATTTTTCTTGTACATCATGGAGTGAAGTGAACTCTCAAGCAAAAACTCTCTTGATTTAGAGGAATCCTAAGCAAAGTCCATGACTACTGGAGATTTAAGGTCTTAATTTGGTTTAGAAATGATTTATGTTTTTGTATATTTCACGGTGAGGCCGATTCATTAATAGCGGCAGGCAGCGACAGTTGAGCGACTGTAGCAGTATTTTCACAGCGCCCGCTAGTAGTCGCTGTGCTTGCCCATTGTTCGGTTGTTGATAGCGACAGAGTCGGTGTGCAGTAATGTTGAATACGGGGTGACGAGTCGCTATTTGACAGGTTCCGCGATGTATGGGTGCGCATGATAGCGACTGGTCAGAGCGACCGGCTCCCACCACATTCATCAAAAAATCACGCTCAAAAAATTATCGCGCTGTGAAATGCATGTTTAAACCCCAGAGCGCTGGCGGCGATGTGTTAAAAGTATTTTTTTAACCCCCAAACCACCATATCTTTGGAAACCAAAAAAAAAAAGTTTTACAAATAATTTTGTAATATTAATACATTAATATCAGACCTGTAATATTAATTCTGCACAAAGTTTTTTTTTTTTTTTTTTTTAAATATAACATGGCAGAAGTGGTCACAGAATTTATCACATTTAAAAAAAAAAAAAAAAACATTAATATGAATTAATTATGAATATTTAAAGATTGTTCCATTGAAATGCATTGGAGAGCACCAGGTAGCGAGAGGTCATACCTGTCGCTGTTCATGGTCGGACGCTGGCGCTGTGGACTGAGACTGGAATAATGATGAATGAGTGGCTATATGGCGCTATCTCAGTCGCTAAGCAGGATCGGCTTGATAAATGTGTGATTGTGGTGTGCAGCCGGCGTTCTCGTGGCAGGGAGCGTCATTACCGTTCGCTCACCAGGCGCTACCTGTCGCTATTCCTTGTAAAATAAGGGCCTTTGTTTCACCCCTAGAAATATGATATTTTTGTCTTGTCAAAAAATTAGACAATGGTTTATAAACAAATATATTTTTCAATGGATGTGACATGTACACCTCCTTTGGATTTGGATCAGTGCAATAGCAGCTCTGATCAGGGTATATTTAAAACATTTGGAAATAAAGTTTCATTCCTCCACCTGCTACTCTAACTATTGGTTATTACATTTATATTGATATATCAATATAAGAGTAATGGCCAAAAAAGAAATACAAAACAGTTAAACATATATAAAAGTGTTCTGGACCACAAAAGGAATAATTTTCTTAAAATCCCAAAACATTTTACTAATGATTTTTGCAGATGATCTAGGAAATTGTTCTTGCACCTTTGCAAGGAAGAGGCAGTCCAATGTTTTTTTAGGGGAAAAAAATTTCTTGGTGATACATCAATATAAGAGTAATGACCAATAATTAGAGGAGCAGGTGATAGGAGTGAGGAACGAAATGTTATTTCTAGGCATACTTTAGATACCAGCATCAACTATTCACACTATTTTGTTAATTTAAAGTTTTTACAGTAGTGGTTGATAGGGAGAACACCAGTGTGAAATGTTAAATAATATATTTAAAAAGTTCACAACCAGTGCTGGCACTGCATCCTGATGCTCCCCAGCTTAACAACCACCTGGAATGTAGGTCTCCTGAGGGTCCAGAGTCTCTGTGATCTCCATGCCGAATCTCACATTTTCAGCTTCCATCCTCAAGGGGTTGTGAGTGGACCACCAGCCCAAATAGAGGTTCTACATTATTCCGTATGTCTATGCAGCAATGGTTGGTTTTGGAATTACAATAGTTATTGTGTCTTTGTAAGTTCAATTAACTGTTGCCACTCAGATCTGATGGATTGGACTCTAGCAGAAAGGTATAAGCCATGAAAAAGATTTTAGAAGTAATGCCCAAATAGAACATGAGCACTTCAGGATTGGTTATTGGCTATTAAAAGCCTCCTGAGTGAGGTGCCCTAGCTTATCAGCAGCTGTCCTTTCGGACCCTGCAGTAGAAGAAGTATACTTCTTCAGGGGCCCCAGAGTCTCTGTGATCTCCATTCCAGATCTCATAGTTTCAGCTTCCAGCCCTAAGGGGTTGTGTGTGAACCACAAGCCCAGATAGAAGTTCTCATTATTCTGCATGGTCACCTTGGCCAAGCTTTGTACTTTATCTAACCCAGTGGGACTAAAAGAAGTACCCCACATGGAGATCATCAAGATGATATATGGTGTGGAAATAACAGGGTTAGTTTTAGAAAAACTGGGGCCCTGGGCAAAATCAAAAGTGGGGCCCCAGATTCTGAAGTACAAAGAGCACCAACTATATTCGGTCAATTTACTCCAGTCCCTGCCATCATGCCCAGTTTCATCCATTCCTGGAAAAGTGGGAGGGGGTTCACACAGGAGGGAAGAATTCTAAATTGGGATGCCCCAAGAAAGTGGACTAAAACCTGGAATCCATGATATTGCAGTCACTTTCTCTGCGCTCCATACTTGGCTGATAATCAGAACCCCAAGAATGGCAGGTCCTCACTCCCTCCCTCCCGGAGAGGAGCTGCTATGCTGGGGGCTTCATTCACAAGTGAAGCGCACAGAGCAGAGGTTGTTTTTGCGGGACATAAATCACCCTGTACTCACCAATTGCCACCTTAGCTCGAAAGAAATACATGTAAGCGGCAGTTGGCTGATGGGCGGTGGGCTGAGGGCAGTGGGGGAAGGGGACTGCCGATAGGGAGGGGTACTGGGGGAGTTACGAGTGAGGAGAGCGCAGCTCGCTGTACTGTGCTGTGCATGGAGTGGCGCAGCGCACTGACAGCCCCAGGGCTGAGGGACAGGTCACAACTGCCTATCACTGATGGTGGCGCGCAAACAAGTAATTACTGCCAGCCTACAAGACAGAGACAGTGTCATGGGGGTGTGTCATGTCTCGCGCAGAGGGGGGCCTCCTCCCTAAGCCTTGGGGGTCCCGATGCTTGTGGCAGTGACACTACCAGCTGATGGCCACAAAAAAAAAGAAAGCACTAAAATTAGTTGCGTCCTGGGCCCCCTCCTAGCCCAAGGTCCAAGGCATTTGCCTGGGCGTCTGGGCCAAATGCTGGCCCTGGGAAACAGCTGCCAATAAACATGAAAAACTTGTGCAGCAATAGCTGTACAGGTCTGGGGTCCATTGGAACCACCTATGAACATAGACTTTCCTTTAAATGCTTCTCTTTGAGGGTTTTCGCCAGGAAAAGGTTCATGCATGTACAATAAATCATTGTTACAATGTGATCCTTTAAGCCTCATTCGTAAAACTCTTCTGTAGTATACTACACTACTGACCCACAGTCAACAGAAGAGAAAGGCCTGTCCATTATTCCAAGGACTCCTTTGGTGGACTTTCCCTCAGACCTCAGACCAGACAAGTATCAGGGGGCACATACAGAAGTTCCTGCTGTACAGAGGCACCCATTGTTTTTAATAGTAGACCACCATAAAACGTCCACTCCCACCTGCCAGCTAGGACCTGGAAGCACAGCTCCCTGCTTCACAAACCAGGGGTGCGGGAGGCTGATTGGTAACTAGCGGTCAGGTAAGCGGGTCACCTTGTGCTCTCTGGCACTTGTCTGGTCTGAGGAAAAATCCACCAAAATGCCATTTTATTTGCAATATTTTGCAGTGTAATGTTTTACAGCATTTGCCAGTGAACCACCAGAAAAATTAACCACCAGAAAAATTAACCACCAGAAAAATGAATTAATTAAATTAAATATAAACCAGAATCTGTGACAAATGTTTTTCTTCATTCTTGAAGTTCTTCATTTTACAAAGAAAACAAGATCATGTCATTAGGGAACAGGGTTTTATCATGAATAAAAACACACTTCAACTCCTGCTTTGTGGAACCTTCCAGAAGGCCCTTGTCATGTGGGTGATCATCTACATTTCACATTCTTTGGATGTTTTCTTTCAAACCTGCCTGAAGAACAAGAAGCATTTTGTTCATCTGCCCGAAACATCTGTTGGTCTTTGTGGTTTAAATTGAATTTTTAACCCACATGATCCTTTCCTTTTGCTGTCGCGAATCTGTTCATTTATTTTCTTTACAAGATATTTTCAATGGGTTTATCTGGCTAATCACACAATGGACGAGGAATGCGGCACTGTTCCAGCTGATCAGGGAGGTGCTTTTAATTAATTCATTGTTCCCATCAAACATATGTTTACTTGCTGAAGGGGTAGCAATGGGAACTAGGAATTGTTTACAATGGCATTGCCTTGTGTTTTCTGTGCAAAGCCAAAAACAGTATAAATGTCAATACAATGAAAATAGATCTGTTTAGGAGTCATTGTATAATTTTTTTTTAATGATTTTGTCTCTATTCTGGGGGAACATGTAACAAGCAGGACAGCAATACCACATTCCTAGGGGTGCAACAGCCTAAGTGAAATGTGAAGAAATATACTCTGTTTTAATAAAAAAAACTTACACCTAAAATTTTAATATCTTTGGAAGCACTATTGTAAAAAAATAGGCAAATAATAAAAAATAACAAAAATAAATATACTGGATGATGGGAGGAGAGGTCACTTATACACCGGCATCAAGAAGCTTGTTTTTTTATTTTTATTAATGGAAGGAAGAGGAAATCGGGTGACAGGTTCTGTCACCCCTGATACACTAAACCTGTCACCCCTGGATTTTATTCCTACCAGGAGAGGAAAACCACAGGCTTGGCGGGAGTTTTATTCATTTTGGTTGTATAAGTGACCCCTCCTTTCATTAGCCAACTTTTTTATAAGGGTTTTTAATACTACACAATTTTGCGATAGTGCTCCTTTAAAGAACATTGCTTAGTATTCCTCCTATGCCTCTAATGGCAGACAGTATTTGTCTGAGAATTCACTTCTTTTCCATGATGAACGAGATAATAGTGGCTGTCTAGGGGTAAGACACGACGATCAAAAGATATCAGAGCCAGGAGAGCCCTGGGTGGAACCACGGGGGACGCAGCTCCATTTTGCCAGCGCCCGCAATATACTCTACGCAGTTTCTACTTAAAGGGGCTGCATGGAACCAATACAGGATCCAAGGTGACCATATCCACAAACCCCGCAGGATCCCCAGGGTAACAGCCCTCCCAAACAAATGATTCAGCGTTTCCATTTTCATGGAAAATAAAGGAGAAGCCTAAGAAAGGGCCATATGACTATTGATTTTCCGACAGGGTGTCCCTACCACGTCCTTCTCGGGGATAAATGATGTTCTGTTAACATATATTTGAATATGCTGGATTGTAAAAGATGGAGACCATCTGTGAACCAATTTAACCATTGCACAGGGCATTGAGAAAGCCAATTTGGTGGCGAAAGATGTCTGCCCACTAAAAAAAGACAATCCGAGCAGGAGGGTTTTTGCACAACCAGTAAGAAAACGAGAGAACGTGTGATAGAATATTTTTTCTGCTGGGAAAGAAGTAGAATTGCTTCATTGCAGACTATGTATTAATGTAACATAAGTGTTGTAAAAGAATGCACTAAAGAAACTCACATGATGCCAAGTGTTTGTTTTTAATATGATACTGTGAAATAAATGTAAAGAGAGAAATCTTTTTTAAATATAAGAACAGTGTGGTCATTATCAAATGCTCGATGCCAGATACCGGGGGTAGCCTTAACCTGGATTCAGATAAAATAATTAATAAGCATGATAATGTACCAACGCCCTATTGAGGCACTAAGCAAGATTAGGTCCTAAAGGGTCACGCACTTGGAGGGAGCCATAATAGGCAACCTCAACCTGCAATTGTGTAAATTTAAAGCTAATCCTTGGCATTGCACCCTTAGCGTTTCTAAGGGCCTTGGATGGCACAGAGACATAAAGAGATGATTTGCATAGCTCTGCCTGCTGCAAGGATAGATGGGTAATGCTATCTGTCCTTGTATTGGGTACTTTGCAAATACTTTCTGTTCTAGGAAAGCTCCACTCTTCATTTATGTAAGTACAAATTCTGTGTTATTCTTTTTTTTGGATCAGCCTGTCTGATCCATGTATCTTTGGAACACACAACAATCTGATTGCAATAAAAATTCTAGACCAGTACCCAGCATGTCACATATCAAAAAAATGACTAACATAATGCAACATAAGTACAAATCAGCCAGCTCGCTATCCACATCAAACTCAAGGGCAAGTCATCCTCCAGGTCTTCAAGAACATCTTTACTGCAACCATAACCAGATAATAGAACCATTCAGCTTAAAGGGATTTGTTGATGCTACTCTACTTAAGAGCTAGCTGTATAAATGCCTTCCAGACACTTCACTCTTGGAGGTCTCGAAAAATGTGTATTCCTCATGTTTGTCAAATTGATGCTCCCTTGTACTAAATTAATAGGTTGGAGGCAAAAATTGTGTTGATGGTTTGTAAAAACATAATAGCAATATTTCTCAACGCATAAGTGCTTTCAGCATCTGTTTTACTCACAGCCAGGGGTTTTCTTATCAGAAAACAGCAGGGGAAATGGTCTTACAGGTATTAGGAGAGGAAATTATTCCTTTATATTGCCTCAAGCTTTCAGTTGCCACAGTGATTGTACTAATACATCAACAATAACACTGATAAGATGTTATATTAATGTCCGGATTCCACATTGAAATTTTAACAAAGCGCACTGGAACTCTTTATTAAAAGAAATCAGACTTATTGTTATTTATGAAGAGAACCGTGGTGGTGTTGAATTAGACAAATGCCTTTATTCATCATAAAATATTACTTAATTTGTGTATTTTTGTCTAAAATCGCCTGGTTCTGTGCTTTATAACAGTTTGCAACATTCAAAAAAATTGCTGAAGAGCTTATACCTGTACAGTGGACGTGAGTTTCAATTATTTTTAACTCCTAAGTTCACTCATCATGTTTACTCAGCTTCTATCTTTATAAATAAGAAAAATGGCTTGGGTCCCCCCTTCCTGTGCTACCAGCCCAGGCCACCAAGCGCACAGGCTAGTATCCCCATGACTAGAGAGACGCAAAAGTAAGGCCTGGTCATGCTGATAATATCTTACATGCCATAAAGTATTGGGGTGCATCCCAAAAAGATTAATAAGGCACACCAGCAACATGATGGTGACAAATGGGACTTGTCCTCCCCTCATGGACATGGCAGTGTGTGCAGAAAATCTGGAAGGGGAATTTAGAGCACCGGTCAGGTGGGAAGGTAGCTTTCTAATCCTTTTCCTCAGACTTCTTACTCACTCACAGGCAACAACAAATAAACCTAACCCACCTTTCATTATTTTTTATTTTTTTGTAATAATCAATGTAATAATTAAAAAAAACATGAGTGGGGGGGGGGGGGTGCAGATCTAAAGCATCCACTTCCAAGTTTCCCATTTTTTGTTGAATCTGTGCCACAGCATTTTCCTCATCAACGCTGAAATTGAAAAAAGACAATATGGCCTTGATTTAGGACGAATATTCTCTTGGTAGTAAAAAATATATGGAAATAGCATGAGAATTTCAACGTTGCTGAGACACCAGCTTGGGAGACAATGAAAGTCAATGGCCCCTTTTACTACAATGTAAAAAGTTGTAAAAAAGTTTACAACTTTTCATCAAAGTAAAAAATGCTATTGGCTTTTATTGTCTTCCTAGCCAGTGATTCAGCAGTGATTATCATGTTTTTTTTTCGCCTCATAGCGCCCCTTGAGCATCTGCGGAGAGATTAGCCCCATGCCGGCCACAGGCAGACGGCTCTGTTTGCGTTTGGTGCTGTAGGCTACCCATGGTACTGTGTCTTGTTTGTTTTTTTCCAATGGAGATAGAGTCAGGTAACGCCGGTGGGGAGGGACAGAAATCATTTGTATTAAAAGCGGACTAAAACCCACATTTTTAACTAGTATCCCCTAATTTGCTCCGCCTATGAAGAGAACCTTTTGCTAACTCTCACTACTCCTGCTTCACTCTAATCCCAGATAGTGGCGCCTGTTTTAGCTGTAAAGCTCCGCCTCCTCCATTCATTGCCATTATTGTGTGTGGTAATGATGTCATTGCCACACCTATGCAATGACTGATCACCTGCCAGGTTACAGAGATGGACAACAAAAAATAAAGTGTTCCATGGCAATTCGAAAAGCGAAAATAACTAGACCCTAAAGAATATGAAGAATATATCTACACCCTAAGAATAAAGTATCAGCAAGGGTTTTGGCCAAATGTATTTAGCAAGTTCAGTGGGTTTTGGTCCACTTTAACATGTAAATGAACAATGCCAGAGTGGGCACTATGAAATATGAGCACTAGAGATGAGCGAACTTCTTGAAAGTTCGATTCGGGCGATTCGCCGAATTTCCCCAAGAAATTCGGGTTCGCCCGAATCGAACTTTCACGAATCGCTCATCTGAAAAAAAAAATGCCGGCATGGTGGGAGCGGACAGGCCGGCTACGCTGTCAGCGGGTGGCGAAAGCCGGCCTGCCCGCTCCCACCATGCCGGCATTTGTTTAAAAAGCAAACACTTACCTGCATTGTCGGAGCGTGGAGGCCGGCGCCGCTCTCAGGCGCCCTCTGATGACGCACCCTCTGATGACAGCTGAGAGCGGCACCGGCCTCCGCGCTCCGGCGCCGCTCTCAGCTGTCATCAGAGGACGCGTCATCAGAGGGCACGTCATCAGAGGGCGCCTGAGAGCGGCGCCGGCCTCCACGCTCCGACCATGCAGGTACGTGTTTGCTTTTAAAAAAAATGCCGGCATGGTGGGAGCGGGCAGGCTGGCTGCGCTGTCAACGGGCCGGCTTCCGCCGTCCGCTGACAGCGTAGCCGGCCTGCCCGCTCCCACCATGCCGGCATTTTTTTTTTTTTATTTCAGGGAAAATTCGATCGGCACAAACCAAAAAAAATTCGGGTTCGTGCCGAATCGAATTTTCCCTGAAATTCTGAGCGAATTCCGGTTCGTCCGAACCGGTTCGCTCATCCCTAATGAGCACCATGTGCAATACAAAAAAGGCTTTAACTGGGGATGGCTGCACAGTGACCAAGCGAAAACACATGGAATGACATTGGAGACATATAAATGACAAGACACATGATTGGCAGGTATGAAAATGCAAGTTAGCAGCAGGTAACTTAAGTACAATAATGAATGCAAAAAACATTCTGAACAGGCCAGGGATCCCGTGTTACTTGACTGAGCCAAAAAAATGTAAATACGCTAACCAGAAGTCACCCAAAACAATGGGACTGGAACAGCAGTTTAAAGTCACTGTGCGTCTGATGAGATGTGGTGCTATAAAGAAACACCCAGTGCACTTGATACATGGAACGCTACATGGCGCTAGGAGAGGCGCTAACCATAAATATGACTTGCCTAAACAATAACAATAATAGAGCGGAAATGCATATAAGCACACCTATCTCTAAAAAAGGAGCACCACAACGTAGTGAAAAAGTAATTATACAAAATTTCTTTTATTAATGATATCATGCGAAAGTTATAGTGCTTTAGCATTGGCGGTGCACCCGTCCCAAACACATAAATATGACTTGCTGGTGGCGCTCACTAAAAACACCTGCTGCTACATGGCGTTAGTGTTTCTTAAATAAACCCCTAACTAAATCAAGGCATATGACTGGAATTTGGGCCTGAATGGACAGTGTAGGTAAACATAATAGGAAAACTACATTTATCTCTCCACCCACAGGATTTGTCCAATCCCAAATACATTTATCTCTCAACAGTAGATACTCACGTCATGTGTCTCCTGTGGCCAGTCAATGAGGGAGCCAATAGTTTCTAGCAAATACCTGTTCAGAATGTGGAAACTGGACTTTGGGGAACAGCAATGTCCATTTTTAGAATGGATTCCTGATTGCTCTAGTCCAGGGGGGTTTTAAAGGCTACTACACAGCTATTTGGGAAAAAAATAACACATACGCTTGAAGAGATCAAATTGCAAACACTTTCATTATTTTAAAAGAAAATTGCCAATATTTTGAGGATGATTCACTACTAGCGCCACGTATTGCCATGTGAGTGTCTGTATAGCGGCGCTTAGAGCTAGTAGATGCTGTAAACGGGTATCGCTGTCGCTGTAGTAACCTGGCTGGCATTGATGCATATGATGTGTGTTAGGTGCTCTAACAACAGCACAATGATGCAGCGAGCGAGAGGTAGTGCCAGCTCAGTGTGCCCGGCACTCGGCGCTCCACGCCATATTCAACAAAAAACGACACACACACATCGTCGGTGCTCTAAAGCTGGGCGCTGTTGTATAGAGCGCCAGACACTGTGTGATTAAAGTCTGTTTTTTAACACATATCCACCTGTAACAAAGCGAAAACACATGTTGACATTATTATAACACTAAGACAATAACACTTTAGTGCCAGACCTGTAATGACAATTCTGCATAAAAATATAAAAAGTCAAAAAATTTATAAAAGTGTTTGTTGGCAGCCAGGAGAGGTCACACATTGATTTGAGCAAAAAAAATGCCAAACATGCTATTTATGCACAACTAATGAAAGCCCATTGAAATGTATAGGAGAGCGACACTGAGCGACACGTACTGCATGGTGCTCCTGAGCCTAGAGCGCCGGTGCTATATGCTGAGCTATACGTATTTATTACATGTGACGCTACATGGCACTATTAGAGGCACTCACCAGATTTGCTCTCTTAAATGTGGTTTTGCGTACAGCGCCCAGCGTTCACCAGACACTGCCGTTCTTAAATAACCCCCATAATAGAAGAACTACATATATCTCTCTAGGGATGAGCGAACCGGTTCGGACGAACCGGAATTTGCTCCGAATTTCAGGGAAAATTCGATTCGGCACGAACCCGATTTTTTTTTGGTTCGTGCCGATCGTCAGCGGGCGGCGGAAGCCGGCCCACTGACAGCGCAGCCGGCCTGCCCGCTCCCATCATGCCGGCATTTTTTTAAAAAGCAAACACTTACCTGCATGGTCGGAGCGTGGAGGCCGGCGCCGCTCTCAGGCGTCCTCTGATGACGCGTCCTCTGATGACAGCTGAGAGCGGCGCTGGCCTCCACGCTCCGACCATGCAGGTAAGTGTTTGCTTAAAACAAAAATGCCGGCATGGTGGCATTTGGCGCTCCCAACAATGCCGCATTTTTTTTTTCAGATGAGCGATTCGTGAAAGTTCGATTTGGGGCGAACCCGAATTTCTTGGGGAAATTCGGCGAATCGCCCGAATCGAACTTTCAAGAAGTTCGCTCATCTCTATATCATTCCACCCACAGGATTTAACCTATGCCAAATACATTTATCCTTCAACAGTAGATACTCATGTCATGTGTCTCCTGCGGCCAGTCAATGAGGGAGCCAATAGTTTCTAGTAAATACCTGTTCAGAATGTGGAAACTGGACTTTGGGGAACAGCAATGTCCATTTTTAGAATGGATTGCTGATTGCTCTAGTCCAGGAGCGTGGAACTGGGTGGTGCAGTGTTTTTGGTTTTCAAAGGCTACTACACAGCTATTTAAATTATTAAATTATTTTAAAACACATACATTGAAGAGATCAAATTGCACACACTTTCACTATTTTAAAAGTAAATTGCAAATATTTAGTCTTAGTTGGTTTGCAGCTAAAAACAAACCAACTTTTCTCATGAAAAAGCAAAATGATTAATTTATAGAGCCTTAGCCTTGCAGGTGCAGCAGTAAAAACATTGACTTAAAAATTAATTATTCCCTTGATGGAAGGACATGTTGCACGGCATTTATGTTGTCAGAATCTTCAAGAGACACACAGAAAAACTTTGAAAACAGCAGACCGGCTCGAAGTTCTTTGGGAATATTGTACGAGTATGTTTATATCAAATAAAAAAAATGTTTCAAAGGTTCAAGTACAGGAAATATTGTTTGTATGCTTTTTCGTAATTACACTAACAGTGTCCCTGCACCACTTTGCAGCCCAGCCTTATTACTATAGGCCCTTATTTAACAAGGGATAGCGCCAGGTAGCGAATGGTGAGCGAGCGGTAATGACGGTCACCGCCACGAGAACGCCGGCTCCCCTCCGCAATCACACATTTATCAAGCCGATCCTGCTTAGCGACTGACAGAGCGACAGATAGCGAATCATTCATCATTATTCCAGCCTCACCCCACAGCGCCAGCGAGCGACCTTGAACAGCGACAGGTATGACCTCTCGCTACCTGGCGCTCTCCAATGCATTTCAATGGAGCAATCTTTAAATATTCTTAATTAATTGCTATTAATGTTTTTTTTTTTTTTTTTTTTTAATGTCAAAAATTCTGTGACCACTTCTGCAATGTTAGATATTTTTTTTAAGGTAAAAAAAAAAAAAAAAAAAATTGTGCAGAATTGATATTACAGGTCTGATATTAATGTATTCATATTACAAAATGTTTTGAAAAACTTGTTTTTTTTTCTCCAAAAATATGGTTGGGGGTTAAAAAACTACTTTTAACCCATCGCCGCCAGCGCTCTGGGGTTTCAACAAGCATTTCACAGCGCGAGAATTTTTGGAGCGTTATTTGTTAATGAATATGGTGGGAGCCGTTCGCTATGGCCATTCGCTGTCATGCGCTCCCATACAGCGCGGTCAAATAGCGACTCCTAACCCCGTATTCAACATTACCGCACACAGACTGAGTCGCTGTCAACAACCAAACAGCGGCCAAGCACAGCGAATACTAGCGGGCGCTGTGAAAATACCGCTACTGTCGCTCATCTGTCGCTACCTGGCGCTATTAATGAATCGGCCTCATAGTTTTTTTCTCTCATATAAGGGCTAACGTTTTTGCCATTCCTTTGTGGTGAAACGCAGCCCTTTCATCAAACATGTTTCCAAGCACATTTTCCTGAAAATGCCTAGTAACAGCACACAAAGAGCTTTTTCTGTAAAAAAAAAAACATTTATTTATTGATTCACCAAAACATTATGTATTGTATTATTAATTATTAATATTTATTAACTTATTATTATTAAATTTACAGAAAGTGGTGCATCACATCTAAGGGCTTTATTCATAAAGGGACAGCGACAGGTGGTGCCTTGTAAGCGTCAGGTAGTGGCAGGTGAACGCCGGCCACGGCATATGAAGGCGATTCTGGTGAGCGACTGGAACAACGCCATGTAGTGTCCGATTCATCATTACTGAAGGCTCAGCATACAGCGCCGCGGCTGAAGCTTCCAGAGCGCCAGGTATTTCCTGTCGCTACCTGTTGCTCTCCCATATATTTCAATGGATGTTCCTTTTATTCTCTTTAAACTGGGTTTTTTCTTTTTTTTTTTGTTTAATCAAATCATTGTGTGACCTCTCTTGGCCTACTTAAATACATTTTTAAAAACTTTTTGGATCTTTTATTTTTTTATGCAGAATTGTAATTACAGGTCTGGTATTAAAGTGTAAATGTCACAATGTAATAACAATGTCATTCCATATGTTTTCGCTTTGTTACTAGCGGATATGTGTACAAAAAACGACTGTAATCACACAGCGTCTGGTGCTCTGGGCTACAAGAACACAATTTTGAGCGCCGATGCTGTGTGGGGCTGTTTTTTTTTATGAATATGGTTTGAGTCGCTCACACTGACCAGTCGCTACCGTTCGCACCGATATATCTTTGTACTGGTGTTACAGCGACTCAACACATCAAATTCATTAATGCCGGCAATGAGGCGCTCTGTAATAGCGACTCACAGCCAATCACAGAAACCACTAGTGGTCACTCTTAGGGCCGCAAGACGCTCATCGGCTATTACCTGGTGCTAGTAATGAATCAGCCTGAAAGTATCTATTATATTATATATACATATATATTTATTAGTTTGATTATTGGTTATTTGTCCTGGCCATCTTTTATACCTAACCTTGTACAATCATAAATGGTGATGCTAATAGAATGGAGCAGGCCAATAGACCTCTAATGTTGTCTTTGGCCCTTATTTAAGAAGGGATAGCGTCAGGTAGCGCCTGGTTAATGAGAGGTAGCGACAGGTAGCGCCTGGTTAATGAGAGGTAGCGACAGGTAGCGCCTGGTTAATGAGAGGTAGCGACAGGTAGCGCCTGGTTAATGAGAGGTAGCGACAGGTAGCGACTGGTGAACGCCGGACACGGCATAGAATTACACATTTATCAAGCAGAATCTGTTTAGCGACTGGGATAGCGCCATGTAGCGTCTGATTCATCATTTTCACAGCCTTAGCGAACAGCGCCAGCGTTCAGCCTTGCACAGCGCCAGGTATGACCTCTCGCTACCTGTCGCTCTCCCATACATTTCAATGGACGATCCTTTTCTTCTCTTTAAACGGGTTTTTTTTTTTTCTCAAAAAAATCACAAATAATTTTTTGACCTCTTCTGGCATTGAAATAACATTTTTTCATATTTTTTTCATTTTTAAAATATTTCCTCAAAAATGACATTACAGGTCTGCCATTAAAGTGTTCATGTTACAATGTTGTTACAATGTAATTCCATATGTTTTCGCTTTGTTACTAGTTGATAGATGCTTGAAAACAGACTTTAAACACACCGCCTCCTGCGCTCTGGGCTTCAAACAAGTATTTTTCAGCGCCAGAGATTTGTGAAGCTGTTCTTTTGCTGAATATGGTGTGAGTCGGACGCTATGAGCAGTCGCTACCATGCGCTCCCATACAGCGCTGTACAGGTCAAATAGCGACTCCTCACAATATATTCAACATTACTGAACAGCGACTGAGTCGCTATAAAGTAGCGACCCACGGCCAAGCACAGCGACTACTAGCGGGCGCTCTGAAAATGCCGCTACAGACGCTCATCTGTCGCTAATGATGAATCAGCCTCCCCGTTGTCTCTGACGCTGTGGAGATCTAGCCTTGCGTTACCAAAAGATGATGAAGACAGGAATTGAGGCTAAACATTCCAAATGTGTTATTAGACACCCCCCGCCCCCCCCCCCCCCCCAAAAAAAAACAACAATTCTTCTAGTTCTGCCTGTATTAAAAAAAATGGCTGGAGATTTACTTTAACTTTCTATTTAAAGACTGGAAGAATGCAAGTCCTGTTATTGCTCTGCTGTTTATAGCAGTAATTTTGAAAGCAAGTTCCATTATAGCCTAAGAACTTGGCAGCAACCAAGAACTTATTGGTTCCACTTAAAATCCTATCAGTATCATCTAGCAGTGCTTATTCATTGAATTGAATTATCGGTGCTGGGGGAAAAGAAGAAAATAATAATTAATGTGCCAGTAAGACCCCAATTTGAAGACAAACAGCTGCAAGCCAGCGATAGGGTTATACCTTGTGGAATGAAAACAATCACCGCTTTACGAATTACACCAATTTTCCTGTAACAGAATCATTAATGGAATTTTTTCATCACCGATATTGGTGTGATGTAATCCCTGCCTGGGCTCTCTGTGGGAATATTTCAGACATTCATTTAATACCAACAGCTTGTTACACAAAGCTTTTGGTTTTTATATTACAAGGAATTATTTATTGATAAGATCATGAGCAAAAGTAACTTCTAAAGAATTGTTTTACCCAACAAAACAGTGACGACACATTTACCACCTCCCGTCTCTTTATTACAGGGAACCCTTGGAGGCCGATTCAGTAATAGCGCCAGGTAGCGACAGATGAGCGACTGTAGCAGTATTTTCACAGCGCCCGCTAGTAGTTGCTGTGCTTGGCCGTTGTTCGGTTGTTGATAGCGACTCAGTCGGTTTGCGGTAATGTTGAATATTGGGTGAGGAGTCGCTATTTGACAGGTTCCGCGCTGTATGGGAGCGCATGATAGCGACTGGCCATAGCGAACGGCTCCCACCATATTCATTAACAAATCACGCTCAAAGAATTCTCGCGCTGTGAAATGCATGTTTAAACCCCAGAGCGCTGGCGGCGATGGGTTAAAAGTAGTTTTTTAACCCCCAAACCACCATATTTTTGGAAACCAAAAAAAACAAGTTTATAAAAACATTTTGTAATATGAATACATTAATATCAGACCTTTAACCTCCCTGGCGTTGTGAAATAGACAAATGCAATGGTAACGAAAGCGTTACCATTGCATTTGTCTCTGACACACGGCTCCGCCCCCATGAGCCTCTGCGGCTCACAGAGACGGAACCCGGAAGCGGAGACGGACGCCGCAGCCGCGGCTCTCACCTGCGATCGCGGCAGAGACATCGCTGGATCGCAGGGAGAAGGTAAGGAGGCTGCGCCGCCCGCTCTTGCTCCCAGATCGATCCCGAGCGTGACTCGGGGTTACCGCCACTTACAGCGCAAATTAACCCCGAGTCACGCTCGGGATCACCGCCAAGGGGGTTAATATAAATTCTGCACATTTTTTACCTTAAAAAAAAAATCTAACATTGCAGAAGTGGTCACAGAATTTTTCACATTTAAAAAAAAAAAAACATTAATAACAATTAATTATTAATATTTAAAGATTGTTCCATTGAAATGCATTGGAGAGCGTCAGGTAGCGAAAGGTCATACCTGTCGCTGTTCAAGGTCGGACGCTGGCGCTGTGGGCTGAGGCTGGAATAATGATGAATGAGTCGCTATATGGCGCTATCTCAGTCGCTAAGCCGGATCGGCTTGATAAATGTGTGATTGTGGTGGGGAGCCGGCGTTCTTGTGGCGGTGCCCGTCATTACCGATCGCTCACCAGTCGCTACCTGGCGCTATCCCTTGTTAAATAAGGGCCTTAGTCTAAACAGCTTTTTGGGCCACCTCATCCCTCACCCCCAGGGGCACTTTGATGCCTGTTTGCTGCTGGGTCCTTAAAAATGTCCAAACATTACTTCATACTCCCACCACAGGGAGCGCTGGATGTGGATGCAGAGCCTCTGGATATGCGGACGGTTTATTATAATAAGCAGGGCAGTTTCTATGGGAGGGCAACCAGAGCGATCGCCGTGGGCACCAAGGTTAATGGAGGGTGCCTTTATCCCAGCCATCCTGTTTGCTTCAAATGAGTCAGGACCACTGTTAGTGGTGCAGGCCATAAGACAGGTCCCTCATCCCCCATATTGGGCTCAGTCATGGGGAGGGGGCACTAACTGCTTCTAAGGTGCACCTCATGACACATGCCTGTATGGGAGAGCAGCACCACATGATGTGTGACGAGAGGGCAGAATTTTTACCTTACTGAGTGCTTTTTGGTCTAGAAACTGCCCTGATAATGAGCAGGTGGACATTCCAAACTGAATGCTTGAGTGTGGCCATTTTTGGTTTCGGCCTGTTTTGAATTGATCCATAAATTCATTGTACAGGCACACACGGGGAGGCCGATTCATTAATAGCGCCAGGTAGCGACAGATGAGCGACAGTAGCGTTATTTTCACAGCGCCCGCTAGTATTCGCTGTGCTTGGTCGTTGTTCGGCTGTTGACAGCGACTCAGTCGGTGTGCGGTAATGTTGAATACGGGGTTAGGTGTCGCTGTTTGACAGGTTCTGCGCTGTATGGGAGTGCATGACAGCGAACGGCCATAGCGAACGGCTCCCAGCATATTCATTAACAAATCACGCTCCAAAAATTCTCGCGCTGTGAAATGCTTGTTTAAACCCCAGAGCGCTGGCGGCGATGGGTTAAAAGTAGTTTTTTAACCCCCAAACAACCATATTTTTGAAAAAAATAAAAAAAAGTTTTTAAAAACATTTTGTAATATGAATACATTAATATCAGACCTGTAATATAAATTCTGCACAATTTTTTTTTTTTTTTACCTTAAAAAAAAAAAATTAACATTGCAGAAGTGGTCACAGAATTTATGACATTTAAAAAAATAAATAATTAAATAATAGCAATTAATTATGAATATTTAAAGATTGCTCCATTGAAATGCATTGGAGAGCGCCAGGTAGCGAGAGGTCATACCTGTCGCTGTTCAAGGTCGCTCGCTGGCGCTGTGGGGTGAGGCTGGAATAATGATGAACGAGTGGCTATCTGGCGCTCTGTCAGTCGCTAAGCAGGATCGGCTTGATAAATGTGTGATTGCGGAGGGGAGCCGGCGTACTCGTGGTGGTGAGCGTCATTACCGTTCGCTCACCATTCGCTACCTGGCGCTATCCCTTGTTAAATAAGAGCCTAAGTTTCTCCTAACTTATCCCCAACAGGAACTGTGTAAAATGAGCCATTTCAAAATCTTAGATTATATGTAAACTGCTTGTGCATTCAAAGAGAAGGCGGCTTTAATTTAGTTTCTGGACATAGCTAAGCCTGTAACCTCATGAGCAGAGTCTGCCATAGAGTCTTGTCCATACTCCGTGGACAGAGCCAGCTGCGGGTTTTCCATGCTCACTTTCACTTGAGAGCCCCAAGGACATGGTGGCTTCAAGACCACTTTTTTGTGTGGTCCTGGGGAAAAGGAAATGTAAAGAAATGTAATTTCAGAGCCATGCTACAGTTTCTATCCTAAACTGCAGGAGATCGAGAAGAGGTACATGGGACAGGCATCAGGTGAGCTGCTTTCTGATTTATTTTTGCCATTGCCTGGAACGTCTCTTTAAGGAAAACATCCACTCAAAAAGCTCAACACATCCCTGTGTAGCTTTGGGGCATCCCTATTTGGGATGCCATGTCACCCAGGAATTAAGAGGAAACTTGAAACCAGACAAAAGTACTTCTGAATTACTGCCTGATTCTGTTGCTGGTAGCCAAACTCCACAGACGCTCTTGTGGGCCAAGAGTGCAGCATGGAAGCCTGGCACCAGCCCTGGGGGTGTGGGACTGAGCGGACCTCCAGTTATGTTTGACAAGAGATCAGTATACATGTTCTGAACAGGGCCGAAGATGACACTTACAAGTTCCTGTGCATATACCATAAGACTGGTCTGACTGATTTAAAAAAGGTTGGGGCATTTATGCCTCATTAGAATAAAGGAAAACTGGTAATATCAAATATTAGATAAGGGGCAGTCATTGCCTTAGAAGCAAGTGATCATGTGAATGGAGGGTGGCAGATTATATTCTAGGCCAGGAAATGACTGCAGTGGTCTTGAGCAAGGTACCTAACCCCCAACTGCTCTCCAAGGCACCAAAATTAGGGTTTTCCAGGGCACCAGCCCTGGGGGTGTGGGACTGAACGGACCTCCAGTTATGTTTGGCAAGAGATCAGTATACATGTTCTGAACAGGGCCGAAGATGAAACTTACAAGTTCCTGTGCACTCCGGGTATTTGTACATTCACTGCTTCTGTTTGTCTCACTGCACGGATGGGGGAAATGTGGAAGAAGAATTTCTATGTGTGCACAAGCATACAATGGGCATATATGCACCCCCCCCCAAAAAAAAAAAAACATAAATAGCAGTCATGTCTTCACTTTCTGACATCGAAAATATCTGCTTCACTCACTAATCATCAATTATTTGTTTAGCTCAAGCTATAAAAATAACTAATAAACGTATTGTTAGGTCCGTACCCTAATCGGGCACAGCTTCTACTTCTGTTGTCAGAGTTCAAATTAATCTAAGAGTGAATAAGACATAGAGACCGCTGTGTAGTAAAGACTCAAAGAGCACCTGAAGCAAAATGCCCCTTTTGTTTATTGTCAGCTGCTAATATACAATGATAGGGTTGTGTTGCCACACATATACAGATACATTCAAGCATTCTTATTGGCCATCTGACACGCCCCTTTCCCAGTATACACCCCGTAGGGAGTGTCTGACTTTTTCTTGTAATTTTCTTGTTTATCTGACACTCTCACCAAGTCATGACCTGGGAAAAGTACAAAATATGAAAACATTTCTTGGGATGATATGAGTTATGGTGTCACAAGCTGTATTTTGGCTAATAATGTTGTGAAGGCTAAAACCTTGATGAGAAGAAGTGGTGTTTACACAGGAAAGTACAGATAATAGACATTCTTCAGAAAATCACCAGATGCTTGTTTGCTCAAAAGTGTTCATGTTAATTGCAGTCAGGTTAACAGCTTTACTGTTTAACCCTATCAGTATTTAGTAATTTGGTCATATTCCAGTTGTGACTGCTCCAATAGTTTTCCTCTAAGCCGTGTCGCCAGACATGTAAAGGAAAATGTTCTTTATTAACAAGAAATGCAATGTACATTTGTCTTGGTGATAACCAGGCCTCTTCTATAAAGTGGATAACTTTCTATTTTAAGCCACATGCGTACCCAAGGCACAAAGTGAGAGGAGATCCGTGCAAATGGAAAGAGAGACAGTCATAGAAATCTGAAGGCTTCATGGGGAATTACTGTCACTTTGACTTCAGCTTTAAAGCCATTCTTCCCAACACTCTCCATTTTAAGACAAAATCCTAAATCTTTTATAACGGACTAATGTCACTGTAGTCATGCTAGGCTGAAGAAAGAAAAAAAGTGTATAAAAGCATCAAAAATTATTTCCTTCTTTATTCAAAACTGGGCTTGCTGGATCTACTAGAAACATTCATGAACATTTGAACAACTAATGCTAAACCTGTAAATTCAATTGATGGAAAATACAATTTGTAACTAAAACTAAAGAATGCAAATCAGCTTGTTTCTTATACCAACCAAGAGTAAAAAAAATGATATGCAGAATTATGTCATTTGTCCATTGCTATCATGCTGGCTGTATCATGCCCAAATAGGTAGAACAATATTTTCTCTAGGCACCGCCTATAAAGCTGGTATGAACTTGGGCTTAGCCTTACTGTGGCGTAGCTGTTGACCTCATGTTTGTCCTCTGTAAGTCCTAAGGGGTTGTGTAGCTTAGAGGAAGAAGGAATTTTTAAACTGTTGTGGGGAGTGCTGGATGTGGATGCAGAGCCTCTTATAATACTGTAGGTTTATTATAAGGAGCAGGGCGATTTCTAGGGGAGGACAACCTGGGCAATCACCCTGGGCGCCAAGGTAAACGGGTGCAACTTTATCCCAGCCATTCTGTTTGCTGCAGAGGAGTCAGAGCCACTGTGGTGCAGGCCATAAGATAGACCCCTCATCCCCCATATTGGGCTCAGTCATGGGGAGGGGGGACTAAAGGCTGCATGGCACATACATGTATTGGACGGAAGCAACATAGGGCGTGTGACAGGGGGCAGAATTTGCCCCTTCCCGCATTTAGCGCTTTTTGGCCTAGAAACTGCCCTGATAATGAGCTAGGAACATTCAAAACTGGATGCCTGGTTGTGGGAGATAAATTGGCCCTGTGGTCATTTTTGGTTTCTGCCTGCTTTGAATTGAATACATTACTTCCGGTAACTAGACTTGTGTCTTGGCTCTCTGGAAGGTTCTAAATATGGCAGAAAATGCTATTTTAATGTTGCAACAGTGGGTTTTGTTTGTTCTAGAAAAGCAATGATCCTTGGCCAAAGTTAGGCATGGCGGCAACAACCAGGAAGCTGAAATGGGAGCTGAAGGCCCAGACACCAACTTGTGCCAGTTGGACTGCACTGTACCAGATGGAACTACTAAAGGGGAGACAATGCCTAGAACTGTGACATATAGAATGTACAGTGTACAGTGAATGTGCAACTGGGATTACTGCTAAAGGTAAAATCATGCACTTAGGTAGAAGGGTAGTCTCTAAATGTAAAATCATGCACTTGGGTAGAAGGGTAGTCTCTAAATGTAAAATCATGCACTTGGGTAGAAGGAACCCCTGCTCTGAGTACCGTATGGGCAGCACTGTGTTATCCAGGACCTCGGAGGAGAGAGATTTAGGGATACTGATTACTGATAGCTGCAAGATGAGTGGACAGTGTAGCCAGGCAGTGGGAAAAGCAAGCAGGATGCTCGGCTGCATAGCTCGAGGCATCACCAGTAGGAAGAGGGAGGTTGTGATGCCGCTGTATAGAGCCCTGGTGAGGCCACAGCTAGAATACTGTGTGCAGTTCTGGAGACCTTACCTGCAAAAATACATTACTCAAATAGAACAGGTCCAAAGGCCGGCAACAAAAATGGTAGAAGGACTTAAACTTAAATCTTATCAGGAGAGACCTAAAGAACTTAATTTGTACAGTCTGAAGGAAAGAAGGGAGAGAGGGGACATGATGGAGACCTTTAAATATGTGAAAAGGATTGAATAAGGTTTAGGAGGGAAGTGTTATTAAGAAGAAACTTAATGATAGAACAAGGGGGCACAGCCTGAAGCTAGTCGGGGGGAAGATCAGGAGCAACGTTAGAAAATATTATTTTACAGAAAGAGTAGTAGATGCTTGGAACAAACTTCCAGCAGAGATAGTTGAAAAATCAACAGTCAATGAATTTAAACATGCCTGGGATAAGCACACATCTATCCTAAGATAAAGAGAACATACAGTATACACATAAGGGCAGACTAGATGGACCGTATGGTCTCCTTCTGCCGTCAACCTTCTATGTTTCTATGTTTCTATGTTAGCTTGATGTGAAGTTTTTAAGAGTGGAATTTTGGTTAGGAAACATTGTCTGACACTGACAAAACTCACATCACACAGAACAACTGGCAATGGATGAATCACTACCACGCATTATAATTTTTCCTAATAAAGAGTAATTTCAAAAGATATTTGGACCCTATGAAACAATATATTATGTGTTAACAACTGAATACCTATTTAGAATTCTTTGGTTAAATTCTAAAAGATTTCTGTTTTTCTTCTGTCTACATTCAAACGTGTGCCAGGATTTTGTTTGACCACCACGCTAAATCTACACAGTGTTGTATTTACACAGAACGACTGAGCAAAAGCATCAACAGTTTCCCTCACTGAGATAGTCTACACAGCCAGAGACAGATTGCTGAGCAGATGTAAGTTCTGGCATGGAGTGCCTACAAATGCTGCTATTTGCAGTTGGAATGGCAAAGAAAAGATTAGGAACATTTCAAAAAAGTGTGAATGGATTTTCACTGATGCTGCTGAGTGCAATGTATTAAATCCTGCACACAAAATATATTTCCCAGCTGCAGCACTAACTACCGGTACTATTTAAGATTGTAACAGTTATGACAACAAAAGCTAAAAATCTTCAATAGCAACAGCTGGTCAATAATGGACTGAAAAAGGGGATACATCATCTATTTTATTATCATATTGTATTTAAATAGTTAAAGAGGTCAACAATATGTTCACAAAAACACATTTAATGGTTAAAGAACAAGTCCGGCCTCCACTGCCCCCCACCCATCAGGAGCTGTGAACGTGGAAGTGTTGCTTCCTGCAGGGGGAGGGGCAGCTCAAGTCGTTAATGTAGGACTTATTGCATTTTTATTGTATTTTAAATGCCCAAATCGGCATCGGTTAGAGGGATCAGAATCGGATTCCAGTGGAGGCTGGACAGTTATAACATTTAAAGAGAACCATCGGCCTGAAACACCACCTTTCAGGGTTGGCTGATATACTGCCTTGGTGCATCAATTACGATTCCCCGCTGTGTGAAACCCCCTGGAACCCCAATACACACTCGCCTTTCCCAGGGGTCCCACGCCATGTTTGTGGGCTGCTTCCACATCTCAGACATCTCTGTGGTTGAGCCACAAACCGTCATCCCGCCATTTAGAATGCCTAGGCACAGAAGCTCACCACAGACCACAGGGAGGCCAGGCATGCATCCCCTCACAGCTTCATATGCTGGAACTCTATGTGAAACAGTGCCGCCATATGTCCTGCATTAGTCTGCATGGCATATGGCGCTAATTGGACAAAATCCTGGGCATGTTCCATTGGAATGTCAGTAAGTAAAGTTTGATGGGTGATGTAATGCAAAATAAAACCAAACTTACTTTCAAAGTTGAAAGCTTTAGCACCCATTAAATAGACAAACCCTCTGCTTTATCTTCAGTCTGGACCACTTCTGCTAAGAGTAGCAAGTGGCCTATGCCCCACCTCCTTTGTGCAGAAATTGTGAGCTCCCTATACTCCCTATACTATGTACTGCTGACAGCGAACTGTGCAGGAGAGTAAAGTAAACAAGCAGATGTAGAGGTGCCGCTTACACACGCTGAATAAAGTTCCTTGAGCTGTGATACAGGTAGAGGCAAAATCAAGTAACAACTCTGCTCTTAGAGGAATAAAGCAGAATAAGGGCTAGAACTCACGGCAACATTAAATTCTATCTGTGAGGGGCTGGGCTGCCAGACATTGAAAAATAACATAGAGCGGCATTGTTAACAAGGATGGTGGACTGGTATCTAGGAGAGGAGTCTAAGCAATGGGTGACGATCGAGCAAGACATGCAACCATGGAGTTTTTTGGCGTCTCTTCCCTGGGTTGACCCACAACTAATCTCCAGAGAAAGGTTACTCTTCCTGACGACCCAGCTCCTCCTGTTGTGGGAGGACAGTCTCAGAAATATTCAAATTGCAACTAGGCCAGGCCCATTGGTGCCGTTGTTTGGCAACCCGGCGTTCCCACCCGGGGTGGGGGTGTCTAAATTCCTGTGTTGGGAGGCGTCCGCACGACCCAGGCTGTGGCATACGCTGATGGGGGGGAACCCCCTACTTTGGAGGGTTTGGGGGGTCGTGGGGGGGTGGGGGGGTCTTGGCTTGCTGTAAGTCAACTACGCAATTACTTGGGCTCTTTGGGAGACTTGGGGGAGATTACCAGGAATAGAACCCAGTTTGAGGATCTGCTTGAGGCAGTCGAGCGACCCAAAGGGGTTACTTACATCCTGTATCCTGCGCTGGGTAGAGGCTGGACCGTGCTGGCCGCGGTGGGATTCCCTCTTCCTCTTTTCCGTTCATCCGCATTCGAGCACTCGAGTACACGGCCGTCAATCTTTCCCCGTCTTTCCCTCCCCTTTTCTGTCCTAGTGTCTAATGTGTGTGTGTGTGTGTCGTATGAGTCTGTCATTGTCCCTTGTGCAATGGGCTGGTTGTCGCTTTGGAAGGGCCCCGGGAGAACCGTAGGCTTTGGACATCCAGGGATCGATTATTGGGGAGCTAGTCCTGTGGGAGCGAGCTCTGGGTCCACTTGGGGCTAGGCTCAACTTTGTGGCCCCCTACGCAGGATTGGCGGTTCCAGGTGAATGTCTTCGCACGCCTCTCCGGAGGAGCGGAGGAGGAAAGGGGGGGGGGGGGGGAATTAGCAACTTGAAGGTCACTGCGAAAGTGATTTGATTGGCCAGGAAAAGGGCGAGCGACTTGCGTGCTTCCCGATCACACAGGTGGATGTTGTCAATCCCGGTAAGCTGGAGGTGACAGGCGCATTGTACTTGTTATATGTTCTTGTGATTTTCCAAAATGTCCTATGCTTGAAAACTCAATAAAATAAAGATTAAACATAAATTCTATCTGTGATCTGACATATATATATATATATATATATATATATATATATATAAATTTATGTTTAATCTTTATTTTATATATATATACTTATTAAAGCCATTCAGGAGCACACTGCTCTTATAAGATTTTACATGACACCAACTTTCATTGTAAATAGTAAATTAAAAGAATATATATATATATATATATATATATATATATATATATATATATATGCAAATGGATATGTAACCCTCAAGCAGAATGGTAAGACGATGAGCCACTCTTTGTTATAATTTGATTTATTGTCAGAAGAAGCAGCAAACCTTTAGTTGTGACTTCTACAATTTTCTCTATGTGTCTGAAACATGATTAAATTGTTCGCTTATAGTGTCACGTCTGCTTCTAAGGGAACTCTTACAGGAGAAATCAATTCATCAATTGACTGTACATAACATCCTGCCAAAACAGATGTCACCTTTATGTCACTAAAACAGATACTGTAGGAGGTTGCATCTTCAAAGGCTGTGCACAGGTTTACTATGCAAAGCATACAGAGCATCAGGAGTGCTATACTATAACATGGCTATCGGAATTTGCAGTGAGTAAACACGAAATGTTCCATGTCCACTGTGCCTTTTTGTCTGGCCAAGCATGATGTTACCAAACATGCAACATGGACTTTCTATAACTGATTCGCTTCCATTTTGTCAAATATTTAAATGATTTTTAGACCAGGGGTCCCCAACCATTTTTCATTAAATACCACTTTCCGTTTTCTAATTAATTGGGGGGGGGGGGGGGGTCAAGCTGAAGCCTTGTCAAGTACCACCTGATCAGATCTCCAGTACTGTCAGTGGTGCTAATACCCCCAGTCTAGATGTAAAAAACAGCTCCCCTTACTACTAATGCGTATATGTTTGCATGCAGCTTCTCACTTAAAAAATCTAGATAATGATTTCCATAACAACATTCACATGTGGATGTTGGTTCCAGACAGGGGGTAGACTGGAACTAAAAATTAGCCCTCTGATTTTACTAGTCTGGGACAGCCCATCAGCCTTTGCAGACCCTGGACATACTGTATCAACTTGTACATCCAATCTTCTTTTTACGAACATGGAACTCACATCCAAAGATGGATGTGGCACAGACTGGTGCAAAACTGGGTGACTCAATTTTGTAAAGGCGTGTGTTCCACCACTTTATGGTTAGCACACTTTTGCGCCTAGATGTTTTTCTGTAAATATAACAAAACAGACCATACAATGTCTAGCATGGCACACATGACTTTAATGAATTGCTTGAAAGGTTTCAAAAGCCCCACTGAGCTTTAGCCTTCTCCTAATGTGAAGAAATCACTCCATTGCTACCTTTGTGTTCATAATTTTTAATCAATGGAGTAAAAGTCCTATTAAGGGGTCCATATATTTCAGTACTTATACAGGGCTAGCTAGAGACTGATGGGGTGCAAACTTTTTTTTAATAGACCTGCAACGTTTGGTCCAGGTGGGGAAAGGTGAAACGGGGTGACACCTGAAAATAAATACTCTGAAAAGTTGCTTATTGGGGTGTAAGTTCATTGGAGGGAAGTATGTTTTGTCCTAGGTGGGAGAGGTGTAATCTGCTTACCTCCAGCAGATTTATTTTTTAGCAGTGGTCATATCCATTGGAGGATAGGCATTCTGATTTTTGTGGGGGCATCATCCTGTATTGTACATGCCGCTTCTCAAAATAAGCCCGGCCCTGTACATATACTAGATACAAATGAGTTCAGAAAAAATGAGCCATATTACACCAAATCGAACATCCCTGACTACAAATAAAAGAATACCCATGTGTAAGCTAAATGTTTAAAGAATAATTAGTGTGCACATTTTTAATAATGTATTAATATAATTCTTTTATAAAGCACAGATAATAGTCACATGCTGGAATATATTGTCCTGATTTGCTGCTCTGTAATCAGCCCTTTAGGATAAAACAAAATTTAACGAAGAGTAAATAGGAATCTTGAAAAGAAGTAAATATTCTGTGAGCTGTGGAAAACAAAAAAAAATCATTGTCTGCCTGGCGTTAAGCCAGTAACAACATGAGCTCATACGATGGCTATCTCTTTTACTTGCCAACAAAATGGATATGTTGGCTGCTGCTAATATTTTACCAATCTTCTAAATCAGCAACATGCGGTATCTTATTCTTAGCCTTTACATTAATCTTTGTTTGCCTCCCCCAATTATAACATCAATTACATATCTACTGCTGACAAGCATCAGAAAGCTAGTGCTGCTGCCCCAGACAAAAGAAAACTTTCCCATGCATGCCGGAACAGACATTTTTTTGGCAGGCTAGGACAAATATAGAAGCGTATCTAACCATTTTCTTTGCTTTGTGTCACATTTAACAGAACAGCGTCTAGACTAACAGAAAGAAAAAGAGCCCTCGTCCCTCTTAAATACATTCATAGGGTAGTTAAAGATACTTTATGATTATATATAGGCATTTAAAGTAGATCTTCCAACAGGGATCCCTATTAGGACTGCTGGTCAGGTAGATAGATATATAGTTTTGGCTTTTGTATTATTTAACATCATGATGAATAAGGGCACACCAGCTCGAAACGTGTGGATGACGTTATGAATGAAGTAGCCATGCTTTTATGAAGTACAGATTTCTATGGGTGATATTGCTGTTTAAAACGTGGAAAATAAAAGTCAAGTTTTATGAATTTCTGACCTCTGAATGTTTTGATTCTGTTTTGGTACTCACCAAGTCTGCCAGAAACATCCGCCCTAGTGCTGATGAGAGCCTAAAGCTCGAAACACGTGTCCACTAGTTGGATGTGTATGGCTGTGTAAATTTAAAGCTAATCCTTGGCATTGCATTGCATAGCTCCGCCTGCTGCAAGGATAGATGGGTAATGTCATCTGTCCTTGTATTGGGTACTGCGCAAATACAAAAAAGCTTCTCTTTTCCTTTACCTAAGTAGAGGGTTTTTTGGTCTCTTTAGCCCCCCTATATTAAGCCTAACATGGGTCTCTCCACATGCTGGCTTGTGGCTCTGTTTTGACCTCTGACTATAATTGATGCTATGTCTATTAGGATTGGCCATGTTCTGAAAGCTGCACTTTGCTTTCATTCAGTTTCTGGCAATGTGACTGGGGCCACGCGTGGCAATGTGCACACACAGCTGCTGAACCACAATAATTGCTGATGGTTATGTTGACAGTAGAAGAAAGAAGGGAGTGAGTAAAACTGCCATAGTCTAGGTGTTTCTTGGCAGCTTTTACTAAATGGGCATCTCTATCTGGAGAGGAGGACATCAAAAGGGTGAGTAAAACTGCCACAAGCTTCCTATGAACTTTTATCAGATCATATGATATAACAGAATAAGACTTTATTCACCAAGTACATTAATAGTACAATGGATTAATACATACTTGTATTGGTGGATTGGGGCTAAAAATCAGCCAGGGATTGAAACTGCTCATCACCAGCCAATGTCCAACTTAAAAACCAGCTGAGCTTCCCGCCCATGTGCTTCCTTTCCAGTCAACAAGTGCCCTTCATGGCTAAGGCTATAGCATTGCATAAACAGATTATTTGCAGATATAGCCCCTCTTGAATCAGTTGAAGCTTTAGCATTGTAGAGACAGATAATGTGGCAGGGGTGGGTATAGACTAGGGTAACACTGGGGCAGAACATTGGCTGGGGGTTCTTGGCTAGTGGGGTACATTATGGCTGAGTACAGGAGGCTAAAATGAGGCAGGGATTGAATTAGGAGGGAGCAGCTCAGTCGGCCCAAAAATCCACCCCTGGTCACAAGGGGAAGATGGTGCAAAAACAATAAGAAAATTGTAGTACAGAAATGTATGATGAAAGGGAAAAAGTATGGTTATGTTCAGCCCTATAACCAAATTAATACATTTTTCATTAGCTGGGTAATAGCTACGCTGGAATCTGGTTCTACAGATCTCCTCTGGTGAGCTTTGGATCTCTTCTTGTACAGATCTAGAATGGCCTCTAAGAAAGAACCACATTCCTTTAGTTTGCTTACTCTAACCAGGTTGACTGCACTAAAAACAACATTATAATAACATATTGGGCCTCAGTAATAACCCAAGGCCTCCAGGAATAGTTGCACTATGCAGATATATATTAGTGCACAAGCATACAAACAACCCACAGGCAAGTTAAAATAAAATCATGATGAGTACCTATGCCACAACTGTGGCAGCATTTATGCAATTTTGCTGATTGTTCCTCCCTAATGTTCAGTATACATACATAATACCAGACCATCACATACTGTATAACAACCAAACTGTATTAAAAAAATAATACCAAATGCAATAACATGTAAACAATTACATGGGAACATAATGTATATTTCCCCAAAAAGCATAAAAAAGGTACAAGAACTATAAATTATAATGTGAAAAGTATTAACTACATATAGAAATAAATAAACCCCAGGGCAGCCCATACAAGTAATACACTAGAAACCACACATAGTCAGCCTCAAGCAAATAGAGGTGGCAGTGGTGGCTCAGGGGAATATGGTGAAATTGATTGTACAACACCACTGCTGGGTGGAATCTTTGGCACATTAATTTGGTAAAATAGTTTTTCTATGATAATTGTATTCTTAGCATTGGTGGGACCTTGGATGGGTTGAGTACTGGGAACATGGTAAAGATATGGGACTGATGGGGGAGGGTTAAAAATATGGGACCCATATATTCAGAGAGGTAAAGCAATTGGCATGTGTATTGCTAGCTTGTGGGGATTGTGTATAGACGGTGTGTATCCTGATTGCTGTAGAGTCTTCATAATACTATTCAAGATGAAAAATATCAAACCTATTAAATGTGGCCCACAACCAGGTTCCAAATCATTTATGTGGCCCACTCTCGTCAAAAGGTTGAGCACCCATGCTATAAACAATAGTCACTTAGGAAAATGGCTCATTAGTTATGTAACATGTGGGGTCTGCTCTTGGAATAACTTGCATCTACTCTGCATGACTTCTTGGCCTAATAGTGATGGACTTTCCTCCTACTTATCTTTGAGCTTTTGTGATGCACATTTACATCAATCTCTTACAAGTGTAATATGTGTAGGGTTTTCCTAGGGGTTCTTTATATATGTAATACTAGGAGGCAGAAGTCCCTTTTGACTGGGCTTCCTGTTAAACAGATCGTAGTTCTATTTAGCTTAAAATAATTGCTATTTTTTCCTCTGTAAATTAGATTTCTCTTGTTAATCAAGTAATTGGATAAGGTAAAAAAAAAATTTTTTCTCACGAACTGGAGGCTAGTTATACAGAAAAGCAAAACCATTAGATAGCACCCTGTATACTGATTTATTTGGGAACATCTGCCAGAACTAGTCTTAGTTTTATAAACTCCATCTACAGGAAACATGCGTGTGGTTTATTGGCGCAAGCAAATAGAGGTGGCAGTGGTGTGGCCAATGTGGAATGTGGTGAAATTGATTGTACAACACCACCGCTGGGTGAAATCTTTGGCACATTAATTTGGTAAAATAGTTTTTCTATAATAATTGTATGCTTAGCATTGGTGGGAGCTTGGATGGTTTGATTATTGGGAACATGGTTAAGTTGTGGGGACTGATGGGGGAGGGCTAAAAATATGGGACCCACCTATTTAGAGAGGTAAAGCAATTGGCAAGTGTAATATGTGTAGGGATTTCCTAGGGGTTCTTTAATTATATATGTAGTAGTAGGAGGCAGAAATCCCTTTTGACTGGACTTCCTCTTAAGCTGGTTGTAGTTCTATTTAGCGTAAAAGAATTGCTTATTTTTTCCTCTGTAAATTAGATTTCTCTTTTTAATCAAGTAATTACATAAAGCAAAAAAAAACATAATTTTTCTCATGAACTGGAGGCTAGTATTATGGAAAAGCAAAACCATTAGATAGCACCCTGTAGACTGATTTATTGGGGAACATCTGCCAGAACTAGTCCTAGTTTTATAAGCTCCATCTACAGGCAACCTGCCTGTGGTTTATTGGCGCCGTCATTTTATGTTTACGTAAGTACCAATACAAATGCGTGATCATTAACATGTTTCGCTCTCCTACTCTTATCCATAAAGAGATAAAGCGCACCTAGGGCTATAACATGTGTGAGGACGGCAGGATAAATTTTAGAGAGGGAAATGATGATAGGACATCATTTATTCTCTGCGTTTTTTTTTTTTTGCCTGAGTCCAAGGTTCTTTTGCATTGAGGAATTTTAATGAGTACATCTGCTAACACCAATCTGTTTGGAATCCACCTTTTCAAATATATGAAAGAACATTGAAACATTCGTGAAACCAGAAGTTAAACCGGACCAACAGCATGGCACAGTTGGAAAAGAAAGGTAGTGGCCATTTTGGAGCTTCCTCTCCCAGCATCTCAGCCATGCTGCTGCCTGGATTCAACTGACATAAGTAACAATGCACAGTAATTGGAAGCCCAGCAACACTTCCTGCTTGCAGGTGGCCTGCACATCAATAAACCGCCATTTTGTTTCTAAGATTTACTACAGCAGGAGTTAGAAAAAGGTAAATTATACTGTATGTGCAGCAATCTAAATTGCCCTGGGGAGGGATTCATATGAGCACTGTTTGTTGTGTTGATCTGGTTTAAAGGAGCAGTATTGCTGTTAGGGCGAGCGCTGCACGCCCATCTAGCAGCACTTCACTTACCTCCATGGCTGCATCCAGCCGTCATCCATTTTGCAGCACTTCCCTCATGGCTGTTCCCAGCTCTCTCCCTTCCCACAATGCTTCCTTCTCACATGCTCAGGTGCGTGCACGTCTCCATCCACTAGAGGGCGAGCGCACTAGATTCCTGAGATTTAAAGGGCCTGTACAGCACTGATTGGTGCCTGGTCATCCAATCCTGCATCCACTTCTCCTATTTTAAGAGGCACTTCCTTCCTTCAGTGCCGGATCTTGGTCTCTCCATGCTTGTTGAAAGTCAGACATTCTTGGATTGCTCACCCGTGTACCGACCTCTGCCTGTCCCCGACTCTGAACCTTTGCTGCCTGCCCCGACCTCGGCTACTCACCTTTACCGCGAACCTGTGCTGCCAGCCCGATCTCTGCCTGAACTTACTACGCCTTTTGCCTGCCACTTGTGTACCTCGCTGAACCTCGGCTGACTGTGGGACTGGGCCGCTGTTGGGGGGTAGCGACCTGGGGGGTCACTCGCTGCACAAGACCAACCTGCCTTGCGGTGGACTCTGGTGAATACCGGTGGCCCCTTAGACTCCGCTCCCCTGACACGGTACCCGCCATCGGTCCCACAGTTAAAGCGGATCCACACCCGAGTTCGCTCCACCCGGTCCGTGACAATTGCTAAATTGTGTAATATTAAAAATCTATAAAAACACGCTGGCTAATGAAAGGAGGCATCATCGGTACAACTTAACTGAATAAAACGAATGGATTGCAGTGTGGTGTACGACACATCAGGGTGACCTGGTTGACGTTTTAAATTGTTTGGTACATTGTTTGCTCTGAGCTTAGTCATAAAATAGTAAATGGTTTTTATTCTCTGACTATTAACCGCATGCTGACACTGGTTTTAGCTCTTGCGCATATTTCATAGATGAATACGTTTAAGTTGTTATTGTTGATAAAAAAAAATTTAGCGCAGTTGTGCACAATCACATTACCAATGAATAAAACTCCTGCCAAGCTTGTGGTTTATTCGCTTATGGTAGGAATAAAATCTAGGGGTGACAGGTTTAGTCTATCAAAACCTGTCACCCCTGTTTTCCTCTTCCTTCGATTAAAATAAAAAAACAAGCCTGGTGGATATTTCTTGATGCAGAGTGTATAAGTGACCCCTCCCCCCACCATCCAGCATATTCATCATTTTTCACGATAGTGCTCCTTCAAGTCATTTTAGACTGTCGGTCCACTTTAAAGGTTTTCTTTTGGGAAGACATCTTCTCAAAAGAAAACCTGCCAGCTTACCTAGAGATTCTGTCACACCACAACCAAATATGCACAGCCTAAAGGGTGATAGGTGCGAGCCAAGGGGGGAAATATAACACACTTCACCACCCCTAGGCAATGGGACCCTAGAGCTGGTCCACTGCAATTCCCACACAATTAATTTTGCACATGGCACATTGCACTTAAATTATAGTGTATATTAGTATTATTATTCTCTAAGAGCTGCAGCATTTATTCTGACACAAACTTGGTGTCCACCTCTATAATTATTTATTAATTCTTTTATCTACTGCACTGGCACTTTTTCTTTGCTGCTTTCCATACAAGATGCATTGGAGACTATAAATTAGGATATTAAGATGATGGAATATTAATTTGAAAATTTATTAGACCCAGAGTACCTCCACACTTAGCCTTTATGGTTTTATATTGTCTTATGTTTTTGTTTTTGTGTATATGTCTTTTTTGCATTGCATGCATACTTTTCTATATAAATAAATTAATTAGATTGATTATTGTGTGTGCGGCCATTTGTGTGGGTGATTGCAGTGGGCCAGCTCTAGGGTCCCATTGCCTAGGGGTGGTGTGGAGATTCTGTCACCACTTGATGCTATGCTATTTTTGAGCATTCTTCACCATAAATGTTTAACTGTAATATTTGCAGGAATTTTCAGGCATTTCCATAAAATACAATAAAATATACAGCAAAATGTAAATTCAGCAGCTTACCTCACCATATCTGCCCTCTCCCTTCCTGGAACCTTGCAACAGCATCTAAAAGCAGAAACTTGCCACTAACTTCCGGCCCTCCCCTTGCTTCTGCTAGCAGTAGACCACTAATCATAGGGCTCAACTGGTGGTTGATATCTCTGCCCCCTGTGGCAGCCTGTGTATTGCAGCATTGTGATTAGGGCCCTTATTTAACAAGGGATAGCGACAGGTAGCGACTGTTGAGCGGCCGGTAATGACGGGCCCCGCCACGAGAACGCCGGCTCCCCACCACAATCACACATTTATCAAGGCAATCCTGCTTAGCAACTGAGATAGCGGGAGATAGCCACTCATTCATCATTATTCCAGCCTCAGCCCACAGCGCCAGCGTCCGACCTTGAACAGTGACAGGTATGACCTCTCACTACCTGGCGCTCTCCAATGCGTTTCAATGGAACAATCTTTAAATATTCATAATTAATTGTTATTAATTTGTTTTTGTTTTTTTTTTAAATGTGAAAAATTCTGTGACCACTTCTGCCATTTTAAATAATTTTTTTAAGGTAAAAAAAATAAAAAAAAATGTACAGAATTGAGATTACAGGTCTGATATTAATGTATTCATATTACAAAATTATTTTAAAAACTTGTTTTTTTTGGTTTCCAAAAATATGGTTGTTTGGGGGTTAAAAAACTACTTTTAACTCATCGCCGCCAGCGCTCTGGGGTTTAAACATGCATTTTACAGCGCAAGAATTTTTGGAGCGTGATTTGTTAATGAATATGGTGGGAGCCGGTCGCTAGCGCCAGTCACTATCATGCGCTCCCATACAGCGCGGAGCCTGTCAAATAGCGACTCCTCACCCAATATTCAACATTACGGCAAACCGACTGAGTCGCTATCAACTACCGAACAACGGCCAAGCACAGCGACTACTAGCGGGCGCTCTGAAAATGCCGCTACAGTCGCTCAACTGTCGCTACCTGCCGCTATTAATGAATCAGCCTCCCCGTGTCAAGGTATGTTGATATAAACACTCTGTTTGCTATCAAACTGGAGAGCAGCAACGCCCACTTGCTGGAAAATAAAAATGAATGAAAACTTCAAAATAATTTTGGGAATTATTTTTGATTATATGTGATTATATGGTCTTAGTTGTTTCCTGGGAAATCCCCTAAGTCACTTATTTCCTAAATCAGTGGAAGCATGCTTGTTGCAGCTCTATTGCTCTGAGCACAGGAGGTCAGGTGGGGAGAAGGCATGCATTTTATAAGAGACTAGCAATGGTAGCCAGACTGTTTCTCTCTAAGGGTTTGTTTTTAACTCGCTACACGATGTAGTAGAGGGAAAAAGAGTATTGCTCAAGGTTAAATAGAATACATCATTGCTTTTATCATGTTAATGTACGCATGGGGACGTATTTCAGTGGATTTTACCTCTGAGTAGAATGCAGTAATGATTGTCCTTGGAGAAGATTTATGAAAGAACATTCATGGCGCTGAGAACTATTAACCCCTTTAACCCCAAGAAGAATACATCACACTTCTGCATCCAACTCTAATGCAATGTACATATTACTTATGTGGAGCTCAGACATGTTGGTACAGTAATTAACTGTTTATACAGGCTGCACTATTTGATTTAAATAGGTATGTGCAAAATTCAAATGTTTAAAATGTGTAAACCAGAATCCAAGATAGAAATCTAAAAAAGAAAGCGAGTTCAAAAGTGTCACCTGAATAAGCTAAGCAGATTCAAACTGACTTTGGTTACTGGCTTTGCAGTTAAGCAAAGCAAAGGGCAGTAGCTGAGAGCTACTTTGGAAAAAAGGTCTGTGAAGTTTCTCATTTATTTAAGACAGATTGGGTTTCTCGGTTCAAGATTACACCTAAGGGGTTATCCAAATGATTTATTTATTCTAGAGAGGCTGAATTTTGAGAGCTTTTGATAGAAATATGATATCTACCATAGTGTAAAAATTTTATACCTGAACTGAAACTTAGGGCCTTATTTATCAAGGGCTAGCGCCAGGTAGTGTCTGACGAGCACCAGGTACCGCCAGCTAGCGGCGGCTACCGACTCAAGTACGCCCGGCGGCGGTCACAATGACGCATTTATCACGCTAAATGAGGCTAGCGCCGGCGAGAGCGACAGCTAGCGCGGGATTCATCATGTAGCCAACTGCAACGAACAGCGCCGCTGCTAATCCCATCACAGCGACAGATGACGTGTCGCTCCCTGGCGATGTCCAATGCATTTCAATGGAGCAATCTTTAATTAATCCTAATTAATTGCTATTAATGTTTTTTTTTTTAATGTCAAAAATTCTGTGACCACTTCTGCAATGTTAGGATTTTTTTAAGGTAAAAAAAATAAAAAAAAAATTGTGCAGAATTGATATTACAGGTCTGATATTAATGTATTCATATTACAAAATGTTTATAAAAACTTGTATAATTTTACTATCAAAAAATATGGTTGTTTGGGGGTTAAAAACTATTTTACATCCATCGCCGCCAGCGCTCTGGGGTTTAAACAAGGAATTCTCAGCGCAAAAAAATTTGGAGCGTGATTTGTTAATGAATCTGCAGCAAGCCGTTCGCTCTAGCCATTCGTTGTCAGGCGCACCCATACAACGCGGAACCTGTGAAACAGCGACCCCTAAGCCCGTATTCAACATTACCGCACACCGACTGAGTCGCTGTCAACAAGCAAACCCCGGCCAAGCACAGCGAATACTAGCTGGCGCTGTGAAAATCACGCTACTGGCGCTCATCTGTCGCTACCTGGCGCTATTAATGAATCCCTCCCCGCCACTCCACAGGCTCTGATATAATTTGAAAAAAAAACCAACATATATATATATATATGGGTAGACAAAAGTGTTGTGATGATTTGAGCAGCATTTAGACAATGGAGTTTATCCAAATTTATTTGTATATTTCTAGAGAGGCAGAGTTCAAAGAGGCAATCAATGGCCTTGATTCACAAAGAGTTGAAAAAAACTCTCATGATAGTAAAAAAATCAATTCATGAGAAAAAAGCTTGAGAATGTCACTGTCACTTTTTACTACAGTAAAAAGGGGTAAAAAGTTCAATACCTTTTTCAGGAGTAAAAAAAAAAGCCATTGGCTTTCATTGTCTTCCTATCTGGTGATTCACTAAGGGGGTTATTTAAGAAAGGATAGCGTCAGGTAGCGCCTGGTTAATGAGAGGTAGCGATAGATGGCGACTGGTCAACGCCGGACACGGCACGCAATTCCACATTTATCAAGCAGAATCTGTTTAGCGGCTGGGATAGCGCCATGTAGCGTCTGATTCATAATTTTCAAAGCCTCTGCGAACAGCGCCAGCGTTCAGCCTTGCACAGTGCCAGGTATGACCTCTCGCTACCTGCCGCTCCCCCATACATTTCAATGGACGAACCTTTTCTTCTCTTTAAATGGGGTTGTTTTTTTTTTTTTTTCCCCAAAAATCACAAATAATTCTGTGACCTCTTCTGGCGCTGAAAAGGCTGTTTTTTCACATTTTTTACATTTTTTAAATATTTCTTCAGAAATGACATTACAGGTCTGGCATTAAAGTGTTCATGTTACAATGTAATTCCATATGTTTTCGCTTTGTTACTAGTTGATAGATGCTTGAAAACAGACTATAAACACACCGCCTCCTGCGCTCTGGGCTTCAAACAAGTATTTTTCAGCGCCAGAGATATGGGAGGCTGTTTTTTTCCTGAGTATGGTGTGAGAGCTATGAGCAGTCGCTAACATGCGCTCCCATACAGCGCTGTATTGGTCAAATAGCGATTCCTCACAATGTATTCAACATTACTGAACAGCGACTGAGTCGCTATAAAGTAGCGACCCACGGCTGAGCACAGTGACTACTAGCGGGCGCTCTGAAAATGCCGCTACAGACGCTCATCTGTCACTACCTGCCGCTAATGATGAATCAGCTCCTAACAGTGACATGTCTCATGCTGCCAAAGCCTCCGTTTCTTGGCGGGTTCTATGGGTGAGGGGCTAAGTATTTTAATGGAGTAGATGTTTAATTTTAAAAGCTACAAAATAACATCTGTCTATGAAGTCCAAATACATTAATTATCGGTCTCCCAAAATGTGCTTGGATTTCGCTTAGGCTGCTGTTATCTTGTATCTCTTTTTTTTTTTTACTAGTAGAAAACTTTTTTTATTTCACTTTTTGTGCTAATGAAGAAAAGCTCTGGTTGCATTTCCAAATTCAACCTCTGCAGAAAAATCCTAAATCATTTGGATATTTTATAAAGGGTATTTTTTATACATGTATTTTATACATATGTATAAGTGCTAGAGGCTGTGTTTTGAGAAATTATGAGGGTTTTAATACAAAAAAAAGTTGAATAACAAACAAGTGAAATTGCTATTATTTTTGGGATTTCTAAAAATGTTAAAAATCTGCACCTCCCCTATAGATATCGTAGACGGGGGATTTTATTGAACACACACACACACACACACTGTATAGTCTCTGAAAGCTAAGCCTCTCAAAAATCATTTGGACCATTTAGATAACGCTCACAGTTAAAAAAACAAGGGCTAAAAATTAAACAACAGATTCAAAAGATTAGATGATATAGAGGTAGGTCCAATGAACCGTATTTAGCTCTAGATTAGAGCAACTTGAAATGAGTCACTTTCTATTTATACCAATATCATACAGCTAACTGGTTGGTGCTTTCTGTGCAAGGCCCTGAAAAAATATATCGTGCAAATATTCAAAAAGCTATTAATTTGAATATGTTTTTAATTAAAGTGATTCAGCACAAAAAGGGCACCTACCTGTTGTCCCACACAGCTGATTGGTGCCAGTCAAGCAATCGGCAGGTCACCTGATCGCTGGAACCGATGCAGCCGTGACCATGTAGATGGAATTTATGGTGGGTCGGGATCACGACTCACAATCAGTCACAGGTGCTCTGCCACGTCCTTTCCATTCATTGCAATGGATTCATTGCTGAGGCCTGAGAAGCAGACGCGGAAGTGCAGGTGAATAGAGTTTTGCGTGTGCTGCAGTGTGAGCTCTGTGCCAGTGGTCAGGTGAGTAACTGATCACTGGACTGGCACCGATTGGGTGTTAGGGACAAAAGGTAAGTAGCCTTTTTTTTTTTCAAGCCTGCTAAATGTAGTCAACATTGTATTTGGATTGTATAGGGATTGAACCAATGCCAGCAATACCAGCAAAGTTGATAGATATGAGATTCAAATATCCATACTATATGGACTATAAATGTGTTTATTTGTATACTTGTTTATTTGTTTTTGAATATGACTAAGGGCTCCATGTGGCGCCCGAAACGTGTTATGTCATGTCCTGGAACATGTGAGTCTTTGTAATGGATGGAATACATGTATCTTTTAACATGAATCACAGAGTGCTGAACATTTGAATCTCATATCTATCAAGTCCTAAGCCTCGGTAATCTACCCCTCAACAATTGGATTGAGCTGGCCAGAAATACTCCTTTGTAATACCAGCAGAGTGCTGTTAAAATGTTTTCCTTAATTGTAACAGCAACACTAGCTTTAACAGCCTCCTTTGGAGGGAAGAGTAAGGGGCAATCCCTGTGTGTCCCAGGTAGGATACCATCTTGGCCAGTGGGAGTTTGGTGAAGAAGACGCTGATTATCAAAAGCAAGCTTGTAATGTGCACTGAAATCTGAAACATTGACATTTTCGAGAAGTGTCCATTACTGGTAATGGACACCTCCGATCTAAATATACATTGCTGGGATTACAAAAAAAAATGAAACATTTTATTTTATTCATAAACTGCAGCAAGCTGCAGCATCCAGTCTGTGCTTATAACACATTAATCTCACTAACGCAAGCAATTCTGTACTCTTCTATTTTGTTACGATTTGCATTTTGGGGAAGAAACGAACAGTAAAAATGTCAGGTTGCATTAGGTTAATATTCATCCCTCCTTTTTGCGCTGGCTTACTAAATAATGCATTCAAACGGTGAGCATTTTATGTGTTTTATAAGGCAGCACAATAATACAGAGCAGATTTACGAGACTGACTTGAGTCTATTTATCAAAACTTAATATTGTAAAAGAAAATTGTAAACTTCTCAGATTCTGGAATGCTTGTGTTAGTCACAGATCGATAAGATTATAGTTGAGGGAACTGTAAAATATATATATCCAAGGCACTTTCCAGAGAGGGGGAAACGACCTACCAGTTGTTAACTTATTGCACTTTTTTAGTGAGATATTGCTTTACGGCAAAATAAAACCAAAAATATAATCCATCTTCAATGCTTTCAAGAATGTAAAACTAGAGGTTTCCTTTAACAGGATTCATGTAATATATATGTATTATTTTATGTCAGTATATAAAGCTAGAGCCTTCTTAAACCAATCAACACACATCTTACAAAAAAAAACGAAAAAAGAAAATAAATAATACATTCTCTCACGTAACAAATAAATTCTCTTAAGTAACCAAGTGGAAATAAAGGGTTTCTGTGACTCCTTGACCCTGGGTTTAGATACAGTACCATATGCAAAATACCACTCTGGTCCAAGTGACAGGTAGATACTTCTTTATTGGAACCAAAGACAAGAAATTAGGCTCGTCCTTAAAGAGGACCAACAGTCAAAACAGCCAAAATGTAATAAAATCAGACCAACACAACAAACAGTCCTCATGCATCCCTCCCCAGGGCAATTTGGATTGCTTCAATTACAAATAAAAGGATGGGGAAATCCCCTTAGTAACCGCCTGCACACTGCCACTAGGTCTGGCGTCCCACTAACTAACTTCACTGCAATACAAACCAACACAAATTAACTAGGTTAAGTGTGGGACTGGCACAAAGGCTCACAAATCTGTTAGCCATCACAACATAATGCTTTAATGAGTATCAAAAATATAAGGCACACTTGGATATACACATATATTCAAAACATGTTAAAAAACATACATGTGACATTAAAAAACGGGGCCCCCGCCATGCAGCCACATCAGCCACACACTCATCACCTCCACTCGCCTCACAGCTCCAATATCGCCTTGTGGGTAGAATCCAGATTCACTTTTACCCCCGTACGGGGGATATTCAATTAGTCACTCACAGCGCAGTCGGTTCCGGCAAATTTGAGTTACATTTGTATGGGAAACTCCAGTTGCACAAGTCTCCCATATGCAGGTCGGGGAATAGGCGCCCCAGGCCAGTAGTTTGCCCAAGCACCCAGGGGATTGATATCCTGCTACCGCGGATTACAAATCTTGGACCGATACAGTCACGCAGTACACCTCATCCCCGCCCATAGACCACACGCTGTACTTAGCTTTAGTTTTGCCGCGATAGCGAGTGCTTATCTTCCCAATGATCCCTCTGTCACCACATCACTGGCTCGTTGCTCCAGAGCTCATATTGTATGCAGAGAGCCTGCCAAGCGGTCAGTCACAGTGCGGCACGCGGGACTCGCAGACTGGCCATACTTTCCTCCTCAAGCACGCATAGACTCAGGTGCTGTGAAGCGTTGGAGCGGGGACGTCGGTGGGCCGTCCGTCTGCCGACATGTGTTTCGCTCCGCCTACTGGAGCTTCGTCAGGGTGGGGGGTGGGCGGATCTTCACTTCATTTAACTGCTGGGGAACTCCCTCTTCACGTCCAACCGCCAATAGGTGCCTACCGCAACATTACATCCTGCGCTCTCAATATTCAATATTGAATAACATTTTGAGAGAATACAGGCAGCAACCATGAAAATTACCTGACTGGTCTACTTTAAAATTGACACCAAATTTAGCATTTTCACTTTAACTCATACACTTAGTTTACTAATGTTTTATTATAACACCTTTTGTCACATAAAGAACCATCATCCTTGTAAGATTTCTCCATGAGATGTAAAATGTCTGATGACTGTGTTGACTTTGACAAGATTGAGGGAATTACGGTAATATTGGTCAAACACAGGGAGTGCTTTCATTTAACATCCCAGGTCCCACAGAAAGAAGAATGAGACATGGAAAGGTTTCTAAGCTAATTATGATTAAGCAAAAGACATTATTTTTCAGCCAGTAAGTTAGTATCCCATAATGAATATTAATGCTGTGTTATTTTGTACACTTCAAGGTGGAACCCACAAGTAAATGGCAAACATTTTTTAATCTTCAACACCTGTAAGATTTCTGGCATCATTTTACACACAAAGCGTTAGCAAGTAGTCGTTCTCTGTTATCAATGTATTGACAAGTTAAAAGCCTACAAATACCTTGACTTAAACACCACAATTACTATTTACTTTATCTACCAAAGGTTACAGCAAGTTTAGCGCTAGAAGTGTATCAAAAATCTTAAAAGTCTTTTAAGGAGATCCTAGGGGCTTCCTGATTTGGGGTGGCCAAAAGGGAGTCCATCTAGAGCAGACGTATACGGCTATTTGATTGGCTCTGGCGGAGTCCCTCCGCTCGTGATTCGGCGTCCCTCTGTGTGGGAGGCGCCGACCTGCTGAGAAGAGGGACAGACGGGCGCCGGACAGTGAAGAAGAGCCCAACCAGGGGAGGAGAAGAAGGTAGGCTCTGGCGCCATCTTGCCTGGGTGGAGGGGCTGAGACTCATAAGTGCCCTGGCTGGAAGCCATCCTCCGGCTGCTGCTAAGCTTAAAGTGGACCAACACCCTGGGGTGATCGGCCCGGGAATCTATAAGATTCCCGGGCCGATCACCCCCCTCACCGCGGGACATCCGAGATCGGGATGTCCCGCGGTTAGGAACCCCCCCGAAAACCCCCCAAAAACTCACCACCTCACCACCGCCGCAGCCGCCGCCGCCTCCCGCGCGCCCCTCTAGTCGTGCGCGCGCCCGAGCCGCCCGTTTGTGAACGGCCGGCGTGGGCGCGCGCGCTGTCAGAGGGACGTGCGGGAGGCGGCGGCGGACGCGCTGGCTTGTCCGTCGCTGTCAGCGCTTGTCCGTCGCTGTCACCCGGCCACGTGGGAGCGTTGTGAGGTGAGTGTTGGGGTGTTTCTGGGGGGTTTTACACAGAGGGGCACCCCTAATCGGGGTGCCCCCCTGAAGTGGACCAAAACCCAGGATAGTCAAAATCCTGGGTGTTGGTCCACTTTAAGGGGAAGGAGAGTAAGGGAAGTGGGGCTGTATTTGCTCTGCCCAGTGTGATGGAAGAGTGAGCTACTGACATCTGTGGGGCGATATCCCCCCTTTCTGTGGATCCTACCAACTGGTATCACCCAACCCTCCAGTTGTCAGCTAAGTGCACATGATCCTTGTCACAAGAGGACTTTAGTCCTCAAAATGTCTGCTAAAAAAAGAAAGGTAGATGCTAAATGCAGGGTTTTCCAAAAGAATGTACTGCTTTTTATAAAGAAATGCAATTAATATTATGCAAAATTAAGTTCAGCCTTTTGGCCGGCCCTCCACAATATTTTTAGTTTCTCATGTAGCCCCAATGGAAAAATTAATTGCCCACCTCTGATCTAGAGAAAGACCAAGATGACTACAGACTATAACTGATTACATTCTGGTGTTTTTTTGGGCTCCCACAGCCATCAGTTGCAGCATTCAGCAGAGCGGCTTGAATTCGTGACCACTCCAAAGTTTCCACCACCGGTTTGCCCAATCCATCCAAATGCAGTTTACCACATGATGTTTAGGGCACCAATATTCTCAGCATGGATGTTTCCAATAACAGAAATATCCAGCACAACTTAAAATCTAGTATGCTTGTAACGAAATGAAGATCACCAATGGAAAATAAACTAACCATAGTGTGATAATGTTAAGGTGAAACAGCAATTTAATGATAAATGACTATCCACAAGGCATTGAATCAATCAGCTAAATCCATCCACAACAGCGTTCTGCCTGGCGTCTCCTGACGTTCTATGCTCCTGACTATAGAAAACCAGCTACACGGAGGCCGCATACCAAGCCTCACTTTCAATAAGGGTGACGTACTCTCCTATGCCCTCCCAACCACAACTGGTTTCTTCTCGTGGGCCTGCCGAGAAAAAAAAAATGCTAATTTTTATTTTTTGATTGAGCAGAGCGAATTGTAATCCCTGCTTCCTCTGCTCAATGTGTGGTAGACCATCAGGTTGCAGGGAGCAGGGAAACCACCGCTCTGCACCGCTCTCTCCTGTCTATTGCTTTTGACATCCATAGGAAGCCCAGGAGGTCAATATGTAGCCTGATCTTGGGATTTCTCTAAATGTACTTATTACATGCAACCCAAAGCGGAATGCCACCTGGTTAACTTATTATGTGAACCAAAAGCCTTTTAAAGTTTTATCCACTTTAAATGCGTTATTAACGGTGAAGGTTTTGTGTGGTTGGGAGTTCAGGGTATTTTCATTCTACTTGCATTTTGCACTTGAATGAATCAGGCCATAGAACTTATGGATCAGATGAGAAATCTAGAATGGACTAGAGCTATCGGGAATAGATGGGAATAGATAAATATAATGTTTAAAGCTGCCCTTTTTTTACCCACTCACCTCAGTCAGTTCCCCAGCTTTGTTCCAGTTTTATATAGTTATGTTACATATAAGTATGTGTTTATTATTGGTGTTGGTTCACTTGTGTGTTGCTGTCCTATGAAATGTTGGAACTGATGCTTGTCCTGCCCTGCTTTTCTATATGGACTAGATGCCCCTGAAGGGCAGTAAAGGGGATTAGAGGAAAGAAATGTAATCATTAAACACAGACAGTACAGAAAGGGAATAGCCTCCTTTAGGGGCCTGTCTAGGCTTTATGGCTTAATAGAACAAGTTTGTAAGGGAATACACTGAGTGAGTTAGTGAGAAAGTCAGCTTGGTTATACCACTACAGATTTGAATTCCTTTACTTTGCAATTCTCTCTAACCCCTTCAAACCAGTTTTAGTGTTACTGACCAGACAAATTTTGCAAATCTGACCATTTGTCCCTTTATGTGATAATAACTTTTGAATGGCACCACATATCTCAACAGGTTGTACTTCTAGTTTGTGTTAAATTTAGATTGATATGATTTACGTTGGTTTATGAAAATGTCTAAAATTGGACATAAAATAAGAAAAATTACTAGTTTTCAAAATTGTAATTTTCATGCCCCTAAAAAAAACAAGTCCCATACAAAAAGTTTAAAAATAACATTTACCATATTTCTACTTTAAGTCACATTCTTTGTGAAACTTCCTTTTATTTTTTGGGGATGTTAGAAGGCCTAAAATTTGATTTTCCAACAAAATTGTTGAAAAATGGGCCCTAGGACCAGAGGCTGCCCTCTGTGAGGCATCCCAGTTTGGGATGTCCTGACATGTAAAATTCCTCTGGATTATCCATCTACTCAGCTTGTCGGAAATCCCACAGCACATGCACAGGTCACAGCCACATCCCCCACTTCTAGCTGAGTCCCTTGACGCATGCACAATCAGCGCTTTATGCCCTGTATACTAATGCACAGCATAAAGTGCAGTTTTGGTGAGTGCTCCGGGAAAAGGGAGCACATCTTCAGTCTCCTGATCTGGGATTCCCCACTGTGTGGTCTGGGTCCCAGACCACATTCGTGGCTTTTGGTGTGTCCCCAGTCTCCCTGCTGTATGCTTCTCCGATACGCCCCCTTTACGGGGCGGGCAGGCACACGACTACATCCCCGGATGGGGGGCGGGAACATCACTGCAGGCTCATCACCAGGTGGCCGGGACCAGGCATTCTCTCCACCCCTAAGCCGCCCCCAAACTCCACCAACGAGTCAGACGGCAGCTGTCGCCAGTACAAAGGGCAGGTTATTTTGATTATTTTGACCCGATTGTGGCCCTGGGCTCTCCCAAGCCCCTGGCACTTAAGCGGCTTTGCCGGCCCTGTTACAAGTGATTGGTGGTCACAATTGACAGCGATTGCCAACAAGGGGGGGGGGTCGACGACGCTCCCCTGTGTGATGAGGGAAGATGGTCAACATTTAGGAACAGCAGCCAACTTCACTTCTGTCTTTAGACAGAGTGATCGAGTTGACACATGAAGTACAGTTACGTCAATTTGCGGGAACTCACTTCTGCTAATGACGTAACTGTACTTCATACATCAGAATGGTTTCAATATGTGAAATCTGAGATTCCTCTTCCTCTTTACTGTTATTTGAGTACATACCGTAGTTTTCAAGCACAATTTGTATTCCTTTCATATCATTATCCTTTTCCTTTAGGTTTAGACGAGTAGGTCTTTCTTTCCCGGCTATGTCTACATGCTGGCCTTTTCTATAATCTGATTTTATTGGCATCTGAGGTCCTCCATGCAGCATTTTATCTGCGTACTATTCCCCGCTGTGTTTTCATATCTTGCTATCTTTTGTCAGTACTACATGTTTCAAGGAGACCTCCAGGTTTTATTAAAAAATCAAAAGTGAAAAAGCCTATGTGTCTTACATCTTTATAAGTCCATCAATGCAGGATTTGTTTTGCTCAATTACAATGTAAAATAACTTTTATTGAGTCCCTTAGCACCACATCACAAGATAACACAGTTTTTAATAAAGAGACACTGCATTAAAAGTGAACTCATAATGTAACATCATCATCATAACAAAAAGGCCCTAGTCATATACCAGTAGATATTAGAAAAATCACTCGATAAACGACACCCTTATGATGCCAGGAACTGACATTTTGTCTTACTAGTCAGTGTTAAAGCAGGCTCACACCCATTTCCTAGCTAATATGTGTTGGGCCGGCCCAGGCCGCAATGTGACTGGCTTGGGGGGCATCCTGATTGCTGAGGCCCCCGCACATTGACCCCCCACTATGGCCGCAATCCTTACCTTAACTACGGATGAAATGCAGCTCTGTGATTGGCTGCCAGCAGTGATGTGGGCGGCTCTTATTGGTGGCGAGCACAGGTAACATGACCCAGAGCGACGTGACCTCCAGTGGCTGCATTGCGGCTGAGGGTCTTGGTTAAGGTAAGGATTGCGAGTGCCAGGGGGGTCGATGTGTGTGGGGGGCTCCAGTAATCTGAATGCCCCCTGAACCTGTTACCATGCGGCCAGGCCCAGCCCCATACCCATTGGCTAGGGAATGACTGTGGGTCTGTTTTAAGTGGAAAAAGCAACCTTATAAATATGTCTTCTTCAAGTGCACTTGTCTCACATAGACAGACTTCTTGTCCAGGTGTAATGATGAAATACAGCATAGCCCATGGGGGGGCTGTTTTTTACAAACTTAAAAAATTATATCCTTGCATCACTGGAAAATGAATGTACCTAAACTGTAAACGTGAACAAATGATACTTGGGAGGGGGGCAGGTGCCCTTTTTTGAACTTTTTTGTGTGCTATCACTAAAAAGCTCACTGAGATGCAGGTTGCAATCCACATCGCAATGCACAAGTCACACTGGCTTCACCAAATATTTAGTAAGACGCCCGCTGATTGGACTTTTTCTTTCCAGCCTTCTTCTTGGCTGCTCATGGACCCTCTGACTCATCTCACCAATAGGTCTAGTGAGTTGAGCTCAGCTTGAACTATGCTAATTTCTAGCAGTTGTTAATTTTCTCCTCCATTTTTCTTCTTCCTTATCTGCCGTGCATTTCCTTACCCCTCACCATCTCTCACATTTCCATATTAACATTCCAACTGCATGACCAGGAGGTCATCTAAAGTGATGTTCCCCATTACTCATCTCTTGCTAGGAGAATATTGGGTGCCTCAGTCTGAGATTTTAATTGGCCCACGCCCCCTTGAGGTCAGAAGTTCAGTACACAGCGGTCTAAGCCACAGGTGTGCTGGGAGGTAAGATGTGGGAGCCTTGTGCCTCTATGGACTGTCTGATCTGAAGTCTGGTTACAAAGTGGAGCTTCTTTTTATTCTTTTTATTCAATAACAACTGTTTCTACAGTTGCCTTTAAAGTACCGCCATCACAAAATCTGACCCTTTGAAAAAACAGCAGCTACTGTATATAAACCACCTAATGCAGAATTTCATACTTTTGCTTTTACAGTTTACAGTACATTTTCATAAACATTCCAACTTTTTCTGGGTAAAGTCAAACTAGCCTATTAATCTCATACGCTAGTCACACACTAAAACCTCTAACTACGATCACGAGCTTCCTTCCTCAAGGCGACAAGTAGGAAGGACATTCCAAGACGGGGAGGCCGATTCATTAATAGCGCCAGGTAGCGACAGATGAGCGACAGTAGCGGTATTTTCACAGCGCCCGCTAGTATTCGCTGTGCTTGGCCGTTGTTCGGTTGTTGACAGCGACTCAGTCGGTGTGCGGTAATGTTGAATACGGGGTTAGGAGTCGCTGTTTGACAGGTTCCGCGCTGTATGGGAGCGCATGACAGCGAATGGCTCCCAGCATATTCATTAACAAATCACGCTCAAAAAATTCTCGCGCAGTGAAATGCTTGTTTAAACCCCAGAGCGCTGGCGGCGATGGGTTAAAAGTAGTTTTTTAACCCCCAAACAACCATATTTGTGGAAAAAAAAACAAGTTTTTCAAAACATTTTGTAATATGAATACATTAATATCAGACCTGTAATATCAATTCTGCACACATTTTTTTTTTTTTTTACCTTAAAAAAAATATCTAACATTGCAGAAGTGGTCACAGAATTTTTGACATTAAAAAAAAAAAAAAAAAAAAAAACATTAATAGCAATTAATTAAGAATATTTAAAGATTGCTCCATTGAAATGCATTGGAGAGCGCCAGGTAGCAAGAGGTCATACCTGTCGCTGTTCAAGGTCGCTCGCTGGCACTGTGGGGTGAGGCTGGAATAATGATGAATGAGTCGCTATCTGGCGCTCTGTCAGTCGCTAAGCAGGATCGGCTTGATAAATGTGTGATTGCGGAGGGGAGCCGGCGTTACCATTCGCTCACCATTTGCTACCTGGCGCTATCCCTTGTTAAATAAGGGCCTAAGTTGTCTAAAAGTTTCTCTCCACTAGCACCCTGGCTAAGCTTCCTACACCCCCCCCCCCCCACACACACACACACACACCACTGTCTGGTGGCAAAAGACACAGTAAACACATTAAACTTCGCAAGAGCATGTCTGAGCTACGGCAGCAGGTAAGATTTGATGCCTGGAAAATCCAGTCCCAAAGTTCTGTCCACTTTACAGCAGAGCAGCTGCCTCTGTTCAGGGCTCACTGCAAGTCAGCTGACCGTCAGTACAATATTAGAGTGTAGACCAAGATCTACACCATGAGGACAATGCCACTTTCTGTTGCAAGTAATTTGGTGGCCAGAGCCTAGAAACAATCAGTTGAGAGAAAGTGTATTTGTGTCTGTGTGTGTGCGTGGGGGGTTAGAACAAAAATAACTTGACTACAGTTCACCTAAACCAGCCCAACAGCCTGGCACAGTTGGAAAAGAAAACTCCCTTGTCCCCTCTGCATGCATGATACTGATGCATTGTCAGCATTTACATTTGTTCCTGCATCCTCTCAAAGCTAACATGCTTCCTCACCTATTTTCTAGGGGTAGAGACCATTTTGAAGCTTCTTCTCCCAGCATCTCAGCCATGCTGATGCCCGGATTCAACTGACATAACTGAAAACCAACAGTAACAGGAAACCCAGCAGCTTTTCCTGTTTGTAGGCAGCCTGCAGATTCATGAGCCACCAGTTTTTACAACACAGCAGGAGATAGAAAAAGGTAAATTCATTTTTATGTGCAGCAATCTGAATTGCCACGCGCAGGCATGCATATGAGCACTGTTTTTTGTGTTGGTCCAGTTTAAGTCATTTTTGACTGTTGGTCCGCTGTTTATTACTTCGATTAAGACTGATTGAGGTTCATAATTTCTTGTCCAGATGGCACATGGTATCAAAACATTCAATGAAATGTTAGACCAACATTTACATCTAAATCCTATACCAGATGGAAGCTGTTGATCAAATCTCATGCATTTGGTTAAGAGAGAAAATCTTCCTCAATTTAGCTAAAAACCAATTAACTTTCAGAAAGAAGTACACACTGCTATGTGTATATAAATGAATCAATAATCTAATACTTACAGGATAAAGGTTAGGGGGGAAGGTTAGTCCCTCTTGGGCTTTCGGGGGGAAAAACCTTATAAATAAGGGAGTTTATTGGACTCTTATGAAGAGTGTTCCTTACCCTTCTATGTTAATAATAATCACAAGGTTTCACTTATACAATGTATTAGCAAAAAGTAGTATCATTCAGTATTTATTGACAAGTTTCAGTTTTGGTCTATATTAACAGGATACATATACAGTTTGTAGCAAGTAATGTTGTTTGTAGCAAATGTATTCAGTTTGTAGCAAGTAATGATAGGAATGGCTGATTACAGATGCATTTCGCGGTTTATCGCTTCCTCAGTGTAAATTGCCATTGGGTCTTGCGCACAGCACCGGCAGGACTGTAGTGTTAATCAAGAGGCCGATTCATTAATAGTGCCAGGTAGCGACAGATGAGCGCCAGTAGCGTGATTTTCACAGCGCCAGCTAGTATTCGCTGTGCTTGGCCGGGGTTTGCTTGTTGACAGCGACTCAGTCGGTGTGCAGTAATGTTGAATACGGGGTTAGGGGTCGATGTTTCACAGGTTCTGCGTTGTATGGGTGCGCCTGACAGCGAATGGCCAGAGCGAACGGCTTGCTGCAGATTCATTAAAAAATCACGCTCAAAAATTTCTCGCGCTGTGAATTCCTTGTTTAAACCCCAGAGCGCTGGCGGCGATGTGTGTAAAGTAGTTTTTAACCCCCAAACAACCATTTTTTTTAATGTAAAAATTATACAAGTTTTTCTAAACATTTTGTAATATGAATACATTAATATCAGACCTGTAATCTCAATTCTGCACATCATTTTTTTTTTTTTCCTTAAAAAAAATATCTAACATTGCCGTAGTGGTCACAGAATTTTTGACAGTTAAAAAAAAAAAAAAAAAAAAACATAAACCCCATTAATTATGAATATTTAAAGATTGCTCCATTGAAATGCATTGGAGAGCGCCAGGGAGCGACAGGTCATACCTGGCGCTGTGATGGGATTAGTAGCGGCGCTGTTCGTTGCAGTCGGCTACATGATGAATCCCGCGCTAGCTGGCGCTCTCGCCGGCGCTAGCCTCATTTAGCGTGATAAATGCGTCATTGTGACCGCCACCGGGCGTACTTGATTCGGTAGCCGCCGTTAGCTGGCGGTACCTGGCGCTCGTCAGATGCTACCTGGCGCTAGCCCTTGATAAATAAGGCCGCAAGGTAGGTAAGTAGCTTTGTGCCTTGGGTGGATATTTAACGCGGTCACTGTAAGCTGTATCGGTCCTGTGTAATGAGACTTGCAGGCGAGAGGGGCGCCCGTCCTTGCGTGGGCGGGCGGCGGCGTCACTTCCAAAATGTTGTGCTGTGCCAGTGGCAATTTACACTGAGGAAGCAATAAACAGCGAAACGCGTCTGTAATCAGCCATTCCTATCATTACTTGCTACAAACTGAATACATTTGCTACAAACAACATTACTTGCTACAAACTGTATATGTATCCTGTTAATATGGACCAAAACTGAAACTTGTAAATAAATACTTAATGATACTAAATTTTGCTAATACATTGTATAAGTGAAACCTTGTGATTATTATTAACATAGAAGGGTAAGGAACACTCTTCATAAGAGTCCAATAAACTCCCTTATTTATAAGGTTTTTCCCCCCGAAAGCCCAAGAGGGACTAACCTTCCCCCCTAACCTATACTTTAAGCTTTAGGGAGGTGGACTCTACCAAGTACCGAATTATAATGCCTGGAGTCCAATAAAGGACACTAACGAAATAGTTAGTTCCCCTTTCCCCCCTCACACTTACAGGATATAGACCTGCTGTCTAGAGAGGTACAGTACACACAGGCCATCCAAAGCCCCAAAAGTCTCCAAAAAGGGATAAGTGATTATCTTCAATTAACATCCAAAGAGCACTATACATATTTATTATCACCCTCTAGAACACTTCCACTTAAAAGACTAGTGCCTTTAGAACTTAGGCCATTCAACGTTGCACATGCTATGTAGATTATTGTCTTGAGAAATGATAAAGACAAGCACTTTTTTATGACTAATAATATAAAATAGTAATCACATTAGGTCTAAAGGGACACCATGACTCAACCATGACCTTCCATATTATACTCAAAAAACATGATTTCATTGCATCTTCAGGGGCTGTGACTCATCCACCAGCTTTCCCTGCAGGGGGTTACAGCATCAGTTTTTAACTCTCTTTTACTAAATTGCAACTTAATGTTTAATTCACCAGAACATTTCGGTAGCGCAGAAAAACATATTAACAAGATTAAATATCAATGGATCACAAACGATTAAAATACTAGACAATCAAAATTAAAAAAAAACAACATAATCAGTTATTTTTCAATGCACTCGTGCAACTCCTTCACAAAGCCAATCTGTTTTTTTCCGGAAAAAGACTAAACTAACTTTGCAGCATGGCATTTTATTATTATTATTACAGGTAACAGCCAATGTGCCTGCAGCATACATCTATGGAAAGGAAACGAAATATTTCATACGCCGTCCACTATTCGGTGTTCAGTACATGTCTGGATCTGGCTAAGACATACAGTAGGTAACCGAAGGCCTAGAGGTGCATCCGCACAAGAGAATAAGTACGTCATAGGATGAGGGTTGAGAAACTGATGCCTTACAGGTTATTTGTTGGCCGTTTCTATGCATATAACATCTCAAGTACCAGGCGAGGACAGCAGTCTTGTAGGCAATGTTTTAGAAAACAGCTATATCTAAAACTAGGATAAAATGTTAAAGGGACAGTCTGGGCCAAAAACAACAAACAGGTTCTCACCTCTAGCCTCTCTCAACTGATTGGCCCTATTTGAGTAGTCTGAATCTTACCTCCACCGGAGATCAGGACCACACCATCCCCGCTCATGACCATGGCCCATGGTAGCCGTGCTGCCGCCTAGCCAGCCCTCTCACATCAGTCACAGTTACCTTCATTTCAATGGAGGGGGCTTGCCGAGGACTGGCACACCCCTTCTGTGGAAGAGAACTCCCAAGAATCTCAAGTTACCACACAATCCGCCGCAGCCTCCTATTATAAGAGGCGGAGAAATGACAGTTTCTGACACATGCTATGCCATGGTGAAATGTTATTTATTGGAATTAGTAATAAATATTTCTCAACATATAATAAATATTGTTTTTATGATTAATCACTATGTTTAAATTATGTTTGATTTGTAGCAATGAGAATAAATAATGCATATCAGGTATTTACATTCCGAATCATAACTGTAGCAAAATTACAGTTTTGAAGTAGCCACCAAAATTATTTTTTGATTTGGGGTCACCGCAACATGAGGAACTGTATTGCGGGGTCACGGCATTAGAAAGGTTAAGAACCACTGCTATAGGGGATAAGGTGGGGGGAAGGTAGTATGTGCCTGGAAAGGGACTTTTATGGTAAATAACATTGTGCTATTGGCTGTCCCAGTTTTGCTCCAAGTTTTCTAGCACTGGTCTTAGGTCCATAAGCAATTTATTCATCCGTGGGTAGGCAATTCATTTGGATTCTTATTGTTTTATTGTCTAGCCTGCCCTAGAAAAACTACCGTACATAACAAGTCTCATTGGCTTTTGTTATGGCAAACACATCTCAGACATCTTTAATTTCTCTGAATTCAAGCTTTTTGCTTTCCAGCTGTCATCTTATATGATGTAACAAATTTGCAACCTTTATGAATCTCAAGCTCCAGCTAAAAAATATTTCCCCTGTGCCTGTGCACATCTCAGAATTGCTTTAATGTTGTTTTTCAAATGTTATCTCTTGGATAAATATCGTGATGGATATATTATCATTTCACCTCCAGGAACAAAATCAGAACAGATCATTTAGACATAGAATACAAACTGCAGATTTGAAAATCTTGCCTAGAGATATGTTTTGCATTGGTCGAGAGAAACAAGGTCATCTAATTATGCGAGGAAAAGTTCCCTTTGTTAGATGTTCAGCAAATTGAAGTTCAAGGCATCGCAGAGGCAAGCACTTGTTAAGCACTGATAATGCCGCTCTGTATATGTCATATTTCTTTAATGATCATAAATTCATCATTTGTCTTTTATGCAGTTTTGGATCTCTCTGGACAAAGCCTTTGGGAGCAAAGTCCAAGCCTAAAATAAATGTTTGTATCAGGACAAACAAATCTTGAGGATAAAAAAAAATGTCATTGCAAAGCAATTCAATTAAATGATGTCCATCTTGTCAGAACGAATCTAATGACATGGGGATGTCTACCCCTAAAGAACATCAGCTCTCTAAGGGTGGGTTTGGGGGGGTCTTGAGTGTCATTAGATACAATAACAAAAAATGTATTGTAGAGGAATTTAAATCTTATTCTTTTGTTAAGTAGCTATAAACATAAGAAGAGGTCAGTCATTATGACTGCTGTCCAGGGACAGATTTCCACTAAGCCATTACTATAACCAAAGAATTATGTGTGATAGAAACATTTTTATAGAATATTTTAAAGGTTTTAATATAATTTAGCGGCCATGTACATGGCAACAATTTTGCCATGTGACAAGCACAAACTGTTGCTGCTAAATCCCTTTGCAGGTGCAAAACTATAGGTGCAGAGGTAGCAACAGCATCTGGGCCCTTGAGGTCGGGGGCCACATCATTATTGTCCCTCTACATTATTTATCCAATTTTTACATACATGTTATCATTGCCCTGAGGAAGTGGTGTGGTGACACCACGATACGCGTTGGCGACGGTTTGTGGGGGCGCCTGTGGTCGGTCTGTATGCACGTCCTTTGTTCTCTTTCTCTCCGGTCCATCCTGGTGCGCTGTCTTGTACCCGGTTAGGCTTCTATTCACTTTATGATAGGTTCATTATTGAAAATTATCTAGCTATATTTGTTTGTATTTTGCACATAGTTTTGCACAAATTTGCACATGATTGATGGTATAGAGAGACTAATTTAATACAAATGTTTAATATACTTTTTGGAATGAATATTTTTTGGAATGAATTTATTCACTAGTACTATGTATAATATATGAGACCTCTGGCGCCCTCTGATGGTGTTATGTTTGTGTATGTGATGTGTCTGTTTACATGTGGTTTTAACCTGTAGTTACTATGCAATAAATTGATACTTTTATATATTTTGTAGGGTGGTGCCACTTATTCCATAGCACTTAGTGGAGAGTGTGGTCCTCTCCCTATTTGTGTGTCTTTGTATTGATAAAGTATTGTGCTTGGGTGGTTGCGCACACCATAATCTATTGATATATACTTTAGGCCAACAGACTGGTGCTGCCTCTTTTGTTTGCATGTTATCATGTGCATATACCTTTTGCATTTGCTGTCTTTAATGTTAACAGATCGATCCCAAATAGTTAGGTCTTGTCAAGAACGGTAACAAGGAAATCCATCGAGGAGTAGTGGAGGAGCTAATCAGTTGATGCATCAGACACAATCTGGTAAAAAAACCCATCAAAAACTCTAGAGATGATAGTGGACTTCAGGAGGAATCCATGTCACCCCTTTCCATTAATGGGGTAGAAATCAAAAGAGCGAGAGAGACGGGGTTTCTTGGCGTGATCATCTCTGACACCCTGGCTGGGAAAAGAACATCTTGCCAGTAGTGAAGAAAGCACAACAGAGACTGTTCTTCCTAAGACAACTAAAGAAGACAGGATTGTCAAAAAGGTGCGCTTCATTAATGCAGTCGTAGGTTCAGTACTATGCTTTTTCCTTTCCTGTCTGGTTTGAGGGAGCAACTAAAAAAGACAAGTGCAGACTCCAATGGACAATCAACATTGCAGAAAGAATAATTGGAGTGCCCTTACCATCCCTGCAGGAATTGTACACACTTGTGCCCTTATTCATCAAGCGATAGCGCCAGGTAGTGTCCGACGAGCAGCAGGTAGCGGCAGCTAACGGCGACTACCGACTCAAGTACGCCCGGCGGCGGTCACAATGACGCTTTTATCAAGCAAAATGAGGCTAGCGCCGGCGAGAGCGACGGCTAGCGCGGCATTCATCATGAAGCCGCCTGGACCGAACAGCGCCGCTGCAAATTCCCTCACAGCGCCAGGTATGAGCTGTCGCTCCCTGGCGATGTCCAATGCATTTCAATGGAGCAATCTATAATGATTCATGATTAATTGGTAATAATTTTTTTTTACATTTTTTTAATGTCAAAAAATCGGAGAACACTTCTGCAATGTTAGGATTTATTTTTAAGTCAAAAAAAAAAAAAAAAATATGTGCAGAATTGATCAAACAGGTCTGAGATTAATGTATTCATATAACAAAATGATTCTAAAAACATGTATAATGTTACATTCAAAAAATATGGTTGTTTAGGGGTTAAAAACTAGTTAATACAGATCGCCGCCAGCGCTCTGGGGTTTAAACAAGGAATGGACAGCGACAGCACATTCGGAGCGTGATTTTTTGATGAATATGAAGCTAGCCGTTCGCTCTGGCCATTCGTTGTCAGGCGCTTACATACAAAGCTGGACCTGTGAAACAGCGACCCCCCAGCCCGTATTCAACATTACTGCACACCGACTGAGTCGCTGTCATCAAGCTAATGCCGGCCAAGCACAGCGAATACTAGCTGGCGCTGAAAAAATCACGCTACAGTCGCTCATCTGTCGCTACCTGGCGCTATTGATGAATCGGCCTCTTAGAATCTTCTCGTAGGCTGAGAAGATTCTTTGGGACCCCTGTCACCCCAGACACGCCCTATTTTAGTATTTTGGCGACGTCTTGCGGTACCAGCTTTCAGGACTTCTAGATCTAGGAATGGTTTCTTTCCTTTGGCTATCCGCGCCCCTTAACAAAACCCAGGTGTCACTTGCACTATGTAAGAGCATCTGTATCTCTGTATTCTGTGTATTCAATGTAGTTTGTATATCTTGTTTACATTTTTATGAAACTGTAAATATCTGTTGCACTGTGTATATGCCAAAAAGAATTCCTTGTTCATCTCACGATGTACTTGGCGAACAATGGATTGAACTGAATTAAAGTTCAGTCTCTATGTAACTCCCCTTGCCCTGCTTCCCTTCACTTTGTGCTCAAATAAGACAGAGAGGGGTTACAAAAATATACGCCTTACCTCGCTCAGGATCCAGCATCGTTCTCCAAGCATCTTGGGTCCTGGGTGCAGCCATCTTGAAGAGAAGGCACATAGTGGCAGATCAGTCACCCAATCCCGAGCAGCAGTGTGACTGTACTGGTCATTCACTCTTGTCCAGATGTCACCCAGGCTACAACTGCCATTCAGTGTCCTGCCCCCTTCCATTATCAGGGGAGGATTGCCGTGATCAGGTGAGTTGTTTGATTATTTTAATGTCCAAATTTGGCATAGCAAGGTGGGGGGGCAGTGTGGCTGCAGGGTTACCAAAAGCTTCGAGTTCCCGTCTAAATATTCTTATTGCGTCTAATTTAATTTAAAATTGGCATTCTAAGAGCTGAATTTGACAGGAGAATGGTTAGTGTCTAAGAACCCAGGGGTTCTGATTTAAAGTCCAGGCACACACTAACTTCTTCCCACCTTATTCCCCGCCCTTTAGGAACAGTGTGAAAAGAGTCTTTTCAAAGCATAATAAAATCTCACATTATAATACCTTATGTAATCTAATCTAAGCAGCTTTCTTCACTTCAAATTCCGGGTCAGGGCTGAGCTTTATGTGTTATGCTTATGCTCTGCTGTGTTCAGAGACAGCTGTGGGGCCAATGTAGCCTGAAGAAATAAAATTGAGAGGATGGAAAACTTAGGAGCCTTGCTATGGCTTTTACCCCGCACTGCAGGAAATGGAGAAGAGGCACATGGGACAGGTTTACTTTTTTTCGCCATTGGGTTTGCAGTCCCTTTAATGTCTACACCAGGACCTGTTTACGTTTAGTTACTCCTCCCGTCGTGATGAGGATGTAAACATTTCTGGACTTCTCTCCCTGGAGGTCATACCCCCCCCAGTTTATCATTCGTGTCACTTTCCACATTCATTACTTGACAAGCCTGGACACAATTAGCACCAAGTTTTAAATAAATGAGACTATTTTTCCTTATTCATTCTGAGTATTTTCTAATTTTCTGCATCATTTTCTTCTATGATGAACATTCCGACACATGGTGAAACGTGCTGTTTATTTTCCCATTTATGACTTAGATTAGGTTTTTGTGTGCATTGCAGTGTATTCCTGTTTCAATTTACCATCCAATTCAGTTCCATGTTATTTACATCAACTGCTTTTGAAGCAAGACTTTCAGCTTAACTATTTTTCTCATCTGTGCAATTATTGTTGCAAATTACTTTCTGAAGACAGAGAATAATATTTCAACATAACGTTGCTCTACAGTTCATAACCCACTTTAATTTTGCCTTCATATTGAAAATTAGCAGCAAATTGAACGGCTTCAATCTTGCAGTGCGGTAGGAGGTTCCCGCTGTGTTTGTATAACACTATTCCAACAGTCTACAAAAATATTGTTGAGAGACTGGTGAAATGAGATGTGTTGTTCAGTTCAGTTGTAAGTTATATACACACTCACCTTTTGTCCCCCACAGTGCTTTTGTCCTAGTCTAGTAGTATATAAGCACAAGATCACAATATTGAGTTGCTGGCATATATGGTCAACCACCACTCACCAGCCGCCTGTTTAAAATATTTCCAATCCCACATTAGGCACATTTACATGCCATACACTGCAAGGGGTGTTCCAGGCTTGATGTGCCCCTCTATTGAAATTAATGGAGTAGACATGCAGAAATCACTGTGACCGATTGAAGGGGTGGTCACCAAGGTCCATAAGTGAGGGGTGGTAGGGCGTGGAGCCCAATACATTTTATACTACCAGACTAGAAGCTTTGTATGTGCTTTTTAGTGTTATACCTAGACTGTCCCAAACTTGACTGGAGCTATTTGCTCCTCACAGAATAAGGGCATTCCAAAACACTGATTAAATAGCAGCAAGTATAGGTGGATCAAAACCCAGGATTTTGACTAGCTCACCTCTTCCCAGTCCCACGGCGCATCTAAGAGCAGTGGCTCTGAGCGCCCTGACGGCCGCATCTTCCACTTCCCTCTTACAGGGAGCATGCCTGTGCTGGCCATCACAAATGCCTGGCACGGGCACGCGCCCTGCTAGAGGGATAGCAGAATGCGCCCGCTGCACCGCGGGACCAAGAAACAAGGTAAGTAAATGGGGTCGACCTGGGGGTTTTACACAGTGAGGCATCCCAATTTTGGATGCCCTGGGGGGGGGGGGGAATCGATCTATAAGATTCCTGGGCCAATCGGCGTGGGTTTTGGTCCACTTTAAGGAGGTCCCCCAAGTTCTAAATATATGTTTGTTCTTGAAGGACAACTTCTTGCCACAGGTTTGCCTTAAAGTGGACCAACACCCAGGATTTTGACTATCCTGGGTCTTGGTCCACTGCCCCGCTGTGTGAAACCCCCCCCGATCACCCTAAAAACTCACCTCTCCCCGCTCCCAGCGCCGACGGACAAGGGATTTGACAGCCGCGGACAAGCGGCTCCTCCGCCGCAGCCTCCCGCGCGTCCCTCTTGACGCGCGTGCGCCCGCGCCGGCCATTCACAGACGGCCGGCGCGGGCACGCCTAGAGGGGCGCGAGGGAGGCGACGGCGGAGGAGCCGCTTGTAGATAAGGTAAGGGGGTTTGGGGTGTTTGGGGGGGTTTCCCGAGATCGGGATGTCCCGCGGGGAGGGAGGTGATCGGCCCGGGAATCTTATAGATTCTCGGGCCGATCACCCGAGGGTGATGGTCCACTTTAAAGTACATTAAGCATAAAAAGAGCCCTTAAATAGCCTAATCTTTTTTTCACTTTCCATTTGCAATGCCCTGAAAGCTTTAAAAAGAACAATGTGCGCAAATCTCATTACTTTTTAAACTGGTCATAAATCATGCATTAACTAGTAGTTATAAAATTTCAAAGATCACTTTACATAATATTTATGTTCCAACAAATGGCGAGCCATCCAGAACAAATATAAAGAGGCCACCCAAAACGTAAAGTGCGTCATGTATGAACTCCCAGAATAAGGTTATTCCAGTAATAATGAACACGTGTAGATTTATATGTATGTGTGTTTCAGATGAGCTACAGGCAAATCATTTGTAATTAAAATGCTTACATTTCGGAGTTAAGAAGTCAGATATTTTAAATATTAATACATACATTTTATGCACAAAAGTCAGGGGACAAAGAACTACGCAAGCGTCATCTAAAGCGGATGCTGAGCAATGAAAGAATTAGACTTAATCACGCACATCTTACACTGAAATCTAGTCAGGGGATGCGAAGTGGTTGGACCTGTCTTGTGGCACAACAGTGCTTTTACTAAAAGTCTAAAAGGATTCTCTGCTGCACAGACAGTGGCACTAGACCAGTGAACAAGCACACTGAAAACATATGTGTCAGGAAACCGCGGGTCACGTGATCCAACTATAAACCAGGAACCTCCGTACACACAGACCGAGCTCCCAAGAAAACCTTTGTCCGAGTTCTCCTATCAGAAACACCAGGCCCAAAGCCTGCGGACACACAGATTCTTGGTTTAAGGCAATCAGATCACTCAAGTTAAAATGTAAGTTTTAATGCTATAAGCACACTAGGCAGTGATAACAAGCATTTGGCTATGATGGAATATGAAATGATACAGATGATACAAATATGCTGTTCTGAGACGGTTACAGGATAGAGGGAGTTACACAGAGACACAATAATCAGCTACCTTAGTATGCTGTTGCAGAGTGGTGGTTAGAGCTTCCACAAGAGGTACCGTATATACTCGAGTATAAGTCGAGTTTTTCAGCCCACTTTTTGGGCTGAAAAAAGCCGCCTCGGCTTATACTCGAGTCAGTGAAAATTTCCCGCCCCCGTGCCGGCTCCCGTACTCACCCTTGTGTTGTGGAGCAGGCGGCTGGGAGCGGAGGAACGGCTGTGTCGGCCACGTGCGTCCCCGAGGTGAGGTGCGGGCGGCTGCGGATCTGCGAGGGTGTGAATCGAGGCGGAGGAGCGGGCAGGAGGCGGCTGTCCCCGGCGGGTGGCAGCACAAGACTGCTCCGGACGGCGGCGGAGGAGCGGAGAGGAGGCGGCTGTCCCCGGCGGGCGGCAGCACAAGACTGCTCCGGACGGCGGCGGAGGAGCGGGGAGGAGGCGGCAGAAGAGCCGGTGACACTGCAGCACCGGGAGGTGAGAGCGGAGATACACCCACACAGTGCTGGGTGTAGCAAGATGGCGGCCGCCGAGTTCCGCACTAGCTCTCTGCCACAGAGAGGTCAGATGACGTGGGAGGAGGAGGGGCAGGAGCAGGGAAACAACACAGTCACCGCTGATGCGCCCCCGTGGTAAGCGTGTGTGTGTGTGTGTGTGTATGTCTCTCTCTCTCTTTGTGTTTTGTGTCTCTGTCTTTGTGTGTGTGTATTTCTGTGTGTGTTGTGTCTGACGTTCTTTCCAGCCGCGAAGAGAAATAGAATGGGGCATGAAAGGGAGAATATTATGGGGCATGGTGTGTGAGAGGGGGGGTGGAATAATATGGCACATGGTGTATGAGAGGGGGGGGAGAAAATAGTATGGCACATGGTGTATGAGAGGGGGGGTGGAATAGTATGACACATGGTGTATGAGAGGGGGGGGGGGGAAATAGTATGGCACATGGTGTATGAGAGGGGGGGGAGAAAATAGTATGGCACATGGTGTATGAGAAGGGGGGTGGAATAGTATGGCACATGGTGTATGAGAAGGGGGGTGGAATAGTATGGCACATGGTGTATGAGAGGGGGGGAAATACCGTAAATACTCGAGTATAAGCCAAGTTTTTCAGCCCACTTTTTGGGCTGAAAAAAGCCGCCTCGGCTTATACTCGAGTCAATAACTTTTTCCATTTTTTTGTGGTAAAATTAGGTGCCTCGGCTTATATTCGGGTCGACCTATACTCGAGTATATACGGTAAGTGGCAAGCTGTGTGGGTGGGCACCTCCAGCACGTGTGACTTGTGACCTCTCAAGAGAACGACAAATGCCTGGCTCAGGGTTACCTTATTTATGCGGCGAGACCCCTCCACCCCCTCCCCTCTGTGGGATGGGTTGTCACCTCCCACTGTTCTAGGGCTCGCTTCAGGCCCTAAAACCCTTTAGGGGTTATAACTTGGAGCAGGGGGTTGTATGGCTTTGGAAGCGGTATCAAACGATTGGGCTGGACGCCGGGCATCCGATGAGGTCAGAACCTTAGATCTCCGTTTTCCGGGTTTTCCTTTATTGCTGAGCCCGCCGTAACCTATCCCCATGTGCAGTTTTGTGAGCCGGTTCTGATTCAGTACCTGGTTTGGTGCTGGGACGCATGGGGGCGCAGCTATGGTCCTATTTGTGTTGGTGCCGGCTGTCTGCGGTTCCCCTCTTTCATCTGACAAATTCACAGCCAGGGGTTGAGCCAGCTGCAGACCCAGCAGAGTCTCCTCAGACTAGAGATGTGACAATCAGCAGGGGGGGGGGGGGGGGGGTCTGTGATCTGCGCTGTTCAACCCATAAATGTGAATTTCTCTTCCTGAAGAGATAAGGACCTGTGCATTTATAACAGGGGGAATAAAGGGGAACTCCAGACTTGGATATGTGAGGCTTCTGCAGTTAAGCTGGATTGTTCCTTCACAATATGGTTGACCTCAAAGTTGTGTATTATTGTATAAATCAAATTGTGAAACCTTAAAACTAAACTACACTCTGCAGTTTGTACTCTATAACCTGCAGGTCACATATGTCCCCGGGGAAGTAAAACCGGGAGAGTGATTTGTTGAGAAGGATCTAAGGGTACTGGTAGTCCACAGGCTAAATACCAGTATGCAATGTTAAGCAGCTTCTCCAAAGACCACCAAAGTATTATGCATTAAAAGCGGCACTGAATCAATGGATAGGTAAATAATATTGCCTCTTTACAAGGCACTGGTGCAGCCTTATCTGGAATATGCCGTCCAGTTCTGTGCACCTGTTTATAGAAAGGATTCCCTGATTTGGAAAGGGTGCAGAGGAGAGCCACCAAACTGATAAGGGGAGTGAAGAGTGAAGGAGTGAAGAATTACGGGAATTAAATGCATTTAATCTTGAGAGGAGATGCCTAAAGGGGGGATATTATTAACATGTATAACTATATAAATGTGTAATGCAAAATAAAATATGAAGAAAAGCTAATTCATGTAAAATACGCTATAGAGACCAGAGAGTACTGCCTCCTGCTGGAGAAAAAAAGATTCAAGCTTTCACAGATTTACTGTTCTTACCATAAGAACAGTAAATCTGTAAATAGCTGCCTATAAGGGTTTGTTACAGCAGCAACAGCTACTATTACTAGCTGCTATCTGTTATCTGTAAACACTATAGTCAAGTCATCCCTTTCCCATTAACTTGCATGGCAGCAAATAGCAACCAATCAAGTGACTGCTGGCAAACATTCAGATTTGATGTGCAAACCCACTCGGGTATCCTGATTGGTCACCGGAAGTCACGTGTTGGTTAGCAGTGCATGAAGTGGTAAGCATATGGGAATAGGACCGCTTTAAACATGTAACTTTGTCTGTGTAAAACTATGTAAAATTGACATGATGTTTGTATTGTTCATGTGGCATTGTGCTTGGTAATGGGTTTTACTAAAATTGTACTTTGCATTTGCATTGCATTAAAAAGTACAGAAACACTGAGCCACATGTGTCCAAATTCTGCCCCCATTCCTCACTGGACTAAAGTGTAAAATGTGATTTCGCAGGAACACTGTGCCAACCTCAGTGTTACATGACTTGACAGGAGAAGAATAAAGTATCCATGTTTAAATATGGTTAAAGAAGCAGTATCGTGAAAAATTGCGCAAATATAAAAATCCATACAAATGTACTGGTTAGCGGTCACTTATAAACCTGGCATCAAGAAATATCCAGCAAGGCTTGTTTCTTTCTTTTAACGGAAGAAAGCGGAAATCAGGGGTGACAGGTAGAGATGAGCGAACTTCTCAAAAATTCGATTCGGGCGATTCGCCGATTTTCTCAAAGAAATTCGGGTTCGTCCGAATCGAACTTTAACGAATCGCTCATCTGTGGTGGGAGCGGGGAGGCCGGCTGCGCTGTCAGCGGGGGGGGGGAAGCCGGCTTCCACCGGCCGCTGACAGCGCAGCAGGCCTCCCCGCTCCCACCATGCCGGCATTTTGTTTTTTAATTCAGGGAAAATTCGGTCAGCACGAACCACTAAAAATTCGGGTTCGTGCTGAATCGAATTTTCCCTGAAATTCGGAGCAAATTCAGGTTCGTTAGAACCGATTCGCTCATCCCTAGTGACAGGTAAAGCGGACCTTCACCATGATTTCATGAAAAGCTCAAACCCTTAAAAAACTATTCCCCAACATCTAAAATTAATATATTTTAAGTTTTTAGTCGCTTACTTATTATTCTTTCCCCCACTGGGCTGCAACTCTGTTCAGGACTCTAGGATATGGGCGCCACCATCGTGACTCAGAAGCCTCACACATACTGAGTAGAGAAGAGTGGGATAACGTACAGGGGCTGGTTTATAGCTGTGCTTTGTACAGACAGAGCAGAGTTGGGGTCAGGAAAGGACAGCAATCCCAGTCACAGTCAGAAGAGGCTTCCTGATGCTCCATGAGCTGCCATTTTGGATGTTTAAAGGCTCATAACATGCAGTAGATGCAGGTAGGATGAATTTTAATGTGAGCAATCTGTATGTACAGGGTGTGGGAAACATATAAGATAGACTTATATTCAGGGTGAAGGTCTGCTTTTAACCTGGCACCACTGGCGTTATTCCTACCAAGAGGAGATAACCACAAGCTTGGAGGTTTATTCAGTTTGGCTGCATAAGTGACCCCTTCTCTTATTATCCATTGTGTTTTATTAAACAAGAAACAATAATTTGTTGTGGACCGCACTAGTACAAGAAAATATATAAATATATTTAAGTGTGCACACTAGGCTGGGCATATGAATTATACAAGAAATACCAAACCAAAGCAGGCTCCCCACACACCCTAAAATATGCCCAGCCCACCAATAAGTGGCACCACCAACCAAATAGACATGTATATTTATAGCTTTTATTCATATCTACATAGCCAAAAACACAATAAAAACACTTTAGACAATTTAAAACACATATACACTATAGACACCGGGGGCCCCAGTAACCTCAAATAAATACACCATAGTTCATAATCTGTATACAAAACCAGCTGGAAAAATAAATAAGCACAAATTCCATAAAGTGAATTCCCACAATCTTAACACACTATATCATATTTGAATATAAAACAATTGTGCAAATATGCAATAAACTCCATTATGTGTAAACATACATTAAAGTGCCTGTGCAAAAATGACTACCTATGAGAACTATGAAGACAAAGCCGAGATGAGCAGAAACATATAACAAAAAATTAATTAATGATTGTACGAACCATTGTGTTTTATTATAACACAATTTCGCGTACACAGCGCCTTTAAATATAAAATATTTGACTTAAAGTGGACCAACACCCAGGATTTTGACTATCCTGGGTTTTGGTCCACTTCGGCGGGGCACCCCGATCGGGGGTGCCCCGCTGTGTGAAACCCCCCAGAAACCCCAAAAAACTCACCTCTCCCCGCTCCCACGTGAACGCCGCAGCCAATCCCCGCCAACATCCAGGCGGGGGACAGGAACGTCCAAGCCGCTTCCGCCGCCGCCGCCTCCCGCGCGTCACTCTCGGCGCGCGCGCCCCCGCGCCGGCCATTCGCAGAGGGCCGGCGCGGGCGCGCGCACGTCTGGAGGGGCGCGCGGGAGGCGGCGGTGGCGGAAGCGGCGACGGATCAGGTAAGATCTTTTTGGGGTTTCTGGGGGGTTTCACCCCGCGGGACATCCCGATCTCGGATGTCCCGCGGGGTGGGAGGTGATCGGCCCGGGAATCTTATAGATTTCCGGGCCGATCACCCCTGGGTGTTGGTCCACTTTAATGTTCATGTATGATGGGGGGGGTCAGCTGTCTATTTACTCCACATCTACCAATCTCCCTTGTGACTGTTTAAATAAGCGGAGTGGCTGCACTGGCTTTCCCAGAAAAGGTTGGGTGAGATTTCTGTGCTTACGTTGGGACCTCATAGTGGTATCCCACATTCATATGTCAGGGAGTCTCTGTGGTGATTCCAATTGTAGGTCCACTTTAATACAAAAACAACTTAGGCCCTTATTTATGAAGGAATAGCGACAGGTAGTGACTGGTGAGCGACCGGTAATGACGGGCACCGCCACGAGAACGCCGGCTCCCCACCACAATCACATATTTATCAAGCCAATCCTGCTTAGCGACTGAGATAGCGCCATATAGCCACTCATTCATCATTATTCCAGCCTCAGCCCACAGCGCCAGCGTCCGACCTTGAACAGCGACAGGTATGACCTCTCGCTACCTGGCGCTCTCCAATGCATTTCAATGGAACAATCTTTAAATATTCATAATTAATTATTGTTTTTTTGTTTTTTTTAAATGTGAAAAATTCTGTGACCACTTCTGACATGTTAGATATTTTTTTTAAGGTGAAAAAAAAAAAAATTGTGCAGAATTGATATTACAGGTCTGATATTATTGTAGTCATATTACTAAATTCTTTATTCATTTTTTTTTTTTTGGTTTCCAAAAATATGGTGGTTTGGGGGTTAAAAAACTACTTTTAACACTTCGCCGCCAGCGCTCTGGGGTTTAAACATGCATTTTACAGCACGAGAATTTTTTGAGCGTGATTTTTTGATGAATGTGGTGGGAGCTGGTCGCTCTGACCAGTCGCTATCATGTGCACCCATACATCGCGGAACCTGTCAAATAGCGACTCGTCACCCCGTATTCAACATTACTGCACACCGACTCAGTCGCTATCAACAACCGAACAACGGCCAAGCACAGCGACTACTAGCGGGCGCTGTGAAAATACCGCTACAGTCGCTCAACTGTCGCTACCTGCCGCTATTAATGAATCGGCCTCTTACAGTCATTATATAATGTCATCTCTGAATCATGGCGAGGGCAAGGAACACGTAACAGAAAGAGGCAACACAATAAAATAGATTCTATTCTCTCAGCTGCATCAAATTCTTCTTATCAGCTGCCCTAAGCTTGCCGTTGTTGGCTCCATGGAAATGTCAAGTGAATGCGCACATCATACCCTATTCTTCCAGAAGTTCTGCAGACAGGGAAACCACTGAGTAGGGCGATTTATCAAGCCTGCCACATGCTGCTTAGCAGGCAACCTGTCAAATGTCCTTAGGCTCATCTGTTGATACAAATCTTTCTACCTATGGTTTTCATGTGCTCACTTTGGATAACGAGGTGTAATGAGCATCATGCAAAAGTCGGCAAATAAGCAATGTGAAATAATAGCAACCCAGCTGCTAGATCAATTCGAGAACTCCCAGTACCAATGTGCTAGGTGGGTCATTGATTAGGGCTCAGCTGAACAAGGTAATATTGTGGGCCCAATGAAAATTATGGGGGTTATTTAAGAAGGGATAGCGCCAGGTAGCGCCTCGTAGCGGCAGGCAGCATCTGGTGAACGCTGGGCGCAGTACGCAAAACCACATTTATAAAAGCGAACCTGGTGAGCGCTATAAAGCTCCTGATGTATTATTACAGGTGGCTCAGCGTATAGGGCCGGCGCTCTAGCTTCCAGAGCGCCAGGTATTACCTTTCGTTCACTGTCACTCTCCCATACATTTCAATGGCTGTTCATTTGCTTGTGTTTAAACAGCATATTTGACATTTTTTTTGTTTTGCTCAAATCATTGAGTAACCTCTCCTGGCTGCAAACACTTTTAGAAACATTTTTGACTTTTTATATTTTTATGCAGAATCGTCATTACAGGTTTGGCACCAAAGTGTTAATGTCACAGTGTTAAAACAATGTAATTCCATGTGTTTTCGCTTTGTTACAGGTGGATATGTGTTCAAAAACAGACTTTAATCACACAGCGTCTGGCGCTCTATGCTATAGCGACCAGATTTAGCACTCCAACGCTGTGTGTGTGTCCTTATTTGCTAAATATGGTGTGGAGTAGCAAGGGCTGGACGCACTGAGCTGGTGCTACCTTTTGCCTGCTGCAACGCTGTACTGGTGTTAGAGTGCCCAACATACATCATATTCATCAATGCAGGCCAGGTTACTACAGCGACTGAGGCGCTCTGTTACAGCACCCAATACCCGCTTACAGCGTCTACTAGCATACAGACGCTCATCTGCCGATACCTGGCATCAGTAGCGAATCAGCCTCCACGTATTCTCTTTTATCCTTTTGCTGCCTTATGAAAAGGGCTCGCAGCCCTGAAACATTGGCGGTTAGCGATCCTCTCATTTATCTGCGGGTATACTGTTTGAGCTCATACTTTTTCCTGGTTATGCAATGCTTAGGCCCTTATTTAACAAGGGATAGCGCCAGGTAGCGACTGGTGAGCGAACGGTAATGACGGTCACCGCCACGAGAACGCCGGCTCCCCACCACAATCACACATTTATCAAGCCGATCCTGCTTAGCGACTGAGATAGCGCCAGATAGCGACTCATTCATCATTATTCCAGCCTCACCCCACAGCGCCAGCGTCCGACCTTGAACAGCGCCAGGTATGACCTCTCGCTACCTGGCGCTCTCCAATGCATTTCAATGGAACAATCTTTAAATATTAATAATTAATTGTTAATAATTTTTTTTTTATGTGAAAATTTCTGTTACCACTTCTGCCATGTTAGATATTTTTTTTAAGGTAAGAAAAAAATAAAAAAAAAATGTGTGCAGAATTGATATTACAGGTCTGATATTAATGTATTCATATTCCAAAATGTTTTTATAAACTTGTTTTTTTTGGTTTCCCAAAATATGGTTGTTTGGGGGTTAAAAAACTACTTTTAACCCATCGCCGCCAGCGCTCTGGAGTTTAAACATGCATTTCACAGCGCGAGAATTTTTGGAGCGTGATTTGTTAATGAATATGGTGGGAGCCGGTCGCTATGGCCAGTCGCTATCATGCGCTCCCATACAGCGCGGAACCTGTCAAATAGCGACTCATCACCTTGTATTCAACATTACGGCAAACCGACTGAGTCGCTATCAACAACCGAACAACGGCCAAGCACAGCGACTACTAGCGGGCGCTGTGAAAATACCGCTACAGTCGCTCAACTGTCGCTACCTGGCGCTATTAATAAATCAGCCTCTTAGTTTCTGTTTATTCATGCAGATGTTATTCCCTGTCTGTGTTAATTCACTTATATGCTATGTTGATTTTGTTTTGATGAATAGGCTGGTTTGCTAAGGGTTAATAGTGCTGCATACCTTCCTATAGCCTGCTTTACTTTATGCATTCATATATAGATAAGCTTTCCTTAACATTAACCAAGCAGCCAGCCAGCTGGAATAACCCTTAGGAGGACCTAGAGTGACACCTGTTACCATGTTATTATGGTAATTGATTGTACCTAGTGTAGTATCTTTCTCTATATAATTTATGTTTACTTGTTACACTCTATTTCTCTTTTCAAGAGGTGCACTGGTCCCCCGGGGTTATGGACAACCGCAGCCTTACTGAATTTAACGTGAATGTATCCTTTCTGTGGTAATGCGATTTGTATAATCTTTTGTATATAACTGCTTCAATACACTTTTTTTGCATTTATATTTTAAGTGGTGTGCATCCTTTCAACAAGGTTTATTACTTCTATCCTTTCCCACATTCTGGTACTATTAAATTCAGGTAAAGTAAAGCTTTATGTATTACATATTTAATACAACATACACAAATTAAAGGGATTGTCCAGGCAAAATAAACAGCTATACTCACTGTTTGTCCAGCATAGCTCCACTGGCCTGCTGGTGTAAAACCAGACATAACTGCATGTCTGTGGGAATCACCATACATTGAACAAGTGCTCATACCATGTTACCCCGCACCTATTACAGGCCCGCTGAAGAAGCCGATCAGGCGAAACGCGTCCGTGCGCTACACACTTGCTACAAACGAGGGCCTGCTCCCTTGCTACAAACTGAGACTTTGACCCAACAGGAAATTACTAAATTGGGAACAATCCCATTAACCACCACAACAAGAAAAGGACTTTATGGTATGGGGTCACCCGGGCACAATCTGATACCCGGACATGTACCACTCTGTGTATATGTATATAGATCTTATGTAACTTTAATAAATAAGATATTGTTTGATGCATAATAAGAATTGAATATCAAGTATTTTGATTGCGAGCACAACTGGCGCTTGGGAGCCCCTGACCAAAACCCACAAGAGGACCCAAAAGGATCCATCTAGTGGACAGGGACCCCCTAAAAAGAAGGTTCTCTTCTCCCCCTCAGCCCACGAAATTCTCTGACTCAACTCAGAGGTGCCAGCACTCGCATATCTACACTATAAATAAATTACCCATTACTCTTCCTCCTGGGATTTCCTCAACCCCCCCCCCAAAAAAAATCCCCCCTTTCCCGTTCCCTCCCCACTCCTTACCCGTCCCCTATTAACCCTACCTGCCCCAGGGCAAACCATACTGGTGTAAAACTTACCAGGACTGGAGAATAAATGCACTGCCAGTCCTCTCTGGTCCAAGGTAGCAGCCATGGATGTTACTGGTTTACACCCTCAGCATGCCCACTTTATTCATTGCAATGGAGGGGGCAGTGAAAGACGGAGTCATAGCCCCCCCCCCTGCTATATTGAGCCCCCCTGCTATATTGTCAATAAGTGAGTAGTTATAAAACAGGCTGACCTTGTGTTGAGCTGTCCTCTGTTATAGGAGTGACAGGGCTCAGTGATGCACGCACACTGGGTGAATTGCATTGGAGTGAACTTGGCTTGAGGGACAGCATAGAGGGCTCTGTTCTAGCCTACCACCAATGGGGGGCTAACCTCACATGAGCCTCAGGCTTCAGATCGTTCTGAGGTTTCTGAAGGAGCAACTGTAGGTGGCAAAGCGGAAGTAAACATTCCCCTTCCTTTCTGTGACCAGAGTAAAGAGAAAGCATGGGACTGACACTGCATCAGGTAAGCTGCCAGACAATTGATTTGAAAGTTTGACAGTAAATGTATTGGTTGCCAGCCTCATATCACATGAATATATAGCAAAGTTCAAGCAACAGGCACAGGGCACAGAGCGCTCACCTCTTGATAAGATAAATGTCCACAGTAATGAAGTGCCAGCCACGCAGCTCGAACGATAAAATCATCCATCCTTTATTGCAAAACGTGTTTAAAAAGCCATCACAGCATGTAAAGCATAAAAGCGCATAGTCAGAGCAGACCCCGCGTCAACGCGTTTCGAGCCGAGGCTCTTAATCATGACAATGAGACGGCTATGATAATCTCAATAATTAAGTGTTCATATTACGGCTAATGCTAGTCACCTGGGAGAAACATGGTCAGACACTCCCCAAATTGTAATGCAGGTGATTAATTGGGGAGTGTCTGACCATGTTTCTTCCAGGTGACTAGCATTAGCCGTAATATGAACACTTACTTATTGAGATTATCATAGCAGTCTCATTGTCATGATTAAGAGCCTCGGCTCGAAACACGTTGACGCGGGGTCTGCTCTGACTATGCGCTTTTATGCTTTACATGCTTTTTAAACACGTTTTGCCATAAAGGATGGATGATTTTATCGTTCGAGCTGCGTGGCTGTGGATTTTAAAGTTTGACTGGTCAATTCTCCCTAATCACCCTATATAATATAACGGTTAATACCAAACCCCCTTTGATTTGTAATAACCCTTTTGTGTAGGTCCTACCAGAATGCAAGATTCTGTTGCTTAACAATTTCTGCTCCCTGCCTTCAGAAGTCAACCAAAATCCCAGTATGTACTGGCAGCAGCCAGGGGGCCTAGAGTACATGAGACTGCCAGCAACTGCGTTCTCACAGTCTGAGGGATGTAAGCATCCCCAGCATGCCCCTGTAGTTTAAAGCAAGACAGGCACCCACATGGCCAGTTCAAAGCAGCGTGCATGATGAAACATCAGTGTTTTCCTACTGTCAGACCTAATTCTGATGGCACACTACCCATCCCACCCACTTTTGATCATTTACTGCTGATAAACCTATCAACCTATCAACCTATGTAGAAATTGAAGTTTCCACTTCCTGTTTCAAATAGAAATCTAGACTGGCAGGCTGATTCATTACTAACGCCAGGTAGTGACTAGTAGTCGCTGTGCTCGGCCATGGATCATTGTTTTAGAGCGCCTCAGTCGCTATCCGGCATTGCTGAATATGATGTGTGAGTCGCAGTACTACTCTGTATGGGATCGAATGGTAGCGCCAGCTCAGTGCGACTGACTCACACCACATTCATAAAAAAAACAGCCTCAAACAGTGCCGGCGCTCAAAATCATGTAGTTTTACAGAGGCTGTGTGATTAAATTTTGTTTTTGTATCCACTAGTAACAAAGCGAAAACATATGGAATTACATTGTTATTGCATTGTAACATGAACATTTTAATACCAGACATGTAAGGACAATTCTGCATAAAAATATTATTAATCCAAAAAGTTTTCAAAAATGTTATTTTCTAGGCCAGGATACATGTCAGAAGTTTGGAAAATTTTTTTAAGGAAAAAAAAATTGGGATCAGGAAAGGGATTTAAGGATCATCCATAGAAATGTATGGGAGAGCACCAGGTAGCGACAGGTAAGACATGGCGCTCTGCAAGGCTGAACGCCGGCGCTGTACGCTGAGGCTGGGATAATGATGAATCGTACGCTACATGGCGTTGTTCTAGTCGCTCACCAGATTCGGCTTCATAAATATGTAATTGCGTGTCATCTCCAGCGTTCACGTGCCGCTACCTGACGCTACCTGGCGCTACCTGACGCTGTACAGGCGCTACCTGCCGCTATCCCTTCATGAATAAGGTCCTCATTGTTATTGAATAAGTCAAGAAGGAGGGTTAAATGAGTATTTGTGCTGTGGAAGGGAGAGGATGCTGTGTAAGATCCTGCAATGCCTTCTACAAGGTTTGCTGGTGATTGCAGTTTCTTAAGATCTGGGATATGAAGGTGGAAAGGAGAATATACAAGATTTGAATCTATGAGGCTGATTCATTAATAGCGACAGATAGCGACAGATAGCGACTGTTGAGCGACTGTAGCGGTATTTTGACAGCAACCGCTAGTAGTCGCTGTGCTTGGCCATTGTTCGGTGGATGATAGCGACTCAGTCGGTGTGCCGTAATGTTGAATACAAGATGCTGAGTCGCTATTTGACAGGTTCGCTGTTGTATGGGAGCGCATGATAGCGACTGGAAATAGCGACCGGCCCTCACCATATTCATTAAAAAAATCAGCCTTAAAAATTCCAAGCGCTGTGAAATGCATGTTTAAATCCCAGAGCGCAGAGCGCAGTAGGCGATGTGTTAAAAGTAGTTTTTTAACCCCCTAACCACCCCCCCAAAAAATGGAATGCTTTTAAAATAATATTCAAACCTGAATAGTTTAAAATCAGACCTGTAATATCAATTCTGCCCAAAAAAATTTGTAAAAAATCCCCAAAAAATACATTTTCAAAGGAAGAAGTGTTCAAAGATTTTTTTTTTTAAATTAAAAAAAAATATATATATTAAAAAATAATTATTGAATAAAATACATTCTGCCATTGAAATGCATTGTTCAAGGATGTTCGCTGGCGCTGTGGGATGAGGCTGGGATAATGATGAATGAGTCGCTAGGTGGCGCTATCTCAGTCGCTAAGCAGTATCGGCTTGATAAATGTGTGATTGTGGAGGGGAGCCGGCGTTCTAGTTGCGGTACCTGGCTTTACTGGACGGCTCCCCAGTCGCTATCTGTCGCTATTCCTTGATAAATAAGGCCCTATGACAAGAGGCTGCATGAGTAACACAGTTTAGGAGAGACTGGAAGAAGGGAGAATGAGGTAACAGTCAATGTTTTAGGCTACAAAGCTGTTGCTCCATTAAATGTATCAATAAATACCTTAAAGAGACCTAATGAAACAATTGTGGGGGTTGGGAGGAGGTTCTTTTAGCTTCCAGCAAGTGGAGGGAGATCAGAGGAGGGTGCTTTGCCAAAGTGGCCAGACTTAGCCAAGGTCTCGTTTTTACCACTATAATCTATTTTAGTCTCATTTGACATGCAAAACAGAATATTTATTTTGTAGTGGCAGGGCTGTAGAAGAATCGACATTTTTTATCAAGCGCCTTCCTTGCCTTGCCAGAGAAAATGAAAAGGCTCCTGTCTGCCAAGCAAAATGCTTGTCTAATGTATGTGGGGAGAACACACATTCAGGAGGCACAATAGTGCAGCAAATTACACCTACACCTCAAGAGCTTACAATGGTAAAACCAAACCACTTTTCTTTTTGTATTTCACGATGTATGTCGCTATGGTATGAATTGTTTTTTTTCACAGCACAGAACATTCTGGGCTTCTGCCAGGGTTTCTTTTTTAGGCTCCAGACTCAGTCTCAGTTTTTAAGCTCCTCGGAGCGCTGACCTACTTACTCAGCTAATTTGTATAAACGTATTTCACTTGTAGGCCAAACAGTACAACGAGTATTGTCACTTTTCTTTTAAATATCCATGAACCCAATTTATGTTTGCATACAGTTTACCACATATAGCATGTAAGGATACATAAATGTCAAGACTGGATTTGTAGTAGGACAATATTTATGTACCCAGTTACAAATCAGAGAAGGGAAAATCAGGGCAGCACTGATCATGGTACCACTGCGTCCAGGTGGCATCAGCAACATCCCAGTTGTAAACATGATGGAGGGAGATAAGCAAATTTGCTCTGAATTTCAGGGAAAAAAAATGATTAGGCAAGTATCCAAATTATTGGGATCTGTGCCAATCAGTAAAAAAACTCACCCGCTGCCATGTTATCCAGCAACAGGTCTTACCTTAAACCGGACCTTCAGCGTGATTTAATGAAAAGCCCAAACTCTTAAAAAGCGGTTCCCCAGCATCTAAAATTAATATATTTTACGTTTTTAGTCACTAACTTATTATTCTTTCCCCCACTGGGCTGCAACTCTGTTCAGGAATTTAGGATACGGGCGCCGCCATCTTGACTCAGAAGCATCACACTTACTGAGGAGAGGAGAGTGGGATACGGTACAGAGGGGCGGGTTATAGCTGTGCTTTGCTCAGACAGAGCAGAGCTAGGGTCAGGTAAAGGTCAGCAGTCCCAGAATGCAGAGCAGCACAGTCAGGAGGCACTTCCTGTTTGCAGGCTGCCTGATAAGATGGCTGCTTCCATAAGCTGCCATCTTGGATGTTTAAAGGATCATAACATGCAGTAAATGCAGGTAGGATGATTTTTAATGTGGCCAATCTGTATGTACAGGGTGTGGGAAACATATAAGATAGGCTCTTATTCGGAGTGAAGGTCCACTTTAAGCTGTGAGTGCAAGGGTACCATTCAGCTATTCGCTGAGTTCATAGCACCGCCTGCTAACTTCCAAGAGCATTGATCCCAGATGAAAAGTGTGGGTTCCAATTGGTTACATCACTTTCAGTGGGCCATTTCTGGCACCACATGCTGCATTCCGCCCACCGAGAAGCCAGTCCGTCTGTCCACCTGTCTAGAGCCGAATGCAGGTAGGAACTAGGTTCAGAAATGACTATATTACCTCTCTAATATGCAGCAGAGTAGCAGGCCAATGTAGGCTGCCCCGCTGTGCATCCCACCAGAAAAAACAGGCTGCCTAGGTACTCACCATAGAGCAGCTTATCAGCTTGCACGGCCAGCGCTGGCCATGCTGATAGGCTTGTTAACCGACGCGCTAATAGACCTCTTGTATGTCGTGTGGGAGAGTAGCCCAGAAGAGGTATCTGGCTGGCCATTTTTTTTTATTAAGCAGCACAATGCACAGCGGAGCAGCTCTGGTTCGGTTGACCTGCTGCTGCATATTGAAGAGAGACTTCAGTCATTTCTGAACATTGCGCCTCTTTATCACAAGGTAGAGAAGAGTAATTTGAAAAATTTGTTTTTCGGATAAACCTGATTTTCTTGGGGAAATACAGTTTTCAAGAAATTTGCTTATCTCTGTTGTTGGATAAAGTTCTAGAAATGGTTGGCCTGTGCAGGCCATCCAATTAGAGTTAGGATTGCGAGATCAGCAACAAGGATCTCAACAGAGTCAGCGTATCTATGGAGTAGCACAGGGATCAGAAGAGATTGGGGGACAGCTGAAACAGCATGGCATCCTGACAACCTGACAGCATGGCTTTGGTGTGCTGTCCCTAAAAGCGTTTATTTAAGAGGCAATAAGAAGCCATTTCAGTGCCAGATGTGTCAGGCGGTGGTCACATGAAGAAGCAATGCTGTGGTTGTCAGGCAATGCTACTGCCCATCGAAGCACCAGCCAAGGTGCAACACATGAGCAGTGGACCAGTAAGCAAGCTTTTGTGACAGCCTGCAAGCGTAGGAGCCAAAAGTCTTGCTGACAGCCATTGCTTTTAGAGGCCAGGAAACTACCGCTGACTTTAAAATAAGCAATAATTCAATAGACATTGGTATTTTGTACCCACGCTGCTTTTTTCTACATTAATGGCTAGATTTCAGTGCTGTACAGTCGCTAAATTCTGATGATCAGAGAGAGTTAACCTGTGTTTGAAACACAGGAATAGACTCCAGTTAGTTCAATTAAAATAGCTATTGTGTAAATAATGGCAGAGCTCATTCTCGAAACACTGCAAACTTTATAGATGTAAAACCTTTACATTCTGATATTTAGGGTCAGTGCTTTGTGTATCTCAATTTAACACAATTCAGGCATACTGAACATGACACATGACCGCAATAAGCATGTTCAGGTAATCACAACATCAACGGCAAATTAATTGCTAGAAATTCATATTCTGCTCTTCTCAACTATAAAATTACTTTTCAGTTTTCGGTAGTGGAATATTAGTTGTATCTGTGGGGAACATCGGACAGTCCCTGTGGTCAAGCTAATGTATTGGCAGGTAGAAACCTATTTGGCATGCAAACATCTTCATCTAATGTATGCATACTTTATCTACAGAGGCAAAGCCCTCTCATGGGGAAAAAGGCTAAATTAGCTTAGCCTATTACACAGGTATGGCTTAATGCATAGACAGAGTGGAATACTGACTTTCCCCATTAAAACTGAGCAGTAAGAAGAAGGAATAAAGCCCTTTCCCTATTAAAAGTTAGCAGCAGTAACAGAATAAATGGGATGAGCACAGACTACAGATGCAAATGCTAGTGTAAAATAAGAGGCCGATTCATCAATAGCGCCAGGTAGCGACAGATGAGCGACTGTAGCGTGATTTTTTCAGCGCCAGCCAGTATTCGCTGTGCTTGGCCGGCATTAGCTTGATGACAGCGACTCAGTCGGTGTGCGGTAATGTTGAATACGGGCTGGGGGGTCGCTGTTTCACAGGTCCAGCGTTGTATGTGAGCGCCTGACAACGAATGGCCAGAGCGAACGGCTAGCTTCATATTCATCAAAAAATCACGCTCCGAATGTGCTGTCGCTGTCCATTCCTTGTTTAAACCCCAGAGCGCTGGCGGCGATCTGTATTAACTAGTTTTTAACCCCTAAACAACCATATTTTTTGAATGTAACATTATACATGTTTTTAGAATCATTTTGTTATATGAATACATTAATCTCAGACCTGTAAGATCAATTCTGCACATATTTTTTTTTTTTTTACTTAAAAATAAATCCTAACATTGCAGAAGTGTTCTCCGATTTTTGGACATTAAAAAAATTAAAAAAAAAATTATTACCAATTAATCATGAATTATTATAGATTGCTCCATTGAAATGCATTGGACATCGCCAGGGAGCGACAGCTCATACCTGGCGCTGTGAGGGAATTTGCAGCGGCGCTGTTCGGTCCAGGCGGCTTCATGATGAATGCCGCGCTAGCCGTCGCTCTCGCCGGCGCTAGCCTCATTTTGCTTGATAAATGCGTCATTGTGACCGCCGCCGGGCGTACTTGAGTCGGTAGTCGCCGTTAGCTGCCGCTACCTGGCGCTCGTCGGACACTACCTGGCGCTATCGCTTGATGAATAAGGGCCAAAGGCTCAGATTTTAAAGCTGGAAAGGTAAAGGACAATTTGTTGTACCTTTTGCTATCTGCAACTTCTTTAGGAGTCTTTGCTTCACTTCCTGTTTAGTCAGATAAAATTGACCTAGTGTCCTAAGAATGAAAAATCAAAATGATTTCCTTTAAATTAGTGATGGGCACAAGGTTAGGGTTTGTACCAAAGTTTGCAAGATCGGGTTTCCAAACTCGAACACAGACTTCAGCCAGAAGTCCGTGTTCAAGTTTGGTGTCCGTCCCGAACGGGCCCATCAACCCACTTCACTGCAGCAGTCGAAGCTGGCACTAGGAGTCTCCTTACTCATGGGGAGTTATTTTTCTGTGGCCCCGGCCGTGGGCCATTTTAAATGCTGCCCCCACCGCTGACAGGATGAGGATAAGGTAAGTTTTTAAAGCAGCTACTTCCTTCCCTGCAAAAGTTCCTATGTTTTGCAAAAGTTTACACGGTATAAAGTGCTGATTGGGTAAGAGCCTGCACATGCTCCGTGGGAATGATGAGTTATGTGGGCGATCTGGGGGGGGGGGTCATACACTGGGGTATCCCAAATTGGGATGCCCCAGGGACAAGGACCTATCACTAGGATAGTGAAAATCCTGCTGATCGCTCCACTGTAAGCTCATTCTTTGTGAAAGCCAGTTAGAGCATCCCAATGAGGGGATGACCTATTTTATGGGGATATTTTATCACCTTTGCAACATGAATTTGTGGCTTATATTGACCATCTTTTTCCTTTTAGGTGCACAATGCTGTACCAAAAGGAATTTACAAACTGTTTTAGCCATGACAATGACTGCCAATTGTTTGCATATTATGGCACCGTAATGCACAAATAGTTGACTGTATCAAATATCAATTTAGGTCTTGAATAAGCTCTGCATCTTGGTTTCATGGTAATTCAGACTGTGTCTGATACTATCTATAGACATGAAATATAAACCTTTCATCTGCATGGCTGAATTTACTCAGTTCTCTTTCTATTTATGCAGATGTGGTTATACTCACAACAACATGGCAACCCATTTCAAGGTCTTTCTTTAAGTCCATATATGAGATAAAACAGAGATTTGTGTTCCTTATAGGGCCAGAATTGATACAAAAGAATGTTGTGAGACTAATGTGCACTTCTGTATTTAAATGGGCCTATACTCAAGAGGGAAATACTTTTTCTAAAGGTACTGCTTCCCATAAAGGGACTGTAAACCCAATAGTAATAATTACCTAGCAAGCAGTTCACCTGTCCCGCGTGCCCCGCCTCCATTTCCTGCAGCACCAAGTAGAAACCATAGCAGGGCCCTCATCTATTGTATTCTAGAGGACCACGCCAAAAAGGGTTTAACAGCCACTCTGTCCATTGGTGTTCTCAGTGTGAGCAAGCACGGCAACCAACAACCAACCTACAGCTGTTGTTGACCACAGAAGAGAATTCTTATGACTCATAAAGCTGCACCATGACACCTTCCCAGCTCAGCCACAACACAGAAACTGAAGCAAACAAAACAGCTTTACCGATTCATTAATAGCGGCAGGTAGCGACAGTTGAGCGACTGTAGCAGTATTTTCACAGTGCCCGCTAGTAGCCGCTGTGCTTGCCCGTTGTTCAGTTGTTGATAGCGACTCAGTCGGTGTGCAGTAATGTTGAATACGGGGTTAGGAGTCGCTATTTGACAGGTTCCGCGATGTATGGGTGCGCATGATAGCGACTGGTCAGAGCGACCGGCTCCCACCATATTCTTCAAAAAATCACGCTCCAAAAATTCAAGCGCTGTGAAATGCATGTTTAAACCCCAGAGCGCTGGAGGCGATGTGTTAAAAGTAGTTTTTTAACCCCCACACCACCACATTTTTGGCAAAAAAAAAAAAAAAAAATTTTTAAGAATTTAGTAATATGAATACAATAATATCAGACCTGTAATATCAATTCTGCACAAATTTTTTTTTTTTTTTTTTTTTTTTTACCTTAAAAAAATTATCTAACATGGCAGAAGTGGTCACAGAATTTTTCACATTGAAAAAAAAAAAACATTAATAACAATTAATTATGAATATTTAAAGATTGTTCCATTGAAATGCATTGGAGCGCGCCAGGTAGCGAGAGGTCATACCTGTCGCTGTTCAAGGTCGGACGCTGGCGTTGTGGGCTGAGGCTGGAATAATGATGAATGAGTGGCTATCTGGCGCTATCTCAGTCGCTAAGCAGGATTGGCTTGATAAATGTGTGATTGTGGTGGGGAGCCGGCGTTCTCGTGGCGGTGACCGTCATTACCGTTCGCTCACCAGTCGCTACCTGTCGCTATTCCTTCATAAATAAGGGCCAAAATCTATTTACATTTACCCTGGGATTTCGAGATTTCATTTGGCTCACCTTAAACTGTTCCCACGGGGATAAAGTGGGAGGAAGTTACTGCGTACCTTGAGAGAAACTTTAACCTTTCAGCCCCTCTATTTGGCTTACTTGCTATTCCCATGGCCCAGTCTCCATTGGAACTGAAAGTGGATTCTCTGAAAGTGGACCCTAAACATCGAAGTCCATTTTCTTTTGGTCTGGTTAATAGGGGTAACATAGTAACATAATATGTACAGTAAGTTCGAAAAAAATATTCAGTACATCCATATCAGCCTGATTAGTGGTGTAGTAACTGGTAATGTTATTACATGCAAGAAAGGCATCCAGGCTAGGGATGAGCGAACCGGTTCAGACGAACCGGAATTCGCTCCGAATTTCAGGGAAAATTCGATTCGGCACGAACCCGAATTTTTTGGGATTCGTGCCGATCAAATTTTCCCTGAAATATAAAAAAAAAATGCCGGCGTGGTGGGAGCGGGCAGGCCGGCTACGCTGTCAGCGGGCGGCGGAAGCCGGCCCGCTGACAGCGCAGCCGGCCTGCCCGCTCCCACCATGCCGGCATTTGTTTAAAAAGCAAACACTTACCTGCATGGTCGGAGCGTGGAGGCCGGCGCCGCTCTCAGCTGTCATCAGAGGACGTCTCATCACAGGGCGACTGAGAGCGGCGCCGGCCTCCACACTTCGACCATGCAGGTAAGTGTTTGCTTTTTAAACAAATGCCGGCATGGTAGGAGCGATTCGTGAAAGTTCGATTCGGGCGAACCCGAATTTCTTGGGGAAATTCGGCGAATCGCCCGAATCGAACTTTCAGGTTTGCTCATCTCTAATCCAGGCCTCTTTTAGTGTATTCTTCATGACTACCTCCTCTGGCAAAGAGTTTCATAGTCACACTGCTCTCACAGTAAAGAATCCCCTCCTATGCCTGTGAAAGCGTCTTTCCTCCAACCTTAGTGGATGCCCCGAAGTTTTACTTACAGTTCTGGCTTTAAATAGATCATTTGATAGATCTATGTATTTACCCTGGATATATTTATACATAGTTATTAGGTCATCCCTTAGGCTTCTCTTTTCCAAACTTTTTCCAATAAACCTATTATTAAAATATTACCGCCAGCGGCCAATCACATTAGTGAATCCCACGTGAACCCAGTCCATGGGGCTTTCGCCATTGGGGTCACGTAGGTTCTGCAACCAGCCGTTGATGAATGAGATTTCAGGAATTGGGTTTGAGGGGGCCTTAAAAGAATAAGTAAGCTAGAAGACATAGTGCATCAAGCAACGCTTTGCAAAGAACAATATGTTATCCGTTATGGGTTATGGTCTGTAACTCAGAGGCAATAAATCTTATTCTTTTCCTACATTTTTCATTAAGTGTTGTTGAGCACAAAGCATCTTTATCATACTCATCTGTTAATTACACTGATGGTTTTGCTTGTTAACAGTTGAGCGTAATTGTTCGTGTATGATCCTTCGAAGAATGAGGATCTCTATATGGATGCACTTTTAAGAACATTTAATTTATACAGAGAATCAATGTGCTTTTTGCTAAAGAAAAAAAAAACAGCAATTGCTCTACTCTCCTCTCATGAATGCAGCCATCTGTTCAAGCGGGCAGAGAGAAGCACAGTTCAAGGCTCATCCACAGTTAATGTGGATATGCAGGTATAAATCTGTGTTACGGCCCATTGTGTCCTTTTCAAATACAGCACTACAGTAATGTACCCACAGACCCGACTGCATACAAAATGAATGCTCGACCAAAACATTTGTATTTAGTTTTCCCTAACATACAGGTATAGCTGTCTGGTTCAGTGACACAGTAACTGTGACGTCCAGCAGGACACCTGCCTTCTGTAAGCAGACAACCTTCAATCTCCACCACTGCTTCCGCCTATAGTCAGGACCACGTTTGCCGGGATGCTTGAAACGCCTCGCCGGACATGGTTACCCCCAGGTCTTAAAAGGCGCAAAGGATGCCAGCTTACGGTGAAGGCAGATGAACCACAAGTGTATCCCAAAACTCATACATGGGTATTTAGTCCGAGGATGCGGCAATACACAGGGATTAGACAGGAGCATAGTTGGGAGTAGCCAAAGTGTCAAGCCGAGGTAGTGAGGTATCCAAAAGGGGCAGACATGTTAAAGGTCAGGCAAGCAAAAGGTCGGTTCAAAAAAGGTCGATCAAGCTCAAGAAACTATAACGGGCACTGAGGACGGGGCTAATTTACTGGCCAATGGCAACTAGGGAAGGAGTGTGGTCATTGGTGCAACTGTGAACTATGGCCGGATTGGTCAAACATTTCCCAGGGGCTGGTCAGTCCTGGCAGCAAAGCTGACCAGCCCCTGATCTCAATCAGGTGTGGAGGAGGCTGCACCCCCTGCCACTAACAGTGCAGTTCCTTCTTGCAGCAAAGCTGCTGGACTGCGGGGCGTGTGCCCGGGTGCGCACCCACACAGCTAGAGAGGATTGAGGGAGGCTACCAGAGGGACATGCCACGCTCCCCGAGTTCCAGGAGTGGTGAGTGCGCACTGCTACATGCAACCTGTGAGCGTCACGCCGCCCAGCAGACGCTCGCCGACGGCATAGAGCACACATCATAGAGCAGCTATAATAACATTGTAACAACATTGTAATAAAAGTCACATGCATGGCTGTTTCCTATGAAACACAGCAGGGAGCAGGTTAGCTTTTAAACGACAGCAGGACTCTTGTCTCTTGTCCTGATTGTTAATAGCGATGGGCTTTGGATCTGTGCTAAAGCTAGAATTGGTCCGATTCACCCCCTCCCATGTATCTGCAAGATCCAGGTCAAATAATCTGCCATTTCCTCACAAATAATTGGCAGTTACCTCACTGGGGAAGGGGACATGGAGGGGAATTTTACTGGGAATCCTCCTCCATGCCCCTTGCCTCTACTGATGAATCAGATGGAGGTGAGGATTCCACAGTGGCTTCACCTCTGTAGTATAAAAGATTCCCTCTCTGTGCTCCCCCCCCCCCAATTAGGGGATGGTGAGGGTATAGAAAGTGAATGGGGTAAGTTTAGTTAAAAATGATTGAAAGCTTAGTCTGCTAACACCCCCAACACCCCCAACTGCCAGGAAATCCTAATCTGGGAGGCTCTGTTAGGTTAACAATACATGGGAAGCCCAAATTGGGACCTATCTGGTCCGCGCTCTGGCTAGTGGGGTTCACTGACAAAAGAAGGAGACATACAGGCTATGGCTACTATAGCCCAGAACTGTGGAAAGGTTAGTATTAAAGCCGGATTTTGGAGTTCCTACTGATTAGTACAGGGGCATCAAAAATCATAAGGGAGGGGGTGTTAATGGGCTTTTAATTATTTTTGACAGGAGGTCCATTCTGAGATATATTTATGATAAGTTTTGGCTTCCACTCTAAATCAAATCATCAAAGAACTATTAATACATTGCATGCATTTACACATCTAATCGTATGTTAGCAGATGGAAAGTATATCGTTTTAAAAACACTAGGGATTCCAATATACATAAAAGCAGAAATAGCAGAAAAAAACGTGTATGGATTTGAGGGGATGGCTGAGCAAAGTGCATGTTGTCACCCCTAATCCTACCTAATACTGGTGGTTTAGCACATCAAAAAGAACTAAAAGGTTTTTAGCATGGAACATAATGATCAATCTACTTGTATATGTACAAACACAGAATGATGTGCTACATTTGGAGCTTGTGTTTGTGAGAAATCAAGACAGGCTATCTAAAAACAAGATAAAAAGGCGCAGAGACATATGCGATCTCACTAGTTACCATCCTTCATGAAAATATTATTATTATTATTATTATTATTATCATCCTTCCCCCAATGTATTCATAGGTTTCTGTTTCTGGGGAAAACCAATAAAACATGCAAATACACTATTTATGCCAGCAGACTTGTAGGCTTGTGTCCTGGAACCAGTCAGTGTAATTATTCGCAGCCAATGACCATCTGAGCACAATTCTAGTAAACACATTAACTAGGGACTTCAAAGGACTGTGACTAGCCAACAATGTTATACCATTATCCGAAAGAAATCAGCTGGAAATGCTTGAAATCACAGTTTCATTTCCTGGCATCAATTGGTGTCTGTAGTGGTTTATGCTTCTTTAATTCCTCACAGCACCTACAGAAGCTACACCCAGTGATAGTTGTCCAAATAGTTTGACCAGTTGGATCACCAAACATTTTGGATTATTTTGGGTGGCAGTACTGGCTTCATCAACAATAGGACGTGAAGGGTATTCTTAACATGACAAGATAGATACATCACCTATGCCTCTTCTGCTCAATGGCTAAATCTACCTTGGTGTGTTGTATGGCCTCCATGAGACAGTGTCCAACTGAGACCTCTGTTTCCAACCAGATTTCAGAGGTAGACTAAAGGATTTGTCACTGGGTGACAGGGTTTGAGTGCTGGGGCTCCTTTAAATGGGGTTGAGCAACTGCCAAATTTTTCATTTGTATCTTTTAAAGGTGTGTAAGCACATTCGGGGGTCTTTAGCAGGGCTGTTTATGGGGGAGTGCACCAAGGCCATTGGGGTGACTTTATCTTAATTATCCATTTTTTTGCAGAATAAAGTCAGTTGCTAGTGATGCTGGGCATAAGACAGGCCTCTCATTCCCCATTTTTGGCATGTCATGGGGAGGTGGCGCTGCCTGCTGCTAAGGTACAGGTACAGGGGCAGAATTTTCCCTTTACACACTGGGTGCTATATTCCCTATATTGCCCTGGTCCTTAGCCACGCAAAAAGTGGTCTAATAGCTCTTTTTTTGTGCTGACAAGTATGACAAGCCACAGTGGCCGTACAGCTATCTCTGGCCACAGCAGAGCACATGTATCACTCATAGGGCATCCCAGTGATATGCTCTTCTCAGCTCATCCACTACCCAGAAATTTAAACAAATACAGTGGCTTCACTTAAGAATACATAAGGTATTTACATGTAATCAGAGTTTTTGAGATGCTTTAAGTTAAGGTGGGAGGAAGTTGTGTGTGCCAGGACAGGGAATTTATTATTATTATTGTTTATTTTATATAGTGGCATCATCTTCCGTAGTGATTTACAAGGTATGATTACAGACAAGATAAAACAAATAGTACAGGGAACAATACAAAACTAGACGCCATGAGGTTCAAACCAAGTGTTGTGAGTGCAGGAGACAATAGGAGAGAGCCCTGCCCTTGTGAGTGTACAGTCTAAAGGATGGGGGTGGAGATGAAAGGTAGGGATCACAAGTGGTAGAGCTTGAGTTGGGCTGCATGTGCCATTTGAAGGTTATAGAAGTTGTTAAAGCCAGGTTATAAGCTTAGCTGAAGAAGTCTTTTGAGGGCACTTTTAAAGTCTTAGAGTGATGGAGAGTGATGGATTGAGTAGGGAAGTGCATTTCAGAGAATTGGGGAGAACACAGGAGAAGTCTTAAAGGCGGGAGTGTGAGGAGCTAACCAAGGAGGAGGCCAGGAGAATGTCAGAGGCAGAGCGGAAGTTGGGTTGGTAACGCTGGATCAGAGATGAAATGTAGGGAGGGGCCTGGTTAGAGAGAGCTTTGTAGGTAAGCGTTAGAAGTTTGAACTGAACTCTCTGGGAGACAGGTAACCAGTGAAGCGATTGACAAAGGGGGGCCGTGCTAGAGAAACGAGAGGAGAGGTGGATGAGGCGAGCAGCAGAGTTTAGAATAGATTGGAGGGGTGCCAGTCTGTTTGTTGGCAAACCACATAACAGGGTGTTACAATAGTCCAGTCAGGAGATTACCAGGGCCAAATTAAACTGTGCCGAATAGATGCGCTCATCTTGATCTCTAATAATCATATGATATATCAAAAGATCTAATGTGTCCCAAAAACATTTGCCTGGCTGTAATTGCAAGTATGCCATTGAGAAAACCATTGTTTGGGGTTTGGGAGGACCTGCTGCCCCTTTCATGGCCCATTTTTTCCCATTCATGTCTTGGATGCGTGTGGCAATAAAAACAGCCAGCGGAACACATACACCTAATAAGAGACTTCCAGTGCTCCAGAATGACACTATTCTATTCATAACACAACACAATGCCGGCACCTTGGTGGCAATGTTAAGGATTGTTTGAACAATATTCTGAATGCAGATGCATTGTACAGCCCCCCCTGGGAAATTACAGAGCTAAACAAATCTTACAGAATTACATAAAAACATAATGAACTCACTCTAATAACAAATTGTATGTTTAAACCCCGAAGCAAAGAGGATGCAAAAAATAATGTTTTTTCTTAAGGGGTCTATAAAGTCAAACTGAAAAAAATCACTGCAGCTCCTGGGCAGTCTGCTGCTCTGTTTTTGGAAAATGGAGGTTCCGGCATCCTCACACTGCAATGGAGAGGCATATTTGACTCTGTGACTGGCGTAGGGGGGTGTAGGGCCACGACTGACTGTGAGCATTGGTCATGGCTCAAGGAATTCTGGGCCGCGCCCTTGCCGTAGGACTTGTTTCCAGAAACCAGAAGCTAGACTGTTCACCTGATGTCACTCCTGTGCCAGCTATTGTTCTCTTGGGGGCCAGCATCACAGTGAATGCCAGTCCTGCAGCTTTGGTGTTGTTGGAAATATGTGGCAAGGTGCAGGACTAGGCTGCGGCATCCATAAGGGATAAGGCGCTGTATGATTTGGTCCCATACTCCACATGCACCCCCTTGAAGCTGTAAAGCAAAAGTGCAGGAGTGGGCATGTGGATCAACAAGACACTGCTCCCCAGAAACCAACAGAAGGCAGAGTAGTGACAATAGGTTAACAGAAGCTCCTCAGCCAGCAGCAGAAAGTCTGGGGTCTATGTCAAAACTTCTGGTCTTTTTCTTTAATAGTTAAGCACTTTGTCCTTATTCCATATTCAAAGTACCATGTCTAGTTTCATAGAGAACCGTCTTCATCTTTTTTAAATAAAATTAACTATTTATATATCTCAAAGTTTAATTCTTCTAGATCAGGGGTTAGATTTGTTCAGGTTATTCTTTCTTTTCTTCTTGAAAAAAAATGCAAATGGTTCAGCTTGCATTGTCAGTTTCTATGTGTTAATCTAGTAGTCCAGTAGTAACATTTTGCAGCATCCATCAATCAAATTAACATTCATGAACATGAAGAAATATAAAAAAGCTACATGTAAAAGCTATAGACTGGTAGCTTACTAATAGCCCCCCCCCCCCCCGCATCGGTCCCATGGAGATCTTAAAATCTCTGATTATATGTAGATACCAAATGGGTTCTAATCTCAGCTGGCTTCCCGTCCATTCCTGGGAGTGGCTGAGATGAGAGGGGAGTGTCATGGTGCAGCTTTTTGAGTAATGTGAGTGCTCTGCTGTGGTCTGAAATGGCTGTGCTCACTCGTGCTGGGAAAGGAAAGGGGGGGGGCATGGTCATAGAGGAATGGAATGGAAAGGAGTGGCTAACTTTGGAACCCTGCTACGGCTTCTAACTGGCACTGCAAGAAATAGACCTATGGGAAAGGATTCAGGGGGATTTTTGCCATTGTCTGCGCTGTCTTGCTGGGTGGACTTCAGGGTAAACTGACATTTTTTAGGGGGCATCAAATGGGTCAGCTTAAACCAGTTTGTGGCTGGTGGGCATGGCAGGGGTGTGGTTTAGGGGTGTTGCTTATTTACTGGCTTTTTAGAAACACATATCTACAGCATTCACTACTGCCATTTATACAAAGAGTCAGGGCTGCTATAAGCCACCAGACATCCTGTATTAGGTGGGACAGTCTTCCGCATAATGTCAGCAAAGTGGGACATTTAGGTGTCAGGTCTGGAGTTCCCCCACAACATGGAAGCCTGTTTCTGCCTTGCATAGACCTTGCCTGTCTCCAATTCATGCTATATGCTGCTCCACCAGCAGGTGGCCCTCTGCTGCAGAGGTGCTGGTGATTAGCCAGCACCTGTACTATTGACTTCTTGCTCTTTATAAGCTGATCCAACCTTGCAGCAGTTGGATCAGCATTACATTGTCTTCTGTACCCAGACCCGGACCCTGAACTCTGTATCTTGAACCCAGAACCCAGGTCTCCTGCCACAGCCTTTGTGTTTTGCCTTCCCCGTCTCAGCCGTGTATCCGCCTTTGGACTTTAGACTTTCTCTGGAACCTTATGCATGTATGTTTCCTGACTCCACCTATGTATGTACAGCAGCCAGAGTGTGTTTATGTTTCCCGGGTTTACCCATCTTTCTGCACCTGTATTCTTGTATAGTTATTTCAGCACGTACATGTTTAAATGTCCACTTGTAAATCTGTACAGCAGCCTGGTTGGAAGGTGCTTTGTCTCGTAGGGATTTCTCTAATGAGAAATCTGTGACATTAGGTGTCAAGAGTTTTTAGCGGGACAGTGAGCCTCACAGTGGGATTGTGCCTCCCAAAGTGGGACATCTGGTCATTTTACTTCTGGGTCTCCTCTAAAATGATACCACAACTGTCAAAACAACAAAACTGCATTGCACTGCATTGTGTTCATGCTTTTCCACCGCAATGCCATGGAAAAGCATGGGGTGAGCAAACCCTAATGGGCTAGCAATGGGTCTACAATGTCATGCTAATTTGTAGGCTGGAGTAGCAGGAAACATAGCCAGGCAGCTTGTGTTTCTTGATGGATGTCTGTAATAGGCCCTTCTAAATATCTGGCACTTTATATTCAATAATGTTATATTGTTTGGCTTTGGATTGCAACAACTGTAAAAGAACAATAGGAATACATCATACCACACAATACACACACTGGCCTCTCTGCTGTTCAACCCATTATCAAGGGATTATTTTTAGCTTTAAATGAGAAATGTGAATGGACATTAAAAGCCACATTAAACCTATGAATGCGGGGTAACTGCTGCGGGAAGCTTGGATGCAAGGTATTTGCTGTTTGGCAGGTGTACAGAAACATCAAAACCATTTTCCCGGAGCTTTACAGAGCAGAGGTGCACATTTCTTATTAACGAGCCTACAAAATGTTTTTGGAACCAAGACACAAGCTGCTTCAGTGAACTTTGAGCTCTAATAAAGCCAGCAGGTCCACATGCATTTGATTCTTGCTGTCAGAGAGAACTAAAAGCTAGTGTAATTGCAAAAGAGATAACTGTCAATATTTCTACCCTTCGGACCCCCCGCAGAGGTTATACCGTAAAACAGAGAAATATGATGGTCTGAATGTAGCATGCATACCAAAAAATAACAAGAAGAAGCTGGAGATAAGAATTGCTGGGCAGGCTTATTGTCTGGTGTGAAGAGGCCAAGAGTAGAACTAGAGCAGCCAGAAAAATTTGTGCAAAAAAACTAATAATAATCATAGTTTGAAGTTTATACTTCTATTTTAATGTCTCTCAATAACAAGGTGGACAGTTGCCAAATATTTCTAACTGTGAGGCCTCTGCCTGTTGGCTCACACCATTCAGCTTATTGATGGGAGTGGACAGAGTGATGGGGGGGGTCTTTGTGTATCTAGGAGAGTATGGTAAGAGGAACCAAACTCAAGATTTTCACGTTCCTGGGTTATGTTCCTCTTCCAGAGGACATGTCCAGGCTCTCCTCAACTTTCTATTGTTATTTCACACATAATATGCCCATTGTATGTTTCTGTGCACACAGGAATTTTTCCTTCAGATTTTACCCATCTGTGCAGTAAGTAAAACACAAACAGTGGGTGCACAGCCAAGCGGTGGACTGCCTGAATCATGGTCCCTGGAGAGCAGTTGGGCGTTAGATGCTGAACCCTGTCACAACCACTAGGCAATGACTGGTCCTATGCCATGTATATTGACGAGCGATACACAAAGCTAAATGGAGGGGGAGTGGCAGGCATCTGCGCAGCCGCCCTCTGTGTTGGCCATTCAGATAGGCCTGGTGATCTGTGGGGTGCTCCATAGGAAAGATGATGCACTAATAAAAAGGGAGACTACAGGCCCTAGATCAGCGGTGGTGAACCTATGGCACCCTGTGGCATTTAGAGCTTTCTCTGTGGGCACCCATTATCTTTCCAGTACACGCATTTTGAGTTTTTTTCATCTCCCCTCTGGCACCAAAGCCTTAAGGTTGGCACTTAAATAAAGTTTTGGGTTGCAATTTGGGCACTTTCCCCTAAACGGTTTGCCATCACTGTCTTAGAGTCTTATAGAGTGAGTAGCCATTTTACTTACTCTTTAGGGAGAAAATACTACCCAAGTGTTACATAACTGCCCTTGAAGGAGAAAATACTTGGCTATTCAATTCAGAGAAAGGAATGGTAGGAATGGTTGGATGGTTGGTAAGTTGATCACTTATTGTCATATCATTTTGTATGTATGTCGACCATTTCACTCTTAATCATGCTTATGAAGGTATGCATGTTTGATTTTGTATTTCCACTTGTTTTGCTCAACTTTGTAATTGTTTATATAAGTATTTTTTTGCCGTTTCACTTTTGCTTTTAAACCCTAAATCGTACCGGATCGTTCACGACATTGTAAATATTAAGGACACTAGCACATCTACATACTGCACCTGCCTGACCCTGTCATGTGACCTGTTATCTTAAAATAAAACCAGTGGCTCATCTTATTAAAGCCACAGTTTTGAGATTAGAGCCTCCAAGGCCTCCATTGCCTTGCTTAACCTTAAACTGTCTGATGGCTCTAATAAATTAATTGGTCTCATTGTGCATATTGTTACAGCTGCTAAAACAATTATTGAGCAAGCCAGGGGAAAAATATCTCCACTAGGGGCCTACTCTCTCTCTTCCCCAGTTATACCAGCCAGTCGGCTTCATTCGGCACTCTCGGGTAAGAATCGGCTAAGGGCCGAATGCAGCCGAACACAGCCAGAGAGAGCCGAGCATGCTGACAGCCGCATTCCCCTAGCCTCTTGCAGCCTGCACCAGCCATTCACAAAATGTCAGTGTGTGCACGTGCCATTGGATCAGGTATCAGGTAGGTTCTACTGGGGGTTCAATTTGGGGGTTTGCCCCAGGGAGAGGGAAAATGGTCGGCCCTGAAGTCTTATAGATTAGAGGGCCACCCCTGATGGGTTTTGGTCTATTTTAATGAAATCATGCTGTTGCTCTCAGCATCTATCAAGGGATTTCTTAAAGCTCTTTTAGATTTCAAGGCCAGACAATTTGAGATTTGTCCCGCTTTAACAAATTTCAAGAGACATGAGAAGGTTAGATCATGCACTTATTTTCCGGCTAACTATGGTCCTACTGTTGACTTTGCAACTTTACTGTTCGAATTTGGAACCTTACCCTGACCTTAGAGATTTAACCAGCCCCTATTTTTGTTTAAGAGCTTTTGTAAGCCACAGTTACCGGTAGCTATTATGGAGCATATGTCCCAGATACCCATTTCTCTTGTTATAAGATACTATTTATAAGGTAAAATGTTTTGATTGTTATGACCGATTTGACTGATGACTTTATTGACATGCCACTATATTTGATTTCTTCATACTTTTATACTTCAGCAATCCAGGGGCTTCCAAGCTTGAAGTGGACAACCAGCTTTGCTGCACTCAGTTGATCTCAGATCCTTAAACCAGACCAACACCCTTACACAAAACAGTCCTCATCTGTATCCCTCCTCCTCAGATTGCAAAATATGAACTGAACTTTTTGGTAAGTATTCCCCCCTTAATGGCATCCTGTTGATTTGCCAGTGGCCTGCAAAGAGGAGATACCGCTGGGTTTCCTTGTAGCTTTGCATTGTGGGATATGTCAGTTAAAGCTGACCAAAACCCACATTTTTAACTAGCATCCCCTAAATTGCTCCCCCTATGAAGAGAACATTTTGCCAATTCCCACTGCTCCTGCTTCACTCTAATCCCAGATAATGGCATCTGTTTTAGCTATAAAGCTCCGCCTCCATTCATTACCACTGTTGTGTGTGGCAATGATGTCATTGCCACACCTATGCAATGACTGATTACCTGCCATATTACAGAGATCGACAGCAAAAAATAAAGTGCTCCACAGCGATTCGAAAAGCATAAATATCTATTTCTAGTTCTACACCCTAAGAATGCAGTATCAGTAGTGGTTTTGGTCAAATGTATTTTGCAAGTTCGGATGGTTTTGGTCCCCTTTAGGTCTAGGCAGCATGGCAGGGATTCTCAGAAGAATCCTCCTAGGTCCTCAAAGATTGTCACTACAAGTAAAAAATCGGTGAGGCAACATGGAGCAAATGTAAGTGCTGACAATGATTCAGTATCATGCATGCTGATGAAGCAATTGAGCTTTGGGGATGTTTTTTTGTCTGGTTTAAGAAAATTTAGTATGTGACATTGATAGCTAACAGCAGTAACTGGTGATTAATAACCCTGAAATGATCACCTATTACATGGCTGGCCTCTTACCAAAAGGTCAATAAGCAATGTAAGAATATAGCTAAATGTAAGCGCTTGATGAAGGCTCCTCTCGTGCTTGTATTGTGTAATCATTTAATAAAATACATACAGATGTACATGATATTTGCTTTTTTCCACCAGATGTTATAATTCAGAGCTGAAATAGATTCTGTAGGCTAGAACTTTGCTTCAAAGAACACAGAACTTACAAGGCACATGCTATATTTTAAATCAGACACGTGAATCTCAGCACTGCTTATTAATTGGAGACAATAGAAAAAAAGAAAAACTTGAGCCCACCGCCAACCAAGGGAATCCTGAAAAAGAGTTATTAGTGAAAGGCATCAGTAATACCCTGTATGGAAGAGGGGCTTATAGATAAACTAGGAGCTCAGTCATTTATCCGCAAGTCATTACAGCCACCGGAGTTATACTTGTTGCCAGGGATTTCGTTCAGAACAAAGCCTGGCTCTTCTTAACTATACAATTAAATTCATTCCTGTAAAATAACTTCTGAATCTTCAGAAGAAAAATGACACCAAAGCTATTATTGACACGCTGGGAAAGTGTACATTTCGTCCGGCTGTAAATCTGTTTCTGAGAATAATGGGTCAAACCATTGTTGCTTTATACCTCACCTCTAAATCCTCGCACTGAGAAATGGCAAGGAATCCTTATCACTGACTTAACGAGGACTTACTTTGTCAATAAAAATAATTAAGTAGATTTTTGTTGTACACATTGGGAAAGACCTTATGAACCAGTCATCAAATGCATCTTTTCCGAGAGCCATTCATACAAGACATGCTGAAATATACAGCAACATGACTATGGTTTAGATTACTGCGAGCATCAGAATGTGGGGCCTAATCCTATTCTTAAGCAATAAAGCCAATCCTATTTCAAAAATGTTGCCTATTACTACCCATTACTTCACACTATACCACTGTGTGGCCCAGTGAATAGGGGAGTAAACAATTATCATAAAAACATCAATAAAAATATCAATGATTAATATAACAATAACTGCTCACTGTAGGTTATGGGTCAGCGGTACTCAACTGGTGGACCGGGGTCCGAATGCTTACCTCTGCACCAGATTTCTGGACCTCTGCCCTGACAGGCCTGCATTCAGATGCTTCTGTGTTGCCCCCTTTACTTGATCAGCAATATAGTGTGTTCCTGCCAGTGTCATGACTGCTCCCGGCACCTAGTATTGTAATATGATATACTGTATGGCCGGGAAGTAGCATTGCAAGGTACACACAAACTTTGTTTCTCTGTCTTTTTCCCCTATCCATTTCCTGTCCCCTCAGATTTGCCCCATCCATCCCTGTCCCCTCATACAGCCCAGCAATTTTTAGTTTTGCATGTGGAATCTATAGCCCCCCCCCACCCCCTGTGCACTGATTTCTAACTATCCACCCCCCCGCGACAGCTCCCCACCCGGACCTTCAACTCTCGCCTGTACATGGACCTTTAGAAGAAGTGGTTGAGTCTCCCTGTTCTAGGTTGTGGGTGACAAAAGGAATCACACCAATGATTGTGTATAAAAAGATTATAGTGTGCACAGACTTATGATACAGGACAGCAGTACATATGTAAACATACTACAAAATATATATAGAAACACTTACATTAACCCCTTAATATATATAGAAACACTTACATTAACCCCTTAGACAGTATAGGTATAACAAGGACTAAACAATTACATAGAAAATTAGTAAAATGTACTATTACTATTTACAATTGCTAACTAGGCCTAAAATTACTTGCTCATAGTTAACAATACAGGGCCCTCATGCACACGCGTCTTTACTCCCCCTTCGTCCTCTCCCGAATGCCCAAATATTACTTCAGATCCTTCTGTGACACCTCACTTCCTGTTGAAAAAGACTAGCCCCTCCCTTTGACCAGCACATCTACTCCCAAAAGGATTTTATTGCCAGGTATTGACTTCATTTACATTACATAGTTAAGAATCCTTTATACACCCAAATCTATTGTGTCCACCCAACTACAGCCAAGATGTCTGGGTTGATACCAAATTAGCATCTAAGAAGCTCAATTACCATCCTAGCTAGGGCAGCTACATGGAGACCTAGTTTAGATATTTATAACTTATATCTCTAATATTTTATATTTCATGGGAATTCTCTATTTCTTACAGGGGAGTAGGGATGAGACCGTTCATGTGATGATGCAGTTTTTTGGGGGATTTACTTGGAACATGTTTTACATGCAGCAGAATAACAAGTGTTGCTTATGAGAGCCAAGTTTCACTGTGGACAGGAATGGACTGGCTTTAGGGAGACCAAGGAGAAATCCTGGCAGCTACTGCTGGCCTCTCTGTACTCCCAAAGCCAGGTAAGCCCAACCCATGTTCTGCCCCAATGCTATAGCCTCTGCATTTTGATTGTGGAAGAAAATTTCACCCTTGTCACAGTATCTGCCCCTTCATCGACATCCCCCTATGAGGTTTAAAGCTATTGCTTGGCAGGGCAGAAGATCACAGCATTTGACCACTCCTAAAACAATGGTACCAGCCTTGTCATTTTCACTCCTTTAATGATCTGTCCCTGCAATGCTATCGCCTCAGCTGTGGAGCACACTCGTTGACTCATGTGAGAGTTGATCTCAGCGGGAAGTTGCAGGCTCGTCATGGCCAAGATCATTAAAGTTGACCAATAAAAGTTGAAGTTGACCTATAAGACTCCAGGGCCACCTGATTCCCTACCCCCGGTGTGAAACTCCCCAAGACCCCTGTAAAACTAACCTTAGAGACTGAACCAGCCCCTATTTTTGTTTTAGACCTTAGTAAGCCAGAGTGAGCTATTACGGAGCATATGTCCCAGATCTCTTGTTATAAGATACTGTTTTTACGGTAAAATGTTTTTGAAATTTTTATGAAACTGTTATGACTGAAACTGTTATGTTGCTTTCTTTATACTTCAGCAATCCAGGAGCTTCCAAGCTTGAAGTGGACAACCAGCTTTGCACTCAATTGATCTTAGATCTTTAAACCAGACCAACAACCTTACACAAAACAGTGCTCATATGTACCTCTCCTCCTCAGATTGCAAAAAATGAAGTGAACTTTTTGGTAAATGTTCACCCCTCAATGGCATCCTCTGGATTTGCCAGTGACCTGCAAAGAGGAGATGCCGCTGGGTTTCCTGGAGCTTTGCATTGTGGGATATGTCAGTTAAGTCCAGGTAGCATGGCATAAGACTCCAGGGCCACCTGATTCCCTACCCCCGGTGTGAAACTCTCCGAGTCCCCTGTAAAACTTACCTTCTCCCCCATCCAATTGCACATGTAAATAGACAGCGGGGATGCGACCGCCAGCACTCGGGTCCACTCAGCACTTCTTGGCCTTAGCCCAATTTTGAGGAGCGCACTGATAAGAGCCCGGGAAAGATGAGTTTACTGGGTGACCTGGGGGATTTTAGACAGTAGGGCATCCCAGGAGCAAGGACCAAAATCTGGGATAGTCAAAATCTTGAGTTTTGGTAAACAAAACCCCAGGCTAATTTGGGCCCCAGTGGCTACTGACTGTAGGTATTATATTTTCCTATTATTACAGTAGATGAATCTGTTTCTTGTCTTTTCTTTGTTAAAATTAGACTGGTGAATGTGAGTTATGAATGTTGCATACTGCCCCCAGCTTTGACGTTTTATGTGAAGCCTTGCACAAGATACAACATAATAATAAATGGAGCATTTCTATAATAGCAGATGGTGTTGCCAGTGGCAGCTCAAACTTCCAGTGTACTATTTATCCTACGCTGAAAGGATTTGCTTTCAGTAGCTATTTTACTGTAGGTTAGGCAATTGATTAAAGCGGTTTTATCATTGTATCTGTAATTTTGCACATATGCCTCATTTAAAGCCAACTTTAAAAAGAACAGTTGAAGTTTTTGGTAAAGCCAGTGAGTCCTTTTTTACAGGCACATAGGATCATCAGAACACGTATCAGATTCCTTTTAATAGGCATCCCAATAGATAAGTGTTGATGTTACAGCTGGAAGAAGACCTTACTGGGAACTATTGCTGTCTTTAAATGTGAGCTGACAGGGAAGAATCAGAGGTGGACACGGTATAGGTCAAATTTAATGTCAGCCAGCCACAGCCCATGGGCATCACAATTTGGGACATTCAATTGCACATACCATATTTTTCGCCCTATAAAACGCACCTGTCCATAAGATATACCTAGGATTTGAAGGAAAATAAGAAAAAAATATTCTAAACCAAATGTTGTGCTACAACACCCATTTACAGGCATTGTGGCATTCCCCCCATTCCATAGGTAGTGTGGCATTTTCTCATCCCATTCCCATATGCATTGTGGCATACACCCATCCCATTCCCCATATGCAGTGTGGCAATCCCCCTCCTATTGCCCATATGCACTGTGGCTTCCCTCCCCCCCATCCCATTGCCCATATGCACTGTGGCTTCCCTCCCCCCCATCCCATATGCATTGTGGCATTCCCTCATCCCATGCCCATAGGTAGTGTGGCATACCCCCATCCCATTCCCCATATGCCGTGTGGCAATCCCCCTCCTATTGCCCATATGCACTGTGGCTTCCCTCCCCCCCATCCCATATGCATTGTGGCATTCCCTCATCCCATTCCCATAGGTAGTGTGGCATACCCCCATCCCATTCCCCATATGCCGTGTGGCAATCCCCCTCCTATTGCCCATATGCACTGTGGCTTCCCTCCCCCCATCCCATATGCAATGTGGTTGAATCCCCCCACCCCCCAAACCCAATGCTGGGGATAAGAAAAAAAAACATATACTTACATAAGCCTTGTGCTGAGGCCACCAGCACAAGGCCGATGAAAGAGCAGCGGGCAGGGTAACTAAACCGCGCCCAATGTCCCTGCTCCGGCCACTGCTAGCACCACCAGTATTTCTTAGGCCGGTGTGCGCACACCCGATCCATGCAGCGGTGGGCGTGGCCTGCTTCCGCGTCCCGGCTGCATGGACCGGGTGTGTGAGTGGGGTCAGTGGGCGGGATTTAGTTACCCTGTCCTCTCCCTGCCAGCCGCTCTTTTATCAGCTGGTGTCCCGGGGGGCGCAACATGAGGCTTATGTATTTCTTTTTATTTTTTACTTTTTGCTGTTTTTTTTTAACATTCACCCAGTAAGACGCACTGACATTTTCCTCACAATTTTGGGGAAAAATTAGGGCCTCTTATAGGGTGAAAAATATGGTACTTTAACAGAAAGACCAAGGTCGAGTCAACGAGGCAGACTTCAGACTTTTGCCTCTCCATGCTGTTGTCAGTAGTCTGGCACCCCACATTATAGCCAGCAGCCAGCGGGGTGGGTAAATAGCACTTTCAAATCATGCCCCAAGAACCCATTGATCAGTAGTAAGTAATATAACGGTAGCCTTTAAAAAAACGAACCATTTGGGCCCCCAAAGTGGGACATGGACCAGTTAAGAGGGTGATGGATGTGGTGGGGCGTGGATTAGGGGTGTGGCTTATTTATTATGGACATTTATGCTGGCATCATTCTGTGCTACTTTGGGTGTTAGTAGAAGTAGCCTCACACAAGTCGCATGCTCAAGGAACAACTCGGGGATCTCCAGTCAGTAAAGGATGTTGGTGATTGAGCTAACCCTCAGCCAATGCAAACATTCCCCTACTGGCATTCTCACAGCCATTTTATATATAGGATGTAATATAGGAGGTAATTTAATAAGCGTTCTCTGGACATTCACCATGCTTTCGTTGGTTTGCTGCATTTACTATGCTAAAAATGGCCTATTCGCCAGATGAGGGCCGTGTTTACCATTTTGAAGTCCATTTGTTTTCGCCAGGTGAATGCTGGCAAACAGCTTTTTACTGCGCCAGCTTTTAGCAGCGAACCCCATAGGAATCAATGCTATTTTTGGCAAGAATGGCTGTTTATGGCTCACTAATACATTGAGCGTGAAGGTCAGATAGATAACTAGTATTAAAGAAACAACTAATAAAGCTTTTTTTAATTTTTTTTTATACCTATTTTTGGAGGCATCCCAAACACCTCAGACACTCTAGAGACACCAAACGTACATTCTGAGATTAATTCCGTGCTGCCATAAGCTGTTAAGGGGGTTTCCAGCAGGATTTGGTTTTGTAACAGCAAACTGCACTGCCACAGTTCACCTGCTATCAAGATCACCCTGTTCGCTAGTAAATACTACATGTAGGGATGAGCGAACCGGTTCGGACGAACCGGAATTCGCTCCTAATTTCAGGGAAAATTCGATTTGGCACGAACCCGAATTTTTTTTGGTTCGTGCCAATCGAATTTTCCCTGAAATAAAAAAAAAAAAATGCCGGCATGGTGGGAGCGGGCAGGCCGGCTACGCTGTCAGCGGCCCCGGCTTCCGCCGGCCCGCTGACAGCGCAGCCGGCCTGCCCGCTCCCACCATGCCGGCATTTTTTTAAAAAGCAAACACTTACCTGCATGGTCGAAGCGTGGAGGCCGGCGCCGCTCTCAGGCGCCCTCTGATGACGCGCCCTCTGATGACGCGCCCTCTGATGACGCGCCCTCTGATGACGCGTCCTCTGATGACAGCTGAGAGCGGCGCCGGCCTCCACGCTCCGACCATGCAGGTAAGTGTTTGCCTTTTAAAAAAATGCCGGCATGGTGGGAGCGGGCAGGCCGGCTGCGCTGTCAGCGGGCCGGCTTCCGCCGCCCGCTGACAGCGTAGCCGGCCTGCCCGCTCCCACCATGCCGGCATTTTTTTTTTCAGATGAGCGATTCGTGAAAGTTCGATTTGGGTGAACCCGAATTTCTTGGGGAAATTTGGCGAATCGCCCGAATCGAACTTTCAAGAAGTTCGCTCATCTCTAACTACATGCTTTGACCAGTGAACTGCGGTGAAGACACAGCAAAGTGTCACTAGAAAGTTAGTTGTTCCCTGCATTCATGGCGTACCTAGCCAGTCCTAAACTGGCGAACAGGCATGAGTGTAGTAAATGGGCATAGTGGGCCCGCATTATGACAGTTTACCCTTTAAGATGTGTGGTAAAAGTATTGAAAACATGTAAGGCATATGCTGATTTTATAGAGGTGAGCACAGGGCAATGGCATCCATAACTGTGGACTTATTTGAGTATAGCTATGGGGGGGGGAAGCCTTCGCCCTTCTTATCTCTCTCAGGGACCACTTATGCATTTGACAACCTTGTTGTCAGGGATCCTGATAATGGATGATCAGCAAGTGTGACAATCTGCCCCCAAAATAATGGAGCTGGAGGCAAGAAAATGATCCACACAAGCAGCTTATTGATCTCCTGCTAAACTGTACAAAGCCTAAAGTCTGGAAATATTCTATGCCTGAGATCTTTATAGGTGCCTGTGCCTTGGGTGGAAATAGTTTAATTTAATCTTCAGACAAGCATATAACCTGGCTTAAAGGAGCACCAAAGCGAAAAATAGCCCAATCCATATAAATTTGCTGGATGGTAGGAGGAGGGGTCACTTATACACACGGCATCAAGAAATAACCAGCCAGGTTTGTTTTACTTCCTTTTAATGGAATAAAATGGACATCTGGGTTGACAGGCTCTGTCACCCCTGATAGACTAACTTGTCACCCCTGGATTTTATTCCTACCATGAGAGAGTAAACCACAAGCTTCGCGGAAGTGTTATTCAGTTGGGGTGTATAAGTGACCCCTCATTAGCCAACACATTTATATGTTTTTTTAATATTACAACATTTTGTGATAGTGCTCCTTTAAGCAACTCCTATAACCTGGCTTAAGCAACTCCTATAACCTTCAAACGGCATATGCAGCCCAACTCAAGCTCTACCACTTGTGATCCCGCCCCTTTTGTTTGCACCCCCATCCTTTAGACTGTAAGCTCGCAGGGGCCGCAGAGTAATAACGGATGTTGGTCCGGTTTAATGCAGTTTACAGTTGGGCCCGCAGTTTACAGGTAGGCCTGGACAGCTTATAGCATTAAAGGGTAAATGCACTCTGATTAAAACAATGTAGGTGGGTGCATGGCCCGGGGCATCCCAAGCCCCTGTTATTGCCACAAAAACCAGTTTAGGGTCAGCACGCCTTAAAAGTTAATTTTATTGAAGTCCATTAAAAAATGTCATCACAAACCAGCCATTAAAACATGTTACCGGACCCCGACAGCAGTACTAAATCATGCAGCTCTTACGCGTTTCGAACGCCACCTGGGCTTTTTTCTGGACAGCTCATAGGCTGTCCAGGGCCAGGCTGGTTTTTGGCCCCAGTTCTCCCCTGGCCCAGACCTGTGTTTAGCCACCAGCATTTACATGGCCAGGACTCCTCTCCTGACCATGTGACTACTGACAGCCAATTATGGTGCCTGATATGAGGGGAAGAGGGGAATGGCAATTGGGATGACACGCCACACTGTGATCAACACACATTTTTTAACAAATGGGATTTGGATCAGTTTAAATGTGAGATGGGGTAGCTTTAAAGCAAACAATAATGTTAAGCTGTATTTTTGTTTAATTAAAATCTGCTTTTCTAGATTAGAATCTGGTTAGTTATTCTTTGGCGAGACACAAAATGGAGAAATAAAAAAGTCATTACACCAGTTTTATCTAAAAATAGACATGAAAGTCTGTTAATTGAGTAATCTTCTTTGCATACTATTAAAAATTACACAGGCTGTTAAAATTACAATATCTCTTGACATTCAGCGTTATCGCAGACATCTGTCCCCACCTACACAGGCATTCTTCTGCGGAGGATTCTTCTCGCGTTATAGACAAAGGGAGACTTTTCTTCACTTTCTGAGGATCATTAGGAGCAGCGATTTTCTCGAAACACAAGTGACATTTGTAATTCCCCCGCACTTTATTATATGCAGCCCAGCCTCTCTTGTATATTAAATATTGCCGTTGTGTTTTAGTTTTGCTACAGAGAGAAAGAAACAGCACAAGACGAGAGGCGATCTGTCGCGTGGAACCTCGCCGCCTACTTGCGCACATTTTTAGTGGGAACATATTAGTCTTTTCTAGACAGCTACAATCCCCAAGTATATAATATTATGTAAATGCATCACATGGCTGGGACATTAGCCAACGCGCTTTGTTTTACAAAACAACAAGAATTGCTTATGATACTACACCAAACAAAAGGAAGAGTTTATTCCACTTTTATTTTTAAGGGGACAGGGCAGGCAATGGAAATAATAATAATGTAAGATGGAGCTCTTTTAAAACATGCCCCATGTGCCTTTCACCCATTCCTGGCAGCGTGCTGTAGCTGCAAAATTTTCTCCTCCCTTCCTTTCCAATTTTGCACAACTTTGCTTCAAATGTGGTCAAATGGCTGCACCTGTCGCTCAGTGGTCCCAACATAAGCGACCCAAGCAAGTGCAACAACCGCTTGCTGGGTTGACTCTAGGAGCACTGAGGGACAAGCATGGTGGGAAGACCAGGGAAAGAGCCAGGGGCCCACTTAGGCTTGGCCTAGGCCATGGGATAAATCTCTAGTGAGCCAGGTGCTGCCCATGGCTATGCTAAGGATCGGATGATGGCAAGTGGTAATAAAAAAGACTCTGAAGAATGGTGGTCAATTGGTGACAGTGGAGAAAGTCTCAAGGATCAAAGGTCGATAAGTGGTAGCAGATACTGTAAGATGATGAGGGCTAAAGGATGATTGGTGGCAAAAGAGAAAAGGATTGGAGGGTAATCAGCAGAGCTTAAGGGTAAAATGACATGACAAGGCATGGACAATGACACAATGGAGACTTTCTTGTCCAAGGGCTCACATAAACCTGGAGCTGGCCCTGGGGAAAGAGGTGGCTGTGCAACCACATTTCCACATGGTCATGAAGGAATGGAATAAAGAGGAGGTGCAGAGACCTGCTATAGCATCTAAAGCCCACTGCAGGGAATGGAGGAGAGACACATTGGACAGGCTTCAGGTGTACTTCCTGCTACCCCACTTTGACCACATCCACTGCCAACAGGCTAGAATTGTATTTCTCTATAAATCTGATGTCTAGTACAGCAAAGAACAGTAGATTAAATAAGTTCTAAATGTAAAGTGGATCTACTCCCTAAATCAAGAAGCGTGTCCTCATTAAGCCCTTTAGATGTGACAAAATCAAGGAGGCAACAGTCACCCTCTCCTCCTCTCTTCACTTTCAAAGCACTATATTACCACTGGTGACCAACGTAGATTGATGGCCGTGCACACAAGGTGCTGTCATCATGCTCCCTACAGAGCTACAGAGGGAGTACTATGGGAGCACAAAGCGGCGCATGAAATTGACCAGTTTCAGATTTTTATAAGAGTATAAAAGCAAAAAGGAAAGTAGGATCTGCTCATCCAGTCAATATATAGCAGTCAACAAAGGCCCTGTCGTGGATATCTCACTTTTAGATTCATTGTAATCTATGTTAACTAACAGTCCATGTTAGTGTTAGCTAGGTTTTTCAATAGTATGAGCAGAGGGTTAAATTTCCTTATTTCTATAGGGTGTGGACACACCCCCGTCTAGCACCTTTTTGACTGCTATATATTGACTGGATGAGCACATCCTACCTTACTTTTTGCTGTTGTATTTGCAGGTCAGTGGCCAGATCTGCTGGATTGTAGCTCTCCCAATGCAACAGGGCATCCAGTTGGCCTCTACCTAAAACCCCCTTAACACTGTGCAGGCAAGTTAAGTTATTGCAATGTCTTTGGACAGACCGATTCATGTATTGCATTGCTTGTTCACACACAAGTAAAGAAGTAGCAATGTCTGCACAAACTTTTTAGACTTATGTTAGTTAGTAATGTTAGGGACGGGGTATAAATTGGACAGCCTTGTCGTGGCTACCTCGCTTTTACATTCATTGTAATCTATGTTAACTAACAGTCCATGTTTTAACAAATGTTAACTAAGAGACCGATTCATTAATAGCGCCAGGTAGCGACAGATGAGCGTCAGTAGCGTTATTTTCACAGCGCCCGCTAGTATTCGCTGTGCTTGGGCGTTGTTCGGCTGTTGACAGCGACTCAGTCGTTGTGCGGTAATGTTGAATACGGGGTTAGGAGTCGCTGTTTGAGTCGCTGTTTGACAGGTTCCGCGCTGTACCGCGCTGTATGGGAGCGCATGACAGCAAACGGCCATAGCGAACGGCTCCCAGCATATTCATTAACAAATCACGCTCCAAAAATTCTCGCGCTGTGAAATGCTTGTTTAAACCCCAGAGCGCTGGCGGCGATGGGTTAAAAGTAGTTTTTTAACCCCCAAACAACCATATTTTTAGATTAAAAAAAAAACATGTTTTTCAAAACATTTTGTAATATGAATACATTAATATCAGACCTGTAATATCAATTCTGCACAAATTTTTTTTTTTTTTTTTTTTTACCTTAAAAAAAAAATCTAACATTGCAGAAGTGGTCACAGAATTTTTGACATTTAAAGAAAAAAAAAAATTAATAGCAATTAATTATGAATATTTAAAGATTGCTCCATTGAAATGCATTGGAGAGCGTCAGGTAGCGAGAGGTCATACCTGTTGCTGTTCAAGGTCGCTCGCTGGCGCTGTGGGGTGAGGCTGGAATAATGATGAATGATTCGCTATCTGGCGCTCTGTCAGTCGCTAAGCAGGATCGGCTTCATAAATGTGTGATTGCGGAGGGGAGCCGGCGTTCTCGTGGCGGTGAGCGGCATTACCGTTCGCTCACCATTCGCTACCTGGCGCTATCCCTTGTTAAATAAGGGCCTAGGTTTTCCAGTAGTATGAGTGTGCAGAGGGTTACATTTCTTTTTTTTCTATAAGAGTATAAAATGCATATGGCCATCCCTAATATGGATGCCCTGGATATTGGAGGATAAAGCAACCCTAAAAACCACTGTAGGGAGTTTATTCTTAGAACAGATATTATCTACTATAAAAGAAGGTACTGTAATGTCAAATAGTCTTTACTTTTGTTATTGTATATATGAATCTGCCTTTTTCCATATGGCTATCCCTAATATGGGCGCCCCTGATATTGGAGGATAAAGCAACCCTAAAGACCACTGTAGGGAGTTTATTCTTAGAACAAATATTATCTACTTTAAAAAGAAAGTACTGTAATGTCAAATAGTCTTTACTTTTGCTATTGTACATATGAAACTGCCTTTTTCCATCCTTACCATCCATATGAGTTCATCTGCAGCCTTGCAGCAAACGATTTTGACCTTGTTGCCTTAGATATGAAATGGTCATATATCTTTTACGAACAGTCCCCTATGCCTAAATTTGATCTTGGTAAAATGGAATGCCAGGAACATTGACCTATCTTTCCATATCACAGTATGGTTTCCAGCTTAATTGTCAAAGATTTAATTGCCATGAAAAATGGGAGGCTTTGTGTGGAGCTATTGCTAGTTGTGTAGCACCGAAGCAACAACTTGTCTGCAGCAATAGAATGGATGATGCCTCTCGCTTTCCTTTATAGTGTCTGTCACTTCTAATTATTCTTGGTTCTGTCTGCTCACCATTTGAAGGAACATGGAGTCAAATGAATGTTATACACAGAGGCAATGTAAAATTACTAAATGAGTAAAAAATAAGCAGCAAGTCAGCAGAGTGACAATAACCAAGCTTTAACCAACATGTCCACGTTATATACAAGAAATCAGAACTTAGCTAAAGGACTGTATCTAAGGCTAATAAAACCATAGGCATTTTCAGGATGGAAACTTGTGGTTAAGAAAACAATAAGGCCCTATTTACACCTCTCCGCTTGTGTTGTGGGCATCATAACTTAAATAATAAAACTATAGTCATTTTCAGGATAGAAACCTGTGGTTACGAAAACACTAAGAGGCCGATTCATTAATAGCGTCAGATAGCGACAGATGAGCGACAGTAGCGGTATTATCACAGCGCCCGCTAGTATTCGCTGTGTACGGGGTTAGGAGTCGCTGTTTGACAGGTTCCGCGCTGTATGGGAGCGCATGACAGCGAATGGCCATAGCGAACGGCTCCCAGCATATTCATTAACAATTCACGCTCAAAAAATTCTCGCGCTGTGAAATGCTTGTTTAAACCCCAGAGCGCTGGCGGCGATGGGTTAAAAGTAGTTTTTTAACCCCCAAACAACCATATTTTTGAAAAAAAAAAAAACAAGTTTTTAAAAACATTTTGTAATATGAATACATTAATATCAGACCTGTAATATTGATTCTGCACAAATTCTTATTTTTTTTACATTAAAAAAAATATCTAACATTGCAGAAGTGGTCACAGAATTTTTGCCATTTAAAAAAAACAAACAAACATTATTAGCAATTATTTAAGAATATTTAAAGTGGACCAACACCCAGGATTTTGACTATCCTGGGTTTTGGTCCACTTCAGGGGGGCACCCCGATTAGGGGTGTCCCGCTGTGTAAAACCCCCCAGAACCCCGAAAAACTCACCTCACCACGCTCCCACGTAGCCACGGACAAGCGGCGGGCCAGACAGTGCGCCCGCCGCCGCCGCCTCCCGCACGTCCCTCTGACAGGGCGCGCGCCCGCGCCGGGCATTCACAAACGGCCGGCGCGGGCGCGCGCACGTCTAGAGGAGCGCGCGGGAGGCGGCGGCGGCAGCTGAGGTGAGTTTTTTTGGGGTTTTGGGGGGGGTCCCTCCCTGCGGGACATCCCGATCTCGGATGTCCCGCGGTGAGGGAGGTGCTCGGCCCGGGAATCTTATAGATTCCCGGGCCGATCAGGGGTGGGTGACAGTCCACTTTAAAGATTGCTCCATTGAAATGCATTGGAGAGCGCCAGGTAGCGAGAGGTCATACCTGTCGCTGTTCAAGGTCGCTCGCTGGCGCTGTGGGGTGAGGCTGGAATAATGATGAATGATTCGCTATCTGGCGCTCTGTCAGTCGCTAAGCAGGATCAGCTTGATAAATGTGTGATTGCGGAGGGGAGCCGGCGTTCTCGTGGCGGTGACCATCATTACCGTTCGCTGACCATTCGCTACATGGCGCTATCCCTTGTTAAACACAGTCACTGACTAAGAAACAATGCTGCCCATTTGATGGAGCCAGTTCACATATATACGCTGCTTATATATGTGAACTGGCCCATTAAAAATAATGGGCAGCAATTTCCTTTGCGTTGTGCCTGCGTCGCCCACTGCATCACAAGCAGAGAAGTGTGACTAGAGGCTAAAAGCATTTGCTTCCAGCTATAGCTATTTCACCTAGACAAGCTACTCTGTCCCATGTTGTGAGAATGAGAGGGCCCCCAGTCATTTTTGATGTACTGTATGACAAGACTCTGTACACTGAATAGCACAGGCAGGGGCGTATATACCATAGAGTCAAGGGAGGCAACTGCTACCAGGTCCTTGGGAGAAGGGGGCCCCATGCAAGCTGTCACCCCCCACCTTGCAGTATCTATGGCAAAAATGCCGAACTGGCGCTATCGCAGTATGGAGCTTTGGTGTTCTCTCTGCTGCGAACGCCAGGGGCCAGAGCTGTAGGTTCTGAAGGGCGGAACTAAAATGCAAGGTCATAGTTTACCCCCAGCATGTGTATAGAGCATTTGGGGAAACAAGGTTCTGCTATCTTAATTCCATCCTGTGGATCCTACAGTCCTGGCTAGAGATGAGCAAACTTCTCAAAAATTAGATTCGGGCGATTCGCCGAATTTCTCAGAGAAATTCGGGTTCGTCCGAATCGAACTTTAGGGAATAGCTCATCTCTGGTGGGAGCGGGGAGGCCGACTGCGCTGTCAGATGTCATCAGCCGGCTTCCTCTGATGATGCGTCCTCTGATGACATCTGACAGCGCAGCCGGTCTCCCCGCTCCCACCATGCCGGCATTTTCTTTTTTTTATTTCAGGGAAAATTCGGTCAGCACGAACCACTAAAAATTCGGGTTCATGCTGAATCGAATTCTCCCTGAAATTCGGAGCGAATTCAGGTTCGTTAGAACCGATTCGCTCATCCCTAGTCCTGGCCCCGTTGTTCCCTGTAGACAGCACACCAACACTACATACTACAGTGCCTGGGCTAAAACCAGACCTCACTGGACGCCACTGTTAATGACCCAGGGCCCACACTGTGCCAACACTGCCCAGATTTTTAATCAGACCTGATTTGGGATGCTCTGTAAACCTCCAAGATCATCAGAAATTTGCCATGCCACACTCACAGAATCGCCTTCAATCAGCCTTAGTTGCTGTGACAAACAATGCTCAGTTAATTGAATGTTGGACGCCTGCCCCTGGCCTAAAGCTGTGCACACAATGCCTGGGGAGGAGTGGAGCAGGTAAGGCCCACACATTTGCACACTTAAGTGCTCTGATAAATGCACAATTATTCTCCTATATTTGCTATTTGTCATATATTGAACCATAGTATTTAGCAATATACCCTTAGGCATACCCCCCAACTGTCCCGATTTGGGCGGGACAATCCCGCTTTGGGGCCCTTGTCCCGTTGCCCCGCAGGGCCCCAACATGTCCCGGAATCCTGTAAACTCACCGGCGAGTATGGCGGCGGCCGGGACACCGGGCAGGAGGTTGCAGCTCTCTGTGCGGCGTAAGAGCTGAAAGGAAGAGAAAGGGGCGGTGCCGGGGCAGCTGCAGGGGGTTGGGGGCGGAGTTAGATCGGGCAGTGAGGCTGTTTGCTGGCTCGCTGAACTGTTAACGGGGGTGGGTGGGCAGGCGCACGGGGGTGGGGGGGCGGTCGGTATGCTGGTTTGGGGATACGTACGCATGCAGGGGTGAAGGCAGCCGACATTGCTGGAGCTGGAGAGCGTGGCCGGGGCGTGACGGGGGTGTGGCCGGGGCGTGACGTGGGTGTGGCCGGGGCGTGACGGGGGTGTGGCCGGGGGCATGGCTTGTCCCACTTTCACGTTTTCAGAAGTTGGGAGGTATGCCTTAGGCCACCCATAACAAAGGTGACCCACTGGAGCAACCCAGGGAATAGGGTTAAATCAGAGGGTGGGGGTGCATCTAGGGAAAAGATTCCTGTCCACAAACACATGCCAAACAAAAAGCTTTATTTCTCTAATGTCACACAAGCAAGTAGTACAAAACTGACCATGTCATCCATGCAGCCGTCGCTTAACAGCCATGACAGCTCTAGCTAGCAATGAACCAATTCAGCACATAAATAATACTGTTTGGGATGTATAAAGAAAAATAAAAAAAAAAACATAAAATCGATTGTATAGCAGATAGAAAGCTGCAAGTAACATACTCAAACCTCTGTGATTAGAGGAGCAGGGGCAGCAAATATACAAAAGATATGAATAATGGATGTGGGAAGAAGCAAAACAGAAGCAGAGAGAAACAAGAAATGAAAAGTGGAGGAAAGATGATCACATCGTAAATCTTGGCTGCTAAGGCCTAATGTCCGGAAAGCAGAAACCAGACAAGTATATTTCTTTTTCTTTGTCAAGGTATATTTCATTTCCCACATTCCTTTGTCTGACTTAAAAGCTGTAAATCCACAGCCATAGCTTAGGCTTAGAGATTCCCTTCTTGCTTCTTTCAGACTGAAAATCCTCCACAAACCCAAAATAGCTTAGGCCAATGCATTTAAGCCTTTATGGTGATTCATTGGAAGCATTTTTTTTTTGTTTTTCTGCACCTGCTTTGTTACAGAGATCCAAATTAAGCACCGTGCCTGGCTGCCTCTGCTTCCTGTACAAAGCGAAGAATGCAAAAGAAACCATTTAAAACAATAATGGGCTATGCGGATATCATAGATGTCAGGCTTGAACAAATTACTCCCACAGACACCTACAAAAAATTCATTTATGTTATTAATACCGACATTAAAGGAGCACTATCACGAAAAATGGCCCAATAATAAAAATCCACATAAATATGCTGGATGGTGGGAGTAGGAGTCACTTATACTCCCGGCATCAGGAAATATCCAGCCAGGCCTGTTTTTTTATTTTAACAGAAGAAAGAGGAAATCATGGGTGATAGGCTCTGTCACCCCTCATAGACTAAACCTGTCACCCCTGGATTGTATTCTTATAGGTCCTATAAAGTCTAGGCCCCATAACCAATATGTGATGGATGAGCACCATTTTGAACTAGGCCATAGTATTCAGACTGAAGTTCAAACAGTGGCACAACTATTACATTACCGCTATGGGGGGGCAGGCCTAATATAGGTTGTGTAGAGTTTACCCCCCTATAACTCATTAAAGTGGACCAAAACCCAGGATAGTCAAAAGTTTTGACTATCCCGGGGTCTGTTCCTTTCCCCCCCGGATCGCCGCAGCAACTCACCTTTTCCTGGTCCCACGGCGCGTCATAGAGAAGCGGCTCTGATGGCTGCATCTTCCGCCTCCCTCTAACAGGGAGCGCTGCTAGAGTAAAGCAGAGGATGCGGCCGTCAGAGTGGCTGCAAATTGTTATATGTTTTATGGCATTTAGCCGGCAAGAACTACCGTATATACTCGAGTATAAGCCGAGTTTTTCAGCCCACTTTTTGGGCTGAAAAAAGCCACCTCGGCTTATACTCGAGTCAATACGGCGCCGTCAGCCGCTCCCGCCGCCGCCTGCACTTCCAGGCTGCTGCGTGCAGGTCGTCGGTGGGCGTGCCCCATATGGCCGGCGTCCAATGAAAACATTGGACGCCGGCCATATGGGGCACGCCCACCGACGACCAGCGCGCAACAGCCAGGAAGTGCTGGCGGCGGCGGGAGCAGCTGACGACGGCGGCGACGGCGGAGGGAGCGGATGACGGCGACGGCGGCGGATGATGGCGGCTGACGGCGGCGGAGGGAGCGGCTGAAGGCGGAGGCGACGGCGGCGGCGGCGGGAGTGGCTGACGGCGACGGCGGCGGAGGGAGCGGCTGAAGGCTGGAGGCGGATGACGGCGGCGGGAGCGGCGGCGCTGAATGGAGAGAGCGACCGGCTGGAGGAGGAGGTTGGTGGCGGCAGCAGCAGCAGGTACCGTTTGTGTGTGTGTGAGTGTGTGTGTGCGTGCACGCTGGTTCATGCTGACCTCCCTTTCATCTCTATGCCCAGTCCTTTAGAGCAGGGGCAGGGCCAAAAAATGTGCCTTTCCTGTCCACAGCAGCATTAACCCTGCCTGTCCCTGCTTTCCCCCCAAGAATGTTTAATGCCTCGGCTTATACTCGAGTCAATAGCTTGTTCCACTTTTTTGGGGTAAAATTAGGTGCCTCGGCTTATACACGGATCGGCCTATACTCGAGTATATACGGTAAATATATTCTCGTACTGCTGAACACAAAATCCACACCCAACTGCCTGCTATGGAGACTATCTACAATGAGCGAAGTCAAACAAAGACAGGGAGGATGCTGGGGACAGGAACCACCTCAACAATGAGCTTTTCACCCTATTGCCATTAGGTACGTGCTTTTGAAAACTAACACAGAATGAATGCTGCTTATTATAAACAGCTTATTCTCCCTGTCAATTGCTCAACCAACGCAGCACCAGGGTTATCTCTACCACTACCTCTCTTACATAGAAACATAGAAGGTTGACAGCAAGAGGAGACCATACGGTCCATCTAGTCTGCCCTTATGTTTATACTGTATGTTCTCTTTATCTTAGGATAGATGTGTGCTTATCCCAGGCATGTTTAAATTCACTGACTGACGATTTTTCAACTACCTCTGCTGTTTTGTTTCAAGCATCTACTACTATTTCTGTCAAATAATATTTTCTAACATTGCTCCTGATCTTCCCTCCACCGGGGATACGGCAGCGTACAATTTCAATCAGAGCCGAATGACATAGTCAAGGAAAAGTGCTTTGATTGGCTGAGAGCCCGCTGGAGTAGGGAGAGGTGAGTTTTAGTGCCAAACGGGGGGGGGGGGGGTTCACACAGCGGGGAATCCCAATACAGGATGCCTCGGAGGTAGGAACAATCCCAGGAAAGTCAAATTCCTGTGTTTTGTTCCACTTTAATAATGGGGTTTATTTAAGAAATGCTAAGGCCACATAGTGCCAGATGCGTGTCAGGTGAATGTCAGGTCCCAGTGCAAAAGGTCTAGTTATCAAGTCAACAATCCAGAGCACAATTGCATAAATCCAACTTATCATTTAATATAAACCTTAAAAACATACGTATCCCATGCAGTAGTGTAATTCCATTCTGCCCCCTCACCAAGGTTACACATTTAAGGGCTCTATGCCCTTTAATCCTATTTTTCTAAATTAAGTTTCGGGTTTAGGTATCCCGTTTTTTACCAGTCTCTGATTATGACCACACTAATTTTCGGTTAAAAAGTTGCTTTACATTTATTTAACTTATTTTTATGCACATCAATAAAAACACAATTTCATACAGTAGGTTGTACATTCATATATGTGATTATCCACAACCATAAGGTTACATTTCATATATGTTCATTCCTTGTTTCCTTGTTTCGCCCTTTAATCCTACCTTAAAGACGGGGGTGACAATCCGCTGCATAAAAAGGGGTTGACTGATGGACCCAATAGTTCGAAATCGGCGCCATTCTGTCGGTTAAAGGGCGCTCCCCTGCTCGGGTGCATCGCCAATGCTGCCGATTGGTGGAAGGACAGAATTGTCCCAACAATCCAGAGCGCCTGTGATAGTGCCAGGTAGTGTCCCATGCATCGACACCGCTGGCTTCCATATAGCGCCAGATAAGACCAGGTGCTCACCCTGCATTGTGTGGCCATACAATTCAATGGACTGGGACGTCTCTTCTGCTGACAAGTGCGGACGCAGATGGCAGCTGCTGCTAGCCGCTCATCTGGCGCCCGCACAAACAAAAATAAATAAGGTTCAATGTCTCACAGCGACTGCCTATTCCAAACATCTTTAGGCTTAGCAGTTTGATAATAACATGCCTCTATTTTCTGTCTCTCATCCCTGAGCTCAAGTGCATCTACATACCCCACCAAGGGACACAAAAGAGAGTCAATTACTCAGGGGGTTATTTAAAAGCGGCTAGCGCCAGGTAGTGCTTCGTAGTAGCAGGTAGCGTCTGGTGAATGCCGGCCACTGTACGCAAAACCACATTTAAGAAAGCGAATCTTGTGAGCACCTCTAACAGCGCCATGTAGCGTCATATGTATTATTACAGGCGGCTCAGCATATAGCGCTGGCGCTCTAGGTTCAGCAGCACCACGTGTTACCTTTCGCTCAGTATCGCTCTCCCATACATTTCAATGGGCTTTAATTTGTTTGTGTTTAAATAGCGTGTTGGGCAATTAAACCTTTTTTTTTTTTTTTTTTTGCTCAAATCATTGTGTGACCTCTCCTGGCTGCAAACAAACATTTTTATAAATTTTTTGGACTTTTTATATTTTTATGCAGAATTGTATATGCAGATCTGACACTAAAGTGTTATAGTCCCAGTGTTAAAACAATGTCATTCCATGTGTTTTCGCTTTGTTACTGGTTGATATTTATTCAAAAACAGACTTTAAATCACACAGCATCTGGCGCTCTGTGCTACAGCGCCCAGCTTTAGAGCGGCGACGCTGTGTGTAGTTTTTGGTTAAATATGGTGTGGAGTGCTGGACGCACTGAGCTGGCGCTACATGTCGCTCGCTGCATCGTTATACTGTTGTAAGAGTGCCCAACACACATCACATTCATCAATGCCGGCCAGGTTACTAGAGTGACCGCAACGCTAGGTTACAGCGCCCGATACCCGCTTACAGCGTCGACTAGTGGACGCAATACGTGGTGCTAGTAGTGAATCTCAGAGCACACAAATACTGTGCTTACATGATTTGCTAACGAGGATTCATTCTACCACAGGCCTAGGACTGGATGGTCTCAGGGTTCCCTTACACATCAAAAACAGTTAGGCCCTTATTCATCAAGCGATAGCGACAGGTAGTGTCTGACGAGCGCCAGGTAGCGGCAGCTAACGGCGACTACCGACTCAAGTACGCCCGGCGGCGGTCACAATGACGCATTTATCAAGCAAAATGAGGCTAGCGCCGGCGAGAGCGACGGCTAGTGCGGCATTCATCAAGAAGCCGCCTGGACCGAACAGCGCCGCTGCAAATTCCCTCACAGCGCCAGGTATGAGCTGTCGCTCCCTGGCGATGTCCAATGCATTTCAATGGAGCAATCTATAATTATTCATAATTAATTGGTATTAATTTATTTTTTATTTTTTTAATGTCAAAAAAACGGAGACCACTTCTGCAATGTTAGGATTTATTTTTAAGGCCATGACAGGCAGGCACCACGCTCCTCTCCAGCATCCAAGCAACGCTCTGACGAAGGTGTAAAGCACCGAAACACGTGTCAGCAGACCCAGCGCAATCCACGGTAGCGGGACCTCAAACTGAACTGAAGCAGCTATTCCTTCTTTGGACTTTAATCCATAAGGACAACTAGCGTGTATGTCCCACAGAGGGACTCTTTCTGCATACTTAGTGCCTCGCAGACTGATCTTAAAGGTACAGCAACCATTCATCTACTTGGATCATTTATTGATCAGCACCATTAACCGTTGAATGCTCTCCCTGCATAAATCCTGGTACTTAACCCTAAAGATACTACATGCAACCACATGGGTCATCCTTACCAGGATAATGTTCTGTATATAGTGTAATATAGTGTATATAAGAGTGTAATCCCCTGAACTACTGATACTTAATTCCTATGTGTACTTCACTTCCTGCATTAGATTTTCTTGTGTATAGCAATAAATCCTTCTTTATGCAAAAGCTACTTTGATTGTCAAGGTGTGCATTCATAATTGTTCCAAATAGTATCAGGATTTTTCCCCCCTTTTTTTGAATAGCACCCACCTGCATACTTAACAGCATATTTTCACCTATATAGAGTGTGCTTACCAACTATTCTTTGTTTATAGGATTTATTTTTAAGTCAAAAAAAAAATTTAAAAAAATATGTGCAGAATTGATCTAACAGGTCTGAGATTAATGTATTCATATTACAAAATGATTCTAAAAACATGTATAATGTTACATTCAAAAAATATGGTTGTTTAGGGGTTAAAAACTAGTTAATACACATCGCCGCAAGCGCTCTGGGGTTTAAACAAGGAATGGACAGCGACAGCACATTCGGAGCGTGATTTGTTGATGAATATGAAGCTAGCCGTTCGCTCTGGCCATTCGTTGTCAGGCGCTCACATACAACGCTGGACCTGTGAAACAGAGACCCCCCAGCCCGTATTCAACATTACCGCACACCGACTGAGTCGCTGTCATCAAGCTAATGCCGGCCAAGCACAGTGAATACTGGCTGGCGCTGAAAAAATCACGCTACAGTCGCTCATCTGTCGCTACCTGGCGCTATTAATGAATCGGCCTCCCTTCTACCACAGGCCTAGGACTGGATGGTCTCAGGGTTCCCTGAAAAACAGTTAGTACTGTGTGGAAATAAAAAAGTTAAAAAAATGGGATATATATATATATATATATATATATATATATATATATATATATTAGTTAATAATAGGGGGACTTTTTTATTCCTAGACTGGAGGTTCCTCTTCTCCTAAATGCCAACTTGTTAAACTTTTGCAGTTGTTATTTTCGCTTTTACACAAGGCCTCCCCAATCCTGTTATACTGATCCTTTAACCTTTTATACAAAATCGCTTCATCTTCTATGATGCCGCTAACATTTTGTAAGAACAAACAGATCATTAAAGCCCAGTAATTCCGAGAGCATATAACACTCCCGTCTTGATGCGTGCGTTGCTTCAGACTCAATTAGTCATACAGACTTTCCCTCAGCAATCTCGCCGTCACACGCAACAATGTATATGAAATTGCCCACCGAGACTTCATTTACCACTTCATGGGGGGTTCTTTGGAAATGAAAATGAGAATTGTGCAATTTGCTTTCAACTGGCAGCTAGCACTCCTCCTCCTTAAGGTAATAGAGGATAATTTACGAAAATGATAAGCAAACATACTATAAAATCCCCGAGACACAATTCATTACGAGACAACAAACAATAAAGCAACTATAGTAAAGGCCCGAATAATTTCACACACAATTTGTCCCGACGATCAAGCAAAAAAGTATTTTAGATTTTAAACATGAATGCTTTTTAAGCACTGGTAATGTTTTTAAAGCATGAAATATGGCAGGGGCCTTAAAGTGGACCAAAACCCACACACTCCCTCCTCCGGGGGCATCCAGATTCGGGATGCCCCTCTGTGTAAAACCTGCAGGTCACCCAGTAAACTCACCTACTCCCCGATCCAACAAGCGGGGCTACACTCAGCTACACTGTCTGTAGCAGCGTCGGGGAGGCCGATTCATTAATAGCGCCAGGTAGCGACAGATGAGCGACAGTAGCGGCATTTTCAGAGCGCCCGCTAGTAGTCGCTGTGCTTGGCCGTTGTTCTGTAGTTGATAGCGACTCAGTCGGTTTGCCGTAATGTTGAATATTGGGTGAGGAGTCGCTATTTGACAGGTTCCGCGCTGTATGGGAGCGCATGACAGCGAATGGCCATAGCGAACGGCTCCCAGCATATTCATTAACAAATCACGCTCAAAAAATTCTCGCGCAGTGAAATGCTTGTTTAAACCCCAGAGCGCTGGCGGCGATGGGTTAAAAGTAGTTTTTTAACCCCCAAACAACCATATTTTTGGATAAAAAAAAACACGTTTTTCAAAACATTTTGTAATATGAATACATTAATATCAGACCTGTAATATCAATTCTGCACAAATTTTTTTTTTTTTTTTTAACCTTAAAAAAAATATCTAACATTGCAGAAGTGGTCACAGAATTTTTGACATTTACAAAAAAAAAAAAAAAAAAAACATTAATAGCAATGAATTAAGAATATTTAAAGATTGCTCCATTGAAATGCATTGGAGAGCGCCAGGTAGCGAGAGGTCATACCTGTCGCTGTTCAAGGTCGCTCGCTGGCGCTGTGGGGTGAGGCTGGAATAATGATGAATGAATGATTCGCTATCTGGCGCTCTGTCAGTCGCTAAGCAGGATCGGCTTGATAAATGTGTGATTGCAGAGGGGAGCCGGCGTTCTCGTGGCGGTGACCGTCATTACCGTTCGCTCACCATTCGCTACCTGGCGCTATCCCTTGTTAAATAAGGGCCTTAGACAATTCTTAGACGAGTGGACGGAAGGGGATCCAAGCACGCTGATTGGACATGAGTAGGATGTAGGACCGTGGAAAGGTGAGTGGGTGACATGGGGCTTTGCACACAGTGGGGCATTCTGCATCGGGTGCCCCGGGGGGCAAGGATCAAAACCGGGGATAGTCAAACTAGTCACTTTAAAGAACAAATGCAGTTTGTGAAGCGTAACAAGTTGCTAATGTAGTAAATTGCTAAAAAGTAAAATGGAAATTCAGCATTTGATCCTGATCCATAAACAAAGCAGGCTTCAACAAGTACAGTTATTATTATTAATGTTTATTTATATAGCGCTATCATGTTCCGTAGTGCTTTACAAGGCAAAGTTATTACAGTTCACCTGTAATAGGCTCATTTTCCTTTCATAAATGTGTACAGTGAGCAAGAGCAATGCAATGCCCAGGCCCTATTTCGGGGAGGCCGATTCAGTAATAGCGCCAGGTAGCGACAGATGAGCGCCAGTAGCGTGATTTTCACAGCGCCTGCTAGTATTCGCTGTGCTTGGCCGTTGTTCGCTTGTTGACAGCGACTCAGTCGGTGTGCGGTAATGTTGAATACGGGGTTAGGAGTCGCTGTTTCACAGGTTCCGCGCTGTATGGGTGCGCCTGACAGCGAATGGCCAGAGCGAACGGCTCCCAGCATATTCATTAACAAATCACGCTCAAAAAATTCTCGCGCTGTGAAATGCTTGTTTAAACCCCAGAGCGCTGGCGGCGATGGCTTAAAAGTAGTTTTTAACCCCCAAACATCCATATTTTTTGATTAAAAAATTAAACAAGTTTTTCTAAACATTTTGTAATATGAATACATTAATATCAGACCTGTAATATCAATTCTCCACAAATGTTTTTTTTTTTTTTTACCTTAAAAAAAATATAACATTGCCGTAGTGGTCACAGAATTTTTGACAGTTAAAAAAAAAAAAAAAAAAAACAATCATATCAATTAATTATGAATATTTAAAGATTGCTTCATTGAAATGCATTGGAGAGCGCCAGGTAGCGAGAGGTCATACCTGGCGCTGTGATGGGATTAGCAGCGGCGCTGTTCGTTGCAGTCCGCTACATGATGAATCCCGCGCTAGGTGACGCTCTCGCCGGCGCTAGCCTCATTTAGCGTGATAAATGCGTGATTGTGTCCGCCGCCTGGCGTTCTGGAGTCGGTAGCCACCGATAGCTGGCGCTACCTGGCGCTAGTGAGACACTACCTGGCGCTATCCCTTGATAAATAAGGCCGCTAGTGTATTTTATGATGACTGTGTATTTGTGCATTTCTGTTACTACTGACTCATAATAATTGTTCATTAAAAGTCAACTGACCTCGATATCTCACTCTTGGTAGGACAGTCCCACTCCCCCCCTTTGGGGGCACTTTGCTGTCATTGGGAGGAAATCTGTCCCACTGAATCCAGGACCTCTAGTCAGTTTGCAGACCCTGCTTCGGCTCATTGGCTGAATGGCAGTAGTAGAATGTTTGGATTAGCTGAGCATTAGGTCAATTACTAACACCCTTTACAGAGCAGGGATATCCAAGTTGTGCTTCAAGTGCATGTTCAGGGGTAGTGCCAAACCTTCTTACACATAATGGAATAGAATAAGATGCTGCAGATATAGGTTCCTCAAAATCTTGTGGATAAGCCACGCCCCAGACCACACACCCACCACTACCAATATCCTGTAAAGTGGTCACGATAACTAAGAGGCTGATTCATTAATAGCGGCAGGTAGCGACAGTTGAGCGTCTGTAGCAGCATTTTCAGAGCGCCCGCTAGTAGTCGCTGTGCTTGGCCGTTGTTCGGTTGTTGATAGCGACTCGGTCGGTTTGCTGTAATGTCGAATATTGGGTGAGGAGTCGCTATTTCACAGGTTCCACGCTGTATGGGAGCGCATGATAGCGACTGGCCCTAGCAACCGGCTCCCACCATATTCATTAACAAATCACGCTCAAAAAATTCTCGCGCTGTGAAATGCATGTTTAAACCCTAATCATGGCGTTTCTTAAATAAACCTCTAGGTGGTTTCAGAATGCACATTACTCTAACAAGCTTTTACCTCAGAGAACATCTCATTGGGTAATGCCTCAGCGACGGCAAAGCTGTAAGATAGGTACTTATTGTACCTAATAAGATGCTGCACTTGACATTAATTATCTACTCCAAACACTTAAAAAAACAGTTTAAATGAACTGGGAATGACGCTGGAGTTCCTAATGATAGTATTGCTTATGTTTTCCCATAACTAATGAACCCAGGAGCATAATTACTCAGTCATCATGTTAGGAAGCAGTGCGGAGATCTAGGCCACTCAGCAGTTCAGATTGTGCTCTACCTGAACATTGCACTTAAACTGGACCTTCAGCATGATTTAATGAAAAGCCCAAACCCTTAAAAAACTATTCCCTAGCATCTAAAATTGTAAGTTTTTAGTCACTTACATATTATTCTTTTCCCCACCAGGCTGCAAATCTGTTCAAGACTCTAGGATACGGGTGCCGCCATCTTGACTCAGAAGCATCACATGCTGAGGAGAGAAGAGCGGGATAAAGTCCAGGGGCAGGTTATAGCTGTGCTACTACAGGCAGAGCAGAGCTAGGGTCAGGGAAAGGACAGCAATCCCAGAATGCAGAGCGACACAGTCAGAAGACGCTTCCTGTTTGCAGGTTGCTCTATGAGCCACCATCTTGGATGCTTAAAGGCTCATAACATGCTGAAGATGCAGGTAGGATCATTTTTCATGTGAGCAATCTGTATGTACAGGGTGTGGGAAACATATAGACTAGAAACATATAAGATAGACTCTTATTCAGGGTGAAGGTCTGCTTTAAAATGGACCAAAACCGGGGATTTTGCCTATCCTGGTTATTGGTTCTTGCCTCTGGATCAGGGATGCCGCACTGTATAAAACCTCCCAGGTCGTCTGATCTGACTCACCCTCTCCTGGTCCTACGGCACATGTGCAGCCTCCTGTCCAATCAGCATGCTAGAATCCACTCCCAACCCTTCATCTAAGAGCTGATCCAAGCATGCTGGCGTCCTCCTTCCCCCCTACTCTCTAAGAAAGCGTGCTCGCACAGGCCACTAACAAATCCCTGGTGCGGGCACGGGCCCTGCTAAAGCGATAGGGGGGATGCGGCTGCATGTGAGTGAAGGTGAGTTTCCTGGGTGACCTGGAGGGTTTCACACAGCGGGGCATCCTGATTCTGCATGCCCTGGGGGGAGGGAGTCTAGTGGCCCTGAAATATCATAGATTCCAGGGCTATTGGGGCTTGGGTTTTGGTCCATTTTAAGAAGTGCTAGAGCATACAACGGGGAGGCAGATTCATTAATAGCGCCAGGTAGCGACAGTTGAGCGACTGTAGCGGAATTTTCAGAGCGCCCGCTAGTAGTCGCTGTGCTTGGCCGTTGTTCAGTAGTTGATAGCGACTCATTCGGTTTGGCGTAATGTTGAATATTGGGTGAGGAGTCGCTATTTGACAGGTTCCGCGCTGTATGGGAGCGCATGATAGCGACTGGTCCTAGCGACCGGCTCCCACCATATTCATTAACAAATCACGCTCAAAAAATTATCTCGCTGTAAAATGCATGTTTAAACCCCAGAGCGCTGGCGGCGATGGGTTAAAAGTAGTTTTTTAACCCCCAAACAACCATATTTTTGGAAACCAAAAAAAACAAGTTTTTTAAATAATTTTGTAATATGAATACATTAATCAGACCTGTAATATCAATTCTGTACAATTTTTTTTTTTCGTTTTTTTACCTTAAAAAAATTATCGAAAATAGCAGAATTGGTCACAGAATTTTTCATATTTAAAAAAAAAAAAAAAACATTAATAATAATTAATTATTAATATTTTAAGATTGTTCCATTGAAATGCATTGGAGAGCGCCAGGTAGCGAGAGGTCATACCTGTCGCTGTTCAAGGTCGGACGCTGGCGCTGTGGGTTGAGGCTGGAATAATGATGAATGAGTGGCTAAATGGCGCTATCTCAGTCGCTAAGCAGGATCGGCTTGATAAATGTGTTATTGTGGTGGGGAGCCGGCGTTCTCGTGGCGGTGCCCGTCATTACCGGCCGCTCACCAGTCGCTACCTGACGCTATTCCTTCATAAATAAGGGCCTATGTAAATTAATTATAAAGGCACTATGCTCATTAAAGAATGAATTTATTAACCGAAAGCCATGGCAACAGAGTAGCTTGTTAAGTCAGTAACTATACATACAGCTTGTTTAGAAAAGAATACAAATCATTTGGCTGAGCAGCCCTCTCAGCCAATCAGCGTGTTCAATTTCACTCAGCTCCCTTTGGCTCTGCCTATGGCTAAGTCGTCCCAAAGGGAGCCGAGTGCACCACCTGCTGCATCCCCCGCTCAGCTGCTTCTAGCTGCATTGTGGCCCCGTCACCCATTCACAAAGGCCGGGCCGGGGTGAATACATGGCTAGAGGTGAGCAGGGATGTGGCTGCGGCGCCGAGCCATAGCAAGGGCTCCCAGATCAGGTGAGTACATCTGGGGATCCGGGGGTTTTTACAAAGTGGAGGAGTGGAGTCTTTTGAGCTCCAGGGCCTCTGAAGTTCTTTTTTAAAGCTAAGCTGATAATTTGTCGGGCAGGCTGATTCATTACTAGTGCCAGGTAACAGCAGATAAGCATCTGTACAGCAGCGCTAGTGGTCACTCTGATCGGCTGTGAGTCGCTATTACAGAGCACCTCTGTCGCTGTAGTAACATGGCCGGCATTGACGAATTTGATGTGTGAGTCGCTATAACACCAGCTGTAGCCCAGAGTGCCAGAAGCTGTGTGATTAAAGTCTGTTTTTGAACATATATCCACTAGCCACAAAGCAAAAACATATGGAATGACATTGTTATTCATTTGTGACATTAACACTTTAATACCAGACCTGTAATGACAATTCTGCATAAAAATATAAAAAAATCAAAAAAGTTTTCAAAAATGTATTTAAATAGGCCAGGAGAGGTCACACGATGATTTAATACAAAACAAAAAAAATCTTAAAAGAAAACCCTGTTTAAAGAGAAGAAAAGTAACGTCCATTGAAATGTATGGGAGAGCGTCAGGTAATACGGGGAGGCCGATTCATTAATAGCGGCAGGTAGCGACAGTTGAGCGACTGTAGCAGTATTTTCAGAGCGCCCGCTAGTAGTCGCTGTGCTTGGCCGTTGTTCGGTTGTTGACAGCGACTCAGTCGGTGTGCAGTAATGTTGAATATTGGGTGAGGAGTCGCTATTTGACAGGTTCCGCGCTGTATGGGAGCGCATGATAGCGACTGGGCATAGCGACCGGCTCCCACCATATTCATTAACAAATCACGCTCAAAAAATTCTCGCGCTGTAAAATGTATGTTTAAACCCCAGAGCGCTGGCAGCGATGTGTTTTTTAACCCCCAAACAACCATATTTTTGGAAACCAAAAAAAACACGTTTTTTAAATAATTTAGTAATATGAATACATTAATATCAGACCTGTAATATCAATTCTGCACATTTTTTTTTTTTTTTTTTACCTTAAAAAAATTATCTAACATTGCAGAAGTGGTCACAGAATTTTTCACATTTAAAAAAAAAAAAAAAAAAACATTAATAACAATTAATTATGAATATTTAAAGATTGTTCCATTGAAATGCATTGGAGAGCGCCAGGTAGCGAGAGGTCATACGTGTCGCTGTTCAAGGTCGGACGCTGGCGCTGTGGGCTGAGGCTGGAATAATGATGAATGAGTGACTATATGGCGCTATTTCAGTCGCTAAGCAGGATTGGCTTGATAAATGTGTGATTGTGGTGGGGAGCTGGCGTTCTCGTGGCGCTGCCCGTCATTACCGGTCGCTCACCAGTCGCTACCTGTCGCTATTCCTTCATAAATAAGGGCCCAAGTGCTCTGAAAGCCAGAGCGCCGCCGGGATCCACTGAGCCATCTGTGATAGTCTGTCGCTACGTGTCGCTGTAAGAGGCGCTCACCAGAATTGCCTTGATAAATGTGGTATTGCGTGCCGCGGCCGGCGTTCACCTGCCGCTACCTGTCGCTTACAAGGCACTATCTGTCGCTAACCCTTGATGAATAAAGCCCTCAGTTGATTCAAAACTGTACCGAATCTTGAAGTAAATGCAGCCGAATGATTCACTCAGTGCTCATACATCAACCTCTGTACATTTATTAGACCTCTGTAAAAAGTTCACCTAGATGAATTATTTCCCTATGTTCACTAAGGTGTATTTTTATGTATGCTCTTCTAGAAGTTTCTTTCAACATGTTTCAAACTCATGGGGCACATCTATATACTTTACTGATAAGACAAATAAGGTTTTCAGCACATTCCCCGCAGAGGATAAACAAACTTGCACTATGGCAATGCATTCAGTCTGACTCCCTCTGTGTGTGTATATATTATAGTATGATATATATATATATATATATATATATATATATATATATATATATATCATAAAATAGAAATAAAAATATATACATATATATTAAACACATGTTCTCAAACAAGAAAGCAAATTAATACTGGCAGCATCCAATGTCTTAAAGCGGGCCAAAACTCACATTTTTTACTAGCATCCCATAAACAGCACCTTTTGCCAATTTTTAGTGCTCCTGCTTAACTCTAATTCCAGATAACAGCCCTTGTTTTAGCTGTAAAGCTCCGCCTCCTCCATTCATTGCCATTGTTGTGTGTGGCAATGATGTCATTGCCACACCAATGTAATGACTGATCGCCTGACATCTTACAGAGAGGAACAGCAAAAAGCAAAACAGTGTTCCAGGCCGATTTGAAAAGCAAAATTATCCTTTTCTAGTTCTACACCCTAAGAAGGAAATATCGGCAGGGGCTATGGCCAAATGTATTTCACAAGTTCGGAGGGTTTTGGTCCACTTTAAATTCTGGAAAAAATATAAAATACTGAAAATTGCCACTCTGGTCATTAGTTAAACGGAACAAATCTCTTCATCTATGAGGTTCTCATTGCATTGTAGTTGAAAACAGTCTCTCCTCTTCATTAGGCAGCAGGGTTTGGGATGTCTCGCTGTGCACCATTGCTCATAAGGTGGGAGAACAGGGATGCTGATACCTATGACTTCCAGCGATCCTTTCACAGCATTCAGTAACCAGCCTATGAAGCTCATCAGGCCCTGGCTGCACAGTAATGGGCACAGTAGCCGGCGAGCGTGATAGACTACTTGCAGTCACGTGGGACGTGGGTTATATATAAGGGCTGTTCCCTAAATATCTCTGGTACCACCTGGGTGTTATGCACGGCTTGTCACACCAAGCACAATGCTTAAAAGAACATATAAAACGACCATATAAATAGTAATATATAAGCCTCGATTCAAAGACACATTCGTCTGGACTTCCGTAGCTGTTTGTGAAGTTTTTGCTTTTTTCGTTCATTTTTCATTCGTACGAGCGTTCGGGAAAATGCGTATATGCACTTTCGATGAACGGAAGCAAATCGGATCATTTGCATTAGTTCGGATCATTTTCCAAACAAAATCTGATATTTTCCGTTCGTTCAGATAACTTACGTTGTTGGGATGGGTTTCCGTCTGATTCAGAGAGCTGATTTCCAACGGATCACAACCCTATAAATCCGTTTCATTTCCGATCCACTTACGGGACCTTTGAGGGCTCGGATTGCTATTGTTGAACATGTTTTGCGGCTATGCGGAGGAGTCTGCGCGCCTTTAGCACCAAGGCATTGCATGTATCAGCATGGCAGAGGCCATAAATTGTATAGCAATGCATGCCTGAATCAATACATTTCATGTATGCCTTATAGATGCATTTTAATGCTGACCTTAATTAGTCCTTAGCATGTAAACATTTACTTTCCCACACATCCATATAATTGCTATATTTTTTTAGACTTATGTCCTTTGTGAATTATATTAGGATTGTTGAACTTGAATCTAAATTTGTTGTAGGAGTTCTTGTTTTAGTTGGTTACCTTTGCTTTGTGTAATTATTTTATATTTGGTTGCAGGAACCGCAAGATGTGCCAGTCACACAACATACAAGCAGTGTTTGGTCCAGCTATGCGATTCCTCAGTGTTCTTGCCGGGCATCCAGGGTCGTCCCATGATGCTTATATATTGCAGAGCTCCGGCTTATTTCATCAGTTTGAGTCAGGAGAATTATCTGGTGGATTGCTCCTGGGTAAGTTTGCTCACATTCCATCAATCCATTTTCACTGTATGGCAATAATGGCATATTTCGGAGCATAATTTATTTATTCCAATATTAATTCCATGGATAGTATTTAGTAGTCCAGTATGGTTCACCTATAGTGCCTGGTCATTGGTTTTTGTACATCTTTTTAATCATGTGTTATGTTGACATTGTATGTTATGTGTCCATGATTTAACATTATAATAAAATCTAGCTATTAATTTAAGATAGTGTGTGCGGCTTACTTATGTGGTGAGAATACAGCGATCTAATACTGGTAGATTGCCACCTAAATTAGTGTATTTGTGGGCCCGATGTATGGGCCTCTCTCACCAAGCCAGCACCCGGAGTACTTTCAGCTGTGCGGGTTTTATTTAGGCTTTTGTCACTGTATGGCAATGAATATAGTTGATGACTCATGTCTTATCCTATGGCTGTTTTTAGCCCTTGATGACATGTTAAACAATATTGTAGCTTAGAATGTGTGTTTTATGTTAGTATATTTAAATTCTTTCAGGGGATTCTGGATATCCACTCCTGCCCTTGCTCTGATGCCCGTTCTTTGCCTGCAGAATGCGGGCCAGGAGTTCTCTAATCGGGCACTATGCAAAACCCGGGCCGTGGTGGCGAGGGCCCTCTGGCTTTTGAAGTCCAGATTTAGGTGTTTGGACCATACAGGGGGAGGGGGGGGGGGGGGCACTGCAGTATGACCCCAACAAGGTTATACCAATAATTTAATTTACGTTTTTTTTAACGTTTAATTTTAACAGGGACCACACGTGCCAGAGTGGCACAACTGAGTGTCAGGGTCCTTCAGTTGGTGGGCGAGATGCAGGAGCTGCGCAACTCATTGGGGACCACAGATGAAGAATAATGTTCAGTGGCCTGCCATTGCTATGTATTTTGTTTTTTATAGTTGAAAAAATGTGAAATTTTCAAAATGTTTTAAAATTTTATATTTTATGATGGAATAACAAAAAAAAATGTTACAGTGTCATTTAATTTACAAAATACATTAACACAAAACGAATGGGCCCAGAAATATTTAAAGATGAAACATGACCGAGAAGTGATTTGGGTGAGCTTTAAGGGTCCAAAAGGGAAGATGGAGGATAGCGCTAAGTGATTTAGCTAAACATTGTAGTAGAAGTGAGGGTGGCAAATATGTAGGCGAGCACTTTAATGAGTTAAGTTTGTAGTGTGCAGGCGCAAGATGGTAAGGATTTCCGTCTGGACGAATATTTATTGAAAAAGGGAAACAGAATCTAATGGGAAACGTAAAGGATTCATTGGAGGATACGATGGGAAAAGGGCAAAAACTAAAGCCTACGTTGTAACATGTGAAAATGAAACGGAAAAGTCACGCTGGAAAATGACATCCTCGTATTCGTAATCTGCCATACAAACGGACGGAAACTTTACAGAAGGATTGTAATGCATGCATAGAATCGCTCGCACACTCATACGACAGCGGGAACATTGAAAAAAAAAACAGATCGGCACTAAAACGGAAGTTTTTTTCTTTGTCTCTCTGAATCGAGCCTATAGTTCTCATTGCCCTTGAGAGCAGTTTTGTACTTATGGAGCAAATTGAGTAAAGTTTAGATGGCAACAGATCAGGTTGGGGTAAAGATCAGTCTGTGACCTGGCTGAGTACCACCTGATCTCGATTACCAGCAGCGATACTCGTACCACTGGTTGGGAGCCCCTGGTCTACATAGAGGCCGATTCATTAATAGCGCCAGGTAGCGACAGATGAGCGACTGTAGCGTGATTTTTTCAGCGCCAGCCAGTATTCGCTGTGCTTGGCCGGCATTAGCTTGATGACAGCGACTCAGTCGGTGTGCGGTAATGTTGAATACGGGCTGGGGGGTCGCTGTTTCACAGGTCCAGCGTTGTATGTGAGCGCCTGACAACGAATGGCCAGAGCGAACGGCTAGCTTCATATTCATCAACAAATAACGCTCCGAATGTGCTGTCGCTGTCCATTCCTTGTTTAAACCCCAGAGCGCTGGCGGCGATGTGTGTTAACTAGTTTTTAACCCCTAAACAACCATATTTTTTGAATGTAACATTATACATGTTTTTAGAATCATTTTGTAATATGAATACATTAATCTCAGACCTGTTAGATCAATTCTGCACATATTTTTTTTAATTTTTTTTTTGACTTAAAAATAAATCCTAACATTGCAGAAGTGTTCTCCGATTTTTTGACATTAAAAAAATAAAAAAAAAAATTAATACCAATTAATTATGAATAATTATAGATTGCTCCATTGAAATGCATTGGACATCGCCAGGGAGCGACAGCTCATACCTGGCGCTGTGAGGGAATTTGCAGCGGCGCTGTTCGGTCCAGGCGGCTTCATGATGAATGCCGCTCTCGCCGGCGCTCTCGCCGGCGCTAGCCTCATTTTGTTTGATAAATGCGTCATTGTGACCGCCGCCGGGCGTACTTGAGTCGGTAGTCGCCGTTAGCTGCCGCTACCTGGCGCTCGTCAGACACTACCTGGCGCTATCGCTTGATGAATAAGGGCCATAATAAAGTGACAGACAGGCTCATTACGTTGACCTCTAATTAGTAATAGGTGATTTATTTCTAAAAATAAGTTAACTTTACATATACAGGCATTATTAAACATATTTTAGTAAAGATAAAAACTACTACTCAGTAATGTACTGATGGGAAGGAAATTAAAATCCCAAACATTTTGGGAAAAGACACACAAATGTAAAAAAAATGAATGAGTTACCAGTAACATTTCTCTACACTGGCAGACGGCATCAATCTCAGCAGTCATTATGTATGTCATGTGCAAATGGAAGATTTTACTTTTTTTTGTTCCCTTTTTTTTTCTTTTGCATTTTGACACATTTTAATGGCCCGTCAGGTTCACTGCAGTCTGCAAGACATTTTATCAGTGTCTTACAGAACATAATGTACTAATGAAAAACGCGTGACGTTAATGTATTTTTATTGTAATGTTGCAGATGTTGGTACAAGTTCGGGGCACAGAACATAATGTTTAAAAGTAAATTACTCTTTACAACTAAAGGTAAACTTTTCACTTACAACCTGATTGATAGGCTTGCGTCAGACTGAGGCAGTGGTAATTATGATAAAGCCATGGCCAGTGTGTAAGGGGGGCACGCCTAATCAGGGGGGCTCTTATATTGCTCAGCAGGCCTTTCTTTTCCACACTTTCCCTCTATCAAAATTCTATTCCCCTCCCCTATCTAATCACCTTTCTTATACTTCACTCCTTATACCTTCTTGACAGTGCCTCTTCCTCTTTTTTCACATTCCTTCCTTCTCTTTCTTACTTCCTTTATCACATTCCCTTTCCACCTTCTCTCTCTTTTACTCTTTTCCATATCCCCATCTTTTTCCCCACATTTATTCTCCTTCTCTTTTCCATATTCCCTCTTTCACTTTCTCTTTTCTACTTTCCCTCATTCTTTCTTTCTTTTTTTTCATGTGCTTTCTTTTGCTCCTCTCTATTTCCACATTTCCGCCTTCTCTCTTATACCCTCCCTCTCTCTTGTTCTCTCAATTTCTCTTTTTGCCATTGAAGGATGCGCAAGAAGGAGCAGAGATGGAGATCTTTATCTGCAATTACATGAGAAGATTTTCCTAGCTTGGTAGGTGAATAAAAGGGCGACGTGAAGCTAGTAGAAAGAAGAGAAAAGACCGCACCAGCAGATGTTTAAACACCTAATAGTAACTGGTGTGCCTGGTTGGCAAAAAGTCACAATAAACTCCAACACATGGGACCCCACAAGCCCCCAAAAATGCCTAACCAAACAACTGGCACCACCAAAATATCTTATAACAAAATATATTCAAAGTATTATTCATCCAGTACAAACAAAAATTTAAAAGCAATTAAAAACCATATCTCATGAGGGGGAGGTCTGCAAGGGCACATGTATGCCTGGTACATCTATATACATATGATTGTTATACCCATATTATCTTCAAAAACATCTATATACAATATCAACAAACTTGTACTACTTTATATAAAAATATCTACAAACTGTGCTATATACAATTCTATTTTACATAAATATACATCAATAAAGTGCAATCCGGTGCTATCAATATGACTCTACCCCACTAGAGACACTGAGGGGGGAAAAAACATAGAAAAACAGTGCAGCCAATCATAAACATGTGCTATGTGTACTTAACCAGGCAAACACCCGCCGAGCGCCTCACCCCGTCCCAGCCAGCCGACGCATTTTGTAACGGACCTCCCGTCACTTCATCTGGGCCACAAGTTGAAGCTAGTAGAGATGAGACTCATTTATAATCTCATACTTTATAGCTTATAAATTCAAGGTGTTTTCATATATAGCACTGGCCTGAACAGACATAACCACAATAGAGATGAGCGAGTAGTGAAATATTCGAAATTTCGAATTTCGATTCGAATAGACCGCGTTACTCGACTACTCGACCGAATATCGAATCCCATTATAGTCTATGGGAAAAAAATGCTCGACACTTGGAAATCTCAATTCGACCACTTGGAGGTCACCAAGTCCACCCTGAAACATCAGAAAATGATGCCAACACTGCTGGAATGCAACTGGGACAGCAGGGGAAGCATGTCTGGGTGCATATAACGCGCCCAAGTCGCACTATTACGCCACTATCACAGCCTCTCAACAATACACTCCAAACACAATATTACTTCTACGTAAAGTGAGACAAGACAAGGAAACCTTCTTTCCTCTACATTGCCATGGACCCCAAGCCAAACTGTACAAAAAAGAAGAACAAAATTCTGCACCCCTTAAAATCACGTTGCCTAATGACAACCACAGATGGCATAGGCAAGGGGGAAAATAAATAGACCCCACCCCTAATTGTCATTGTGTGTGTGTGTGAGATGTGGTCAGACATGTCCTCTTGTGTCATTGTGTCACCCCAGCAGTAAGGGAAGCTTAAAGGAGGAGGTTTGTTACAGTGTGTCACCCCAGCAGTAGGGGAAGCTTACAGGAGGAGGTTTGTTACAGTGTGTCACCCCAGCAGTCAGGGAAGCTTACAGGAGGAGGTTTGTTACAGTGTGGCACCCCAGCAGTCAGGGAAGCTTACAGGAGGAGGTTTGTTACAGTGTGTCACCCCTGCAGTCAGGGAAGCTTACAGGAGGAGGTTTGTTACAGTGTGTTACCCCAGCAGTAGGGGAAGCTTACAGGAGGAGGTTTGTTACAGTGTGTCACCCCAGCAGTCAGGGAAGCTTACAGGAGGAGGTTTGTTACAGTGTGTTACCCCAGCAGTAGGGGAAGCTTACAGGAGGAGGTTTGTTACAGTGTGTCACCCCAGCAGTCAGGGAAGCTTACAGGAGGAGGTTTGTTACAGTGTGGCACCCCAGCAGTCAGGGAAGCTTACAGGAGGAGGTTTATTACAGTGTGGCACCCCAGCAGTCAGGGAAGCTTACAGGAGGAGGTTTGTTACAGTGTGGCACCCCAGCAGTCAGGGAAGCTTACAGGAGGAGGTTTGTTACAGTGTGGCACCCCAGCAGTCAGGGAAGCTTACAGGAGGAGGTTTGTTACAGTGTGTTACCCCAGCAGTAGGGGAAGCTTACAGGAGGAGGTTTGTTACAGTGTGTCACCCCAGCAGTCAGGGAAGCTTACAGGAGGAGGTTTGTTACAGTGTGGCACCCCTGCAGTCAGGGAAGCTTACAGGAGGAGGTTTGTTACAGTGTGGCACCCCAGCAGTCAGGGAAGCTTACAGGAGGAGGTTTGTTACAATGTGGCACCCCAGCAGTCAGGGAAGCTTACAGGAGGAGGTTTGTTACAGTGTGTTACCCCAGCAGTAGGGGAAGCTTACAGGAGGAGGTTTGTTACAGTGTGTCACCCCAGCAGTCAGGGAAGCTTACAGGAGGAGGTTTGTTACAGTGTGGCACCCCTGCAGTCAGGGAAGCTTACAGGAGGAGGTTTGTTACAGTGTGTCACCCCAGCAGTAGGGGAAGCTTACAGGAGGAGGTTTGTTACAGTGTGGCACCCCTGCAGTCAGGGAAGCTTACAGGAGGAGGTTTGTTACAGTGTGTCACCCCAGCAGTAGGGGAAGCTTACAGGAGGAGGTTTGTTACAGTGTGTCACCCCAGCAGTAGGGGAGGCCCAAGAGCTGAGACCTTTTAAAAATTGTGTGGAGGCCCAAGAGCTGAGACCTTTTAAAAATTGTGTGGAGGCCCAAGAGCTGAGACCTTTTAAAAATTGTGTGGAGGCCCAAGAGCTGAGACCTTTTAAAAATTGTGTGGAGGCCCAAGAGCTGAGACCTTTTAAAAATTGTGTGGAGGCCCAAGAGCTGAGACCTTTTAAAAATTGTGTGGAGGCCCAAGAGCTGAGACCTCTCAAACATTGTGTGGAGTCCCAAGAGCTGAGACCTCTTAAAAATTGTGTGGAGTCCCACGAGCTGAGACCTCTTAAAAATTGATTGTATTAAGCCCAAGAGGTGAGCCATAATTTTTTTTTATTAATACAGCAATTCTACGGCGGTTAAGGAGGAGGAGGAGGAGGAGGAGGAGGAGGAGGAAATGGCACTTCATACAGATGGCACTTCACTCTTGGCTGCTTTCCACTGTTGTACAAGCAAAGTCCGGGTCAATCCACTTGCTGTTCATTTTGATTAGCGTCAGCCTGTCGGCACTGTCGGTTGACAGGCGGCTGCGCTTATCGGTTATAATGCCCCCGGCTGCGCTGAACACCCTTTCTGATAGCACGCTGGCGGCAGGGCAGGCAAGCACCTCCAAGGCGTACAGGGACAGTTCCAGCCACGTGTCCAACTTGGAGACCCAGTAAGTGTAGGTCGCCGAGGGATCGGGGAGGACAGGGGTGTGGTCTGCCAGGTAGTCCCGCAACATCCGCCGATACTTGTCCCTCCTGCTGATAGCGGGCCCCGCAGTGATGGAAGTTGCACGAGGGGGTGACATGAACGTGTCCCACACCTTGGAGAGTGTTCCCCTGGTGGCTGTGGGCCTGATCGATGTTGTCAGACTCTGGGAGACACTCTCCTCTCTGCCGCCAGCGATGCTGGGTGGGAAAATCTGCATCATGTTCTGCAAGAGTTCCCTCTGGTATTCCAGTAATCGATTCGTCCTCTCCTCTACCGGAATAAAAGAGGAGAAGTTATCTTTATACCGGGGGTCCAGGAGTGCGAAGACCCAGTATAGTTTGTTCTCCAATATCCGGACAACACGTATGTCCCGGGAAAAGCAGCCCAGCATGAAGTCAGCCATGTGTGCCAGACTCTGAGTAGGCATGACCTCACTGCCCCCACCAGAAGGATCATTTTCCATTTCCTCCTCTTCCTCCTCCTCTCCGCCCCATCCGCGCTGAACCAATGGGACGCACACAGCCTGACTGCTACCCTCGCCGCCAGCATCCTCTTCCACAGCCACCTCCACGTTGTCCTCCTCCTCCTCATCCTCCTCCTCCTGCAACTGCCACCGAGCAGCAGACAAAAGTGTGGTCTGACTGTCTACCTGCGTTGCGTCTCCTCCTACCCCCGTCTCCTCTGTGTGCAATGCGTTCTCCCTTATTGCGATGAGCGATTCTTTAAGGACGCCTAGGAGCGGGATGGTTACGCTCACTATAGCGTCCTCGCTGCTGACCTTCTTAGTGGACTCCTCAAAGATACGCAATACATCGCATATGTCTGCCATCCATGGCCACTCGTGGTTGGCAAACTGAGGGAGCTGAGTTGGAGGCACGCGTGGATGCATCATCTGGTACTCCATCAATGCTTTCTGCTGCTCACACACCCTGGCCAACATGCAATAGGTGGAATTCCAGCGAGTGGGCAGGTCGCACAACAGCCGATGTTGAGGCAAATGGAGGCGTTGCTGGATTTTTTTTAAGCTAGCAGCAGCTACAGTTGACTTCCGAAAGTGAGCGCACAAGCGCTGCACTTTGACCAGTAGCTCTGCCAGGTTGGGGTAAGTCTTTAGAAACTTTTGTACTACCAAATTAAAAACGTGGGCCAGGCATGGTACGTGATTGAGTTCTGCAAGCTCCAGAGCCGCCACCAGGTTACGGCCGTTATCGCACACGACCATGCCTGGTCCTAGCTGCAGCGGCGACAGCCACATCTCTGTCTGCTGCAATATGGCGTGCCTCACCTCTGCGGCGCTGTGCTTCCTGTCGCCCAAGCTGATGAGCTTAAGCACCGCCTGCTGACGTCTCCCCGCGCCAGTGCTGCAACGCTTCCAGCTAGGGGCTGAGGGCGATGTTAAGGCAGAGGAGGAGGAGGAGGAGGAAGAGGAGGGGGGTCTATCAGAACCCGTGCTGGCAATCTTGGGCGGGGGTGGTATGTAGGCCGTCCCTGTTTGCGACCCCGTCCCCGCTTCCACAACATTCACCCAGTGTGCCGTCAAAGAGATGTAGCGTCCTTGGCCGCAAGCGCTTGTCCACGAGTCGGTGGTCAAGTGGACCTTTGCGCTGACTGCGTACCTCAGGGCCCGCCTGATGTTACGCGACACGTGCTGGTGCAGGGCGGGGACGCCACACCGGGAAAAATAGTGGCGGCTAGGGACGGAATAGCGAGGTGCGGCAGCCGCCATCAGGTCGCGGAAGGCCTGCGTCTCCACAAGCCTAAACGGCAACATCTCCAGGGCCAGCAGTTTGGAGATGAGGCAGGTTAAGGCTTGGGCTTGGGGGTGACTGGAGGCGTACTTCCGCCTGCGGTTGAACGCCTGCGAGATGGACAGTTGATGGGACGAAGAGATGGAAGGTGCAGACGAAGATGCGGGGGAAGGTGGGGCTGAAGGAGAAGGCCCCAAAGTAGCCGAGGCAGAGGCAGATGTGGAGGTGTCCTGGCTGGAGGTCTGGACCGCAGTGGCAGCACACAACAAAGGGCAAGAGGCAGTGGCAGCAAGACGGGGCGCAGGTTGTATTGCGTTTGCTCTCTCCCACTCAGCCCAGTGCTTGAATTCCAAGTGACGGCGCATGCCTGAGGTGGTCAGATTGCTCTTCTCAGAGCCCCTACTCAGTTTTGAGTGGCAGATTGCGCAAACCGCGCTCAGTTTGTCATCCGCGCAAACGTTAAAAAATCTCCACACCACAGAAGTACGAGGCCTCGATGGGGGAGCTTCGCGCGACTGCCTGCTGCCGGGAAGAGCTTCGGCCCTGCTGGCTGTGGCCTGCCTTCTCTGTCTGGACTGTCCTCTGCCTCTGGACTGTCCTCTGCCTCTTGCTGCCTTATTCGGTGATGCGCAGACCGCATCTCCACTGCTTTCCCCGCTGGACATCACCCCTGTCCAAGTGGGGTCGGTCATTTCGTCGTCCACCACCTCCTCTTCCACTTCCTCTCTCTGCTCCTCCTCCTGCCCACTGGACATTCCAACAGCCTCCCTTGATGGCAACTGCGTCTCATCATCATCGCTCATGATAGCAGATGCTGGTTCCGGGTCCACATCACTAGCAGATGGCGGATACTCAAGTGTTTGGGCATCACTACAAACAAATTCCTCTGCTAGCTCCTGGGATTCTTGCAGCACATCTGGAAAAGGACCCGAAAAGAGGTCCTGGGAGGGGTCAAGGTTGGGCTGACTCTGTTGGCCAGGTTGGGAGGAAGGAGGGTCAGAGTGAGACTGTGTGGATGACTGGGTGGTGGACAAGTGACTGGAAGCGTTATCGGCCATCCATTGCACCACCTGTTCACGCTGCTCAGGCCTTAACAGAGGTGTACCCCGCCCCCCGCATAACTGTCCCATAAAGGCAGGGAAGCTGGATGAGCGTAATGCTGGCTGCCCCTCACCAGCACGCATTGTATCCCCACTGGCTTCAACGCGGTTTGTGCCCCCACCAGCATTTCCGCGCCCCCGTCCTCGTCCACGTCCCTTTGCGCTAGCCCTCCGCATTTCAGACGTTTTACTTTTTTGGCCACGCGTTATGCCAAATATAAAAATATTTTTAAGAAGAACACCTGGCTATACAGCCGTATACTGCCAGAAGGTGAAATGGTGCCTATACGCACCGTGTATAAAACAGTGTTTTGTTGGCACAGAGGACACAAAACAGTAGTGCCAAATATAAATATATTTTTAAGAACACCTGGCTATACAGCCGTATACTGCCAGAAGGTGAAATGGTGCCTATACGCACCGTGTATAAAACAGTGTTTTGTTGGCACAGAGGACACAAAACAGTAGTGCCAAATATAAATATATTTTTAAGAACACCTGGCTATACAGCCGTATACTGCCAGAAGGTGAAATGGTGCCTATACGCACCGTGTATAAAACAGTGTTTTGTTGGCACAGAGGACACAAAACAGTAGTGCCAAATATAAATATATTTTTAAGAACACCTGGCTATACAGCCGTATACTGCCAGAAGGTGAAATGGTGCCTATACGCACCGTGTATAAAACAGTGTTTTGTTGGCACAGAGGACACAAAACAGTAGTGCCAAATATAAATATATTTTTAAGAACACCTGGCTATACAGCCGTATACTGCCAGAAGGTGAAATGGTGCCTATACGCACCGTGTATAAAACAGTGTTTTGTTGGCACAGAGGACACAAAACAGTAGTGCCAAATATAAATATATTTTTAAGAACACCTGGCTATACAGCCGTATACTGCCAGAAGGTGAAATGGTGCCTATATACGCACCGGGTATATAACAAGGTTTTGTTGGTAAAGAGGACACAAAACAGTAGTGCCAAATATAAAAATATTTTTAAGAAAAACACCTGGCTATACAGCCGTATACTGCCAGAAGGTGAAATGGTGCCTATATACGCACCGGGTATATAACAAGGTTTTGTTGGTAAAGAGGACACAAAACAGTAGTGCCAAATATAAAAATATTTTTAAGAAAAACACCTGGCTATACAGCCGTATACTGCCAGAAGGTGAAATGGTGCCTATACGCACCGGGTATATAACAAGGTTTTGTTGGCACAGAGGACACAAAACAGTAGTGCAAAATATAGTTTTGTATATAGGTGCTAATACACCACTGAAGTCTTTCTGTCCCTATTCCAGCATCAGCAGCTACCCCTCACTAAAGCAGCCGTTTTGAGCAGAGTGTATATAGTTTTGTATATAGGTGCTAATACACCACTGAAGTCTTTCTGTCCCTATTCCAGCAGCAGCAGCTACCCCTCACTAAAGCAGCCGTTGTGTGCAGTGTGTATATAGCTAGAATGAGCTATATACTGTTCAGCATAGTAGCCCTAATAAGGGCTCTTAATGACTCTCTTGTCTTCTGGTAGCTGGTATATATGGTGGTAAAAGGTATATTCTGAGCTTCTGGGGCCCTGCCTGACTAAATAGAAAATGATGAGCTATATACTGTTCAGCGTAGCAGCCCTAATAAGGGCTATTAAGGACTGTCTTGTCTTCTGGTAGCTGGTATATATGGTGGTAAAAGGTATATTCTGAGCTTCTGGGGCCCTGCCTGACTAAATAGAAAATGATGAGCTATATACTGTTCAGCGTAGCAGCCCTAATAAGGGCTATTAAGGACTGTCTTGTCTTCTGGTAGCTGGTATATATGGTGGTAAAAGGTATATTCTGAGCTTCTGGGGCCCTGCCTGACTAAATAGAAAATGAGCTATATACTGTTCAGCGTAGCAGCCCTAATAAGGGCTCTTAAGGACTGTCTTGTCTTCTGGTAGCTGGTATATATGGTGGTAAAAGGTATATTCTGAGCTTTTGGGGCCCTGCCTGACTAAATAGAAAATGAGCTATATACTGTTCAGCGTAGCAGCCCTAATAAGGGCTATTAAGGACTGTCTTGTCTTCTGGTAGCTGGTATATATGGTGGTAAAAGGTATATTCTGAGCTTCTGGGGCCCTGCCTGACTAAATAGAAAATGAGCTATATACTGTTCAGCGTAGCAGCCCTAATAAGGGCTCTTAAGGACTGTCTTGTCTTCTGGTAGCTGGTATAGATGGTGGTAAAAGCGATATTCCGAGCTTCTGGGGCCCTGCCAGCGACAGCCTGTCTTTCCCTGCTGTGAGCGTCTGTCCCTCACTAAGTTCAAGCTGCTAATGCTGACGAAGAGGAAGTGCTGAGTTTTGTATATTCGAGGTCACATGGTTTTTCCAGCCAATGCGTGTAGACGCCGTTTTCGCGATGCCAGCGTCCTCCCAGGACCTGTCCCACCCCCCCTGCATGGTGATTGGTGTAAAAAACGCGCCAGGGAAGGTGGGAGGGGAAACGAATTGTGAGTGCGCCATCGCCGCTGTACTCGATCGAAATCGAGTATGACGAACAGCGTAGTATTCGATCGAATACCGGCTCGGTCGAATACTACTCGCTCATCACTAAACCACAATGCAGCACAGCACCTTGTTTTACCTGCATTGTGTCACATTTTTGCTTGCACTTTAGAAACTGTATCACAATACAACACAGGTAAAACATGGTACACTGAACGTTATCTGTGCAGCCATAGACATCATACCTATATTGTAAGAAAAACAGAAAAAAAGGATAGTGGCAGAATGTTTGAGCAAGAGCATTCCAGGGGAGTGGAGCTGCACTTGTGAAGTCCTGAAGACTAAAGTGAGATTAAGTGATATGGGTTGAGGACAGGAGGACGTTGTGGGCAAAGCAAAGGCTGCTCCTGGGCTGGTATATTTGGAATACATTACACATAGAGTAGAGGGCTTAGGCCAACCCCCCTTAGTCTTAATGGGAACTCAAGCCCACGCATGCACTTTTGTCATGGACAGGAGCACACTTAACAACCTTGGAATAGCAATAACATGTAGGCTTAAGGCACAGTCCAGGCAAAGGCAGGAATGTACGGCACCAGCCTCGGGAAAATCTGTGCTCTGCTCCCCTTGAGTGGATCACTTTTAGACTTATGAAGTAAAGGTAATATTTTGGGGATTTTCTGCAGGACCGCACTGCTGGTTTCAGTGGCATAACTGAATGTGACAGGGCCCTGGTACGAACATTAAAAAAGGCCCTGTCAACTTTTTTCTGTCTTCTAACTCAATTGGATGCAACTAGACAATTAAAGACAATTCCTTTCTCTAAATGATGCCAAATGAGCACAAATCTGATAAATAAGGTGAAGGAGCAATTGATACAGGGCCCCCCCCCTAACTATCTGGGCCTTGAGGCAGTTGCATCCCCTGCACCCCCTATAGTTATGCCCCTGGCTGGTTTCTTCCCTTATCTGTCTTTGTTGACTGGAGGCCAGACTCCGTTCCAACACGCCTTCTCTGCAATTGGGTGCACTGTTGTAACACTTTTCTTTTGTTCAATGGCAGAAATCAGCTCACCTGAAGCCTGTCCCATGTGCCTCTTCTCCCATTTCCTGCAGCACGCTATAGATGCCATAACTTACCTCCAAAGTTTATTCCTTCTGTCAATTCCATTCTACCATGACCACACACAAATGAGGTCACGCAGCTGCCCCTGTCCCTCAGGACTTCCGGCTTTATGGGTTGCACTTGCTGGGCTCACCCACACTAAGAACAACAAGGGAGAGGGGCATCTGTGTCCACTGCTGGAGCTTGATTGTGAAGGAATGGAATTGAAAAGAGAGGCAAATCTTGGAGCCCTGCTGTGGCATCTACAGCATACAACAGAAAATAGATGGTGCCGGCTTTACGTAGCATCATGTTTCCCTATTTTTGCCATTACCTGAACTGCCCCTTTAAGGTTTAAACTGAATTCTTTCAGATATTGGGACTGACGGGGAGGAGTTGCACCAAAGCAGCGGGAGGAGAGGTGGAGGTGAGCAGCAGAGCTAAAAAAAGATTGGAGGGGTGATAATCTGCTGGGATACCAATGTATGCATTAGAACTATAGAGGGGGTAACTGGGGGTGGGGGAGGCACTAAGGAAATTTAGGTCCAAAGGCCATTTTTCCCTAGGGATAGTTGAGAGCCATGCAAAGATGTATGCTTAATAAGCTAAGAAAATCCTCAGAGAAGTTATACCTCCTACAAGCCTTCGCTCTACAGAGCTCCATTTTAGCAGCTCAGTGCCCCAATATGATATGTGTGTCACTTCTGATTAGAAGAATGAATGAAATCGCTAGGCACACACACACTTCCTTACACGTGTAGAGTTATAAATAGAAATACACGCGCTACGTAAAAGCCAAACACACATCGTTAAAATGAGCCTGTCATACAAAAGGCAGGTCTCCTTCTAACCAGTTCTGTCATTTCACTATTTCATATTTTTGGTGTTTTATCCTCTAATAATGAGTGTGAGTGTGACTTGAATACAAATACCATTTTTCACATAGACATAAGACTGTTCTCTGTGCATATAGTAAAGTGGCTAAATTATTTCTCAAGTAATCTCCTTCACCTGAACTGACCAGATGTCGAACTTTCCTCATGAAAATTCTAGGGATGCTTAAACTTTGCTAACATTATAGGGAAGATTGTCCCCCAAATCTGTTATGCCTCGTCAGTTGAACAGCCTTCAAGTAAAAGAATAAAACAAACTTAGCTGGACTTTTTATGCAGGCTGTATAAGTAACAATCTATAATATTTATATGTGGATGTTAGTATAGCACCATTTTTTCTCCATAGTGCTCCTTTAACACCCGATGCTGATCGGCCCGGGAATCTATAAGATTCTGTGTGAAACCCCCCAGAAAGCCCCGAAATCCCTACCTGCTCCTCGATCCAGCAGCGCATGCGCGAGCCGCCGCCGCCGCTCGCGCATCCCGCTAGCAGGGCGCGCGGCGCTGGCTGTTTGTGAATTGGCCGGCACGGGCGCGCTCCCTGTAAGAGCGGCTCGCTTGTCCAGCGATGGACCTTGCTTGTCCGGCGGCAAGGATTGGCTGCAGCGGCCACGTGGGAGCGGGGACAGGTGACTTTTTGGGGCTTTCTGGGGGTTTCCCACAGCGATCGGGGTGCCCCACCGAAGTGGACCAAAACCCAGGATAGTTGGGCGTTGGTCCACTTTAATCCAACTGATATGTTGTGGAAGGACACCATTGAAGGGAGACTCATGGGAAGAACCCCACCAACATAACAGAGCTGAAGCAGTTTTGTACAGAGGAATGGGCTAGAATTCCTACAAGCCAACATACAGCACAAAGGCGGGGCGATGGGTCATACCAACTACTGAAAGCGGCGGTTCACCTTTGCCACTCTATAGAAGTATGTGATATTCATCATTAATCTATTATTTGATTGATTTGGTTCTCATTTTTAGGTTTTGTGTAAAAATATAATGCAGTTTTTGTTAAAATTTATGCAGAAATATAGAATATTCTGAAGGGTTCCCAAACTTCCACACGCCATTATAAATAGCAAAAATTTATCGGATGGCAAGAAAGGAACGCCAAGAAAAAGATTTTGTGGTCATGGGATAAACATTTTAAATAAAAATAAGCAGGTTACCAATGACTGTAAAATCACGACCAGTTAAACATCTTCAGTCTCTTTTTCTGCTTCTTCTATTCAGAAAAGGTTTCAAACGCACCCGCTCGTCTCCTTAAAAGCTTTCTCATTTTATGAAGCGTTTGTGGAAATTAATATCCTGTTGTCTTCTAATTAAACTCTAGATGGAGAATTTTTATTTCATTTCATGTCTAATAAAACTGAAGACATATTTTAGCGCCTTACAATGTTTTAGAAGTGATAGGGAAAGAAAAAAGCATTGCTCGCAGCGGCAACATTGAAGCAATGCGTTCCTAAAGGGCGCTGGCCTCCGGCAGAATGGCTGGTAATTATTTCTCATCACATGTCAGGGGCCATGCAGCTCCCTGCCAGTGTCACTTACTAGAAAGACTGAAGCCAGATGGAAGGCGTATGCCAGCGCTGCTTTGACACCGGCCTTGCCTAATTGTTTTTTCAATTCCCCAGGCGACAAACCTAGAATGCAAAGGGAAGCGCGCTGCTTATCTATGCCGATCCCTCAACTCTCTACTATGCCATGTTAATCAGGCTCATAACAACAAGACCCAAACACATGCACAGGTAGTCCTAAGGGAGGCTACCTCCCTGCTGAACTCTTTTTCTAAAATGTTTAGGATATTCTGGCTGTGCATACATGAAATACAATACTGGAAAAACTCTATTCAGCCAGTAAAGGCAGAACTGATTTGCTGATTGTTTTGGGAAAAGATCCACTAAGCACTGCGGCAAGAGGACAGCAATACCAGCCCAGCCAGATAACTGGACTTTTTGATGCTCTATGAAGCGTAGGAATTGCTTACGATTACTATCAGCAGAGGTAGGATTAAAGAAAATCTCCAGTCATAATTCACTGAAGGTTCCCTTGCCATCACAGAACAAGGGCATCCTGATTTGGCATGCTCTGCATCCCCTCCCCCTGTCTGGAAGGCCAACGCTGCACCGCCAGTTCTCACTGCTTCCTCGTGAACAGATCACTGTCCCACATGACCATTAGCACTACATCGGGTCTTGCCAGGGCCGTATTTAGGGTTCATGCTGCCACAGGCACATTTTTTCAACCCCCACTGCCTTATGTAGCTGCATATGCAATGCAGGGAGAATCTTAGATCTGCTGCACAGACCCCCCCCCCCTTTCTGTGCACGTCCCTGTCCGTCCATTCATGTTGCTGGATCCCAGGTGAGGTAAGGAATTCTCAGCTCCAGGGCAGCGGGTGGTTCATTAGGTGATTAGAATTGACTGTTCTGAAACTAGAGATCAAGCCTGCTGGCTGAGAGGTAAGTAATATTGTTTTTTTTGTTCCCAGTCCTGCACTGCCTATTTAACATACTGCTGCCACCCACAACTCATTTTGAACTGGGATGCCCCACTGTGGGAAAACCCCTTAGGTCACCGATAACTAATTGCATCATTTTATAAGATACATAATGTTTACACTGGCTGAATTGAAGTACGGTAAATCCAGAGTCCACATAAAGAAACATTGTTGCAACTCTCCCCTTACAGTCTCTCACACACATAACATAATACACAAGCTCCCTGTGTTTCTGAGGCCTTTATCTCTCTGTGTGGTGTGGTGCTCATGCTTATGTGTGTGACAAGATGGCCACTCCCATACAGTTCTCCAGCAAAGAATTAGCTTTTGACTTTTGGTCTGTTTTAATAATTCTTATCTACCACTCGTTTCTTTTTATAGATGTAGGTTTGTAGCACTTTCGACCTTCGTGTTTGCTTTCACTTTCAGTCCAAGGATCACTCCTTTCTGGGCTCCGTTTGGCAACCCCCCTCTCCCTCCATCCAGTCTGTTCATCAATTGAGGTGATCATCCTGGGACGATGAGGACATGTAGGGCTACATGGATATTGGGTTAACAGCAGTGTCTGGACAATTACTTGTTAAGAAGCATCAAGAAGCATCTAAATTGAAAGTCAATAGTAGGTGGTAGACGGGGAGGCTTCGGACTGATCTAAATCCAAACCAAGTCTTCTGCCCTCTGTACCTTATCAGTTTGGATAAATACATAAATATAAAATGGTTACAAAAGGCAATAACTAATTATAGGCATTAATGTGTGTTGTATGCAATTCAAATGGCTTTTTAATGAATTCCTAACCCAAGTTTTAAGTCATTAACTACCCCTTCGTACCACCCAGTTGGAAGCTTAGATAATTAGCAAATAAAAAGTGGTACATAATATAACAAAAGAGACCCCTTATTTAAATAGACCCCTTAGACCCCCCCTAAGAAGACCCCTTATTTAAATAGTATGATAAGAGTACATTATATACATGATTCTCAGCTGCTTAGATCAATTATTGATCTGTTCTAATAACATGATGAAATGATAATTGATATGATTGCGCACACACCTCTTCCACAAATACTCAAAATTTAGGAGGGAAATCCCTCCAAATCTAATTCTCTGTAATAAAGAAGCCAGTCAGTGACTGCTCTGTGGTTTTTGCATGTTCTGTAACTAAGCTCTGATCTGTAACTGACCCCTTTCTCCTATTTAAGACATATTCATAGTTCTGCCACGCTCTCTGGTTTTTAAATTATACATGCATATGTCTATACAGAGCTGCTCTTGCAGGCGGGTAACTTAAGCCAAAGAAGAATCTCAGCTCTTCAAGCAAAAGGCCACAAATTGGTTTAATCCAGGGTGGTTTCTAGGGGAGGGAGAGCAGGGTGACCGCACTGGGTGCCTAGGCCATTGGAGAAACCTTTATCCTGGCCATCCTGTTTTCTGCAGATGGGTCAGGGCCACTCTTAATGGTTCTTCCCCCAATTTTCAGCTCAGTCATGCGGAGGGGGCACTGTCTGCTGCTAAGAAATAGGCACAGTATGGCACATACCTGTACAGGACTGCGGCACCATAGGATGGATGAGGAGGGGGCAAAAATTATTGTTCCTGTATTGAGCACTATTTTGCCTAGAAGCTGCCCTGGTTTAAAGTGGACCAAAACCCAGGATAGTTAATTGTTTTGACTATCCTGGGTTTTGCTCCATTCCTCGGGGGCACCCTGATCGGGGGTACCCCGCTGTGTGAAACCCCCAGGACACCGCAGCTAACTCACCTATTCCTGGTCCCATGGCACGTCTAAGAGCAGCGGCTCTGACGGCCGCATCCTCAGCCTCCCTGTAACAGGGGGCGTGCCAGTGATTCACAAACGCCAGGCACATGCGCTGCTAGAGGGAAGTGTAGGATGCGCCCATCAGAGCTGCTGCTCTTAGACGAGCCGTGGGACCAGGAAGAGGTGATTTGGTTGCGGCGATCTGGGGTGTTACACAGTGGGACACCCTCGATTGGGGTGCCCCCGGGGAAAGGACCAAAACCCAGGACAGTCAGAATCCTGGGTTTTGGTCCACTTTAACCCATCTGATGTTGAAAAAGTTACAACTAGTTCTCTGTACTTTTTTGTCATTGCCCCCGCCACCATTTATGATGCCAGTTGACTGAGTAGAAAAGTTAGGTGTTGCCAGTAAAGATTTTGCGTTAGCATTTCTTTTTTGCCCTAACAAACCCTTTTACATTAAAGGGTCTGTTTTGTGTCATCCACAGTGTATTCCCCGCCGCACAGGGGATGAGCGGCTGTTCCCCACGTCAGTCAGAGTCTGGAGCAGATCTATTCCAGAACTTGATCTTGTGACCTAAAAAGTTTTATACAACTGAAATAAAAAAGGATGATAACTGCAATCAGCATTGCGCACTGCATTGCGCAATGCAGTAGAGGGAGTTGGGATACAGCTGGCTCTGTAGAAACTACATTTGACTGCCGATGTGGGTATCATCATTTGACACTATGGGAAACTTGTATGACACTTCAGCATGCACTGGATGAGTATACACAATTTTAAATGGGGATGTGCATCTAAAATGGGGATAGCTATGAGGTGGGGGATGCAGTAGCTTCAATAAAGGTCCACTCAAACAGAGTAAAATGAAGATTGTCATTGATTTCAATAAATATGTACAAAATGTATGTGAATTGCTAAAACTTCCCTTTCAATTCAATAATAAGGAAAAACTATTCAGCACCTAGGACAGCGCCATACAGCCAATAGTGATCGACTGACTTTTCCACATTACAAAAATAATATAGATCTGTTTATTCACGTTGGTACTGCCAGGAAGTAAAACAAAAAAAAATCTATACTCGCCTTTTGTCCCCCACAGATCTTTTGTCTGCCACGATGTCTCAAAGGGACATTCGAGGCAAAGGATTAAATGAGCCTACACTCTGCTTGCCCCATGTCAGGAGGTGCGGCATCTTTCATTCCCCAGCACGTTCCTGGTAAGCCCATCAAACTTGCTCTCTTCTACTTACTCATTTTTCAGGGTCCCTCATTAATAAACAACTGACTTCTGAGGCGACACTTACATTGAAACATACATGGATGAGTAATCATCTGCTGCTCAGAATCCCTGCAGAAGGGAGATAGTTAACTGGGATTTATTAAGAAATATAAAGCAGACTGTATGAAAGATGCAACCCCTGACAGCCAACATGGGGAGAGGAGAAAGCAGGCTCATTTAAAGTGGACCAAAATTCACATTTTTAACTAGCATCTCCTGATTTGCTCCCCCCAGGAATAGTAACTTTTGTCTATTTTTACTGCTCCCAGTTCACTCTAATCCCAGATAATGGCGCCTGTTTTAGCTGTAAAGCCCCGCCTCCTCCATTCATTGCCACTGTCGTGTGTGGCTATGTTGTCATTGCCACACTTATGCAATGACTAATCACATGCAGTCCTACAGAAAAGGAGAGCAAAAAAATCAGTGTTCCAGGGCGATGTAATAAGTGAAAATATCAATTTCTAGTTCTAAACCCTAAGAAGAGAGTATCGGCAGGGGCTTTGGTCAAATGTATTTCACAACTTCAAGTCCAGGGTGTCCTTTTAAAACGTACCTATCACCAAGATTCAACCCTGCCAACGCTCTTCATTTTCTGCTTCCTTCCAGCCAGAATCACTAGAAAGAGTAGAGAGATGGAATCTATCCCGAACTCTGCTGCTCGCCTCATCCATCTCTCCTCTCGCTCCTCCAGTTCTGCGCCTCTCTGCCAATCCCTACACTGGATGCCAGTCCCACAGCGAATCCTGTTCAAAACTCTAACTCTCGCATACAAAGCTCTCTCCAACCAGGCCCCTCCCTACATCTCATCTCTAATCCAACAATATCAACCTAGACGCAGCCTCCGCTCTTCTGCCGACCTTCTCCTGTCCTCCACCCTGGTCACCTCCTCTCACACCCGCCTCCAGGACTTCTCACTTGCAACTTCAATCTTCTGGAATGCCCTCCCGCACCCAATCCGCTACTCCCCAACCCTCAAAACCTTCAAAGGCGCCCTTTAAACTCACTTATTCAGACAAGCATATAATCTGGCCTAACCAATCTTCTAAAGGGCATACGCCACAAAGCTCAATACTGACTGTTTGTGATCCTTCCCCCTCGTCTTCACCCCTCTTCCTTTAGACTGTAAGCTCGCAAGGGCCGGGCTCTCTCCCCTATTGTATCTTGTACTCAGAATATCCACTGTCAAATCTGTAAAACTGCATTTGAAATAGTATATGTACCGTATGTTTCTGCCCTGTCTGTAATTACTACTTTGTAAAGTGCTACGGAAGATGATGGCGCTATATAAATAAACAATAATAATAATAATAATAGTAATGGAAGGCGTATACCAGCGCTGCCTTTGACGCCGGCCTAGCTTAATTGTTTTCTCAATTCCCCAGGCGACAAAACTACATGCAAAGGGTGGCACGCTGCTTATCTACACCGATTCCTCCACTCTCTACTATGTCATGTTAATTAGGTTTACCCAAGATTTTACATTTTTACTAATTCCCTTGTGTATAGCCGTGATTCACTTGCGTATAGTCACTCACACGGTGTTTATTCACTGTTCACGGAGTTCTGTTGTTCATAGCGCATGGATGGGTAAATTCCATGTGTGAGTTGGCACACAATGTCCACTATTGCACTATTATTATTATTACTTTTGGGGTTTTGTTCCAATGAATGGGGACATCCCGATTTGTGAAGCCTTGCTGTGCGATCACCTTTAAACTAACCTTTTCCCCGTTCCCAAGGCACATACGCCAGCCACTCAGCCAATCAATGGAGCTCATTGCATATAGATTTCCTTTCTTATGAGATTTCTCTACAGACATCCTGATTTGGCATACCTCGAAATGTGAAACCCCTTTGTTATTACACACATAAACCTCTTTGGTATCCCCTGAGCTCTGACCTCAGAGTGGCAAGGAAATCTGAATGGAACAACACCGCATCTAGCTGTAGGCATGCCTGTTCCAGCGATTCAGAAGAGCCTGGCGCGGGTGTGCGTCTAGCTAGAGGTATAGTGGGGGTGCGGCTGTGTAGATGTGGTGAGGGCCTGGGAAGAGTTGATCAGGCAACCCCCGGGGTTTCACACAGCAAGAGAAGTCTGCTCATAGACTCTTCCTAATGATATATCCTCCATATATATATATATATATATATATATATATATATATTTGTAGTATTAATGATGCGATCATGGGGCACCAGCCATAAATTCACCCACCAAGAAGTAAAGCAGCCCTCTGGCTTCGGGGCCCAGAAGCCTGCAACTGGTGTTGCTTTGCTTTTATTGCATACAATAGATGTTCCTACAAAGAAAAAATCAGGAGGTCCCTTATCTTTAACGAGAACAAAAAGTCAGATTCCAACGTAGAAGTTACAATTTAAATGCAATATTTCTCAACAGACAAAGCTCCTGCTGAGATTTCATTAATGTTGATAGCTTATAATCTCCATTAACAATTAGAACACTACTCAGAATCTGCCGCGCTACAAATTTTCTCCTTTTTTTATTTAATCAAAGTCTTACATTTGTAGACTTACCAAAACAGATGCATTATTATTGGCATCAGAATGGTTTCGTATTAAACACAATCTACCAAAACGTACAGACTGATCAGAACATTTGGCCACAAAGAAAGAAAAAAGCATTAGCATTTCAAATCTCTCTGAGTGCTCAGTATGGCGAAAAGAGGCAAAAAAGATGCTAAGAGTGATGGGAAAATCTGTTATTCTTGATTAAAATGTTTCATTTAAAAAAGAAAGCCTGTAGCCTCTAGGGATAGGTCATTCCCTATGCTTTTCGGCATCCCAATGTGGGATGTATAGGCTGCCTTATGAATATTTCTGCAGTAATCATATTTATCCACAATTCTTGGAATATCGGATTGTCTATCTGCGTATGGCCTGATTGCATTATAGCTATAACACACAAAAAAGTGCAAAACAAGCCTCTGTCCTACATTTTCCTCCCAAATGTCACCAAAGGGCACACTTTTACAGTTTAGGTACATTATTTTTCCACTGATGTAAGGATATATTTTTAAAGTTTGGAAAAATAACAACACCCTATGGGCTATGCTAAAGAAAGCCAATAGGGTTCTGTTGTTCCCAGACTTAAAGACAGATACCCCTTACCTCATTGGAATAATGATGTACCTAACCTGTAAAAATGTCCCATTACACATACCTCCCAACTTCTGAAAATGTGAAAGCGGGACAAGCCATGCCCCCGACCACACCCCTGTCACGCCCCGGCCACCCCCGTCACGCCCCGACCACACCCCCGTCACGCCCTGGCCACACCCCCCTCACGCTCTCCAGCTCCAGCAATGTCGGCTGCTTTCACCCCTGCATGCGTACGTTTTTTTATCCCCAACCCAGCATACCGCCCACCCACCCCCGTGCGCCCGCCCCACTCTCTCACGCCACGCGCCAGGAAGTTAGTATCTTCGCGCCGGCGTCGTTGCGGCCCTGGGCACAGTACACTGCCACGGCGCAGGGCGTCCCGGGACATTTGTTAATGTTCCGGACCGCGGGATTCTTTGCAAAAATCGGGACAATCCCGGGAAAATCGGGACAGTTGGGAGGCATGCCATTACAGGTACAGGTCATTTTAGATGAAAAAGGTAGAAAAAACTTTTTTATTGCACTTTTTTGTCTAAACGCGAAAAAGCTCAGCGGGATATAGGTTGCAATCCACACCGCAATGCACACTGCAAGTCACACTAGCTTCACCAAATATTTAGCATGACCCCCCTATGACTGACTCTCTGTCCCTCAGGATGGCTGGGCTTCACATTGATGGAAATGTGAGAAGACTGCTATCACCAGATAGCAGGATTACTACAGATAGCAGGATTAAGGGATTACTACCCTTTTCTTTATCTCAACAGCTGTGTTTGTTGACACCATTGTGCATAAATCATCTTGATTTCTAGGGATAGTCGATTCCCTATGCTATGCGGAATCTCAATATGGAGCTATGTAGGGCATTGCTGGCCAGGCAATCGAGGGGACAATATTGGCAAAACCCAAAGGAGGTCACACTGAGGCATATCAAATCAGGATGCTATTATGGAAATCTTCTAAAAAGAACCAACTGATTTATATGACTTTTGGTCCACTTCAAGTAAACATTTTTTTCTCAGTAAAGTTTTATTGCACAGTGTGACTCATTGAAGAGATTTTCACCCCTGACTGGAATAGGCAGTCATGGAAATCATATCCAAAGAGGAAAGCAATAAAAATTCACCTAACCATTTACGGTAAGCTGTTCTAACATTATAATCATTTCAATTAAGTCACAGCTATTTTTTTTTTGGGGAGGGGTTACAAACTGCTCCCATCAGAGGAGTAGCTAGGCTTTCTGGAACCCAGGGGAAAGATTCAAAATGGCCCCCCACCTGTTCTCAGGCCCCCCTTTGGCACTCCCTTGACCTGCTGCACCCGGGGCAAGTGCCCCCCCCCCCCGCTCCCCCCTAGCTACGCCCCTGACTGTCCTGTAAAATAGATGAAAACCTCTTGATTACAAGATAAGACATTGACAGTGACCTTTAACAGAACTATTATGTATTTAAATGTAACCCTAATATTTTAAAGCTGTTTTTATTCACATAGAACAGTAGATATACATCAGTAACAGTACAATATACAACTGGGTACAGAGGGACTTTATTTCCACCAAAAGCCAAACTCTGACGCCAGGAAAAATGTTCCTACTCACCAAACACATAATATGGGGTGGGCGGGGGGCGGGACTCATAGGCTACAGCATCCCTATCACTAACCCAGCATCCCATTTTTACAATATGAAATTAGATTGTTTAGAAACCCATTTTGGTCACCTGACCACGTATTTCATGTTTTCCATAGTGTGAATGAGTTACATTCTATTAACTAGGCATTGGGCTTTTGTCACCAAATCAGGACATGTATTATTTAAAACTGCATTGTTAGTATTTATGCCTCTATCTGTAGGAAGAAATCAAGGCAACAGGACTTAAAGCGGACCAAAACCCACTGAAATACATTTGGCCAAAGCCCCTGTTAATACTCCCGTCTTAGGGTGTAAACTAGAAATGGATATTTTTCAATCCTCCTTTAACACTGTATTTTTGCTGCCCCTCTCAGTAAGATGGCAGGTGATCAGTCTTTACATCGGTGTGGCAATGACGTCATTGCTACACACAACAGTGGCAATGAATAGAGGAGGCGGAGCTTTACAGCTGAAACCGATGCAATTATCTGAGATTAAAGTGAAGTGAGAGCAGTGGAAATTGGCAAAAGGCTTTCTTCATAGGGGGGGGCAATTCGGGGGATGCTAGCTTTAATGTGTTATTTTTTTTAAATACCTAGTCATCGAACGCCTTCAAGAAAATAACACAGTCCAGTTGCCTTACAGATATTCCATGACCTGGATGAATGAGAACCTTCACAGACATATGCATGTCTCTATCTTTTTCTGAAATAAGGCCCTGGCCACCCAAAAGGTTTGAATATATATTTCAGAAAATGTCAGAGCCGTCCATTATTTCTAATAGGCTACTAGTTAAACATTCACCAAAGCCTGTAGCTATTATCTTGAATGCTCCCAATGACAGGTTTACCTTCACATCTCCTCTGCATTATTGAACATTTCAAAGCAGCTGTATCATTAAATCGCCTAATTTAATAATCCATATAAACAAGCTGGATAATGAGAGGAGGGGTCACTTATACACCCCGGCTGAAAAAGAAATCCCAACAAGCTTGTGGTTTTCTTTTCCTGATTTTTTGGAACGTGACATTTCACTTTTACAGAGGTGACTTCTATGCCTTTCTCCAAACCAGCCTGTGGAGAGCAGCAGAATTAAAGTGGAACTATGGTCAGTAATGACCGGAGTCCCTCTTTAATATTCAGCAGCGGGGCAGCCCTGGTCAGGCTTCCACGCTTTACATTGCCACTGCTAAAAGAGAACCGGGCCACTTGGATACTCAAGCCTTCCAGGTTGTGTGTCCAACATGACCGCAAGCAGCCTACCAGCGCTGCCATTGGCCAAGCCTTTCGGAAGGATCCAGGAAGGGATAAGTACCCAGGCGGCACGGATATTCCTTTTTTTGGAGGGAGGGCATCGCTGCCCATTGGATGCTTGTGCACACATAGAATTTTTCCTCCACATCCATGCAGTAAGTGTACACATGCCTAGAGAGGTGGGCTGCCCTAATTATGGCTCACAGGGAGCAGTTGATGGGTTAGGTGCCCTGCTCAAGAGCACTTCAGTCATGTCCCATGGCCAGGAATCGAACCTGCCACCCTCCAGTCACAGGGCCAATTCCTTAACACTAGTCCAAGACTGCCCAGGGCGCCGACCTTGGCTGTCCCCAGCTGTATATTAGTTCTGACCATAGTTCCTCTTTAACTACTCTAAATACCTGCCTAAAGCATTGTATGATGGGTAATCTACACGCATCAGAAGAATTGCAAAAGCAATAAACTCAGGATACAGGCCATTAAAGATAAACCAGCCTCCCCCATAAATCAGTATCATACTTTCTAAACCTTGTTTTCACCCCTATTAGAAGAAAGAAAACAAGCTCGATTTTTTTCTTAATACCCCTCCTCTTGTCATCGAGCATGTTTGGACAGATTTTTATTTTTGGAGCATCTTTGCCCGATGCCCGATTTGCTCCTAATTTAAATAAAGAGGAAAAACACTTTTGTACAACAATAACACATTTAAAATAGGCATCTCAAAAGTACTTAAATTATGATATAAAAAACTCAAGTTATTACTGGAACAAAGATGACAAAGGCTGTTGATGTAAAAACAAACTCCTAACATCTATTCTAAAATTTCTCGGCATCTAGCAGAATGTCTCGATTTGCAGCAATCATTTAGACATCTGGTATTCCTCATGCACAAAGATGTGTAAAAATTGAGACTTCCAGCAATGATTTTAATTATTTTCCCAACATGGCACTGCCACGTGATCGGCTTCATTATGTTTACCAATGCGGCCACACGGGAGGATAGGACATTTTTTCCTCTTTAAATCAAGGTCATCTAGACTCCGTTAGTTTGAATATGGCAGAGCAGGGGTGTGGGCTTATTTGAAGCAACCTGTTTTCACCATACGTTTATGTAGATGGTTTATCATTTGGGGGTTCGCTTTGCTAAATGTCTAAAACAAATCAATTCAACTACTAATTTCAGTAATATCGTATGAAAAAGACTGAATCACGTATGGCCTGTATAGGTGCTGCAGTACATATTTTTTAGGAGCACAAGACCACCCATACCATAATTTTAAATACTCACCAAAACCATATTGGAGCTTGAACAGGCCCCACCCCAGCCCTTGACCCTGAATAGAACTTGTAGTTCCCAGTGCTGCTATCCTATGTGGCTGCTACTTCAGAGTATAGTGGTGGTGTGAGAATCTAAAATGAAACAATTATCTATACTCCCCATTAGTCCCTCGAAGCTTCTCCATCTGGCTTTGGCTGTTGATAGTGGAGTGTGGTCAAGATGGAATTCCACCCCTCCATAAGACTATTCCATTCATTGGAATGGTCTAGCTCTGGCTTACAGATACCGAGAATGAGCATAGTATTGTCTTGCATCTTTCTTCGATCTCAGCCTCCTCCAAGGCAGGCTAAGCCAGAGCCAGACAAATTGAATGAATGGAGTAGACGTGTAGGGGGATGGAATGCCGTCATGACAGAGTCCGCTATGTCTGACCGACTCTGGATACCAGGGTACTCGTTTTCATCTTTCAGTAAGTTTAGAGAAGCTGCTAGGGGACAAAAATTGAGTATAGGTTTCTTTATTTTTGCCTGGACAATAATTTTATTTTATGATGTTGGCCTGAGCATTTACACTAATCAGTCGGGAACAAGTTTGACGTTGTGACCTATATAAAAAAGAGGCCCAAAATGATCTAAAGCACTGTTTATTAACTTGGGGTACACGTACCCCAGGGGGATATGCGACAATGTTCTGTATAAAACATTCAGGGGGTGCCTGACTGGTCTGGTATATTATTTTACAAGTGAAACCTAATCATTTCCTGCTTTTAAAGTGCCACGAGGCCTATGGACTACTTATTTTAGTACTATCTATAATTAATCACTCCCTTTTGGGTAATTGTTTGGAACTTTGCTAGGGGGTATTTGGCATAAAAAAAGTTGAGAACCACTGGTCTAAAGCACTGTTTCTCAACATGCGGTGCACATGCAATGATGTTCAAGGGCGCACCACCAGTGCTTTTTGCTTTAACAGGCCCCTGACCTCTTTATTTTGTTAACATTTCTAACTGATCCCGTCCTTGAGGTACTCAGTTGGAACCTTATAACGCTAGGAGGTATTCAGCATAAAAAGGCTTGTACAAAAATTACATGGTTGTGGGTAGACCTAGTAATCTGATTTAGATTATTAATTCTACAAGTCCCTTACTGTGTTACATTACACTTACAGACTACGGATAATACTCTATATTATTTTTAGTGAGTAGGTGAAGTCATCCAAATAATCTCCTTTGTCTCTGTGCCATCTCATGCACTTAGAAAGCCGCAATGTTTAGTTATATTTGAATATTTACAAGGCCATCACTTCATAGAAAACATGTGTTTAAGGCTTTGGTTCCTTTTTATCACAAGGCTGGAAGTTTATGGCTGTATGAAAGGATAAGACTTGAGAGTGCCATAAGGAAGCCACCTTAGAGAGAGACACATGTAGGGCTTAATATAGGAGGCCAAAATACACAACCCCCCCCCCCCCCCTTTTCAATGTAACAAGGTAAAGAGCACCTAAAAAAAAATCTGACACTGCAATACAATAATGTCCACAATGGCATGTGTAGGGGGTAGGACGTTTTGGGGACCCCTAGTTATAGCTGTGCTAGAGGAGAATAGTAAGTACAAACCCATAGAGACTCACACATGATAGTGTTAAAAAAAGCAATAGTCAATTAGCAAGAATGTGCATAGACACCCAGAGAGCTCTAAAATGGTTCTGCAGATTAAGTGGCCATGTACCTCCTATGCTAAAGATGAACCAATGTTTGTACAGTAGATGGGAGGGGATGTTATTTAAATTAGAACCAGATGGGGAGGCCGATTCATTAATAGCGCGAGGTAGCGACAGATGAGCGCCAGTAGCGTGATTTTCTCAGCGCCAGCTAGTATTCGCTGTGCTTGGCCGGGGTTTGCTTGTTGACAGCGACCCCGTCGGTGTGCGGTAATGTTGAATACGGGCTGGGGGGTCGCTGTTTCACTGGTTCAGCGTTGTATGGGTGCGCCTGACAACGAATGGCCAGAGCGAACGGCTTGCTGCAGATTCATTAACAAAACACGCTCCGAATTTTTTCGCGCTGTGAATTCCTTGTTTAAACCCCAGAGCGCTGGCGGCGATGGGTGTAAAATAGTTTTTAACCCCCAAACAACCATATTTTTTGATTGTAAAATTAGACAAGTTTTTATAAACATTTTGTAATATGACAGAAGAAAAACCACCCACACAATGGTGGGAAGAATTAGGTGGCACCCACCACTCCTAATGCTGTGGTGCACTACTTTGGTATACCATAAATGTAACTAAACACAAAATGGGGGAAGCCCAAATACCCCTATGGAATATCTAACCAAAGATGTTACTATTGCACACACTAATATTCGTAAAAAAATGAATGATTTTTAATAATTTGATTCAAATATGAAATTACAAGACAAACATATACATATCTAAAAAACATATAAGACAACTGTAATATCCTAATCTGCCACCGGGGGGCATGGGTGTACCATATATGAAGTCATCCAATAATGTAAACCTATGTGCCCTAAATAATACCCATATATCTCCTAACACTAACTATAACTATATACAGTCCAATATATGATAAAGTGCTAAGTGCTAAAGTGCATCAATCTCAAACATTAATAATAACAGTAATAATCAAAAAACAATCAATCTGTGATGAAACCCCAGGAGATATAAATCTGTAACAAAAACAATCCATAATCACTTATCTCAAAATGGATGATGATGGCAACCTCAGCTCCCCGTACAGCGAGCCCACGCGTTCCGAGACGCTGGGTCTCTTCCTCAGGGCAGTAAAGTGGCTGGCCAAGCCCAAATACCCCTATGGAATATCTAACCAAAGATGTTACTATTGCCAGCCACTTTACTGCCCTGAGGAAGAGACCCAGCGTCTCGGAACGCGTGGGCTCGCTGTACGGGGAGCTGAGGTTGCCATCATCATCCATTTTGAGATAAGTGATTATGGATTGTTTTTGTTACAGATTTATATCTCCTGGGGTTTCATCACAGATTGATTGTTTTTTGATTATTACTGTTATTATTAATGTTTGAGATTGATGCACTTTAGCACTTAGCACTTTATCATATATTGGACTGTATATAGTTATAGTTAGTGTTAGGAGATATATGGGTATTATTTAGGGCACATAGGTTTACATTATTGGATGACTTCATATATGGTACACCCATGCCCCCCGGTGGCAGATTAGGATATTACAGTTGTCTTATATGTTTTTTAGATATGTATATGTTTGTCTTGTAATTTCATATTTGAATCAAATTATTAAAAATCATTCATTTTTTTACGAATATTAGTGTGTGCAATAGTAACATCTTTGGTTAGATATTCCATAGGGGTATTTGGGCTTCCCCCATTTTGTGTTTAGTTACATTTTGTAATATGAATACATTAATATCAGACCTGTAATATCAATTCTGCACAAATTTTTTTTTTTTTTTACCTTAAAAAAAAATCCTAACATTGCAGAAGTGGTCACAGAATTTTTGACATAAAAAAAAAAACAAACATTAATAGGAATTAATTGATTAATTAAAGATTGCGCCATTGAAATGCATTGGACATCGCCAGGGAGCGACAGGTCATACCTGGCGCTGTGATGGGATTAGCAGCGGCGCTGTTCGTTGCAGTCGGCTACATGATGAATCCCGCGCTAGCTGACGCTCTCGCCGGCGCTAGCCTCATTTAGCGTGATAAATGCGTCATTGTGACCGCCGCCGGGCGTACTTGAGTCGGTAGCCGCCGTTAGCAGGAGGGACCTGGCGCTCATCAGACACTACCTGCCGCTAGCCCTTGATAAATAAGGGCCTAAGTGTTACAAGTAGTGGGACCATAGAAGTAACTTGAAGAAATCAGGTGCCAGAAACAGGGGCCAAGGGCATGTGGAGGAAGCTAAAGGCCTAGGAGCCATCACTAAAGTGTTACTTCTACCTCTGGGAGTTGGACTGTATTGTACCTGTTATAACTGCTGGAAGCAAGTAGGTACATTAGCCTGGGACTGCTGAACATTGAGTATTCAGTGTGGTATAGGTGGAACTACAGTGTTTTAAAATGTAGGGGTTGACCCCACTTTCAAAAGTTTGACTTGTAGTATTGTATACTCCTGTATAACATGTATGCGGGACTCACAGCAGTGTGAGCCAAGTGTCACTTAGGGCACCTCAGGGTCTGAAAGATCCTCGCTACACACCCATCCTCCTGATAACTCGCCTGGAGTCTTGGCGGGGGAACACATGAAACACGTCTAATAAAAAACAGCAAAAATCACTCAAGGCTTAACTTAAAAAACCAAAGGACTGTCCATAAGATAATGCAGAAAACTTCAGTGTCAGGATTTCTGGAGTACAGCCAAGGTGGGCAAAGTGTTTTCATAAGGTGATTTAAACCTCACATTTCTGGGAAAATACTAATCCCCACATAAATAAGAAAAAAAGACATAAGAGGTCATTTCAAGATGACTAAACAGCTAAGAGCTGACCTCTGAAGACTGTTTAATCTAATTCCCAGGGAAACTTTTTGATCTTCTAATTCTTTGAATCGATTGATGTAGTTCTTATGCTGCTCTCATCACATTAGTGAATTATGAAGTATTTTGTGATTAGAATCCTTAGCCACAGATGATTCTGTTACCTTTTACAAGGCCTACATAGTCAGTAAAAAGCCTTCCTGCTTAGGGAGCTGCCCAAATTAAAGCTGATCTCAATCAGTGTGGGGGTCGCTAGCTATAAGGACCACCATTATAAAAAAGTGCACACCAATTGAAATCATGCAGTTAAAGGAGTACAGTCAGTAAAACATGGTCCAATTATAAAAGTGCTTGATAGCAAGAAAACGGTGTTACTTCTACATCCGGTATCAACAGGCAAGTTCCAGGCAAGCTTGTTTCTTTCCTTTAATTTATAGCGGACCAAAAAACACATTTTTAACTAGCATCCACTGAATTGCTCCCCCCATGAAGAGCACCTTTTGCCAATTTTCAGTGCTCCCACTCTAGTCACAGATAATGGCGTCTCTTTTTTTTTTTTTGCCGTAAAGCTCCACCTCCTCCATTCATTGCCACTGTTGTGTGTGGCAATGATGTCATTGCCATATCTATGCAATGAAAGATCTCCTGCCATCTTACAGAGAGGAACAGCACTAGTTCTACACCTTAGAAAGGGAATATCGTCAGGGGTTTTGACCAAATGTATTTTACAAGTGTGGCGAGTTTTGGTTAGCTTTAGGGAAGAAGAATCAGGGGTGACAGGTTTTGACTGTACCATTCTGCTTTTACAGGGGAGATTTGCTCACTCTAATAATGACGTGTCCTCAGAACCATCTGGGGCTGAAATACTTGATAATATAATATATAATAGTAATACTACTGATGTATGTAAAGGCTTTTACCCATCAAGCTGTTTTTTGAGTATATACTGTATTAAAGCGGATGAAAACCCAGCGTGGTCAGCTGCTAGCATACATAGACTGTAAGCTCGCAAGGCCCGGGCTCTCTCCCCTATTGTATCTTGTACTCAGAATATCCACTGTCAAATCTCTAAAACTGCATTTGAAATAGTATTTGTACCGTATGTTTCTACCCTGTCTGTAATTACTACTTTGTAAAGCGCTACGGAAGATGATGGCGCTATATAAATAAACAATAATAATAATAATAATAATAATAATAATATGCCCCATTGTGTGAAACCCCCCCAGGTTGTCGGTAAACTCACCTTTACCGGCGGCTCCCACAATGCTGTAATCACCGCCCGCTTCATTCCTGGCTTCTGTGTGTATGCGCCCATGCCCAGCATTTCTGAATGTCTGGGCTCGGGAGTGGGTGCACCCAAGTACTAGGCCAGGGATGCAGCCAGCCGACGGGCACATGTCATACAGCATTTTTTAAATCAGCCGAACAATGATCTAAAAAAGTGCAGCTAAACGTGGCTTCGGTGGTAAAACCCATTTTTTCTAAACTGGGGCACCACCGACGAAACATCATTGCCCCCGAGTCTCAAGCAGGTGGTAGAGGCCATGAGGAATAAGCCCTGACCCACTTTCATGTTACTGTTACCCACAGGCTGGGAAACCACAAGTAACGGATACTTGTATATGTTATGAAATGCCCAGGTAATATGCATGTTTAACATTGAGTGATTGTAACTGTTTTTGGGATTGCAATACAGATCTAAGAGGCCGATTCATTAATAGCGCCAGGTAGCGACAGATGAGCGACAGTAGCATTATTTTCACAGCGCACGCTAGTATTCGCTGTGCTTGGCCGTTGTTCGGCTGTTGACAGCGACCCCGTCGGTATGCAGTAATGTTGAATACGGGGTTAGGAGCCGCTGTTTGACAGGTTCCGCGCTGTATGGGAGCGCATGACAGCGAACGGCAATAGCGAACGGCTCCCAGCATATTCATTAACAAATCACGCTCAAAAAATTCTCGCGCTGTGAAATGCTTGTTTAAACCCCAGAGCGCTGGCGGCGATGGGTTAAAAGTAGTTTTTTAACCCCCAAACAACCATATTTTTTGTACAAAAAAAATAAAAAATTTTCAAAAGATTTTGTAATATGAATACATTAATATCAGACCTGTAATATCAATTCTGCACAAATTTTTATTTTTTATTTTTTTTACCTTAAAGTGGACCAACACCCAGGGGGGATCGGCCCGGAAATCTATAAGATTCCCGGACCGATCAGATCCCTCCCCGCGGGGCATCCGAAATCGGGATGTCCCGCGGGGAGGAACCCCCCAGGAGGCCCACAAACCTTACCTCAGCCCCGTTCCATCGGCGCATGCGCGAGCCGCGGCCGCGTCTCGCGCTTCCCTCTAGCAGGGCGCGCACCCGCGCCGGCCGTTTGCGAATGGCCAGTGCAGGCGCGCTCCCTGTTAGAGGGAAGCGCGAGACGCGGCCTCCAGTGCTCAGAGCCAGCTGAGCTGGTATGCGCGTCCAGGCGGCCTTGGACGCGCATACCACAGCGGCTCTGAGCGCTGTGATTGGCTGGCGCGGTCACGTGGGAGCGGGGAGAGGTGAGTTTTTTTGGGCTTTCTGGGGGGTTTCAGACAGCGGGGCACCCCCGATCGGGGTGCCCCACCGAAGTGGACCAAAACCCAGGATAGTCAAAATCCTGAGTGTTGGTCCACTTTAAAAAAAATATCTAACATTGCAGAAGTGGTCACAGAATTTTTGACATTAAAAAAAAAAAAAACATTAATAGCAATTATTTATGAATATTTAAAGATTGTTCCATTGAAATGCATTGGAGAGCGCCAGGTAGCGAGAGGTCATACCTGTCGCTGTTCAAGGTCGCTCGCTGGCGCTGTGGGGTGAGGCTGGAATAATGATGAATGATTCGCTATCTGGCGCTCTGTCAGTCGCTAAGCAGGATCGGCTTGATAAATGTGTGATTGCGGAGGGGAGCCGGCGTTCTCGTGGCGGTGAGCGTCATTACCGTTCGCTCACCATTCGCTACCTGGCGCTATCCCTTGTTAAATAAGGGCCTAAGTATATTGTATATTAAAATGATTTA